>OY759171.1:27675790-29120790 GCA_963662145.1 Sturmia bella | reverse complement strand
TTAGAAATCGAATTGTACAGATTTGTTCAGCCGGAAGTTTTTAATAAAACTAAGTAAAAAATTGGAAAACACATACATATGTACATATCTTCATAATTTGTGATTTGTTTTAGCAACTTACGCCTTGTAATCCAAATCAAGTGAACTCTGACCATTCCTCGAGACTTTGCGCTCTATTCGCTAACAGCCTTTGTTCCTCTTCCGTCACTGAAAAGGCTGCAGCAATCGAATTCATTGTGTTTCCTTTTTTTTTTTTTTTTGAAAAATATTTTTTACAATTCCTAGAATGTAAACAAAAGACATCTGTTTTTTATTTAAAAAGTTGGTTGTACTAATTCGAACTTAGCTCAGGAGGTTGGCAACATTAACTTCTAATCCGTCGGAATTCATAATACCTTCTTGTACGAATTCGTTACGGAGATTTTCCATTACGAGTGATGTTCACTCGGAATTCATAATAAGGCTGTAAATAAAGTAAAATAAAATGAAATAAAATCACAGAAACCCCAGGTAGTAAAAAACGAGATTGGACAAATGAAAAAGAACATGATTTACTACAAAAATCATTACTATTATGTCACAAAATTGAAAAACCAAATGTTTCTCCTTGGCGCAGGCCGTCTTGTAACCGATAAATAAAAGATCTCAGCTCTAAAGCGTTAAACAGCTAATTGTTGGAAGAAAAACCATAAAATTTGCATATTTATTGCAGTTTGATTTGCTCTTGCAACGCGAGCATACTGTAATGTAAATGCTATAACTTTTTTTATTGACACGAAAAAAGTCCACAACAAGAAAATTTGCATAAAACTGATAAGATACTAAAATTAACAAACATTTATTAATTGAAACCATGTGCAGTTAAGAGCAAAATGATCAAAAAATTATGAAACAAGTTTTATATCGATTGCAAGTAAAAAATGGTATTGCTTTAACGTTTTTACTTAGTGTAAAATTGAAGTGGATTAGTTGAAGTTACTAAGATATAAAAACTTTGAACAGAAAAAAGTTATTAAAAATTTATTTTGGGTGGTCAAGGTTATAAGCAAAATGTATTTATTTAAGTAATAAGATTTGTCCAAAAGTCCAAAAACTGTTGCCCAGAGTGGGCTGCAAGAGCGGTAAGCAAATGTTGCAAGTTTTAGCAAATTTCCAGTTGAAAACTAAATTCGTTGCTTTAACTTTGTATAACAACTGGATTTTTTAATCGCGGTTTTCAGTGACTGACAACATTTTTACAAAGATACAGATCTGCCAAAAATGTAGAGCGATGAGTAAAATTTTGTTTAAAATAAAAACTACAAGCAGTTGCATTGGAATGGAATTTTTTTCTTCATTAAATAAATAGGAATTAAAATATGAACATTGTTACGCATAATCATATTCGTGGTAATGAACATGTTTACGGGAGCCTACAAGTAACCACCTCTAGAATTCTAAACTGGAAGCATCAAATAGATTGAATATTATTATTTCTGAATTAAGTTTATCAGGCTCGAGTTCTTTCTAAATTATTCTTGTGATTGATATTCGGGTCTGTTCTAGAATCCGATTCGGATTGATTTAGCAAAAATTTTTTAATCCGAATAATTCATAAATTGGTGTTCTCAATTCAGAATGTTTTTAGATATTCGAAGTTTCTGTTCCAAAAAAAAAAATTCTAAATGTCAAATACATAAAAAACAGGTTTTTATGTTTTGAAAGAACTATCAGAGGACGAAGCCGATGATAAACGAAGCTTAACATACAAATAGTCGCCGGTGGCAAACCAAAATCCGACGGTTGACGACCGTCTAAACAATGTTTTTACAATCACGCAGAAAAATTTAAAAATTAAGTTAAAATATGACAAAAACTAAAACATTAATGGATTATACTGAGAAAGCAGCTCTACCGCAAGCAGCAATCATTCGCTCTTGACCGCGACGGGTGTAAGTAAGGTTGTGAAATTACCGGCGCGGCAGTTTACCGGGTATGAGCACATGAACTACGATCTATGACAAACATATGTTGTAAAAAGAACGTATTGCCGGACTATTACAATGGAATTTGACCACTAAATACAATCATATTAATATAAATATTGCTTAAATTACACTAAATATAGGAAATTTATTATAATTTCCTTTAAAATGTCAATTTTTCTTTTTCAATAAATTCTGATTGCATTAAGCATTATCCCAAAAAAACATTGACATATCACACTGTATTATGTGGGACAATTTCGTGTTTTCGAACATAAGCAAAATTTTTTGTACATATTTTGGTTTTGCGCAAGTGCTATTTGACAAAACATACAAAATTTTTGGATGAAATTAAAGAAAAAGTTTTTTTGCTAATAATTGTGTGCAAATTAAAATTTTCATTATTATATTTAATAAAAAACACTTCAAATCAAAAGATAAAGTTTAGTTTTTATTAAAAAAGTTATCACTTGCATGAATAAAAGCCGATTCTATTTACTTTCACTCACCCTCTCTAATTGAAAACGAATTAAAACATGGGGATTCGGATTGCAGAACACCAAAAATTCTAAAGTAATCCACTTTAGAGTGAATTCGGATTCTAGAACAGACCCTATTAATTAAATTTCCTTCATGATAATCAGCTCAACAGTAGACTAGAAAAATCTTAAAAGAATATTTGAAACCCAACTACTTATCCCAAAACTCTAATGGACAAAGTGAGAATCAGAAGTTTTCAAAAAAAAAAAAAAAAACTTTTAATACCGAAAACACTTTTATTTTTCTTAACAATTCCTTACAATGGGTTACCATCTTGTAATCGTGAAAGTATCAAAAAATAAAACTTGACACTTTTTTTTTAAGTCTCTGACAAAGCGAATTAGTCTACATAGTAAGAATGCCAATTGTAATGGCAGTTGAACAAAATCTCAGAGGCACCACCAGCTAGGGAATAGCCATACATCATTCCATCCGTTTTGTTTGAATGTGCAAAAATGAACTTAATTATAATTAGCTTATAAGAGCCAAATGAAATTTATTACTTTAGATCTAAAATTAGACCATACTGTTTACTGTCTTTTTCAGCTGTCAATATGCACAGGTCCTGCCTGTGTTACCACTTTGTTTAATGGCAGATTTTTTACGCTACATAATTGCGCCTTAACTGAACAAAATTTATTTAGAATTTTACATAGTTATTCTTCTTAAACTTATAACTATTATGTACATATGTATGTTTTATTGTGTTATCAAATTTTTCTCCGTGTATTTTATACGATTTTAATGGAGTCTTCTGGTCTGAAGTGTTTGTTCTTCTTCTTTGTTTGACTTGTTCATCGTTTTATTGTGGCCTTTTTGAAACATAATTTATGCACATTTCTTTAAAAATCAAAGTGAAAAAAAAACAAAATGAATAAATTTTGTTGTTATTTTTATCCTCAAGCTCGTTTGCTACAATATAATGTTTTTAGCTGTTTGTTGCTTTTACAAACTACTTTGTTAATCTTATCAAGACTTAGCGATCTACAAAACAGAACAAACCGTAAAGAAAGGAAAGCTAAAACAATTTAAACGGGAGCGATATCACAAGGCGTTTAAAGAATGAGATGTGTTCATTTAATGACAACATTATAACTACCACAACAATCAGAGCAGAGGACGACATAGCAGCCAGCAGACAGCAGCCAGTAGCCAGAATAACCGCAACCGAGAAATAACAGCCGACATATCAACGATATCTGATTGTTAAATCTTACAATAACAGCTTCATAAATGTAAATTAGAGTTCATTTAGCATTTGGAACTATGAGCTCGTAAATAAATGTCAAACGACATTACAATCATTGTTTAGGCTAAGATTTAACTAAACGCTTTGCTGCGCTGCCCTGTCCCTCTGTCCGTCCGTCTGTCAGTCTGACCATTGTATGTGCTTTTAGCAAGGGACCCATCAAGCATTCGTGGTAGAATTAAAATATCCTTCTTTGAACTGCAGTTTGCTCTCCTTTTAAGGTTTATTTCTCCAAGTCCGCATCCGTTGATGCGTTCGCGATAATAAAATGATGCTGTCATTTGAGCCTTTTGTTTCTCCGTTGCTTTAGACTCTATTTTCAGTTTATCTGGCATATTTGTTTCTTCTGTTACGGTTCAGTTTGCCCAAACGTCGTCTGTTTATCTGTTCAAGTGTTGTAGATTTTATTTTATTTTTCGATTTGATGTGTGAGGTAACATTTATTTAAATATTCTCTCTACTCGTATGTTATTTTAAAGTAATAATGTGTATGGTGTGTAGTGTGTATATCTTAATATAAATATCAACACTGAATAGAGTGAGTTTTGTTCCCGTTCTGGTTGCAGTGTCACAAACCATCATTGCAGCCCATGCAACCGAAACAAGAGGGGAAAAAAGAAGCATCACAGAGATAACCACAGATGATAGTGATAATGGCTTGTAAGAACAAAATTAATTGTCAGCAGCATAAACAGACAAGACGACCAAATACAAAAAAGGCAACTATAACAACAATAAGAAAAACAACAAATTTACAAAACAAGTTAAATTGTCGTTAATTTGAATTGATGAGGTTGAAAGATATACTCATATACACAGAGAAAAATGTGCATTTTAACAAAAATTTTGTTTACAAATTAATTTATGGTCACATCATTCAGTGTGTGTTTTAACATTGTAAGTTCAACCTGTCTTAGGCCCCGGGGGAGTAGCTTTAACCATGACGTTTTCCTTGCTGGGCGCTTTGCCTTCGACAAAATTCTGGTGTCCATCAGGAGCTATTGCTAGAGCATTATTTTGGTTGTGCAGGAGCTCATTAGGTATAGGTTAAAAGTAGAACGATTATCGGCGGGTCACAAAGTATAGCATTTGAAGGCCAATCTGGCTTATCATTGCATAGGTCTTGGCTGTAACGTACCAGATTTAATGTGTACCTAAAACTTCCCCCGAGCAGCAGATTAAACCATGTTGATATGATAAAACATGCTGATCTGATTGAGGGCTGCCTCAGCCATCTTGTTGACCAAAATTAATAGTTTTGGACTAATAACAATCAAACCACAAACATCTATTAACAAAAAAAATAACAAAACGTGAACCAGATTTTTCGAGTCTACTGATGAGTTGTTTAGCAACAACGAAATGTCGGCGGCATATAGACGGCTAAAAAAAGACAGAAAAAAACATTGAGGTCTATTTTTAGACCTAAAGTAAAAAAAAGTGTTCAATTTAATTTTAGAGTAGGAAAACACAAAATGCCAACTATTAATTCAACAGACAGTTTTCAGGCAATTATCGCAATATTTTTTTTTATAATAAAAACATGTGTACAGCATGTGATAACAAAGGATGAGTGAAATGTTCACGGTGACTACAGTTCATACCTCTATCGATGCTCCATATTGACTCCGAGACGTAATTGAGGTTCAATGTCGCTAATGTGCCGAATTACCCGATCCCTTAAACTATGGAATTGTACGTAACTAATTGACATTCACTTTTTCTCTTACATATCCACACAGAACAATGTAAAAGGGTGTACAATCAATGTTGCCACGACGTGATAATATGGCCATTGAGTCTCTAGCGCAAAAGAGAAATTGTTTCATTGACTTTGTGCCAAGTAGCACTATTCTGTTTGAACCATGTATGATTCAGTTTCTCATCCACAGTTTCTGGTCACAAGTAGTGGATTATTATATCCGCGATAAGTGCTTGGCCGACCGCATTTTCGGAAATGTATGGACCGGTGACGCCACTAGCCCTCAAACCACACCCAACAACTACACCTTGCTTTTCATCTATCACTTGTGTACTCTCATTATTTTTTTTTTTTTTTACACTGGACCAGTACTCAAGAAATGACCTCTATATATGCATTGCATTATCCTAGAACTAGGTAAATAGCAAAGAGGGATTAGTGGATGAAAAAACAAAAATGGGGGCTGTTTGCGGACGTTTGATTAAGCAAAACAATTATAACCTAAAAATAGAAAATTTATTTTTGCAAAGCTGAATAAGTCAAGCAAAAATGCTTTCTGTATAAAAAGTTTGTTCGAGCATTTCTGATTCTCATTTTGTTCATGAGAATTTTGGAATAAGTAGTTGGGCTTCAAACATTCTTTTTAGATTTTTCAAGTCTACTGATGAGTTGTTTAGCAACAACGAAATGTCGGCGGCATATAGACGGCTGAAAAAAGACTGTAGTAAATATCAATTGGCTCTTGTAGCGACAAAATAATGAAGTTCAGTTTTAACATATGTAAGTTAAGTAAAATTATTAAACAAAAACTTTTTGAAACTTTTTGCTTTGCTATTAAGTTGTTGAGTAGCTGGTAGAAGAACGCGCTGCATTTATAAAAAAAATTGCCACTCTGAAACTAGACAACTATTCAAATACTTATGAATGATCAAGGAGCACCAGAAATGTAGTTTTGTTATTGTCTAGCCCAGGTCGTATGTTTTCTGTTACATGAATTAAGACCAAAGTGCAGCTATTATAAGGCCTAAATCCTGATTCTTTGTCAGAGAAAAGTTTATTTTTCATTATAAAAGAGGAGATCTGTATTTATAGAATTTTTTCCAGAACTTTCCATAAATAGACAAGAATGGCAATGGGTCTAAACTCAGAAATGGTTTTAGGAATTGGTATTATTTTTGCCAGCTTCTGTGTAGATGGAAAACTAAAAGAAACGAGAGTAAAATGTTTACGAACTTCGGCTGCATGGTGTCAGAACCAACCGCATTCTATTTGACAAGACTGAAACATGTAAGAACGTCTGACTGGACAACAAAAGAGAATCTAAAAACACCAACACCAGCAAACCTATCATCTATATCATCATCTGCAAAGTTGTAAAAACAAACGTCGACTGGAGTAATCGGAATGGTAGTAAATTTAGTATTAAATTCTTCAACATGTTTCTCAGAGTTGGTATTAGTCTAGGCCCCACAAGCACCCATTTCACGAATATGTTTCCAGTTTTGTCTAGTATGAATTACAGTGTTCAATCGATGGGTATAATAATCAGTTTTGGATTTCCTTATACTTCTTCTTGCAGTTCTAAACTCAGCCTTTAACCCGGGAGTTTTAAATCTTTTCCATCTAGTTTTATTCTAATATCATGGGTCCTGTATCGTTGATTGGGACTCAAACAGCACAAACCACAACTTTTTAGCCGAAGACTGCTGCTCAACCGCGACCAGCAGCAAATGCTTAAAAAAAGTTGGAATAATGGTTTGACGAAACACCATCCTTAAGAACATATGGGCTAGTTCGTAAATGCATAACAACTCTGCATGTTATGCGCACAATGTTCGAAAATGCAAACGTTGGCACCACTGCAGCAGTAATCTGTTCGTAAATGCAACACTGACGTAGATTAGGCGCAAATAAAAACAAAAAACTAATCATAAAAATGGCTGATGCAAAGAATGAGTGAGTATTAAATTTCGTTTTTTATTCTTTAATCTCTTTTTTTTTTAACATGTTACACAAATGTTTATCGTTTTTTATGTCGTCTAATTCACAGATGGAATTAATTATTAATTTTTGCATTTTTAAAATATTTTTATATATTTATTTGAGCTCAAGGTCTTTTGGAATTAGAGTAATTATTTTTGTCAATATTTCGCTCTCCTTCGGATAGCTTCTTCAGGACAAACTGAGGAAGCTATCCGAAGGAGAGCGAAATATTGACAAAAATAATTACTCAAATTCCAAAAGACCTTGAGCTCAAATAAATATATAAAATATAAGAAAAAAAGGGGTCAAAATAACTAAATATTAAATTTTTTAAATTTATTAGAAGAAAAAAGAAAAGAAATTATCCGTTCGTAAAGGCAACAATAAAATGTGCAAACAATAACATCAGCAACAGCTGATCAGCAGTGGCATCGCAAAATAATCATATTTTGCAGAGTTGTGATGCATTTACGAACTGGCCCTATGCAAAAGCCAATCTTTCTTAGAGCTTAGATTGTCATTTGCCGGAATCTACTAGAGACCATCGACCTACTCTTTAAGGGGATTGTGATATATGTAAATATGTTGGAAAAAGCGAGCTCTTTGTAGGTCCATACTCTGAAGGTAATTAGGCTAAAAAGTTTTTTGTTGATTCAACACAACCAACAGCATCAAGTACAAATTGAAGCGGGTAAAATCACAACAAGCGGTGGAAATATAGAAGAAAATAACAGAAGAGGTACATTCGGAGTTCTCTTAACCTATATCCTGCAATTTTTCCTTTGAGCGAACTGATTTAACGGAAAGTAAGATTTTACTTGAGTAATAGGCGAACGCAAAGACGTTCACCTATTACGTAATAAAAAAGCATCGTAGTAAGATTAATAAAATAACGAAGTAAGATTAATATAATAATAAGTAAAATTAATATATCACCTCAGTCTATGCTTTTCTATAATCGAAGTTTTGCAATCTTAATTTCACTGGATTAATACAGTCTTCCCTTAAAAGTACTCCAAAGAAATGGAAACTCGGTAGTGTTAGACAACCCTATATGGATCCCACTCCACTAGCATAGAGCGGTATATCTCATAAGAGCTTATATGTATGTAAAATTTTTTCTTAGGAATTTATTTTTTGATTCATACACAATATTTGTAGTGCTCAAAAAACCGCCAGTAACTAACCAAAATAATCACAAAAGAAAAAGACTATACTGCCTTTCATCAGTCTTATCTGTTTGAATCGCTACAAATATGTATTTAAGCCCTACAAACATTCACATTAAACAAAAAAAATAAACCTTTGCCGATATAGTTAATCATAATATTTGGGTGGCCTTAAAACAATAAGAATTCTTTTCATTCTCATCTTTGTTCACTACTTTTTTTTCCAGCCAACAACCGCATCGACCAGAATCGCCACCAAAATTAAAGAACAGCCCAAGAGTTTTCACAAATTTAGCAACACACAAAAACGCAACAGAAAACAAAAACGTTTAAAATTGTTAAACTTAGAACGAAAAAAAAAAACACACACACAGAAATGAAAAGGGTTACAGGTAACAACTATAAAATAATACAAAACCAATGAATTGGAAGAAAGAAAACAACATAATATTGTATCATTGTTAGCATATCAACAAAGTCACCATAATCATCTACATCGTCATTGTTGTACCATCATCAACAGCAGCCGTAGCAGCAGCAGCAGCACCAGCACCACAATGAACATCAGTTTTATTGTTGTGTGTGGCAGCAATACAAAACTCCTTTATATTCAGGCCTTTTCTTTCAGAATCGCTCACACGAGTTACATACGTACTCACTCTTATACAAGAATCAAAAATCAGTGTGTGGCAGGCGCAGGGCAATAAAGATTCAGATCAGCTGCAGTATTGGTTGGAGCACCAACGATATTATTTGGGGTTTTATGCTCCTTTTGCATGTTGCTCTTTTTTTTCTTTGTAGGTGTATTAAGAAAATAAACACAGAATGATTTTATTTTCTTCAGTGAATGAAGTACTCGGACAAGCACACAAAAGCCCAAATTATTAAAAGAACAAGATAAACAGTGAGTTGTTTAATCGCCAGCAAAACAACTTCATGGATGATGCATATAATAAAAGCAGGCGATGTTTTAGTATAGTGGTGCTTACAGAGGGCGTTTTGTGGCGGTTTTTTTTTTTTTCAGGGTATAAAATAAGTGTTGGCTGTTCGGTTGGTCAATAAGTTGGTAACATATCAGTTTTTAGGGTTCCGTACTCATCAGAGTGCAACGGAACCCTATTACCGAGATAGGTACGTCCGTCCGTCCGTCACAGCGTACATTCTCCGAAACAGTAAGAGCTAGAGAGCTGAAATTTTCACGGGATATTGTTGTGCCTTGCCGCTACAACAACAATTACTAAAAACAACAACAAGTCGAAAACTACCAAGTGTCCCCATACAACGAAAAGTTGCAATTAGCTATAACTCTCGAACCGTAAAAGATAGAAAGCTGAAATTTGCACAGTGTATGTCTGTATAGATTCTCTACAACAACAAATGCTAAAGACAACAACAAGTTGAAAACTACCAGGTGTCCCTATACAACCTAAAGTAACAATTAGCCGTAGCTGCTAAACTGTAAAATACAGAGAGCTGAAATTCGCACAATATAGGTATTTACATATGCGCTATAACAACAAATGCCTAAAACAACAACATGTTGAAAACTACCAGGTGTCCCCATACAACATAAAAAAACATGAAGAGATGAAATGTGCACAATATATTTACTCGCATATGGCCTACAATAACAAATGCTAAAAACCACAACAAGTCAAAAACTACCAGGTGTCCCTATACAACGTAAAGTAACAACTAGCCGTTACTCTCGAACCGTGAGAGACAGAGGGATGAAATTTGCACAATATGTGTATTCACATATGCTCCACAACAACATTTGCTAAAAACAACAACAACTGTAAAACTACCAGGAGTAATAGCTATGTATAACTCTCGAACCGTAAGAGATATAGAGCCGAAATTCGCACAGTGTATTTATTCCCAGATGCCTTACAACAGCAAATTACAACAACAACAACAACAAGTGGAAAATTACTAGGTGTCCACATACAACATAAAGTAGTTGTAAAAACAGAGAGATGAAATTTATAAAATATACATATGTATGTATTCACATACGCCATTCCATACATACCTTACACATACATACGTACGGAACCCTAAGTGTGCGAGCCAGCCTCGTACTTGACTTAATTTATTAAGTGTTTGTTCTAAAACAAACGAGTGCTGGTGATAAAGTCCTACAACTCTTATTTTAAAACTTCTAGTCTTTCAATATGCTTTTTAGGGGCATGTCAAAGCTTTGTAATCAAATCAAAAAAGCTTTGTAATCAAATCATTGTCTACCATGTGAATATGATTGCATGTCTTCGATATGGAATTTTCTTCGAAAAAAGTTACCATCTTAAAGGCTACTAGCGTTTGTTAATTTTAAAAATGTTAAAAACGTTTGCTTTATAGCATGTCCACGACATGTACTTCGCTCTCTATTTGTGCTTAAATATAAAGCAAAAAAAACGTAATTCTCCCATAAAAATAAAAGTTAAGTTCTGGGCTGTATTTAATGCCCTGCAATGCCAACTCCGAAGACATTTCCATATGAATGTGGTTTTTTTTTTTGCAACAACACTTTCACTTACTTATTTTTTGTTCATTTAGACAAATTTTCTTTACGAAAATTAATGGAAAATGTATGCTGCCTTATCAAAAACAAAAGTCAAACCGAAGCACATAGAAGAAGTCGTGTAAACAGTGTTATTCATAAATATGATTGAGAGAGCGAAGCGGGTGGTGCAACTCGTAATGGAAACATGCTATATCTTTACAAACTAGCTGTTTAATCAAACATACCTCTTTTTTCAAAAAAGATCAAACTAATTTTTTTTTTTTGGTTTTTTTTTGTTTTTGCTCTGTGGTCATTATGAACATAAGCGTGCATAGTTAATGATTGCGTAGCCAAAGTTTTATGTCTTTATTTAGTGGCCCACCAAAAGATTTTAAACGACTTGGAGCAACGAAAAAAAAAACGAAAGAAAAAAAGGAAACAAAATTGATCGCAAAGAGAAACCTAAGATCGTCTGTCTTTTCTTAGAAATTCATTTAGGAACACAATGATAAAGAAATCGACAGCAGAGTGTTCTATGAAATACCGCCTTTATTAGGATTCTTGTTTTTTTTCTCTTTTAATTGCTAATTAAGTGTTGAAAAAAAGTCAAGGAACTTCGCTCTATTTCCTTAAGAAGGAAATATTAATACTGTATGTAAGTTTAAGGCCGATTAAATGTCAGTACAAATTAAAACAATACGAGTAGTAAAGCATATAAAATCGTTGTTGCATCCATGTGATAGAGAGTTAAATTTTATTCATAGCTTAAAGTTTCTGAGAACTGAACATCAAATATATATTTCAGAATGAAATCTTTTTTAAAATTATGTAAATATATGATGCTCATTGTATGCGAAATCAGTTGTTGAAAACAGGATCAAACTCCGTTTTCGATTGTTAGCGAAAGAGACTTCGCCAAAGTCCAGGAAGTTTAGCCACCATGAGACAACTTATTTTCTTTAATTTTAATCATTTAGCCATACAAAATTCAAAATAGTAAAAGAACCGCAACCAACATTCGCTATAAAGGGCAAGATTTGCTACGAAAAAAAAAAAGACTTTATGGTTGTTACCAAGCTGTCTAGCAATTCCACACTGAATACAGGTAATTTTACACACAACTCAATTTTATGCGAAATCTATAAAACAAACCCAAAGACACTGTCGATTATGATTAAAAACAGAAAAAAATGTTCAACAGTTGTGAGTTTGTTGTAAAAATGTTTAAAAAAAAAGCAACAAAATGAAGCCAGAAAATGTCTTGCCTTCAAGTATTTTGTGCACCATAAACACATAGAGGAAAAAAAATGCAACCAAATCCAAACATGCAATGCTCAATATTATTTGTTTGGTTTTTTTTTTCTTTTTGTTTTTCTTCACTTGCCCTTGGGGGCGCAATGCCAATAAAATTTTTAGACCCACCAGAAGTAAAGTTGAAACAGACACGAAGGGCAACCGTGAAAGAACGGCCAGCAAGAATGACTTAATAAGAATGAATGTTCATATGAAAAATTTTACCAAACACAATCAATTTTTATGATAACATGTTTCTTCGGCACTACCTAAAAATATGAGTACATGTATTTTATGTTAAAGAATAAAGACTCTATATGCACATATTATGCATAAATATATGTACATATGAGTGTCTATGCACCCCAAAAAATATCGTATCTAATCATTATCAATCTTTAATTTACTGTTAATATAAATTGTTGCTAAAAGTCCTGGGTCACAAAATGCAATTTTAGTTGGACAATTCTCTTTTGAATTTGTTTTCGTGTCTACACAGAACAATTTTGGCAGCAATTTTTATGACCATATTTGTGCGCCTTTGAACTTTCATTTTCATACAATTTGATACTTGTTTTTATTTTATGTTGAGAAAAACAACAATTATACAAATGGGTGTTTCCATGGTTACGCACGTGACATTTGTACACGTTTAATTGTTTTGAATATAATAAAAATATAAATGAGTTAGAATTTTTGAATGGAATTTTGCCATTGTTACATTTAATGTGATGAGTTCCTTCCAAAAAGTATATATATTGGAAAATTGAGCACTGGGTACCCAAGTTCCATGCGATCAAAGTTGACTTACGCACGTGACAAAAAACGTAAGTGCCTTTTAAAGCAGCATGAAATATTGCAAAAGTAGGCGAATTGTGGAAGATTTTTATTTCGGAAAAAAATGTTTTTATAAAGGTTATTAATGGACCTTTATAATCATGGTTTGTTCAAAAACAAGTGTGCATGGGTTGGCTAAGAAAAAAAAAAGTTTTTGATTACGCACGTGACACTTTTTACCTTCATGCATATTTTTGTAATTTAACATATATTTTCAGAAGTTTTTACCATCATTTAAAATTATTATAAGTTAAAATTTTTTTTACATAATAAAATGTCAATAGTTTTTTTTTCAATTTTCTGTGCTTAAAAAAATTGTGCGAGCGTTTTGATTTTTTAACTAACGGTGGACCATTTCATGGAAATACCCATATATGAAATACTTAAATCCGTGTATGATACTTCAATTTTCTTTCATTAATTGGCATAGGATTGATAGAAAGAAACAGCAATTGCTAGAAAGAACCAAATATACAAAACGTAAACAAAACTTTTTACAAGTGTTGTTTTCTATTTATTACTCTCTGTATTCTATTTATTATTAAAATACAAATGTAACAAATATTGT
The DNA here is from genome assembly GCA_963662145.1 of Sturmia bella. Taxonomy (NCBI): domain Eukaryota; kingdom Metazoa; phylum Arthropoda; class Insecta; order Diptera; family Tachinidae; genus Sturmia; species Sturmia bella. Next base: position 29,106,979 of record OY759171.1, on the reverse strand, counting down.
TAACTTTACTATCATATGACGAAGAAAAACTAAAATTAAATATTATGTAATTGAGCGCCGCAATGGATAAATTGGTAGAGTGTCCTGCTAAGAGTCCCCGAGGTTGCAGGTTCGATTCCTGCCGAAGACTTTGGGTGTTTCTGCAGACAAGCCAAAAGCTTCGCAGTTTTGTGTTTGTTATAAAAAAAAAATAAATAAATAAAAATTCTGACAGTTGATGCGACTGCGTATATTTTATTAGCAAAGAGTTCGGTTGTTACATTAAAGCTATTCTTTTCCATATGTCGATAAACTAAACACCCGACAGCCAATACGATCCTTTTGATGAATGTCCGAAAAAATTGGAAATGGGTGAATTGGGTTTTGTATTTAAGAAGCGTGAAACGTGACGCTCGCAAATTGATACTGAGGTGAAAACTAAAGAAGGCACTTTTCGAAAGAACTCGCCAAAGAGGGAGAGATACAAAATAGTCTCAGTTTGATGACAAGTTCCGTATAGTATAAAATACAAGCTGATAAGGTATCCATGCCCCAAAGAAAGTCTAACTGTTATAATGAAAAGAAACTATAAAGTGTGTTTATTTTAAGTGAAGCATACTACATTTACTTATTTATTCTTGGCTGACTTATGTGTCCATAATTAACATCTATCCTAACAGAACAAAGCTGACAATATTAAAGGCCACCTACAAGCACTTAACTAGTTATAATTCTTTTGTCAAACATACATATATTTTTTGGCTTTGAATAAATAAGCCGGCAAAGAAAGCAAATACCAAACGGAAGCAATGAGAACAGCAAATAAAAGGAATCAAAGTAAAGTGTTCAAAAAATAAATAGATCGCGTTAAATGAGACACAAGCGTAAATGCTCTTTGGGAATTGATGCAGATCATACAGGGCCTTAAAATTTTTCAACAATATAAAAATCTTGCCGGTTGCAGCATCTTTTCAAGTGTTTGCTTATCAACATTTTAAAGTTAAATTTTTTTCTCATATTATTTGCCTAGTCCCCAAATTTCATGTTACATTTATGATAATCTTGTTTTTTTTTTTTTTAAATAAACAATTCTCGGTTGTGCAACCCGTGGCGATAACTGAAGGTTTGCCTCTTCACACAGTTTGAGCTCAAATTCTGATTTAAATGTTAATATCAATGAGCTCGTTTTGAAGCTTCTAAAAAACATACATACATACCCAAAAATGCCAATTTTTTATTTGAATTTAAATTAAAACAAGTAAGAGTGCTATATTCGGCTGGGCCGAATCTTAAATACCCTTCACAATCGTACATACATTCCGATTGATTTTTGGTGCGAAAAGTTGTTTTATTTGGCTTTTAAATGGGCCGATTTTTTCTGAATTTCAATATCAGTTCCACTACCGGGATTTAACACAGGCTGCAAAACTTTTATTTAAATAATTCCTAATATGCTCAAGTTCAACCACTGGGTGACACCAATTCTTTTTAATATCAATGAAATAAAGAAAAGCAAAATGTATTTCTTAATTATTTATCAGTTAACTTTATAGTAAAATTTATTTAACAAAAAATTGCATATAACATTGCCATTAAGTGTGATTTGCTTTTCAATTTACTTACGTATGTGGGTACATGCATACGTATGTATGTATCTATAATAGAAAACTCTAAAATAAATTCTTTATTATTGAATATTTTCAGTGTGTTCCATAAAACAATGATTATATATATACATACATATATACATACATACATATTTACATTGCTTGCTTTTACAAAATTATTTTTTTCTTGTGCACGTTGTTGATGATCTATTGCGTATCATCATACACATGTATGTGTGTATGTACATATGTAAGTACGTAGGGAAACCCAAAATGATTTTTTGTGTGAATGAATTTGAAGACGCAATTGTTTAAAAGAATTTCATTGCGTACCCTTTTTTCAACAATTCTTTATATCACTTTCATTTTCAAGCTCGTGTATACATATGTATGTACATACATACACATTTTTACACCAAAGCAAAAAAATTGTTTATGCTAACATACTTGCATGCATACATACATATGTAGATACATACATACCTACATACATACAAACGTATCTACATACATACATACATACATACATACATGCATACATACATACATACATACATACATACATACATACATACATACATACATACATACATACATACATACATACATACATACATACATACATACATACATACATACATACATACATACATACATACATACATACATACATACATACATACATACATACATACATACATACATACATACATTCACATTGCTTGCTTTTACAAAATTATTTTTTTCTTGTGCACGTTGTTGATGATCTATTGCGTATCATCATACACATGTGTGTGTGTATCTACATATGTACCTATAATTGAAAACGCTAAAATAAATTCTTTATTATTGAATATTTTCAGTGTGTTCCATAAAACAATGATTATATACATACATATATACATGCATACATATTTACATTGCTTGCTTTTTTTCACAAAATGATTTTTTTCTTGTGCACGTTTTTGATGATCTATTGCGTATCATCATACACATGTGTGTGTATGTACATATGTAAGTACGTAGGGAAACCCAAAATGATTTTTTGTGTGAATGAATTTGAAGACGCAATTGTTTAAAAGAATTTCATTGCGTACCCTTTTTTCAACAATTCTTTATATCACTTTCATTTTCAAGCTCGTGTATATATACATACACATTTTTACACCAAAGCAAAAAAATTGTTTATGCTAACATACTTGCATGCATACATACATATATAGATACATACATACCTACATACATACAAACGTATCTACATACATACATACATACATACATACATGCATACATACATACATACATACATACATGCATACATACATACATACATACATACATACATACATACATACATACATACATATGTATGCATACATACATACATACATACATACGTACATACGTACATACATACATACATACATACATACATACATACATACATACATACATACATACATACATACATACATACATACATACATACATACATACATACATACATACATACATACATACATACATACATATGTACATACATTCATACATGATCGCAAATATTATATACATATGTATATAATATTATATATATATGTATGTACCATTATGATTGATTTTTGGTACCAAAAGTTGGGTGCATATGGGCCGATGTCCAAAAATTTTCTAATTTTGCCCCTAAACAGCCTGTATGTACCATTCCGACAAATATTTAGTGCAAAAAACTATTTCGTTTAGCTTCCAGGCCCGACTTCTTGAGATATCGGGAGGCGCTATATCTCGAACATATATGGGCCGATGACAAAAAGATTTCCAGTTTTGCTTCTGACTAGCCTATATGTATCATTCTGATTGATTTTTGGTGCCAAAAGTTGTTTTATTTAGCTTATAGAGCCGATTTCTTGAAAAATCGGGAGATGCTATATCTCAGGTATATATAGACCGATTGCAGACATTTTCAAATTTTGCTTTTAAACACCTTATATGTACCATTCTGATCGATTTTTGGTACCAAAAGTTGTTTTATTTGGCTTTTAGAGCCGACTTCTTGAGAAAACTTGAGGCGCTATATCTCGAGTGTATATGGGCCGATGTCCAAAATTTTCCACGTTTGCCTCTAAGTAGTCTATATGTACCATTCTGATTGATTTTTAGTGCCAAAAATTGCTTTATTTGGCTTAAAGAGCGGATTTCTTGAAAAATCAGGAGTCGCTATATCTCAGATATATATGGACCGATTTTAAAAATTTTCCAATTTTGCTTTTAAACACCTTATATGTTCCATTCTAATCGATTTTTGATACCAAAAGTTGTTTTATTTGGCTTTTAGAGCCGACTTCTTGAGAAAACGGGAGGCGCTATATCTCGAGTGTATATGGGCCGATGTGGAAAAATTTTCCACTTTTGCCTCTAAATAGCCTATATATACCATCTTGATTGATCTTCGGTGCCAAAAGTTGTCTTATTTGGCTAATAAAGCCGATTTCTTTAAAAATCGGGAGACGCTATATCTCGGATATATATGGGCCGATTTCAAAAATTCCTTCATTTCTAGGATTTAATGAGCACTAAAAATGATATGATTTAGTTTTTAAGGAAAAAATTTATTTCAAAAATCTGAATACAAAAATTACACAAAATATCCCTCAAACCCCGGTTTTTTGAATATATCTCGGCTATCCGCGGACCTATCTTACTGAATTTCAATAGCAGACCCACTACCGGGGTTTCACACGTTTTAGCGAAAGAATGAGGTTTCTATCTCAAACCGTTTTCTCAGAAACGGTATTTCAACGACTACAGACGGACAGACGGACAGACGGACAGACGGACAGACGGACAGACGGACAGACGGACAGACGGACAGACGGACAGACGGACAGACGGACATCGCTCAATCGTAATCGCTATTGATGCTGATCCAGAATATATATACTTTATGGGGTCTTAGATGGATATTTCAATGCGTTACAAACGGAATCACAAACTTATATATACCCTTACACATTTATGTGAAGGGTATAAAAAAAGAACAATATAAATGTTTTATAAACAAGGCAACCTGGTTAACAAGCTACATTTAATCGACTTGCAACAATGCGTTGGGCAAACAAATACTTGAGAGCGTGAGTCAATATGAAACGTTGGTGGTCTCTGGGCAAACAAATCATAAACATAATTTAACATCTTCAAAAAGGTAAAACTAAAAAAAAAAAAATGAAAAAACAATACTAACAACAACAAAATATGTACACAAATCGATTTTAGAGCAGTAGTTTTATATACTTAACCAATTCTAAATGTAGGAATAAGTTTAAGTGTTTATAGCGGCAGTGTCGTACTTAGAGCTCCCTACATTTGTTAAAATATTTCTAATCAGATAATAACAAGTAAAGATGGTATATTCTGCCATGCCGAATGTTTACCAAAGTATGCATATAGCAACAAAGAAATTTTCCTATACCTTAGAAGCATTATTCAATCCCTAGAAAACTAATCTCGAAGCAATGGAACAATTGTTTTTGGACTTTTTTATACCCTTCACATAAATGTGTAAGGGTATATATAAGTTTGTGATTCCGTTTGTAACGCATTGAAATATCCATCTAAGACCCCATAAAGTATATATATTCTGGATCAGCATCAATAGCGATTACGATTGAGCGATGTCCGTCTGTCCGTCTGTCCGTCTGTCCGTCTGTCCGTCGGTCCGTCTGTCCGTCTGTCCGTCTGTCCGTCTGTCCGTCTGTCCGTCTGTCCGTCTGTAGTCGTTGAAATACCGTTTCTGAGAAAACGGTTTGAGATAGAAACCTCATTCTTTCGCTAAAACGTGTGAAACCCCGGTAGTGGGTCTGCTATTGAAATTCAGTAAGATAGGTCCGCGGATAGCCGAGATATATTCAAAAAACCGGGTTTTGAGGGATATTTTGTGTAATTTTTGTATTCAGATTTTTGAAAAAAATTTTTTCTTAAAAACTAAACCATATCATTTTTAGTGCTCATTAAATCCTAGAAATGAAGGAATTTTTGAAATCGGCCCATATATATCCGAGATATAGCGTCTCCCGATTTTTAAAGAAATCGGCTTTATTAGCCAAATAAGACAACTTTTGGCACCGGAGATCAATCAAGATGGTATATATAGGCTATTTAGAGGCAAAAATGGAAAATTTTTCCACATCGGCCCATATACACTCGAGATATAGCGCCTCCCGTTTTCTCAAGAAGTCGGCTCTAAAAGCCAAATAAAACAACTTTTGGTATCAAAAATCGATTAGAATGGAACATATAAGGTGTTTAAAAGCAAAATTGGAAAATTTTTGAAATCGGTCCATATATATCTGAGATATAGCGACTCCTGATTTTTCAAGAAATCCGCTCTTTAAGCCAAATAAAGCAATTTTTGGCACTAAAAATCAATCAGAATGGTACATATAGACTATTTAGAGGCAAACGTGTAAAATTTTGGACATCGGCCCATATACACTCGAGATATAGCGCCTCAAGTTTTCTCAAGAAGTCGGCTCTAAAAGCCAAATAAAACAACTTTTGGTACCAAAAATCGATCAGAATGGTACATATAAGGTGTTTAAAAGCAAAATTTGAAAATGTCTGCAATCGGTCTATATATACCTGAGATATAGCGTCTCCCGATTTTTCAAGAAATCGGCTCTATAAGCTAAATAAAACAACTTTTGGCACCAAAAATCAATCAGAATGATACATATAGGTTAGTCAGAAGCAAAACTGGAAATCTTTTTGTCATCGGCCCATATATGTTCGAGATATAGCGCCTCCCGATATCTCAAGAAGTCGGGCCTGGAAGCTAAACGAAACAGTTTTTTGCACTAAATATTTGTCGGAATGGTACATACAGGCTGTTTAGGGGCAAAATTAGAAAATTTTTGGACATCGGCCCATATGCACCCAACTTTTGGTACCAAAAATCAATCATAATGGTACATACATATGTATATAATATTATATACATATGTATATAATATTTGCGATCATGTATGTATGTATGAATGTATGTATGTATGTATGTATGTATGTATGTATGTATGTATGTATGTATGTATGTATGTATGTATGTATGTATGTATGTATGTATGTATGTATGTATGTATGTATGTATGTAGATACGTTTGTATGCATGTAGGTATGTATGTATCTACATACATATGTATGTATGCATGCAAGTATGTTAGCATAAACAATTTTTTTGCTTTGGTGTAAAAATGTGTATGTATGTACATACATATGTATACACGAGCTTGAAAATGAAAGTGATATAAAGAATTGTTGAAAAAAGGGTACGCAATGAAATTCTTTTAAACAATTGCGTCTTCAAATTCATTCACACAAAAAATCATTTTGGGTTTCCCTACGTACTTACATATGTACATACACACACATGTGTATGATGATACGCAATAGATCATCAACAACGTGCACAAGAAAAAAATAATTTTGTAAAAGCAAGCAATGTAAATATGTATGTATGTATATATGTATGTATATAATCATTGTTTTATGGAACACACTGAAAATATTCAATAATAAAGAATTTATTTTAGAGTTTTCTATTATAGATACATACATACATACATACGTATGCATGTACCCACATACGTAAGTAAATTGAAAAGAAAATCACACTTAATGGCAATGTTTATTTAGCATTATAATTCAAAAATAATGCAATTATATGCAATTTTTTGTTAAATAAATTTTACTATAAAGTTAACTGATAAATAATTAAGAAATACATTTTGCTTTTCTTTATTTCATTGATATTAAAAAGAATTGGTGTCACCCAGTGGTTGAACTTGAGCATATTAGGAATTATTTAAATAAAAGTTTTGCAGACTGTGTTAAATCCCGGTAGTGGATCTGATATTGAAATTCAGAAAAAATCGGCCCATATATACCCCAGATATAGCGTCTCCCGATATTTCAAGAAATCGGCTTTAAAAGCCAAATAAAACAACTTTTCGCACCAAAAATCAATCAGAATGTATGTACCATTGTGAAGGGTATTTAAGATTCGGCCCAGCCGAATATAGCACTCTTACTTGTTTTTATTGACATTCATGAAATTGAAATTTATGCTTTCTATGGGAAAGGGTGTATTTGTAAAAAATTGGGAAAAATTATCTCAAGCAACACATAACATGCGTAAATTAGTATCGCTTATGTACGGCTTAAAATAGCGTGAAATTCTAAATACGTATTGTAAAGTACGAGTACAATTGTACTAACTTATGCACACCTGATTGTTCTGTGAAACAAACCAGATGAACAAGTAAATGGTGTTTTTTTTTATGTTGTACAGAAGTTTAAGTTGGCATTACTGTTCAAGATGGCGACCGATTTAACAGCTGTCAAGTGATTTGTTCTCAGTTTGGTTTGGCAATTCATCATGACGTAGCTTTATCAAGGCGTAGATTCATCGAATGGGCCCAAAACGAGATTGCCGTTGCTCCCGATTTTCATAAGCGAATTTCGTTTAGCGATGAAGCGCTTTTCTGGTTAACAAACAAAACTGCCGCAGTTGGAGTGAAGCTAATCCTCAAGTGCATGTCGAAACACCGTTACATCCCACAGAATACTACCAGAAGGGTCACCAGCTCTACCAGACTACAAAAATTACCAATTTACTGCCAAATATATTGAAAGTGGCATCCTTACGGTACGTGTGGATCTAGTGAAGGACAGCAAACATGAAAATTTTTATATAGCTGTCTCTGTTGGTTGACTCCGCATTTGTTTACATTTGATTTTTGGTTAGAAAAATTCAGTGCAAATCTGATGCAAACAAAACAGCTTTGCAAGCAAACAAATAATAATTATTTGTATTTAATATTTTATTTCCATTGAGTACATCATTAGCTGTGCATGTAATATGTTTAAAACGTAGTTTTCAAAGCTTTTCATTTATGTTTTCTACTTTTTTCGTAAAAATTACAACAAAACCAATATTTTTCCAAACACTTTACAACAACATTTTTTCATTGTTTATGTTTGTTTTTGTATATACTAGTTGTTCTCACACGCTCATGTTGCCACGATTTCCTGCACTGCTCATCGCTGGCCCGTCCCCAAACAAATGATATGGCCATTTAACAAAAGTCATTTTTGGGATATCTGGTTATGTCTGTGTTACATCCAGAAAAACTGACTGTTTGGTAAGCTTCGTAGGCAAGCGGAATCATTGGTCCGTACTTCTTCAAAAACGATGATGGCCAGAAAGTTACAGTCAATGGTGATCGGTATAGAACCACTTTTTCATTCCTGAATTGAATAACCATAATGTCCAGGAGATGTGGTTTCAACAAGACGGCGCAACATGTCATACATGTGCTCGTGCCACAATCGATTTATTGAAAGACATGTTTGGTGACCGCCTAATTTCACGCTTTGAACCGGTGAATTGGCCTCCAAGATCTTGTGTTTTAACACTGCTAGACTACATTCTGTGGGGCTATGTAAAGTCATTGGTCTATGCGGATAAGCCACAAACGCTTGACCATTTGTAAGATAACATTTGCCGTGTTATTGCCGATAAACGGCCACAAATTTGGAAAAAGTCCTCGAAAATTCGACGTCCAGATTGGACTACATCCGCGTAATGCCACAAGATTATCCTTCGGATGAATAAAATTCATGTCAATCGAACAATTCATCATTGGTTTATTGCACTATACATCTAAAATACATCTATACATCGAAAAAAAAACACGCTATATGTAAAGAAAGATATATCCTCAAAAATCCGGCATCATCATATTCAAACTCAACAATCATCAATGGCTGGTTGGCTAATGAGCCTGGCTTATAATCTGAATGCTACTGGCTCAAATCACAAGCTCTTTTGTAATTTGTGTTTTATAGAAAATAAATACCTAAAGCTAAAAGGTGGCTAAATTCTAAGAGCCGATGTTGATTTTGCATATAACACAAATTATTTGCGAAATTTCGCCACATCTTTTTATTATGATAATATTGGTATGGTGACATTATGCAAAATGGCTGCCGCCGCATCTACGGAACACCTCCATACGATTGTCCAAATTTTCGATGACGCTGAGACATAATAGAGCTTCTATGCCATTAACGTGCCGAATTAGCTCATTCTTTAGCTCTTGAATTGTTGCTGGCCTCTCAACGTAGTACCCACTTTCTTTTAAATAACCTCAACGATGAGAAGATCAATGGCGTCTTAGGTTTTCTAATACTTACAACAATATTTAAAACAATTTTAAATTAATATATCAACGTATTTATACCCTAAAAATTAGAAACTCGTGATTTTTTTACATGTCAACCTCGAAAAATTTTCTAGAATTTCGGTTTTTAAAAAACTAGACAATTCAATGGCATATCGATTTGAAAAAATTGCATCAAATTTATTGGTACAGTGTGGGCAAATGGTAGCCCTTAAAAATTTCTATGAAGACTATAAGCCAAAGTAATTACTTATAATATAATCTCTCCACTGTCAACTCCCCAAGCCACCATCAGCAACAAGCAACAGCAGCTGCAGCAGCATCATCAAATACAATTTTTTTTTTTTTTTTTTGGTTTTCTGAGCACTCATCATAATTGTAGTCCACACAGTAAATGTCTGTTTGTTTTTTAACACAACCAAAATATTAAAACAAAAAAACTCCCATAAAAAGGTAAATATTAATTATGTTAACACACCACACATACCATGATGTGAACAAAAACTCGGCTACAACTTGGTAATATTGTATTTGTATTTTGGCCATTTCATTTCTTGTTTCTCATTGGTATATTTCTCAAAGTGATTTTTTGCTTTTGTATTTGTTCTTATGATGTTTCGTTTTATGTTCTTTTTGATTTCAACCTCAAAAAAAAAAAATCATAAAAAACTCAAATACAGATTCCCACATTCCTGCTGTGTCCATAATGGCCGCCTTTCGTGTGGTTATATATCATAATCTTAACAACTCTTAAGCAGTAACAAATACCAGTAAAATGAAACACAAACGAATGCATACCTTATGGGTATGTATGGGTTAGTTATTACCAAGGCTCCATTTATTCTGACGTTTTTGGGATCTCACCTTTTCGTACGTCGTAGGAGAAAAAACCCCCCATAAACAATATGAATGAGAGAGTTTGTTTGAAAAGTTTAAATATGAACTTTAATAAGATTTATAGATGGTTTGCTTTGGGTTTCAAATTTACAGAAGTGAGGAAAAAATTTGCTAAAATATTTATATATGTACATATAACAGAGCAAAATTATGAACAATATCCAGAAATGCATACTAGCGCCATAATTCTCTCAAAGACAAGTTGTCAGCACACAAGATGTTTGACTTAAAACTAAAATTGTAAAAAAAAAGAAATGCGGTCGGGGGACCCCCGTTAGGAACGAAGTTCCTTACGTTTTTTTTCATCTTTGAATGTAATACAACGTGAAATCTGTATGTTTTATTTTGTGTTGTTTTTGGAATTTTATGATTTTTTAAATTTTTGTAATGTTTTCCAACTAATTAATATTTATTTGGTAGGTGTCTCCGCTGCTGTCAGTGGAGACACCGCCAATCATACACAATTGCTTTTTGACAGTACACCAATACATATAAACAGCTCACACGCTTTCGTGACGATTTCTACTAATTTCCACTACCAGCAAGCCGCATTAAGGAACTTCGTTCCAAAAAGAAATTCAACGAGTTTGATGAACGTGATAATTCTCGGCGAGGAAAAAGTGTGATTCCCCAACCAAGATTTTTTAAGAGTTCATCAAATTCAGTATGTACTCACTTTTCAGCTCTTCACCCGTAACAATAAAAATGAATTATTTTCACAGAAAAAAAAAAGAAATGCGGTCGGAGGACCCCCGTTAGGAACGAAGTTCCTTACGTTTCTTCTTCATCTTCGAATGAAATCTGTATGTATTTTTTTTTTTTTTTTTTTGTCAATCTGCTACAAAACGAAGAAAAGCAACTGTTGGTAAATTTTTCAATATTGCTGTTTTTTGTTGTGACATATGTACATTACTTTAGCGACATCTAGCAACCGTTTTCACAACTAATTAATATTTATTGTTTGTCGACAGATAACCAATCCATATAAACAGCTCACACGCTTTCGTGATGATTTCTAGTATTTTTCACTACCAGCAAGCCGCGTTAAGGAACTTCGTTCCAAAAATTATAAAATGTGATGGCGATAACAACATAATATTCTCTATAACAATGTGCAAAGTTCTGGCCAACAAGTTATTTCATTCAAAATGCAGTAAACCTGCTTTTAGTTACTACAAACACATTTTTTGTTAAGTTTTGACCATGTTCTTGTAACTGTTCGTGAAAAGAAAATATGATTACATTATTTTTGAAAAAAAAAACAAATTACAGTATTTATCGGATATAAGAAACTTGAAAAATCCACGAAAAAAGTTTCTTATAAGCGTTTCTTTCTTATATACAATTATTTTATATAAGAAACTTATTTCCTATATAAATAGCTATGGCCATAAGGCATTTGTTTCTTATATGAATATACGAGCTTTTTTACCTGTTTATGTATATACGTAGATGTATGTATGTAAATAGAAAAATAAAACAAATCAAATTTTATTTTATTAACCCCTTTAGTAAATAGATATAAAAACCTAGACAACTTCAATTTGAAAAAAAAAAAAATTATATGTAGTAAATACATGTACATACACAATTCATTTTGTACTATTTATTTATTTACGAGGCAAGAAACAAAAACTTCTCATGAGCACTAAAAGTAAAAAAAAAAACGTTGTTGTTGTTGTAAAACTGTCAGAAAACAGAGTTGTCCATGCAAACTACATAAATTCAGTGTTGCCCTTGAAAGTTTCTTATATAAATTTTTTTTCTATACATTTTGTGGTTTTGGTGTTCAAGAAAAATGTTCTTTTATCAGTTTTCTTCTTATAAGCGTTTTTCTTATATGAAACTGTTTTTGTTAGAAAAAACACTAAAAAGATATGGTGTTTTTGCAAATGTTTCTTATAAGCATTTTGTTCTTATATGACATGTTCTTATATCCGATAAATACTGTATATGTCTACAACCAATGTATAATAAACGTTTGAAAATAGAATATTTATGGCAAACATAATATCTTTGAGATATTAAATGGTAACCGAAGTTTGTTGATGAAATAAACAAATTATAGTGGACTTTATCAATGTTTTTGTTGTTGCCGTTGTTGTGTGTACTCGTCGTATGAAAGCTATTTTTACATAAAAAAAGTAGAATAATTGAAGGAACTCCTGATATTAAACGCGATAAAACTGTGTAATATATGTGGTTATCATGTGACCATAATGCTCCGAATTGACGGTGACAGTCCTTCCATTGTCGTTTTCGGAGAAGTAAGGTCCAATCACATCTTCGGACCAAAGACTGCACCAAACAATGAATTTTTCTGGATGTAATGGCCTCTTTTCAATTACCTCAGGATTCTCAGAACCCCAAATATGACAATTTTGTTTATTAACATACCCACTGAGTGCGGAATGTGCTTAATGCTGTAAACCATAATCTTCTCCTAAAGCACGGTATGTGGCTGTGGCAGAATCGCCATTTTTGTAGCATGTTTTGATAAGTTTTATGCGTTCTGTGTTACCCGGCATTTAGACGGGAAAGTAATTTCATTAAGTTTTTGTATACGTATTATGAATAAAAATCTGTGACTTTCATTAAAATTTCTTGCTCAGTTTCAAAGGAACGTGAAAGTTCATTTTAAAAATGTCATCAAAGCGAAGAGTTGCAAGTATTATAGTTTTGTTCATTACTGAAATAGAGTTGCCAAGATTACTACAAACATAAATTTCTACGGCAACATACGAAAATAATTTTTATTGCTAAACTCTTATTAATTAATTTAATAATTATCACTCTAATACCTTGTTCATACATGTATTTCTAATTGAGATAATATTCACTTTATTGACATAATATTTTTTGCGTTCATACATACAAATATTGCGCCAACTCAATTAGTATCTGACAGCTGAAAAAAAGTTGTTGTTTTTGTTTTGGTAGTGAGAAAAAAGAGTGAAAAATATTTTCCAATAAGAAAAATGGAAGAAAAAGTGCCTTTTATTAAAAATATTTTAGTGTTGTACAATAAAAATATGGAACTTGTACAAGTAGTGCGTTCATGTTATGACTCCAAAGCGGCAATAATAAAAAGAAAGAGAAATAAAAATTTGAAAATGCTGCAATGTTTTTATTTTTATTGTATTTATTTTCATTTTTTATTATTTTGTTTTGTTTGCTTTTGTTTACATTTATCACGTCATTCATTTCGCATTGTATACTTTTGCTTATGAAACACATCTTTTACAGTGTTGTGTTCCATCTTTTTCTCAATATTCAAAGCAATTTTGAGTTTATTAAGCAATAACTTTATTGACTTTTTGTATGGAATATTGAGCTCAATAATGGACTTTATTGCGATTATCTCAATAAAGGCGCATGTATGAACATGGTATAAATATACTTCATTTGTGTACTTTATTCATATTTGCTGTAAAAATGTTTTAAATATTTTCTAATGTAGAAATTAATTTAAAATTCACAATTATTATTGTACTGGAATCCTGAAAATTTGTACGTTCCGTGGAGTAGGCAACCGTGTTTACTACCTTGTCACTTTACTTTCAGTAAATGTCAAAAAATTACTTTCAGGAAAATTTAGCTGAAAGCTGAGTTGAAAGTTAGAAAGCTGTGAGTGTGTTAGTAAAAAGGTGTGAGTGTATTGCAACTTTCAACCATTTACTTTCTCGTCTAAATGACGGTATAGTTAAGCGATCCATGTTCATCAATGTCAGACTTTTAACTGCGAAGAAAAAAAACTTTATTTAACAACCCAGTCCTATACTTTTGAAACCACGACATGGATAACCCGTTAGGTACTACAAAGAATAAATTAATAACAAGAATTGCAGGGCATAAGTCAGACCAAAAGTATAGGCATATTAATTCGCGTAGGACAGCATTATCTTTTCATTGTTCTACGTTAAATGACTATCCTTACTTTGAAATAATTTTAGTATTTAGAACAGAAGATAATTAAATATAACGTGACAGATTAGAAATATTAGAGATTATTAATACACCAGCAACTCAGAGAATAAATGTTAAGGTAGGCATGGACAATTTAGCTCAAAGTTAAAGATATTGGGTCAAGAACAGATTAAGTACTTAATATTTTTAAAATGTTAGATGTCTTAAGGAAAACATTTATAAACATTATGTTAGTCTAGGAGCAACATTTTATATGTTAATTTATTATTTCTTAGTATTAAACATGTTGTAAATGTTAGCGTAGCAAATTTTGGCCATAGAACTTGTCTGTTAATTTGTATTTTTGTTTTTATATTTATATTGTTAATAAGGTGGGAAAAATTGTTTTGAATGTTTGTTAATCAGATTTCTTCAATAATTTGTTTTTTTTTTATAATTATTTTCATTGTCAGGACACTAACAAATTGTTGGCGAAATACTGAAAATAAATAAACACAATACAACTGTTTCAAATTTATTTATTAACTGCAATTTCTAATAATTTTATACGACTTTCCAGTTGCAGTTTTACTTCCTCAAAATTGAGAAAGATTTTTTGGAACGAAGTTCCTTAACGCGGCTTGCTGGTAGTGGAAATTAGTAGAAATCGTCACGAAAGCGTGTGAGCTGTTTATATGTATTGGTGTACTGTCGAAAAGCAATTGTTATGATTGGCAGTGTCTCCACTGACAGCAGCGGAGACACATACAAATAAATATTAATTAGTTGGAAAACGTTCCAAAAATTTAAGGAATCATAAAATTTCAAAATTTTAGAAAACAACACAAAATAAAACATACAGATTTCACGTTGTATTACATTCAAAGATGAAAAAAAACGTAAGGAACTTCGTTCCTAACGGGGGTCCCCCGACCGCATTTATTTTTTTTTTTTATTATTTTCATCATCAGGACACTAACAAATTGTTGGCGAAATACTCAAAATAAATAAGTAAATATAACTGTTTCTAATTTATTTAACAACTGCAATTTCTAATAATTTTATACGACTTTCCAGTTGCAGTTTTACTTCCTCAAAGGTTGAGAAAGATTTTTTTTGATTTTCTGTTGATTTAACATACATAGTTGAATCAAAATCAAAAATTATTTATTCCTGCAGCAGTTGGTTTCGATTTTTATCTCATTTGTTAATTTTAATAGTAAATTGTAGTTTTTTTTTTTTGCTGAAGGCTGTCTCGAGCCAAAAATATCGGCTCAGCAAATATTTGAAAAACCCAGCCGACCAGAGAATTAGTTGAGCTGCCCTTCTTGGCCAGTAAGGTGATGAGATTTGTGCAAATTAAAACTTTATTCAAAATGTTAATAAGTTCCAATCGCAAAAAATATTGTTGTTTTTAGTCAGTCCTTACAACTAAAAGGCTAGATTTGTTGGAATATCTGCCCAAATAGTTTTAATTTCTTGAACCGCAAAGAACATGCGGGTTTTTTTTAGAACACAAATTTCACTTTATTTGCCACTGATAATATTGACTGCAAAATTCGTATATTTTGTCTTAATATCCTTTGAACTTGGACTTTCTTCACAAATGAAACCGTATTTGTAATCACATTTGCGATCATTTAGTTGTGTGGTATTTTCCCAAAAGTGTAAACAATTTTCTTCATGATTCCAATTATCTGGATTATTATGTACCCAGTGAGTGGTAAATACATGTTGACTACTGGCAATCCAAGCAAACTGTTTGTTAACACCCGTGGCTCCAATCCACAGATGAGGACCCTTAAAAGCGCTTAACAGGATAAAGCAAAAACTCAGTAAAACAACGAGAAAGCAGTTCTGGATGAATATTTTTCACTTACAAATTATCTTCTTTTAAAATTTTTGCCAACTCCTCATGTTCCTCCAGAGTTTCCACCGTTAATAAGGACATTTTCATTATTGAGCACTTAAGAAAGGCCTCATGCCAAGTAGACTAAATTATAAAATTATGTATTCATGAATGCAAGAAGACGGGAAGGTCTTAGATATTAGTTTTGATTCACACCTCATAGTTTTCATCTATGTAGTATAATTTATCATTTTGACTTCTGTACCATTTTTGTTGAGCTTTAGTTGCTAAATTTGTTTGAAATAAAACAACAGCAGATAAGAAAATCAAAGCGATACTTTTCATTTCGCTGTTTCATGAATAACTGGACAGAAGGAGAATTATTTCAATAGGTTTTACTGGTTGAATTGAGTAAAAAACGTGAATAGTTTTCTGATAAAAAGTTCACGTATTACACTGTTTCCATTAAGAGCCCACCATTGATGGCAGTGTGTCCTTGAGCATTTTTAAGTTTGCATTTTAAACTGTCTAGTAAAAATGCATGGAGCGAAGAAGAAAAATTAGTTGAATTGATTTTAGTGCTGCTACAAAGCTCCGGGAAACCGTGGCCTTCACATCTAGAGACCGTTATGAGGACGGCTTGGCAGCGTAAGTATGGGAGTGAGCACAAGAGCAAAATCCACAAAATGGTGGTATGAGGCAAAGTACAGAAGGCCAATGAGGCTCTGCATGACTACGCTATGGAAATTGAGCTCTTAGTTCAGCTTGGCTATCCTGGAGAAAGCGCTTTATTTTTAGACCGATTTAAAATCAAAATATTTGTGTGTGGTATCTGGGATCCGAAAAAAAAGTTCGCGGT
Organism: Sturmia bella; assembly: GCA_963662145.1. Lineage (NCBI taxonomy): Eukaryota > Metazoa > Arthropoda > Insecta > Diptera > Tachinidae > Sturmia > Sturmia bella. Next base: position 29,089,651 of record OY759171.1, on the reverse strand, counting down.
ATGTGCTGAACCAGAACAAAATGTGGTTTGGGCTGGGCCAGGGCAAAGCAAGAGCAAAGTGTGGACTTCGAACGGCTGCAGTGCAATGAATGGATGTCATTAGTGATGACAAGGGTAGATTCAGGCTTTAAGCCGGGAAATTATAGACTTAGTGAAATCACCAGTAGAGAAACACAGTAAAGGGGTGGCCAATTGTTATAACTGTGGCAAATCTGGAAATTTAAAGAGAAATAATTGGTCACCCAGAAATGAAAAGATATTTTCTTCACGACCGAAAGTGAGCAATAAAACTGGTCATCTCAAACATCGCAAAGAACTTTTCTTTCAACATGAACAAAATGGCTTAGAGGAACAGGAAGCCCCGTTATTTCTATATCATTAGTACAGTGCAAAATAAAATAGAATCTTGGTGGTTTTTGAATTGTTGTAGTACCCTGCCGCTACAACAACAAATACTAAAAACAACAACAAATCAAAAACTACCAGGTGTCCCCATACAACGTAAAGTAACAATTAGCAGTAGCTCCCAAACTGTAAAAGACAGAAAGCTGAAATGCGCACAATATACATATGTATTTACACATGCCCTACAACAACAAATGCTAAAAACAACATGTCGAAAACTACTAGGTGTCCCCATACAATGTATAGCAACAATTAAACGTAACTCACAAGCTGTAAAAGACAGCGAGATGAAATTTGTACAATATATGTACGTACATATGTACGTACGGAGCGCTAAGTGTGCGAGCCAGCCTCGTATTTGACTGAATTTATTTATTTTTGCAAAACAAAATTTGTCATCAGCTGTTTCTCAGAATTGCCGTATAATATAACAATCGTGTAACTATAATGCGGCAATTATTGGTATTAAATTGTTTTGCGCCAATTTGCGACAATAAAATTTCAGTAAAATGTGACAATCATCTGATTCTGCAGATAATTTGATTGAGACAAATTTTTTATTGTGCTCCAATTCAGCCCACTAAAAATTGTATAAGATTGGTGCATTGTGGCAATCATGTGATCCGACCTTTAGACTCCATAGACTATGCAATTTATTATCTTTTTAAAGATTTAGGGGGCAAGAGAGGGGTAAAAGCGGATCAAATCTTTAGTTCTGTGTTTCCACAGAACTAATTCAAGTAGCACAAAAATTCCGTAAGGGCCTGCAGGACCTAATACAAACAGTACTGATTTCGAAATGCTGAAGAAGGTCGGTAATAGTTTCTTATATGCGGAAACCCATATTTGTCATTTTTTTTTATTTTTTATTGTATTAGGGTAGCGTTTGGACTTTATGACTGTGCAACCTTTACAAAACTTTTCTCTCAATATTCGCACAAAGTTGTTCAGACGTAGTATCAACAGAGTTGTATAGATTAATAAGCAAATTTTCTAATAGGTAAATAAGTATGCTTAAATAAAAATGTTTGCTTTATTTTGACTGGGTTTATGATTTCAGGCATTTGATTTAATTGATAGAGAGAAGTACGTTTGGGGCCAAAAATATTTTTTTTTTCAGAACAGCTCGTCAGGATAAATTCCCATGAGCCTTCTCTAGAAAGCTATTTGTAGCTACCCATTTGTTTGTTGGAAAAAACAACACATATTTTATAGTTGTAGGCTTAAGTACTAGTACTAAAACACAAATTTTTAAATGGGTCTTATGTCGAGTTAAGGTACTATATGTTATAGAGATTGAAATTTTTGAGCAATATTTTTCTCGGCGGTTTGGTGCGGAAATGGTGTTATCACTATAGTTTAAGATGCTTATTTAGATGCGATTAGTCATCGAAGAATTCGTTATCAGTAAAACGTGAGGCTTTCATATGTATTTCTTTTCAATATTTTTTTCAGTCATATTTTATAGAGCGTCATAATAAAATAATTGCAGTTAATTCCCTCCATTAATTATTAGATCAAATGAAAGAGTACAACGAGTAATTTTTTCTAGCTCAATGGCTTTAATTAAGTTTGTGAAAAATTAAGCTATTTTTAAGACTTAAAGACATGTCACATGGATTACAGTGCCAAATAGAGAGTACAAAGAAAAAAATTATTTCACTAACTAAAGTTATTAGTTGATTGAATTGTAATGCAATTAAAACTTTAGCAAGCTTAATTATAAAAGTTATAATATTAACATTAATGTAAAATCAAACCAATTTGAGCTAAAGCAATAAAGTTTTTAATATAATCTAATTTCTTCTGTATAGATGGAGAACAACGCAAGTATATAAAAACACAAAGATTACAATTTACGAATGCTCATCAGTTTAAATTACACATTCTGTTAATTGAGTACCCGGTTTTACCACTGAACACCAAAAGTGAACAGCAGCGACAAGCGCCTTCCATTCAAGAACGATGTCACAAGAATTATTTAATGTACTGTGCTTAATTGCTAAATCTACTTTTAATTCACGCAATTATTTTTTAGCAGTTTTTAATAATAGAAAATTATCAACCTGTCTATCAAGTCGGCTGTGCCGCATCTTATATACCCTTTATCAAAATGTAATTAAAATCTTACCAAACACAATTTATTGCGTTAGACTGATGTTTGGTAACTAAAATTGGCATGAACAAAATTTGATTAAGAATCGTTATTAAATTCGTACAAAAACAATAACCTAATTCAATATCATAGTACAATAACACATCTATTCAAATTGCCTGTTGTATCTTTTATTCTAATTATTACGATGGCGATTCAAGTCCTATCAGAAGTAAACGGAACACTTAGCAATACAAACTTAAAGAAAGCAAATGTGAAAAGAAAACAAGATAGAAGATAATTACATAAAAACGATAAAAAAAAATTAATAAAAAAAATTACTTATAAATTTTTTTCTGTATTTATTTTTATATACATACATACCTCGAGAGTAATCGTTTCAACTACTTTTGTAAGCATAAAACAATGGGTTCTTAGTTTAATTACAAATTTAAAAAGTGTTATGCATTACTTTTGGTATATCGTGAACAATAATATGTACTTCTGTAATCACAAATATAAGTATATGCTATTACGTTTTCTGATCCTTAAGTACCCAATTTGGTAGCCCGAAGTTTTTGGTGGAATACGTATCAAATATTAAAAACTGCATACACTGCATACAGATGTATATATATATACATCTGTATATATATATACAAATTAAATATATATATATATATATATATATATATATATATATATATATATATATATATATATATATATATATATATATATGAATTCATATTCATATATATATATGAATACATATATAAATATATGGTGGGCGCTTAATGGAATATGTGACCTCTTTATCAGAAAACTATTCACGTTTTTTACTCAATTCAACCAGTAAAACCTATTGAAATAATTCTCCTTCTGTCCAGTTATTCATGAAACAGCGAAATGAAAAGTATCGCTTTGATTTTCTTATCTGCTGTTGTTTTATTTCAAACAAATTTAGCAACTAAAGCTCAACAAAAATGGTACAGAAGTCAAAATGATAAATTATACTACATAGATGAAAACTATGAGGTGTGAATCAAAACTAATATCTAAGAACTTCCTGTTTTGTTGTATTCATGAATACATAATTTTATAATTTAGTCTACTTGGCATGAGGCCTTTCTTAAGTGCTCAATAATGAAAATGTCCTTATTAACGGTGGAAACTCTGGAGGAACATGAGGAGTTGGCAAAAATTTTAAAAGAAGATAATTTGTAAGTGAAAAATATTCATCCAGAACTGCTTTCTCGTTGTTTTACTGAGTTTTTGCTTTATCCTGTTAAGCGCTTTTAAGGGTCCTCATCTGTGGATTGGAGCCACGGGTGCTAACAAACAGTTTGCTTGGATTGCCAGTAGTCAACATGTATTTACCACTCACTGGGTACATAATAATCCAGATAATTGGAATTATGAAGAAAATTGTTTACACTTTTGGGAAAATACCACAGAACTAAATGATCGCAAATGTGATTACAAATACGGTTTCATTTGTGAGGAAAGTCCAAGTTCAAAGGATATTAAGACAAAATATACGAATTTTGCAGTCAATATTATAAGTGGCAAATAAAGTGAAATTTTTGTTCTAAAAAAAACGCATGTTCTTTGCTGTTCATGAAATTAAAACTATTTGAGCAGATATTACAATAAAACTAGCCTTCTAGTTGTAAGGACTGACTATAAACAACAATATTTTTTGCGATTAGACCAAAAATAGGGTTCATCATTGTGGAACTTATTAATATTTTGAATAAAGTTTTAGTTTGCACAAATCTCATCACCTTACTGGCCAAGAAGGGCAGGAGTGCAGCTCAACTAATTCTCTGGTCGGCTCGGTATTTCAAATATTTGCTGAGCCGATATTTTTGGCTCGATACAGCCGTCAGCAAAAAAAAACTAGAATTTACTACTAAAATTAAAAAATAAGATAAAAATGGAAACCAAATGCTGCAGGAATAAATAATTTTTGATTTTGATTCAACTGCATTGATATGTTAAATCAACAGTAAATCACAAAAAATCTTTCTCAATTTTGAGGAAGTAAAACTGCAACTGGAAAGTCCCATAAAATGATTCGAAATTGCAGTTATTAAAAAAATTAGTTATTAAATAAATTACTACCGTACAGTTCTAGACAAAGGGTAGCCCTGGTGTAGCCATTAGTTCTAAACTTATTATTGTTTTTAACAGTTATTGTTGTAGAGGTCAGATAACTAAATGCCAAGTATCTATCTCTAACGGTTCAACAGTTATAGCTGATTTTCAAACTAAAGGGTGTCCTCATGCATAAACAGCAGTTAAATCTAAACTTTTTGTCATTTTCGGTATATATTGTTGTAGAGGGCTGCCAACTACATATACTGTGAAAATTTTAAGGCTCTATCTTTTCAAATTATAGGATGCCCCGTGCAAAGGGCGACATATAAATTTTCACTTTTTGCTATCTTTGATATTTGTTGTTGTGTAGGTCTAGTCACTGCATGTACTAGACAAATTTTAAGTCTATATCTCTTGCAGTTCAAAAGTTATAGCTAATTTTCAAATTAAAGGGTGTCCTCATGCAGAGGAGTAGTATATATATATGGGGATCCGGTACCACTTTTTCTATACAAAATTGGAATCATGCCTACGCTACAGTCGGTATTTAAATTTGTTGATTGGTTTGCGGTTTGCTACACTGATACCTGATCTGATCAGATACCTGATCTGAAACCTGACAACCATACATACACACACACACATACACATTCACCCTACCACCCGGCATGTTCGACTTTCACACAACATACCCTACTCCATACAACACAGTGCAGCAAATCAATCAACTAACTTAAATGCCGAGTGTAGCGTAGGCATGATCCCAATTTTGTATGGAAAAAGTGGTCCCGGATCCCCATATATATACTACTCAGAGGTCAAAATTAAGGTTTATTGCTTTTTGCTATTTCTGTTATTTGTTGTTGAGTATTCCAGGTAACCATATACTGTGCAAAATTCATGTCTCTATCCCTTACGGCTCAAAAGTTACGCCTAATTTCAGTTTTTTACATGGGAGCACCCTGTAGTTTTTTTTTTGTATTTATTGTTGTAGAGTCTATGAAACCACATATCCTATGCAAATTTCAAGTCTATCTCTTATGATTGAAAAATAGCAGCTATATTGGTTAATTTTCACAGTTTCTTGTTGTTTTGTTGTTTTTATTGTTTATTCTTGTAGAAGCTGGAAAACCGCAACATTCAGCTCTCTAGCTCTTATAGTTTGGAAAATTGGGGACTGTTATTTAAAGACGTATAGACAGGGAAGTCGTATAAGAGGTTTTCATTTTCACTCAATGAGTACGCAAGTCTACCAGGGTCGCAGTTTATTGTATATGTACCTCCTTACGTTTTTAACTTTTTGCTTTTTTATACCCTTCACATAAATGTGTAAGGGTATATATAAGTTTGTGATTCCGTTTGTAACGCATTGAAATATCCATCTAAGACCCCATAAAGTATATATATTCTGGATCAGCATCAATAGCGATTACGATTGAGCGATGTCCGTCTGTCCGTCTGTCCGTCTGTCCGTCTGTCCGTCTGTCCGTCTGTCCGTCTGTCCGTCTGTCCGTCTGTCCGTCTGTCCGTCTGTAGTCGTTGAAATACCGTTTCTGAGAAAACGGTTTGAGATAGAAACCTCATTCTTTCGCTAAAACGTGTGAAACCCCGGTAGTGGGTCTGCTATTGAAATTCAGTAAGATAGGTCCGCGGATAGCCGAGATATATTCAAAAAACCGGGGTTTGAGGGATATTTTGTGTAATTTTTGTATTCAGATTTTTGAAATAAATTTTTTCCTTAAAAACTAAATCATATCATTTTTAGTGCTCATTAAATCCTAGAAATGAAGGAATTTTTGAAATCGGCCCATATATATCCGAGATATAGCGTCTCCCGATTTTTAAAGAAATCGGCTTTATTAGCCAAATAAGACAACTTTTGGCACCGAAGATCAATCAAGATGGTATATATAGGCTATTTAGAGGCAAAAGTGGAAAATTTTTCCACATCGGCCCATATACACTCGAGATATAGCGCCTCCCGTTTTCTCAAGAAGTCGGCTCTAAAAGCCAAATAAAACAACTTTTGGTATCAAAAATCGATTAGAATGGAACATATAAGGTGTTTAAAAGCAAAATTGGAAAATTTTTAAAATCGGTCCATATATATCTGAGATATAGCGACTCCTGATTTTTCAAGAAATCCGCTCTTTAAGCCAAATAAAGCAATTTTTGGCACTAAAAATCAATCAGAATGGTACATATAGACTACTTAGAGGCAAACGTGGAAAATTTTGGACATCGGCCCATATACACTCGAGATATAGCGCCTCAAGTTTTCTCAAGAAGTCGGCTCTAAAAGCCAAATAAAACAACTTTTGGTACCAAAAATCGATCAGAATGGTACATATAAGGTGTTTAAAAGCAAAATTTGAAAATGTCTGCAATCGGTCTATATATACCTGAGATATAGCATCTCCCGATTTTTCAAGAAATCGGCTCTATAAGCTAAATAAAACAACTTTTGGCACCAAAAATCAATCAGAATGATACATATAGGCTAGTCAGAAGCAAAACTGGAAATCTTTTTGTCATCGGCCCATATATGTTCGAGATATAGCGCCTCCCGATATCTCAAGAAGTCGGGCCTGGAAGCTAAACGAAATAGTTTTTTGCACTAAATATTTGTCGGAATGGTACATACAGGCTGTTTAGGGGCAAAATTAGAAAATTTTTGGACATCGGCCCATATGCACCCAACTTTTGGTACCAAAAATCAATCATAATGGTACATACATATATATATAATATTATATACATATGTATATAATATTTGCGATCATGTATGAATGTATGTACATATGTATGTATGTATGTATGTATGTATGTATGTATGTATGTATGTATGTATGTATGTATGTATGTATGTATGTATGTATGTATGTATGTATGTATGTATGTATGTATGTATGTATGTATGTATGTATGTACGTATGTACGTATGTATGTATGTATGTATGTATGCATACATATGTATGTATGTATGTATGTATGTATGTATGTATGTATGTATGTATGTATGTATGTATGCATGTATGTATGTATGTATGTATGTATGCATGTATGTATGTATGTATGTATGTATGTAGATACGTTTGTATGTATGTAGGTATGTATGTATCTATATATGTATGTATGCATGCAAGTATGTTAGCATAAACAATTTTTTTGCTTTGGTGTAAAAATGTGTATGTATATATACACGAGCTTGAAAATGAAAGTGATATAAAGAATTGTTGAAAAAAGGGTACGCAATGAAATTCTTTTAAACAATTGCGTCTTCAAATTCATTCACACAAAAAATCATTTTGGGTTTCCCTACGTACTTACATATGTACATACACACACACATGTGTATGATGATACGCAACAGATCATCAAAAACGTGCACAAGAAAAAAATCATTTTGTGAAAAAAAGCAAGCAATGTAAATATGTATGCATGTATATATGTATGTATATAATCATTGTTTTATGGAACACACTGAAAATATTCAATAATAAAGAATTTATTTTAGCGTTTTCAATTATAGGTACATATGTAGATACACACACACATGTGTATGATGATACGCAATAGATCATCAACAACGTGCACAAGAAAAAAATAATTTTGTAAAAGCAAGCAATGTGAATGTATGTATGTATGTATGTATGTATGTATGTATGTATGTATGTATGTATGTATGTATGTATGTATGTATGTATGTATGTATGTATGTATGTATGTATGTATGTATGTATGTATGTATGTATGTATGTATGTATGTATGTATGTATGTATGTATGTATGTATGTATGTATGCATGTATGTATGTATGTATGTATGTATGTAGATACGTTTGTATGTATGTAGGTATGTATGTATCTACATATGTATGTATGCATGCAAGTATGTTAGCATAAACAATTTTTTTGCTTTGGTGTAAAAATGTGTATGTATGTACATACATATGTATACACGAGCTTGAAAATGAAAGTGATATAAAGAATTGTTGAAAAAAGGGTACGCAATGAAATTCTTTTAAACAATTGCGTCTTCAAATTCATTCACACAAAAAATCATTTTGGGTTTCCCTACGTACTTACATATGTACATACACACATACATGTGTATGATGATACGCAATAGATCATCAACAACGTGCACAAGAAAAAAATAATTTTGTAAAAGCAAGCAATGTAAATATGTATGTATGTATATATGTATGTATATATATAATCATTGTTTTATGGAACACACTGAAAATATTCAATAATAAAGAATTTATTTTAGAGTTTTCTATTATAGATACATACATACGTATGCATGTACCCACATACGTAAGTAAATTGAAAAGCAAATCACACTTAATGGCAATGTTATATGCAATTTTTTGTTAAATAAATTTTACTATAAAGTTAACTGATAAATAATTAAGAAATACATTTTGCTTTTCTTTATTTCATTGATATTAAAAAGAATTGGTGTCACCCAGTGGTTGAACTTGAGCATATTAGGAATTATTTAAATAAAAGTTTTGCAGCCTGTGTTAAATCCCGGTAGTGGAACTGATATTGAAATTCAGAAAAAATCGGCCCATTTAAAAGCCAAATAAAACAACTTTTCGCACCAAAAATCAATCGGAATGTATGTACGATTGTGAAGGGTATTTAAGATTCGGCCCAGCCGAATATAGCACTCTTACTTGTTTTCCTTTATTTGTTGTTAGAGAGGCCTGCCAACCAAATATGTATACTGTGAAAATTTCAAGTCTCTATCTCTTGCGGTCAAAAAGTTATAGCTAATTTTCATGTTTTGGTATTTTTGGTACTTTTTGTTGTGCACATCTGGTAACTGCATATACTGTGCAAATTTCAAGTATATATGTATCTCTTACGGTTCAAAAGTTACAGATAATTTCAGTTTCTTGTATTGGAACACCCTTTAGTTCTTAACTTTTTGTTATTTTTGGTATTTTTTGTTGTAAAGCCCATATACTTACATATCCTGTGAAAGTTTCAGCTCTATAGATCTAATGGTTTTTACAGTTGCTTCTATGGGAGCATTATTTAGTTGCCAACTTTTTGTTGTTTTGGATATTTGTTGCTGTAGAGCCTATGTGATTACATATGCTGTAAAAATTTCTGCTTTCTACTTCTTATGGTCTAAAAGTTATAGCTAATTTTATCTAATCTTCACTTATAATAAATTTTCTGAGCAAAGTTTACTTCAATTGGACCTGGATTCTTTTTATGAATGGTGCAGTGCAAATCTGATGGAACTTCATTTGAATAAATGTAAATTAATGCGGTTTGCAAGATCTAACCAAATTACAGCAAACTATGTGCTTGGCGAGCATCAATTTGATTAGGTCGATAGTTAGAGGTACACTTGGATTTATAAAACGATGGGCAAAAGAGTTTAATGACCCATACATTGGAAAAGCACTATACATAGCAATGGTACGACCCATTCTGGAATATGGTTCAGTAATATGGGATCCAATTTATCAATGTCACTCTGATGCAATTGAATCCGTGCAGAAACAATTTCTTTTGTTCTGTCTTAGAAGTTTACATTTAGATGCTCTTAATATGCCCCCTTACACAAATAGACTTGCACTTATCAAGCTGCCTACTCTCAAAAGCCGTAGAGTTATGCTGAATGAATCATTTATTCTAAATATTATTAATGGCGATGTCTGTTCTGGATTTTTGATCACCGAAATCTTATTTAACGTTCCTCAACGTACATCACGTAATTTTATTCCTTTGTTGGTAAAAGTTTATAGAGAAAATTATGCTGATGCTGATCCTCTCAGGGGAATGTATTGTACTTTTAATCAATTTTATAGATTTTTTGACTTTTCTTTAAATCCCGCAGCAGTAAAAAACTCAGTTATTCATTATTTAAATTCATAAAAAAATTTTTAATATTTTTTATTTAACGTATAGTTTATTTGATCTTTTATTTTAATAATAAATTCAATTTTAAGGCTTAAGATCTTTTTATAAAAATGTTTGTAACAAAACAAATATATTTATTTATTTCAATATTACGCCCACAATTTGTTGGCTTCTTCAGGAATATTTTTTATATTATTTCAAAAATAATAACAATGAAAAAAGTTTTGAGTTATAAAAATTCAAAAATTTTAAACTCAAAGAAAAATGTTTTTAAAAATATTTACACCTTGATGAAAAACTCATACATATTCAAACCAAATAATAATAATTCTACGACTGACATTTGTTTTGTTAATATCTCAAAATGTTGTGTATTAAATTAAATTTTAAAAATGTACATACAGTGGTTCACAGCTTATTTCAACCAACCTCCTTAAGAGAGATAAAGTCGGTATAAATTTTGAATGAAACAAAATATTGAAAAAAGTCGCCTTGAATATAATAAAAATTTCTTTTATCTTCGTAAAAATGTTTATTTTAGACTGAATTTCACATATTTACAAAATTGAAAACAAAAGTTATTAAAACATCGCTATTTCTGTAGTCACAGCTTATTTCAACCAGCAATATATTAGAGGTATGAAATTGACATCACTTATCGTGTAACGGTAAATTTCCAATAAATATTGTTTTTAGTTGTGTTTTCAATCATTTGCACAAGCTTCTAGTGTGATTTTTACATCTGGTTGATACAAAGGCATATTTTTAAGTAATGGGGCGACGCACTACAATAGAGCAGCGAGAATTGGTTATTCACCATTATAAAAATGGACTTTCTCGTCGAAAAATTGCTGAAACAGTTTGCCTTAGTGATTCGACAGTGCAAAGTATAATTTTTAGATTTCGGCACGAAAATAGAGTAGTCGACAAGGGCAGAAAAGCTCCAAACAAAATTTTTAATGAAGCAGACGAGCGTTATATAGTAAGAAAAATTAAGAAAAATCCGAAACTATCTGCTCCAAAACTAGCTGCAGAAGTTAAAAATGATTTGAATAAAACTTGTAGTGCTGAAACCATTCGTCGTGTCCTAAGAAACCATGATTTCAGAGGTAGAGTAGCCCGTAAAAAACCCTTTATAAGCAAGAAAAATCAATCTGCACGATTGAAGTTTGCCAAAGAGCACATTACCAAAGACTCAAGTTTTTGGAACCAGGTAATTTTTGCAGACGAGTCCAAATTTAATATCTTCGGCTCCGATGGACAAACTTATGTCTGGCGTAAGCCAAATACAGAGCTGCACAACCAAAACTTGAGGGCAACTGTAAAACACGGTGGTGGAAGTGTCATGGTATGGGCTTGCATGTCATCAAATGGGGTTGGAAACTTGCAGTTTATTGAAAATACCATGGATAAAAACAAGTATCTGGATATTCTAAAGTCGAATTTGCTGCAAAGTGCCGAAAAACTGGGTATCAAAGACGAATTTCGCTTTTATCAGGACAACGACCCAAAACATAAGTCAGGTATTGTCCAGACTTGGCTCATTTGGAACTGTCCCCACTTGATGCAACCGCCGGCGCAATCACCTGACCTCAATGTTATTGAAAATCTATGGGCAATATTAGATCAAAACGTACGCCAGCACCAAATATCAAACCGGACCGATCTAATGACAGCACTAAAGGAAGAATGGTCGAAAATAACCTCCGAAACAACGCGAAAATTAGTGAATTCAATGCAAAACAGATTAAAAAGTGTAATTGAACAAAAAGGAGGTCATACAAAGTTTTGATAATAAAAAAAAGTATAAAAGTGGATGAAATTTTAATTTTTTTTTATACTGGTTGAAATAAGCTGTGACTACAGAAAAAGTGAAGTTTTAATAATTTTTGTTTTTAATTTTGTAAATATGTGAAATTCAGACTAAAATAAAATTTTTTATGAAGATAAAAGAGTTTTTTATTACATTCCATTTAACTTTTTTCAGTATTTTGTCGCACTCAAAACTTATACCGACTTTAGCTCTCTTAAAGAGGTTGGTTGAAATAAGCTGTGAGCCACTGTAGTTCTATGAGTAACATTTGTTCCTTAAAATTTAATTTAATACACAACATTTTGAGATATTAACAAAACAAATGTTAGTCGTAGAATTATTATTATTTGGTTTGAATATGTATGAGTTTTTCATCAAGGTGTAAATATTTTTAAAAACATTTTTCTTTGAGTTTAAAATTTTTGAATTTTGAATTTTTATAACTCAAAACTTTTTTCATTGTTATTATTTTTGAAATGATATAAAAAATATTCCTGAAGAAGCCAACAAATTGTGGGCGAAATATTGAAATAAATAAATATATTTGTTTTCTTACAAACATTTTTATAAAAAGATCTTAAGCCTTAAAATTAAATTTATTATTTTTTATTTATTTTTTTTAACGCTGCCTTTAAATGTAATACAATTGTATATTATGTATTGTAAATTGTCTGTAGGGAATTAATTTCCATAGACTAAATTAATAAATAAAATAAAAAAATAAAATAATTCTGATAGTTTCTTGTATGGGGGAACCCCCTTTAGTTTCTAACTTTTTGTTATTTTTAGTATTTGCTATTGTGGCGGTCGGGTAACCACATGTACTGGGAAAATTTTAACTCTCTGACTCTTACTGTTTGGTAGAATGGGGCCAGTAATAGGTGTCCATTTTTACTTTATGAGTACGAAACCCTAAAAACAGGAAAGGTTGAATTTTTTGCAAAAAGTTGCACTTAAAAACTGTAGAAAATGTAAGACAAGTACTTGTTACGTTAATCGGAGTGTTAGATTTTAGAACCGGGTTTTAAGCAATGATCACTCTAGCGTATGCGCTTCATATTCCCAAATAAAATGCATATTTTAAGGAGCAGCTTTAAAAATTGATTTGCAAAATTTGTGGAAAAATACAATAAGAAGAGGCAAACTTAATTCAAGCAATTCAATTAAAATATTAAACTTCCTTAGCTTAAATCAAAAAAAAAATTTTTACTGTTGTAGTATTTTTCAGCTGTCTATATCTCACCCTTTGTGGAGTTTGCTCATTTAAAAACAATCACTTCTAAATAAATTGTATAGGCCTTCAAAAACGAAAGCATACAGATGTTTTATGCAGAATTGGAAATTTCTGTTCCTTTGAAGTCGGTCAAAAACAGTGATTGAAGAAAATGCATCCAGAAAAAAAGCCAATTGAATTACTTTTTTTTTTGTAATTTTTCATATTTAGCATAATTTTTAAAATATATATAGTTTGCTTAGTATAGTGCTTATTTTAGATCTGGACTGTGTTGATGTATATTGAGAACAACTTGTTTATCAATTACCATTGTTCGATCACACTGTGCTGAATATTTATTTTCTTCACAAACAAAACCCAACAAATGAGTACAATTGCGATCATTTATCTCTTTCGTGTTTTCAAGAAACTGCAAGCAATTCTCTGCATTGCCGGAGTTATCGAAGCTGTTGTATTTCCCAATTACAGGTTTGCCATTTGCTATCCAGGTGAATTTGCGCTGGGCCCCAATAGCGCCTATCCAAAGATGTGGTGGCTTACGCAAGCTACAAAATAATATATGTATAGTTTTCTGTCTTAAGCAAAGTTTTCAAAAAACAGAGAGAAAACAGAAAAGTCTTACAATTGTCCGCTTAATAAAACATTGTATAGATCATAAAATGAGTCTTCGTTTTCAATCGTAAATAAAGACATATTTTTATTGTGACACTCGATATGGGCCTCAAACCATTTGTACTAAAATACACAGGACAAATAATAATCAGGATATCACTTTGTATGAAAAGACACTCACATTATAAAATGGTTCCACATAATAGATTTTATTATTTGCTGAAGTGTAAAAATTTCCCGCTTCAGCAGCACAACATAAAAAAGCCATGATGGCCGCCAATAAAACCAGAACAGTTTGCATGTTTGCACTATTTATTTATAACTACTCCAAAATATACACTCTTAAGATATTTATAGCATTGGTTTCTGAAAAGTTTGCGGCTTTTTATCAATTTTATTTTCGTTTCATCGTGAGAGGCTGTATTTATAAACCGCAATTATTTAAATAAAAAAAATCTACAAGAATTGTAGAAGGCGAATGTTTTGAGCTATATGCTATCAATTTTAGTTACGTCTAATCAAAACTTGGCAGCAGATATGCAATAAAAATAACACTATGCTAGTTGAATAAACCGACAGAAGGGGCACCCAGTGACTAAACATAATTTGGGTGCGCTGAATTCGGTGGTGTTAACCGTTTTTTTTTTTTAGGTTAGCTCTTGTTTTTGAGATATACCGTTGTTTTAAAAGTGGAGGAGGTAGGACAACATACATTCCCGTAACTCAAAAACGATTTAAAATCTTGGAAAGATAACAAAAACCAAAATTTGGCAATAAAATGTCCTTTCAATAATTTTATAATTTTTTTTTAATCGGCTAAGTGGTTTAGAAAAAGTTCGAAATTTTTTGTTCTTTGAAAGAGAATAACAAATCTGAAAATAAAGTTATATTAATGATTTTCCACTTAATTATAACAAATAAAGGTTCAAACAAAAAAAGCCTTAAATGACTACAATCGGTGCACAACTTTGAAAGTTATTCACAAAAAAATCAAAAATTACAGTTTCAAACGGTCATCAGACGAAGCCTCAAAAATTAAAAAAATTTTTTTTTTTATGATATGAAAGTAGTATGAAAGAAACATTGGCCCATTACTAAAAGTATGCTTTAAGCAATTTTAAGTCACTGCTAAATAAAAGTAAACTTTTTGTCTATCATAAACGAGACAAAGCCGATTTTATGCGCAAAAGTTTACTCTAAACTTAAAACCAGCAGAAGTTGTCTTTCACTTACATATTTAGCAACAGCTTTGCTCAAACAAATGTCACTTTTATATGTAAAAGATGTTTAATGTAATTTTTTTTTTAATTAAATAATTGAATTAAAGATTTTTTTTAATAACTATTATTGTGCTGAAGGCCTAAGCTGTCATTGCCTAAAAAATATTAGCTTTCAATTTTAATTATAAGGCTAATAGAAAAACAAGTAAGAGTGCTATATTCGGCTGGGCCGAATCTTAAATACCCTTCACAATGGTACATACATTCTGATTGATTTTTGGTGCGAAAAGTTGTTTTATTTGGCTTTTAAAGCCGATTTCTTGAAATATCGGGAGACGCTATATCTGGGGTATATATGGGCCGATTTTTTCTGAATTTCAATATCAGATCCACTACCGGGATTTAACACAGTCTGCAAAACTTTTATTTAAATAATTCCTAATATGCTCAAGTTCAACCACTGGGTGACACCAATTCTTTTTAATATCAATGAAATAAAGAAAAGCAAAATGTATTTCTTAATTATTTATCAGTTAACTTTATAGTAAAATTTATTTAACAAAAAATTGCATATAATTGCATTATTTTTGAATTATAATGCTAAATAAACATTGCCATTAAGTGTGATTTTCTTTTCAATTTACTTACGTATGTGGGTACATGCATACGTATGTATGTATGTATGTATCTATAATAGAAAACTCTAAAATAAATTCTTTATTATTGAATATTTTCAGTGTGTTCCATAAAACAATGATTATATACATACATATATACATACATACATATTTACATTGCTTGCTTTTACAAAATTATTTTTTTCTTGTGCACGTTGTTGATGATCTATTGCGTATCATCATACACATGTGTGTGTATGTACATATGTAAGTACGTAGGGAAACCCAAAATGATTTTTTGTGTGAATGAATTTGAAGACGCAATTGTTTAAAAGAATTTCATTGCGTACCCTTTTTTCAACAATTCTTTATATCACTTTCATTTTCAAGCTCGTGTATACATATGTATGTACATACATACACATTTTTACACCAAAGCAAAAAAATTGTTTATGCTAACATACTTGCATGCATACATACATATGTATGTAGATACATACATACCTACATGCATACAAACGTATCTACATACATACATACATACATACATACATACATACATACATACATACATACATACATACATACATACATACATACATACATACATACATACATACATACATACATACATTCATACATACATACATGATCGCAAATATTATATACATATGTATATAATATTATATACATATGTATGTACCATTATGATTGATTTTTGGTACCAAAAGTTGGGTGCATATGGGCCGATGTCCAAAAATTTTCTAATTTTGCCCCTAAACAGCCTGTATGTACCATTCCGACAAATATTTAGTGCAAAAAACTGTTTCGTTTAGCTTCCAGGCCCGACTTCTTGAGATATCGGGAGGCGCTATATCTCGAACATATATGGGCCGATGACAAAAAGATTTCCAGTTTTGCTTCTGACTAACCTATATGTATCATTCTGATTGATTTTTGGTGCCAAAAGTTGTTTTATTTAGCTTATAGAGCCGATTTCTTGAAAAATCGGGAGACGCTATATCTCAGGTATATATAGACCGATTGCAGACATTTTCAAATTTTGCTTTTAAACACCTTATATGTACCATTCTGATCGATTTTTGGTACCAAAAGTTGTTTTATTTGGCTTTTAGAGCCGACTTCTTGAGAAAACTTGAGGCGCTATATCTCGAGTGTATATGGGCCGATGTCCAAAATTTTACACGTTTGCCTCTAAATAGTCTATATGTACCATTCTGATTGATTTTTAGTGCCAAAAATTGCTTTATTTGGCTTAAAGAGCGGATTTCTTGAAAAATCAGGAGTCGCTATATCTCAGATATATATGGACCGATTTCAAAAATTTTCCAATTTTGCTTTTAAACACCTTATATGTTCCATTCTAATCGATTTTTGATACCAAAAGTTGTTTTATTTGGCTTTTAGAGCCGACTTCTTGAGAAAACGGGAGGCGCTATATCTCGAGTGTATATGGGCCGATGTGGAAAAATTTTCCATTTTTGCCTCTAAATAGCCTATATATACCATCTTGATTGATCTCCGGTGCCAAAAGTTGTCTTATTTGGCTAATAAAGCCGATTTCTTTAAAAATCGGGAGACGCTATATCTCGGATATATATGGGCCGATTTCAAAAATTCCTTCATTTCTAGGATTTAATGAGCACTAAAAATGATATGGTTTAGTTTTTAAGAAAAAATTTTTTTCAAAAATCTGAATACAAAAATTACACAAAATATCCCTCAAAACCCGGTTTTTTGAATATATCTCGGCTATCCGCGGACCTATCTTACTGAATTTCAATAGCAGACCCACTACCGGGGTTTCACACGTTTTAGCGAAAGAATGAGGTTTCTATCTCAAACCGTTTTCTCAGAAACGGTATTTCAACGACTACAGACGGACAGACGGACAGACGGACAGACGGACAGACGGACAGACGGACAGACGGACCGACGGACAGACGGACAGACGGACAGACGGACAGACGGACATCGCTCAATCGTAATCGCTATTGATGCTGATCCAGAATATATATACTTTATGGGGTCTTAGATGGATATTTCAATGCGTTACAAACGGAATCACAAACTTATATATACCCTTACACATTTATGTGAAGGGTATAATAAATAAATAAATAACTATTATTAATCGGAATTTTCCTTAAAATTTTACTTGTACTCAATTCGCTTTGATTTTTTTTTTTTTTACTTACTAATCCAAACTTAGATTTATGTATGCGTACATGTACATATGTATATGTACATATATAATTTTTAAGAGTCATCTCATTAGAGATGGGATTTTACTTACATTTGTAAGAGGTTGTATGATAAATAACTTGAAATTTTCGATAAATAATGTGGCACCCATTTAAAGCTGATTCAGCTTAAAGTCATCTTTAATTTTGACTATAGTTAGAAAAAAGTTAGCAACACTTTTTAAAATTTAAGCTGTTTCTAAAAAGAACCGACTTTAGTGTTTGACTATAGTTATGGCCCATTTTGTTTGCTTATCAATATAAAGCAATTTCAACTGACGTAAGCAAAAAACAACTCACATATCGATACCCAAGAGGCTAAATTCCGTAACTAACAAAGCCAGCCAGCAAGTCTTCAATTTTGCGTTTCTTGTCTCCTTTCAAAATGTTGATCACTTTAATTTCAACTCAATTTTGGGGCAATAAAAAAATAGAACTGAAGCTCCATGAAATTATTAACAATAATACAAATTCTACTTAATTATTTCAGATCTAAAAGTAGACTAAATCAATTGTTTTCTATCTTTTTCAGTCATCTAGATGCTGCTGACATTTCGTTGATGCAACTCAACCTGTCAGTACACTGCAAAAAAACTTAAAAGAATATTGGAACTTGACTACATATTCGATTATTCCCATGAACACAATGAAAATCATAAGTATTCAGGCAAACTTTTAATACAGAAAACAAATTTTCTTCATAACTTTATCATCGGTTAGTACGATTTATATTTTTGAAAAGATCAGAGAGTAAAAGTTTTTTGAATGCTTCAAAAAGGAATGTACATAAATATTTATTTGCTATTAGAGCCAACTGATTTAGGTCTAAAACTAGACTTTATTAACAGTTTTTTTTATTTTTTTTATTTTTGTTAGTGGTTACAGTGCTTGTGAAGTATTGGGGATTAGGGGACTAAGAACTTATACTCTTTTTTGGTTACTCAATACTAAAAACTAGTACTCAACACGCTTGAGATAAGGTCAGCTTATCAACTATTGGTCATTAAATAACAGGACCACTAAACTCTGTTGTTGACCAAGCACCGGTATACAAACAGTAAAGTATACATAAAAATTCATATGAATGAACAAAAAGAAACCACTTTGAAAAAAAGAGTTAAAACATTAAATTTCTCAGGAATATATTTCAATGTTTTGTTTGATCAACGAGCAAGTAATTGATCTTGCAAAAACTTTGCAATTATATCAAACACACCATTCATTTCTATTTTTATTTGTCTATATTTATCATTGCATGCATATCTAAGAAATGAAATTTGAAATAACAATATAAGAATAATATATGAAATAAAAAGTTGAAATACAACTTACTTACCTTTGTGGTGAGAAACTCTCACCCGGTAAATATGCAATGATAAATATAGACAAATAAAAATAGATATGAATGGTGTGCGTGATATGTTTAAAAATTAAGACAGAATATATACAACAACTTAGGTGGCTGAGTGGCATGATTGTCGCTTTAGAAACATGAGCCCCTGAGTTCAAAGACGGGTGCTGACGAGAAAGTGTGGCGGCTTCGAAACAGCTAGTTGTGTCCACCCTGCTGCTAAATGTCTTTGATGTTTTCTTTGTCTAATTTAATTAATATCAATCACAAAGATAATATAGAAAGAACTTGAGCCTGATAAACTTAATACAGAAATAATTATATAAGATGAAGTTCAAATAATAGAAATTAATTAAATTTATAAAAAACAAGTAAGAGTGCTATATTCGGCTGGGCCGAATCTTAAATACCCTTCACAATCGTACATACATTCCGATTGATTTTTGGTGCGAAAAGTTGTTTTATTTGGCTTTTAAATGGGCCGATTTTTTCTGAATTTCAATATCAGTTCCACTACCGGGATTTAACACAGGCTGCAAAACTTTTATTTAAATAATTCCTAATATGCTCAAGTTCAACCACTGGGTGACACCAATTCTTTTTAATATCAATGAAATAAAGAAAAGCAAAATGTATTTCTTAATTATTTATCAGTTAACTTTATAGTAAAATTTATTTAACAAAAAATTGCATATAACATTGCCATTAAGTGTGATTTGCTTTTCAATTTACTTACGTATGTGGGTACATGCATACGTATGTATGTATCTATAATAGAAAACTCTAAAATAAATTCTTTATTATTGAATATTTTCAGTGTGTTCCATAAAACAATGATTATATATATACATACATATATACATACATACATATTTACATTGCTTGCTTTTACAAAATTATTTTTTTCTTGTGCACGTTGTTGATGATCTATTGCGTATCATCATACACATGTATGTGTGTATGTACATATGTAAGTACGTAGGGAAACCCAAAATGATTTTTTGTGTGAATGAATTTGAAGACGCAATTGTTTAAAAGAATTTCATTGCGTACCCTTTTTTCAACAATTCTTTATATCACTTTCATTTTCAAGCTCGTGTATACATATGTATGTACATACATACACATTTTTACACCAAAGCAAAAAAATTGTTTATGCTAACATACTTGCATGCATACATACATATGTAGATACATACATACCTACATACATACAAACGTATCTACATACATACATACATACATACATACATGCATACATACATACATACATACATACATACATACATACATACATACATACATACATACATACATACATACATACATACATACATACATACATACATACATACATACATACATACATACATACATACATACATACATACATACATACATACATACATACATACATACATACATACATACATACATTCACATTGCTTGCTTTTACAAAATTATTTTTTTCTTGTGCACGTTGTTGATGATCTATTGCGTATCATCATACACATGTGTGTGTGTATCTACATATGTACCTATAATTGAAAACGCTAAAATAAATTCTTTATTATTGAATATTTTCAGTGTGTTCCATAAAACAATGATTATATACATACATATATACATGCATACATATTTACATTGCTTGCTTTTTTTCACAAAATGATTTTTTTCTTGTGCACGTTTTTGATGATCTATTGCGTATCATCATACACATGTGTGTGTATGTACATATGTAAGTACGTAGGGAAACCCAAAATGATTTTTTGTGTGAATGAATTTGAAGACGCAATTGTTTAAAAGAATTTCATTGCGTACCCTTTTTTCAACAATTCTTTATATCACTTTCATTTTCAAGCTCGTGTATATATACATACACATTTTTACACCAAAGCAAAAAAATTGTTTATGCTAACATACTTGCATGCATACATACATATATAGATACATACATACCTACATACATACAAACGTATCTACATACATACATACATACATACATACATGCATACATACATACATACATACATACATGCATACATACATACATACATACATACATACATACATACATACATACATACATACATATGTATGCATACATACATACATACATACATACGTACATACGTACATACATACATACATACATACATACATACATACATACATACATACATACATACATACATACATACATACATACATACATACATACATACATACATACATACATACATACATACATACATACATATGTACATACATTCATACATGATCGCAAATATTATATACATATGTATATAATATTATATATATATGTATGTACCATTATGATTGATTTTTGGTACCAAAAGTTGGGTGCATATGGGCCGATGTCCAAAAATTTTCTAATTTTGCCCCTAAACAGCCTGTATGTACCATTCCGACAAATATTTAGTGCAAAAAACTATTTCGTTTAGCTTCCAGGCCCGACTTCTTGAGATATCGGGAGGCGCTATATCTCGAACATATATGGGCCGATGACAAAAAGATTTCCAGTTTTGCTTCTGACTAGCCTATATGTATCATTCTGATTGATTTTTGGTGCCAAAAGTTGTTTTATTTAGCTTATAGAGCCGATTTCTTGAAAAATCGGGAGATGCTATATCTCAGGTATATATAGACCGATTGCAGACATTTTCAAATTTTGCTTTTAAACACCTTATATGTACCATTCTGATCGATTTTTGGTACCAAAAGTTGTTTTATTTGGCTTTTAGAGCCGACTTCTTGAGAAAACTTGAGGCGCTATATCTCGAGTGTATATGGGCCGATGTCCAAAATTTTCCACGTTTGCCTCTAAGTAGTCTATATGTACCATTCTGATTGATTTTTAGTGCCAAAAATTGCTTTATTTGGCTTAAAGAGCGGATTTCTTGAAAAATCAGGAGTCGCTATATCTCAGATATATATGGACCGATTTTAAAAATTTTCCAATTTTGCTTTTAAACACCTTATATGTTCCATTCTAATCGATTTTTGATACCAAAAGTTGTTTTATTTGGCTTTTAGAGCCGACTTCTTGAGAAAACGGGAGGCGCTATATCTCGAGTGTATATGGGCCGATGTGGAAAAATTTTCCACTTTTGCCTCTAAATAGCCTATATATACCATCTTGATTGATCTTCGGTGCCAAAAGTTGTCTTATTTGGCTAATAAAGCCGATTTCTTTAAAAATCGGGAGACGCTATATCTCGGATATATATGGGCCGATTTCAAAAATTCCTTCATTTCTAGGATTTAATGAGCACTAAAAATGATATGATTTAGTTTTTAAGGAAAAAATTTATTTCAAAAATCTGAATACAAAAATTACACAAAATATCCCTCAAACCCCGGTTTTTTGAATATATCTCGGCTATCCGCGGACCTATCTTACTGAATTTCAATAGCAGACCCACTACCGGGGTTTCACACGTTTTAGCGAAAGAATGAGGTTTCTATCTCAAACCGTTTTCTCAGAAACGGTATTTCAACGACTACAGACGGACAGACGGACAGACGGACAGACGGACAGACGGACAGACGGACAGACGGACAGACGGACAGACGGACAGACGGACAGACGGACATCGCTCAATCGTAATCGCTATTGATGCTGATCCAGAATATATATACTTTATGGGGTCTTAGATGGATATTTCAATGCGTTACAAACGGAATCACAAACTTATATATACCCTTACACATTTATGTGAAGGGTATAAAAATACCCTTCAGAATTTTGGTTGACATACAAAATTAAAAATGTTGGCTATTGCTGAAGAAATAAAAAAAAATTAGTTAAAGGTGTACAAGTTTTGCATTAAATTTTTATTGTATTTTCAATATTGTAACGTTTTAATTTTCAATCAATTTTTCTGCCATAAAATATAAAAACCCTTGAAAAAGTCGACAAAAATCGACGAAACGTGGGGTGGGGTACAAAACTAATTAAAACTTTGTTTTAATTATGAAATATATTAGGCCTTATAAGTTAAACCAGATATGGATTAAAGCACGGCAAACAGCATTAGTTTAAAAGAAAATTTTGTGAGAATTTATTAAAAATTTTTGTTCGATGGCAGGCCCAGGATAATACTCTATCAAATCAGAAAATATTTCTATTGAAAACCGCTCAAAATCACTCCTCTTCGAATGAATTCTGTGATAAAGTATTTTCAGCTTTAATAGAATTTTATTTAATTTTTGTATTTACTTACCATACTCTATTATATATGAGTGCAGTAATTAGAACATGGTTTCATGGGTAATTAACAGTGTCATCATCATCGTTTCATATTAAGGATAAAATAACAACGAACAACTAGTTTCTCTAAGAGATAGCAAATGCCATCCAAGCCGCAGAGTATACAGAGATGAAAAAATTGACGTTTGAAAATCGCCCGAATCAGCTGCTAGACAGTTTTGTTTAAAAAGATAGCTATAGTATTTTATAATAAAAAACCCCCACTTTTTCTTACCGCATACACAATATAAAAACAGAGAGGATACCAAAAATGAACTGTAAAAAACGTTTTTTGTTTTGTTTCGACTACAAATTCTCGAGCGATTGTGAAAGCGAGAGGTACAAAGTTTGCGCTGACTTGCTAACTCGTTTTGGTCGCGTTTCATCTCTGAAGGCTATTTAAACTAGATAAAGTTGATAGATTTGTGCCTCTGGCTTTAATTTTTATTCTTGCTATATCAAAACGAAAATTTTTTTTTTCGTATACAAGCCATCTTCTCTTCTGTAAGACTGTGCAGAGCTATCAAGACGTATGTAGATTTCAAGACAACAAGAAGAATTATACACTAACAAATTGTAGGTGATTTTCGCCTAAGGTAGCCTCATCAATTGAACCGTTAATCATCTGACTACTTAAAACTGTCTAGAGAATACAGAGATAAGAGACAAGAAGCAAGCAAAAGGAGACAGCAAATCAGCGCAAGCTCTCTTCATCTCTCTTCTGTAAATGTAGAAGTACACTAGAGCCCCGACTTGCGTCGTTAATGGGGACCAGAGAAACGCGACGTAAATCGAATCACTTTTTTCTATATAATTGCACTGGAATTTAATTTGTTGGGCAAAATATTTAAAACAAAGCAAAAATGTTGTATTTTTGATAATAATAAAATACTAGTATGAGTACGTTTTTATTTATTTAATTTACTTCAACAAATGTTTATATATATTATAAAGAAATAACAAAACCATAAATTAAGAAAGAAAAAAACATAAAAATTAAATTCATTTACATATGTACATACATATGTATACTATTCATAAAAAGCTAAAAATGGTAATCCACAATGATGCAGTAAAAAATGTAACCGTGTTTAGCGACGCAAATCGAAATCAAAACGATGCAAATCGAATCGAGGCAAATCGGGGTCAAAACGACACAACTCAAACCGACGCAACTTGAAATCGCAACGACGCAAATCGAATTTTTCCAGTTTTAAAAAGCGACGCAAATCGAAACGACGCAAATCGGGGCTTTAGGGTAGTGTCTTTTTGACAGTTTTCACACGTTGTACAAGAACAAAATGCATGTTGAGTTAATTGAAGTTGTTCTTATTGTAGGAAAAAGGTTACCTTATTAGTTGTGCCATGGTTCAGGCTATAATACTGTGTATTAATACTTGTTAATAATTCCCATACACAAAAGATTGAGGGCGTTGTTGCTCTGAAAATGTACATCCCATGCGACTTCATCGTTTTGTGTAGGGTGGATAGGAGCTGCAAATAAACACGCTTGCATTGTATTTACGGTTTTTTGCTGTTATCGCCTAAAAACTGTGAAAGCAAACGGTTTCAGAAAAAACCACATATATTTGATAAGAAATTAAATAAAAAACAAGTAAGAGTGCTATATTCGGCTGGGCCGAATCTTAAATACCCTTCACAATCGTACATACATTCCGATTGATTTTTGGTGCGAAAAGTTGTTTTATTTGGCTTTTAAATGGGCCGATTTTTTCTGAATTTCAATATCAGTTCCACTACCGGGATTTAACACAGGCTGCAAAACTTTTATTTAAATAATTCCTAATATGCTCAAGTTCAACCACTGGGTGACACCAATTCTTTTTAATATCAATGAAATAAAGAAAAGCAAAATGTATTTCTTAATTATTTATCAGTTAACTTTATAGTAAAATTTATTTAACAAAAAATTGCATATAACATTGCCATTAAGTGTGATTTGCTTTTCAATTTACTTACGTATGTGGGTACATGCATACGTATGTATGTATCTATAATAGAAAACTCTAAAATAAATTCTTTATTATTGAATATTTTCAGTGTGTTCCATAAAACAATGATTATATATATACATACATATATACATACATACATATTTACATTGCTTGCTTTTACAAAATTATTTTTTTCTTGTGCACGTTGTTGATGATCTATTGCGTATCATCATACACATGTATGTGTGTATGTACATATGTAAGTACGTAGGGAAACCCAAAATGATTTTTTGTGTGAATGAATTTGAAGACGCAATTGTTTAAAAGAATTTCATTGCGTACCCTTTTTTCAACAATTCTTTATATCACTTTCATTTTCAAGCTCGTGTATACATATGTATGTACATACATACACATTTTTACACCAAAGCAAAAAAATTGTTTATGCTAACATACTTGCATGCATACATACATATGTAGATACATACATACCTACATACATACAAACGTATCTACATACATACATACATACATACATACATGCATACATACATACATACATACATACATACATACATACATACATACATACATACATACATACATACATACATACATACATACATACATACATACATACATACATACATACATACATACATACATACATACATACATACATACATACATACATACATACATACATACATACATACATACATACATACATACATACATACATACATTCA
The DNA here is from genome assembly GCA_963662145.1 of Sturmia bella. Lineage (NCBI taxonomy): Eukaryota > Metazoa > Arthropoda > Insecta > Diptera > Tachinidae > Sturmia > Sturmia bella. Next base: position 29,063,072 of record OY759171.1, on the reverse strand, counting down.
CATTGCTTGCTTTTACAAAATTATTTTTTTCTTGTGCACGTTGTTGATGATCTATTGCGTATCATCATACACATGTGTGTGTGTATCTACATATGTACCTATAATTGAAAACGCTAAAATAAATTCTTTATTATTGAATATTTTCAGTGTGTTCCATAAAACAATGATTATATACATACATATATACATGCATACATATTTACATTGCTTGCTTTTTTTCACAAAATGATTTTTTTCTTGTGCACGTTTTTGATGATCTGTTGCGTATCATCATACACATGTGTGTGTGTATGTACATATGTAAGTACGTAGGGAAACCCAAAATGATTTTTTGTGTGAATGAATTTGAAGACGCAATTGTTTAAAAGAATTTCATTGCGTACCCTTTTTTCAACAATTCTTTATATCACTTTCATTTTCAAGCTCGTGTATATATACATACACATTTTTACACCAAAGCAAAAAAATTGTTTATGCTAACATACTTGCATGCATACATACATATATAGATACATACATACCTACATACATACAAACGTATCTACATACATACATACATACATACATACATGCATACATACATACATACATACATACATGCATACATACATACATACATACATACATACATACATACATACATACATACATACATATGTATGCATACATACATACATACATACATACGTACATACGTACATACATACATACATACATACATACATACATACATACATACATACATACATACATACATACATACATACATACATACATACATACATACATACATACATACATACATACATACATACATACATATGTACATACATTCATACATGATCGCAAATATTATATACATATGTATATAATATTATATATATATGTATGTACCATTATGATTGATTTTTGGTACCAAAAGTTGGGTGCATATGGGCCGATGTCCAAAAATTTTCTAATTTTGCCCCTAAACAGCCTGTATGTACCATTCCGACAAATATTTAGTGCAAAAAACTATTTCGTTTAGCTTCCAGGCCCGACTTCTTGAGATATCGGGAGGCGCTATATCTCGAACATATATGGGCCGATGACAAAAAGATTTCCAGTTTTGCTTCTGACTAGCCTATATGTATCATTCTGATTGATTTTTGGTGCCAAAAGTTGTTTTATTTAGCTTATAGAGCCGATTTCTTGAAAAATCGGGAGATGCTATATCTCAGGTATATATAGACCGATTGCAGACATTTTCAAATTTTGCTTTTAAACACCTTATATGTACCATTCTGATCGATTTTTGGTACCAAAAGTTGTTTTATTTGGCTTTTAGAGCCGACTTCTTGAGAAAACTTGAGGCGCTATATCTCGAGTGTATATGGGCCGATGTCCAAAATTTTCCACGTTTGCCTCTAAGTAGTCTATATGTACCATTCTGATTGATTTTTAGTGCCAAAAATTGCTTTATTTGGCTTAAAGAGCGGATTTCTTGAAAAATCAGGAGTCGCTATATCTCAGATATATATGGACCGATTTTAAAAATTTTCCAATTTTGCTTTTAAACACCTTATATGTTCCATTCTAATCGATTTTTGATACCAAAAGTTGTTTTATTTGGCTTTTAGAGCCGACTTCTTGAGAAAACGGGAGGCGCTATATCTCGAGTGTATATGGGCCGATGTGGAAAAATTTTCCACTTTTGCCTCTAAATAGCCTATATATACCATCTTGATTGATCTTCGGTGCCAAAAGTTGTCTTATTTGGCTAATAAAGCCGATTTCTTTAAAAATCGGGAGACGCTATATCTCGGATATATATGGGCCGATTTCAAAAATTCCTTCATTTCTAGGATTTAATGAGCACTAAAAATGATATGATTTAGTTTTTAAGGAAAAAATTTATTTCAAAAATCTGAATACAAAAATTACACAAAATATCCCTCAAACCCCGGTTTTTTGAATATATCTCGGCTATCCGCGGACCTATCTTACTGAATTTCAATAGCAGACCCACTACCGGGGTTTCACACGTTTTAGCGAAAGAATGAGGTTTCTATCTCAAACCGTTTTCTCAGAAACGGTATTTCAACGACTACAGACGGACAGACGGACAGACGGACAGACGGACAGACGGACAGACGGACAGACGGACAGACGGACAGACGGACATCGCTCAATCGTAATCGCTATTGATGCTGATCCAGAATATATATACTTTATGGGGTCTTAGATGGATATTTCAATGCGTTACAAACGGAATCACAAACTTATATATACCCTTACACATTTATGTGAAGGGTATAATAAACAAAATATGAAAAAAGAATTTTGCAAGCTCTCCAAGAAATTGTTAGTTTTTTTTTTATCATTCATAAAGCAGCAAGCATGAAACTCATTTGGATATTTGCAATTGCAGCCGCTACAGCACTCAATTATGGAACAACCACAGGAGCTCCCTTAACAAAATGGTTTAAAACCGATAATAATACATATTATATTGAAGAACAAGAAAAGGTAATTACTACAGGGCCTCGAGAGATAAGTTGGTAGAGCGCCCTACTAAGATTCCACGAAGTCGCAGCAGCGATTCCTGCCATTGTCACAATTTTGTATTTGTTAAAAAAAAATAATTATGTACATGATATTTCAAACAAGAAACAATTAAATGATCTCTCTAAATATTACAGTACAGCTGGCAGCAATCTTACGATGCATGTCAAAAGAAAAATATGGCCCTAATATCACTTAAAGCCTACAAAGAAGATACGTTGTTGCTGGCATACATAACACAAAGCTTTGGTGAGATACATAGACACATTTGCAAATCTGCGTTTGTATTATATCAGACAATCTTTTTGTTTTCATTACAGATCCTAAGCCTGAATTTTGGCTCAGGGCCAGCGATAGAGTCGATTTGGCAGATATTAGCAAATTATTGGGATCAATGTTGGCTGAAGATTTCTTGAATATAAGGTTGGATGGTGTCAACGATCCCGAAATAGTCCAATCTAATAATCCCAATAACTGTGCATTAACTGCTGATGGTACTGTGCAGGCATGTGATGCTTTACATGGTTTTATTTGTCTTAAACAAAGCGGCACAAGTGGTGGTCAGAATATTCAAAATATTGTTTTGAAATTTAATTAATAAATTTAGTTTTGTTCAAAAAGTCTTTTAAATAGTTTGTTTTACCTAATACCACTAAATAATGCATTATTTTGTTAGACTTCTCACACGTTCTCATCAAAAGCATTACATACGTATGTGGATCGTTTCATTCACATTTCTTTGCTTCAAGTAATTCTAAAATATTTCATTAAAAAAAAAACTCAGCAGTAAAAATTCTTTTAACAACTCAACAGTCTTTTTGCCAGTTTCTTAATCTGACAACTTTTATTGCCAAAGCATTTTCACTATTTGAGCACAATTCATTATGAGCCGAATATCTACTTTAATATACCTAGAACTCTATGATGAAGACAATGCTGGTATGCTTTGCAAATGTTACCAATTGTTTCACTGTAATTTCACTGTAATTTCCTAAAATAGTTTAAACATTTAATTTACTTTTTTCTACAATACTTTTTACTCCACACTACAAATTTTTTTTTTTTTTTTTTTTGATCTGCAATAAGAACATCATGTCATTACATGTTGTGACATGTCAGTGGAAACAGTGTGCTTTACAAAAAGGAAAGATTCTTAACACCTCATACCAATGTGTTTAAATTGTCAGTGATTATGTTTAACTCCATAAAATGAGCTGTGTACGAGAGTCTTATTATTGTTTTTTTTTTGTTTTTATCAAGTAACATACTTCAAATATTAAATAGCAAGCGAAGCAAAGAAATGCGAGTAGTAGAAATTAAATGTGTAAATACAACCTTAAAAGGCACAAATCGAAATAGTCATGGTGCTAAGATTGCAAACAGCAACTCATGGGGGACCAATAAGCAGAGATCTAAGAGAATGAACTCATTGCGAAAAAAAAAATCTGTAGGCAAACAACTGTTTTTAATACCATGTTCATACATGCGCCTTTATTGAGATAATCGCAATAAAGTCCATTATTGAGCTCAATATTCCATACAAAAAGGCAATAAAGTTTATTGCCTAATAAACCCAAAATTGCTTTGAATATTGAGAAAAAGATGAAACACAACACTGTAAAAGATGTGTTTAATAAGCAAAAGTATACAAAGCGAGATGAACGACGAGATAAATGTCAACAAAAGCAAACAAAACAAAATAATAAAAAATAAAAAAATTTCAATATTTTTATTGTACAACACTAAAATCTTTTTAATAAAAGGCAGTTTTTCTTCCATTTTTCTTAACGATTGCATTATCTTTAAAAATTACTGAATTGCACTACTGATGAACTCCGCATCAATTACGGGGTATATGCTGCAGGAAATTGAGGAGTTTTGTTAATAAGAGGGAGTTTTTATCACAACATTTGTTAAAAACTATGTGGGGCAATTGCTATAATTTAAAAAAAAAACCCCTGACTACATGACCGACAGTGTCCTGCAAGGTATCCTCTATCAACGCATATATATACATATAAGATATCCTCTATTGAAGTGGGAAAAACCATGTTACATAATTCAGTGAATGGACTGATATGATATCCATCCTCTTTTGCATTCAAGATTCCACTCTTTTAAATTTCAATTTACAAAAACTTTTAATACCTTCTAGAATTGTATTTTTTTTTTCTTTTTCAAAATTTTGTGTCAGTCGAAATCATTAATCCATAAATTGTTGCTGTAATATTGCAATAAAGACGAACAGTGTTAAACATCATTTACTTTGGTTTTAAAGTTTATTTTTAACATGTCACCATTATTGTCAATCAAACTGTCAGCCATAAACTTGAACTTAAACAGTTCGGCTGGTGCGTTATTTTCCAATATGAAATGAAAAAGAGGATCTACATCACAGAAATGTAGGAGAACTTTATAGAAAAATATTTAAACCAAAGGTGCAAAACAATGCATAGAAATAATTCATTATACACAGCGCAACATGTGACACACACGCATGCCTGTTGCAGTTGATGAGTGACGGTAACTCACTAAGTGAGTGAATAAGTTTGCATCAATGTGTGCTGTTGAGGTAACATTGCAACACGTAACATGGCAGCCATGACAGTGTACTATTTACGTTTTCAAAAAAATACATTTAGACAAGAAAGAAAAACCAAACATTTAGTTGGGATTTTGTGTAAGTGGTTACAGGGACATTTTTCTTTTCTTGTTGCATTGCATTGCGGTTGCCGTACTCACTGCTTTTAAGTTAAGCTGTCGCAATTATGCCCTATTTCAGCACCTCGTCACTTTTTTAGTCAGTCGCCCATTAACACAAACAAACAAACAAATAGATATTCCACAATTTGAATGATGGTTGCTTACGAAGTAAAACTATTTTAAACGATTGTTGGTTGCTCGTTTTTTTTTATTTGATGTTAAATTTATGTGCCAGATGTTAATATCATTCAAAAGTACTAAATCAAATAAAGGCGTAATACAACACGATGATAGTCTCAGTTCGGGCCTGCAGCAAATGCTGGTTGCGAACAACGTTAATAAACTAAAAATTCTTGGCAAAGTGAACATTGAATTTATGGTTATTTAATTGTGCTACACCGAAAAGGGTTATTGTCGACATTCTTTTTGGTAATGTATGTATGGTATGTAAATGAAATCACTTTGAGTTCTATTATTTCAAAAGAATTGAAAAGTAATTCATTTGAAACGAGGGGCAATTCAGGTGCATCTGGAAAACCTTCTTCAATTTCCGATGGTTCTGAGTCTCTTGAAAAATCAGATCCACTTGACTCAACTTCGGATGGAATGTAATCCTCTGAATCCGATTCATCAAAATCGACTTCATCGGAGCCTCCCTTCCTATCTCGGTTTCCATAAAACATGCTTAGATTTATTCCGGCGCTCTATCTCTTACGGTTCGAGAGTTATAGCTGTTACTCTACGTTGTAAAAGGACACTTGGTAGTTTTACAGTTGTTGTTGTTTTCAACGTTTGGATCCTGATGAGCGACATGGTATGGTGGTCATGAAACAGCCATTGTATGTATTCCAGCGAGTAAGACTTCAACGCTATTTTTCTTGTATATTGGAACAGCTGGCACTAACACTGTTTATCATTACATTTTATCTCAGCAATATTTGCCAAACTAAAGGTGGGATCACACGATTGCCGCAATGCACCAATTTTACACAATTTTGATTGGGCTGAATTGGAGCATAATAAAAATTTTGTCCCAATCAAATTCTCTGCAATCACATGATTGTGACATTTTACTGAAATTTTATTGTCGCAAATTGCCGCAAAACAATTTAGTACCAATAATTGCCGCATTATAGTCACACGATTGTTATATTATACGGCAACTGTGAGAAACAGCTGTTGTAGCTGATCACAAACTTTGTTTTCCCAAAAAAAAAAAAAAAAAAAAAATTAATTAGATGTTAAAAATATGGTTTGTTCATTAAAAAGAGAGAAAATTGCTTCGACTATTATTATAATGTTGTGCGGGCTAAAAAAAGCAAAAAATGAATAGTAACAACAATTGAATTTTACGGATTGAAAAGCAGAAATCATGTTTGGAAGACGCGTGTAAACAGTTTTGAAACTAAATACATGTATACATATGCATATTATTGGCGCGTATTGTCTTCTTTGGTTGCCGCATGAGAACACAATAAATATTAGTGCATTTTTAGAATTTTTATTGGTGATTGGTTGTATGTCAAGTGTTCACACGGTTGTCGCATCAGGGTTGTATTCGATTGGGACAAATAGGAACAACATTCGTTTTGGCTGCCGCATGAGCCAATAAATTGTGCTATCACACGATTGGCACACAAAATGTAACAAAAATTGGTGCATTGCGGCAATCTTATGATCCCACCTTAAGTAATTTCTTGTAAAAATTGCAACATATTTTACAGATTAGAATTTTTCGAGAACATTCAGAAATAAAAATAAATTTGTCATTTGTGTCTGGAAATTTTCTTCACCGCTAGCACAGAGTAAGCCGAGGTGAAAAAAGTGAATTTTTAAAATCCCCCAAATCAGCTGTTTTCAGACAGTTTGTTTAAAGAGACAGCTAGAGCATGCTCTTTATATGAAAAACAATTTACACTTTTATTTACAGCACTCTCACTTCCGATCACTCTTTATTAATAATTCAACTATGGTAAAGCACTCTGCTAAAACACATTTTCAGGGTATGTTTTTACAAAAATTAACTTAGTTACTTATTCGCTATAAGAGCCAATTGAAATTTATTACTTTAGGTCTAAAATAATAGACCTTAATGCTTTCTGTCTTTTTTTCAGCCGACTATATGCCACCGACATTTCGTTGCTGCTAAACAACTCATCAGTAAAAAATCTAAAAATAATGTTTGAAGCCCAACTACTCATTGCAAAATTTTAATGAACAAAATGAGAATCAGAAATGCTCAAACAAACTTTTTATACAGAAAGCATTTTACGTCTTGCAACACCTTTACTTTTTATAGCACTTCCTTACAACGGGTGACCCTTGGCTACCAACAACTTGTATTCTTGAAAGTGTCAAAAAGTAAAGTTTTTGAATATTAAAAAATGAACTTCAATATTCATTCGCTATGAGAGCCAATTGAAATTTATTACTTTAGGTCTAAAAAATAGACCATAATGCTTTCTGTATTTTTTCAGTGTGTTTTTACCGTAGAACGACTTCTTTGAAAAAATCAAAATGGGCAATTCAAAAGAATTTCTTCATCAACTAAATGTTATAATATTGAAGAATTCATATAAGATGTAATAAAAACATGTTTTCTAGGACACTTTGGCTCTTATTACGAATTGTATGGGACTTTCGTTAAGGATTATTTCAATCCTCTCCTTTTTTTCTAACAAAATCCGTTAGAGACGTGAAATTTAGTAGGTGTGAAATTTAGTAGAATATTATAGCATATATTACTCGATTAATTCGACTTATGCTGCTATCGCTTGTGAGCACAGATAGTTATGCAAACAACGGACAATTGCATGGCCTTGCTTTCCTTTTACTATTCGCTCTGACAGCGAAAAACACCTTTACTAGTTACAGTGCTACAGAACATGTTGGGGTGTTTACAATTTATCCTGTTCATTGCTTCAACAGTGGATTATCACTCGCGACAAACGCACATCTCATAACTTAGGTTTATCATCTTTCAATTTTCGTGTTGTTTTCAAATGTTCTACAATTAGCCACTTGTGCAGCCAATAACTTTTGTATTTATTGGCAAATTTTAAAGATTTTTACTTACCAGAACAAAACGAAAATGGGTAAAAAGGTATTTTTAATATTTTTTGCATATTTTTGTCAGGACTTATTTTGGTTTTGTTGCCTACAACGTTTTGGTTAAGCAACCTATTTTGATTTTAATCCCACCAACTAATTTCTTATAAAATTTTCAATAACACTAAAAAATGGCGAAATAACTTGGGCCGATGACTCGTAATGCAAAACTTTGAATTTTTACTACAGTATTTTTCGGTTAATTGCACATCAAAATTTGCACAAGTTTTTGTTCAATTAACCGGGGAACCAATTAACCGATACCCGTTTAATTGAACAATTCGTTCAATTACAAGAACCCTATTTAATTGAACAGTTTGTTCAACTACAGAAATCACGCGTAATATGAACTATGTACTAATGAATTAAAAGAAATCGCATATGTGCACTTTAACACCCATATTCATAAAAACTATTGAAGGTTTATTATACGTTTATTTGACAAATATTCCATAGAAATACGTCAAACAAGAGCTTAATAAACTTGCAATAATTATTATGAATATGGCCATAAGTTTTTCAAAATAATTTTTTTTTTACCTTAAACGAAAAAAAACTGCAAGTAACAGCAAAAAATTTACATATATGTGTATAGTAGAGATGCCACCCAGTGTTTTTCACAAATGATGTCAAATATGTATGTGCAAAAATGCCAGATTATTTTTCAATGCAATTAACCGGGTAAAAGTAAGAGGAAATTTATTTTTGATGACATGAATTTTGAACGAATTAAGCGGGAAAATCAATTAACCGGGTTCAATTATCCGAGGAACTTCACATGGTGTTCGTATGCAATATTTTTTTTGCCCGATCATGTGGTTCAATTAAGCGTGGAAACCAATTAACCGTAGGGTCAATTAACCGAAAAATACTGTAAAAAATTAGTATTTAAAAAAAATGTTGCATTGTTTTTACGCTTGCAAAAAACTTTGCTCCAACTAATATCCTTGTTGTTACTATTATCAAACGATGACTTTTTAACAATATGTATAAAGATGAGTTCTTTTTAAATCGCAGCTGGTACACTACAATGTGCCACACTAGAAATCTAGTTATCTTGGTGTTTACACGATCAAGTTTCGCCTTTCAAGTTTTAATACATTCACACTTTTTCACTAATACACTCACAATTTTGAAAATTGATGCAAACTTGATGACAATTTTTGCCTTCCATAGAGAGCATCAAGTCACAATCAAGAAAACAGCTGACAGCAATTTTTTTTCGTTCTGTCTGCAAATATTTTTTTATTTTTTTTTTTTTTGACAGTTGCAATTAAAAGTGATAAAAATTAAACAGATTCAAGCTTAAAAATAGAAATAAAAATGTTTACGTGCCAAACCAACAAATATAATGGATGTGCTGCGATTTATAGAGCATGTCCACATTCATTAGAAATAATTTTTTAATATTTACCAACCTTCTTACTAATAAGGGCTTCACCCAGTATTTCCTTTTTGCCCTCTGGTTTTTTCTTCTTCTTTTATTTTCTTTATTTCTGATAGCACTTTTAATGAAGCAGCTATTGTTAATTTTCTTCTTGACGGCATCTTGAAAACGATATGTTGTGAAATAGAGTGCAGCCTACGTCACAGCTCTCAATTTAATTGAATTTTGACAAGCAGTATGTGAAAAAAAAACTTGGTCGTGTAACTGCAGTGTATGGCAAAAATGAAAATATTCCAACAAAATTTATGTTTTAGTCCCCTGAAAAAATAATGCCCCATTTGGTTAACTTTCATTTTCTTTATATATAAATCACAATAGATGGCGCGCAAGTGTATTTAAACGGTGATTATATTGTGAATTGGCGTCATTCACATCTATTTACACTAATTTCATACTTATCGAACTCCGAAACCTTTCATCAAACGATTTTGGGTTATTAAAGTGAAAATTTTGTGTTCTGCAAGCCAAATTCACAGTTTTATATCATTCATAATAATATTTAGTTTTTGCCTTTACAGATCCGTTTTTGCCACCAGAGTACCATGACATCTTTTCCCCAAACCCGCAGCAAATATACATAATTTCATGCCCAAATTTTATAAGATGAATGAACACAGAGGGTATACAGAGCTTCTCACTGGTCCCAATTGGGAAATGCGTTTTTCCGTGGCATAAAAATTATATCTGGTGGAACTGCTTACCGTCCACAATTTGTGGACATACATAAATACATACATATTGAAAGAGCGAAAACGGAAATTATTTTTTCCCATTTTTTGAAGAAATATATACATAATAAAAAAGATTTTCCAACTTGTTTTCACTGCAGTTTTCACTTACTTATTACATATTCTTATTGCTTCGCTGGCCGTACCTAATGATTTTCTCTCCTGCTTTTGTCTTGAACTCTCTTTTGCGTTTCTATCCTACTTTGATCGACTTTGTACCCCGTTCCGCACTAAATTCGTTTTTAATAGCCTACGATGCTTCTGCATATTCCAGAGATACAATCGCTGAATAAACATCTTCAAAAAATAATATGTGTTACAGTAGAAGTCTAAATATGAAAATATTCCAACAAAAATTTATTGGTTTTTTCGACGAAAAAATGAAGGTCCATATGGCAGTTATCGTTTGATTTCCTTCGTAAAATAATCACAATAGAGTGTTTCTTTAACATTTACATTGTGAATAGACGTCAGGAATGTCATTCACATCTATTTGCAATAGTTTCTAATTTATCGAATTCAACCACCTTTTCAGTGGGTGTTGGTGACAGCGACACTGTGTTATCAAATCATGAGTTTATGTTCACCAATTAGGGATAAATGACCCAATTCAATGTTTTATACCATTTATAATAAGTTTTCTTATATGAATCCAAGGCGAATTTATTTCTTGGATTACAGGCTTTTTACACTTACTCACATCTTACATCTGTCATCATTTTGGCAAGATGTTAACATCTTATTATACAAATTCTATATGAAAAAAACTCAACATCTCTCAACATCTTTACAACATCTTCACAAGATGTACATTTTTCATTTCGGCGTATTCAACATCTTTCGATTATTTCAATGTCATCACTAAAAAGAAGTTAAAAAAAAAAACGATAAAAAAAAGTGTCAAAAATTTCTACAATGAGCGTGAACAAACAATGTAATTAAATTTTTTTTTTTTAAATTAAACATAATATAAAATTAGTTATGCAGTACTTTTATTTTTAGTAAAAAAGAATAAAATAATGTTTTTTAGTTTGCTCAAACACGTGAAATAATATTTGACAGATGAAAGATGTTGAAAATGTAATGTAAACAGCTTTTTTTTAATTTTCAACATCTTCAACACACATCTCAAAGATGTGTGTCCGCTATTAGACTTGATTCGCCTTGTATGAATTTTACGAATCTTACCCCCTAAAATTGAAGGTTCTTCTACAAAATCCAACTAAAAAATTTGCGAATCACCAATATTGATGCATTGACAATGCGGAAAATGCATAAAATTGTTGAACTTTCCCCAATTAAAAAGAAGTAAAAATTAACTGATTACATGTATTTTTCAGTGCATATGTTATGGTTACAGGCGTATGTATATTTGTTATAATTTTCGATTTATTTGTTTTTATATATTTTGAGATCTAAATACATATTTATAGGCAGCTGGAAATTGTTATCTGCGTATCTAGAAAAAATTAAGTTTCTCCAAAAATGTATTAATTCAGGTCCAAAAATGAACCTTTTCAAAAAATAATTTTTTTGAAAAGGTTCATTTCTGGACCTGAATTAATACATTTCAAGTGGCTCTTAAAGCAAATAAATAATTAAGTTCATATTTCTCCAAAAATATTAACAGTTTCTAAGTCTTCTTCGCTCTTTACGTTCTTTTCACATTTTCATAAAAAGAGTTTCCAATTTATTAAAGTTTCTTAGATATTTTAATTTTCCCAATTCTTAAAAAACGGAAAAAATTCAAAGCAATGACCCATAAGAAAAACAGTCAACTCACCAAAAAAAAAGTACTTAAAATTACCAGTTGCAAAATTCTGTACTTGAAGTTATCTCATTTAATTTTACTTTAAAAATCGTCTAAAAAAGTTTTCAAATTTATCAGTTAAAAAATCTTTTAACTCCTGCCATCTTACCCTTCAACCAAACACAGAAATCCTCCAAAAATACCCCGAAAAAAAATTGTTTCTCCCTCCGAAAAAATTTAACAAATCAAATACACCCCTAAAAGAAAAAAAAGCCTAAATCTAGAGGAAAACACCCTAAGCTGGCAGCACTGGTGTCATTCCTGACTAAGAAATTGCAAAGCGAATCCATACTTGATTCGCCTTGAGAAATAGGCAACATTTTGTTCTATCAACAAGGCAGGCATAACTATTATAATTTGCCTATTTATTTATTAAAAAAGACATTTGAAGGCCCAACTATAATGTAATTAATCGAAATTAAGTCCGTGTGCGAATGCACATACTCTAATGTGAGCAGACATAAGATACTGATGAAGTTTTCGTTAAGTTTCATTTGATGAAGCAGAGTACAAAATTGATCGCACTTCGCTTCAGGAATCAGATGTAAATGGTCGAATGTATATTTTTATGTTTGGAAAATGAGAAAAAGGGCAAATTTTATTTTAATATTGATGAAATTGTCTAACCGAACAAATATTTTTATGACAAAATAAATGATTTTACTGCAGCAGAGACATAATGGAATAAGTATGCACACACACACACGCATGTACATACATACAAAATGCAATATTTGCAGTTGGTATTTTAAGTTCCTTTCAATATTAACTTCTCACGAACTATAAAAATAAGCGACAATGTCTTGGGATTCCCAAACGTAAATTATGGTCAGCGTGACCATTTTAGCTCTTTGGGAGCTAGATTTAGCTTCCTTTTTCGGTTTGCAGATCACAAAATCAGTTTAGGTCTCAAAAGTTTACACAAAAAAAAAATGTTTGTATTAATTCAGGTCCAAAAATAGACCTTACATACATACATACATACTATGTTTTCTATCTTCTTCAGCCTTCTATATGCCGCCCACATTTCGTAGACTTGAAAAATTCTTAAAAGAATGTTTGAAACGGTTAGAGCTTCTAGTTAGTTTATTAAGAGCAAAATGAAAAACCTAACCGAAATTCTTTTGTGCATGTGATTTTGCATCTCTGTCTATCTACTTAATTTCAGAAAACTATGTAACATATAACTGTGCTGCTTATTCTGCTTAGTTTTATAAGTTAATGATGAACAATTTATTGGTTAGCTCTAACTAGTCAATCATAACGTAAATATTGGTTAGCCTTAACGGAAATATTGGTCCATTAAAATGTTTTTGTACTGACATTTTTAATTTTATTGAACTATGATATTTTACATATGTACATACATTTATATAAAATTACTTTTTCAGACTCAAGTTCAATCCTTGGTTTTGTCGCTTTAAATCAATATTAATTAAGTAAAGAAAAGTAAAATTTTTATAGTTAGATGGGCAACCGGCTCTTTCTGGGTAGTAAACACCCTTCATCAGCACCCTATTTTCATTTGAAATTAAAATTTTTGCTAAAAATAGACAAATAGTATTAAAACTCATAAGGTGGGATCATACGATTGCACAGTGTGACAGCACAATTTATTGGCTCATGCGGCAACCAAAGCGAATGTTGTTCCTATGTGTCCCAATCAAATACAACCCTGATGCGACAACCGTGTGAACACTTGACATACAACTATTCAACAATAAAAATTCTAAAAATGCACCAATATTTATTGTGTTCTCATGCGGCAACCAAAGAAGACAATACGCGCCCATAATATGCATATGTATACATATAATTAGTTTCATAATTGCTTAAGCCCGTCTTTCAAACTTAATTTTCGTTTTTTAAGGTTAAATTATTCCTGACTTTGCTATGAGGCCATACCATAACCATAGCCATAACCATATTTTTCTTGTCTGGCAACAATTAGTGCCGCCATAGCCGTAAACAGCTGTTTATGTTTTATTTTTATAATTTCAATAGTGCAGTAGTAGTAACACAATAAATGCATGTATATATTTTGCAATCAGCTGTTTATGGTTATGGCAGAAAACCAAAATTCAGTTGGTATCTATGGTTATGGCTATGGCATTATGTTAAGTCAGCACTTTTCATTTACAGTGCTGCCCATAAAGTTGGTTCGACCAGCTGTTTTATATGGTTATGGTTAAGTCGGGACTAATTTAACCTCTAGTGGGTAAAATTCAATTGTTGTCATTATTCACTTTTTGCTTTTTTAGCCCGCACAACATTATAATAATAGGCGAAGCAATTTTCTTTCTTTTTAACTAACAAACTACATTTTCAACTTTTATCTCCTTTTTTTTTAATTTTGCAAAATAAAGTTTGCCGTCACCTACAACAGCTGTTTGTCAGAGTTGCCGTATGATATAACAATCGTGTGACTATAATGCGGCAATTATTGGTACTAAATTGTTTTGCGCAACAAAATTTCAGTTTCAGTATGACAATCATGTGATTGCAGAGAATTTGATTGGAACAGATTTTTTTATTGTGCTCCAATTCAGCCCAATAAAAATTGTGTAAAATTTGTGCCAATCGTGTGATCCCATCTTTAAATGTAATGTAATCAAGTTGTATAGCTAAAAAGAAATCATTTAAAAGAAATAACAAAAATTAACATAAAATCCCAAAAACATTATTTTCGGATTGAGACCATGATCTCATCAGTTATAGTCAGGGCTGGCTGATTTACTCTAGAATATCTGGCTTTTTTTCTATATTAGTATCCTTTGAAGTAACTGCTTCAATATAGCATGAATATATATGTATATAAAAATAAACAACAGGTGCTAGTCTTTTAAAATTTGTTTTCTTTTTTGCATTTTCCCATTCTCTGCGGCTGCTTAATCTTTGTAATAAAATGTTTTTTCGAAAAGAACTTCACGTAGGTTAAAACGAAGAGCAGAGTAAGATTTTACGATAACATAATTATAGGAGTTCTTTCAGTATGCAATAGGCTCTGATTTACTTTCTGATGTCGTTTTTTCATTAAATTCACCAAATAACAACTTTTTATACATTTTTTACATATAATTCATAGTATACTTATTTTTATTCTGGTAATAAATTTTCAATGCTTCTTTTGCTGATTTCACTTAAATTTTTCATTAAAAAATGTTTGGTGACAAAAGTTGCACTACCGATGAAAGCCGCGATATTTTGAAAAATAGCTAATAAAATGTTTCAATAAATAGATAAAAACCCTTGAAAAAGTCGACAAAAATCGACGAAACGTCGGGTACAACAGTAATTAAAACTTTGTTTTAATTATGAAAGATATTAGGCCTCATAAGCTAATATCATGTTCACATATGCCTTTTTAATTGAAACAATATTCAGTTAATTGACAATATATTTTTGGTGTTCATACATACTTAATATTGCTACGACAATTAGCATTTGACAGGTGAAAAAGTTATTGTTTACATCTGGTTGTTTTGTAAAGGGTGTTTTTTTCGATGTATAGAACTTTAATTGAATAACCATGATGTCCAGGAGATGTGACTTCAATAAGACTGCGTAACATGCTTGTGCCACAAGCGCATGACCATTTAGAAGACAATATTCGCCGTGTTATTGCCGATATGCGGCCAGAAATGTTGGAAAAAGTCATCGAAAATTGGACGTCCAGATTGGACTACATCCGCGCCAGCCGTGGCGGTCATATGCCAGAAGTCATATTTAAAATGTAATCCCACAAGATTATCTTTCGGATAAATAAAACTCATGTCAATTGAATAATCCATCGTTGTTTTATTGCAACTTAAAGTTCTATACATCGAAAAAGAACACCCTTTATCATAAAAAATTTAAAAAAATTTTTTGTTTTTTGTTTATTTATTTTGTTGATGTTTGATTAGTCAAATTTTCACAAGGAGTGTTCAATATGTACTGTTATTGTAAAAGCTTGTTCATTTGGTACTGTTAACACAAATCTAACAGTGTTGCATTATACATTTTACTCATTATTGAAACAATTATCTCTTAATTGCCAAATTACAATTAATTTTTATATGAAAATTTTGTCTCAATAATGGCTTTAATTGTTATAATTTCAATATTGCTGCATGTATGAACAGTATATAAACCAGAAATTGGAACAAAACACGTATTAGCCAGAAGTTTTCAGCATATACATTACATGTCTCACTCTAGCATACATGTTAGAGTAAAATAACTAATGTAATATTTGCCTGAACTGCCATTAGCGCAAAACTTCTGTTCAGTACGTTTTTTTTCTTTCTAAAAACCCGCAGTTATAATTTATGAAAACATATTCAATATTTTTTAATAAAACTTCAATATAAATAAAACTTAAATAAATATAAACAAAAATTACTGTATAATGTATGTATGCGTTGTAAAACAATCCTTCAAATTTGACCAAAAAATTAAACAATGGCAGTACCGGTAGCAAAAATTTAATATAAAGTTCTTGCATGTTTGTTAGTAAAAAAGTTTTGTTTGTGTTAGTTTCGGTTATTCATTTCTCATATATGCATGTAAAATTTCGGTAACACTGCAGTTACACGATCAAGTTTTTTTCACATACTGTTTGTAAAAATTCAATAAAATTGATAGTTGTGACGTAGGCTGCACGCAATTTCCTAACAATTCGTTTTCAAGATGCCGTCAAGAAGAAAATTAAAAATAGCTGCTTCATTAAAAGTACTATCAGAAGTCAGCTGTTTTGTTGATTGTAACTTGATGCTCTATATGGAAAGCAAAAATTGTCATCAAGTTTGCATCAATTTTCCAAATTGTGAGTGTATTAGTAAAAAAATGTGAATGTATTAAAACTTGAAAGGCAAAACTTGATCGTGTAACCCCCAAGTAATGAAAAATCTTCAATACTGGAAGCGAGATGCATGTATACGCTGTTATTAATGGTCATTTCCTTTTTGGGTAGGTATAGACCAGCGGCAACCACAACTACAGCAGTCGTAAAATAGTAATACATTTTTGGTTTACAGTGAAAAATATTCGTCTGGTATTTGTTAAAATGGTTTATTTCAATATATGTACATACATATGTATGCTTAATTTTCATTATATTGAACTACGCTGTAATACTTGTACAGTATTTTTCGGTTAATTGACCCTACGGTTAATTGGTTTCCACGCTTAATTGAACCACATGATCGGGCAAAAAAAATATTGCATACGAACACCATGTGAATTTCCTCGGATAATTGAACCCGGTTAATTGATTTTCCCGCTTAATTCGTTCAAAATTCATGTCATCAAAAATAAATTTTCTCTTACTTTTACCCGGTTAATTGCATTGAAAAATAATCTGGCATTTTTGCACATACATATTTGACATCATTTGTGAAAAACACTGGGTGGCATCTCTACTATACACATATATGTACATTTTTTGCTGTTACTTGCATTTTTTTTTTTCGTTGAAGGTAAAAAAAAATTAGTAGTACATAGTTCATATTATGCGTGATTTCTGTAATTGAACAAACTGTTCAATTAAATAGGGTTCTTGTAATTGAACGAATTGTTCAATTAAACGGGTATCGGTTAATTGGTTCCCCGGTTAATTGAACAAAAAGTTGTGCAAATTTTGATGTGCAATTAACCGAAAAATACTGTATTTATATATGTAATTGTAAATATACTCAAGTTCAACCCCTAGTTTTGTTAATATTAATTAAGAAAAGGAAAATGTGTTTCTTTTTAATTACATATAATACTAAGAACTGCGTTTAACTGTGTTTTTTTTTTCATTTATTATTTATGTGGGTACGTGCATACATATGGAAATAAATCAGCTGCTATTGAATATTTTCTCTCTATGCATATGTATTTATGTTTCATAAAACAATGCGGGTAGATTTACACTCCTTGTTGCTATGATTTTTATTTTCCTTCGGCACGTTATTGATGATCGGTTGCGTAGACACTTATACATATGTATGTGTGTGTATGTAGTATGTAAGTATGTATGTAAGTAGGTAGGCATCAGTGAGCTGCAACAACTATGATCGAGCCGTCTTGTTCGCATTTGATACAACTTCGATAAGATCAAATCAAGCCTACAGTATTTTTGTGCACGTTCGAGTTGTGTACAAGAAGAAAAAAATTCTGCTACATGCAAAGATCGCCAAAGACAAAGTATGTTTGATTTGATTTGTTTACCATCTAAGGGTCTTGTTTATGTATAATATAAAATAATTTTTTGTTTTACCTATTTTTATTGCCAAAAATATATACCTACTTATACAAGGCTAATTTATTTCTATTATTCATCACTCTCATGGACAAAAGGAGAATCAGAAATGCTCAAACAGACTTTTTATACAGAAAGCATTTTACGCCTTGCAACACCTTTACTTTAGGAAGTGCTATAAAAAGTAAAGGTGTAAGACGTAAAATGCTTTCTGTATAAAAAGTTTGTTTGAGCATTTTTGATTCTCATTGTGTTCATGAAAATTTCGGAAGATTTTTCACATCTACTGATGAGTTGTTTAGCAGCAGGGAAATGTCGGTGGCTTATAGACGGCTGAAAAAAAGACAGAAAGCATTAAGGTCTATTTTTTAGAAATAAAATAATAAGCAAGAATTAGCCGTTACTCTTGAGCCGTGAGAGGCAGAGGGATGCAATTTGCATAATATATGTAGTCGCATTTGTATGTTCCACAACAACAAATGCTAAAAATGACAACAACCCTAAAACTATCAGCTGTCCATTTACAACGTAAAGCAACAGTAACGTAAAGTGTAAAGAGTAACTCGGACCGTAAGAGATAGAGAGCCAAAATTCGCACAGTGTATGTATGACCACATGCCTTACAACAACAAATGCCAACAACAACAACAAAAAAGCCGAAAACTACTAGGGACCCCATACAACGTAAAGTAACACATACGTGCGGAACTCTAAGTGTGCAAGCCAGCCTCGTACTTGACTGAATTTTAATTTTCCATTTCACAGAAAAATACATATGTTGTTTCCATTTCACAGAAAAATATATACATATGTTTGTTTTTCTTCTTCTGTCTGTGGATAAAAAATACTTTATGATTGCAATTGAATGAAACCGACCTTTTTGTGCACTAATTTATCTACATGCATATGTACATATGTATATACATACATGCAAAATTTGAGTAATAAAAAATATTCAATACCTAAACATGAGAGCCTATTTGTCGCTCTTACTCATATACTAAGGCGCTGCATGAGCATGGAAATATTAAGCGTTTGAGTATTTTGTATTTCAAATACATTTTTCCAAAAACATTTTAAATTTATGTTAAAAAATATGCGTTACAAATTATTCCATTCATACATTAGCTAAAATTCGAAAAATTCGCTACCGTTTAATTTCCAGCAAATAGCAATATCATTGTAAAAATGTTACGTAACAACAAAATATTGGTGGCTATTCTGAAAAACACGCCGAATAGGTGAAACTTTCCTTGGCAAACAAAAACAAAATAGGAAGAATTGTTTGTGTTTTCCCTACATCGCAAGAATAAAATTAGCTAGGTAGTTGGCCACGCGTATTTCTTTCACCAGTAAATGGTAAATTTTGTACGAAACATAAAAACAATTTGGTTGTACTCTTGACATGTTGTTCTTGTTTTATATGTACAGATTCACTTCACTAGCACGTTTTCCCGAATAACCACCATTATTTATTTTGTGCAAAATTTCCATGGACCAAGAATTGAAATGTGAAAAGTTTTAGTCCCTAATTTTCATCAACAGACATTTCTTTTATTTTTGACGTTAAATACATGAATTTAATTTCTTGACTTATATTTGTATATGCTGTGTATATACACATGTACATAAAAATTTTTTTTTCATATATTTATTTGCAATCTATGTATATATAACACTGCACATATTAAGCAAATTTCATGAAGGCTTAAACATTACATTTGTTTTAATCTCCAGTGAGACTAAAACATATACACAATACTTACAAAGTAATATTTACATAATTAAAAAAGTTAACATTCTATTTTCTAAAAGGTAAGTCCAAAACATGAAACCTTTTCAACCTTACAATTTCCTCACTGTCATCAAGTAAGGCAATAGCCAAGGCATTGCTATGATTACTGAGTCTATCAACGTACCTTTCGCTAAACCTACTATGTACATAAAATGAATTACATTACAGTATTATTTTTTTAATAAAATTTTTTATTATTTAGTGGTTGTTATGTTTGGTGGGGGTGGTGCGTATTTCTTAACGAACTGTTACATGGGGGTGGGGTGGTTAAAAATCTGCAAAAATTGCGTTCCGTAATTTGTGAACAGTGCCCAAGTAGCATTAAGGAACTTCGTTGCAGAAACATCTTTTTCAATTTGAGTTTGAGACAAAATTCTGGTTTTATTCTTCTATAAAATGACTTGGACAATTTTTGCGTTTGGTGTCACCAAAATCTAATGGAGTTAAACAATATGCAAAGTCATGACATTTTCTAGAGCACGGGAAATTGTTCATTCTTGTTATCTAACAGAAGAACTCATCAAACTAACTCTGCTATGGATGATCCAATGAGGAAACTATGGTGCTGTTTCAAGTTATTATATGTAAAATGCTACTGCATTTGAATGACCAATTACATATTATGTAATATTTTTCTTTAATTTTCTGATTAAGTTTAATGTTATACAAAATTATTTTTAAGGATGCATCCATAGATTTCACTAAACAAATAGAAAGGCATATAGAGCACAGGCATGATTCATTAATTAGTTTTTTTTTTTTGGATTAACAAACCGAATATATAAATTGTGGAAAACACAAATAAGTGGAAATAATACATTCGCTGCACTCAAATCTAAAATGCAATTCATTATATTTTACGTTTTCACTCTTTTAGCTCTGTTTGAATATTATATATTTTAATGAGTACTGCTTGAGTGGTTATAAACAAATGCATGTATTCATGCAGCCCTATAGTATACATCTGTTGTTATCGGTGAAGTGTGGTTGATTAGTTGCGGTCATAGCTGCCAGATTTGACGATAAATCGTCACTTTGACGATTTTCATGCTTTAATATGGCAAAATGGCGATTCTTGGTCTAAAAATTACGATTTTTGTTTTTTAAAACCTATGGTAACATTAATTGTATATAAAAGACAATGCATCATTAACCCCCTAATTCATAAAAATTATAACAGGCTTATAACAGGCTTAAAAGCCTTATAAACCTGTTATAATTTTTATGAATTAGACGGTAAATGTTTATTTTTATGTAGCTGAGACAGATAGCTTGTTACTTCTGTTTTTTTTTGAGTGAGTGCAATATTAATGACAGTGTCAGATAGCATCTGCATTCACTTCTTAAGCATATACATAACTATTTTATAGTATGTATGAGAATGAATATATAGTATAGTAAAAAATATATTGGCGAAAACCAATTAGAATATGTATGTAATTTGTTAAAAAGTAATACATAAGTTTTCTTTATGCGTTGACAAATCAATGGACATTCAAAATAAGAAGTGTTCGTGTTTAGTGATTTGAGAATGTATAGATTTCGAGATGTCTTTATTTTTTGGTCTGCTATAATTGATCGTTTTGATAAATATAATATGCAGCAGATCAAGCTGCGGTAATGACCAGAAAAATTCATTCTGTCACTTCGTTATTAAACCTTAATTAATAATAATCAAATGTATTTGCCATTCCTTGACATGAATCAGAAATATTTTCAGATTCCTGTCGAACATCCCCAAAAGGTGATATCAATTTAATAAGATTCAAGAATTGCTGGAACTCAAGCCAAACCAGATGGCTGTCATTAGGAACCGTTGTAACTCTCATCGTTGAACTATATATGTATGTAGTTGCTTAAAATTTTATTTATTTTTGCTACTAATGTAGATAACATTGATACCTCTGATGTAATTTTAGAGATCTTAAGTGAAGAAAATGAAAACAACTTTTTACAACTGAAGTTAGCAATTTTATAAAGGGTGACAAAATGCATTTGATTGATTATAAACGTCATACTAATTTTTTAAATAAAAACCAAATTTATTTAGGAGTTTATGCAAAAGATGTTATTGCAAAAACAAAATTAAATAGTTATAAAAGAAATAAAATTTTAAATAATTGTGTTGATTCTTTCATTGAATTGTGTAATCAAATTTTGAAAAGATTTGATTTTGAAAACAATTTAAAAAGCTTAAGTAATATTGCTCCTGATAATGTTAATAAAAAAAAAACAATTTCCTTTCAGAAGTTCTTCAGGAATTTCCTTATTTTGTGAATAAAATTGAAAAACACAATTTAGACTCTGAGTTCCACGAACTGTTCTTTTTAGATTTCAAAGCAATTTTTCCAAATGAGGAACAAAATTTTTGAATTGAAACGAGGCAATTCTCAAAGAGCATTTTCATTATCATCAAAATTTGAAGAAGAGTGAAGGCATTCTTTATTCGAAAGATTATTTAAAATTAAATCATTCAAACTGTTTTGATATTTCAATTAAACCTGATTTATTAGAATTATATAATTGCGAAATGTATTTTTCACCTTAAAAAAATGTAATTGTGTCTTGAAATTTGAATTTTTTAATCAAACTTACATATAAGTATGTATATGTTATGTTCATATATACTTAAACATGTATAATTATTTCTGTATTAAGTTTATTAGGCTCAAGTTCTTTCCATATTATCTTTGTGATTGATATTAATTAAATTAGATAAAGAAAAAATCAAAGACATTTAGCAGGGTGGACAACTAGTTGTTACTAAAATAGGATTAAAAATAATTTATATTTCTTAATAAAAATATATATGTACTGCAAATTTATTAATACGATTTTTCAAAACTAAAATGACGAGGTTTTTCAACATTATCGGGAAATTGACGATTTCTTCCAAATTTCTTGTGGCAGCTCTGGTCGCAGTAGCCAAGTAACTCAACAGTTTGAGTTATTTAGCCGCACTGCCAACTTTGCCTGAGGCAATGGCTCAATAAGCATTCTCCTATTTGTTACTTGAGAACATTATTATTCAGTATTAAGATTAACAACGTGGAGAGAGGTTGCCGCAGCAGTCTTAGCAATATAAATAAATTCAAAGTTGTTGGTGTGTAAAGCTGCCTTCCCTTAATTATATTTTTGCTTCTCTCTTCGCAAGCAACAAAAACCTTTCATACAAGAGTTGTTTTTATATTAAAAAAAAAAAAAAGTTATTTTCCTCTCTTTGTTCGCAAATTTTTTTTTTTTTGAGATCTATAAATGTTTACGACAAAATTTGTGAACTATTTGATATTTTGTGTTCACAAATATGTACATATATTTATTTCAAGTCAGGTATAATTTTATTTAAACGTCAGAAGTGTTATGTGTTCAGACTGCAGCAAAGATGTATTTGATGTTTGTGCTTAAATATTTAATCCATGTGTACGTATCCTAAGAAACATTGCTTAAAGATTAGCAACAGTGAAAGGTAAGTCGATTTTTGGAGAAAACCGATTTTTATAATGCTAACAGATTAATATCAGCCCAATCATGCATGATAATTCCGTGAGAGTTTTTTCTCTTTTCTCATTCCTCTTATTATGTTGATAAATTCCTTAGGAAATTATTTTTTAATCTTCCCCGTTTTAGCCACATCGAAGGTCGGCGGAGGCAAAAATAGTTATTTTAAAAACATGTTTTTTGTTTTTTCCTATAAAAAATTTCGATATTACCAACTTTTGTTTCTCAGGTAATTTATGATTGGAGGAATTTTTTCTCGAGAAACGTATTTTCCTTAGGAATAAAATTCCTTGAGAATATTCATGATTGGGCTGTATGTGAACGATTAACTAAAATACTAAAGACAACGTATGGCTTCCATCAACTTCAGAGCTTAAGCAAAATTCAAGGTGAGGTTGCGTATGGCATGTGTATATGTACATATGTACATACAAATCAAATACAACTCAACGATTTGAATTGTGGTTTAATAATGATCTTTATTTTTCAAAAAATAAGCTTAACTTAAAATTAAAAATATAAAAGAATGAATAGTTTGCATTTATCAAAAACAAACCCAGTAAGAACACTACCGGTTAAATAACGCGTTAAATAACAAGTACTCATTACCAAAGTATAGGTTAGAAATTCTAAAACTTTCAATTATTTTGTACAGGCCTTTGGGAAAAAACTAACCTATTCTCTTCTGTACGTGTGATCTGATGTCTCTTTCTTTTACACTATTGTTTAGAAAAGAGAACACTATAGTGCTCTCGCTCGCACACGTCAATGCTAACGTGTATATAACCGGTTAGTTAACGTGTATATAAGCGGTTAGCTAACGTGTATATAACCGGTTAGTTAACGTGTATATAACCGGTTAGTTAACGTGTATATAACCGGTTAGTTACCGTGTATATAACCGGTTAGTTAACGTGTATATAACCGGTTAGTTAACGGTAGCGATAACCGGTAGTATTATGCTATAAATAACTAGTTAGTTAACCATTACTAATATTGGTTATTGCTACTGTATTAAGAAAAGCTCGTTTTAATGTTTTTTATTCATTTTATTTTAAGAAAAAACAATATCTTAAAAAAGTACATACTTGTGAATATTAAATATAATAACAGCCATTAATTAAAACTATTTAAAAATGTTATAAAAATAAAAAATTAAACAAAAACAAAAAACAATTCATTTTCAATGAAATTGATAAAAACAATAACCAATTCATTTAAAGCTAATTAAGAGATCAAAATTTGATATAAGTACATATGCATTTTAAAAAATTCAATTTTTTTATACCCTTCACATAAATGTGTAAGGGTATATATAAGTTTGTGATTCCGTTTGTAACGCATTGAAATATCCATCTAAGACCCCATAAAGTATATATATTCTGGATCAGCATCAATAGCGATTACGATTGAGCGATGTCCGTCTGTCCGTCTGTCCGTCTGTCCGTCTGTCCGTCTGTCCGTCTGTCCGTCTGTCCGTCTGTCCGTCTGTCCGTCTGTCCGTCTGTAGTCGTTGAAATACCGTTTCTGAGAAAACGGTTTGAGATAGAAACCTCATTCTTTCGCTAAAACGTGTGAAACCCCGGTAGTGGGTCTGCTATTGAAATTCAGTAAGATAGGTCCGCGGATAGCCGAGATATATTCAAAAAACCGGGGTTTGAGGGATATTTTGTGTAATTTTTGTATTCAGATTTTTGAAATAAATTTTTTCCTTAAAAACTAAATCATATCATTTTTAGTGCTCATTAAATCCTAGAAATGAAGGAATTTTTGAAATCGGCCCATATATATCCGAGATATAGCGTCTCCCGATTTTTAAAGAAATCGGCTTTATTAGCCAAATAAGACAACTTTTGGCACCGAAGATCAATCAAGATGGTATATATAGGCTATTTAGAGGCAAAAGTGGAAAATTTTTCCACATCGGCCCATATACACTCGAGATATAGCGCCTCCCGTTTTCTCAAGAAGTCGGCTCTAAAAGCCAAATAAAACAACTTTTGGTATCAAAAATCGATTAGAATGGAACATATAAGGTGTTTAAAAGCAAAATTGGAAAATTTTTAAAATCGGTCCATATATATCTGAGATATAGCGACTCCTGATTTTTCAAGAAATCCGCTCTTTAAGCCAAATAAAGCAATTTTTGGCACTAAAAATCAATCAGAATGGTACATATAGACTACTTAGAGGCAAACGTGGAAAATTTTGGACATCGGCCCATATACACTCGAGATATAGCGCCTCAAGTTTTCTCAAGAAGTCGGCTCTAAAAGCCAAATAAAACAACTTTTGGTACCAAAAATCGATCAGAATGGTACATATAAGGTGTTTAAAAGCAAAATTTGAAAATGTCTGCAATCGGTCTATATATACCTGAGATATAGCATCTCCCGATTTTTCAAGAAATCGGCTCTATAAGCTAAATAAAACAACTTTTGGCACCAAAAATCAATCAGAATGATACATATAGGCTAGTCAGAAGCAAAACTGGAAATCTTTTTGTCATCGGCCCATATATGTTCGAGATATAGCGCCTCCCGATATCTCAAGAAGTCGGGCCTGGAAGCTAAACGAAATAGTTTTTTGCACTAAATATTTGTCGGAATGGTACATACAGGCTGTTTAGGGGCAAAATTAGAAAATTTTTGGACATCGGCCCATATGCACCCAACTTTTGGTACCAAAAATCAATCATAATGGTACATACATATATATATAATATTATATACATATGTATATAATATTTGCGATCATGTATGAATGTATGTACATATGTATGTATGTATGTATGTATGTATGTATGTATGTATGTATGTATGTATGTATGTATGTATGTATGTATGTATGTATGTATGTATGTATGTATGTATGTATGTATGTATGTATGTATGTACGTATGTACGTATGTATGTATGTATGTATGTATGCATACATATGTATGTATGTATGTATGTATGTATGTATGTATGTATGTATGTATGTATGTATGTATGTATGTATGCATGTATGTATGTATGTATGTATGTATGCATGTATGTATGTATGTATGTATGTATGTAGATACGTTTGTATGTATGTAGGTATGTATGTATCTATATATGTATGTATGCATGCAAGTATGTTAGCATAAACAATTTTTTTGCTTTGGTGTAAAAATGTGTATGTATATATACACGAGCTTGAAAATGAAAGTGATATAAAGAATTGTTGAAAAAAGGGTACGCAATGAAATTCTTTTAAACAATTGCGTCTTCAAATTCATTCACACAAAAAATCATTTTGGGTTTCCCTACGTACTTACATATGTACATACACACACACATGTGTATGATGATACGCAACAGATCATCAAAAACGTGCACAAGAAAAAAATCATTTTGTGAAAAAAAGCAAGCAATGTAAATATGTATGCATGTATATATGTATGTATATAATCATTGTTTTATGGAACACACTGAAAATATTCAATAATAAAGAATTTATTTTAGCGTTTTCAATTATAGGTACATATGTAGATACACACACACATGTGTATGATGATACGCAATAGATCATCAACAACGTGCACAAGAAAAAAATAATTTTGTAAAAGCAAGCAATGTGAATGTATGTATGTATGTATGTATGTATGTATGTATGTATGTATGTATGTATGTATGTATGTATGTATGTATGTATGTATGTATGTATGTATGTATGTATGTATGTATGTATGTATGTATGTATGTATGTATGTATGTATGTATGTATGTATGTATGTATGTATGTATGTATGCATGTATGTATGTATGTATGTATGTATGTAGATACGTTTGTATGTATGTAGGTATGTATGTATCTACATATGTATGTATGCATGCAAGTATGTTAGCATAAACAATTTTTTTGCTTTGGTGTAAAAATGTGTATGTATGTACATACATATGTATACACGAGCTTGAAAATGAAAGTGATATAAAGAATTGTTGAAAAAAGGGTACGCAATGAAATTCTTTTAAACAATTGCGTCTTCAAATTCATTCACACAAAAAATCATTTTGGGTTTCCCTACGTACTTACATATGTACATACACACATACATGTGTATGATGATACGCAATAGATCATCAACAACGTGCACAAGAAAAAAATAATTTTGTAAAAGCAAGCAATGTAAATATGTATGTATGTATATATGTATGTATATATATAATCATTGTTTTATGGAACACACTGAAAATATTCAATAATAAAGAATTTATTTTAGAGTTTTCTATTATAGATACATACATACGTATGCATGTACCCACATACGTAAGTAAATTGAAAAGCAAATCACACTTAATGGCAATGTTATATGCAATTTTTTGTTAAATAAATTTTACTATAAAGTTAACTGATAAATAATTAAGAAATACATTTTGCTTTTCTTTATTTCATTGATATTAAAAAGAATTGGTGTCACCCAGTGGTTGAACTTGAGCATATTAGGAATTATTTAAATAAAAGTTTTGCAGCCTGTGTTAAATCCCGGTAGTGGAACTGATATTGAAATTCAGAAAAAATCGGCCCATTTAAAAGCCAAATAAAACAACTTTTCGCACCAAAAATCAATCGGAATGTATGTACGATTGTGAAGGGTATTTAAGATTCGGCCCAGCCGAATATAGCACTCTTACTTGTTTTAATTTAAAAATGTAACAAAAATAAAAACAAACAAACAAAAAACAATTCATTTTTAATATTTTATATATTTATTTGAGCTTAAGGTCTTTTAGAATTTGAGTAATTATTTTTGTCAATATTTCGCTCTCCTTCGGATAGCTTCTTCAGGACAATAATAATCCGAAGAAGCTATCCGAAGGAGAGCGAAATATTGACAAAAATAATTACTCAAATTCTAAAAAACCTTAAGCTCAAATAAATATATAAAATATAAGAAAAAAAGGGGTCAAAATAACTAAGAATTAAATTCATTTTTAAGATAATCGATAAAATTAAGCAATTCATTTAAATTAAAACAATTCATTTAAAATAAAAAATATAAATAATAAAATAAAAAAATGTCTAAGGCATTTTATAAAGCTGTTGATTTTTTTTTTGCGAATTTGCGTTGTTTGAAACGATTGTGGCTTAGCTCTACATTTTTTTTATTTGCTTTTCAAAAGAACTTCGCCCTTCTGCTGCAAAAACATCTGAAAATATAAGAAATTATTAAAATGAGGACTATATTTTGTGTATTAGTACACAAAATATAGTACCCTTTTTTGCGACTGTCCAAATGGGGGAATTGTACGGACTCCTACTTGGCTGTATAATTTCGTTATCTAATAATTTTTTTATTTCATTGTTAATAAACTCATTATCTGATATTGGATAAGGGTATTGCTTAACATAGATAGGATCTTCTGACTTTGTCCTAATCATTGCCTGAATCGTTGTAGTGAATGGTAATATTTCATTTGTTTTATTATTTCTTTCCATTATCTTTTCGATATCTTCCCTATATGTTTCATTACTTATTGTATAATTTATTTTCTGTTCACTGTTTACTAATTGTTTTTTATATTTATATTTCAAACTATAGTCAAAGAGATTAATTTCTGCTTTCGCTGTTCGTAAGCCTTGTTCACCGAGAAGCATATCGAACTCTTGAAGTGTTTCTGTTTCATAAAAGGTTAAGTGGTGATTTAAAACCGTGATTATTTTTTTTGAATTTATTATGGAACTTCCATGAAGTGTTCTGACCTTTACAGGATTTATTTTAATTGACTTCCCTATCTTACAACTAGTACTAATATAATTATTTGTAGCACCTGTGTCTACTAAAATATTTAATGATCTACCTGTTTCTCTGCAAGTTCGTTGTAGGCAAGGCAGACCATTTACTCGCCTAAAAAAGCACTTCCAGTTTCGAAATCGTCGTTGCTGTGTTGCGGTTGAATGGAATGAAGATCCTCATCTTGTGTTTGGTGGATTCTCTGGACTTTGTTGAAATTGAAGTTTTGAGATGAAGCGTTCCTATCCCTCTTCATGGATTGGTGGTTGTTGGATCTGAATGGATTGTAATGTGGCTTACTACTTGTGGGTTGATTGTTCCATCTGTTTGTTTGTTGGAAGTCAGATGGTCTCACAAATTGCTTCGAATCGTCTACTTGCATTGGCTCGGCGTAGTTTCCTTGTAGTGGAGGAGGATTGACTTGTCTTTGCTGATTTACCTTATATGCTGGCCTTAGGTGTCGATCGTTTTTTTGGTGATGGGCTGTAGATTGTCTTTCATGGCGCTGTGATGTTATACTTTCGAAGTGTGAATCATGATTATCATGGAAAATGGTACAAGCTATTGCGTAGGCTTCTCCTAGGCTTTGAGGTTTATTCGAGTATAATATACCTCTGGTATAGTTGCTGCGTAATCCCATGATAAAAACTCGGATAGCGTCGCTATTGGCATCGGACAGTCTCCCTGCTTTCATATTTTCTTCCATCGTTTCTATTTTCTGCTGAATTAAGGTTAATGCCTGATGAATCTCATCATGAAACTCGGTTAGAGTCTTACTCCCTTGTCTAATTCTTGACATCCCGTCTTTCAGCACATATAAGGGACGTTTGTCGGAATATGTATAGTCCAATCGACTAATTATGGCATAAAAGTTTAACTCTGTTCCGTTAACAGATAAAACTCTGGATGCGGCCCCAATAATTTTTGCACGGATAATGCATACACAGTTATAGTATTCTGGACTATTTATAAACTGTTTGATGTTTTCCATTTGAGTCCATACCTGGTTTCTCCATGGATTGTAGTCGCTTCCTACGCCACTGAACGTTGGCAAACACTTAAAAATTTCCGTGTTTATTTGGCTTGCTAATGTTATATTCGGTCGGAGTGCTGGCATGGTAGGAACTGTTGCTACCTGGAATGGTGTCTGGTTCTTTATTGTCTCCATTTCTGTTTTTAATGATGTTAATTGCTCGGTTAGCGCTTGAATATGAGCTTGGAGGGTTGCAGTTTCGGTCATGCTGATATTTTCTTCTATTCCCCGGAATAATTTAAATAATTGTTGGCGTTTTGTTCGGGAACCCAGTTTTGCTTTTTAATTTGTTTTGCTTGTTTTTAGAATTTCGAATTTTTTCACTTTTTATAGAAAAGACTTTTAGTTCATACAGTTTTAGTAGGGTTTTATTTTTTGACAATTTTAATATGTTTCCAATGTTTCAGGAAAACAAAAAATTTTATTTTATCCTTCTTCAGGATTGTGGAATTTTTTGGCTGGACACAAGGTTATTTCACTTGTATCCCGGTTTTTGAGCCCCCAGTTAAATCCTTCGGCAAGGATTGAGTCAAAAAAGAAATATATTTTTTTTTTACTACACCGAAACGTGTGTTTTATTTTGATATATTCTTAAGACTGACACAAGTATTTCTTACCAGCTATTTATATGAAAAATATCTTTGTTCTTATCTTAGGGTTGCTTGTAAATACTTATTTATCAATTATGATATTTACTGTTTGTTGCGGTTATGGAAATATTTTATCAGATATTTGTTTAGGACGTTTACTAAAGGTAATATGTGTTTTGGACTATTTATTTAGGCTTACATGTAATTAGTATCTTATATACTTGAGGTGTGTGAATGTTCTTATCTCGTTAGCTGTTTGTATAGCTGCACTAAATCGAAAAGAAATATTAATGTTAACTCGCTAGTAGCTCTTTTTCAATCGTGCTGTAATTTTTCTCATGATCGTTGAGTGTACGGCTTGCGTAACAAATAGGGTGGTTGTCTTGTGATAAGACAGCACCCAGTGGAAAATTGCTAGCATCGGTTTGTAGAGTAAAACTTTTGTTGAAGTCTGGATATTTAAGGATTGGATCGTTAATTAACATATTCTTTAAAGTTTGGAAGCTGGTTTTATATTCAGGGTCTTCTATATTCAATTCTGAGTCTTTTTTCAAATATTTAATCATTGGTCTCGCGATCTTGGCGTAGTCCTTCATAAATTTTCTATAGTAGCCTGTAAGGCCTAGGAACTGTTTGATCTTTTTTTGTGTGTTTGGTAAAGGGAAGTCCTTAACACATTTTATTTTTTCCGGGTTAGGCTTTATGCCTTCTGATGATACAACGTGCCCTAAGAATTCAGTTTGTAATTTTAAAAATTCGCTTTTGTCAAGTTGGACTTTTAGATTGGCTTCTTTGAGTCTCTTAAAAACTTTTGTCAATGATTCTAGATGTTCTTCCAATGATGTGGAAAAAACAATTATATCGTCTAGGTAAACTAGACATATGGAGTTCACGAGATCTCCCAAGACGTTGTTCATTAAACGCTGAAAGGTCGCTGGGGCTGTTTTTAGCCCAAACGGCATACGAAGAAATTCGTAATGTCCACCTTCTACGCGAAATGCGGTCTTGTTGATATCTTTTTCGTCTATCTCGATCTGGTGAAAACCTTTCGCGTGAAATAGTGGGATCTACCTAATTTCTCCAATATTTCGTCAATATTGGCAATAGGATATTTATCGTCAATGGTTACTTCATTTAATTTTCTATAGTCGATAACCAAACGCCATTTCTTTTTACCGCTGGCGTCGGTTCTTTTAGGAACAACCCAAACTGGGGCAGAGTAAGGAGAATGACTGGGTCTGATTATCCCGTTTTGTAGCATTTCCTTAATCTGTTTTTGGAATTCATCTTTGTGGATGTATGGGTAGCGATAGGTGTGTGCTGCTATCGGTATATCGTTAACTGTCCTAATAGTATGTTTAATTGTATTGGTAAATGATAAGTCTCCACCCTCTAAGTAAAATATATTTAAAAATTTTTTTATAAGGGGTATAAGTTTACGCTTTTCTGTATCTGATAGATGCTGCATCCTTATTTGCTCTAATATATCTCGTGAGATAATTGTTTCCTCATTATCGAAATAGTAAACAAAAAAAATTCTCTTCTGTAACTTTGATAGTGTCCTGCCTCTCTATAGTTACGTCTCTTGGGTTTTGATCAGTTTTCTTTATAATAGCATTAATATTAAAATGTTCGGCTTCATAAACTCCTTCAACGATTTCTATTTTAATATCTTTTGTTTCCATTTTTGGTTGGTAAACTAAACCATTTTCGCATTTAACGGGAATGTTAACTTCGTACAATCCCTCGTTTTTGAAATGATAAATAGTCACCTTATCGGTGACCCATTAGGTCATCAACGTAAATAACTAAAAATAAAAAGGAAGGAAAAACCAATTCCTAAACTTTAAAAATAAAAAGGAGAGACCAATTCCAAAAATTTTTTTGTGCAAAATAAAAAGGAAAAACCAATTCCTAAACTTTAAAATAAAAAGGAAAGACCAATTTCAAAATTGTTTTTTAGTGCAAAATAAAAAAAAGGGAGGGAAAAACCAATTCCTAAACTTTAAAATAAAAAAGGAAGCCCAATTCCCAAAATTTAGAATAAAAAAATAGGTGGACTAATATAATCTAAAGGAAAACGAACACCTAAGTGTTCCCTCGTCGCCACTTTTAGTTTTTATCAAGTTAATTACTAAAAAAAAAGCACAACTTCACTTTTTCTTGTCTAAAATATATCTCTCGTTTATTTCCTTCTTCTTTCTTTTTAAACGTTTTCTTTTTACAATTTTTTCTTATGGTTAATATGTATGTAATTATGAATATAGATATTTTCTTAACGCAAGCAATTCTTAAGAATTGTTTGTTAACTCAATTCTCAAGAATTGTTTGTTAACTTTATTTAGGTTATTATTAATTATTTGCAACAGGCAAATTTATTGGGGATTATTTTGCAGTAAAAGCATTTAATTATTAATTTATTGGGAATTGTATTAACGTACGTATATAAATATGTACGTACTTTAATTTGCTTAATTTTTACTTTATATTCAATTCCGAGAACTGTTTACAAATTTTATTTAGTTCACAGACAATTTTATTTGGAATTGTTTCGCAACCAAAATGTGTTAAGAAAATATATACAAATATAGATATGATATATATATAATTATAAATATGTTAATAAAGTATTAAAATATAGTTTTTTGGATAGGGTTTACTGTAACTTTTAATCTGCTCCCAATTGTCTGGCTGTGGTAAATTAATAATTGTATCCTTGGCTTCTCCCTGTATGGTGCGATAATAGATGGCTCTGGTGATTTCTTTCCGTTGGTCTGCATTCTCTAATGTTGACAGAAGATACTCCGTGCTGCTGAAGAACGAATTAATCGTAATGTCGCCATGACCAGTGAATATAGGAAGATGGCACACGCTGCTTAAAATTCTGTCCACGTTGTTGTTGCTGATTTGTATTTGCCTCTGTTGCAATTCTATATAGGCTCCTCTCAATTGCTCTAGCTGCTGCTCTCGTCTGGCTAACTGCTCTAGCACAGATGTATCCACTCCTTGAGCCTTCTCTTGTCAAATTCGCTGTTCCTTTTGGATCTAATTTTCATGAATTGGATCTTCTATTATTTTTGATCACTTCTTCTTGGGTGGTGTCTGCAAAGGATCTTTGAGTCCACTACACTGCCAATTTTTTATTTTTTTTTTATTGATCGGTTCTTGTGGGTGATTTTTAATAAAATTTTTATTTTATTAATTTTATTTTTATTTTTCACTACCACTGTCTTTTTGTGTTTTTTTTTCAGTATTTTACTGTTCGAATCACTATCCTTTCTTTTATAAGTAAGGACAACCGACTGCGCCACTTTTATTATTGATTCGGTTAACGGGATTTTTAAAAAAGGTAATTGACAAGTCTCTTTTGCGGTCAGAACAGAACTAACTTTATTTTATTCACTTATTTCTTACATTGTCTTTTTCTTAATTTGCTTAGTAATTAAAATTGTTTTTTATAATTATTTCTTTGTATTATTAATATGGGAACGGAAATGCTATTTCGCAATTTTTATTAAAACTTATTTATTTGACAATATTTCGTCCAGACTTAAATTAATCATTTTACCTTAAATTGGGTCAGTTGCAATTCCTGGAACTGCGACCGAAAAATAGATTTAGTTTTTATTATTATTATTGTTTTTTCTTAATGGGTGTCGAATTACATTTATTTAGCAATTATGTTGGCTATAAAGTCATCAATGGGACTGTTCCTGATATAAGTGTTTGTGTGTGTATTTGTATATGTAACTTGCGTGCAACGTTAATCTGAATGAGGTATTTCACAACTATGGGGTGCCGATTGAAAATATTTTGTTTGTGAGTAACTATTATTCGCAACACTTTTATTTTTATTAATTTTTTTTTTCTTTAAAATCAAACAAATACCACTTTCTCTTAAAATTTTTAGAGCTGTTTTAAAATCTGATTCGGGGTTAGCATTAAGTAGTGCACTGATATGATATGGTAATTTTTTCTTAAAATCTCCAAACTAAATCTATCTACTTCTGATCTATATATGTAAGTTTTTCCTGACTTCTGTTTCCTCACTTAATTTAATGGAATCTCTAATCTTACATATTTCATTGTTCAATGTATCACAAAATAATTTAACACTTTTAATAAATTCAATATTACCCAAATCCAGTATTAAAGTTGCAATAGATTTTTTTCACCAAATTCTTCTATTAACGCCAATCTTAGTGTCCTCCAGTCACTGGGGTGCTCCCTTCTGAGCAAATCGGCTGCTGGTCCTACTAGCTTCCTCTGTAATGCGTTGAAAAATAGTTGCTTAACTTCACTTTCCATTCCAACTATGGTTGACACGATTTAGTCAATATGTTCAATAAATCTTGCAACTCCACTGATGTTTCCGTCAAATGGCTCAATAAACTTAAGGTTTTGCAAAGCAAATTCCCTTTTTTCTTTGTTATCCGTCATAGTAATAGAAATGTTGCTTAGAAGATTGTTTATTTCTTCGATTGTGGTATTTTCTGTCATTAAGTCGACAGTAAAAGAATTTTTTTTTCAACTGACTTTTGTTTGACTTTATTGTTAAATTAATTAATTTTTTATTTCATTAATTTGAGAAACGTTCATTTGATAAATAAATATACTTCTTATAATTAAGCTTATCACTAGTGCAGGTTCGTTTAAAGTTGACTGCGCCAATCAAATACAACTCAACGATTTGAATTGTGGTTTAATAATGATCTTTATTTTTCAAAAAAATAAGCTTAACTTAAAATTAAAAATATAAAAGAATGAATAGTTTGCATTTATCAAAAACAAAGGCTTATGAGAGTATCACATTACGACACAAACAATTTCCGTTGCCCATGCATTTATTGTTGACGTAAGCGTCTGGAATAAATGCATGCGCTACATATTGATTTACGGTATGTTCTGTACGTCACTCGTATACATATGTATATACATATGTGTTCGACTTACATTAGAATCTTTGAAGGGTGTTGTTGAAAAAATATTGTTGAAGCTGTCCCTTTCTTTCTGATGAAGGATGTTGTCCTTTGTTGAAAAATATTGTTGAAGGTGTTACTTTCTCGCTGATGAAGGATGTTGTCTCTTGTGGAAAAATATTGTTGCTTACATGTATGCATTCATGTGGGTTTTTTTTTGTAATTTTATGACAATTTAAGTATTTATTTGTAAAGAAAGAAAAGGGTTTTAAGTGATGGTATGTTTATATTATTATTTTATGTGGAGGTATCGTTGATATCGTAACTGTTAGTTTCATCTCCATGATGGGAGCTTTGCGTAGTGCATCTTCAATAGTAATTTTCTCGCCTTCTTCACACCACCGCTCAAATATTTTATTATTAATACCCATGATGAAACGGTCTAAAACAAATGCGCTTAAATTATCTCCAAATTTGCAAGATTTTTTACTCTTGCGTGCCATTCTGAAACTGTTTCATTATCATGTTGCGTTGCTATGTGAAAGTTTTTGCGCTAGTTAATTCCTGTTTTATGGAATGAGTCTAAGAAGAATATTTTTGTTTTTTTGTCGCTGCACCGAAATGTGCGCTTTTTTATTTAATGTATTCTTAAGACTAACTCACTCGTGTGTATTGATATCTTTTATATAAATTTATTCTAAGTCTTATCTCTAGGTTAGTAAAATATATTTTTGTATGATAACAGTTTGTACATAGTTTACTATTGTTTATGGATCTAATGTTTGTTTAGGCTTTAAAGATGTTGTCTTGTAATTTAGGTTTATGACATGTCTAGTTATAATTATCCTTATTTTATGGCCTGTCTATATTAGTTTATCTGTGTGTGTCTGGCTATAATGATCCTTATTTTATGGCCTGTCTATATTAGTTTATCTGTGTGTGTCTGGCTATAATGATCCTTATTTTATGGCCTGTCTATATTAGTTTATCTGTGTGTGTCTGGACGTAATGATCCTTATTTTATGGTCTTATTTGTTGTTGTTATTGTGTGCATTAACTCGCTCACGAAAGATTATTGCTGGTGGCGTATAATGTGTTTGCAATAAATTGCAAAGTTCTTTAAATGTTTTTGAAGCTGGTGTATGAGGGCTACACAAATTATGCAGTGTTTCATAAGCATTTGTGCCTATTGCTTTTAATAAAATTGCTTTCTTTGCATTTTCTTCAGTTAAGTGGATGTCCAGTTTCTCTTTCCATATTACCCATGATTCGTTGCGGGGAGAATATGGCGGTATAGTATTTGGGTAATAAACCATAACTGTAGCGCTGCTACTTGGTGTGGTATCTGGCATGATGTTTTTAGGTTGTTGTTGTTGCAGTTAAACTTTATTTATATGTACAGTTTTATTTGGTTTTGTTGAAATTTTAAGCAAATTGTTATAGTTATGAAGGTATATAAATAGGTATTTTCATTTCAGTGTTTGTGGTAGGTATAATACACCAAATTGCTTAGATACAGCAAATGAACCATTTAAGAAAATTCAGTTCTTCTCTTTTAGGTTTGTCAATTGTTGAAAAAGTTTGCTTTTGTGTACACGTACACACTATTTTATTTAAAACAAAATTTTATTTATAAACTTTTAATCCTTTTTCTTTGAATTTATGTATTTACACAGTTAATCATACATATGTCTATATGATTATTAATTAATTAATTAACACATAAGTACATCCTCGTCGCCAATGCGATGTATTGAAACTCTATCTGTGAGCTCGTTTTCATAACTGACTTTATTAATTCTAAAAAGCCTACAACTTACTTAAACTAAATGACTTGAATATAAGTATATATGTAAGTGTATAAGAGAAGAGTGCAAGTTAAAAAATTCTTTTATTGGTTACATAAAAAAATAAAATACCAAATCATTAAACAGTTAAAACGTTCTTTATTCCATCACCTGTGACTTAAAAGTAAAATGTCTTAAAAATATTCTTATATATTTCTACTAGCAGCAAACATGATTTTTAGTTACTCAGCAGTAATTTAAAAATAAAATAAAAATTATTAAAATGCGATTCATCAGTTTTACTTTGCGCGTGTAAAGTAAGTTGATATTTTAAATTTATAAAAACAATTTTTTTGCAATAACTTTGCAGGCAGACTATGTAAGCAAAATAATTTATTTTTTGTTGATATTTGAGGAGGGTTAATGAACGTGTGAAAATATAAAAAATTAAATAATGCTGTCGCCTTAACTCCCCCTTCCGTTAGTGGGATCGTCCCGATACTAAATGAATAGGAAGATCATTGATACTGCGAAATTCGCATTTCTGTTTAGGAGAGCCAAACGGTTCTTCAGGATTTTTGATTACCGGTGGATTGCTTTCTTTGATTATATTTGTAACCGTTAAACTACTTTTAGGTTTGTTACGAAGTTTGTAAGCTATTGCCAATATAAAACATGTTAATAAAATCATAAGACCCAAATTAAGTGAGAACATCACTTTTCCTTTAGTCGAAATTGAAGTTATCTGATCGATATTATTTAATTGTAGATCTTTCATTAATTCTAAGGAAAGCACTTCCTCTATATTTTCACCATTTTTTGTGGGTTGGTTCTTAATTTCAGCATCAATCTTCTGAACTCGTCCTTTTTCTTAGCTTCTTTCTTGTTAAATTCCAATGTTTCTTTTTTTATTTTCAGACTTTCCTCCTTTAGTTTGTATTGTTTTCGAGCATATCTTTCTATTTGCTTTAACGATTCTTTTATCTCATCGTATAAGTTTGTTTGGACTTTTAATTGCTGCTCAATTAGGTCTTCTTTGACAGAAACATTTTTTGCAGCTTTCCTACGAAAATTTTTTGGTGTACTTTTTTTAACCGTGTCATCATTTTCATCGAATTCAACGCAAGAAATATTTCCAATTTCTTTACATGAATTGATGCCTATTTCCTCGCCATCGGGACTGATAATGCTGTTCAACTGCAATAAAGCTGATGCAGCTTCTTCCACTGGTGTCAATGTATATTGGTTGTTTGCGCCTCCACCAGTTGCGCGCCATTTAGTTTTGTTGTGCAATAATTTCTTTTTTAAATTACATTTGTAATCTGCCCACACTTTCATCCATGCAGGCCCGGTACGAGAAGGTGGTCCTAAAGAGTTCAACTTATTTGCAATTTCTTCCCATTCTGCTTTTGTGTCCACTTTGTGTAAACCATTGTGGTATGATTGCGCCAATTCTGGCTTTTTTTCAAGCAGCTCTACCATTTTTTCAAATTGCTTTTTTGTGGTAATTTTCAGTCTAAAAGTGTTTGCATTAAATAAAAATATTTTCCGTAAAACTTATAAACAATAATACTTACTCTTTTGTTGCTTTCATAACTTTTAAATATATTTTTTCTTTTCTGTCGAATAAACTAAAATGACCGACTCCTTTTACAACTTTTGACGTTTGATTTCGAGAATCGTAGTTTAACAAATTGTAAAAGAGTTGTTAACAGGGTTGTTTTTTTTAGGCTTTCGAGAAATGTAGTACCATAGTGTAAAA
Source organism: Sturmia bella (assembly GCA_963662145.1). Classification (NCBI taxonomy): domain Eukaryota; kingdom Metazoa; phylum Arthropoda; class Insecta; order Diptera; family Tachinidae; genus Sturmia; species Sturmia bella. The sequence goes on along the minus strand of OY759171.1, from coordinate 29,023,361 downwards.
ACGACAAATTTAAAGCTCGAATACGAGAACCGAAATCAGGCTGAATATTGCCAACACGGCTATAATCCGGAATACTTTCTTCATTGTTTGAATATGTTATGTTCTTTATATTGTTCTTATGCACTGTTTTTCTTTTCTTTGTTAGGATAATGTCTACTAAATCTTCCTAAACAATTTCTTTTTTATAACGCGGTAAGTTTTTATTTCTAATTCCAGTTATTTTCACTAATATTTGTGTTCCTTTTACTATGTTTTGTATTTTTATTTAGACGGGTTAGGACCTTTTTTGATGCTTGCTTTAGGTTTTCTATTATTATTTATATCTTTTGATCCAAAATATATATCGCTTGGTCGATAACCTGTTACACTGTGTACCGAGTTGTTAATTTCTTTGATTGCTCTAAATATTTCTTCTCTACTTGAGGATTGGTTGCTGATTTTAAAAATTCGTGTTAGTTCGCTAATTGAGTTGTGCGCTCTTTCCACTTGTACGTTTGCTGCTGATCTGTGAACTGGAGTTTCTAATTTTTGAATACCGTATTTATGGCACATTTGCTTGATGGCTGGTGTGACAAAAGGTGCTTCATTATCGTTTATCAGACGTTTACATTCGGGAAAACTTGTAGTGATAATTTCTTCTAATACATTTTCAATATCTACTTTAGTTTGAATTTGTCTTGCTACTATGTATTTGGAGAATTGATCTATGGTTATTAAATACATTGTTTTGTTGTTAAAATAAATATCTGCGTGTATGAATTCTCTGGGATGTATTTGTATAGTTGAGTCGCGTAATGGTTCTTTAATGGGATTTCTATCATATCTCCCAAACAAAGAAGCTGAGCACTTGTTATTATATTTTTTACATCTCTTTTTATGTCTGGCCAGTAATGTTTTTCAAGTATTTCATCAATTACATTTTTGCAGCTTCTATGAGCTCTATCATGTGTTTCTTTATTGTTCATTTTTTTTTATCTAATACCTCTCTTAGTTTTATTGACATATAAACAAAATTAGTTCCAACAAATACTTCTTTGATAATTTTCCCATATCTATGTATGTTTTCGTTATCTGTGTGTATCGATAAAATTCTCTTAGGAGGTATGATTTTTTTAATTCTTCTATTAGATTTTTATTATTAGTAAAATTAATGGTATATCGTACTTTTCCAGAGAAAATAGTTCGTGTTTCTACTAAATTTCTAGTGGGTACTAATTCTACTTGAATACCATATGAGTTAAATGGCTGTGTGACTGTTTTGATGATGTCACTACTTGACCTTTCAGCTGAATGCACTGTATTAATTGAGGATGCATTTATAACGTGACGGGATAGTGCACCGGCTACCACATTTTGAGTTCCAGGCTTATACTTTATTTTGGCACCGTAATCTTCTATAATGGCTTTCCAACGCTTAAGTTTGTGGTTCGGATTTTTTTCCGAGATAGCGTAAATTAACGATTGGTTGTCAGTGTAGATTGTTAAATCGACTATGCCGTATATGTAATTTCTGAGTCTTTGCAGAGCCCATATTATGGCTAATAGCTCTGTTTCACTAAGAGTTCGTGATAGTAAATAAATGGGATTCTTATTCTGACTTAACACGGCTCCAATAGCTATGTTGGAGTCGTCCGTTGTTAATTCAAAAGGTTTTTTAAAATCAGGTTGGAATAGTTCCACCTGCTTTTTTCATTTTAACTTTAATTTTTCTACAGCTGCTATGGCTGCCTGGTCTAATTTAATTTCTCTATTTGCACTTTTGTTCTTACCTACATGTGCGTTTTCTCCTTTCAAATATACGGGTATAGGTTTTGCTATCTGGGCGTAGTATTTTACAAGCCTGCGATAGTATCCTGTTAATCCTAAAATGCGGTATACGGTAAAACAATGGAGAACGTAGTCAAACAAAAAGATATTAAAATAGTGTGTGAACGGGAAAGTAGAGGTAAAAGGTTGGGAGCTAGAGCTCTCATAGCCAAACCTCATTTTAATAGTCTACTGAAAATTCACAATGAAATAGTGGTTATTCAAATGGATAGACCACATACTATATAGAACAAACCCATTTATATAGGTTTCCCAGTGTTGGAACTATCAAAATGAAAAATGTATAGTTTTCATTATGATTATATAAAACCGAAATATCTTGAAAATATTAATCTTAATTATAAGGACACTGACTCCATATTTACCTTTGTGGTGAGAAACTCTCACCCGGTGAATATGCAATGAGAAATATAGACAAATAATAATAGAAATGAATGGTGTGTTTGATATAATTAAAAATTTAGACAGAAAATATACAATAACTTAGGTGGCTGAGTGGCATGGTTGTCGCTTTAGAAACATGAACCCCTGAGTACAAAGACGGGTGCTGACGAGAAAGTGTGGCGGCTTCGAAACAACTAGTTGTCCACCCTGCTAAATGTATTTGATGTTTTCTTTGTCTAATTTAATTAATATCAATCACAAAGATAATATACAAAGAACATGAGCCTGATAAACTTAATACAGAAATAATTATATAAGAAAAAGTTTAAATAATAGAAATTAAGTAAATAAAGAAGTATTGGGAACGATGAAAGACGAATGTAACGGCAAAGTTATTAAAGAGTTCATTGGTTTACGAGCTAAAATGTATTCCATAAAAATTGATAGAGAAGATAGTGAAGTAAAAAAATAAAAGGGGTAAAAAGAAGTGTAACTAATAAATTGTCAATTAACGATTTTAGAAAATGTTTAATAGAAAAAAACTGTATTATAATTCTATGTATATATTTAGATCTAAGATACATCAATTATATACACAACATATAAATAAGCTAACTTTAAGTTATTTAGATGATAAAGGATTAATAGTAAAAATAAAATTGATATTTATGCCTGCGGACATTATAAGATAGATTATCTGAAAGGCTATTGGTAAAGACCTTCCATCTGTAATAATCTTCATAATTTGTAATTTTCTAGAATCTGAAAGGCGAACATGTGGGATTCTCCATGTTTATTTATTTATTTCATCTACAGAAGTGTTTCTTACAGATTACTTAAGTAATTTGTACTTAATTGAAATACTTGAATAACATTAGTTTAAAATTTTTCCGATCTAAATTAAAATTTAACGGTGGATTGAAGCTATTACATATGTGTAAGCATCTTGCAATTGGCTCGTTTTCCGTATAGTTTGTTCTAAGAACGACCTCTGTAAAGCATCTATTTCTTCTCAAATGCCTAATAGGATTATTTAAAGCAAATGAGGACAATCGATTTCATAAGATAAAACATTATAAGCGAGCATAACCGAAAAATATGTTCTGCAATCTTCAAGAGATTGTAATATTCGTTATCGTTAAAGTCAAGTTTTCATTTGCTTCGGTTGAGTAAAGTACATTTGAATCACTTGAACTTCGTAATAAAATAAGCTCGTGTTTGCCATTCAGTATTATCTTATTAAAATCCTCAGCAAATCCTAACAATAATTTCAATGGTATATAAAAGTTGAACTTTTGTAATGGTAGGTCTCCGGTAGTAGACCATCCCGCATTTCTCATCATTTTGCTCTCAAATTCATTTAAGGGAATCAAATTTTTAATTGTAGTATATGTTGCTAAGTAACGTGTTCGATCAATCTCAATACCATTTATTTCATAACGTATTTCATCAAATAGGTATGCAGCACAATTATCCCTCAGTCTACTGTTTGTTGTTTCTTCACCTTTGCTATTCTTTACATTCCCTCCTATATATAAAGAGCTTTCAGATGGAAGAATATACAAGTCTTGATTTTGTACTATTATTCGAATTTCAATAAGTAGCTTTAGGAATGTCTTGTTTTCAGCCGTTAGTTTAAACTTTTTATCTTTAATATGAGTGTCTCGGTTTGATGGTTTTTGTATAGTTTTATTATAAATTATGACTACTTCCGTGGCCTCCAAGTTATTTCTTCTCCTCTAAAGTTTATTAAGCGACCTTCTTGATCAACAATCCAAATTTGTAGTGATGTTATTTCTTTTACGTTTACTGGCAAATAAATAAGATACTTAGGAATAACATCTAATTTATAGCCAGGGGAGACATCTAATGCAAATTCGTGAAGTTGTATATGAGGAGTTATTCATAAATGTCCCCCTAATGATGTTACACTACACTTGTATAGCATGGACCCTGAGAATATTTACTGGTTGATAAGATAAATGTTTTTTACCTGCCTATCGTCTATTGTGATGTTATTAAGTTTTCGATATTCTATAACAATTCTGTAAGCTTGAAGCATCTTGTTTCTTAGGTACTACCCAAATCGGTGCTGAATAATGTGATTTACTATGGCAGATGATGTTTTGTTCTAACATCTCTTTTATTTGTCTATCAACCTCCTCTTCTATATGCACTTCTGGGTATCTATAGGATTTCACATAGACCAGATCTTCGTGTTTAGTATTTATACTATGCTTTAAATGTGTAAAGCTTAAATTTTCGTCTTCTTGATATATGTATAATATTTTGATGTTTCTTTAATATATTCTTCCTTGTTTAAATGTTCCCTTCGTCTTTAATTATTCTGTTCCTATTCTCATTTTCTTCCAGGTTGAACAATGCCCTTTGATCATGCTTTCCTCGGTTTTCGTCTATGAAATAATATTTTTTATCCTTCAAAATGATAAATTTCTTCGTAATATCTATAATCGCTTTTAGTTTTTGTAAACTATCATAACGTAATAGTCCGTCATGATTCTGACAAAAGTCGTGAATAAAGAAAGTCAAACTAATACCTGATCGACTACTAGCAATTTCCTGTGTTCTATCTAAAATTATATCTCCTTTAATTGTTTTAACATTAACTTGGTTAACTTTTTTACTTTGCGTTAAATCTAATCAAACTTATTGACTTATTAGACCCAGTGTCTAATAAAAATTTATAAAGCCTACCTTCTATTTTCATTAAAATGGGGGGTGATTGCTTGAGGCATTCAAGTGAAAATTTTCCACTTGCATTGGTATTGGAGCGTCATATTTCCTAATTCTTGATTGATTGGAATCACATTCTCTCATTCTTTTATTGGGGTTATAAGTATTATTGGGACTGTTATAATAGTAATTAAGCTGGGGATTGTGAGTTCTGGGGGTGGAAATTTTGAGTTTTATAGCACCGCTCAACGTTCGCAATATACAGTTGAAGAATAGAATGCGGTCTTCTTGCGGTAGGGAAGTTATATTTGGCACTATACTTTCCACTGCCCCAACATATATTGCTAATCCCTCTTTTTGGCCAGAAAAGGGGTGAATCAGCTTTATGTTGTCTATTACAAAACGTTTTCGTAATATATAGTTGTCAACTGCTTGTTCTGCGTTTTGGGTGGTAGTCATTGTATCGTTGAAAGATAGAGTTTGGAGAGTTTGGATAATTGAGTCCATAGACTATAGTTCAGAGCTTCGAAATATTTAACTCAATTCGAGCTCTGGTACTGTTCTACACTTTAACTTTAATTTTTACTTCTTCTAGAATTTACTTTTTTTCTTGTATTTTTTTTTATTATTATTATTTTACTATGAATGTTCGTTTAAGGATCTTTTTCGTAGATCCTACCAACTGCGCCAATAAAATCTTTGAGTTTTCTTCATAAACTGCTCTTTATTTAATAAGATTTATCTTAAATACTAAAAATGAGAATCTTAAAACTAGTCTAGGTTTTATCGTTGTTTATCTTATGATTATTCTTATCTCTAAGTATAGTTTGTTATTCATTTTCTGATTTCTTCTTATCATTAAGTATTGGTTGTTAGTTTACATTAGTTTTAGGGGATGTTGCTAGTGTGTATGTCACATATTTATTTATAAATTGTACGGTAAGCAAATGGTCTGATTTTCTTCAATATACTAATTTCAAGTAACAACGATGTACTTAAATATAAAGATTAGAAGCGTTCAGATTTCACATAATTATGTAAATAAAATGTTAATAAAATGCAGATTTTAATAATACGAAGTTAATTGTGATTGAATATAAATGCAAAACATCGTCAACAATTTCTTTTCAAACAAAAATAAATAAATACATACGTATAATCAAAAAATCCCCTCAATTTAAAAATAAATAAAACTCGAACTGTGTTTCTAGTTCTTTTTTAGAGTTTTGGGTATATTTTATTGATAGTTATTTATTTTCCATTCTTATACATAATTTATGAATTTTCACATCAGTTTTAATTTTGTTCTGCATTTTTTACCAATTTCGTAACAAAGTCGTCTTAAATCAACCTCCACATCTTTTTCATTAATTCCCATAATGTCACCTAATTGGACATACATATGCATCTCTTACATATCTCAGAACAGCACAAGCTGGTATATAATATTGATAGTAAAAATATAATAGCTGTTTTCATAGAACTCCATTCCAGCAAAGAATTGACGATAAAAAAATACTCCAATGCGAATTAGGAAGTTCCATGTCTCTTGATTGATCTCGACTGTGTGAGGTCCTTGTTTAACTAGCAAATTATAATTGTGATTTTTATATATAAAAAATTATTTTGTATCACTTTCTCTAGCATTGTCTATTATATTAATAGAAACTTTAAATTTCCGCTGGTTAAGAGTTTTGCTGACAAATTCTTTAAAGCTCATAAGATACAGCCACTCTACCCGATCAAATCCAATAACATGTTTATCCTTATAGTGGAACCATATCATCGGCTTGAATCCTGATGTAGTTGAAAATCCACAAGATACCTTTAATTTGAGACTAAGAAAATATTCAAATTCAAAAATACAATCATGTATTTTTGAAGTTCTTTCGTTATTCGATTGAAAACAATGCTTTTTTGATGCTTTCTAAAAATACTCTTTCTTTACCTCTAATGTACTCTATTATGAAGTCATATTATTCTAGATCCAATCTGGCAGGATCGCCGTGAAGGAAAAAGGAATTTTATTTTAATCTAATCAGCCGCTTGTGCGACTGATCGGTTATGACTTTATTTTATGAATGTGTTTTGAAAAATTAGTTCTAGAGTCTTATCCTATGTTCTTATCGCTACGTACATTTTACAGCGTGAGAAAATGCTTGATTGGCATAAATACATGCCAACCAGCTGCACGATGTGTGGGATTTTAATTGCAACAAAGTGTTCGTATCAAGTGCCATGCTGAAGGCATGATAAACATTGGAATTTACAGTCAAACACATATAATGTGGACAAAGTAAATAAGATAATTAATAAGTAGTTAATCACACTACAGTAAACTACTAGGGTTATAGTTATTATTCTTAATTAAAAATTCATTTATTATTTCCAAATGCTCTTATAGTAACGGAATATTGCTTATTTCGCTATTTATTTTTACATTTTTTTCTCTCTCTGTCTCTTAGTATTGATAAATTTACTTAAATGTATTAAAAGGTTAACAGTCTCTGACAGGTGGTATTGGTTTCAACTCCAATCGGTACTGATAACTATCCATGTCCCTGTAGATAAGTTTTCAATATCCGCATCGCTAAGTGAATTGAACCTTCTCGGAAGATAAATCATGTTATGCGGGCCGCCGGTAGTGAAACCGGCCCACTTGGGTCCTAAAAAGGTCGCGTTGTGATACCCGAGTAAACTGTAGGGAGATAGCCCTACATGCTCTCCACCAGTTCCGACCTGAACCAACCCGATGAACGGATAAACAAGTCCACCCTGTCCAAACCGCAGCAAACCATTATTTGTCTTTTTCTCTCTAACTCGACAGTTTAGAATTTGGATTGATAATGCAATCGGTAGGATCTAATTCCTTAATTGTAACAAGTGATTATAACTATTAAACAAGGCCATAGTCCTCTTATACTCATATCTGGGCCATGTGAGCCCCGTAAGATAAGGCATACTTGGCTCTAATTCTAGGACAATGTCGTCCCCATACTTTGTATTTACACGCACAGCTCTGATTATGTGGTAATCTTCCATAGGCAGCATATTCTTCACGCTAAGTCGTTACTTCCCATTCAATTTATTGAACGTGGAAATAAGGTTCGCGTTAATATTCATCTTTTTTAAAACTAACTATTAGAACTATGAACTACGTTTTAATTTATGCGCTTTTATAAAAAAAAATTGAGTGTAATCATGAAAGCTCATGAATAAACTATTAAAACTAAAGTTCTCAAATTTAGGAGCTCTCCTTCTCTCTCACCTCGGATGTGAAAATATGTAAACAAATCAAAAAATATGTTTTTTATTTATTTATTTAGTTTTCTTTTGTGTGTAGAAATATATTTTATATATTTTTTAAATACATTTAAATTATGTAAATACATGAATCATTTTCTTAGTTCTAAAGTAAGTCTAAATTTAATTCTTTTATAAATCTAACACCATCACTGTCGAAGAAGAAGTTGTCGGCAAAACTTTTTAGTTCTTTATACTATTATGTTAATATTTTTGGGGTGGAAAAAATATGAAAAATACTAATTCCCTATCAGTGCGGTTAGTAGGGTTTGCTTGATGCGCCAAGCCGCAGCACGTTTTAATTCCCCTGAGCACTGTTTAAGGTGCCCTACATACATATCTAATTATCCAATTCATAATTACCACACTTTATTTAAGTGGGTCTTTGATCTTCAAATTATTTAGTTCAATAATGTTTCCACAGAAATATTAGGCATTACTTAAGTATGTCAATCTACTCGTGTGGCCTTTTTTGTATTCAACTTATTGCAAACATGTGCACAAAAAATGTTTTGTTCTGCTTTTGTTTGTCGGCCAACTAAACTCGATATTTGATCTGCATTAACAAAGCATGCTACAACTTACAAACAGTCATAATATGTTATTGCAAACACATGGCAAACACACAACAATACCCTTCATAATCATATAAAAACTCGAAGACTTCATCGTCAAAGAAATTTGTATAATACCCCATTTTCATTATTATGTTGAATTAAATAATTACAAAATTTTATATTTAATCAGTAAAAAGTAAAAAAAAAGTAAATTATTTAATTAGTTAACATTGTATCTTCTTGTTTTTGTTGATTTCTTTAATTTTTTCTTTTACTTCAGAAATTTGCTGCAGAACTTTAGCCAGTTCTTCCCCTGTGGCATATGTTTTATGATGTTTTAGTGCACGGAGTTGCACCTTGAGAATATTTTTTCTTCCACCTCTTCCTTTTTTGCGTGTTTGGCAGCAGAAAAATGGGGTAACTTGGTTCTTCGTTTATTGGTGTCCTTTTGATTTTTCTCGGCTTCGGTCCTACGGAAAGGATGGATGGTTTAGTTGCTTTGTCTGCACCTTCTTCTAAAATTGCCTTCCATCTGGCTTCTGCCTCTTCAAGATTTTTAAGAATTTCCTCCAAGCTTTCTTCCATGAAGGATTTTTTGATTAGGAGGGGATCTATTTCTTAAAAAAAAAAATATATAAATAGAGATCCAACTAAGCTTGAGCTCTATCTGTGGGATCCTATTGTCCTTTTTTCAATATAACGATAAGCAGAGTATGCTTTATCTTCCTTATAAAGAATCTGGCAGGATCGCCATAAAGCAAAATAATTAAAACAAATAAATTTTTGTTTTTATATTATTTAAAAATTGAATCTTTATTGCAGCAATCAAGCAACAAGTGCTCTGTCAATTGCTTTCGAATTAAGATTGATTTTAACTTAAAATTGGTTCAGCTTATATACTACTTATGAGAATATTCTAGACTATTTTTTATAAACGTGAATGCATTGGCGCTGTGGAAGTGTTGTTGGAAATTCTTGATGAAATTTGATTTTCCTTAAAAATATTTATTTGTTCCCACAGTGGTGAATGTTTTGCTTTGCCCCAAATGTGCATGGCATTTCAAGTGCCGTTGTTACGGCAAATTATTAAATGCATAACTGCATTGAATAATGGCAGTGACTATTTCTAATTTTGTGGGAATAAACAAAACTGTTATTTAATCTATGCATAAATTTTCCCACGACAGTACTTCTCAAGGTTGCAAACTTCGCAGTTGTTTATAAATTGCGTTATCCTAAGTTTGAGCTTTGGATTGTATATCAAGATTTTCGTTTTTTATAATTTCGGCTAACCGGTTTTCATCCGCTACATCTACTGTTTGGAGTGTACATCTTATTATCCTAAATTTTTCGTTATCAGCAAACAATTCCTCATAAGTATTACTAAAAGTTGTATAAAATTCTTCTTCCATTAAAATAGCGTTTAGCTGTGTGGGGTTAAAGTGATTTTTAAGTAGAGTGATAGCAGTTTCCCTGTCCATTTCTTTCATGTAAACAATTTTTCTTTTATTACCAAAAATACATTTATTTTTTATCTTTAGCGATCCGGAGGTGGTTTTTATTATGATGACCTGGTTTTTGAACATATTTATTGGTGATTTTGTCTTTATTATTCTACTGTCAGATTCTAATATATTTACAGTAACAGGTTCGGTTTCGAGCCTGGACAAGGCATCAGCATTAGTGTTCTTAGTTCCCTTATTGTACTTTATTTCGTAATCAAACTCCGATAGTTTTAGCCTCCACCTTACAAGTTTTGAGTTAGGTTCTTTAATAGAGAAAAGCCATGTTAAAGGCTTGTGATCAGTTTCTATTGTGAACCTACGACCAAAAAGATAAGGTCTAAAATTTTTTGTGGCCCATATTATTGCCAATAACTCTTTTTCTATTGTGCTGTAGTTTATTTCAGGGTACGACTGGCATAACATATTGGGTGATTATTTTGGGAAAGTACTGCTCCCAAGGCATAATTGCTGGCATCAGTTGTTAGTGTAAATGTCTTCGTAAAATCTGGATATGTTAATATTGGATCGTGTATTAATAATGTCTTAAGAGTATTAAAGCTTTTTTGGTATTCTGGGTCATCTATGTTCATCTTGCAATCCTTCTTTAAATATTTAGTCATGGGTTTAGCTATCCATGAATAATCCTTAATGAATTTCCTATAATAGCCGGTTAATCCTAGGAATTGTTTAATTTGTTTTGTAGTTTTGGGTATTAGAAAATTAACGACGCATTCTATCTTCTTAGGATTAGGTTTAACTCCTGCCGTAGTAACTATGTGTCCAAGAAATTCGGTTTCTTTTTTTAAAAATTCTGATTTGTCTAATTGAATCTTTAGGTTTGCCTCTCGTAGTCTTTCAAATATAAGTGTAAGTGAATTTATGTGCTCTTGTAAGGATGTCGAAAATATAATTATGTCGTCCAAGTACACTAAGCAAATCTTGTTAATGAAATCATGTAGTATATTATTCATAAGTCTCTGAAATGTTGCCGGGGCTGTCTTCAGTCCGAATGGCATACGTAAAAACTCATAGTGTCCTCCTTCGACACTGAATGCAGTTTTGTGAATGTCCTCTTTCTCCATTTTGATTTGGTGAAAACCCTTCGCTAGATCGAGAGTAGTAAAATATTGGCTTCTTCCCAATTTTTCCAGTATCTCGTCTATATTTGGAATAGGAAATTTGTCGTCGATCGTAGCCTCATTTAGCTTGCGATAGTCAACAACTAGTCTCCATTTTTGTTTTCCGCTAGCGTCTGCCTTCTTTGGCACTATTCAAATCGGGGCTGAATATGGTGAACTACTATTTCTAATTATTTTATTTTCCAACATGTTTCTAATTTGGTCTTCTACCTCCTTTTTATGAACGTATGGGTATCTATACGATTTTGAGAATATCGGTGTATTATTGGTTGTTCGTATTCTATGCTTTATAGCAGAGGTGAATGAAAGTTTTTCATTTTCGTGGTAAAAGATGTCACGGTATTTATTTATTACATGTAATAGTTGTAATCTTTCCTCAGAATTCAAATGTTCTGTTCTAATTTGATCATTTATTGGTCTAGAATTTGATACAAAGTTAAACTCCATACTATTGATTTCTTTGTTCATTATTCCATTCTTGTGTAATTCTTTAATATAGTTATTTTCGTCGTCTAGTTTTTCTTCATTACTTTTAATATATAGGGGAATTTTATTTTCTCCTAATCTAATTGTATTGGTTTCGAAGCAGATTTTTGCTTTCATTGCCCTAAGTAGATCATTACCGATAAGGCCGTCATAAAATTCATGAAATTTTATTATGTAAAATTCTATTCTTTCCAGGTTTGTACCAAACCCTTCAAATGTAGGGATTATGGCTTTTTAGTAAAGGGTTATCCTGTGTTGCAAAGTTTTAATAGTAATTGGTTCGATTTTCTGTATCCATCTAGGATGACATATATTTGGGTTCAAAATGGAATTAGTTGCGCCTGTATCTATGATTAACTTTAGGTGTCCTAATTTTGTTTTAACTTTTTTATATGGAAGTTCCCTGAGGCTGAATAATGAAAATGTTCCTTTTCGGTTGGTTTAGTCTGTCTTTCGAACTTATTAACGTCCATAGGTTCTGGTCTTGGAAAATTATTTGTATGTGGTATTTCCTGTTGTCGGAAGGGATTCCAATTGTTTTGTCTTTGGAACGGTTGACCATTGTGGCCAGAATTTTTGTGATTTCCTTGCCAATTATGGGGGTTATTTGAATTATTCCGATCGGGGGATCAGGTCATCGCCAAAGCTATTACTACAGCTAAAAATGCTAAAGAACAGTTAGAAGAAAGTAAACGTCATAACAGAACATTGGAAGCAATTGCAATGGGAAAAGGTCTTAAAGGCCTTAAGCCATACAAAAAGGGTTATGGACTACTTTATACAAAACCTTTATCAAAAAACTACTAAAGAGCTCTTACCAATATTGACTTGAAAACTTTTGGAGAAAAATATATTCCACATTTCAGAGGAGTTTATATGAGAGATAAGCTTCCTAAAATTCCACACAAAATAGAATGTGGAATTACAAATTTAGACAATGACAAGGGCTAGCATTGGGTAGCATATTATAAAGATAACGATAAAGTTGAATACTATGACAGTTTTGGAAATCTTCAACCACCTACAGAAGTATTAAAATATTTAGGAAATGATATAACATACAATTATGAGAGACATCAGAAATTAAATACTATTAACTGTGGACATGTATCTTTAAAATTTTTAATTAATTTCTTTTTAACAAAAATAAATAAATAAAACTCATTTAAATTGTTTCTTTTTTTGATTTTTTGGGTATATTTTATTGATAGTTATTTATTTTCCATTCTTATACATAATTTATGTATTTTTACGTCAGTTTTAATTTTGTTCTGCATTTTCTTACCAATTTCATAACAAAGTCGTCTTAAATCAACCTCCACACCTTTTTCATTAATTACCATAATGTCACCTAGTTGAATATATGTCTTATTGAGAACAGCACAAGCGGGTATATAATATTGGTAGTAAAAATGTAATAGCTGTTTTCGTAGAATTCCATTCCATCAAAGAATGGACGTTAAAAATACTCCAATGCGAATGAGGGAGTTCCATGTCTCTTGATTTATCTTGACTGTGTAAGGTCCTTGTTTAATTATCAAATTATAACTATAGTTTTTATATGTAAAAAAATATTTTGTATCACTTTCTCTCGCATTGTCTATTATATTAATAGAATCTTTAAATTTTCGCTGATTAAGAGTTTTGGTTACAAATTCTTTAAAGCTCATAAGATATAGCCACTCTATCCGATCAAATCCAATAAAATGTTTATCCTTATAGTGGAACCATATCATCGGCTTGAATCCTGTTGTAGTTGAAAATCCGCAAGATATCTTTAATTTGAGACTAAGAAAATATTCAAATTCAAAAATACAATCATGTATTTTTGAAGTTCTTCCGTTCCTCGATTGAAAACAATTTTTGGTTAGACTATCCATTCTTGCAACAAAAGTCTAAGATATAAACTGATGATATTTCGTTTATAATTTTTCATTTTATATGAAAAATTTACCACTAATTCTTTAAGAATATAATGTGGAAGTAATTACCGTATGTATAGATAGAAGAGAAAAATATACTACCATGTACATACTTTTTTGATGTTCTCTAAAAATAATCTCTTATATTTTTCAATAGTCTTCATGATTTTTTCTTTTTGTCTGTGAAAAAAATAACAGCTACAAATACCTACTACATCTCCACTTGAGTTATCATGAGGACAAGGTAAACTACTAGGGTTATAATTATTATACTTGATTAAAAATTCACTTATTATTTCCAAATGCTCTTCGAAAATAATATTACCAAACTTTTGCAGAAACTCTTCGATGACTTCCATCTTATAGTAACGGAATATTGCTTATAAATGAGGAAATACTCTTTATTATATTATTTTATGTATACATTTCGCTATTTATTTTTACTTTTCATTTTACATTTTTTTTCTCTCTCTCTCTCTCTTAATATTGATAAATTTACTTAAATGTATTAAAAGGATAATAGTAGGATAATAGGATAGATAACCATCCATGTCCCTATTGAAAGGCATCTTATTAATTAAGTATGTCCCTGTAGATAAGTTTTCAATATCTTCATCGCTAAGTGAATTAAACCTTCTCGGAAGATAAAGCATGCATGTCTCTAGTTCTAGGACAATGACTTCTCCATACTTTGTATTTACACGCACAGCTCTGATTATATGATAATCTTCCATAGGCAGCATATCCTTCACGCTAAGACGTTGCTTCGCATTCAATTTATTGAACGTTGAAATAAGGTTCGCGTTAATATTCATCTTTTATAAAACTAACTATTAGAACTGTGAAGTACGGTTTAATTAGTGCGCTTTTATATAAAAAAATTGAGTGTAATCAAGAAAGCTAATGAGTAAACTATTAAAGCTAAAGTTCTCAAATTTAGGAGCTCTCTCTCTCGCTCCTTCTCTCTCACCTCGGATATAAAAATATGTAAACAAATCAAAAAATGTGTTTTTTCTTTTGTATGTAGAAATATATTTTTTATTTTTAATATACATATATATATGTATATAAATTATATAAATAAATGAATTGCATTTTCTTAGCTCTGAAGTAAATCTAAATTTAATTCTTTTATAAATCTATCCCCATCACTGTCGAAGAAGGAGTTGTCGGCAAAACTGCTTAGTTCTTTATCCCCTTCATCATCATACAAAAAGTCGAAGACTTCATCATCAAAGAAATTTGTATAATATTCCATCTGATTATTATGTTGTAGTATGTTGATGTCATCATCGTTAATTTTAATAAGATATTCATGAATCTCGTCCAGCATTCTTGCAGTAACAACACAATCATTAGAGTATATTTCCGGCCAATATGGGCTCATTGTGAATTCAATCACATCGTCCGAACTCTCGAAAATGTTTGGCGACATCATTTTTTAATTTAACTCAAAAATATTATAAGCCTGCAAGTGTTTTAAATAAACTAACTTTATTATTTCTTCTGTTCAACTATTTATTTTCAAAAACTTACAAGATTGTTGTAATAATGACTTTCTAGCACCCACCGTAATTAAAATAACAAACGCCCAGCTTCAAAAAGAACAAAAAGCAACACAATTGTCTCAACACAAGAAGAAAATCCTGCGTATTGCGATAAGAAGAAAATATTCAAAAAACGGAGAGGTTATTAACCTGCTCATGCTCAGTAAAATGCATAAGAAAAGTATATAAAATTCAGTTTGCGATAAGAACAAGGCTACATTAAGCAAACAGCATCCCCAAACCTTCCCAGCTCAAACTCAAAAAAAAAAAAAATAATAACAAAAAGCAACACAGTTCTCCTTAACACAAGAAGAAAATCAACCCGAGACATCTTACCTTTTTTTTTACTATGAAAAAACTGGCGCAGAAACGCCATATTATACTACTACACCCGAGACTCCATACCTTTTTTTTTACTATGAAAAAGCTGGCGCAGAAACGCCATATTATACTACTTACATATATACTAACTTAAACTATAGGACAGCAATATTTTGGGACAGAAACAAATCTATAGTTGATTTGCTGTTCCCATGGTCTCAGCACATTCCTACATTTTGATTCCCATGAACCATTGGCATGTGAAAAACATTATTGCAACAAATTGAAAAATGTTCAATACAAACTTCATATAAATATTCCCATGCCAACTTAGGCAAACAAAACTTAGGTAAACAAAATTCTTACACTGCTACACTACTAAATCTAAGTATGCGTACACTACAGTTTCCTTATTCAAAATGATTACCTTTGTGACACCTTTAAATTCTCACAAATTCTTCACAAACAGGTGACAATCATATGCCGAAAAATTGTGGAAGAATATGGGAATGAAATTTGGAATTTTACAATTTAAATTACAGGAGCTATGAGCTACTCCTCTGTATTCACTTGTCATATGACAGTGATCCCAAACGGTTAATTCACCACCTAAATCTTTACCGCAAATGTGGCAAGTTGATGCGGTTTTAAAATTTGCGATTTGTAAGGGAGTTAATGCATGCATTTTAACATATTTTTCAGATGTTTTTTTTAAATATCCCTACACTCCTTTATTATATGATTTACAAAATGTTCTCTACCCTTGTATTGCTATCACTACTAGTAAATATCTTAAATCTATCTAAGCTATCATCAAACCTACACTTAACATTAAGTGCATATGCACATGGCACATGCTTCTTTATGAACGTACAAGGCTCACCCACATCATTATTAGCATCCTGCAGCACGCACTCAAAATCCGCATAGATGGTGAATGGTACATCTATTTGCCGCTCGTGGTGTTTGTACATAATATAAGCTTTTTCTGCTTGTGGCATCTTTGCGACACAGCCTCCACATTCCTTTTCTTTATGCAATGTTAAGGGTTCAACGCTTATGGTGTGGTACAAACATACATTGCATATGTGTAATTTACTTAAATGGTGTGTTAGCTGAGCAGATAGTAGTCTGGGAGAAAAATTAGGAAACAACAATTAGTTATAGAATCAAAAATTATAATTATATATATTTTTTATATATGTATGTATTTATATGTTTAAATTACCTTGACAAGTTTTTAATGAGCACGAAATGAAATTGTTTTCCGTACCCGCTTTCCAACAACAGCAAATTTATGTGGAACTGTTTCTCCTGCTTGGTTATGTAATAGGGGCCAATTACAGTTTTTGACTTATTGTCATAACCGAACACATTGATACTGATGTCACTATTGCACTTTTCAAATTGTGAGACATCCTTTACATTAGCGGGAAATTCTATCCCAGTAAAACCAATAAGGGGTTGCGCAAAAGATAGTTTTTATTTATTATATGTTTTTATCTAATAATGGTGCGACTATGTGTCGCTTCCAAGAGAAGATCCAGATTGCTCTTTACATTAAAATTACTTCAGCTTATATAGTACTTATGAGAATATACTAGTTTAATTTTTTATAAATATTTATTATTAAAAACTGTGGGAATGTTTTGGGAAATTTGATTTTCCTTAAAATATTTATTCATTCCCACAGCGGCGAATGTTTCGGTGTCTAAGAATATGCATGGCAATTTCAAGTGATATAGCAACAACAACAATAACAAAATGTATCGCTGCATAATAGGCGCAATGCTTGCAGTCATATTTAAGTGCAGCGATACTTTTGATTTTCATGTGAACTCGGGGTGTTACTTGATCTATTTAAATAATAAATAATTTTCCCATGACAAAACTAAAGTGCGCCACACACACACAAGACATTAATATTTCATGGTCACTTCAAGAGGTGCAAAGGCGGCGGTGTTTAAAGTATTAAAATATGTTTGCCGGCCAGTGTTGTTATTTTAGTGACACATGATACTCTTTTGGTTGTTTAATTATGCCTTTGAAACTATTAATTCTTTCATGTTGCTGTTGCTTAAAAGAGTCAATTCATATTATGCTACAACAGTTTTTGACTTATTGTCATAACCGAACACATTGATACTGATGTCACTATTGCACTTTTCAAATTGTGAGACATCCTTTACATTAGCGGGAAATTCTATCCCAGTAAAATTTAGAACTCTTCCACACTCTAGCTGGATTACAGAATTTCCAATCTCGTCAACATTGTAAGTTGACGTACGGCTGGAATTTCTATTAGTTCGACTATAAAATGACGACGCTATACTCCACTTAAAGCAGTAAATGTCATCATTTTTAACATTTATACATGCTTTTTTGTTTGCCAACTCTCTCGGAATGGGTATAAATTGTGAGCCAGAAATCGGAGAAGCTTTATTTATGTTCAAGTCCACCCATTTAATTTGAATAAGTGTCCACCCAGAATCTCTTTCTTGGAACTCGGACATCTTACTTTTTATTGAGTGGAAGTGGGAGCTCAGTGATAACTCAATATCATCTGCTCTTGTTACTCGCCTCATTTCGGTTATGTGAAAAATATCCCTTTCAGTTTCTACAAAATTTACGAGTTTCATGTATCTACCAGCTAGCTCCACGTTAAACTTTATTACAACGTGTTGTGTAAGACCACTGCCTAAGAGTTTCAATAAAGGCTTAAGGGCGCGTTCAAAAAATTCATCGACATTAATATTTTGGTCATAGTTGTTTGGAAAGCGCTGTGTTGAAATCCGGAACTTAAAAGAAGACTTTTGTAGAATTATTTCATCTTCCAGGCGCGGCATTTTATTTTCTTCATCTAGTACTGCTGATGATGCCAACCGTTTCATTGCTGCAGCTGATGATAAATTTTCTGGAAGCGCTCATCTCTTGATTTATATCTTTATATTTTCTTTCACTTTGTCTAAAATTCAAAAGTTTTTTTTTCTATCAATTATACACACATGTTTTCAATTTTAGAAATTTTAAAGGGTTTTTTTTTTTCTTCTTTAATTTCGATATTGTCGTCATCCTCATGGTTGTTGCAAGATGGTTTTTGGAAAGCTACGTCATCTTCCAATCGTTGAATTTTATTTCCTCCCACAGGCATTGGTGGTGATGTCATCCGTTTCATTTTTTTTTTTTAACTATTTTCTTAGCACAAGCTGCTCACAAATAACTAAAATTTTTTCTTTTGGTAAACTGTTTATTTCCCAACTGCTACTGTTGCACTGACGCTCTGACTGTCTGACATTTTGTCTATTAGCCTATAAAGAAAATCAATTCTCATCACAATGAAATCACACTAATGACCAGTATGCTAAAAACACTCTGATGATAATAATAAACTCAAACAACCCAAAATCATATCCCAACAATATACATAACTAGACAACAATGTAACGCACAAGCCATTGACATATTCAACACAATTTTCACCCCTCTTCTCATATTAGCTGAATTTTTTGCTTTAACGATCACTACCAAACCATTCCTTGTCAATACGATTCCATAAATTTTCATTACACAATTTAGCTAATTAGAAAAAGGAAAAAAAAACCTAAAAACACACATAACATAAAAATAAACTAAAAATACTCCAAAATTATAAAGAAAATCAATTCTCATCACAATGAAGTCACACTAATGCTAAAAACATTTCAATACCATTTTCATTTACAATAATAATCTCCCCTCCTCCTACAAATGAAAAGAAAAACACAACTTCAGTTAACAATACACACCCAATCACCCTCACTAACCCAACAACTGAAAATTCCTACAAGATCAACCACCAATATCTCTAACATAACCAAACTACAACACATAAACCATTCACATATTCAATACTACTTTCACACCACCTATCAATACACAAACCAAATATCAAAAACTCATACAGAATCATCAACCACCATTTAACAACACAATTCAAACAAACATAATACCACTTAACTTATACCTTCAATTAAGATCGTCCCTAATACACATTCATTAATTAATTAATTAATGACCGCACACGTGTCACTTTATGACTTATGGCTTTTTAATTGAGTCAGAACTTTCATTATATATCTACTACTGTTGATGGAGTTGTATTAAAACAATATGTAAAATATTTTAACCATTCGTCCCATGCTGTCTTTTCATTGTTAATATAAGAACGTACGTACTCGTTAAAAGTTCTGTGGCTTCTTTCTATTGTTCCTAACGTTTGGTGGTGATATGCAGTGGAAGTTATTTTTCAATTTTTAAAAATTTACAAATTTCTTGTAATGTTTCATTTGTATATTCCAGTGCCCATGTCCGCAATGAACGTCTTCATTGGACCATAGGGAAGTATAAAGTTTTCAAAAATTGCTTTAGCGACTGTGTTAGCGCTTTTGTTTTGTATTGGTATTGTAACTAAATATTTAGTTAAGTCACATATTAGTGTGATAGCATATTCATTTCCGTAAATTGATTTTGGAAATGGACCTATTGTATCTACATACATCGTGTTAAATGGTTTATCTGGTGTTTCTGTAAGTGTCATTGGACTTTTCAAATGTGTTGTTGTTTTTGATGTTTGACACTTATGACATGATTTTGCATAATTTGATATGTCTTTGGACATATTCTACCAGTAATAATATCTTTTTGTTTTTTGTATTGTTCTATAAATTCCGCAATATCCTCCTTCTATGGGATCATCGTGATTTTTCAGCATTATTTCGAGAATTGCCTTGGCATTCTTACTATCAATTTGGGTCACCTCATTTAGTAGCGCTACTTTAATATTCTTTAATATTTTATTGGCCATATTTTTAAATTCATTAATTGAGATAAATTCGAAAATTTTCTCACTAGGTGCCACTTCCCTTTAGTAAACAAATCATTAATTTGTATATATGTTACTATGGATTTTCCTCGTTTGATATAACATCTTCCGGGGGAAATCTTAAGTTTTGTAATATTTTCTGACGTCAGTGTTGTTTAATGGTACATATATACTGGGCTCATTATTTTTCTTAATATTATTATGCTGATTATTTATATTATTATTTATTTTTGTTTTTTCATCGGTCATCGATCTAGTCGTGACTCTAAGTATAGAACAAATTTTGGTATTCATGTCTTTTAGGTCATTTATGCTTATTCTTGAAAGTGCATCGGCAATATAGTTTTCTTTTCCCCTAAGATACTCAACTGTAAAATTGTATTCTTCCAGATCAAGTCTCATTCTTGTTAATTTTGAGCTTGGGTTTTTCATTGAAAATAGGTAAGATAGTGGTCTGTGGTCAGTACGGACAAGGAAATGTTTTCCATATATGTATGTATGGTCTGAAATGTGTTATGGCCCAATGTATGGCAGTTAGTTCCTATTCAATTGTTGACTTGTTGCTTTCGCCTTTAGTGAATGTTGTTTTTGAGGCGTATGCAATGGGTAAATGTTTGCCATCATATTCTTGTGCTAATACTGCTCCACAAGCGAATTTACTTGCGTCCGTTGCTATGCAAAATTCTTTTGTGAAATCTGGATATTGTAGTAAGTTGGGGCTCATTAATGCTTTTTTCAAATATTTAAACGCAAAATCACAATCTTTTGTCCATTCGAATTTTACATTTTTCTTGGTCAGTCTTGACAGGTGTCTGGAATTACAAAATGCGATAAATCTTTTTGCACTATCTGTATCTGTTGGTGTTGGATAATTTTCTATTATTGAGTATTTGCTATCATCTGGTAATATTCCTTTATCTGTACATTAATGACCAAGATAAATAACTTCTTTCATGAAGAATGAAAATTTTTCGGGATGTAATTTAAGCTTGTAAATGCGACATAGGTCGAAGACGTTTTGTAGATATGAAAGCATATGTTTTTCAGAACACCCTAATACGACTAAGTCATCCATGTAAAGGAATGCTTGGTCGGGTTTTAATCCACTGAATGCAATTGTCATCATTCTTTGAAAAGAATTGGGAGCAATTTTCAAACCGTATGGTAATCTGGTGAATCTGTAGGAGCCATTTGTTGTTGAAAACGATGTTAGGTCTCGTGAATTTTTATCTAGAGCTATTTGGTGAAATCCCGACATTAAGTCAAGGCAAGAAAAATATTTAGCTCTTCCTAACTGATCTAGAATATCATCTATTCTTGCTTATGGAAATTTATCCGCTACTAATTTCTTGTTTATCTGCCTATAATCTATTACAAGTCGCCATCTTTTGCCTTCTGAATTGGGTAGTGATTTCTTGGGTACCAACAGAATTGGACTGTTATGTTCAGAGAAGGATGGTTCGTTCCACTCTTTTATCGTCTATCAATTTTTTGACTTGTTTATCTATTGGCTCTTTGTGTGAATGTGGGATTCTATAGTTTTTAATGTAAACAGGAGTTGTATCTTTTACTCTCAACTTTTGTTCATAGAAATTATTTGTTGTTATTGTTTCTGATTCTAAACCGAAAATATCACAATATGAACTACAAAGTTCTGTTAATGTATTTTTAAATTGTTCAGGAAAATTTTTCTTCAAAATGTTTAAAACTTCTTTATTTCTTTCAATGTTGGCCTGTGATTTACTTTTAAATATGTTATAATTTGAGATGTTTTCGGTTTTTGTGTTATTTTGATTGAATTTACTGAGAGTATTGTTAGTGTTCAATACACGGATGAATGCTTTATCTGTCGTTACTATTGTATTTGCAATAAAAATACCTGGTTCTATTTCTTGGTTAGGAATCAATAGTTCAGTTTCTGTAGATATTAATTTAACTTGGCGTATGACTTCTGACCTTGGTGGCAGAATTACATCATCACCATTATTTTGAATTGGTATTTCTATTGGATTTGTTAAGTGAAAAGGGCGTAGGACAAAGTGATCACAGTTGTTATTGAAATCTAGAATACAGTTATATTTTTTCATAAAGTCTATACCAATAATTCCATCGCATGGTATGGGAAAATCATTTTTAACAATTTGGAATTTGTGTGGAATTAGCCAATTTTTATGTTGTAAATCTAAAAATATACTTCCAAGTGACCATATTTGACCTTGTCCTATTCCGCTTAGAGTTGTTATATTGTTACCCCCTAATTCATAAAAATTTCTTATTTCAGCTTATAAGCTGGTAATAGTTATCATACACTAACAGTGTTATAAGCAACTCATAAGAAATTCAATTCATAAACACATTATTTGGGTGAAATAACTATTAAACTGTTTTATTAATTTTGTACTTTATTGTTGGCAATACCATGCAATGCTCACTCTCATTTTGTGCCTAGTGCTGCATATATGAGATGTATGTAAGAAACTGATTATTTGGGTAGCTGCGAAAAATGCAAAATATTATTTACTTATATAACATAATTTTGTTCCAATATGAAATAATTTATTGGTTTACCTATTTTTATTGCGAAAAATATGTATACAAGGCTTTGAATTGTAAAAAAACATTGTTTCTAAACACATTTGTTTAACGACTGGTACCAAAAGTAGTCGACTACTTACTCTCTAGCATTTGTTTGTGTAGCACTATAATTATTTGCAAATATTTTTCATGAAAACATAATGAAAAGTGGTAAATATTATTTAATTTGCAAATATCTTTTATTAAAATTATTTTATTGCTGAATTCTTTCTTCCCAACTCTTCATCAACTCAACGAATGTCTCTTTATCAAACGCTTATAGTTAGGTAGAGGCCAATGCGTGTGTATACATTGTAAATACAGGCAGGATCGCTACTGTTGTTTGTGCGTAGATATGTATGTGTATGCATGCATGCATACATACATATGTACATATGTATTTCTTTGTGTATTGTATCGATACAAGTCGTCAAAATACTTGTTGTAATTTATGTGAAAACTAAAGAAAAATTTGTTTGATAAAAAAATGAGATGCTTTTTGCAGGGTTAATGTGTCTTTATGAATGTATATTACCAATTTTTACACCATATTATCAGTAGAATTTAACTGACTTACATACATACATATATTCGAATTTTATAGTTTAATGCGTAATGATGATTTGGTGTAAGAAACAATGAAATGCAATCATATAGACACATTCAAGAAGCAAAAATTGATAAATAGTGTTAAAATAAAAAAATCATCAATTCAACGATTTTCACTATTAAACGCTTATAGTTGGGTAGAGGCCACAATAAAAATATCCAATTTATGAGATGGTTATAAGCAGCATAATAAGCTATAAGTCGATTATGAATACACTTTTCGGGATTTTTGCTTATAAGTTGGTTATAATACTCTTATAATGTGTTTATGAATTAGACCGTTAGTATTTACTTCGTTTATAGAGAAGTGTGCTGTTTTTAAAAGTGAAATATCAGCTCCTGTATCTATTAGTAGTGTTATTGGTGTATTAGTTTTATGTATTAAAAATCATACGCAGTAACAGAAGTTGAGATTAAGATTGTATATTTTGTTATTTATTGAATTTCCCTTAGGGGATTTTGTTGGTTCTCCGGATTGATTTGGTTTAATTCGATTGCTCTTACGTAGTTTTCGTTCCTACGATAACTGTTAGGTCTTTGATTGTACTTATTATTATTATTTGAGCTATTTTGTTGCCTATTGTTGGTGTTGTTAAAAGTTGGTCTATTACTTCGACCGTTATTTCGTGAGAAATTATTTCTTCCACGATAGGCATTTTCACGAAAAGAATTGTATCTATTTCGTTTTTGCCGGTAGTATAGTATGGTATTTTGTTGTCCAGATGCTGCTGTGCAGCTGTTGACAAATTTGCTTATATCATCATTCATGCTATTAAATTGTCCTGCTTCCATGATAAGTTTTGCTTTATCAATGGTACAGTTTTTGGTGAGTGCTTTTACAGCTACTTGTGTCGAATATTTTGTGGCTAATTCGCATGGCAATCCATCAGAAATGTAAGCATTTTCAAGGGATTTAGTTAAATTTTCAATTTCACTACAATAAGCGTTAGCCGTTTTATTATTTTGTTTAATATTCATAATTTTTGCAGTGAGAACTTCTACAGATTCTCCTTTAATTGCAGTTTTTAGTTTATTAACTATTTCGTTTATTGTTTTTTCATTACTTATTAAATTTCTTGCAGTGCCCTTTAACTTTGTTTTTATTAACGAAATTGCAACTGACTCATGAGTTCCCTGTATTGAATTTACCAGGTTTAAAGAATCAAGAAATGACGGAAGGTTTTCTGACTTGGCGTCAAATTCTGGAGTCAGCTTTGAAGCTGTATTTAAAAATTCGACCACCGTTTGACTCATATTGTTTTCTGTATAGATTTCGATGTTGACGTGTTCATGTATTGTATTTGGTAATTCAATATCTATGCCCTTTTTGGTTGCTATTTTTGTTAAGCGAAAGGTTAGATCGAGTAAAAATGCATTAGCAGCTCTTTGGTGAGCTGTTGTTAGCCTTTTGTAATTAACGTTAAATAAAATTCTTATTTCTTCCAAATATTGTAATAGATTTTGTAGATGACATTTTATTGTTTCATTTTTTGTTGGTCTATCATGATCTAAACATTTGTATGAACGCTCAAAATGTTCTTTAATGTTTCTAGCTTTTTGAAGAATGTCTTTCCAATCCAGCAGAAACAAATTAAACTTTATCTAAGCCATTTGCTCTACTCGCATATTTCTTTCTTAACGATCTTTTATGAAATATGTATATTTTGAGGGATAAGTTTATTGCTGCTATTATCACTAAAATTAGTGTCAACACTCATATCGAGTTTATTTCTTTACTGTGGTCTATTATTTCTACTTTATTCACCACATTGGCGTTTGGATTTTCTATTTTTTGATTCAGTTTTTCCCATTTTAGTTTTTTATTTAATTGTTTTTCTTTTTCAATTCTTTCAGTCCATCTTATTGCGGCTATAGTTTCCTCTTCTATACGAGTTCTATTTATGATGTTTTCTTTAGTGGGAGTTCCTTCTAGTCCTATTATTTGCCAATAACTTGGTCTTCTATTGAACGTTCTGGGGATATACTAACTGGTTTAATTGGATTCTTTGCTCTAACTCTGCCTCTATTTCTATTCATTGCGAAGCAAGGACCAAAAAAAAATTTTAAGTTTGAGTTAAATAATTACAAAATTTTATATTTAATCAGTAAAAAAGTAAAAAAAAAGTAAATTATTTAATTAGTTAACATTGTATCTTCTTGTTTTTGTTGATTTCTTTAATTTTTTCTTTTACTTCAGAAATTTGCTGCAGAACTTTAGCCAGTTCTTCCCCTGTGGCATATGTTTTATGATGTTTTAGTGCACGGAGTTGCACCTTGAGAATATTTTTTCTTCCACCTCTTCCTTTTTTGCGTGTTTGGCAGCGGAAAAATCGGGTAACTTGGTTCTTCGTTTATTGGTGTCCTTTTGATTTTCTCGGCTTCGGTCCTACGGAAAGGATGGATGGTTTAGTTGCTTTGTCTGCATCTTCTTCTAAAATTGCCTTCCATCTGGCTTCTGCCTCTTCAAGATTTTTAAGAATTTCCTCCAAGCTTTCTTCCATGAAGGATTTTTTGATTAGGAGGGTTTCTATTTCTTTTAATAATAAAAAAAATTATAAATAGAGATCCAACTAAGCTTGAGCTCTATCTGTGGGATCCTATTGTCCTTTTTTCAATATAACGATTAGCAGAGTATGCTTTATCTTCGTTATAAAGAATCTGGCAGGATCGCCATAAAGCAAAATAATTAAAACAAATAAATTTTTGTTTTTATATTATTTAAAAATTGAATCTTTATTGCAGCAATCAAGCAACAAGTGCTCTGTCAATTGCTTTTAACTTAAAATTAATAAATTTTAAACTCAAGAAATAAATACTTGATTTTACCGTATCTTAAAAAAACAATTTGTTTATTATTTTCTTTATTTTATTTTTATACTTATATTTAAAGACACGACCTTCATTGACAGAATGGAGTAATAAGACTAACTTTTGGTAATTTTACATTTCTTTTTATATCTAAAATTATTACCATATATGTTGGTAATTTCTATTGATTTTTAATATTGCATTTCCGTTGGGAACGGAAATGCAATATTTGCCGATTTGACGAAAAGTATTGCAAATATTTCATAATTTAAAGTTGAATAAAATTAATAATTTTGGAGTGATTGCAATTCGTGGAATTGCGACCGAAAATTAAGTTTGGTTTATTAATGAAAAGTATATAAAATTAGGACGGTTGCAATTCTTGGAATTGCGACCGAAAAGTAATTTTGTTTTATTCATTTAGCCATAATTTCTTTAAGCTAAACGGAAATGGGTTTAATATTACATTTGGCTTTGTTTATTCGTAATTATATCTGCAATAAATTCGTCTATTGTATCATTCTTAACATATGTGTTAGTGCTTGGTTTTATATATGTAACTCAAGTGCATTCATAGTTTTAGTTGGAAATAAACCAAAAATCTTAAAAACATTTAAGTTAAGTTTTTTTAAGTTTTTTTTTTTAAATGCGATAAAGTCATTGAGTGGACGAACTCATGTTGAATTACTAATTTCTTTTAGAAATTCTTCTATGTTATCCACTTTGTCCCTATTAGGTATATATGTAACTAGCGCGAATCTTGTGATGCTGGATTAGACAGCATAAATTATGTTCAGTTTGTTCCATTCGAAATCGTTCGTGGTTGTGGAAACATTAAATCAAATCGGAGTATTGTAGTGAGTTGGCTTCCAGTTTTGTTTTGATGTTTCTCTTTTAACATTCCCCTTCCGTTATTTAGGGTATAATTCTCGGTGATATCCGTCCGGACCCTCGAGATGTCGATGATTTTTGTTGTTCTATTTATCTTGTCTTCAGCTCACATACATATATGATTTTTATTATGTTACTGGAAGTTTATGCTGATGACGTAGGCTGGGTCATGGTTTTGTTAATTTATATTTTATTCAGAATTATCCTGGAGGGTCCTTTAGGAATCGCAGGATACTAGTTTTAAATACTTAAAATGTAGTTCTCACTTTAGAATCCTTGTTTTATATTTTTAAAGGTTTTGAATTCTTAAAGTGTTGTTCTCACTTTAGAATTCCTGCCTGTCAAAACCAAGGAAGAAAATCACAACACAACTTCACTCACTTGTCTCCAAATTAAGACTCTGTTTATTTCTTTTTTCTTCTTTCTTTTAAAAATTAATTTTATAATTTTTGCTTATGGTTAAAGTACATGAATATTTTGTTAACACGGGCTGTTACGGCTGTAACTTGGTCCAAATTTTACGGCATTAAACCGAGTCAGGACAGAAAATAAGAAAACAATACAAACAATTTTTATGGCGGCTAAATTTATTTCAAATATTATTTTGTTGTGAATTGTTTGCAATTAGTTTTATTATCTGCAAATAACATTAAAATGTTACAATTTAAATTGAATACTCAAACAAGTGTCATTGAAGGCAAAATAAACTTACTTAATTCTATCCGTCACAAAAATCAAATTTCTTTTTCAGCGTCTTTTTCTTTTTAATTCTTTACATAAAAATGTCCGACAGTGGACCTGAAATTATTCGTGCTTCGTGACTTTTACGATCTTACAAACGAATATGAAAGGCTACAATATCAACGCACAGTTGATTTATTAAATAACAGCTGATATATTAATACATATCAGTAAGGTGAAATCATAAATCAGTTAAATTCAAATATTTGAATAATAAAATATCGTTAAAAATAATATAAGTATTTAAAACGCAACACGGGCAATTCCAAGAAATGTTTACGAACTTTATTTAGTTAATTAATATTTCGCATTTCCGTTCTAACCAAATAATTGCAACTCGAACTTTTTAAACAGAGAAATTTATTTAGAATTGTTTTGCAATAAACAAATTCTGGGAGTTGTTTCGCAATAAAAATGTGTTAATGCAATAATATTAAAATATTGCTGTGTGTGTAGGGTTTACCGTAACTGATACTCTTTATTTTTGTTATACTGTCTGGAGGGCTCCGTGGAGATTGCAGGCAGTTTCTTATTTTATTATTTATTTATTATGTGAGCCGTTCAGGGACCCTGTGTTTGGTGTATCGCGGGCTCTTTATTATGAGCGCCTCGATGGATGAATTGGTAGAGTGGCCTACTAAGAGTCCCTGAGGTAGCAGGTTCGATTCCTGCCGAAGGCTTTGGGTGATTCTGCAGATAAGCCAAAAGCTTCGCAGTTTTGTGCTTGTTAAAAAAAAAAAAAAAATTATTGAAGACGGGTTTTTGTTAATACTTTAACGTTTTATTAATGTCAATCAATTCCTTACTTATTCTTAAAACTGAACCCTATTTATACTAACTCTTACTTAGCTAAACATGCTGAGTGTGTGTGTGTGTACGCAGTTGTGTAACTTAAATTTGTTTATATTAAAAGACGTTTTTCTATTATTAATTCATTCTTATAACTGAACTTTATTTTCCCAATTTGTTTCTTTTATTAAAATTATTTTGTTACGTTTAATAAATTTAACATTTATTTTTGTATTTTAATTTAGATGGAAAAACCACGTAAGTAACCCAATGACAGTAGACATAGCGTCAGCAGTTTGCTTTACTATTCTTTTGTTTATCTCATTTCTTTATTAATTTTAAAGTAGAATTCATTGGAACTTAAATTAGAGTAATTTCTTGTTTTGTTTTATTTCTTTTAATTTCCCAGAATTTAAAGTAGAACAACAAGTAATTTTTATTTAAATTGCAGCAAAACAGGCAGCAAACAAAATTGTTGTTAACTTGTATACACAAGTAACAACATTGCCGAATGTGAAGAAAGAATGCAGTCAGCCTTTTTGCTGACTCTGTGGGAATTGTTCACTCAACAATATTGCTGACTGTGTAGAAAATTCTTAGTATTGCTGACTCTAACAAATAGCTTAAGCCACATACGAGGGTTGCTCTACCTTTGCGAGGGTGACTCGCAACACAAATAAAAATTAGAACGAAAAATGTTTGGGTTTCATTTGTCATACCATAATGCAAGCGGTCAATATTCTAGAGACCCACTTCAACATTAGTAACACGAGACTCTTGCTTGTTAGTCACGCTACATGGTTGAAGTTGGTAAGTGCTCGCTGTGCATATGTTATGATGATGTGAGTACACTACAGAATGGTTGGGCATTCCGTTGTGACAAACATTCACAACGACGATTTTTCCAAAGAAAATTATTAAATTTTAAAGTCAAGTGCATTTCGTAGTTTTAGTTAGAAAAAAAAAAATAAAAAAAAATTTAAAAACATTTAAGTGGCTTAAGTTCATATGTGTGGAATGGTACGTTTTGTGGAAACGTATCAAGTGTCATATTTCTTTACAAAAAATTAAATAAACACTTTAAGGAGTCTAAATGTAATTCAAATTTCAAAGGAATGATATTGCGGCATAAACTTTTAATTAAAAAAAAAAAAAATTTAAATGCATTAAAATTATTGAGTGGGCGAACTCAAGTTGATTTACCAATTACTTTTAGAAATTCTTCTATGTTATCTACTCTGTTAGGTATATATTTAACTAACACTCAAAATCTGCATAGATAGAAAATGGTATATCAATTTGGTTCTCGTGGTGGTGCAACCTTCCACATCTCCTTATCCTTATGGAATATCAAGCGCTCAACGCTTATGTTATGATATAAACACACACTGCATATACATATGTATATAATTTACTCAAATTATGAGTCTTTTTGTAGCGGTTGCTGTCTTCTTTTGTATTCTTCTATGCTGATTGGTTTTGGTCCGGCTTTGATTTCCGATGGCTTGTACGTAGGACACGTTGTGTTTGTTGGTGTTGGGGTATATTCTTATAGGGCTTCTTGATGTCTCAGATATTCTTCCCAGCGTTTAAAAATTGCATCCACGTCTGCGCTAGCCATCTCACCTGATAGTTCTTTTGGCCCGTAGTGGACAGGATTGCCATGT
This sequence comes from Sturmia bella, assembly GCA_963662145.1. Classification (NCBI taxonomy): domain Eukaryota; kingdom Metazoa; phylum Arthropoda; class Insecta; order Diptera; family Tachinidae; genus Sturmia; species Sturmia bella. The sequence goes on along the minus strand of OY759171.1, from coordinate 28,992,736 downwards.
GGAGTTTACTGTGGCGTACTTAGTTTTATTCAGCTGGCAAGGGGGGACAGCTCAAATGGTAGGCGTCCAAAGGGACTGCCAACAGTTTGGAAACTTTAAATAAAACAAGGTCTTGTGGGGCCAGATTTAGTCTTCTGTTTAAAGTCTGTCTTTATTTTACATTTCTGGTTCTTATATACTACTTATGAGAATAAGTTCTTATTATCTTACTAACTTATTAGAAAATATCTTATTTCATTATAATACAATAGAAGCAACAGAGAAAAGAAATGGTAAAATATTTATAATTAAGTACTGATCAATTATAGATAAGTAAAATTGAATGCACTCAATTTGGTTTGATCAATGTGTCACTCAATGTTGCAATTGATCAGCATTATTGGTGTTGTTAGTGCAATGTGCTCTACACATATTGTTATTGATATTCAATATTCATATCACACATGTGTGCTACACTACACTATCCATATTGCATTGATCTCTTCTGTGTAGTCAACTATCTCTAAGTTGTTGATAACATTTGTTTTTATATAAAAGTCTAATAAAAAGAAATTGTAAGTATTTCTTTTTTTATTATTATTATTATTTTTTTTTTTTTTTTTTTTTGTTTCATTCAGTTGTCTTATTATGTCGAAAAATAGTGATTGAAAAAGTTTGCTAATCGTTAATCATTTTTACAAATTTTTTATTTTCTTTTTAATTATAATTTTTTTCTTTAATTGTGGTGGCCAACGTTAGTTGCTTGTGTAGCACCGCCTTCTCCTTGCGTCACTGAAACTGCTTCCCAGCTCGCTTCTTTTTTCTTGTTGTATCGGTTGCTGTCTTCTTTTTTTGTACTCTTCTATTGTTATTGGTTTCGGTCCGGCCTTGATTTCTGATGGCTTGTAGATCGGACACGTTGTGTTTTCTGGTGTTGGAGTATATTCTTCTTCTTGATGTCTCAAATACTCCTCCCAACGCTCAAATAGTGCTTCTACTTCTGCGCTAGTCATCGATATATAGTTCCTTTGGCCCGTAGTGGATAGGATCTCCATGTGGTGTCGTGTGTGGCAGGATCGCCATGTGGTGTTATGTGTTATAGGTGTATGAAATCTTAGTCCCTATAGCCCCTACTTAATTTTATTCAGCTGGCAGGGGGGACAGCTTAAAAGATAGGCGTCCAACAGGACTGCCAACAGATATGAAACTTTAAATAAAACAAGGCCTTAATAATTAAAATTGAATGCACTCAATTCAATTTGTTAAATGAGTCACTCAATGTTAAAATTGATCAGCATTATTGGTGTTGTTAGTGCAATGTGTTCTACATATGTTGTTATTGATATTCAACATGCATATCACATATGTGTGGTACACTACATAGGTTTCTAGATTTATGTGTGTTTGGTAGGCCCCATTTGTGGGGCCTATAGACTTAGACTTACCAAATGCAAAAATTGTATTTTAAATAAATGTAACATTTTTATTTGATATTTTTTAAATATTTTAATGTTATTTTACCTTTCTAGACATGTTAGGGAAGCTAGATCTAAAACACTATAATCTCCCTTATATCTAGCATATCCTCCTTTGATATTTTAAAACATGTAGATGATAGTGCTTCTTCTGATGTTGGAGCTACAGGCATTGGTGCTTAATATGCTATTTGCATTGCCTCCCACATTACATCCTCATCCTCTACTAATAGCTTAAGGTATGATGCCAATTCTGCTTTTGATGCTGGTCCTACCGAGGATGAGGATGTTGGTGCTTGATATGCTGTTTGCATTGTCTCCCACCTTACATTCTCATCCTCTTTTAATAGTTTCACATAAGATGACCGTGCTTCTTCTGATGTTGTTGCTGTCGGGGATGATGACCCCAACAACCTTAAATCAGAATCAAAGATTGTGATGGCTGGGGGCGATGAACGCACTTCATCAAGCAGTCTTTCACTAAAGTGATATTCCGCTGCCAGTGGTGATGCCATTGGCCGCTCTGTAACGCTGAAAGTCTATAACAACCCGTTCGCCTTGGCTCCTTTCAGCATTGTCTCCCACTTTGCCCAAGTATATTTGGAACTGTAAGCAAACTGCAGTGTCAGAATCTAGTGCTATCCACGCTTTCATGCCATATATCCCCGGTTTACTTGGAATGTATGTATACATACTTTGAAAGGACATCTACCTCTGAACGGAATAAGCTGTTCGTCAGTCGTTATATTAGCACTTGGAATGTAAAGCAATTACCAAGTTTTGAGTCCATTGCTCAAAAAATGTGCGAATAGGAGCAAGCTTATCTCCTCTTTGTTCTGACATTCTTCTTTTCCTATCGTCAAATGCTAGTACATGAGAAATATTGTTCAATCACTCCAAAGACATGATTGCCCTCAAAAAAGGACGTCCATGAAACTCTTCCCACAGGGAGATAACACTTTCACCGTACCGATAGACTTCTGAAAGAATAATATATCCGTTATACAACTATAATAGAAAAAATATATTGCAAATAAATACCAATAAGAATAAGAAGTCCCAGCATCGTTGGCACAGAAAAGCTGAGATTTGTAATTGGAAAAACAGCAGGATGATAACGAAGTATTTGAACAATACTTACTTGGAATAAATACAACAAAAAAGGTCAACTTAATCAAGTAAGTTATAAATTACAAAAATTAATTTTGGTTAGGCAATTCTCTTTTGAACTTGCTTTTGTGTCTATACACGATAATTTTGTTTCACATAAACATTTTGTTTTTTTATTATTTATTTACCTCTAATACCCTTGTATTACAGTTGCAGTATTTACACCACAAACCTAAACAAGGAGTAGAAGTCAATATGGAATATTAGCCAACGAGAAAAGCAAAGGGATGATGGATCAAACTGAAACTGTCGAATACGGGCAATTATTTTTCTCTATTCTCCCCCTCTCTGAACTCTTCATAAAGCTTCAAAATTTTCCAACAACAGTTGCTGCATGTGATCTAGTAAAGCGAACATTTTTTCACAACTAAATCAAGGCTCAATATATAAGTATGGGGACTCTGATCGAAACTGTGGAAATAGTTGACCCACATTCAGTTTTTCATATGTGAAACTTTATATAAAAGGTGTTTTTTTTTTTTGTCGATGTATAGAACTTTAAGTTGGCATTACTGTTCAAGATGGCGACCGATTTAACAGCTGTTGTCAAGTGATTTATTGTCAGTTTGGCTTGGCAATTCATCATGACGAATGGGCCCAAAATGAGATTGCTGTTGTTTCGGATTTTCATAAGCGAATTTTGTTTAGCGATGAAGTGGTTGAATGGCGACGACGTCAACAAACAAAACTGGCGCATTTGGAGTGAAGCTCATCCTCAAGTGTAGTATGTCGAAACACCGTTACATCCAGAAAAACTGACTGTCTGGTACGCTTTATAGGCTGGTGGAATCATTGGTCAGTACTTCTTCAAAAAAGATGATGGCCAGCACGTTACAGCCAATGGTGATCGGTATGGAGCCATGATTACTAACTTTGATTGATATCCAGGAGATGTGGTTTTAACAAGACGGCGCAACATGTCACACATGTGCTCGTGCCACAATCAATTTATTGAAAGACACGTTTTGTGACCGCCTACGTTTTTGACCTGTGAATTGGCCTCCAAGATCTTGTGATTTAGCACCGCTAGACTACTTTCTGTTGGGCTATGCAAAGTCATGGGTCTATGCGGATGAGCCACAAACGCTTGACCATTCGGAAGACAACAATCGCCATGTTATTGCCGATATACGGTCACAAATGTCGGAAAAAGTCATCGTAAATTGGACTACATCCGCGCCAGCCGTGGCGGTCATATGCCAGAAATCATATTTAAAATGTAATGTCACAAGATTATCTTTCGGATAAATAAAATTCATGTCAACCATGTAGTAGTTGTTGTAGCAACTAAAAAAAAAAATTAATGTAAATAGATGATAGTGTTAACCGACTGTCGGCTTTGCTGGCGTGGCCGCTGTTGCTCCGGCTGCGGCTCGTCGGGTGGGCAGAGTTCTTGCAGACCAGTCTGGCTAGTATAAGTATAAAAAAAAAATATCACACAAAAAAAAATCGAACTGAAATCGTATTGAATTATGAGGCCCGAAAGTGAAAGCTGGAAAAAAAGGAAAAAAAAAACAAAGTTGAAAAATCTCACCGCTGCTGCCTTCGAACTTACCCCGTCACACAACTTGAAAGTTCTATACATCAAAAAAAAAAAAAAAAAAAACACAATATATTCAATGTTGCATATCTCGTGCAAGTACATAATTTTGAAAGTTTTTTTTTTCCATTAAAAATAGGCCACATTTCTTAAGAAACAAATTGTTCTAGTAAATTCCATATAAAATAAATTACACTTAATTTATTTCAAAGTAAAAATTAAATGTTGCTGAATACATGTCAATATTTTCCACAAAATGAACAGAGTCCTGCTTTAGCAACATTTTGTCACTATGTATTAATTTATGTATTTTTTTAACCATGTATTCTAACAGCATTCCACGTGGAACTTCGAACGGAACTTTGACCTTCAGAAGAAACAAAACACCTACACATGTACACCGGCGTCAATTTGCAATTTAAAGAGATATGCGGAAATAAAACAGAAAAATATCCACTACAAGCTGCACAGAAAAGCAGAACTAAACCAGGTATACAAAATAGAATGTTTGTATAGTCCAGGTATATTTTTAAAAAAACATCAACAGAGCGCCTGCATACAAGTTAAATGTAGGCCTATTCTATGCGCAACATAAAAGGTAATGCATTTTGTTAGTGTAAACGATACTCTCGGAAGGCATATCGCCAAGCACGCACATGCAACAAAGGCAAATTCATTTCAGGTAGTCTTATTCCGATTCACTTGAACATTTTCCTGTGAGTTTTCATAAGTTTTGTTGTCGTCTGCTTCCAGTTTTGACAACCTGAGAGCAAACATTTGTGGAAAAATGAACACCTGGTATGAATTCGCCTTGCACGCAACGAAACTGTTGGTAGTCAAAATCTGAAGTTCAGCTTCTGTACTCGAATTATTTTGCATAATATGTCGGCTAAAGTCACTTTCAGCACAATTAACCCCGAAAATGTTAAATTTTTTAATGAAAAAAGTTGTAGTTTCATATGAGGCAAACACTATTGTACACAAAAAAAAAAAACTATAATTTACAACAATGAATACTAAAAATCATGATACAACTAATAAGGTAGGCTTTTCCCCACAATAATTTTGTATAACTTCTGAAACTGTCAAGAAAACGCCAGTTCTTCATTTACAGAAGACAGATGAATGGAGGTTACGTTCATTTTTTGGCTGCCTTTCATTTCTCTATACTCTTGACAGTTTTAAGTAGTCAGATGGTTAACGGTAACAGCTGATGAGGCTGCGTTATTAGTTGTATCATGCTAAAGATCTACAAGCAAACAAGACTGCTTGATACCAGGTAATCACATAACTACAACAAACCATGATACAACTAGCAAGGTTCTTATTGTACAATAAGAGCAACTTCAATAAAAATAACATGCATTTTGTTTTTGGACAACTTCTGTAAACTGTCAAAAAGTCGCCGCTTCTACAGCGATTCTCACTCTTGATACTAATTTTATCACTCTGCTATATTCACTACGATTTTTACCACAAAGCTTTTTTTGTGAATTTTGTCGCGGTTTCTCTTCACCAGTATATTTTTATTTGTTTTTTCCATATTTTTTATTTTCTCAACACAAAATTAAGTTTTGCCGGCAAAACGATCCACAGCACAAAATATCTGTGATTCCCAGTAATTTTTATACAATGTTTACTAAAGCTTTTTGTTTGTTGTTTTTTAATCACAGCGTAGAAAATAAAAGTTCAGTAAATTTTGTTGCTGCAGTGATGTAAACACTAGTACTTTAATCAAATCTGCTACTTTAACCAAATGTGCAACCGAGTTTACTATCAAGAGTGAGAACCGCTAATGCATTCCATTTTATTTATTTTTTGAGAAACCAGACTGGTTTAGATCACTATATCGTTTATTAATGTATTTGGAAATAATATTCCAAACTCAAGAACTAAGTTTAATTTTAACTTTTTTTTCTGTGAATTTTTTTGTTTGAAATGATCTCTTCAAAAACATCGATAAACGATACAACTTTACCTGTGAATTCAGCAATTGAAAACATATTTTTTTTTTATACAAAAAGAGATGGTTTTATTTTAACTTAAAAAAATTTATATGAATAAAACAAAATTACAATTTCAATAAATTTATTTATTTTTTTAAAATCACAAACCACCTGTAACTAGATACATAAGTACTTACATACATATCGCACACCCGGGTAAAAAATGGCTAAACTAAAAATTAAAATTTTTCAAAAATCGAAAATATAAAACAGCTTTTGACCTAAACAAAATTAGTTAAGAAGAAAAACAGACCATTTAGTAGAAATACCATACAGATTATAATCATGTGTTATCACGTATGTACATAGTTTAAGCATAGACATACATAAGTCAAATTTGAACTGGGTGTGCGTTATGTACATCTTATACCAAATGAGTTTGAGCATGAATTTGATGTATTTGTTAAGAATATTTTTCGTAGAAGTTTTTAATTGAAATATATTTGAAATTGGTATTTCTGTCTTGAGTAAGACAGTGTTTAAGTGTTTAAAAACATATAAATGACATACACACTAGAAATATAACATAAGATACATACACACATCTTGTTAATTAGCATTGATAAGACTATCATTAACTATGATAAAAACTAGATTCGTTTTAAGATTCAGAGTGTTGATCTTGAAACTGCTACATATCCTTGACGATATGGAAGAGTAGCTTACGTCGAAGAGCACGTATTTCAGAGTAACTTTGTTCGTCAAGATAAATCTTCATAAATCAAATCTTGATGTGAGTCCACATGACGCAGTTTTTTGTTGACCGTCCATTTGCTTCAAAAAGAAGGAGCTTTAGACCTCTATGCACAATCACTGAAATTTCTCTTATGTCGACTTAAGCTACTTTTCCATATTGACACACACATATTAAAATACTTAAGTAACTAAAAAACAACCATAATAACTGAAATGAAATGTTTATAGACAAATAAAGTTTTTGGGTACAAATTTGTTGATTTAAATTAAAGTCCATTGAAAAATTCACCTTTTATATTTGTGATAAAAAGAAGCAAAAGTCAAAATGTATTAGATTTAAGGTAACTTATACATACACTAACATAAACTGAACAACTGTACCACTAAAAACTGCAACTGCACTAAAAACTAGAACTCCGAGCTCACGACCACAATAATGTACACACAAACGTATGTATCAACATGACTCCGGAACTACCGACTCCAGAACACTCGATCATCACACACAAACAGCTACACGTTACTCATATTCTTGCATACTTTTCAACCTGCAGGAATGCTGGGTCAACCCCTGGTCCAAAGCCTGCGATGCTTCTCTTTTACAAAGATGGAAGGATGTGTCAGTATAAGCAACAACAACATGCGGAAATTAATCGAAAAAGTGGGTCATCTTGGGTTTTCACAACAATGATGTCACGAAATTACAATTTCATAATCACAATAATTTGCTGGCCAATCAATTCAACCAGTTGTTGATCGTGTAGAGTGTTGATGGAAGCAAAAGTCGGCCATGAATAGCAACATCAGTAGCAGCATTAACTATTTCCAATTAAATGAGAACGCAAGGAACTCCAACGACAAATTGGTTCAACTGGCGGTGCTGTGATTATAACCGTGATTTCGCAACAATAAGCAATTGGTGGTAAATCAACTGAACTATTGGCTGATGGTTCAGAATATTGGTGCAGAGGAAAATCAGGCACAAACAGCAACGACAGCAAACGTTATTTAAGAAATTTCAAGTTCAATAACAACACATGGAACTCCATCGGCAAAGTGGATCTGTTGGTGATGCTGTGAAATGACAACTTCGCAACACTGACTTGTTCATGATAAATTTACTAAAGTACTTGCTGACGGCGCAGAATATTTGTTCGGGAAATGGTCAGGGTAGAGCAGCAACGACAACAGCAGTACCAAAAAATGATTTAAAGAAGACAAGAAAAGTGAAGTTGAAGACTTTCTCCCTGGACTACATACCATGGCTGTTTTTCTATCACAAAAAAAAATCATTCTCAATTTTGAGAAAGTAAAAATTGAACTAGAAAGCCCAATAAAATTATTAACAATTGCAAATCATATAGTTCAATATAAAATTAAATTAATGATTTAAAGAAGTTGTTGAATCAGTCGACAAGGTGGTTCAACTGGCGATGCTGCAAAAATTACAATTTTACAGCGATAACCAATTGGTGATAAATCTACTGTATTATTTACTGATGGCGCAGAATATTACTGCGTGAAGAAGACGGGCGCAAGCAGCAACAACAACAACAGCATAAAAAATTATTTAAAGAATTTGAAGTTAAATAATAATACATGGAAATCAATTGAAAAAGTGCGAAATCACTTGTTAATGATAAATCTTCTGAACTGTTTGCTGATGGCGTAGAATAAAGTCAGGCACAAACAGCAGCAGCAGCAACTATTTGAAGAAGTTGAAGTGAACGAAAAACGCAGGCAATTCAAACGATAAATTAGCTCAGCTGGCGATCCTGCTAATATTGCTAAGAAATTCTAAATTACTGCGAAATCATATACTACTACTGATAAATCAGCTGAACTATGATGCTGATACTGAACTACTTGCTGATGGTGCACAATGTTGATGCGAGGGAAAGTTGAAGAAGATGAAGTTAAATAAAAACGCAAGGGACTTAAAGGATAAATTAATTCAGCTGGCGATACCGCAGTTATTGCTGCGAAGTCATAGTTTCGCAAACATAATCAATTACTGATAAATCAGGTGCAACACTACAATTTCGCAACAATATTCAATTAATTATGATAATGCTGAATTAGTTGGGTACAAGCAGTAACGACAACAACAGCATCAAACTTTAGTTAAGGAAGCTGGAGCTGAATAATAATACACGGAAAATCAATCGATGAAGTGGTTCAACTGCCAATGGTGCAATAGTGAAGCTGCCAAATTACAATTTTTGATGATGAATCTACTGAACTGTTTGCTGATAGAGCAGAATATTGGTGCGCGAAAAATGCAGGTACAAACTGTAATAACAACAACAACAGCAAGAACTATTTTATGAAGGTGACGTTAAATGAAAACGTAATTAACTTAAACGACTAATTGGTTCAGCTGGCGATGCTGCAGCGCTGATGGCGACATTGCAATTATTGTTGCGAAATCATACAACACTGATGCATCATTTGAACTATTTGCTGATGGTGCAGAATATTGGTGCGGGGCGAAAGTCGGGCACAAGCAGCAACGACAACAGCAGCAAACATTAAAATAAATTGAAGTTAATTAATAATACACCCAAATCAATCGACAAAGTGGCTCCACGAGCGATGGTGCCATAGCTATCAAATTTTCAAAAAATAAGCTATTGCCGGGCAATCAACTGAACCATTTGCTGGTAGTGCAGAATATTGTGCGAGGAAAAGCAGCAAGAATTAAGCAAAGAAGAAAAAGTTAAATCCTGGCACACATTATAAGAGGACTACAGAGATGAACAGAGGGAGGATGATTTGTTGCTAAAGTTATTGTAATTATGTCTGCGGTAATGGGAAAATGAGCTTTCTGTGATATCAAGTTTTTGGTGTTTGCGCTGATTTCTACAGTAGTTTTGAAATTCTTACATATTTTAAAAATAAAAAAAAGTATTTTCTCACCATTTATACACTTTATTTACTACTTTCCCAACTTTATTTGTTTGAATGAAAAATACTCTATGACAGCTATCCGTCTTTTTATACCACGTATTCTTAATTTACTCTTACAATATCATTCTTTTCTTAAAATTACAATATTCTTTATTTGAGTTAAGGCCTGTGTGTAAACTGTGTTTTGTTATTTTATGGTTATTTACATTATCCTTGTTTTCATTTCCTCTAAAAAATTTTGACATTGTAAGTCTGAATATGGATATATACATAGATGTTTTGTGTTATATAACAGTTAGAATAGTAGTTTTAATGACCAAATACTCCGTAATTAATGTGTTTTGATGTTTTATGGTTGTTTATATATTCCTTGTTTAATTTTTTTTAATTTTTGACATTGTAAGACTGAATATAGATGTATAGATATTTTGTGTTATATAACAGTTAGAATAATGGTATCAATGACCAAATACACTGTAATTGAGCGCTAAGATGAAGGGTTAAATAAAAGACGAATAAAAAACCTAATAAAACTATAGCGTTTTTATTTTTAAAAAAGAACAAATATCAAATAAGTATATAAAGCGATAATGAATGCAAAAAAACATTACACATACGTACGGAACCCTAAGTGTGCGATCCAGCCTCGCACTTGACTGAATTTATTTCTTTTTGTCCTTTTACCGACATGCAAGTAAAATAAAAATTACTGGCAATCAAAATCTCTTGCAAGTGAGCTCACAACTTGTAGAAGTGTGGTAGTATTAGAAAAAAAGTGTCAATGTATTGAGTTACTTGTACAGGTGTGTGTAAATGGAGGGGTAAAACGACATACTACAAATCAGTTTGGATGAAAACTACATGGTAAGAAATATATTGTTGGACAGATTTTGATGTTTACTTATCCTTAAAGGTCCAATCACACTGTTAAAATGTGTATTAATGATTGTCAAAAATTCAAATAATACGTGCAAGTTCGATAGTCTGAATGCAGCCGTCAGACTTTTTCGTTTTTTTGAAAGTTTTCAAAACGATAATACTTCTCATTGGATCAGCGTGATGTTTTTTAGCCAGCCAACTATATAGAAATTTAAAAATATTTTGGTGATATTGACCTTTGATCTGTTTTACATAATTTCTATTTTAGCTGCTGCAAATTTTCAAGCGCCGGCTCACCCGTCACACTTCTTAGTTTTATGTTGGCTCGCTTATTTGCTGTATAAAGAAAATAAAGCTGTTGATCACTTTAATTTTATCACAAAAGAATCTTTCCCAATTTTTTGGGAAGTAAAATCAAATTAAAACGCTATAAAATAATTAAAATCAACTATTTTGCAAAAACGCCTGAACAGTGGTTTTCTTTTCCATTCAAATTTACTCTTTTATTTTAAGTATGATGGTGTGAATGCAAAATGTAAATTAGGTTAGACTTTTTGACAGTCGCAAGCAGTGTATTTATTTAGACATTTGACTCGATAAAAATGATAAATATGTGAGGTTTTTAGTTTTATTTCCCAGTTTTTTTTTTTTAACAAATAAATATAAACGTTTTTCTATAAAAACTCCCATTCGATAGCAAAACTACAAGTGCGGGATTTTGACATTTGTGTTTGCGTTGCTGACGACATGATCGATATAGATGAAACGGATTTTGTATGAAAACACTTACATCTTTTCGACTTGTCGATCGAGTCATTGTTCGCATAAAAGAACGTCATAGACAGTGTTGGGCAAAATACATGCTCTGATGTATTTAAAATACAAAATACAAATACTTTTTTTCCGTGTATTTAAAATACAAAATACTGCATTCCAAAAGCAAGTATTTGAAATACAAAATACAGTGTAACAAAAATATGTATTTAAAATACAAAATACTTTTAACCAAAAAAGTTTTTATTTTCTTTCATAAACACCAGTTTTTCAAGAGTGATATCAGACAAACAATCGTTTGAATAAAGAATAAAGAAAACCAGCTAACGGCAAAATCTCAATGATTTCTTATTAGAAAACAATATTTTATTGAAAGACATATAACGAAATTATGAAAAGGGTGACAATTAAAAAACGTTTCACCAAATGCTATATAACTATACATAACTGTATATAGTCTATCCAAGTCAACATTTGATTGATATTTTTCTCTCTTGTTTTAGATTAAAATGTCGAACGTTGTTTTTCTTTGTATTTTATTTTTTCATCATTTAACTTTCTGACAGCTTGGCAACTTTCTCATTGTGGTATTGATATTTTTTGGAAATAAGTATGAACATTTTCGATTTTAGTTGATGTATGAATGAAATAATTTTTAGCGCATATTTTCTAACATAAATTAAAAATGTATTTTGGAAAATTATGTATTTTGAGAGCACAAGTATTTGAAATACCAAATACTCAAGCGCTTAGTATTTAAAATACAAATACAAAATACGTATTTGTATTCTAAATACGTATTTCAAATACATGTATTTCAAATACTGCCCAGCCCTGGTCATAGAGGAACCCAAAACAATTTTCTTTCGCTTAGAAAGCGAACAATCGCACGATCGAAGTCGTTGGGGAACAGGCAGTAATTGTTTTTTTAGCGAATATAAAAACATCGAATCTATCTATAAACAGCCAGTTTCGGGCACTAATAGATTTGGAAATAGTTAAATCTTTAAAAATCGTTCATATATGTATGTGAATTTTAAATAACAACCATTTAGAATAAGCTAAACGAATTGATGTTTAATAACACTGTGCTTGAATTTGGAACTTTTTTTTGCCGACAAACGGGGCACCCAGTGATTAAACCTAATTCGGGTACGCTGAATTCAGTGGTGCTACCCGTTTTTCTAGGTTAGCTCGCGTTTTCGAGATTTACCGTTATTTTAAAAATGGAGGAGGTTGCACTACATGTATTGAACTAACTAAAAAAATTTTTCATTTATTGAACTTTAGTAAAAAAACCGAAATTCCGCAATAAAATAACCTTTAATCTGATATATAATTTATTAAAAAAATTTTTTTGTTTTTTAGAAAAAAAAAGGATTGAAAATTTTCAAAACATTAAAAGTAGTAAATGATATTGCTGAGCGTGGTATTAAACTAATAACTGACTTCAACGACCTTCTGACAAAAGATGAAGAACAAAAGCAATATGTCCTGCAAGTTGTAAGCAAATGCCGAGCATTGTATCCCGACGTTTCAAAAAGTACTTTAACAAAAGCTCTAAAATAAATTGGATAACTATGTAATATTATCGAATATATCCCTGATTTTTATATATTAAAATAAAAATGTTCTTGAATTTAACTGTATTACTTGTGTTTTTTACTACATTTCTACTTTAAACTCAAAAATATACCAAAAAAAATTAAAAATTTATCACATAATAACATAATATATGAAGTATGCAGGTCACGTTTTCGGAGCTAAAGGCTGCCGTAACTCGGTTTGACTCAGAGTTACAACAATTTTGTTCATAACATAAATTTTGAAGAACAAAATAAGCTATCTTTTGTGATAGCGTGCGCGTTTTTATTATTTACCGTTCTCGAGTTATGGCTCAATACGTCAACTTTTTGGCCAAAAAATTCGTTTTTTTTCAAATTTTGAGCGACAAGCGGCACATGGTACCGTCGTTTAATCGGGCTAAAATTTTGGCTATCCCAATATCTGGAAAGGGGGTTCGTTTTGTGGGGTTAAGACGAACAAGATTCCAACATTGATTTTTTGCGGTCACCCTAATGTATATAAATGTGTTTTTGTGTACGTTTTAATATTAATATTAAAAAATAAGATAAAAAAGTAGACTTTTTTTCAACTAGAACAATTTGTTGACCGTCACTGTAGTTGGCTGTGGTTTTGCCAGTAGCAATGGCTGAATAAGCATACTTCCAGTTGTTACTTGAGAACATGATTATTCAGTACTAATATTAACAACGTGGTGAGAGGTCGCACCAGCGGTCGTAACAATCTAAATAAATACAAAATTGCTGGAGTGTAACAATAAAAAATAAAACATTGTTGAAACGCATTTTACAACAAATTTTATTTTTCTTATCAAATTTGTTCTAAATTGTATTTGAGCAACATTTTATTTTTTATGAATACCGGTGTATAACTTCGTTCACATTAGTGAATATTTGAACAAAAATTTTTATAGCTAAGCAAGCAGTTTTAATTATAATTTTGCTTATCTTTTCGCAAGCAACAAAAACCTTTGATAAAGAACTGTTTTTATATTAAAAAAAAAAAAAAATGAATTATTTTTTTTAAGATCAAATAAATGTGTACCCTAAAATTAGTGAAATATTTGATATTTTGTGTTCACAAAAATTTGTTTGGCGACAAATATTTCTATTTCCTCAAGTCAGCTATAATTTAATTAAAATGAAAAAAATCATTTTGTGTTCAGACTACAGACCAAAGATGTATTTGATGTGTGCACTTAAATATTTGATCAATGCGGTACGTACGCATTAAGAAACATTGTCTATGTGGTAAGTCGATTTTTGTAGAATACTGCGTTCTATAATACAAACAGATTAATTTGTGATCGATTAACTAAATGCTAAAGATGACGTGTAGCTTGGTTCAACTCGAGAGATTAAGGAAAAGTGCAAAGTGAGACTGCGAATGACATGGATATATGTATGTATGTATGTACCTACTCGTTAAATTATTTTAAGCTACTGGGGCCGAATTCGGGGAAACAATGTTAAATTAAATAAGCAAAAACCGCACATCATACAATCAGGAATGCCAGATTTTTGTTCCTGGTGACAAATGGTTTCAGAACAATAGGTTTGAATACTATCGGGATCAGCATATAGATATATTTACAAAATGCTTACCTACATAAAAATATTTCCACCTAAATCGATTTGAATAAATTGCCAAAATAAAACTTAAGTGCTAAAAACAATTGAACATTTTTGTAACTATAAGCAAGAAAAGTATTTATAAACACTCATGCGGTGCTTAAAAGAAACGAGTGTCTTTGGAAGGTCTCTTCACTTTTTTACCTTTTGAGTTCCAGATTAAGAACTGTCTTTTGATTTTGATTACTTTTCCACAATGGAATTTTAATTATTAATTTTATTTACTGATTTTAAAACAGCAGTTCTTCAGAATAATGTAAAATAGGGTTATTGCACTTTTTCTTTAAAATAAATAAAGCAAAAGTAAGCAACTCTTAATAAAAATATGAAAATTCATGAGCTGAGATTGCATTTCTACAACGGGAACGGAAATGCAATAAATAAAAGTGTAAACCATTATTAAGAAAAAAATATCTGAACTTAAAATTTAAAATTGCAATTTACTTAAAATTATGTCTTTATGTATATTCTTATGTTTTAAATAAGGTTGGCTCATGTCAAAACCGGAATAATGGGAGACATTATAACCGGAGTACCATTTATTCACCCACTGATCATTCATACACATGAGTGATCAGTAGGTATTGTGTTTTGTTCTCCTCATCTATGATGAGACAAAATACATTTTGCTTTATGCACTCTTCAGTTAACCCCCCATTTACACACGCAAGTACAGGGTGCAAGTAACTCAATACATTGATATTTTTTTACTAAACCATCATACTTCTGCAAGTTGTGAGCTCATTTGCAAGACATTTTAATTGGCAGCAATTGTTTTTTTTTTTGCCTTTGGGTAAAATGACAAAAAGCAAAAACAGTGTAACCTTATAAAGTTCATATTTTAATTTTTATAGATAACTTGCAAGGAATGATTTTTTGTTTTTTACTTACATACCGAAAAATAAGATTATATACAAAAAAAAAGTTGAACTAAAATATGGCTTTTATGGATTGTTTATATAATTTTTTCCATTTATTTTATAAAAAAAGCCATTCGTATAAGTTGCTTCCCCAGAACAGTTCGTATGACAATACTTTGGCAACCCAGTCATGTAAACGGGGACAAAAACGGAATAAACAATACATAAAAAAGGCAAAAAATCGTGATTTTTAAATATAAAAAATAGAACAGTGATTTTGTAGTTTTTTTTTCGCGCATAATTGTTTTATTAGTATTGCTTTCATTTAATTCTTTTATTTTGTAATGTAAAGCAATTTTCTTTAAGATCATTTTCTTTGACAACATTTACATTGGCTGTGTAAACAATCAAGCAAATAGCAACAGCTTTTATTGTGTCTGTCAGTGTTTTGGTTGTTAATATGTACACACAACCTGAAATAAGTTACTTGCTTGTATAAATGGGGGGAAAAGCAGTGTGAGCATGGTTTTCAGTTTTATTAAAAACTGATGAAACACGAGAGTTTATCGCTTATTTATAAATGATTATGAGCATCAAGGTGAATAATTTGGTTTATATCAGAAATTGACGACATTTTGTTCCTGAATACAATTTTAGTTTTTGGGAAATTGCTCATACATATACATATGTATGTACATATGTATATACATTGAACATCATTGATGTCGTGGCAATAAGCTGTGATGAGTATCAGAACAAGTGTTAGGAAGAAGTCGTAGATTTTATTATTTAAGTGAAAACATGTATTTGAGCTATTATTTTTATAATAATAAATAAATAAAATAATTTTAATAGTACACTAAAGCCCCGACTTGCGTCGTTCCGGTTTGCGTCGTTTCGATTTGCGTCGCGTTTTAAAACTGGAAAAAATTAGATTTGCGTCGTTGCGATTTCAAGTTGCGTCGGTTTGAATTGCGTCGTTTTGACCCCGATTTGCGTCGCTAAACACGGTTACATTTTTTACTGCATCATTGTGGATTACCATTTTTAGCATTTGTAGTGTAGTATGTATTTAGCATCTTGAATTCATTAGTTTTTACAACTTCTGGCAACAACAATCGTCACCTGTACGTTAAAAAATTTTCAGATTGTGTGAAAAAAGGGGAATCCCCTCTTCTTTTTTATATAAGTAGTGCTAAGAGCAGCTGTCTGGTTATGGTAACAATTTAGTGTGTGATTCACCAGCATATGCCTTAAGGACGTAAAACATGAGTCATTTTTGTGTTTTTTTTTTTTAATTTATGGTTTTGTTATTTCTTTATAATATAAATAAACATTTGTTGAAGTAAATTAGATAAATAAAAACGTACTCATACTAGTTTTTTTTTTTTTTTTATCAAAAATACAACATTTGTTGCTTTGTTTTAAATATTTTCCCCAACAACTTAAATTTCAGTGCATTTATATAGAAAAAAGTGATTCGATTTGCGTCGCGTTTCCCCGGTCCCCATTAGCGACGCAAGTCGGGGCTCTAGTGTACTGTTTATACCACCCTCTTTTCGTTTTTAATATTATTTTATTAGTTGAGCTAAAAGTGATACCTCTTACATTTTTGGTTTAAAAATACCTATGTACATACCTATGCACATGTTTGACAATACTTTTCGCTCTTCTATCAATAGTTTGACTGGAAATTTCAAAATAATTAAAATAACAAAAACATACAAATGGTAAGAGAAAAAATTTTGTTTGAAAAGAATGGTCTTCCGAAAACCCTAAAGATCCTTTTTGTAAAAATGTTGAAAAAATAAAACCATTTAAATTTTTTTTCTTATCCTACGCTTCATTTGGCTTTTTCCTTATGAAATAATTAATTTCCTTAGGCACTGATACTCATCCTATTTCAATAGATTTGGTGTATTCCTTTAGGTACGAAGAAATTCATACCACGTGTCAAGTTTATTTTCATTTCTAATCGAGTCTATATATAAACTTAAGCTACTTGCTTCATTACTTTGCAATTTTAGTTCGCCTATAGATTTATTTTTGCACACGGACGAAAAATGATTTCTACCTTTACAATGGTTGCATATTTTGCCATATGCTGGACATTTGCCATATGCTGGACATTTGCCATATACTGGTCTTTGCCGTTGCCGCTATTTTTAGAACTATCTTGCATAATTCCTTTCTTATATTTTGCATCAATATCACGCATTGTACTTATTTGCTCATTGATCACTTCAGCCGACCTCGCCATGTCAATTGACATTTCCATCGTTAAATTTGAGGTAGCCAACATCTTTTTCTGCTGCAATGCCTTGTCACTAGTCCCCAATAGAATTCTATCACGCACCATCCTGTTTTCGTTATCAAACCCACATCTCCGCACTATTTTTTTAACATCCAAAAGAAAATCATCAAAAAGTTCACCATGTGCCTCTGGCTTCGGTTATAGAAAATGAAACTTTTATTTTCTTATAATTTTTAATTAATTATATGTAAATAAATTCATTTTAATTGCAGTGCAAAAGAAAGCCCATCGTATGGTCAATCAATATGGAGAACATGTTGCTTGACATATGGAAAGAAAAAAGTCCAAAAGTCCTCCTCCAAGTCCATTCTAATTTTTTTTTTATTTTTCACAAAAATGTTGCCTCTTCTTTTTTGACATCTAAATAAATGAAAGATGAAAGATGTTGTCAATGCAAACGACTGTTTCAGATTTTCAACATCTTCCAAGCGTTTCACGTAATTTTTTCTAAATTACAATTTTGGGTAAAATTAATATTTATTGCATTCTTAATTATGATTGTATCTATGTCTAATTGTATAATTTCTAAGTCATTATTCTTTATTGATTGACAGCTATTTTTTATTAGACAATGATTGCTTAACTTTAAATTCTTTAAGTGTTTATTCTGTTCAAATTTGTATGTTTTATTTTCAAACTGAATTGTTGCTCTATTATAGAATCTAGCTGGTCATTGTGATTATTTGGTAGCGGATCAATATATTTAAGCTTGACAGTTATAAATGTTTTGGGTATTTTTATTCCAAAAATTACACATGAATTATTAACAAATGTAGTTCCATATTTATTTATTGCATATTCTTCTATTGCACTAGAAGTCAAAATACTTGGATGTGAAATACCATAATTTGTGGATATTACATTATCTTGTAGATGTTCTATTCTATTTTTAATAAAGTTGTATATTTGATAGTTGTTCTAAATATATGTATGTGTTGACCATTTTCGGTTTCGAAAATGTTATTGATAGAATTTATTTCTGTTTCCATTATTTTTCTATAATTTTTGATGATCATTTTTAAATAAACTATAAATAGTTACGTTCAAATAATCATTAATTAGAATTTGTTGGTCATTATTTCCTTTAATTTCGTCAATACTAAAAAAATGTTTCCTAATGCTTTGCCTGTCTTCGTCGTCCATAGTCCCGAATAAACATTTCGATATACTACCTATTCCATTAATTACTCCACTTCTTTGTCGGTTTTGTTTTGGTAGCTAATTTATTTCTTGCATCTAACCATTCTAATTGAAGTAAATGTTTAAATTTTGTTTTCAGTAAACTGATATTTCCATTCATCTGGTTTAAAATGTTTTCTATTTCGTGTAAGTTTACTATATGGAATCGGACCTTATCTATATATACATATGTGTTTCATGAAAATGTTTGTAAATCCTGCTTATTCCGTGATTCGTTCGGTAGTCAGTTCTCCGTTAGTCATCGGTGTCCACATTATTATCAGCATGAAGATGGTCATTATCTTCTAATGGCCTTTTGATATTACTCGGGTGTATTTGGGCGTGTCTGGAAGCTTTGTAGTATGTCCATTAGTGTGTGAGAATTCCGTTCATCCATGAGACTTTCTGTCTGTCCATAAGCGTGGGAGTTCCGTTCGTCCATGACATTTTCTGTCTGTTCGGAATTCTGTACGTCGTTTATGAGAATTTCTGCCTGTCCAAAAGCGTGGAAACTTCTGTTAGTCTTTCTCTCTGCCCTGAATTGAAGAAAAATATTTATAGGCGATCTCTTTGGTACAAAAAAAATTTTTTGAATATATTTTCCCAGTGAAATATTTGCTCCCCATTAATTTTTATATGCTTTTCTTTCTTTGAGGATCTCAAATCAATTCATGAAATTTTATTTTGTATGTTTACATTTAAAAGTTTTTTGTTTACTTGATCACTGGAGATCTTCTCGCTTTCATTTGGTGGCCTCTATTGTTTTAAAATATTTGGGATGTAGAATCTTTAAAATGCCTTAAAAACTGTTCCGCACTAGTTTTGTTTTGTGTTATTTTGAAGAAACCAAATCATTCTCTTCAATTTTATTTTATGTTTACATTTTGCGTGTGTTTGTTTAATGAATGGTGATCGTTGGTTGCTTGTTTTGCTAAAGTCCTGAAATAACGTTTTGTCTAGACGACAAATTTACTTTACTGACGGTTGACGCTTATTTTTTTCCGATTTTTGATACTTGAAATATGGAAACATTTTTCAACTATTTTATTGTGCATTTTTGAGGCATGTCAATGTGACAAACATACATATGATGTGTATGTGCCTACATCTTAAATTCGAGCATAGAACTTAGATTTACTTTATGAATGGGAGATCGATCGCCTGACTTTCATAGTTTTGTTTCTTTGATGGAGTCCAAGACAATTCCTTCAAAATTATTTTGTGCGTTTACATTTTGGTGTTTATGTTAGCAACTGCAGATCGATCGCCTTACTTTTATTAGATGGCTTGTTTTGTTAAACTCAAGGCTACATACATACATATCTACATATGTATATCAAATGTTCTGAATGGCGTTTGGTCTGGTAGACAAATTGACCGTCGCGATGGTTGTGGCTTATTGTTTTATACCAGTAGTTCTTTTGATACTTGAAAAACATACATACATACATATGTATGTATGTACAGACATACTTACTTTTAAGTAGACGTTTGGAGACAGTAAATAAAAAGCATTGATTCTTTCCAGCCTTTATTTTCTTATTGGAGCATATGGAATATGGTTTATTTATTTGTATATGAGTTTCGAGTTTTAAAGAACTCGGAAAGAAAATGTTGTAGTTACTCCTGCAGAGTCTAATTGCTACAGGAAATAACTACAAGTGATAGTGACTGGGGCTATCCCTGTAACCTCTAATTGCCACAGGAATAGCTTGTCACTAAGTGATTTTGTTTTTTGTTTTTGTTCGAGGCACGAATGCCGCAGTGACGACCAGCTTGGAATGGCAAAGAGTGCCGCAGTTATACCAAGCTTGGAGTAAAATAAAATCAATCAATTTTTTGGGTTTAGTAAATTATTTTTTCTCCCCTTTATTGTATTTTGTTAAAGCTTATATACTAAAATTATTCCTAATACCGATCAGCGGTTCCCACGATTTTTCTGCAGCTTACTGCGGCATACCTGTTGACGGCTGCACTGCTTCAGTTCCCACAATATTTGCTGACGTCTGTTTTTTTTTTACTATTGCAGTTTCCAGATTTTTGGTTCCCATCAAATTTTCATTTGGTTTTTTATTTCCACTTGTTGTGACACATTCCATAATTTTAATTCCCACCAGAATTTGTTTTTTAGGTTTTCTTGCAATCTCAACAATATTTTTCAAGACATGAAGTGCAACCGGAGACGATTTAGTTTACTGGTCTCCAGCGCTTTAAAGTAACGCATTCATTTTTGTGTAAATGAATGCATTCCTCTTTTGATATTTGTATACCTTAACAAAAACAAAAAAGTGGAGCTTTTGTAACGTATACAATTTGATATAAGTATACTTCTTTCTGCTTCACACCATATGCATTGATATGTATGTATTTATATACACTGTTAATACATATTTATTCGTTTGCTGGGATATACAACTAATGGTTTAATTTTTTCACCGCTCTGCTTCTGGCTGGTCACCAAATCTTCGAACGATGCCATGTTGAATTGATGTACTGAATTGTTGAATGCTGTTGCGAGTCCAAATGGATGAAAGTCCTTTGCCTTGGAGCAGGATCACGTCGGGGTCACCCAAAATGTCAATAAATGTTAAAAAAATAAATTCCTATTGATGCTACACAGGCACTTTAGCCTGGAGCCAATGAGTTTGGTTAAAAACAAGTGTATTTTTCTTGAAATTAACAAAGGAACTCTACTTTTGTTTTATTTTGTCTTACTTTTATATAAAATTGTTATAATTAATTAATTGTTACAATATGTTAAAATAATTAAATTATTGATAAAATGATTATAATTAAAAGTGCTGACTTAAATGTTAAATTATTTTATATGTCACTAACAAAATGCTTAGTGACAAAATTACATAAAATGTTCACATGATTGTGTTTGCATGTGCTCGAATGTGATTGCTGGAGTTACGGGCGTATGAGTAATATTTATATATATTTTATTTGAGAAGTACGTACATAAGTACTCTCAAATACATAGTATATACATAAGTTCTTGTTAAGCAGTTTGCTTCTCTTTGTTTTTCTGCTGACAGGTGGTCAAAATCAAAAGAAGGCTTTACGATGAAATTGATGTATTCATTATTATTGAAAACGACTGCTACTTCTTTTGCTACGAAAGCGCCCAAAATGCGCTGAGGCAACCTATTGTAAATGAACTACTTTTTTTTCAATAAAATTTAAACAAAAATAAAAAATTATTTTACAAGATTTTGCGCGAACTTGTGCTCTTATAGGTATATATATATTCTATTAAACGGTCGTGAATAAGAATACAGTAAGCTGACGTTTTTGAACGAATATTTTTGGCTGTTTCGAATTCAATTTTAATATCAATTGGTCCACTGTTGAGTGATTCGTGTTGATAGCTGACATCTACTACAATAATCGGTACGCTATTTTTAAACTCTTGGGCAGATCGGTCGAGTTTCTTTCATATAGTTCTTTCATAGTTTTGTTGAAATCTTAGATACTGCATAGCGTTCATTTTGATATTTTATATTAAGATCATCATATGGATGAATGAACTTTTAAATTAGTGAGCTCACAATGAACAAATTTACTTTCCTGTTGAAAAGCAATCATTACAAAACGAGGCCATTGTCTGTTTGCAGGTAGTTTAACATTCCAGATATGGCTGGTTTTTTGCGGATTCACGTGACAGCCCCAACTATGGAATGTTATTGGTATTGAAGCACCGTTTTTAATAACTTTAATTGTATTCAATTTGCTAAGATCAGATAATTGAACATGTGAGATTCTCCATGAAATCAGAGAAATTGTAAGTTTTGCTTTTTCATCAGAATTTGGAATCAGGAGTATCAATTTATGTTTGCTATTTACTATTATTTTATTGTAATCTTCAGCAAATCCCAAAAACATTTTAAGTGGTACATAGAAATTAGAATAACCGTTTTGAAGGGTCACTTCATCAATTTTATTGCAAGCAGCATTCTGCATCACAATGCTTTCAGTTGTTATGGGTTATATTCCAGTAGCCTCTTATTGCTAGAGGAATAACCCTTTCAGATTAATTGAATTATGTGATGGATATATTCCAGTAGCCTCTTATTGCTACAGGAATAACCCTTTAAGATTAATTGAATTGTGTGATGGGTATATTCCAGTAGGCTCTTGTTGCTACAGAAATAACCTTCAATTTCATTTAAGTATGTTTAGCTAATATCCTGGCGACCTCCGGGGAGATCGCTGGATATCGGTCGATCCCACTAGTGCCACAGTAACGACCGTACTAGGAAAAGGCAAAAATGCCGCAGTGATTTCCTAGAGCAGAATTGTAAGAAATAAAAGATTACCTTGTAATTTTAATTCTAAGCTCATTCTCTCCTTTATTTTCATTTGTATTAGCTTATGTACTAAAATTAAATTACAATAGCATCACCCTAATATTAAGACAACTAATTAATTTCTTGTCAGCGGTTGTTACCGTTTCTTTTAACTTCGGCACCGTCAGCTTTCGTTGTCACTGTTATTTTAAAGTACTTGTGACCCAATTCTTATTTTACTTCTGGTTATTGCACAATTGCTTATTTTGCAGCGTTAAGCAATTGAGCAGGTGGCCCAATTAATCGTTTATTTTAGTTTCTGAATATTGCACCATTGTTTCATTTGCAGTGTTAAGCAATTATGATTCTGTTGTGCCAATATCAGTTCGTTCACCGATCGAATTTTTTTAGAAGTTGTTGTTCCATGTTGATATTGTTGTAAATAATTCACAACATCCCTGCCCCCGTTGCAAAAGAGTAACATCCGTATCTAGGATGTTACGATGCGTCATGCGAGGGGTGGTTGGAACATTCGATGTGACTTGTGTGTTGGCTGACGGGTTGGGTTGACTGAGTTATTGCTGTTGTTCTCCTCTTAGAGTGGTTGCTGAACTTTTCTTTGCGCTTAATACTGATATACATATGTCTCTATTCTTCTTCCTAATTAACAGCAAATATTCTGTTTACTAATATTATTCCTTAGCAATTATGTGACTAAAATAACATATTTATAGTTATTTGCTTCAAAAACATGAAAATTTGAAATTTTCAGGAGTATATAATAGAACATATTGATAGTTAAAACACATATTTTTCTTTAATGCCTACATTCCAGATTGATTCTATCTAGAGTTCTCATTATTATTTCTTGCTTTTCATATGTTGTTAAGTTGACAAATTTTTTTTTAAACTAAAAGCAGACTTTTTATTTCTGCTATAGTTTAATAAACATGTTTGACTTTCTCCTATGACTGGTCCGGTGTTTGGATCTTCTCCGCGGTACCTCCTTCACGGTTTTTTATATCTCCAACAACGCCTTCTTATTTTCTCCTGAAGAAAGAGGTAGCACCCGATAGATTTCTGCCCGTAGTTGCCGCCGTTTTACCTTCTGGCCTCCTCTCTTTTTGCTTGGATTAGGGCCTTCAGTTCTGCTATTCTGAAATGGCTTTGCAATGTTGTCCTCCCTCCTTGCCCCGCGGCCTAGTCTCTCCAGGTACTGGGCCATTGTTATCTTATTCGGGCCCGCCCTTTCGTCCTTCACTGTATCTACCGGAGGCAAGGGTTTCGGCCTTAGCGTGTCTTCTAGAAAAACTCGTCTTCTCTCTAGTGCTTCGTGCATGGTTGGTTGGCTGTTTCACCTTCAGTGCTTGAGTTTGAATGGTACACTGAGGCCGCATGCCTCAGTTTATATTTTGGTTAAGGGAATATGTTTTACTCGCATAAGCAGTTCTTTTTTTTTCTGTTAATTTCATATTTTTAAAAATTCCTCCTTTTTTTAACTGTATAGGTTGTATTAATTTACTTCCTTATTTTATATAATTTCTTGAGTAAAAAAATCATTTTGTTGAGTCACTCCAGCCCCCTCGTGAATTTGCAGTTAGTTGATAGTTGTAGATTTTCCTGCTGCTGCATAGTAAAGGATCTTCTTTTTCGTTATTTAAAAAAAGATTTGTTTTTTTATTTATTATTTATTCTTAACACTTTTTGATTTTTAATTTCATTACCTACTGATTTATTTGTTAATGCTTATTTTAACTGCCCATTTTTAACTCTGTCAAGCTACTAGTAAAACTGGCAATCATACCAATTTCGCTTTGTTTGGGAATCAATTATTTTTTCCAAGGAATTGTTCACCAATTTTACCAAACCAAACAAAAAAATGCACTCGCCAAAGGGGGCAATGCATTTGTTAATTAGTAAACAATTCCAGGAATTGTTTGCTACTTTTAATTTTCCTTAAAAATTTTGGTGACGACCGGAAACTTAAAAAAAATGAATTATTAAAAATTTTATTAAAGTGCAACTTCATGAGTTTTTCCGTGCGCGCGAATTAACAATTTGGTTTGTTATTTAAATATAAAAAAATATTTTTTACGCTTATGCGTTTCCTTTTTATTTTATTTTGATATATTTAACTTAGAGCTAAGTTACTTAACACGATGTGTTTTCTTTAGAGTAAAATCTTAACTAACTTCTTTCTTTATTTTGGTTCCTTTAAATAATAATCTTACTTAGACTATCTCCTTTGTTCGGATTGATCAAGGTAATGTTCACTGAAAACATGTTATCAACCATGGGTATTGGGATCATGTTTTGTTGTCTTTTTGTGTTAAGGGTTGTTACAATTTTTTCTTTATCTCTTTTTACTGTATTATACTTAAGTGTTACATGTTTATCTTTAAGTGTCCTAATCTCTATTTTTACTTGTTTACAATATTACTTAGTTTCTTTATGCTTATCTTACTAATGTGTGTTTTTCAATATTATTTGTCTTTTGTGTTAATTGTACTTGTCTAGACATGTTTATTGTTGTGGTGTCCCTGAGACTGACCTTAACTCCCCCCTAAGTTAAGCAAGATCGTCCCGATCTTTCCTAATACGTTGTAATTCGTTCTCGTATGCTTTCTCAAATCTGCTGGCTGCTGATTGTCGTTTGCATTCTATAACGCAGGTTGTAATTTTCATTATTGAAAAACTTATTAGTACTAAGAGTAGTAGGGTTAGTGATAAGTATGTGAAAGTCCTAATGGGGTGCTGTTCAAATGGAATAGTGAATTTCCTTATTGAGTCCAAGTTATTAAAAGCCCATTCAGTGTCAGATTTTATCAATTTGAAAACTTCGAAATCTTCGTCGTGTTTCATGTGTATTGCCTCAGTTAACCGTTTATGTATGTTTCTAAATGTTCTATTGTCTATTGTAACCTGGTCTGTGTATGTGACTAACGCTATATTAGTAGTAGTGATATTGTTGACCTTATGGTCTCCATCAAGTAATATGGATCCTTCGTCTATTTCCAATAGTGGTTGGTTATATTCTTGAATAACCGTACATTTACTATCTCTGTTATTGAGGAGTTGGAGTATGCACATATCCGTTTCGTTATTTCTTTTGCATATGTTTCTTCCTAAATAGTTTTTGCAGAGGTTCACTCTAACGTAATCATTATTACATTGGGCAATTTGGTCATCTGTCTGGATTTTTCCGTGCCTGTAGCTTATGGGTGTGATCCTAAAAAGGTTACAGTGTTTGTTAAGTATGGGGTATTTATACATGGTCACAACTACGTCTCCTGTTCCAGCCATATGTACATCTGCGTATTCTAGAATGTTAATTATAGGCGCTGAGATTACTTCGTGTCGCATTATCTCTTTTATGTCATTCATGTCTAAAGATTCCGTCAGATATTCGTTATTTTTTGCGGCATTGATTGTTCTAACGAGTAGGAGTAGTTGTTCGTGTACCTGTTCGAGAATGAGTTGATTTTCCAATGTACGGCCTTGCAATGAATCGATTAATTTTTCGAATCTTGAATTAATTATGCGTTGTTTTTCGTTATTTGTTATTAATGAATTCATAGCTGCCTCCATCTCGATGAAATCGTTATGGTCAGGATTTCCTGTGACGAATTTCAGTGCTGAACCCAGAAAATTCAAAGATCTAGTGTATCGTTTGTGTTCATTCAGTTGGTCTGCTAGCATTTCTATTTTCTTAATCAAAATTATTTCCCGAGTGGTAGGTTTATAATTTCCTGTGGTGATCTTTTTGTATGGTGTAAGTATTTTCGTAAGGTTGGTTACGTGAAAAAGGTAGGAGCACTCATCATATAGAAGTGCATCTTCAGTTCTGGTTAATAGAAATTTCCTGTCTTTAAGGTTTTCTATTTTTACGTTTGCCTCTAGTGCTAGTACGGCACTCACGAGTAATATTAGGTATTTGAACATTTTCATCATTTAATGTATAGTTTTTTATGTTGTCTTTATGCACCAAAACTCCTCCCTGTGTTAAGATTGTGTCCTCACGATCTTCTTGCACTATGTGTTTTTTATATCTGGCGTTGTTTTTCTTTCTTAATCCAGTAATTTTGACTAATATCTGCTCTCCTTGCTTGAAGGTACGGTGTTTCCGTCCTTTATTTAATCTGTTCAATGTTTTTTCTGAAGCTAATTTTATTTTATTAGATATTTCCAGTTGGTTATATTGTACTCTTCCAAAGTGTATGTCACTAGGTCTGTATCCTGTTACAGTGTGTATGGAGTTGTTCAATTCTCTTACTGTTTTGAAGACTTCTTCTATTATTGCTGTACTATTTTGTATTTTGAATATCCTAGCTAATTCTGATATGGAATTATGCGCTCGTTCAACTTGACCGTTTGCCGTTGATCTGTATACTGGAGTTTCGATTTTTTTAATATTGTATTTAATGCTCATTTGTTTCACTGAAGGTGATGTCATACATGATTCATTGTCAGTCATTAGACGCTTGCAGTTTGGAAAATTGTTTATGATTATTTCTTCCAATTTGTCGCTCATTTGTTCTTTTGATGTACATTTTCTTATCGCTATGTATTTTGAATATTTATCTATGGCTACTAAGAATATATTTTTATCATTATAGTATAAGTCTGCGTGTATATGTGTTCCCTTATCTGTTGGTATTTCTGAATCTGTTAGAGGTTCTCGTGTGGGTTGCCTTTCATATTTTCCAAAGAGACATGCTACGCATTTTTTATTGTATGCTTTGCATTCTCTTTTTAGATCTGGCCAGTAAAATTTTTCAAGTATTTCTTGGGTGTTGTTTTTATAACCTCTATGTGCTCTATTATGAGTTTCTGTGATTACTTTAATTTGTTCTTCTTTATCTGTAATGTCTTGTAATTTTTTTGGCGTATACACAAACTTCATTCCGTTGAAAGTTTCTTTTATTTGGTTACCGAGGGTATAAATGACTTCGGGGGCTGCATATAATGCTGTTATTTTGTTTGGGGCTAGTATTTTTTTTAATTCAATTATTAGATTTTCCGTATTTGTAAAATGTACTCGATGTCGTGTTTTGTTTGTAAACACTGTGTATGTTATTGTGTTATTAATGTCTGCGTTTGGTATTAGCTCAACTTGTGTCGCGTATGTATTGAAATGTTGTGATACAGTCTCGATAGCGTTTGTTGGTGAACTTTCGGCTGAGTGGACTGTGCTAATTGTTGATGAATTTATTTGTTGTCTTGAAAGAGCGTCGGCTACGACGTTTAAATGGCCTGGCTTGTAAACTAATTTTGCTCCAAAATCTTCTATAATATTCTTCCATCTCATTAATTTTGTATTTGGGTTTCTTTCAGATGTTGCAAACGTTAGAGATTGGTGGTCAGTGTAGATTGTTAAATCAGCTACACCATAAATGTAATTCCTTAGTTTTTGTAACGACCAAATAATTGCTAATAGTTCTTTTTCATTGGTACTGTAGTTTTCCTCTGTTTTACTCAGAGTACGTGATAGGAAAAATATTGGTTTTTTGTTTTGGCTAAGTACCGCTCCAAGTGCTATATTGGATGCGTCGGTTGTTAGTTCAAAAGGTTTGGAGTAGTCTGGTTGAAAAAGTTCTACCTGTTCTCTTAAGCAAGTTTTTAAGCGATCTATGGCTTTTAGAGCTTGTTCATCAAGATTTACAGTTGTATTTTTGCTCTTATTTTTTCCTACTTGTCCGTTGTCTCCTCTCAAGTGTACTGTCAAAGGTTTGGCTATGCTAGCATACCCCTTAATGAATTTCCTGTAATATCCATAATAATATTTGATTATATGTCCTAAATACTCTACTTCCGTTTGGAAAAACTTGGATTTTTCATCAGAAATTTTCAGTGTGGCTTTGTTTAATGCGTTAAATATTATTCTTATATGTTCCATGTGTTCTTCGGCTGAGGAAGAATATATGTATAAGCACATCATCTATATATACATATGCAAATTTTCCTATATATTCCCTAAGTATATCGTCCACACATCTCTGAAAAATGGAGGGTGCGTTCTTCAATCCAAAGGGCATACGAACAAATTCGTATTTTCCACCATTAACGCAGAAAGCTGTTTTTTCCCTATCTTTTTCGGAGATTTTTATTTGATGGAAACCGGATTCCAAGTCTAAGGTGGTGAAGTATTTAGCTTTACCTAGATTTTGTATCGTCATGTTTACGTCTGGGATGTTATACCTATCCGTAATTGTGTTAGCGTTCAACTTTTGGAAATCTATGACCATTCGTTTTTTTGGTCTTCCCTGTTCGTCCGTACCCTTTTTTGGGACTGTCCATATTGGAGAGTTGTACGGGCTATTACTTTTTTGTATGATTCCTTCTTTTAATAATTTTCGTACTTCCTTATTGACAAAATCGTTATCCGCTATGGGATATGGATATTGTTTTGTCCATATCGGTTCTTCATTTTTAGTTCTAATGGTGGCTTCAATGGTTGTGGTAAAAGGTAACGGTCCTATGCCATTATTTTCTTTCATCATTCTGTCTATTTCCTGTCTATATTTTTCTTCTCCTACGATGTAATTTAATTTGGGCTGATTATCACTGCTCATGGTGGTTAAGATCATGTCCCTAATATTCACGTTTGCATTTAGAATTTTTAGTCCTTCTATACCTAAAATCATGTCAAAAGACTCAATATTGTCTATCTCAAAAAATGTAATTTCCCTATTCATTAGTTTAATTATTCTTTTCGTGGTTATCATTGAGTAGCCATGTATAGTTTTCATTCTAACTGGCTTAATTTTTATTCTACCTGAGGAAACACATTTAGTATTTATGTAATTATGGGTTGCACCAGTATCAATTAAAATTTCGTATTTCTTATTTGTTAAGTCACTCGTTAGTGTGAGATAGGGCAACCCGCTTCTTAGTTTAAATTATCTATTCTTAAATTATTTACCATTTGTCCTGGCTCTGCATACATGCTGGAGGTGTCATCAAATTCTTGTGCTGAGTGGTTTACTCTTTGGTGTTTGTTGGGGTAAAAGTTCCCACTGTGTTCTCTTTTCCATTGTCGGTTGTCTGAGAAAGGATGCTGCTGGGTAACGTTTGGTGCATTAGTTCTTCTCTGTGCTTGAATAATCTGTCGGGAGTCTGTTTCCATTGGCACGGGTCTTGTTTGTTGGTTATAGCTGTTTCTTCCATTGAAGTGGTTAAAGCTTGGTTGTGGGTAAGTTCTCTGTGGTGCATAGTTCGGGCGTCTCTGATGGTGTGGGTGGTGGAAATGTGGTTTTTCCTGTGCTCGATCATCATATGACAGTCGTAAACCTTGATGATGGTTGTCATGTTCTATTGTTCTGGCCACAGCGAAAGCATGCTCCAGATCACTTAGAGTATTGGCGTATAAAGTCGATCGGATGAATGAATTTGAAATGCCTGTGATAAAAACACGCGTTGCTTCATCATTAGCGTTCCTGAGCATGGCTTCTATCGTGGTTTCGTGTTCGCTGGACATTGAAATTTTTGATGTTATTAAGTTCAGGGCTTGGTTAATCTTATCATGGTATTCAGATAGGGTTAACTTATTTTGCCTTATTCGTCTCATTTCTTCTTGGAGCACGTATAGTGGGCGTATATCAGCATACGTATAGTCTAGTCGATTTCGAATGGCTTCGAAATTAAATGGTGTGTTGTTGTTTGTTAATATGTCTGATGCTTTACCTCTAATTTTGGACTTAATTATGGACAAAGCTTCTGAATAACGGCTGTGTCCTTTAAATTGGTTGATGTCATTCATCAACCTTGATGCATCCTCTCTCCAAGATCTATACTCTGCTTGGTTCCCATCAAATGTTGGGAGAGCTTTAAAGACTTCCAAAGATATACTGGAGGCATTTTCGTAATTCGTGGTTATGTCCTTGAGTTGTACTACTGGTGTTGTATTTATGTTTATGTTCGCCATTTTTTCTGTCAATGTATGACAATATCTTTCCATTTCGGTGAGCCTTGCAGTGAGGGCTGCAATGTGGTCTGCATTGGTAGTCATTTTTATTGGGCGGTTCTCGTTGAAACTTAATTCTCTTCTTTGTTTCGTGTTCATAAAGATTCTCAATGGTCCGTTCGCTGAACAACAAAGTATATGCTGCTCCTGGCTTTTGGATCGCCAATTAACAATTTGGTTTGTTATTTAAATATAAAAAAATATTTTTTACGCTTATGCGTTTCCTTTTTATTTTATTTTGATATATTTAACTTAGAGCTAAGTTACTTAACACGATGTGTTTTCTTTAGAGTAAAATCTTAACTAACTTCTTTCTTTATTTTGGTTCCTTTAAATAATAATCTTACTTAGACTATCTCCTTTGTTCGGATTGATCAAGGTAATGTTCACTGAAAACATGTTATCAACCATGGGTATTGGGATCATGTTTTGTTGTCTTTTTGTGTTAAGGGTTGTTACAATTTTTTCTTTATCTCTTTTTACTGTATTATACTTAAGTGTTACATGTTTATCTTTAAGTGTCCTAATCTCTATTTTTACTTGTTTACAATATTACTTAGTTTCTTTATGCTTATCTTACTAATGTGTGTTTTTCAATATTATTTGTCTTTTGTGTTAATTGTACTTGTCTAGACATGTTTATTGTTGTGGTGTCCCTGAGACTGACCTTAACTCGCGTGTTAATCAAAAAAAAAAAAAAAAATTGTTGGCGCGTGTACGGCAAAAATAGGGAGGCACTTATTTATGTTGATTCTAATAGGGCAACGCTAAATTATATTGGCTGGGGTAAAAGAGAGGTTAGGAGTTTTGTCCTGCGTTTTCGCGGATAATAAAAAAAATTAAACTTTTGTCTTTTGTGGTTGAGTTTTTTAAAGAATAATAAAAAATTCTTTAAAAACTTAAAACAGATTACAATTTTCTTTTTTCAATACAATTTTGCTTATGAAGTAAAATTATAATGAAGTAAAATTATATTTAGAGCGCAAAACAAACACTTCGTGGAATTCTGTATGCAAGTGTTTTACCTGCACAAACAAAAAAGTATTGAATTGCATTTTCGTTTGGGAACGGAAATGCGATTTTTATTGAAAAGTTTAAATTATATTAAACCTCGTTATAGGAATAACGGGTGGTACTGTAACAGATAGGTGCCACTATAACTCTACATCTCTAAATTTACCACTTACTTGGCATTGATCTTTCACACGATCAATGTATTATTATAGTTAAAAGTTTCGAAAGGGGTTAAGGTACCCATTTTTACAACATTTAATAAGTATTCATTATGTAATACTCTCACAATCCTCAGTTATGTAATCAACAAATTTTGCAGCTGCATCTTAAGCTATCATTATTAATGCATTTAATATAATAACTAAAAGCACAAGGAATATAAGCTTACTTTTATTACCTACACTTAAATTTGCATTTGTTTAAGACGCATTCAAAGTCAGCATATATGACAAACGGTACATCCATTTGTCGCTGATGGTCCTTAAACTCTAAGGTATTGTTCTCTGCAGAGGGTAAAGTAACTTCCCTTATTCTAGTTTATGTTATTCCAGGCTCAGAGCTTGATGGGTATATTGAAGACAAGTGTTGCAGAATAAGAGCTTACTGCAATGTTTTGAAGTCTGAGCTTTTAAAAGTCTGAAAATATAAATAAATTTACATATTCGTTTATTAGCACATTTATATTTTTTGTTCATATGTATAGCTATTCGTGTATTCTTATTTACCTTGACACGTTTGATATGAAAACATAATGGTGTTTTTCTTTATCTTCAAGTAGAATCAAGTTGATATGTCTTAACTTCTCTTTTTTATGATGTAGAACGGCCCAATAACTTGTCTTATCTTATCCAAATACTTATTTTAGTATTCATCATCTGAAAATCGTTATTATTTTTTTCAATGACAACGGAAAACTTAAATTTGTAAAGATAAGTTCAACTCCGTTTCCTAAACAAATTGTTTCTGCATCAATATCTTCTATATTATATGAGCAACATCTATGTTTATGAGTAACTTCTACTGTACTCAATGCTGCGATCAAAGCCCAATAATTATCATTGTTTTCAACATTAATGCAAGCAGTTTTTTTAATAAGTTTACGTGGCGTGCTTATCCATGAAGATCCTCTTACCAATGATGACTTGTTCATACTAATTTCAAGAAGAACAATCTTTATTAATAGCCACCCAGAATCCCTTTCTTGAAACTCAGACATTCTATTGTGAATAATTTCAAATTGTCTCGAAATCACCTCATCGATATTATCTGCTAAGTAAATCCATTTTCGCCCTATATGCAATTGTACACAAATCCAATTCCGCACCAATAATTTTTATATACTCTCCTATAGGCGATACAAAATTTTATGATTTTATGTTCCATCAAACTGCTCCCAAGTCTTTCTTTGATTGCGGATCTGGATTGCACAACGGGAAAGTAATAGTCGCTGCTGTAACGGCCGCCAAGGTCCAATGTTCTAGCTCAAAAATAGGAACTTGCACCAAAGCTCTGATGCAGATAGAAGCTCTTTTTTTTTTAATTTAAGATCGAGTCTCAGCCCGCAGCAAGCTTCGCGGGATTGAAGCACATATGCTTTCAAAGCCTTGTAAAACTGAGTAATAAAAATAAAAATGCTCTTCGGTAGATTGGGTGGCATCGCACTCCTTTAAGCCCAGTCCAAAAACACTTCTAAGTGATTATCGTTCAACCACTTGCGGTCTCGCAGGGCCTCGTAGTCGCGAGCCAAGAGTGGCCATGTCCGGCTTCCAATCCTTTTTTGACAAAATGTAGCGTTCATGATCCATATTTCGCTTAACAAGCCTATTAATCTTAGATTGCACAACGGGAAAGTAATAGTCTCTGCTGTAACGGCATCCAAGGTCCAATGTTCTACCTCAAGAATAGGAACTAGCACCAAAGCTCTGATGCAGATAGAAGCTCTTTTTTTTAATTTAAGATCGAGTCTCAGCCGGCAGCAAGCTTCACGGGGTTGAAGCACATACGCTTTCAAAGCCTTGTAAAACTGAGTAATAAAAATAAAAATGCTCTTCGGTAGATTGGGTGGCATCGCACTCCTTTAAGCCCAGCCTAAAAACACTTCTAAGTGATTATCGTTCAACCACTTGCGGTCTCGCAGGGCCTCGTAGTCGCGAGCCAAGAGTGGCCATGTCCGGCTTCCAATCCTTTTTTGACAAAATGTAGCGTTCATGATCCATATTTCGCTTAACAAGCCTATTAATCTTAGATTGCACAACGGGAAAGTAATAGTCTCTGCTGTAACGGCATCCAAGGTCCAATGTTCTACCTCAAGAATAGGAACTTGCACCAAAGCTCTGATGCAGATAGAAGCTCTTTTTTTTAAATTTAAGATCGAGTCTCAGCCCGCAGCAAGCTTCGTAGTATGAATAAGGGGTTTCTAGATAGAAATGTACAAAGGAAAAATGTGCATACCTTAACCCTTTAACGGTCGATGGGGTTAAAGTCGACCCCATGATATTTTGTGTTATGAGGCGGCAGTGTGTTCGGAATATATCCTCTATAATAGTTTAGAAAATTTTCCACTTCAACTCTCAATTCAAATTCAACAAATAATCTCGGCTTCCGTTTTATCAGTGTCGTCGACGACATTTAAGATTCATATTGTTTCTTTAGTGTATCTTGAGCTAGAACGATAACAAAAAAATAATATTTAGATTTAATAATAATAAAATAAATAACAAAACTATTTACCAAAAATTACCTGTTGCAGCTGCATGTATATTCAGCTCGTAATATTCATTGCTGCTGCTGCCTTTGCTACCTTTTCTATCTTTAGTAAGATAGTAGGTATTGCGCTGGAATTCTTCTATACTATCATCGTCTAGAGTTTCGTTGAATATACCAGGTAGGTATATGTATTTGGTGTTTTCCACTAAACAACGTACTTTTTTCCCATAAGGCGTCTGGACACGCTCCATTTTTGTAATTTTATATTTATATTCGAAAAGCATCTCCTTTATGGGGAGAATGCTTTTTGTTTGGTTTTTTTTGAAAATTGATTTTAGGTGTGCTTCTATTTCTGTACTTAACTTGAATAGTAATTAAAGAAAAACTAGATGGGGTGGGTTTTTATATAAAATTATGAGAAGTAATTTTATAGCTTATCATTCTTTTCAATAAAATTTTAAAACAATGTTTTTGATGCGGTTTGTCCGTTGTTTATAAAGTTTCTATTTAATTAAAAGGTGTGAGAAAATTTTAAAAAGTTTCTGTTGCGGTTTTTCCGTTTTTTTTATAAAGTTTCTATTTAATCAAATGTGAAAGAAATTTTAATGTATGCATATATATATATATATATATATGATTTTAATTTTAAAAGGTTTCTGTTTAAAATGTTTCTTCTATTTCAAATTATATGGATACTGATTCCTTTATTTATGATATTAAAACAGATGATCTATACAGTGATATTAAAGGCGATATAAATACTCATTTTGATGCAGACGTATCCGATAGATAATGTCTACAATATCCCACTTCTCAATAAGAAAGTTTTAGGCGTGATGAAGGATGAGTGTAATGGTAAAGTTATCAAAGAATTCATTGGTTTAAGAGCAAAAATGTATTCAGTTAAAAAAGATGTAGAAGAAAAAGAAATTAAAAAAATTAAAGGGGTTAAGCAGTGTGTCACTAACAAATTGAGTATAGTTGATTTTAGAAAATGTTTGTTAGATAAAAAATTATATTATGATTCCATGTATATCTTTAGATCTAAGGTTCACAACATTTATACTCAACATATTAGTAAATTATCGTTAAGCTATTTAGATGATAAGAGATTTATAAGAGATAATGGTATTAATACTTATGCATGGGGACATTATAGAATACCATCATCATCATCATCAAATTTAATTTTGTATAGTGATATTATGCGAGATGATGATGATGATGATAATCAAATTTTCCTAGATGTAAATATATAGATTAAGAAGTTGATGAGAATTTATAATTGTAAATGAATTAATATAAAAGAATAAAGAATAAAATAATAATAAAACAAACATTTTTACTTTTTATTTTAAATTATATTTATTATATAGAAATACTATATTATTATTATTATTATTAACATCATAACAGCTTTATCATTCAAAGTAAGGGGGAAATCGTGGTGGATGTTATTTTTGTTGAAGTGAAGTCGTAACATTGAATGTGTTCGTTAGAGGGTTAATACAATATGAATTAAACTACTACATTAGGGACGTTTACGAAAGTCTGTGATTTTTTTGCTAGTATTTACTGCGGTATATATTAATATCTCTAATACAACTCATAGTAATTTGTTTCAATTTAAAACAATTTTCAAAATGAACATCATTAAACTAATACATTACAATCAAGTGTAGGAGTAATTATAATGTTTTTACTATCTAACAAAAAATAAAATAATAACAAATATTTTTTTCTTTTTTCACTTTTTGTGTGTAAAACGTTTTCTTTGAATGATGAAAATCAATTGTTTCATTAAAACTCATTAACAAATGTTCTTATATACTTTTTATTTTTGCTAAAAAATAAAACTTTGATAAAAAGTTGTGGTTAAGTGTATAAATAATAAAAAATGAACAAACAAACAAACAAACAAACAAACAAACAAATAGTTAAATTAAAATTGCATTAACATTTTTATTTACTTAAATATGTTATACTATATTATTATTATTAAAAAAGAAAATAAAAAAATTATAAAAATCGCAGCTTCATCATTCAAAGTAATGTTTGTTGTTGTTGTTGCTGTTGTTGTTTTTGTCTTCAATACTCAATTTATTTCTCTGGTGTATCTTGAGCTTAAACGAAAATAATCAATTATTATTATATTTAATAATCAAAAAATAAAAATAAAAATTATTTTACCAGAAATTACCTGATGTTTCCGCAATAATGGTTAATTCATAGTATAACCCACTGCTTCCTTTCTTTATTTTGGAAATGTAGTATGTATTAACATTAACTTCTGCAATAGCATCATCGTCTATCGTCTCAATAAATATACTCGGTAGGTATATATAATGAGTTCCCTCTACCAGACACCGAATTTTCATTCCAAAGCGTGTCTGAACACGCTCCATCTTTATTATTTTATAATTATGATTAAAAACCATCTCCTTTATAGGGAGAATGGTTTTATTTTGTGATTTTTGAAAAAATTTTTTTAAATGTGATTCCATTTTTGATGATTTACTTAACTTGAATGACACTTAAAGTAAAATTGGTGGAGGTTTTTATACAAAATTCAGAAATACAATTTTGTTTCTAAACAGGAAACATGTTGAGAGGTTTTTAATTTTTTAAAAGCTTCCGTTGCGGTTTTTCATTTTAATAAAGTTCCTAATTTATTAAATATGTGAGAAATTTTAGATTTTGGAGGCTTTTATTGATGCATGTGTTTTTTTATAATCTTAAAGAGTTTCTGTTTCGTGGTTTATTTCTAAACATGAAAAATGTGGTAGAAATTTTAATGTTGCAGGCTTTAATTTTTAAAAGCTTCCGTTGCGGTTTTTCATTTTTATAAAGTTCCTATTTTTATTAAATGCGTGAGAAATTTTAGATTTTGGAGGCTTTTATTGTTACATATGTTTTCATAATTTTGAAAAGGTTTCTGTTTTGAGGTTTATTTAAAATGTGTTTTTATTTCATCATCATGATCATCATCATCATCATCATCATCTTCTTTTTCAGTACTGTCATACAAGTTGTTGTAGAATACATATTGCTTCTTCTTTTTAATGATTAGAGTATATAATCCATTCACTTCTTTAACTTTCCTTAAAATGTGTGGATTTGCGTTTAGATAATCCATCTGATTTTTAGTAATAATCAGAAATCGTTTAGGTAAATAAATATGATATTCTTTATTTACAAGACATCTTATACTTTCACCATATTTTGTATCTACTCGTTCTATCTTGTTGATTTCATATGCAGTATTTTCTTCCATATCCTTCAAAGGTAAGTATATAATATTAGGATTTTGAAACAATTTTCTTAAACTTGCTCTCATTATTTTGCTTTTAACTTTTCACCGTAAAACGAATTTTCAAACTGATTCTTTATATTCAATAATTGATACTATAAGGTGTTTTTAGATATTTTAATAACTTCTTATCAATTGCGGTTAAGCATAAATATTAAAAAAGTATACGTATGTATGTATGTAATAATATATAAACAGCTGGTGTTTTAATCTTATTGTATCCAAGTCTGTGTTATATATATATATATATATATATATATATATATATATATATATATATATATATATATATATATATATATATATATATATATATATACATATACGTTATTTATAATGAGAGATTTAGTTGAATTAAAAAACTTTGTTAAATATGTATGTATTGGGGTCAATTTTTAAAAACTGGTGATAAATATTGTACTTGTCATGCACAGTGGAAAACTTTTCAAATAATAAATGCAGTAGTTTTGGATATTATAATGCAGGTGTTCCTAACCGCAGAAGGAGGGACAAGAACTCAAATTTTTTCTCTTAATAGAGGACAAGAAATGTCAACAAATATTCCAATATTTCATTTTAGTCACAATCAACATATAAAAATTGAGGTTATCGGTGGTATGAGGGTATCACTAGTTGGAACAGTCTATGAGGGTGGTTTTAAAGATATAAATGTACACTCATACAAACCATCGTGCGTTTATAGTGAAATAGAGGCTATTGTTTTCAGTGATACAAATAAACTATATAATAGTAAGACTGATATCCACTCATTGAATAAAAATCAACAAAAACCTCTTCTCCTTCAAAATATAGTTAATGATAGTAAAGTTAAGAAAGGTGGTAGTAACGTTGGTGGCGACTCAGTTGATAAATCATTTGAATACGACGATTATTAAATTAGTATATAAATATGAGAAACAATTCTTATCATCTCATTTAAAAATATATCGCTAACTTAAGCACACATCTATTAAAAAGAAAAACTAAAATGAAAAATATTTTTATCATATTGGCTTAGCTATAAGAGCTCTAGCTCCCAACCTCTTACCTCTACTCTCCCATGAACAAACTATTTTAACATCTTTTCTCTTAGCTACATTTTCCATTGTTTTACCGTATACCGCATTATTTAAAAGTTTAAACAAAATTTTTTCAAATTCATTTTCGGCATTGGTTCTATGATCATTATTTAAATCAATATACCTTTTCAACCAATCCGACTGATTGAATTTAAGAATTCTATGAATTTTCTTTGGAATAAGACCATTGTTGCGGGAATTGCACTTGGCGCCTAATTTCCATAAGATTCTAAATATCAAACACAAACAACTCATTTTAGTCCATTTGTATTCGTATATTGAAATTCCTGTAGTTTTCCAAAAAATAATAATATTAGATATAGAGTTATAATTCAGTTCATATTTTAATAATAATACTTTTTTAGTATGAAAATCCAGCGCGGTGTTGATTTTAAGTCCTTCCTTTTAGCACCTCAAAAAAAATCCAAAATGATCCTGACTATAGATGCAAAACGGAAATGACACGTTTTCGCATTGTCAGGGGTTATCAATCTAGCGACCGTAAATGGTTACTGATAATTGGTATTTGCTTATGGTCGCATCTACACTTTAAATAATTGACAGTGGCGGTAACAACCATGTTTAATACATTGTTTAAGATTTCTATAGTGTATTACATATTTTGTTTTATCATTTAAATCCGTTATTAATTTAGACTGTTTCATATGTTCATTTTTTTATTTTCTGCACAAAATGGGAAATCATTGTGATGTTAGTGTATGGTGGATGGATATTCTAAATCCACTTCCAATATATACCCTAATGGTGAATCATCTTCCACAGCATTAAAATTAAAATTTTCAATGTTTTCAACCCATTCAAAATTTTTATAAGGAAGGTACTGCGACATGACATAACCGTATAAATTGTTTACATCTAAATAAATAAGATAATTCGATTCTTTAGCAGAATCATAATCACTTACATATTTATTGTTAGCTACAGAATGTCGTTTACAACATTGAACAATTCCTCCCCTAATACCACGTGTAACAAAATTATACATGTTAATGTCAGTTAATAGTTCTAACTCTATTCTTGTTTTTTTCAACATTGCATCCCAAGATAATCCAGGAACAGTATAATATTGGCATGGATCTAAATTATAAATGTTTTTGCAAACTTTACGGAAATTTTCAAAAACATCACATAGTAATAAAACATCTACTTTCAAGTATAATAGTAAATAGTCCAAGAGAGTCGTACATCTAAATGTATTCCATACCTTTTCAGCATGTTTATAATTATCTTCACTACACGCTTCATCAGTTAGTTTATTAAAGAAGAGAGAACGAGGTGGTAATTGTGTTTCCATGAGACGATTCTTTGAATCCAAATAATCATAGGGAAAGACACCTTTACGTTTCATTACATCAAATTCATTATCATTTAAACAAACCGATTTTATAGTTATCAAATCATCATCAGACAAGAAATCTGCAAGTTGATCTAAACTTGATGCTATAAAACGATAT
The DNA here is from genome assembly GCA_963662145.1 of Sturmia bella. NCBI lineage: Eukaryota > Metazoa > Arthropoda > Insecta > Diptera > Tachinidae > Sturmia > Sturmia bella. The sequence continues at coordinate 28,951,900 of OY759171.1, read as the reverse complement.
GAATCGAGACAACGTAGCTCAATAGTATCTTTTTCACTCACCCTAATTCTCTTCGATACGGATATCTATAATTCCTTATTTAAAGGAATGATTTTTATATCACCTGCTACTGATGAAAGTTCTCTTATAAATAAATGACAATCATATGCCGAAAGGTTGTGAAAAAATATAGGGATAAAATTTCCAATTTGATACTCTAAGTTACATATGTATATTATGTGCAGGACCTCTGTAATCACCTGTTAGATGACAATGGTCAGTTACTTTATCTCCAATAGATATGATTTCACCGCATATATGACAATTCATATCTTCATCTTGTCTTTTTTGTTGTATAAACGTTAAAGGTTTCATTGGTATTACTACACTCAAATAGTTCCTATAAATATATGTATAATGCGTCCTCGACTAAACTTTTAAAAAAATGTGTTGATGCATTTTCACCACTATAAATTCTATGTATATCTAAACTAGAATTATAGGAACATTTAATATAATAACTAAATGCAAATGGAATATGCTTTTGTACTGAATTAATATTAGCTGAGTTTTGAATATCAACTGATTCCAGAATACATTCGAAATCTGCATAAACTACAAACGGAACATCTACATAGTTAGTTTTTATGATTCTTAAATCTAAGTATAGAATTTTTATCGGTTGGCATTATAGTTACAAGTTTGTTGCATTCCTCCTTATGTTTCTTTAAAGATGATTCTTTGTAAAAGTGTATGAGGCATGTATTACAAATATACACCTTATTTTTATGTTTTGTAAATTGACTTCTTAAATCTATCTATAATTAAAGAAATATAAAAGGAAACATTTTTTTAATTAGTTTAATTTCACTTTGAGTATAAATTTAAATAACGATAAACATACCTTGATATACATATTTTTTATCCAGACATAATGGAATCGTTCTTCATCTTCCATCAATAATAAATTTATATGTTTACTTTTTTCTTCTTGAGAGAAATAATATGGTCCCACAACATTATAAACTTCTAAATACGTATCTTTTTCAAGTATAGATGTTTTCTTCTTCTTTTCAATAGATCTTTCCAGACCAAAGACATTTATGCTTATTGCCGGGTTGTTGTCTTCAAACTGCTGTATTTTGTTGACAGATAGCGGGAAATTTAAATTTTTAAAATTTAATAATATATTATTTTCCAGGACTATAATATCATCTTGAATGTTGGTTATGTTATACGAAGAACAAATTACACTATTATTTTCTATTGGATATAGCGCTGATATTATAGCCCACTTAAAACAGTATACGTCATTGTTTTGTATATTAACACAAGCTTTTTTTTTTTTTTTTGGTATGTATGTTGGTAAAGAAATATACTGTGAACCTTTTATACATGCATATTTATTAATATTAACATCAAGCTGATTAATTTTTGTTAACGCAAAACCACTATCACGTTCTTGGAACTCATCCATTTTTTGCATAATTATTTCACATTTATTTGCATAAAATCTTTCAATATCATTCATATGGTTAGTTAAAGACAAAATATACATTTTTGTTTGATGTAGTATTATAGTAATTATGGGTTCTTCATCGTCTTTCATCTTCATATATTCACAGAGTAATTCGAAATTAAATTTTAAACTTGTATGTTTTTGTAGATGATCTTTCAAAACACATGCTACATTATCCTTTATGTTATTGAAAAACAATTCGGGATTTAGATTATCCATATTGTTGTTTTTAAACCGAAATGTAGTAATACGGTTTTTGAAACAAGCATCTAAACACTTTATATTATTGATTTCATCAACAATTTTCAAACAATTATCTTTATGTTTGTTTGTGCGTTGATGATATATCCACAGTTTCCTTACTACATCTTCTTTACACTCCTTACAGTGTATAATTTCTTTCTTTTGATTATTTTGATGCTCTATTAAGTGGATATGTTTAAGATAATCTTGCTTACTTGAAAAATTAATGTTGCAAGTCGTACACCTTAATGAATAACCTTGATGATGATGATGCATCCTGATATGTCTATTTAATGAAAAGTTGCGGCTGTACACTTTTCCACAGATATCACAAATAAAGTTGCCACCCATTTTAATTTGATTTATTTTATTAATTTTTTTTGTGAATAAATAACTAAAAGTATAATCACACCTTAGAGTTTCGTACAACAATGAATATATTTTATTAATTTGATTTTATTTTATTACCACTAACAAATAGTATCAGGGTTATTAATATATACCGCAGTAAATGAATTTTATTTATTAAATACTGGTGTTTTGTTTTTAAATAATGTGGTTAACATTTTATACTGATAACAAATAGTATCAGGGTTATTAATATATACCGCAGTAAATGAATTTTATTTATTAAATACTAGTGTTTTGTTTTTAAATAATGTGGTTAACATTTTATACTGATAACTTTAGCAACATAATACACAAAACAATGTCTTCATAAATGTTTTAAGTAGAGATGGAGGGCCCATGTTAGGTCTGCTGGTTCCCTTATTCCTAACAGACGTGGTAAGACTCCATTAAGACTCCCTATAAAAATGTATAAGGGCTTGTCTCTGTCTCTGTAAGATTTTGTAATCAAATTAAGTGATTCATTACATGTTTGAAAATATCCTATCTTGTTTAATATTAGTGAAAGATGTGTGTATTCTTTCTGGTCTTGTATACTTTGGTTACCTCGTAGCAGAGTTGTTATCTGATACTCTAATATTGACAAGTCTCGCTTGGCACCATAATGAACAGTTAAACATTCTGAAATAGCTTCCCAATTCAATGGGGTATTATATGATTCCAGTGAAATATCGGCATTGCCTGTAATTTTTTTTTCTAATAACACTAAGAATGCCGTAGTATTTGGGCGTTCCCTTAAGCGGTTCATAAACTTCTAAGATTCTATCTACACTTTTCTTCCATGAATTATATTCCCCCGGTTGACCTGTAAATTCTTTTAAGCATTTGACTACGTCCGGAATTTTGTCCATGTCCTGCAAATTATTTGTTTATCAGTTGGTCGCTAACATTTTGTACATTTGCATGTGGGCTTAGAGCCGCCTGAACTATTTGATGTCCTTGTTGGCTAAAAATATTTGTGACAACATTTCAAATAAGTGTCGTTAAGTCATCCATGTTCATTTGAACGTTCTGGGGGAGGATTCGCGGGAATATTGGGTTGTCGGATCAGATTATTTGGATTTGATATTTTCCCTTTATTTAATTCTCAGTTTCTAGCATTTAAATATGAAATTTTTTTTAGAATTAAACCGTTTTGAATGCATTGTTGAAGATTGCGATAGTGTAATACACTGTAATTGCTTCTATTATTTAAATCTGTTATTAATTTTCTGTGCTTCATGCCTTCAGTTTTCTTATTTTTTGTACAAAATGGAAAATCGTTATGATAATTATGCAATGCGGTTGGATAGTCCAAGTCTACCTCTAAAATATAACCAAATTCTGAATATTCTTCTATAATATTTATAGTTTTCAACCCATTCAAAATTTTCAAAGGGAAGATATTGTGACATTGCATATCCATATAAATTTTTTAAATCAAAAAACATATAATTTGATTAATTTACATCATCCCATTTCACTGTGAGAAATGAGGTCGATGAATTCATTACTTCCCATTTCTCTGCGAGAAGTGAGGCTGATGGTATTATTAACATATGTATATAAATATTCCATTTATGTATGTTAATAATATTATACATAAATATCACCTTGGAACATTTGCAGATGTCAACCTTTTTACAAAGAATATATGTTAGCGCAAAAGCTTTTCAATATCTACAAAATGTATTTTTTAATCTGAAATAAAAATTGACTAAACGAAAAATAAAATAAATGCTTTTAATATGAAATAAAAACTAAAATAAAATTTTAATTTGATTTGGTTTATTTATTTACATATTTTATTTATTTATTAATCATCATTTTAAACATAATCTAAATCATCTAGATTATTATCATCATCCTCATTTCCCATTTAACTGTGAGAAGTGAGGTCGCTGAATTGATTCTTATGTTGTTGCAGTTCTTGAAGGTAAACGTCTTTTATATGATACCGTTGTCCTTCTTTTACAACTGTCTGATCAGAGGTTATTTCCTCTCTACAGACAGGGCAGGTTTTAGACCATCTGGTCAGACAGTTTCTGCAGGCGTAGTGACTGCAGTTTAGAAAGAGCAAATGCTTCCCCGCCTTAAGTTCAAAACAAATGAAGCATTCGATCCTTTCTATATATAATTTTTGAAGTGGATTATTTTGGTTAATTGAATCCACTTCGTCGTCAATTATTTTTTATTGTCTTATAGAGCTTATTTCTATTGTTAGTTAAATTCTTACTTCTTAAACCGAATTCATTTGGTGTATGAAAAATTGATCTTACAGTTGCCAGATCGTCATCAGATACGTGTCCTGCTAGGTTTTCTAAATTTGATGGCATAATCCGACAAGAATCTAGAAAACGCAGTTCAACAGTATTTCTTTCGTCAAGAGGAACTCTTTTCGATATTGTTACATAGAGAAATTATATTTATATCACCTTAAATAGATGAAAGTTCTCTTATGAGCAAATGACACTCATATGACAAAAGATTGTGAAAAAATATAGGAATGAACTTTGCGATTTGATATTCTAGATTACAATTCACATGTGCGGGTCCTCTATATTCACCGGTTAAGTGACAATGATCTGCTACCCGATCTACAGCAGTTAAAAACTTTTTACAAAAGTAACATATTGTATCCTCTTTTTGTTTTAGTTCTTGAAGAGGTGTTAGGACAGTCATTGGTTTTACTATACTTAAATAATTATGATATATATCTAAACAATCCTTGACTAAATTTGAAAAAAGTGACTTCATGGGTTATCTCCACTATAAATTCTAAATAATGTACTATTATAAGAACGTTTTATGTAATAACTATAAGCAACTGCATTGTGCCTTTGTGTGGACTTTACATTTGCTGAATTTTGAATATTAATTGAATCTAAAATGCAATCAAAATCCGTGTAAACTACAAAAGGCACATCCGTTTGCTTTGTATAGTTTTTAAAACTTACAATATTGTTTTCTGAAGTCGGTTTTCTAGTTATAATTTTATTGTATTCTCCTTTGTGTTTTAGTAGCAAAGATTCTGATTGAAAATAAATCAAACATGTATTGCATAAATATAAACGTCTACGATGTCTTGTCAATCGCCTCTTTATTAATCTATAACTAAACTGTTCCCCTTCTTTAACAACTGTCTGATATGAAGTTGTATCCTCTCTACAGACGGGACATATTTTATGCCATCTGGTCAGACAGTTTCTGCAGGTATAATGGCTACAGCTTAGAAAGAGCAAATATTTCCCCGTTTTAAGCTCAAAGCAAATGAAGCATTCACTCTTTTCTAAATATAATTTTTGAAGTGACTGGGGATTCGTCGAGCAGAGTTACCGCAGGCAGTAGTCCGCATGCTGAAGAAGATGTATACCGCAGTCCACCAAATTCTCCTAACGGGGACACTCAGCATATGAGAAGGGAAGAATGGTCACATCAAGCTGCTGTTCACCTTACTATATTTAAGTGTAGAGAGCTCTAATATAGTTGGCCGGAAAACACAGGTCATGCGGTTTAAGGTGTCGAAGAATGTAATAGTCTCTGCTGTAACGGCAGCCAAGGTCCAATGTTCTACCTCAAGAATAGGAAGTAGCACCAAAGCCCTGATGCGGATTGATGCTCTTTTTAAGGTAAGATCGAGTCTCAGCCGGCAGCAATCTTCACGGGATTGAAGCACATATGCTTTCAAAGCCTTGTAAAACTGAGCAATAAAAATAAAAATGCTCTTCGGTTGATTGGGTGGCATCGCACTCCTTGAAACCTAGTCCAAAAACACGTCTAAGTGATTATCGTTCAACCACTTGCGGTCTCGCAGAACTTCGTAGTCGTGAGCCAAGAGTGGCCATGTCCGGCTCCCAATCATTTTTTGACAAAATATAGCGTTCACGATCCATACTTCGCTTATCAAGCCTATTAATCTTAGATTGCACAACGGGAAAATAGAATTTTTTATTAGTTGACTTTTGTTCTCCTTGCTGTTTCTATGTGCTCTCTTAATATTTCTGTCTCCTGAGCAATTTCGTCCTTCAGGTCCGTTACAATTTCCCTTAAAAACTTTATTTTATAATTCCTAAGATAGATGAAGTACAAACATTTGCTCTTTGAAGGCGTTTATTGGCGTGTTAGCAAATGGTATCAAGTCTTGGGGCAAGGCTGGGTCACTATGCATTGCCGACGTTAAGGAATTTATTTGAGGCGCTCGCGAAAGTGCATTGGCTGCCACATTTGTGTTCCCTAGCTTGTACTACAATTCGTAGTTGTACTCTTCTAATAACGCTTTCCATCTTCTTATTATTGAGTGTTTTTATTATTGAGTGTATTAGTAAGTAGTTGGTGGTCGGTTATTATTTAAACTTTAGGTGAACCGTAAAGGTAATTCCTTAAGTTTTTCAATGCTCAGACGATGGCAAGTATTTCTCGCTCGTTTGTGGCATAGTCTTCTTCCGTTTTTCTGAGGGTTCTTGAAATAAAAGCTATGGGTCTTTCCTCTTGTGACAAAATGGCTCCGATTGCACAGTTAGATGCATCGGTGGTGAGCTGAAATGCTTTGTTGAAATTATGGTAGCCTAACACAACGTCGTGACTTACTAGAGTGTTCTTTTGTTTATTGAAAGCATCAGTTGCATCTTGATTGAAGGAAATAATTTTCATTGCTGACTGATTTTTCTGCCCATTTAAAAGGCCTGTCAGGGGCTTCGCGATCTTTGCGTAATCCCTGATGAAACGGCGATAATAGACTGATAGGCCTAGGAATGATTTTAGATCTGTAACTGTCTTCGGTTGTTGAAAACTTTTCACGGCCTTTAGGTTTTCAGGTTTCATTTTTATGCCGTCACTCGATACAATAAAACCTACAAACTCTACTTTCATTGCTTTGACAAACATACCATCGTTTTGGGCAATATCTGATGCATATTGTTCCGTTTCTATGTGAAAATTGCGCTGCATTTTTTTAGGGGCATGCATTTGGAATGAAGGCTGCATCGGCCCTTTACCTTGAAGTTGGTAACATAGTTTTGGTCGGCTTATGTAGCTAATATTCCTGGTTTTCATACGTTCATCAACGTCCATTCGTTCAGGACGTTTCTCAGGTTTCGGTCCTAATGGTCTTTGAAGAGGTGTTAGGACAGTCATTGGTTTTACTATACTTAAATAATTATGATATATATCTAAACAATCCTTGTCTAAATTTGAAAAAAGTGACTTCATGGGTTATCTCCACTATAAATTCTAAATAATGTACTATTATAAGAAAAATTTATGTAATAACTATAAGCAACTGGATTGTGCCTTTGTGTGGACTTTATATTTGCTGAATTTTGACTCTAAAGGCGTACCGGAATGCGGCTGCTTAAGACCTTTAGGTGATCATTATATCAACGTTCAGTGGTTTCGTTAATATTTTATTGCAGTGGTTGTCTTTCACCCTTGGAATTTATTTAAGGAAAATAGGTGGTATCGCAACCGCAACATAGTGCGAATACCGGCTGCGCCAAATAATGTTAGGGATTTAATTTATTAGTTTTTGTTTCCTTTTATACTCCTGGAGTGCGCCGCAGAGATCGCAGGCAGTTCTTTATTAAATGATAAGACTTGGGTTTAGTTTAAGTGACTCAGTCAGACTCTTCTTTATTAACAAATCTTATAACTATTTATACTAAAAACAATAAACTAAAATATAACAATTCTGCAAAACTTATAACCTAATTACCAATATTAACAATTATGACTTAATTAATATTATTTAGTAACAATATTGCTGACTGGAGTGAATGTGCAGAATTACCAGTCAGCATGTAACTAAAACAAACTTATGACCTAATTATGTATAAGTTAAATTATGCGAGGGTGACTCGCAACAGGTTTAAGGAATTCATTAATTTGCTTATACGGAAATAATAACTAACTAACTAACAGTAGCTAACTAGTTTACAAAAAGAAATCGTTTGTCGAATTATCTCACCGAATATTGTAAATATATCTAAGTTAGAATTCAAACTACACTTAATACAGTAACCATTGATGAATTTTGTATATTCAATGGTTCGAGTATACACTCGAAGTCGGCGTACACAACAGAAGGTACATACATTTGCTAATTGAAATTCTTAAAACTTTTGCGAGTCACCCTCGCATAATTTAAGTTGTTAATAATTAGGTCATAGATTTCCGGTAGGATTCTGTTAGTTTTACACTCTGATGTGCTTATGTAATCATAATTCCTCCTCACATTGATATCGTTTTCTGGGTCAAGATTCCACTTTTTGAGAGCCAAGTAAAACTGTGCATTAAAGACGTGTATCAGTGTTCTGCCATTGCTGGAGTAAGGGTTGTTCTGGGTATCCATCTCATTAACAAATGTTCTTATATACTTTTTATTTTTGCTAAAAAATAAAACTTTGATAAAAAGTTGTGGTTAAGTGTATAAATAATAAAAAATGAACAAACAAACAAACAAACAAATAGTTAAATTAAAATTGCATTAACATTTTTATTTAAGTAAAACAATTTAGTTCATACTTTATTATTATTATTAAAAAAGAAAATAAAAAAATTATAAAAATCGCAGCTTCATCATTCAAAGTAATGTTTGTTGTTGTTGTTGCTGTTGTTGTTTTTGTCTTCAATACTCAATTTATTTCTCTGGTGTATCTTGAGCTTAAACGAAAATAATCAATTATTATTATATTTAATAATCAAAAAATAAAAATAAAAATTATTTTACCAGAAATTACCTGATGTTTCCGCAATAATGGTTAATTCATAGTATAACCCACTGCTTCCTTTCTTTATTTTGGAAATGTAGTATGTATTAACATTAACTTCTGCAATAGCATCATCGTCTATCGTCTCAATAAATATACTCGGTAGGTATATATAATGAGTTCCCTCTACCAGACACCGAATTTTCATTCCAAAGCGTGTCTGAACACGCTCCATCTTTATTATTTTATAATTATGATTAAAAACCATCTCCTTTATAGGGAGAATGGTTTTATTTTGTGATTTTTGAAAAATTTTTTTTAAATGTGATTCCATTTTTGATGATTTACTTAACTTGAATGACACTTAAAGTAAAATTGGTGGAGGTTTTTATACAAAATTCAGAAATACAATTTTGTTTCTAAACAGGAAAAATGTTGAGAGGTTTTTAATTTTTTAAAAGCTTCCGTTGCGGTTTTTCATTTTAATGAAGTTCCTAATTTATTAAACATGTGAGAAATTTTAGATTTTGGAGGCTTTTATTGATGCATGTGTTTTTTTATAATCTTAAAGAGTTTCTGTTTCGTGGTTTATTTCTAAACATGAAAAATGTGGTAGAAATTTTAATGTTGCAGGCTTTAATTTTTAAAAGCTTCCGTTGCGGTTTTTCATTTTTATAAAGTTCCTATTTTTATTAAATGCGTGAGATATTTTAGATTTTGGAGGCTTTTATTGTTACATATGTTTTCATAATTTTGAAAAGGTTTCTGTTTTGAGGTTTATTTAAAATGTGTTTTTATTTCATCATCATGATCATCATCATCATCATCTTCTTCTTTTTCAGTACTGTCATACAAGTTGTTGTAGAATACATATTGCCTCTTCTTTTTAATGATTAGAGTATATAATCCATTCACTCCTTTAACTTTCTTTAAAATGTGTGGATTTGCGTTTAGATAATCCATCTGATTTTTAGTAATAATCAGAAATCGTTTAGGTAAATAAATATGATATTCTTTATTTACAAGACATCTTATACTTTCACCATATTTTGTATCTACTCGTTCTATCTTGTTGATTTCATATGCAGTATTTTCTTCCATATCCTTTAAAGGTAAGTATATAATATTAGGATTTTGAAACAATTTTCTTAAACTTGCTCTCATTATTTTGCTTTTGACTTTTCACCGTAAAACGAATTTTCAAACTGATTCTTTATATTCAATAATTGATACTATAAGGTGTTTTTAGATATTTTAATAACTTCTTATCAATTGCGGTTAAGCATAAATATTAAAAAAGTATACGTATGTATGTATGTAATAATATATAACAGCTGGTGTTTTAATCTTATTGTATCCAAGTTTGTGTTATATATATATATATATATATATATATATATATATATATATATATATATATATATATATATATATATATATATATATATATATATATATATATATATATATATATATATATATATATATATATATATATATATATATATATATATATATATATATATATATATATATATATATATATATATATATATATATATATATATATATATATATATCCACTTATAATCTAAAACCACTTAATACTATTGTACAATATTATCACTTGAAGATGATGTTAATACATTTTCATTGGGATATGATGATGATGATGGTTGTTGACTATTTATTGCATAATGTCCCCATGCATATGTATTAATACTATTATCTCTAATAAATCGCTTATCATCTAAATAACTTAATGCTAATTTACTAATGTGTTGAGTATATATTTCATGAATCTTTGATCTAAATACATACATAGAATCATAATACAACTTTTTCTCCAGCAAACATTTTTTGAAATCATTAATGTTTAATCTAGCTGTTACACTACTCTTAACACCTTTAATTATCTTAATTTCTTGATCTACCTTATCTATTTTTAAAGAATACATTTTAGCACGTAAACCAATGAACTCTCTAAATATTTTTCCATTACATTCATCCCTCATCATGCCCAAAACCTTTTTATTTATCAGTGGAAAATGATAGACATTTTCTTTTGGATATGCAGATGTATCGAAATGTATTGGGAGATCATTTCGAATATCATCGTATATGTCATTTGTTGTGACATCATAAATAAATGAATCCGTATCCATATAGCAGAGATTAATATTTTCAAAGTATTTTGGTTTCATATACTCGTAATGGAAATTATACATTTTCCATTTCGATAGTTCTAAAACAGAAAAACCTATATAAATAGGTTTGTTGTATTCCGTTCGTACTCCTTTCATTTCAATGACAACCATTTCATCGTGAATTTTGAGACAACTGTGGAAGTTGGGTTTAGCAATAAGAGATCTAGCTCCTAATCGCTTACCTCTATTTTCCCATTCACATACTATTTTAACATCTCTTCTCTTGTCAACATTTTCCATAGTCTTCCCATATACAGCATTATTGAGCAATTTAAAAAAGTTTTGTTCAAATGTGTTTTTAGCCAATGTTCTGTGATAGTTATTTTCATCAATATATTTTTTCAACCAATTAGATTGATTAAATTTAAGAATCCTATGAATTTTTCTCAGAATTAAACCATTTCGAATGCATTGTTGCAGATTGCGATAGTGTATTATATAATTGCTTTTATTGTTTAAATCTGTTACTAATTTTCTTTGCTTCATGCTTTCAGTTTTCTTGTTTTTTGCACAAAATGGAAAATCGTTATGGTAATCATGCAATGCGGTTGGATAGTCCAAATCTACCTCTAAGATGTAACCAAATTCGGAATCTTCTGCTATAATGTTTACATTAAAGTCTTCGCAGTTTTCAACCCATTCGAAATTTTTAAAGGGAAGATATTGTGACATTGCGTATCCATATAAGTTATTCACATCAAAATACATTATATATGTAATTTTGATTCTCTTTTGTATAATTATAATCACTAATATATTTATTGTTGGCTATCGCATGCCGTTTACTACATTGTACAATACCCCCCCTAATACCTCGTGCAACGAAATTGTACATGTTAATATCGGTCAACAATTCCAATTCTATTTCAGTTGTTTTTAACATAGCATCCCAGGACAATCCTGGGGTGGTATAATATTGACAAGGATCTAAATTATAAATGGTTTTACAAACTTTACGGAAATTTTCGAAAACATCACACAGCAGCATAACATCTACTTTCAAATATAATAGAAGATAATCTAAGAGTTTGTTGCATTTAAACGTATTCCAAACTTTTTCAGCATGTTCATAATCATCCTCACTGCACAACTCATTCGTAAGTTTATTATAGAAGCATGAGCGGGGTGGTAGCTCTGTCTCTTCAAGACGAATCTCTGAATCTAGATAGTCATAGGGAAAAACACCTTTGCGTTTCATTAAACCGAATTCATTTGGTGTAGGGAAAATAGATCTTACGGTCGTCAGATCATCATCAGATAAGTATCCTGCCAGTTTTTCTAAACTTGATGGCATAAACCGACAAGAATCTAGAAAACGCAGATCAATAGTACTTCTTTCATCGACGGCAATTCTTTTCGATATCGATACATATAACTCTTTGTTTATAGGAATTATATTTATATCGCCTTCAATCGATGAAAGTTCTCTAACAAACAAATGACAGTCATATGACGAAAGATTGTGAAAAAATATGGGAATGAATTTTGCAATTTGATATTCTAGATTGCAACTGACATGTGCCGGTCCTCTATATTCGCCGGTTAAGTGACAATGATCAGCTACCCGATCTACAGCAGATAAAAACTTTGTACAAATGTGACATATTCTATCCTCTTTTTGTTTTAGTTGTTGAAGGGATGTTAGGACTGTCATTGGTTTTACTATACTTAAATAATTATGATATATATCTAGACAATCCTTGACTAAATTTGAAAAAAGTGACTTGATGGGTTATCCCCACTATAAATTCTAAATATATCTAACGCACTATTATAGGAACATTTTATGTAATAACTATAAGCAACTGGATTGTGCCTTTGTGTGGACCTTACATTTACTGAATTTTGAATATCAATTGGTTGTAAAATACACTCAAAATCCGCATAAACTACAAAAGGCACATCCATTTGCTTTTTATAGTTTTTAAAACTCACAATATTGTTGTCTAGGGTCGGTAGTCTAGTTATAATTTTATTACACTCTCCTTTGTGTTTTAATAGCAAAGATTCCGATTGAAAATGAGTTAAACATGTATTGCATAAATACAAACATCTACGATGTCTTGTCAGTTGGCTCCTTATTAATCTAAAATTAAAAAGTTAAAAAAACTATTATTATTAAGTGCGAAATGTAAAAATTTTAAGTTGAGATATACCTTGAAATATTTTTAATCCATACGTAGTGAAATTTCACACCATCTTCCAATAATAACAAGTTAATGTGTCTATCCTTTTCTTTTGAAGTAGAATAGTAGGGTCCGATTATATCATCCTTATCATCCAAACCAAATACATTCACACTAATTTCTGGATTGTTGATTTCAAAGATCTTAATTTTATGTGTTGATAGCGGAAAGTTTAGACTTTTAAAATTTATAACAATATTGTTTTCTAACGTTATAATGTCATCTTCAATATTTATAACTTTATAGGATGTGCACCGATTTGAATGATCATCGACTGGAAATAAGGCCGATATTATGGCCCACTTGAAACAATATTCATCATTATTTTGGACATTGATACATGCATGTTTTCTCTGTATTGCCGATGTTAGAGCAATATACGATGACCCCTTCATGCATTTATATTGATTAATGTTTATTTCTAAACGCAATATTTCTGTTAATGCCCATCCGCTATCACGCTCTTGAAATTCACTCATCTTTCTCACAATCTCTTCACAGTGTGCATTATAAATATTGCTAGACTCTTCTACCGTTGACGATGAGCAGTTTATTACAGTCATTTTGCTTTGATGTGACTTTATTTCAATGGTACACGATTCTTCTTCTTCCTTAACCAACATGTATTCACAAAATATTTCAAGATTAAATTTTATGCTAATAAATTTTTGTGTCATATTCCGTAACAGTTCAACCACTTTATATTTTATACCCGATAAAAAATTCTCTGGTATTAGATCCGATTTGTTATTGTTCTTAATTAAATATGTTATAATGCGATTGTTAAATACTGATTTGTCATGTACTATTTCATCAATGTCACTATCATCATTAGATTTCTTAGCACAATTAATTTTGTGTTTATTTGTTCTTACATGATAGCACCAATTGGACTTAGCAACATATTGATTGCAATCGAGACAATTAATATTATTACTTTCTCCTTCTCCAGTCTTAGAATGTTGTAGAAGATGAAGCTTGTAACTCGACTGATCTGAGAAATATCTGCTACATGGAATACATTTAATCGAAGACGATGGTTCTTCGTGATGTAGTCGATAATGTCTTCTTAATGATGAATTCAGCTTGTATGCTTTTGCACAAATATCACAAATAAATTTGCCACCCATTTTAATTTAATTTATTTTATTAATTTTTTTTTATTATTTTTTTTTTTTGTTAATAAATAACAAAAAGTATAATCACACCTTAGAGTTTAGTACAACAATGAATATATTTTATTAATTTGATTTTATTTTATTACCCACACACTTAATTAAATAATGTGGTTAACATTTTATACTGATAACAAATACGAATAGTATTAGGGAGATTAATATATACCGCAGTAAATGAATTTTATTTATTAAATACTAGTGTTTTGTTTTTAAATAATGTGGTTAACATTTTTTTTTACTGATAACAAATACGAGTAGTATTAGGGATATTAATATATACCGCAGTAAATGAATTTTATTTATTAAATACTAGCAAAAAATCACAGACTTTCGTAAACCGCCCTAATGTAGTCTAATTCATATTGTATTAACCCTCTCATGAACGCATTAAATGTTACGACTTCACTTCAACAAAAATAACATCCACCACGACTTCACTTTAAGCAAAACCGAACACGCTGCCGCCTCATAACACAAAATATCATGGGGTCGAATTTAACCCCATCGACCGTTAAAGGGTTAAGGTATGCACATTTTTCCTTTGCACGGTGGCAACACTGACCAACACCCGACCCACATCCACTAAATTTCATGGGTGGCAACACTGGTCGGCATGAGCCAACATTTTGTATGGAAAAAGTGGCCCAGAAGGAACGTAAACATACAACTCTGTGCATTAAAGACGTGTATCAGTGTTCTGCCATTGCTGGAGTAAGGGTTGTTCTGGGTATCCATCTCAGAAAAATTTCAATATGATGGTCACTGAGCCAACCATTATTCTTTACCACCTGATGTTCAGAGTGTGTTAATTCCAGATCCCTGTTATTGCTCCTACATCGGGAAAATATTGTGTCTGTTTTTGATGATGTAAAACTGGCTTGCTGAACAGCCTGAAGGGAAAAACAAATAAATAATAAAAAAAAAAAAACCGAAAAAACTTTGACGTAGCTGTGGTATTTCTATGGAGTGTACATGGACACACTAGTGTCCCGTATTTCTTGGTTAATTCTTCTATTAATTTTTTCTTTTCTCGTATTGTTTCTGTCGTATATTTTTTATGTAAGGATTTTTTAGCATTTGTTATTACTTTTTCAAGTTCTTCTATAATTTGCTCCATTTAATGTTAAAAAATTTGTTGTTTTTTTTTACAATTTGTAGAAGAGAAATTTTATTGTGTCATGCATTCTGAACATTGTTTCTTACTATTTGTTTTTTTATGTAATGTTGAAGGAATTTATATATGAGTATTAGTACTAAAATTATTAGTAGAATTATTATAATATCTTGACTTATTGAAATTTTATTTGTGTTTATTGCATTTGCTTCTGCATGCCCTTCTATTTTTGTGTCAGCGATACCCATTATATTCTCTATATTGAAATCTATCATTTATGAAACTATTTTTCTGGTTTTCTAAATATGTTTTGAATAGTAAGTAGTTCTAGATTATTTAGCCTTAAATTCAAATGATATTTTCATGAAATCAAAAAGTTTTATTTATTAACATGTGTACTTCCAACCTCTAGCTTTAAGTTGTTTTAATTTTGTTATTAATTCGTGTTTTTGTTTCCCCGTGCTGATATTAATAACTCGTTGGAGGTCCCAGCATTCCTGTTCAAATCTCTTTTTTCTGCCGCCTCTCACTTTGGGTTTGGTTGACTGTTGTTTCTTAAAAAATCGCCATGTGGTATTTCTATGGAGTGTACATGGAAAAATGTTAGAGTTTTGCAGGAGCGGACATAATTTTTTATCTGCCTTTCCCACCGGACCACTTATATTGTGTTCTGATGCGAAAATAGGTATTAAACGTGAAACGTTTTTATTACCCTTTTAATATCTTCCGGACTAGTTAAATAGATTGTATTATCTTCCTTGTCCTTGTCTTTGTTCGTCATATTTTCCCTACCGTGTTCTTCAATTTTGTTCTTCTGATTTTTTGTAGCCTTCGCCTCAGTTCTAGTCAATACACTAATTCGATCCTTCCTTGCAGTCCGGTCAGTATAGAGTTCATTATTCTCTGAAAAGTGGCTGGTGCTCCTGTCAGTCGAAAAGGAATGCGATTGAACTCATAGTGTCCCAGATTGGTACTACCGTCTGCTCCAATTGTTATGGGTTATATTCCTATATTCTCTTATTGCTACAGGAATAACCCTTTAAGATTAATTTTGATTTATGTGATGTTTATATTCCAGTAGCCTCTTATTGCTACAGGAATAACCTTCAATTTCCTTTAAGCATGTTTAGCTAATATCCTGGCGACCTCCAGGGAGATCGCAGGATAGCGAACGAGGCCATTAGTGCCACAGTAACGACCGTACTAGGAAAAGGTAAAAATGCCGCAGTGATTTCCTAGAGCACAATTGTAATAAATAAAAGATTACCTTGTAATTTTAATTCTAAACTCATTCTCTCCTTTTATTTTCAGTTATACTAGCTTATATACTAAAATTAAATTACAGTAACAGGGTAATGTTATTTACAGGTCTGTTGGAGCCGTCTGCAGATTTATTCCCCGTGTAACCGCTTGTTTGGCAAACACTGCAGAATAAATTTTCCAGTCTCCTTCTGTATTCCGCTTCCTGATGACATTTCCCTCTTCAGTAGTTACATCTTTCTTGTTTTAAGTCTTTGTGGAGTCTAAATGATGGGCCTTCCTCATGGCCATAGGTGCCGCAATGTGTGCAGTGTCATGCAGTTTCTTTTCGCAGTTCGTACGATTATGACCCTCCACCTTACAGAAAGTACATGGTGCCATTGAGGTCACAATGTTCATCCCTAAATGGCTTTCCCCGAAGAGGTTTTCCGCATTCTTCACCACCTGTATCAATTCTTGGAGCTCTCTATTCCCTTGACATATAAACCGTGTTTTTAAGGCCTGGTCTATCAGCCCCTTTATAAAGCCCTTCACTGCTTTCCGCCTTAAACCTTCCAAAATAGCCTTCATACAGCCAGCATCACTGCACTCTGTTTCTGTGATACTAGCAGCTTCAATAAGTAGCGCTTTCAATTGGCTACCAAATCTGCCCGCTGATTCCTTAGCGCCTTGTCTGGAAGATCAGAGATCCAGAGTTTTCCTTTTTAAGTAGACCTTCTTGACTACTTTATAGGACATCATCATGTTAAAATAATGAGTGGTTTGCAGTTGTCATACGTTTTGTTGTCGTTTGCTATCAGCTTTGACAACCCAGAAGATGAAAATAGTGGAAAAATGTTGTTGTAAATCGGGGAAAAAAACAAACTAACAACAATAAGTAGAAAAAGCAAAAGGAAAAAACAAGACGAATTCTTTACCAGGAGAATTCACCAGCACAGGTAATTAGAGAGCAATTCCATTACACTTTTCTACAACTCTTTGCTCTGGATTTGGATCAAAAGATATGACAACTCGCAAGAAAATCTGGAATGGATGGGAACGCGACCATCTGTAATGGATTCATCTTGTGTGATTATTTTTTGGCAAGGCGGCTGCACACAAGGTGAGGGCCAATCAAAATTAAATATAAGGTCAAAATCAGGGTCCAATAATAACGTATGTGCAGCTCTATAATTTTGTTTGTATGAAACTACGCTATATCTATCAAAAGCACCAACAAACATGTATATGTAACACAGGGATGCAAAGCTTATTATTAGCATTTAAGAAAAAATACACATATTTTATTGCAAAGCTCATTTAGATCGAGTACTTATTATTGAGGATGTCTAATAGTTACATTTTATAGCACTCACTTAATCATGGTAACATTCTATGGCCAAAAATTATGCAAAAAGTGCACTCGTGTCAACATTTTCATCCCTGATACAAATTACCTAAATATACATAAGCAATAATAGCACGCTAAAAATAAAATCTAGCTTTGACAGTCTTATAACCAATGTACCTCGATGCCAGGTAGCCTTACAAGCCCAGCTGACTGCTGCTTTTTGCCTGAAAAACTGTTAAAATACAAACACACAAACGCAAACAAATGGGTAAAAGAATTACAGTATTTTTACCAACAAAATACTTGAAATATTTATGGGTGCTGTGTTTTTTATAGTTATGCGGTTACCTGGTATCGAGGTTCTTTCATTATAACGTTGAGTAGTTAAAAAATAGAACCTGATGAGCCAAAGTGAATTTATTAACAGACATTGGTAAAAATTATTGATGAAGATCAGGGTATTTTCAAGTAATTTTTCTTGTTTTATTAATAAGCAATCTATTTTGCATATTTATCTTAATGTTTTAGTTAGATTATGATCAAAATAAAATATCGCAGTTATTATAAATATTAAAAAAAAAGTAAGAAAACAATACATTCCATTTTATCTATTTTTTGAGAAACCAGACTGGTTTAAATCACTATATCGTTTATTAATGTATTTGGAAAGAATATTCCAAACTCAAGAACTAAGTTTAATTTTAAACTTTTTTTTCTGTGAGTGTTTTTGTTTGAAATTATCTCTTCAAAAACATCGATAAACGATACGACTTTACCTGTGAATTCAGCAATTGAAAACATTTTTTTTTTTTTTGTTTTATACAAAAAGAGATGGTATAAGTTTTATTTTAACTCAAAAAAATGTATATGAACAAAACAAAATTACAATTTCAATAAATTTATTTAGTTTTTTTTAAATTATAAATCACCTGTAACTAGATACATAAGTACTTACATACATACATATCGCACACCCGGGTAAAAAATGGCTCAACTAAAAATTAAAATTTTTCAAAAACCGAAAATATAAAACTGCTTTTCACCTAAACAAAATTAGTTAAGAAGAAAACCAGACCACTTAGTAGATAGACCATACAAATTATGATTACATGTTATCACGTACATAGTTTAAGCATATATGTAAGTAACATTTGAACTGGGTGTGCGTTATGTACATCTTATACTAAATGAGATATATGCATGCATTTGAACTATTTGTTAATAACATTTTTTATGGAAGTTTTTAATTGAAATATATTTGAAATTGGCATTTCTGTCTTGAGTAAGACAGTGTTTAAGTGTTTAAAAACATGTAAATGACATACACATTAGAAATATACCATAAGATACATACACACATCTTGTTAATTAGCATTGATAAGACTATCATTAACTATGATAAAAACTAGATTCGTTTTAAGATTCAGAGTGTTGATCTTGAAAATTTGTCAGTAACTGTTACATATTCTGGACGATATGGAAGAGTAGCTTACGTCGAAGGGCACGTATTTCAGAGTAACTTTGTTTGTCAAGATAAATCTTCATAAATCAAATCTTGATGTGAGTCCACATGACGCAGCTTTTTGTTGACCGTCCATTTGCTTCAAAAAGAAGGAGTTTTATGCACAATTACTGAAATTTCTCTTATGTCGACTTAGGCTACTTTTCCATATTGACACACACATATTAAAATACTTAAGTAAATAAAAAACAACCATAATAACTGAAATGAAATGTTTATAGACAAATAAAACTTTTGAGTACAAATTTGTTGATTTAAATTAAAGTCCATTGAAAAATTCACGTTTTATATTTGTGATAAAAAGAAGTAAAAATCAAAATGTATTAGATTTAAGGTAACTTATACATACACTAACCTAAACTAAGCAACTGTACCACTAAAAACTGCAACTGCACTAAAAACTAGAGCTCATGACCACAATAATGTACACACAAATGTATGTATCAACATGACTCCGGAGCTACCGACTCCAGAACACTCGATTATCACACACAAAAACAACTACGCGTTACTCATATTCTTGAATACTTTTCAACCTGCATGAATGCTGGGTCAACCCCTGGTCCAAAGCCTGCGATGCTTCTCTTTTACAAAGATGGAAGGATGTGTCAGTATAAGCAACAACAACATGCGGAAATTGATCGAAAAAGTGGGTCATCTTGGGTTTTCACAACAATGATGTCGCGAAATTACAATTTCATAATCACAATAATTTACTGGCCAATCAATTCAACCAATTGTTGATCGTGTAGAGTGTTGATGAAAGCAAAAGTCGGCCATGAATAGCAACATCAGTAGCAGCAATAACTATTTCAAATTAAATGAGAACGCAAGGAACTCCAACGACAAATTGGTTCAACTGGCGATGCTGTGATTATTTATAACCGTGATTTCGCAACAATAAGCAATTGGTAGTAAATCAACTGAACTATTGGCTGATGGTTCAGAATATTGGTGCAGAGGAAAATCAGGCACAAACAGCAACAGCAGCAAACACTATTTAAGAAATTTCAAATTCAATAACAACACATGGAACTCCATCGGCAAAGTGGATCTGTTGGTGATGCTGTGAAATGACAACTTCGCAACACTGACTTGTTGATGATAAATTTACTAAATAAAGTACTTGCTGCGGGCGCAGAATATTTGTTCGGGAAATGGTCAGGCAGAAGCAGCAACGACAACAGCAGTACCAAAAAAATGATTTAAAGAAGACAAGAAAAGTAAAGTTGAAGACTTTCTCCCTGGACTACATACCATGGCTGTTTTTCTATCACAAAAAAAATCATTCTCAATTTTGAGAAAGTAAAAATTGAACTAGAAAGCCCAATAAAATTATTAACAATTGCAAATCATATAGTTCAATATAAAATTAAATTAATGATTTAAAGAAGTTGTTGAATCAGTCGACAAGGTGGCTCAACTGGCGATGCTGCAAAAATTACAATTTTACAGCAATAACCAATTGGTGATAAATGTACTGTATTATTTACTGATGGCGCAGAATATTACTGCGTGAAGAAGACGGGCGCAAGCAGCAACAACAACAACAGCATAAAAAATTATTTAAAGAATTTGAAGTTAAATAATAATACATGGAAATCAATTGAAAAAGTGCGAAATCACTTGTTAATGATAAATCTTCTGAGCTGTTTGCTGATGGCGTAGAATATTGCTGCGGGAAAAAGTCAGGCACAAACAGCAGCAGCAGCAACTATTTGAAGAAGTTGAAGTGAACTAAAAACGCAGGGAATTCAAACGATAAATTAGTTCAGCTGGCGATCCTGCTAATATTGCTAAGCAACTCTACTTTACTGCGAAATCATATACTACTGATAAATCGGCTGAACTATGATGCTGATACTGAACTACTTGCTGATGGTGCACAATGTTGATGCGAGGGAAAGTTGAAGAAGATGAAGTTAAATAAAAACGCAAGGGACTTAAAGGATAAATTAATTCAGCTGGCGATACCGCAGTTATTGCTGCGAAGTCATAGTTTCGCAAACATAATCAATTACTGATAAATCAGGTGCAACACTACAATTTCGCAACAGTTTTCAATTAATGATGATAATACTGAATTAGTTGGGTACAAGCAGTAACGACAACAACAGCAGCAAACTTTAGTTAAGGAAGTTGGAGCTAAATTATAATACACGGAAAATCAATCGATGAAGTGGTTCAACTGGCAAATTTTGCAACAATGACTAATTGATGATGAATCTACTGAACTGTTTGCTGATAGTGCAGAATATTGGTGCGGGGAAAAATGCAGGTACAAACTGTAACAACAACAACAGCAGCAAGAACTATTTTATGAAGATGACGTTAAATAAAACCGTAAGGAACTTAAACGACAAATTGGTTCAGCTGGCGATGCTGCAGCGCTGATGGCGACGTTGCAATTATTGTTGCGAAATCATACAACACTGATACATCATTTGAACTATCTGCTGATGGTGCAGAATATTGGTGCGGGGCGAAAGTCGGGCACAAGCAGCAACGACAACAGCAGCAAACATTAAAATAAATTGAAGTTAATTAATAATACACCCAAATCAATCGACAAAGTGGCTCCACGAGCGATGGTCCAATAGTTATCAAATTTTCAAAAAATAACCTATTGCCGGGCAATCAACTGAACCATTTGCTGATAGTGCAGAATATTGTGCGAGGAAAAGCAGCAAGAATTAGGCAAAGAAGAAAAATTAAAATCCTAGTACACACTATAAGAGGACTACAGAGATGAACAGAGAAAGGATGATTTGTTGCTAAAGTTATTGTAATTTTGCCTGCGGTAATGGGAAAATGAGCTTTCTGTGATATCAAGTTTTTGGTGTTTGCTGATTTCTACGGTAGTTATTAAATACTTACATATTTTAAGATACAAGCCCTGTTGACGTGAATAAAATTATTCTAACAATAAAAAAGTATTTTCTCACCATTTATACACTTTATTTACTACTTTCTCAACTTTATTTGTTTGAATGAAAAATACTCTATGACAGCTATCCGTCTTTTTATACCACTTATTCTTAATTTACTCTTACAATATCATTCTTTTCTTAAATATTAAAATATTCTTTATTTGAGTTAAGGCCTGTGTGTAAACTGTGTTTTGCTATTTTATAGTTATTTACATTATCCTTGTTTTCATTTCTTTTAAAAATGATTGACATTGTAAGTGCGAATATGAATATATGTATGTATATTTAGATATTTTGTGTTATATAACAATCAGAATAGTGGTATCAATGACCAAATACACTGTAATTAACTGCTAAGATGAAGAGTAAAATAAAAGATGAATAAAAAACGTAATAAAACTATAGCGTTTTTATTTTCCTAAAGGAACAGATGTCAAATAAGTATATAATTATTGAAACGTGATTGTTGCAACGGCACGTAAGTATATCTATATCCATCAGAATATTCTCAACATTTTTACATACGATTTTAATAACGCTCTGCAGAAAATGTGCTAATACGCGAAAAATCTTAGGCATGTTGTTAAGATCAAATATCTTAACACCTTACTGCCTGCTGTCAATCAGTTTTACATATACGAAAGCTGATTGACACGAGTGTAACGCAGACATGACTATTCAGTTCTCCTTTTTGTCACTAGTGACTCACTATTCAACCAACCATTGTGCTAGTCGTACGACAATTTATTTCTGTACAATAATTTAAATTTTTAAATAAACCAAAAAGGGAAGTGTGTTCCTTCCATACAAAGTGTATTTTATTTCACTATATCGGCCCATCGAATTTCCCCTTTCCACCAGCAAATTCATAATCTACAGTCCACTACATTACTTTGCGGTAACACATGTATTCAGTCTTTTCAGTTTGACATATTGTTACATTTTTAGTCTTGAATGAAAACGGTTTTTACAGAGTCTTTATTTGCAAACGGAAATAAAACACACTCAGTTATTTTATTTACAGCACTTTAAGTTCAATCTTCATTCATTTTTCAACTCTGTTAAAGCACTTTGCTAGAACACTTTTCACACTGTTACTCTACTGGTGTAGAAATTAGACTCATTGTTTATTATTGACGGTAACGCAGTTAAAAGAAGACTGTCCCAAGGCAAATGCTTGCCACTATTTACATATGTATATTCACTTAACTTCCACAACTTTCTAAGTCGAGAACCATCTTCAATACCCAATGCCCGTACTGATGACTTGTACGCCATCAATAGACAAATTAATTTCGAAAGTCTAAAGGTGGGATCACACGATTGCCGCAATGCACCAATTTTACACAATTTTAATTGGGCTGAATTGGAGCATAATAAAAAATTTGTCCCAATCAAATTCTCTGCAATCACATGATTGTGACATTTTACTGAAATTTTATTGTCGAAAATTGGCCCAAAACAATTTAGTACCAATAATTGCCGCATTATAGTCACACGATTTTTATATTATACGGCAACTGTGAAAAACAGCTGTTGTAGCTGATGACAAACTTTGTTTTCCCCAAAAAAAAATAAATAAATTAAATGTTAAAAATATGGTTTGTTCATTAAAAAGAAAGAAAATTGCTTCGGGTATTATTATAATGTTGTGCGGGCTGAAAAAAGCAAAAAATGAATAGTAACAACAGTTGCATTTTACTGATTGAAAAGCAGAAATCATGTTTGGAAGACGCGTTTAAACAGTTTTGAAACTAAATACATGTATACATATGCATATTATTGGCGCGTATTGTCTTCTTTGGTTGCCGCATGAGAACACAATAAATATTGATGCATTTTTAGAATTTTTATTGATGATTAGTTGTATGTCAAGTGTTCACATGGTTGTCGCATCAGGGTTGTATTTGATTGGGACAAATAGGAACAACATTCGTTTTGGTTGCCGCATGAGCCAATAAATTGTGCTATCACACGATTGGCACACAAAATGTAACAAATATTGGTGCATTGCGGCAATCGTGTGATCCCTCCTTAAGATTACAGCTGTTGTGCTAAAGCTTAACACCGGTATTCATAAAAAATAAAACATTGTTGAAACACATTTTAGAACAAATTTTTCATATAAAATTTGTTCTAAAATGTACTTCAGCAACGTTTTATTTTTTATGAATACCGGTGTAAATGTTGATTGAATTACTTAAGATGTGGCAGCATTTTCGAGGTCCTTTTAGACCAATTGTTGGACAACCGTTATTAAGCATGGAGATGCTTTCCTACTCTTTCTCAGATGTCGGTTATAGAAGCACTAATCAATTACTTGTATAGATTAGAGGCCATATTCATAAAAATTATTGCAAGTTTATTAAGCTTTTATTTGAAGTATTTCTACGGAATATTAGTCAAATAAACGTGTAATAAACATTCAATAGTTTTTATGAATATGGGTGTAACAATTTCGTATATTGTTTGCTTTGAACATGTGAATTTCTATCCGTCTATTAAATTTCTAAGTGAGTAAGGTTTGAGCAGACCAAAAGACAATTCACAAATTGCCCATCTTTCAATTGCCAAAATGTAAAACCGATCTTAGTCAAGAAAAGTGTTCCAGTTTACTATCATTTGCAATTAAAGAATCCGCAAATCCTTTTTACAAATTTAACATCTTAACAGTATAAGAATTATCTATTTCTTTCCATCCTGTTGAAACCACTTGTGTGAAGAGTACGATGGATGAGCTCACAGGTTTGACTAAAAGAATTCCGTAATCTTGAGCCGATAATTTTCACAGTGGTACATACACAGTGGAAACTCAGAAAAGTTAAGACACAGAAAAATTAAATATATGGAAAAGTTAAGGTCTCGGTCGCCACTTTTACTCAACATGCATCACTCTAAAAAATTAAGTGTTTTTTTAACTTTTTAGAGGCATTTTTTTAATTTTGTTTTTTTTTCAAAGTCATTTTATCTTCTTACATTTGCAATACTTAATACATATTTATATATAGCGTGAGGGATGTACACTTGTAGACATATGTTCAAAATTATATGAACCGTGATAATTTTTTGCCAACTTTATACATATGGTACATACATCCAAAATCAATCACACATAATGTGATTGCTCTCATCATTTGGATATAAAAGAAAACAGTCGTTCAATATGTTTTGATCACAACAATGTTAGCAGTAAAGAAGCAAAAAAGGTTATCAATAGCCGAAAAATGCAAGATAAAAAAACTAGATGAAGGCGTTCTTGCAAATATATTGGCCATTGATTTTGATGTTTCTGGAGCATCAATTACAAAAATTAAAATAAAAACAAAGAAAATATTTATACGGCATTGTAAAATATATGTATATGAAATAATTAAGTGTAAAACTTTACATAAGGCAGAATATGTGGATTTGGAGAAGATTTGGACCGTTCCTAGACCAACGTGAAAGGAGCTGTCCATTGAGTGGTCCAATTTCAAAAGCTAAGGCTAAATAACTTTTAAAACAAGTCTATCCAGATAAAAATATAAATGACCTTAGAGCAAGTCAAGGCTGGACTTCTAGCGACATGTTAGCAATTTGCATGTATGTACATAAATGTATGTAATTTTAATTTAAAGTTTAAAAATAAACAATTTTTTTTTTGACTATGGAAAAGTTAATAATTCGGAAAAGTTCATCACCCACAAAACAAACTGCTTAACTTTTCCGAGTCTCTACTGTATTACTAAATGGTTGCTATATTGTGTCAATGGTGTAATTTAGTTTTCGAACTCACAACTCAATTCAAACCAAATGCGTTCCACCTAGTGGTTGCACTGTCTTATCGACAATAGTTTGCATCGGTAAAGTGTGGTGAAATACCATTTTGTTGAGTGGTGTTTTCTTCAATTATTTAAGCCGAGGGCATTTTGAAATCTTTCGTCTTTGGAATTGAGGAAATAAAGCGAATTATTTCATGTACGAATTTGGGACCAAATATGCTGCAAAAACATCGTATCAAGCGCGTAATCATCACACTCAAAACAAATTCAATCCTTCTGTACTTTAATTCAATCCCAATCTGTATCAAAAGTATGGTAAATACGAAGGTCCTTAAATCAAGTACGGCGTGCTTGTTTTTATGTACAGACTTTAGCCATATTCAATCCGCAATCAGAATTCAATATTCTATGAGTACGAAACCCTAAAAAACGGTATAGAAATGTAAAACGGAAAAGCACATAATACTGCATCGTCGTGAAATATTTTCAATTTAATTTTTTTTAAACTTCTTTGCATAGTTTTTTGTAGGTGGCAAATAGGAATGGAAATTCGTCCGTTGGATGCGTTATGAGAAGGAAAAACCGGCAGTTTTACAACACAAATTCTTTCTACTATAAATAATCGAAGAGTTTAAGAAGTTGAACATTAAACCACGAGCTTGCAAAACATCTACTGCACCATTGACCGGAGGCAACACAACAAGTCAGCTGCCCAAGTTTTCATAATTTTTGCAATAATAGTAAAGCTGAGGGAGATTATATAATTAAAACCAATTCGGATTCAGATGAAATACACAAAAGAGAATAATTTATCGCAACTTACTTCCCGCATAATTTCTCTAAATTCAATTAGTTATTTTTTCATATATGTATGTATATTATATTTTGAAGGTATTGTCTACTTTTTGCCAACTGTACTTACAAAAATAATAATAAAAAAAAAAACGTTAAACGACAATAATTGGTCTTTTTAGGTTTTTAAAATGTCAT
This sequence comes from Sturmia bella, assembly GCA_963662145.1. Classification (NCBI taxonomy): domain Eukaryota; kingdom Metazoa; phylum Arthropoda; class Insecta; order Diptera; family Tachinidae; genus Sturmia; species Sturmia bella. The sequence continues at coordinate 28,924,590 of OY759171.1, read as the reverse complement.
AAATCAATTTTCGCCCTGACTAACTGCCTGTTCCTCAATGTCGCAGTCGTGCGATTGTTCGCTTTCAAAGCGAAAGAAAATTGTTTTGGGTTCCTCTATGAATTTCTTTTATTCGAATGATGACTCGATCGACAAGTCGAAAAAACGTAAGTGTTTTCATACAAAATCCGGTTCCTCAATATCGATCATGTCGTCAGCACTGCGAACACAAATATCAAAATCAAGCACTTGCTGTTTTGCTATCGAGTGGGAGTTTTTATAGAAACAATTTTTGTTTTTCCGCACTATTTCCGCACTTTCAAAATGTTTGCTTTTTTTATCACAGAGTACTCTGCACAGAATACTCTGTGGTACTCTGTGTTATTTATGTACACATGTATTTGCTTTGGCTTGTCAAATGTAGCTGACCAGAACAATTTAGTAATTTTTATTTCAATACTGCAATAAAAAATCAACTAAAACTTTAATTTGCCGATCTGGCATCTCTGTAAAGTAAATGCCAAAAATTTCATGACGTAAGACTATGCGAACGCAAGCTGGCGACATAGAGGAATCCAAATTGACTCGAAGTCGAGCGACTACATTTCGATCGCTTAGATTTTCTTGCGACATTGAGGAACAGGCAGTAAATTTTCTGGATTACGAATTTTTTAGCATTTTCAGATATGGACTCGATACAACTTTTTCAAATCCTGGGAATACGATGTGTATGCTTTTAACAAAGTTTTCAATGCAAATTCCTAACTACACGTATACATACACTTAGGTCAAAATTTTCCAACAATACGAAGAGCTTGTGAATTGGGCAGTTGTAATTTAAAAATATTTTCTGTGCTCTTGCCATAGTTAGTGACTATACTTATACAAATAATAAAAAAAGATTAAATAACGATTAATGTATGGTTAAATAGGTTTCATCTATTTAAGTACTTATTATTAATGTATAAGTATATCGTAAAGATTATGCAATACACAGGTGAAAAATCAAACTAATATTTGCTTACTATACAATGTTCTCTACAACAATCATAAACCAAATAAATTCAAGAGGACTTATCTGCAAAGCCATAAAGTTTCATTGGAAAACATTCTAAACCGATAAGAGATAAACAAACTAGACCTTGCAAAAGATAATCTAAAAAATCCCCTGCATTTCAAGCAAACACAGCTGGAACTCCCAGACAGTTTTCAATATGTATAAATAGCTTGTTTCTGCAGTGTTTTTCAGCAACATTCAGAAAAATGAAGGCATTTGGCATTTTAGTAGCATTTTGCTTTGCAATCATTTTACTTGCGGAATCCCAACTTGCCAAAGCGGAAGACAGCAATGCTCAATTAAAAGAACTAACACCAGGACTACAACACAGTGGATTAGTTCTAAATAGACAGAAAAGGGCGACATGTTCCATTAACAAACTGTTTTGTGTAGCACACTGTAAATTGCGCAAATTTAAAAATGGTGTATGTAATAAGAAAAAAGTCTGCGTTTGCAAACATTAAGTTGAAGTCGTCAGGAAATTTTCTGGTTGTACATATTTTCTAAAGAACTCCTCTTCTGGATGAAAAAAAACAAATGTTAAGCAATAAATAAATTTTAAAGACGTTTGTCCTGCTTCTGGTAAGATTTGGTGTTTTATTATTTTCACAACTAAATGAAGAGTCAACTCAAGTATGTTCACAGTGGACACTTGTAGAATTCTGGCAAGCACTTATTATCTGTTAGCTCGTACTTTTGGTAAAAATGCAAAATGATGAGAAAAATCTAGGGTATGTGTTGAATATTGAGAGTCAAAAGGGATCCGAATTTAGCCAAAAACTGCTTTCGTGTTCAAAGCTCGTGCAAGGGAGAAAGAATCGAGAGAGCAATATTATTCTTCTTGCACGAAATAGCTCCCACTTTTTTTACGTGTTAGTTTTGGACCCTAAAACTTTTTTATGCAGGAACGAACACAGTGAGCCCAGCGAGCAACGTGGGTTAAAGTAATAGGTATAAACACCCAATTGATATGGCAGAAAACCCTAAGTAAAAATAAAACAAACTAAACGAAATAAAATATATAAAATAGAAATACATATTGGAAAGCCGACGACAATGGACGATGATGGCCTGACCCGAACTAACATTACTTTGAAACCATTTTTCAGTAGACATATTACTCGTCTCTTAAACGCACTGGACACAGAAGAGATTTAGCTATAAAGCTCTTCTGTGAGTTATTTAATATTTCATCCTAATCATCCTGACAACATGGTTCATGGGGGTACGGCAATGATAACACGTAACTTTATCAAATGCACAGAAATTCAAGATTTTAAAAGGGGTAACATCAAAGCAACTTCCATCCTAATGGAAAACATACATATGTATATGGCTCACTTTCCATATCTGCTGTTTACTGCCCTTCAATGTATTGTTACGTTTTAACCTTTTCAAAACGTTTTCCGTAGATTCTTTAATTGTAATGAAGTTAACAACACTCACGTCTTCAGTTTACAATAATCAACAGTTCAACACTTTATTTGTAACACACTATACTTGTAAACACTTTACTAAGAACACTTTACTAAAAGAACAACACTTTCACTTAATCACTTTTTATTACTTAAGACACTTTACACGTTAGCGCAGCTAAAAATCGACTGACTGTTCAGCGTTGAGCTTCGCTGCTTTTATACCTCCAATGATCATTACTAGAACATTCTAGACGTTTACAGAAGCTAATCACGCCACATCTATAGTGCGATGTGCGATGACTCATCATGAACAAAAGATATACACACACACCGACATACATACACGCGGCAGTAAAACTCAAGCATCTGAGTCGCGCACATACATGCACACACGAATATTGTATCGTGCGGTGGTGGTTTCTTTTATTTCGCTGTTGTGCTTATTTATCCACACATGTGTGTCAGTATGTGCACACTCGCTGTGCTGCCGTTTTGTTTATCAACAAGCTTCCATGTATGAATGTGTGTATATACCTCCTGTGTTCATTTACAAATAATAACAAGACAATATACGCACATATAAAATAACGATGATTTAGTACGTTCTAGAACAATCACAATCGGTCCGTTCACGACCAAATTTGTAACAGTATAATAACTCAAACATTTACTAACTGTTCCTCGATGTTGCAAGAAAATGTAAGCGATCGAAATGTAGTTGAACGATTTTGAATCAATTTGGATTCCTTCATTTCGAAAGCTTGCGTTCGCCTGGGCTTACGTCATGAAATTTTTGCTGTTTACTCTATAGACATACCAGATCGGTAAATTAAAGTTTTGGTTGACTTTTTATTGAAGTATTAACAAAAACTACTAAACTGTTCTTGTGTAAATACAACCCTTCTTAAAGCTAACAAGCCAATGCATTGCGAAATTTAAACCCTCCTAACATGTGCAACGTGACAGTCTAGTAGTCTTCTTATTAAAAAGTTGAAGGACAATTTAACTGTAGCGACCATTATCACCGGTCCAGCAAATAGACAACTATCTCATATACCAAGGATACCATTAATCATTCAAACACCTACAGTGCACTGTTCATGCTAACAAGTCCCAAAAGCCCAAACCTTCCAAATATTTTGTAGGGATCGAACTACGAAAACAATGTTTTACCCATGGCCAACTGTATATTGCCCTATTGCGGATTGGAGCTCCACAATATTGTTACAAATTGTAACAAGTCATGCGTCATGGGTTAATACAACACAAGTGGTTGAGTGGCAGTGTTCCAAGCGACATCTGTGAACTAGTAGGAAAACACCAGCATGTAATTTAAATAAAAGTTCGTATAAAGGTCGTGTTACACTATCCTACTCAATCGTACGATTCATTCATTGAAAATTGCTAGCTAAATCTGATAGAACTCTGTCCTACTTTAAAAAGTCGCATCAAAACGGCCACACTATTATACTTTTGTAAACAGCTTCGAAAAGGCAACTCTGATCGCATAGAAAAAGATAATTTTTGAAAATTTTCGAAAGATTAACAAATCGGACCGACTTCTCAAAAGTTCTCACACACATACACTTTTAGTCCAGACTATCACACTTTTTGGACACACCTCATTTTTAACAGATCGTACGACTCAATAGGATAGTGTATCACGGCCTTAACGATTGTTCGAAAAGGATGTCGCAAGGTGATGCCACATCTTAAGCTTTAGGACAAGGTTGTTGTCTTACAACTTTCGAGATCAATTTGTCCGTGGATGGCGCTCAAGTCATTAGTAAAAGTATGGTACACGGTTTTCGAATTCGACATTGTTACGATTTCAGAAGAGGGGGGGTTCGTAAAAATGTTACGTAACAAAAAAATATTATTTATTGGAAAACAAGAGCGGTACGTATTGCAGCCCAGAGACAAAATTACCCAATGGCCATCGGTTTCTCTGGAAGAGGGCTGTGAAGATGTTGAATGGATTGATGATGAGAACATTGATAAAACTGTGCCAATTTTTAATTCCTAATTTTTATCAATAAAATGTTCTTTTAAATTACACGTTAAATACATGAATTTAATTTCTTGAGTTATATTTGAATATACCATTCACGTACACATGTACATAAAATGAGTTACATTATTACCCAGAAGGAAACCTAGAGTCAAGTGGCTATAATTCATTACATTTTTAGCCTATATTGGTGACTTTTTATCAAATTATCAACAGAGTGTCTCCAGTTTTTTGTTTTATGAACAGTGTTGTGATTGTTTAAATTTGTAGGGCCACCCATGATACAACTAACAAGGTAGCCTTTTCGCTACAATAAGAACAACTTCAATAAAAATAACATGCATTTTGTTTTCGTACAACTTATGCAAACTGTCAAAAAGACGCCACTTCCACATTTACAGAAGAGAGATGCACTGAGCTTACGCGGATTAGCTATCTCGTTTTGGCTGCCTTTCATCTCCGCAATCTCTTGACAACCTAAAGTAGTCAGTTGAATAACGGTTTAGCTGACGAGGCTACCTTGTTAATTGTATCATGGGGCCACCAAAATCGTGAAATAAAAATCGTTTTTGTTTGGAAAGAAAACATTGAGTTGATAACATTGTTAATGAGTAGACGAATTTTATTTCTTTCAGGGTCGTCATATAGTCGCATTAGAACCACCTAGTCACTAGTTCCTTCGTCAGTAGTTGACCGTTTTTATTAAAAGGTAAAACGGAACAATATCAATTCATTTAATAGGGAAGCTCTTATTCAATAAATTTAGAAACTTTTGCACTGTAAATATAATTTTTTTAGAAACATTTGAAATAACTGATATCATAAGAATTAAACGTATTATTTTGTATTTGTATTTCTTTTCTCGCTTTGTATCGAATATCCTGCGAGTCTTCTGGACCAATTGCAGCAATTATTTCGCTCTTGTGAAGCTGCACAATCAAGCGTGAGGATAAATTGAAATGAAAAGGTATTCATCCATTAAGCGAATAACACTTTTTTCGTAATGTACACCTTTTTAGACACCACCTGCATGTTTTTGAGAGTGTGAGCTAAAATTTTTCGTAAGTACCCATGCGAAGGGAATAAAATTAGCCATAAGAAAAACTAAGCTGGAATTTAAAAAAATAATGGAAAATTGTTATAATATCTCCCATCACTCCCCTAAAAACCCATATCAATAACATAATTTAAGATAACATTTGTCAATTTGTATAAACGAAAATGCAAGTACGCAAAAATTAATAAACCAACCAATTTTCCCAAGAATTGTTTTTAAGAAATTAAATGTAACAAATTATTAAAACCAGACTTTTTCTTAAGAATTGTTTTCTTGCATTTCCGCTCCCATTGTGGTTATAATACCTCCCCTAAAAAAACCATATCAATAACATAATTTAAAGTAACATTTATCAATTTGTATAAACGAAAATGCAAGTACGCAAAATTAATTTTATTTTACCAAGAATTTTTTATTAATTCAGGTCCAAAAATGAACCTTTTCAAAAATATTTGTTGTATTTTTCAACAAATATTTTTGAAAAGGTTCATTTTTGGACCTGAATTAATACATTTCAATTGGCTCTTAAAGCAAATAAACAATTTAGTTCATATTTGAAGAATTTTTTATTTTAAAATTTTAAAAATTAAATAAAATGTATTTTAAAAATTAAATAAAATGTAACAAATTTCTTAACAATTGTTTTCTTGCATTTCCGCTCCCATACAAACAAACGAAAATGCAATAAAACAAATAATTGCAAACTTAACAAAAATACTTACTTATAATTAGTATATAAGAACCAAAAACTAAAAAGTTAGTTATATTTTTTGAACTCACTAAAAACAATCGTGTTTTTTTTTAACAAAATTCAAATCTGAATTTAAAAGTGAAAATATTTAAAACAAACTAAAAGTTAATTCTGACCAAACTTATATTGAGTAGCAAAATAACTTGATCTAACTACAGCATTTTCTTCTCGTTTTTCAGGTTTGCCATTGGAATTTACATTTTACAGTGATGACTGAAGGTGGTGAATTAGACTCGATGACAACACGATATTAGCTTTATTAAGAGCTGATCGTTTTATTGCAGCGGTTTATCGGTGCACGATTTGGAACTTTTTTTTTAATTGCTCCAAGATGTTTCTCTTCTATTTAAGCATTATATCTAACTTTGTAACATGTATGATTATTGGTATTAATTAAATAAATTCAAATATTTTTTAACTTATTCTGTAGTAAATTTTACTCGCTGTGTTTATTTCAGTATGTATTAGCTGTTACCAGCTTTTCCTGAATGTTACCTTTGGCGCATTTGTTTTACAAAAGCGATTTTGTTTTTATTTTGGCCTTTTTTCTTTTAGCGCAGTTCAACTGAATCAACCAACATAACAATAATTTTGATGTTTTTCAATGAGTACTTTATATAAAAATACCTGCTGTCCAAACAAGTTTGGACAAATATTATACTCATAAGTTAGAAAACTGTTTAAATTTGAATTTATTACAATGCAGTCTTTTACTTACCTGAAGTTTATATTGTGAATTTAATTAAATAATCTTTTGTACTAAATGTTGCTGGCTTTGACAGATGGAACTTCCATATGAAAAGCGCGGCTTTTCCAAAGGACCGAACTTTTTTCTTAAAATGAATTTTTATACCATTACCATAGAAACCATTATCGCTAACAGCAGCTTATAACTGGTACAATATACATACTATTCAAATAAATAAATTTACCAACCTTAGTGTAAACCCTAAAACCAACCTATTCAAAATTAGAATTCTAAAGGTAAATATTGACAAACAATTATCTACATAAAAAGGGAAACTAAACTCATTTCATTTTCCTTTTCCCACTTCAAATATAGGCCCCGATTATGGTTCATAACATTTGTTCATTTAATGTTGTATTTTTTGAAAAGTGATTATGGTTTACAACTATTGTATCAAGTGTTGTCAAAAACTTACAACACATAATAAGATGTTGTCAAAATCTTACAACACCTAATTGAGTGTTGTCTTGTTGATGTTACAAGTTAAATTATGAAAAAATGATAAAATTTGTGTAAGTCTGCGTATGAAATATGTTGCAAAAATATAAAAACCAATTAATTACTAAAATTTATTAACAAAATACATACATATAAATGAAAATGCACCTGTACACATAATTATTTCCCATTTTTTTATTTTTTTTTTTTGTATTTTGTATTTTTATTTATTTTGTATTTTGTAGTTGAAATGGATTTAAACCGCAAATGCACAATTTTTTGGTCCTTTCATTGTTATAACGAAATTAAACATCAACATTTACATACATTTATATGGCTTTGTTTGTATTTTTCTAAGAAAAACGTTTTTCATTCTTTTCATTTTTACCAATGCATTTCTACGCGGTAGTTGCGGTGTTATATGAAATACAACACCAAAAAAAATCTCCATGTCTTTTGGTTGTAAAACTTGACAATGAAATGTCAAAATTTATGGTTTTTCGCTTGTGTTTGTGGAATGAAAGCAACATACGCGTGCATCTTTCTGGAAGTGTGGCTTTACTTGGTACTTTTTTGTATGCAGGCATGTATTTTCGCGGAAAGATGCTCTACAAATGAAAAACAACTCTGTGACATACACAACACCTAGATGTTGTCATGATACAATTAACAAGGTAGCCTCGTCAGCTAAACCGTTAATCATCTGACTACTTTATGTTGTCAAGAGATTGCAGAGATGAACGGCAGTCAAAACGAGGTAGCAAATCCGCGTAAGCTTAGTGCATCTCTCTTCTGTAAATGTAGAAGTGGCGACTTTTTGACAGTTTGCATAAGTTGTACAAAAACAAAATGCATGTTATTTTTATTGAAGTTGTTCTTATTGTAGCGAAAAGGCTACCTTGTTTGTTGTATCATGGATGTTGTGAACCATAATCACAAAAAGAGATGTTAGATGTTGTGAACGATAATCGGGGGGATAATTTACTCATTTGGAGTAAATTGTATTTAATAAATTTGTGCAAAGGAGTTACTTCAGACAAATTTATTTAACACAGAATTCTCATCTCCCGTATGTTAATTCTGTTCACCTGCAAAACACTTTAAAATCTAAATGCGTTCAGAAAAATATGTACATAATTTTCCCAAAGTGTACATTTCAATTTTCATTAGCATCAAAATATAGCATATGTTATTTTTTTTGGAGTTGACATGTGGTTTTTGTTGTTCCCGTACTTTTGTATTTTTTTGTCTATTATAGAGAGAAATTCATGATTGCTCTCACTTTGCCCAAAAGTATGGGATGCCATCAATTCGGAGCGGTACAATTTTAAGAGCTAATGTGAGTGATGCCAGTGCATAAATTTCTGGAAAAAAAAGTTTTCTGAAAATTTTGTCGTTCAAGCTATTTCCGCGGTTAAGGGATGATACATTTTTTACAGCTGACAATGAAAGTGTAGTTAGATTGTTACCAATAGGATGTGACCCATTAATTTTTGTTGTACACTGAGCAAAGCAAGCGTTTGAATAAAATTCATTATTCTAAAACTTTTCTCATGCCATATTTTCCTTTAGTTAGCTTTATTATACATACGTAAATGAAAAGTATTTTTTCGTAACATTCGAAAATTTTAATTATGACATGCCAATTTACCTGTGACAAGTTTATTATAAATAACATAAATGTATACATATATTTTATATATAAAAAATAAATCAATAATACTGCTGTATAAAGTTATACAATTCAGCAGCACTTGAAATGTGAGTTTTTAGCAAATAATTCAGAATCCTAACTTAAGACGGGTCCTTGAATCTCCCTACCCAAAGCAGACAGTTCCTTTAGAAACTGTTTGGCGTTTGTTAGAGTTGAAGATCCATAAACAATGCGCTTCGTAGCGTTGGCAGTTTGTTTTTGGCGTATAAAATCAACTAAATTTTGATATTCAATGTAATTGCCACCACCCACAACAAAAACCACAGCATCTTGAAAGGGAGCACGATTTTTGGGCATAACATCGCCACCCTTCAAAAGTTTGGGATCCAAGTAAAGATAATCATCGGTTTCGGGATTGCTGCGACATTCCATGATTTGTTCGGCGATTTTTGTAACAGGAAGACTCTTTGAGAAGGAAAGAAGAAAATAAAAAGAGGAATAAATTATAGTTCTTAATATAACTTTGATGAAATCTAAAAAAAAAACCCTAACTATTGCTAATCTCTATACGAAGAGTTTATTACAGTTTATATATTAACCGTCTAATTCATAAAAATTATAACAGGTTTATAAATCTCTTATTTGACAGCTTTTCCATACAAATATGTGAAATAGCAGTCTTATAAGTCTGTTATAATTTTTATGAATTAGGGGGTAAAAGTATATTAGATGTTAACGGGTTTTCTTTAATCACTAAACTGAAAGTAACTTAAGACGTTTTCGTTTCAGTAAAGAAATCACTTAGTGCATTTTAGTTTACTTACATGTTTTTTCACCACCAAATTTTTAACACCCTCCATTACAAAGGAGGAGCCTTGTGATACCAATTTTGAAAACATTGAAACGGTCTTAGTGCCGCCACCCTCATACTGGGCAGCTTGTTGCATGTTGGGCGACCGATTCATAATACCCTTCCAACGTTGTATATAAGCCAATGAGGATAAATCACAACCAGCTTCTTGCAGACACTCTTTTAAACGTTCAATCTCAAAGTCGGGCACGTTTTGTGAACAAATGTAATAAATAATGAAAAGTCTTAATTTGTCCTCAGCGGTGCCAAATTCACTATCTTTGAAGAGTTCCATTAGAGGTTTGTCCAATGTTTGTTTAGACATGATTTTTTCTTCCAATTCAAAGAATGAATCCAAACGTCTTTGTTTAATGCAATTTAAAATAGCGGTGGCAATTTTTGTGTGCATGTCAATTAAGCGTTTCTTTTCCATTAACTGTGGCAATGAATTAACAGCATTGGTAAGGCGAGCTGTTGTATCATTTACCATAGAAAAGGCTACTTCATTTTCTCCATCAATGCCCATTGTAGTTTTCAGACGTTTAATTTCATCTTCGGAACTGCGATAGGATTCTAATTCTTCTTGTATAGCCTCAGCCACAGTGGGAAAAGGACTTCCTTTGTGAGTGCTCCAGAAACGGTCATTACGATCTAAATCACAAGGTTTTGGCTTTTTACGAGTGCCTGAAAATCAATATGAATGACAAATTATTACACCGTAATATGTATAAGCAAAAACTTACCACCAGCTGGTGCCTCATCTTCGACATATACTAAATTTAAGCCCAAGTCCAGGACATCATGAACTAATGCCTGGTACGACCACGTGTGATGTAAAGGTGTAGCCAAGTCCATATTACGATCCAATAGCAATAAAACAGGACGTTGAAAACTAAAAACTCCACCACCAGCTTGAGTGGCATCCATATGAAATAGATTTGAACGAGCATCCCAAAGGTTTTCACGTAATTTCTTTTCTAGTTTACGTGCTACCATTTCTGCAGCACTATTACGAGGACATCTTATAATGGGCACATTGCCCAGGGTAACAAAAACAGCAAACAAGGAATCCACTATGGAGTCCATGAGAACTTCCATTTCATCATCTCGTGTATTAGCACGATTAATGGAGTAATAAGATAATTGGTCGCTCTTTTGATGTTTCAATATAAAGAAATCATCTTCCAAACTAATAAAGTTAACATATTGATCATAAACTCGATGTATATTGGCTACACAGCCTGCTTGTAAGGCTGCTGAGGCCAAATCTTCTATTTTCTGCCTTGATATGGGAGCCAAAAAGTTCAAGTGATAAATATCATAGAGACCATTTGTAAAATCTTGTTGAATACGGTCCAGATTTTCGTCCGTTGGTATACAGAAGTAAATGGCTGGAACATCTGGTATAGAATCGCGATCAGAATGCAGTTGTCTAAAACATTAGCAAAATTATAACTTTCTAAAATTACTTCATTTCTTTTTCTTACACATGCAATGTCACACCCAATTCCCTTAACTCTTTAATTGATATTACAGGGGAGATAATGTCCTGTCCCACTCGGTCATAAATTAGTATTTTCCAAACTGGTTCAGCTGCCAAAACTTTTGGCTGTTGAACATTTAAATTAAGCATTTGCCTAATGGCATCTAAAATAAATTTTATTTTAGTAAGAATTTTTTTAATTTGTAGATTTTGGCTTAAGTAAATTTAAGTTTTTTTTTACACATTTTGGCCTTCTTACTTATTTGCCTTTCCCTTAGAGTTAACATTTCCTCTCAGTTATTTTCTTTCTGTTTTAATTTTAATACTTTAATAATTATTGGAATGAAAACATTTTTTTGCACAAAGTATACTCTGTGATTTTTTGTGAGAAATATTTTGCCAACTGTCAAGTACACGTCATATGCTTGTTCGAAAACCACAACAGCTGTTTGCCTTTTGTTTCGGCAGAGAGGGAGTTGCCACAGAAATGGAAAAACTAAGATGTGTTCAGTGGCATTGCAAGAACCGTTACATGAACTCGATTTGAATATGTTTCGTTTTGTGCATGTAGACTGTTATTGCATTTGACCGTTTGGATGTATGCAATTTAGTTTATTTATTTATTTATTATTTATTTATTATTCAATACCAATACAAGAAAGCCTTCGTGGCCAATAAAATTATGTATTATATAGATTAATGCTATGGCATAAAAACATGCTCTAATTCATATTATATACAATCTTATATTAATAGAATATTAATACATTTTTTTTTTTTTATTATTGATTTATTAACTGATATTAATACTTTAATACAGGCTCCCCAGCCACACAAATACCGCAGAGAAAAAAAAAATTCAAGGATTTTGCATACGAATTATTGATTGGGCATGACCTTGCGAAATGTCATTTTGTAGCGGTTTCGAGCATTTCTAAGGTTGCTGTATACAAAATTGGTTCTTGCAAACGCGTTTAACGGAATTCAGTATTGATATTGATGTTGTCAATTAAGGAGCACTCGATTTTATTTAGCGTTTTATTTCTCTACAGAAGATATATAATATTTTTCCTAATAAAACTATTTTTTAAAGCTTTAGGTCTTTTATTTTTCTTTATTAATTTTTCGATATTTCTTTAATTGTTTTTATTTTCTATTATTTTGTATAATAAAAACAATTAAAGATTCCTGACGATGCTAACAAATTGTTAGCGAAATATCGATAAATTAATAAAGAAAAATAAAAGACCTATGCTTGTATGCTAAAAAATTTAATAACAGCATATTAAAAATTTTGTATGAAAATTTCCATACAAAATTTTTAATATGCTGTTATTAAATTGTTTAGCACACAAGCACTAAAGCTTTAAAAAATAGTTTTATTCATTTTAACAATAAAGGTCAACAATTATAGATAAAATAATTTTTTTTCTTGTTTTCGGGTTTACTGCATCGGTTTTGAGGGTACCGTAGGGGCAGATGACCATCGCACCGATAATTGATCCACGATTTGTATCACTACAATAAGTAATAAATCTAATCGTTAAATATATACTACTTCCGATAAGAAGAAAACCAAAACTTTTTTGCAACATACTTCTTATTTTGAATTAATTATAAAGAGTATTAAATCAACACGAACCAAATCTGTTTCATGAGAAAAAATTTGGGTTTCAGGCGAATACAAATTGAATTAAAATGAGATTCTTGCGGCCCTATTCTATAACTCGCTAAAATTAGAGACATCGCTAAAAATCTCTAAACTGAACTAAGCGGTTCTCAGCGATGGCTTCACTTTTAAAAACTATTGTGGGCGAACATTGAAATCCTAATTGTTTGTTCCAAGAAAGTCAATTTTTTAGCAACAAATATTTTTCGAAGCTAAAAATTTGACTTTTTTGCATCAAAACTTAAGATTTTAGCAATGGCGCTAATATTAAATTTTCTCTCACAAAAGTTTATACAAGTGAAGTCATCGCTAATAACCGCTTAGTTCAGTCTGGAGATTTTAGCGATGTCTCTAATTTTAGCTAGCTACAGACTAGGACCGCTGTACAGAGAATTCATTATTGCAAAAAAAAAAGAAATGCGGTCGGGGGACCCCCGTTAGGAACGAAGTTTTTTCTTCATCTTCGAATGTAATACAAGGTGAAATCTGTATGTTTTATTTTGTGTTATTTTTGATATTTTTCAATTTTATATGCATCTTAAAATTTTTCTAGCGTTTTATTTTTTTTTTACTTTTGATACATGCAGTATTTTTTTTTGTCAATCTGCTACAAAACGAAAAAAATGTTTCAATATTGCTGTTTTTTGTTATAATTACTTTACTTTAGCGACATCTATCAGCTGATAGTGTTTGTTTGCACAACTAATTAATAATTATTGGTAGGTGTCTCCGCTGACAGCAGCGGATACACCAACACATAGAAACAGCTCACACGCTTTCGTGACGATTTCTACTAATTTGCACTACCAGCAAGCCGCGTTAAGGAACTTCGTTCCAATTGTAGTGACGAGAATGCGGCGTTGCACTGTGAATTACAAAACTATGAGCTTCATTGTTTTAAGTCGGCCAAATCGACAAGAAGTTCCTTAATTCTAAAAAAACCTTTTTGATATATATACATACATACATACATATCTTGTTCTACTCCCCTCCCATCATTTTGGATGACTTCGCTACTCATATAAAAGAATTGGTTGAGTACCTGGATACATATGTACACATGTAGATGAATCTAATTTTTACTGTCTATGACAAGGCAGGTGCAAGTAATAAAAACAGCGAATAAAAACTAATACATGGTCGAATTGCTTTGATATAGAAATGCACATATTATTAATATGTACATACATATATACATATTTGAGTACATATCTACATTATACCTAATGCAACACACGGGCGTAAAATTAAACTAATATTTGTTTATTAAATACATATGTTGTATGTTTATACGACAGTGACAAACAAAATAAATTTAAGAAATTATCTGCAGAATAATAAAGTTTCATTGGAAAGAAAGCATGCAAAACCGAAAAGAGATAAGCTCAGTAGACCTTGAAGAAAATAAGCGGATAGAATCCTCTGCACTTAAAACAAACACTGCTGCAACTTCCAAAACGACATTCAACTTCTATAAATACCTTGAGTCTATAGTGTTTTTCAGAAGTATTAAGAAAAATGAAAGTATTTGGCATCTTAGTAGCACTCAGCATTGCTGTATTTTTATTCACCGAATTTCAGCTTGCCAAAGCGGAAGACAACAACTCACAATCGAAAGAACTGACTTCAGGACTACAGCACAATGGACTAGTTCTAAACAGACAGAAAAGGACAATATGTTTTAATGCAGCTTTATGTGGACTAAAATGCAGATTTAAGGGATACAAACATGGTGTATGTGATCAAATGGTTTGCCGTTGCGAAGATTAAGTTAAAGTCTGTATTGAAATTAATTGTGTGTATTTCGTACAGAACTTCTTCGTGAAAAAACTGTAATTTTAAGATATACATATGTACATGTATGTTTGTAAATAAACTTAAAAAAAATTGTTTTGCATTTGGCAAGTATTGGTGTTTAATTAATTCCGTTCACAAATCAACAATGATTTTTTCAGAAAATGAGCTCGCCACAGCACTGAGGTCGGAGATGTCAAAAGTCAAACCCCCTAATTCATAAAAATTATTACAGGCTTATAAGACTGTTATTTGACATATGTATGTATGTATGTATGTATTTGTATTGAAAATCTGTTAAATAAGAGCTTTATAAACCTGTTATAATTTTTATGTATTAGACGGAAAATGTTTACACTCACGAATTATGTTTTTGAAATCTAATAGTCAACACTCCAAAACAACCAAAAATTAATTTTGTTATTGTAATATGCAATTCACCGTTATTCGGTGAGTCATCGAAATTCAATTTGTTTGCTTTGTGTAAACAGTACCTCGTTTCTGTATTTCTCGTATCGAGAAATTTCTAACATGGAACAAGGGAATTGACACAAAAACAATGTAAATTGAAACAAAAATGTCAGTTTCTCTCACAAGTGTTTCTGCATCATTGACATGTGAGAACTATGTAGCTGTCATTATGAGTGTTTTCCGTTAAATAATGGAAAGATACGAGTAAAAGTGTTTCTATATGCAAATAATGCGAGAACTTTTCGGCAAGAATTGTCAAAATGATCCGCATTCAATCATTCATCCGAAAACAAGGCAAGAAGCAACAAGTGTACAAAATCTATTAATTGATCGAAATAAAAATAATCAAAATAAAAACTTTTAGCACAAACCTTTTTAATTAAAACATATTATAAACTATTATGGATTCAAAATTAGCCGAAAAGGCGAGTAATAAAAAAAAAGAACATTTAAAAACTAATATTTATGTGGATGTAAAAATTTTGTTAAAAAAAAGTATTAAATACATACTTACATTGTTAAAAAAGTAGTGAAGTTTTAAATATGTAAAAACGTTGCATTTAATTGAAATTGCGCATGTGATTCATACTGTTTTATTTAAAAATGTGTCGAATGTGTTTATTGCTAAAAGCAGTGCACCTGGGATAAACATGTACATATATATTTGTTAATTTTATTTATTATCATTTTAGAAAATCGAACGAATTTCGAAGCAGCAGAAGCAGAAACTAGTGAATTATATGGCATCGAATTTAGAATTCGCAAGAGGTCAGTTTGGAGCAGCTAACGCCTACACCAGTTTGAAAGAGGAATGGGCGTCACTGACAACATCATTGAACTCCTTGGGTGGCAGTGAAAAAACTGCTGAACAGTGGAAAAAGGTAATATTTTGTAGATAAATACATAAACACATTTTCTTTCATAGATTTATTTTCTTAGTGTTGGTCAGATTTAAAATCAGGCGTTAAAAAGACAGTTAACGCCAGTCGAAAATATATGAACCAAACTGGTGGTGGTAGTTGGGCCGACGTTCCTCGAGACTTAAATCCTCTTGAAGAACAAATTCTTCAGGTCATCACAGTTGATGCCGTTGATGGCGACTCATCCACGCCGGAGTGCGTTAATAACAAATAACACTGAAGTAAAATATGTACATAAATCAATAAAACCGTGTGTTGTGAGTTAACAATTGATTAAAATCGTAGGTTGTTGTGTATGGCTTGATTAACTCTGATTATTGTCTTTTTGGTTTGATTAAATCGTATTAAAAATGAGAATACATTTTTATTATTTTGTATAGATAATTACGCTCAGTGGCTTTAAATCGGGTTTGGCTAGAATTTTGAGCTGATTTAGAAATTTTATTATTATTTTTTCTTTTAGTTAGTGAACAGAAAAGATCATAATATTTTATTTTATTAAGATCTATGCCGTCATTATTGAGGTATTCATGGCAATAATTTAACTTATTACTTTATGTTTTTCTCTGCATAGAAAATTGCTTTTTTATTTTTAGAAATTCTTTTATAGAACTGCAACTTCAACAATTTTATAAACCAAAAAGCCGTAATTACACTTTTTTCATTCTCTTTGATTGTTTTTCAATATGATACATTGTATTATCCGTAATTACAGTCTCGAATTAAATTTATTAATTAAATAATTTCTTCCCGAATTTTTTTAATGGTTATAAGCAATTTTGGATTTTGTGTTAAACTACTTTAACTACAATTTTTAGCAAGTTATGTCTTTTGTAACTTGCTAAAAATCTTTTAAGTTCAAGTAACAGCTCTCCACCTGCTGCGTCGGCTTTTTAATACGCACGTGTGTGCAATCTATAGCTCCTATGACTCCGGGAAAACCAGTTTCTTCATAAAATCTATAAATACATACATACATAAATTGTGTGCATTGAATTGTAGTTAAATTAGTAATGGATAAAAGCAAAACTGTACCTTTGTTTTATAGCCTCGTATTCGGTAACAGAAGGAAACCTAATCCACTTTTCCATTCATTTCCTTTCCAAAATGTGGGCAACTTCGTGAACGGAACGAAAAACAACGCTTTTACTTACTGAAGCAGTAAAATCCTTTCCAATGTCCCTGTAGAATGAACCGGTCGCAAAAAAAAAATGCAAAGCAGCGCACATTCTTAAGGGTTGTGGTATAAACGTTTTTTACCCCTTTGTACATATAGGGGCTCAACTCATTACACAGGATGAGAGCTGCATCCCTACTCAAGCGATATAAGTCCCGAAATCGCCGTTCCGGGATGCTGAACGGATCAGTTACGTCCCTCAGTTTCCTGCGATATATGTAGTCGCATCATGTTCCTCCTGTCATCATTTTCTGCAACAACTACAGCAATGGCATACATTTTGTTTATAATTTTATTTTTAAATTGTATTGTTTTATTTTTTTTTTTTCTTTTTAACACAATTTCTCTAAACGTTTTATTTTTATTTTTATATTTTATTGTTTTTAACAAGAAAAAATTCTTCTTTTACTTTTTAATACACAAAATTTTTTTGACATATAATTTTTCCTTTTTGACGTTTATTTTTCATTTGACGTTTGATCAATGGAAATATTCCAGTGAATACAACACTTGTTTTGATTGTTTTCGCACTGAAATACAGACACAATTTTTTCTCGCAAATCGAGAAACGATGGAATATTTTGTTTCACACTTCAACGGAAAAGTTTCTCGATACGAGAAATACAGAAACGAGGTACAGAATTGCGTTCGGTGTTTTATAGTAGGGCAGTTCATTATTTGGTCCAAATGTCTTGCGTAAGTGCGAAGGCAAGAAATCATTGCTTTTTCTCAGCAACCCAACAACAAAATATACAAGGTTGCACTCGCAATATTTTTGCATTTACGCACCGCTAATTATGTGTTGCTTTTTTCGCATGAGTATTGCGTTTGCTACACTGACACTCGAACAGCTGACATTTTAAAACAAAGCAAACAAAAAATTGTAGAGATGGAGCCAACAGCAATTACAAAAAGAAAAAAACGTGAAAAATTAAAAATTGTGTATTAATTTATCAGCTGTTATTTGGAGTGCAATAAAATTTGCAAAGTTGTTAAAAAGGGTGCTCAATATCAGTTGCAATATAATCGCAAATGCAAATAGTCGCAACCAAAAACGCACCAAACGCTGAGTACCGCTAGTGCTTACTTCAATTGTTTGTTGAAGCTGAAAACAAAGCGTGTTAACACTGCAATTACACGACCAAGTTTAGCTATCAAGTTTTTTTCACATACTGCTTGTCAAAATTCAATAAAATTGATAGATGTGACGTAGGCTGCACACAATTTCATAACAATTCGTTTTCAAGATGCCGTCAAGAAGAAAATTAAAAATAGCTGCTTCATTAAAAGTACTATCAGAAATAAAGAAAATAAAAGAAGAAGAAAAAAACCAGAGAGCAGAAAGGAAATACTGGGTGAATCCCTTATTAGTAAGAAGGTTGGTAAATATTTAAAAATTATAATGAATGTAGATATGCTCTATAAATCGCAGCACATCATTATATTTGTTGGTTTTGCACGTAAACATTTTTATTTTTAAGCTTGAATCTGTTTAATTTTTATCACTTTTAATTGGAACTTTCAAACGAAACAAAAAAATATTTGCAGGCAGAACGAAAACAAATTGTTGTCAGCTGTTTTGTTGATTGTGACTTGATGCTCTCTATGGAAAGCAAAAATTATCATCAAGTTTGCATCAATTTTCAAAATTGTGAGTGTATTAGTAAAAAGTGTGAATGTATTAAAACTTGAAAGGCAAAACTTGATCGTGTAACCCCCAAGTTAATAAGAAGTAAGTAATATCACTATGAACTATATCAGGGGTGCCCAAAATCTTCTTATGGAAGCGCAACTACCAATACGTATACACTTTATTGACGCACACAAGGAAAAACAGAAATAAACTCATAACAAAAAATGATTTCTTCAAGCGTTTCATACTCACGAAATCATTAAAAAAAATAAATTAAGTCAAGTACGAGGCTGGCTCGCACTCTTAGGGTTTCGTACGTATGTATGTGTAATGTATGTATGGAATGGCGTATGTGAATACATATGTATATTTTATAAATTTCATCTCTCTGTTTTTACAGCTACTTTATGTTGTATATGGACACCTAGTAATTTTCCACTTGTTGTTGTTGTAATTTGCTGTTGTAAGGCATCTGGGAATACATACACTGTGCGATTTTCGGCTCTATCTCTTACGGTTCGAGAGTTATAGCTGTTACTCTACGTTGTAAAGGGACACCTGGTAGTTTTACAGTTGTTGTTTTTTTAGCAAGTGTTGTTGTGGAGCATATGTGAAAAAACATATTGTGCAAATTTCAGCCCTCTGTCTCTCACGGTTCGAGAGTAACGGCTGGTTGTTGCTTTACGTTGTATAGGGACACCTGGTAGTTTTCGACTTGTTGTTGTTTTTAGCATTTGTTATTGTAGGCCATATGCGAGTAAATATATTGTACACATTTCATCTGTTTGTCTCTTACAGTTTGAAAGTTACGGCTAATGTTTTTTTACGTTGTATAGGGACACCTGGTAGTTTTCGACTTGTTGTTGTTTTTTGTTGTTGTAGCGGCAAGGTACAACAACATCCTGTGAAAATTTCAGCTCTCTAGTTCTTACCGTTTCGGAGAATGGACGCTGTGACGGACGGACGGACGGACGGACATACTTGTCTCCGTAATAGGGTTCCGTTTCACTCTGATGAGTACGGAACCCTAAAAAGTGTGAATGTATTAAAACTTGAAAGGCAAAACTTGATCGTGTAACCCCCAAGTTAATAAGAAGTAAGTAATATCACTATGAACTATATACATAATATTTCTATCAAACTCTATATGTATCAAATTTGAGTTTGTATGGCATATGACTGCCACAACACAACTTTATTAATTGTAGTACTGGGTTTACCTTGTTAAAAAATTATGATAATTTATATCCATACAACAGCGATGACAGAAAGTTTTGTGAAAGGAAACATTTTCTACCAAGAGATGAAGTTTATCTTGGTGTTCACGAAAAAAGAAAAAATGTCGCAGTGTAGAATTGACGTTGAAATTTATAACCAACTTGTACATAATTGTATTAAATTCTATGTTGAGTTATGTTGTCAAATAAAGAAAAAATTTGACATATGTATGGAAATTGAGTTTTAAGTAATTAAAATTTAATTAATGCATCCCTTATTTTAAATAAGAGTACTTCTATGATACGCTTGTTAAAATTTTTTCCTAATTTGGTATCCAAAGAGAGGTACCAGTTAGTTGAAAACGGTTTAAGAGAAATGCGGTGGGTGTTCAGATGTAAAGATTTTATGCAAAAAGGTAAGGCATTTAAATTTTAACAAATTCCTAAAATTATATGCAACATTTAGTTTATTGAAGTCATTACGGCCACAGTTCGCAAAAAGCTCTCAACCATATAGAAGTGATGGGATAAGGTATGTTTTTGCCAATAGCATGCGTATAGATAACGGAGTTGAGTCTTTAACAGCCCATAGGTTACGAAGCATACCATGTACTCTACCCACGGCTGCGTTGATGTGATATGACCAAGTCAACTTATCGTTAAACGTAACGCCTAGGTTAGATGCAGAAATAATACGACTACAGTATTTATCGGATATAAAAAACTTGAAAAATCCACGAAAAAAGTTTCTTATAAGCGTTTCTTTCTTATATACAATTATTTTATATAATAAACTTATTTCTTATATAAGTAGCTATGGCAATAAGACATTTGTTTCTTATATGAATATACGAGCTTTTTTACTTTTTTATGTATATACGTAGATGTATGTATGTTAATAAAAAAATAAAACAAACCAAATTTTATTTTATTAACCCCTTTAGTAAAAAACTAGTCAACTTCAATTTGAAAAAAAAAATTATATGTAGTAAATACATGTACATGCATAATTCATTTTGTACTATTTATTTATTTATTTACGAGGCAAGAAAAAAAAACTTCTCATGAGCACTAAAAGTAAAAAAAAAATTTTGTTGTTGTTGTAAAACTGTCAGAAAACAGAGTTGTCTATGCAAACTACATAAATTCCGTGTTGCCCTTGAAAGTTTCTTATATAAATTCTTTTTCTATACATTTTTTGGTTTTGGTGTTCAAGAAAAATGTTCTTTTATCAGTTTTTTTCTTATAAGCGTTTTTCTTATATGAAACTTTTTTGTTAGAAAAATCACTAAAAAGATATGGTGTTTTTGCAAATGTTTCTTATAAGCGTTTTGTTCTTATATGAGATGTTCTTATATCCGATAAATACTGTAATATCTTTCACCGGTATTCATAAAAAATAAAATGCTGCTCAAACACATTTTAGAACAAATTTGATATGAAAAATTTGTTCTAAAATGTATTTCAATAATGTTTTATTTTTTATGAATACCAGTGTTTATCATTAATTCTTATATTTACATTATCGAACATTTTGTTTGACTTAGAAAGCAGAATGTATTTCGATTTCAGGGGATTGACACATAGTCCGTTGGCATTAGCCAAATCATTTAAATCTTTATTGATTTTTCTTGCACAATGTAGCTATTAATTACAAAATCAAGTAGATAGTTTACATATATACAGACAGAAGAGAAGAGGCCCAAGTATAGAGCCCTGAGGTACTCCTTTGCTGGCGTTAAGTGGATCTGATCTATTCCCCTTATATTGAACTATTTGTGATCTATTGCTAAGATAAAAAGATATAACACAACAAGCCGAGCTAGTAAAGTGAAATAACTTCTGAAGCTTTATTATAAGAACTGTGAGGTCAACAGTATCAAATGCTTTACTGTGGTCCAGAAGAATTAAAAAATCTACCATGTCCATATCTAGTTTAGATCTAAGGTCTTCTACTACATCAACTAGCGCCGTAATACAACTTCTGGATATCATAAAACCTGATTGTCTATCAGATAAGTAGTTCCGGGAGATCAGAAAATTGCTCATCTGTCTTCAGATTTTCAGCCACTTTGGATAATTTAAAGTTCTATTCATCGAAAAAAACACCCTTTATAAGTTGTTTCAGCAAATATTGATATCACAGAATTTGGCCACAATTTTGTGAAATCAATTAAAACATTAAAACTTATTTAAAAAAACTACTTTCGTTTCTTGTAAAATGCTAAAATTTTCAAGGCCACAAACTCTGAGTCTTTCATAATATTTCAATTTTATATTATATTATATGTAAGGAAATCAACAACAATTTTGTAAATGATTTTTCAAATTCGTCATTGTTTGCCGTTTAGATTCTGGCGCTAAGCTATGAATTACAAAATTGTAACCTTCGGTGTTTTAATTTAGTCAAATCGTAAGGAGGTTCCTTAATTCCAAAAAAAAAATTCTTGACGAGATATTTCTATTGCCTTGAAAAGTTTGCATTTCTCTTTTTTCCACTTCACAAAACTAATTAAGATATCGGGCGGGTATCTAAATACAATATGGGTTCTCTTTTTACCGCCGTAAGTGGCATGGCATGTGATGGTAGAAAAAAATTGTATGAACAATATCTTATGATTAAATTGCTTTTAGCTATATATACAAACCTATGCTTGCATATATGTATATTATTAGGGCGTACACACAAATTTGCATACATATACTCGTGTTACAGTTTGTATAACACACATGTGAAAAATTTAATTAAGGGGAAAAATTAAACTTATATTTGTTTATTAAACTACTTTCCTAGAAAAGTGTGAAGTCAAATAAATTTGAGGGGATTTATTTACAAAACGATAAGAGTTCTGTTTAAACAACCGAGATAAACCGAGTAGACCTTTAAAAAATAAGCTACAACAATTCCCTGTATTTTGAACGCAACTGAAACTTTTCAACTTTCCAATAAATACCGTGTGTCTACAGTGCCTTTTAGCAAAATTAAGAAAAATGAAAGCATTTGGCGTTTTAGTAGCTCTCTGTATTGCTGTTGTTTTGGTTACCAAATTTACAGCTGCAAAGCCGCAAGCCAACAATTCTCAATCAAACGAGCTGACTCCAGGACTACAAGACAATGGATTTGGCTCAAATACACCCAAAAGATCATGTAGGAGTAATTATATTTGCGGTACATTTATTTGCAAATATGATGGATTTAGATTTGGTAAATGTAAGGATGGTAAATGCATTTGCCGTTGAAGTGCTAATTCTAATTTATTGTGTAAATCTTATAAAGAAAAACTTAACGTTAATAAACATGTACATATGTACATACATATGTACATGCATAAATACACATAACAATGAAAATGGACACACATAAATAAGTTTTTTATTTTCGTTTTTCACAACTGTTTTTTGTATTTTGATATATATGTATATATATATATATATATATATATATATATATATATATATATATATATATATATATATATATATATATATATATATATATATATATATATATATATATACATACATATATTAGGAAGTCCAAAGAATTGGAAAGGGGAGGATCTGTGAATATGTTCGCGGATAGTCAAATGGTCATTAGAGCGATCTCAGCTGAGCGCATTAAATCACAAACAGTTTGGGATTGAAAAAGCGTTACTAACAGTTACTCGACTCATGCTGAACTGCGCATCATATGGGTGCCAGGGTATGGGGGAATAACTGGAAATGGAAGAGCTTCAAGAGCAAGAGAGTTAAGTAACATAAGCTTGGTATGCGCAAAACCTTTCGATGCAGTTAAATCTGAGCTAAGGAACTGGGCACATAGAGCCCATTTGACTCTCTGGAACAACGAAACTATGGGAATCAATGCAAGAATTCTATGGGGGGATCCAAATGAGGAAAAAACGGGGGGATTGCTAAGACTTAGCAAGCACGAATTGAGTAGAAAAATGGGAGTTATTACAGGACACTGTCAACTACTGGTACATCTTAACCGCATAGGAATAGCGGTAGGAGATAAATATAGAGCATGTGGGGAGGACAGCAATTCGATAGAGCGCTATCGAGACGTACTCTGTACGTCTCGTTTTTGGAAACGTTTTAGAATTTGTAACCAAAACATAAAAAACGATTTTTTTCAGTTTCTCTTTTATTTTCTTTATTCTACTTTATGATTTTATGAAGTAATAAAAGTGGTAGTTTTTGTTAAGATTAGTTAACTAGAAAAAATACAATTTTAAATTGTGTTTTCCTTCATAATATTTAATATATAAAAAGTGTAGTAACAAATATCTATTTATAGAATAGTGTTTTCATTGAACAGTTGTGCCGAATTTTTCTGTGACTTTGTGCTGTTTCTGTGGTGCTTGTTTATAAAATCGTGCTATTTTTTGCCGCATAAAGATCATACTACATACAGCGATATCTTTAAACAAACTGTCTACCAGCTGCTTTGGGCAATTTTCGAAAATCACTTTTTCAGCTCTGTATACTCTGTGCCTTTGGTTATAATAAAAAACTAAAAGCATGTTTCCATTACGAGTTAATTAATCAGCCTCTTCGCTCTCTTTATAATATTTACGAAGCATGCTGTTTACATGACTTACCTACATATGTGCTTCGATTTGACAGTTGTTTTTAATAAAGAAACAAAATATTTTCATTATTTCCAAAAATATTTATGTCTCATAAATTGTTCACAACAACATATGTACATTTTAATGTACATACATATGTACCTATAGACAACACAACTTACTATTTTCCAAGCTAATCGTTCCGAAGTTATTGATAATTTAAGAACGTTAAGGCCGTGTCAGATAAAACTTTGTTGCTTTGCGTGACGTTTATAACTTTGAAAGAAAAGCGTAAAACAAAAAGTGTATGTCACAATAAAAACTTTGACAAGACCCGCGCATTGTTTGTTTATCAATAAAATATTGAATATATAAAATATTTTATACATGTACTTATTTGTAGTTTTGTTTATTATATATTTCAAGTGAATTTATTCATTAAATTTATAAAATTTATTTATTTATTTGGAATTTTTTTTTTTTTTTATTTCTGTTGACGCCAAGAGAAAATAAAAGAATATGAAAGCAGCTAATTGTCAAAGCGTGCAAAAAGATGAAAGATGCCCAACTTTTTGCTTTGCTTTGCGTCAAATAAAATTTATGTGACAAGTGCCATACAAACATGTACATTTATCTTAAATGTCAAAGCGTGTATGTAACGCAACGCGAAGCAAAAGTTATATCTGACACGGCCTTTAAGCATTTGCACATGTAGGTTGGAGCATGCTCTTGAATACTCTATAAAATGTATGTAGCTTCGAAGAAATTCTTCGCGACATAATGGCATTTTTCACAAAATTTTGCTTATTGTTCATTGTTATTTTCACTTTTTTCTTATTTTATTGCTATTAAAAAACTAACTTTCACTTTTCGCGGGATATTTTTGTTTTTCTTTCTTTTGTTTACAATAGATGATTTTAACAATTAGTACAGATAAATTTGCGATTAAAATTAGAGAAGACACGACATTTTGTCGGTCTCACAGACTGTAGGCTCGAGTTACAATATAGGAAAGTTAATTAATGTTAGCTGAAGCAATAAAGCATCTGAACTTGAGTCTTAATAACAATTAAAAAAATATAATTATTTTGCCTCAAAAATACAAGTGTTTAATTTTTAGCAATGCTCTCTTTTCTTCAAGTGTATTTCTTTTTGGCATATGATATTGTGCTGTGTTCGGTTGGCATAATTTTGTAGGACACAATGACAAATACAGACACGACCAACAACAACTACTTGGACTTTTCGAAATAAACAAATATTTTTTCCAGTTCGAAAATCGTTTTCGAAGAAGTACTTTTGACAGTTGAAATTTGCTCTCTTGCAAATCAGTCGTTTACAATATGGCGGTCCTAAAGGTTGTGTGAAGTGATTTGCTTATAGAAAGAAATTAAAATAAAGGGAAATGTATAAAATTTAAGCAAAAAGAATACAGAAAACGTGAACGCACGTATTAAATCAAGAATTTTGTGGCTAAAACGGGTGTTAAGCGCTTATTATTTTTCTATTTTAATAATAGAGAAATTTGCACAAATGAATGAACATATATACATACATACATATGAATGTCTGCATTTAAACAAACATGCATATATATCTCTATTGAAGTGAAGGGAAAGAATAAAACGCAAGTTTATCATCACTAAAGTGATGAAGTGAAACTCTTGTTATATGCGAATTTCAGAAATTTCAAGGTGAAGTGTTTATTTTCCATTGAAGTGCTTTTGGAATATTCGTGCATCACATCAAACAATTTTCAATGTGTATCTGCTGATTTTTAGTTTTTTATTTTTGGTGGCTGTCCGTCTGTCTATTGGAAGAGAATCAATACTTAAAGATTGCTATTTTTTGTCTAGACGAAAAATGATTTTTACAACATGTTTTTATGACACCTCAAACATCCTTCGTCTAAAATCTTCAACAACGTCAGCATTCTTTGGCGAGTTACCCTTAAGAATTGCAACGACAAGAACAACAAGGACATCAACAAATAGTTTGGATAAATCGTATTGTGTTTTTACAAATGCCGGCAAGAAATGTCGCAATCAACTAAAGAAACGTCTGAGAGTAAAAATCAATCTCATTATTTGTTTACTTATCAATTTACTTCTTAAGACGTGTTGCGGCCAACTACTTATAAATGTACAAAATCAGGTAGGTAAAAATGGGCAAAATATAAAATAATTACAAATAAATACAAACAACAGATTGAAAACAGCATAAACAGTTCTGTATGTGCATATCAGAGAACTTCAAAATCACGGTTTTTCTTGATTTTATTCAGCACAAAAACTTTTGTTCATTTTAAAGAATACAGAAAAATTCAATGATGATTCAAAATCATATTCATTCTGCTGTACACATCAAATTCTGATTACGAGTAGAAATAACAAAAGCATTTTATAAGCAAGTTCGCACAGGCAAGAGAAGGGCTTGCAGTAAATTCATCGTGTCCCAACGATCTTATTCTCTTTAACTCATACAACATGTTTCAACCGAACGTTTGAAACAAATGACAGTATGTGTATAAGTTTGATCATTTGCAAAAAAAATCTTATCTTTTGTTTTTTTTTTTTTATCGTTAAACATGTATCCGGTTAATGGATCAAATTTAGTTGAATTGCATACGCCAAAATACACGTGCAAATATGGCAGACTGTTACATTTCGTCAATTTTAACTTAACAAAAATTAAATAACAAAAAAAAAAAAAAGATCGACACACCACTGTAAAGGAGAACAAATAAAAAAAAAACACAAAAATAACAATAAATATAATTTGCAATATCGAACTGCAAATAAAATTAATATTTTCTTACAAAAATTTTCTATTTAGTCCTAGATAACACGAATAGACATCAAAAACAACTGTAAATTAAAACAAAAAAACTGCCTTTGTTCATAGGAATGAATGAACTCATACACGATGATTACTTGCATTTTGTACTTCAATGTTTATCCAAAGTTTGTGTGTTGAGTGGAAAAGACAAGTACGAGAGTAGACAAGTTTGATTCAACAATTGGCTTGATTGCCTTAAAATGAACAAAGACTATTTTAAAGTTCGAAGAAGTTTGTTTAATGCGTTTATTCGTTTGCTTTAAAATGAACAACAAAAGAGAGTGTGTGGGCAAGTTTGATCATATGCAAATAAAAAACAATTTTTTTGTGCTTTTGTTATTGTTGAACGGTTTTTTAAATCAACAAGTGTAGTTCTCTGGTGTGAAAACATAACGAAAATCTCGACTCAGCAAATTCTGCTGTATTTGACATTACAAAGTAAAAAGATAACTATTTACATATGTACAACAAATCAAATAAGACTAACTCGTATTTCTTAGGTAGCATTAGTGAGATCAGAGAAACAATAGATAATGCGCAATATGTTAACCAGGTAACACCAAATATGACTGATTATTTTACATTTATAAATTTCTAAACACTACATAGATTAGTAAAACAAATACAAAATAAGTCTGATTACGATAAAACATTAAATAAACCGATTATGGGCAACTGCAATGTGATTGGTGGCGTATTGCTCAAAACAGTAAATGCATATCGTACCCTAAATACAAAAGGGTCCAAACTCAAAATTTTCCAAAACTGACTAATTTCAGAGCACACAACTCTAACTGCTGCAAAAATTTCTTTCACATCACTCTTCTTTAACTGAAAAAATACAGTTATGCCTATTTTTATGTTAGTGTGTTGCAAAGCAGCTCGATACCAGGTAGCCTCACAAGCCCAGCCGACTACTGCTTTTAGCTTGTAGAACTGTCAAAATACACAACACAAACACACATACGCGAACACACGGATGACAGTAATACAGTTTTTCTACCAACATAATACATGCAGTGTTTGTTGTTGTTGTGTTTGTTGTAGTTATGCCATTGCCTGGTATCAATCTGCCTTAGTGTGTTGCTTATGCACGATGAACTAAAGAGAAATATTTTTAGTTGCGTTAATGTGCTCAAGAACAACTGATTACTTTTATTACAAATAAAGTTTTCTTTTGAGTTCTGCCTCTATTACTGCAAAAAGGATAAATTTCGTGGTACAGTATTTATCGGATATAAGAACATCTCATATAAGAACAAAACGCTTATAAGAAACATTTGCAAAAACACCATATCTTTTTAGTGATTTTTCTAACAAAAAAGTTTCATATAAGAAAAACGCTTATAAGAAAAAAACTGATAAAAGAAAATTTTTCTTGAACACCAAAACCACAAAATGTATAGAAAAAGAATTTATATAAGAAACTTTCAAGGGCAACACGGAATTTATGTAGTTTGCATAGACAACTCTGTTTTCTGACAGTTTTACAACAACAACAACGTTTTTTTTTACTTTTAGTGCTCATGAGAAGTTTTTTTTTCTTGCCTCGTAAATAAATAAATAAATAGTACAAAATGAATTATGCATGTACATGTATTTACTACATATAATTTTTTTTTTTTCAAATTGAAGTTGTCTTTTTTTTATACCTATTTACTAAAGGGGTTAATAAAATAAAATTTGATTTGTTTTATTTTTCTATTTACATACATACATCTACGTATATACATAAATAAAAAGGTAAAAAAGCTCGTATATTCATATAAGAAACAAATGCCTTATGGCCGCAGCTACTTATATAAGAAAAAAGTTTCTTATATAAAATAATTGTATATAAGAAAGAAACGCTTATAAGAAACTTTTTTCGTGGATTTTTCAAGTTTTTTATATCCGATAAATACTGTACATTATTTTGCATTGTGCTTCTTTAGTTGGAAAAACAGAGTTCAATTAACAGTATTATTTGTTTGTTTACTTATTGTGCATGCAATATAAACTTTATTTTTTAGTTGCAGCACCTCGGATGAATACTCAGAAGAAGAAGAAATTGTTCTTAAGAAATGAACATTATGTATATTGTTACGTTTTTACCTTTTAAAAACGTTTCCCGTAGATTCTTTAATTGTAATGAAGTTAAAACACTCACGTCTTCAGTTTACAGTAATCAACAGTTCAACACTTTATTTACTTTAACACACTGTACTTGTAAACACTTTACTAAGAACAACACTTTTACTTATTCACTTTTTATTACTTAAGACACTTTACACGTTAGCGCAGCTAAAAATAGACTGAACTCCGCAGCGTTAAGCTCAGCTGCTTTTATACCGAACAGTCTAGAAGTTTACAGAAGCTGATCACGCCACCTCGCACTAAAACTAATAATGAACAAAAGATATACACACACACCGACATATGTACATACACGCGGCAGTGAAACTTAAGCATATGAGCCGCGCACATACATGCACACATGAATATTGTATCGTGCGGTGGTGGTTTCTTTTATTTCGCTGTCGTGCCTATTTATCTACACATGTGTGTCAGTATGTGCACACTCGCTGTGCTGCCGCTTTGTTTGTCAACAAGTTTCTATGTATGTATGCATGTGTGTATATACCTCCTGTGTTCTGTAGTGTACGCATACTTAGATTTAGTACTGTAGCAGTGTAAGAATTTTGTTTACTCTAAAATTAATTTTTGTACGACATTAAACTTGAAATTCAATTCATTTTTTTGTTGAATTTCATTTTTGAAGCCACTGAACCTAAATGTATTTTGTGTTGGGTCAGCAATAATATTGTTTGTATTACAAATGTGCCTAAGTTGGCATGGGAATATTTATATGAAGTTTGTATTGAACATTTTTATATTAATTTGTTGCAATAATGTTTTTCACATGCCAACGGTTCATGGGAATCAAAAGGTAGGAATGTGCTGAGACCATGGGAACAGCAAATCAACTATAGATTTGTTGCTGTCCCAAAATATTGCTGACCTATAGCTTAAGTTAGTATATGTATAAGCTTTCATTTTTGAAATAAAATTAAGAATTGATTAAACAGGGAATAGTCGTAGATCTTTTTCTTCACTTATCAGCGGCACTCTAGGGTGCTAAGAATTATTATCAAATCGGCACTTCTGGTGCTGGCATACATCGGCAGCAGTGCTCTGAAAATACTGAAACAATAAAACAAACAAAAAATAATCCTGTGCCTTTATCGAAAAACTCACCACAGTTCATTTACAAATAATAACCAGACAATATAAGCACATATAAAATAACGATTCAGTACGTTCTAGAACAATTACAATTGGTCTGTTCACGACTAAATTCGTAACAATATGATCTTGCACTTTGTTTTATAAATGTTGTTGTTTGTAAAACTATAAGCAACCTATGAATATTTGTTAAGAACTTTTATGTATAGTTTTTCAGTTTAGTTCAATGAATAAAATCAAACTAACAGGTTATCGGCTACATGGCACGCAAATAAAATACAGTTTGGAAAATTTAAAAATAAATTTATTGAACTCAAAATAAAGTTTTAAAAATAAACCAAAACGGCAAACGTACCAGGAGCCTTATCAATGGAAATATTGCGCGGAAGAGAAAACTTCGAAAACTTCTGAAAACGCAAGCGAAATCTCTCTTAGTAATAAATAATTGCAGGTCAGTAGTATCAGAGGGTGTCAGTGTAGGCAGATTTAGATCAGCGTGCTTTAGCAGAGATAATCTAAGGAATGCATATGAAGACACGGGCTTGACAAGGAAGGTCGAACTGCTAAATCAATTAGTAAATATTCAGGGTTGTTCTAGAATCTGATTGCTATCAGAATCAGAATTGAAATCGACACAGAATTAATTTTGGTGTCACAGAAACAGATATTTCTCATTTTCGTGTTCGAATCAGAATTCTGGAGAACTGGAGGTGTCATTATATCTTATAAAAACTGCTGGCAATTCACTAAAATAATCGAAAATAAAGAAAACTTAAAGTATTGGATATTTGATTTTCAATTCTGATAATTCACAATTCTGACTTGGATTCTACAACAACCCTGATTAAATTCAAAAAGTTCACTCCATGAAAGGGTACGTATGTAAATGAATTGGTTATTATGTATATCGTTGAAGGTACAAAACGCTGGTCTGAAAATTGATGATGAGCTAATAGCCTTCACTAATGTTGGCTGGATGGCCTGATGAATTTAAGCCTCTTGTAATGGCAGTTGAAAATTCAAAGCAAAAATTGGCCATCGATGGTGTGAAAAATCTTCTTTCGCAAGATGCAAATTTTGATTCGAAGGACGAAACTGAAGGCGCATTGTACTCAAAAGTACATAAGAAAAACAAATCCAATGTTTTAATTGTAAGGAATTTGGACATTTATCCAAATATTGTCAAAAAAAAAAAAATTTTTTAGCGAAGTTTGTTTCAAGAAAGGATACAAACAAAGGAAAAATGTTTCAACTACATTATTTGCAAAAGCTGAAAAAGGCGTGCACGTTTGTATGGGAAAAGAAAGAGAGCAAAACCAACGTAGTAATATTAATTTTTGCAAAGTTGAATGCGTGAGAATTGCCTGCCGTTGATTTGTCTGTTTAACAACCACAGTATACAAGTACCGTCGATACTACCCGGTCCGGAGAGCGCCTCGATGGATGAATTGGTAGAGAATCCTACTAAGAGTCCCAGAGGTCGCAGGTTCGATTCCTGCCGAAGGCTTTCGGTGTTTCTGCAGACAAGCCAAAAGCTTCGCAGTTTTGTGTTTGTTATAAAAAAAAGTAAAAAAAATAAAAAAATAAAAAAACAACTCTTCCAAGTAGAAAAACGTAAACTATGATTTTTAATTATTTAGTTCTGTAAGGAACAAAGCTATGCTTCATTGTCAACAACCAAAGCTGAATTTCAATCCATATTATTGACATCTAAATCAAAAATCTAGATTAAAAAAAATCTTGTTTGACTTTAATAGTCAATAAATCTGTCCAATCCATAAATATGATTAAAGGCACCAGAAGTTGCCTTAACGCTATTAAACCTGACTCACTCAGTGAGAATTCCGTGCTTTCAAGTCTATCTCTTACGGCTCAAAACTTATAGATACTTTTTAAATCAAATAGTGGCCCCATGTATGAGCACTAAGTAAGTTTGGACTTTTTTATATTTCTGGAAATCTGCCAACTTCTTCTCTCAAGAAATTTCGAAAAAAAATTATTTTGCTTTTTTCCCAAATTATTTTAGATATGCCACTAACTGTGCGCCTAAGTGGACTTCTTGGAGCACCTTTTCATGACGTGTGACATGTATATTTTTCCAAAAAACCTACTTTTCCTCTCAAGGAATTTCTAAAAAAATTTATTTTGCTTAAAATTTTTTTCCAAAATTATTTCAGAAATGTCACTAACTGTGCACTCTAGTGGATCCCTTGGAGCACCTTTTGTATATGGTGGAATATGTGTATCATATTCCAATTTTCCACTATGACCACTTGTCTTTCCAAGAAAAGAACATTTTTCAAATAGTGTTTATTGTCTTTAGGAATAGTATTCAATATACTTTATGGTGAAAACTACAAAATAAATATTCCAGAGAACAGTTTCCACTTCATATCTTCCCAGAATGTAACGCAGATTGGTAGAAGATTTTCTTGCAAGAAACAAAAATCCACACACTTGACATTGTCTGTTAAGCAGTGGTGCATGTCTCCGCTAGCTAAAATTAAGTTTAGTTCCATTTTCACTTTGTCAGCACGGAACGCTAATGGCCAATTTTTGAGTTGATAATCAAATATCTTTTACCCTTAATTTGCATTTAAGCACAAAATTTATTTTTTCAGCACTTATTTTTTGATTGCAACTTAAGTCAACAACTTTGGACAATTGAAGCTCATTTATGTTTTATAAATAAATCATATGGTTCTTGTTGTTGATGTGCTTAAAAGGTAAACAAAGCACACACACAGATGCATATATGGGATTTTGACTGAAGCAGCACCTCTAAAATAAGTTGTTAATATTGTTCAAAACACTAGTATGACAAGAAATACTAATGGTACATTTACACTAGCAATTCTTAAACTAGTTTGTGAGCATAAGCTAGTTTCATAAACTATACCATTTACACTAGCATTTTCGGCAGTTTACTTGATTTTGTTTGACAACTTACAATAAATTCAATATCAAAAATAAAATAGTAAATGCGGAGGTAAAAAAAATATGTGTTTTTCATACCGATTGAATAAAATTCAATATAAAATTAATTATTTAGTACATTTATATTAAATTACTTTTTCAGGCTTAAGTTCAACCCTTGGTTTGTCACTACTTTTAATTAATATTAATTAATAAAGAAAAGTAAAATTTAATAGCTAGGTGGACAACCGGCTGTTTCTTCATCAGCACCCTATGAATATAAATGTATTACAATACAGAAGTTCAATAAAATTAAAATTTACAGTAAAATATTAATTATTTAGTATAAAAATCGTAGAGATTATTTTATTTATTATTTAGCGTGGAAAATAATGAAGTACTTATTTTCATCATTTATTTTAAAATTTTATGTATTTTAATAACACCAGGAATTGTGGAAGTTTTGAAATTATATATTTAATTTATTTTTTTAAATTTTTTTTTCTTTTTTTTTTTCCTTTTTATTACGCTTTTTTTCTATCTCAAATTCGCCTGACATAAAAAAATAGAGATGAAAACATAAAAATTAGAGTCGCATTTGCAAAAACTGGTTATTATCAACCAACTTATCTAAAAAACTAGTTAAAAACTTGTTCATCAGTTGTATGGATAAACAAGTTTCTCAAACTAGTTTATCACGATAAACAACTTATGACCTGTTTAAAGCGTAGCTGTAAATGCACCCTAATAACATAATCATTAAACGGCTTCATTTAAGAAAATTTTTCGTAGCCGGTAATAACTTAATAATTTTCATTAAAAATAATCGCTTTCCTCCAATAAAAAATAGCTGTTGTATGGAAAGATTTCCATCAAATTTGGAAATGAAAAGGTGCTACCATACTTTTGATGCGAACACTTATTTGTGACTGAAAAACTGATACTGCATTTAAATACACCTTAAATTGAAATAAAAATTAACTTATTTCGCATTTAAATATCAAGTCAAAAATTAACCATAAAAAGCAAGCAACTGGTCATAGACGCACAATACCATTTCGTACGGAAAGACATTAAAAGGAAATTTATTGAATGAAGATATTGTCTATCTGGGAGAATGTTAACAGCTATACTAACCAACTTTACGGACTCAACAGCAAGCTCAGTTGTTGAAAATATTCTACACGCGAAAATTTCATTATCCTGGTTTTTGATTATGTGTACTGGTAACACTGTTTTCATATATCTTCAACTAAAGATGATCTGTGTGATGAACCGAGTCATGGTGTTGATTATATATTTTTCCATATAAAAAATAATTGCATTCCATTTTACTGTCACAAAAATTTCATATACTTTTGAAGGTCACGCATTTGAATAAGCTGCTGGCCAGTAATAAAAAATCAATTCTGAATTTTTTTATTGCACAAAGCCCTCTGGAGTTTCTTGTGTCACTTTATTATTTGAAAGTTGCTAACTGTTCCATTCAGAAGCTCAGCCATGTGGCTTGACTTCTGAAAAAGTATGAGTTTAGAGGACGGGAAAAATGTAATATCAATTGTATTGCGCATGAGATTTTTAATATAATTCTGCCAGCATTACGTTCGTGTGTCTTAGATAACAAATTCGTAATTAAAAATAAAACATGATTTGTGTGCAAAACATATAACCTAATGTCCTTGAACTTGTAATTTGTCCTTTAGTTTACCGTTAACGAAGTAACCTGCACATCAGAAAGTACTTCATGATAAATATGTATGCATGTGCGTATGTACATACATATGTATATAAGAAATATCAAGAATATAAACAGAAGCCACATCAAAAATGTTCATTCCCTCTATTCACTTGCACGCACACAAATCAGCACATACCCACACATGTACTATCATTTACAAATGCCAGCAAACTGGCAGCTTTTCAGCATTTCCTCTACCCCTTTTTTCTACAGCTGCTGCATCTGGTGAACATTTTATACTTGTGTTTGCTTAAGTTTTCATTTTCTCACAGCTTAAACAAAATAAAAACAGTTTATTTGTTCATGTATTTCACCTTTAGCCATTTTTATGTTCAAAACATTAACCAGACCAAAAACACACACACATACACACACACTCATTGGTCGGGTTACTGGTAAACTTGCATGTGTGTTTGTTTATTAATTCATCGTGTACCTTGCAACTTTTTCAATCCAAGTTTACGTGTACTGAAGTGTGTTGCGTTTTATTTTTAACAGTCATGCTAATTTTTAATAAACATTTCAATTAAGTCTTGTTTATTTGCCCTTAATAGAAATTTCCAGTGCATTTGCAGCTGTGGTCCGAATGTTATAAACACAACTTAGATGTGGCCTTGTTTTCAAAAAGGGTGATCTGAAATTTATATATGTTTGATGCAGTTGTGTTTTTAATATTCAATACTTTTGGTTACCGTTCTTGTTTGCAAGAGATTGGCTCTTTGCAGCAAGCAGAAAATTTAATTAGAATATTGAAAATTTAGAAGTGACTGCTAACTGTTATATGACGGCAAAATAATTGTAAAAATACTGATTGGTGTGCTCTAAATCAAGTGCTAAGGATTAATAAATTTTAAAACCGAGGAGAAAAAGTGTATACAGAAATATTAAGAATTTTTAAAGCCGAATGTTCGAACAAAATTTCAAAGAGTATGTTGTTCTTATTTCTATTAGAGCCGGCCACAGATCAAAGGGGCTTGTGTCAAGTATAGTGCAAGACTACAGCCTGCGATACATAAAATTACGACAATCTACTTATTTGTGATAACCTGAAAAAGATAGTGTTAGGGAGATAAGAAGAGACAAAAAAAGAGAAGTTCAGGCGTTCGTCGTCGAATGTGATGTGTTTGTTGCTTATTTTGTTTTTTCTTTACATTGTTTTTACTATTGAGTATATTCATTAGCGAATGCCGGAATTAAGTCGCAGGCAAACAGCAAGTGGGTAGGGTGAAGGAAAGCTAAAGAATACCGGCAACTCAGATTCAATATGGTAATGCAGCCCTGCACTGCTTCTACCAAAGAAAAGTAAGCATCTTAAATGTGTCGTCCAAATTTCTGAAAAGCGACTGATGCTCCTTCTATACAAAAATCTTTAACGGATATCGCCCAGAGCGGCACAAGCGGTATCAAGATGAAGTAACACAGTCTTCTTCCCGGTTGTCATTGAAAGGTAAACTCAGTCATTTAGTGTGGTTCCTATAGAGACAGCGCTCAGTGAGAACTGGTACAATGATGCTAATATTAGGTATGGGAAGTTGCAATAGCTCTCTCATGCTTCTTGAGTCCAAACGAAACCATAAATTCTTGCAAATGAAGCATGTGGGTTCCAAAGCCATGTTTGCTGTGCCTGCTGCAATGTCAAAAGTCCAATAAACTACTAACAACAACAGGAACTGTTTAGCCTTCATTCTGCAGAGATGCCCCCAATTTAGCCAATGGATCCATATGAACGAACCTGTTTGAGGAGAGTTTGAATGCTCAACATTCCCGAGCAGGATTAGTCGATGCCTAGATTCCAGTTGAGCAGTCTATAGCGGCTTGACTATCTGTTATAATCAGAATATCTTACCATCGCGTTCGTGTGTCTTTCCAGGCACAGACGGGTGACAAATTTGGCTAACATAATGGAATTACCTAGGAATATTAGTTCTTAATTGTCACTTCCCCGTAGAGTTTCGCCTGGTCGTTTGTTTTCGTTACCAATCTTTTCCGGTTAGTTAGCAAAGACTGATGCCTTCATTATTTGTTTAACCGGCCACTGTGAATCAGCAGTATGACAACAACTCAATTTGTTTGCGAATCCAACGATGTTTTATCAAATTGCATTGCCAATCTTTATCCAGCACTCGAAAATATATATACAGTATTTATCGGATATAAGAACATCTCATATAAGAACAAAATGCTTATAAGAAACATTTGCAAAAACACCATATCTTTTTAGTGATTTTTCTAACAAAAAAAGTTTCATATAAGAAAAACGCTTATAAGAAGAAAACTGATAAAAGAACATTTTTCTTGAACACCAAAACCACAAAATGTATAGAAAAATAATTTATATAAGAAACTTTCAAGGGCAACACTGAATTTATGTAGTTTGGATGGACAACTCTGTTTTCCGGCAGTTTTACAACAACAACAACGTTTTTTTTTTACTTTTAGTGCTCATGAGAAGTTTTCGTTTCTTGCCTCGTAAATAAATAAATAAATAAATAGTACAAAATGAATTATGTATGTACATGTATTTACTACATATAATTTTTTTTTCAAATTGAAGTTGTCTAGTTTTTTATATCTATTTACTAAAGGGGTTAATAAAATAAAATTTGATTTGTTTTATTTTTCTATTTACATACATACATACATCTACGTACATATATACATAAAAACGTAAAAAAGATCGTATATTCATATAAGAAACAAATGCCTTATGGCCATAGCTACTTATATAAGAAATAAGTTTCTTGTATAAAATAATTGTATATAAGAAAGAAACGCTTATAAGAAACTTTTTTCGTGGATTTTTCAAGTTTCTTATATCCGATAAATACTGTAATTTTTAAATTTCAATAATATTGTCAGGTTTTCTAGTTTGAGTTTTACTTCCTCAGAATTGAGAAAGATTTTGATCTTATTAATCAACTTTCTACAATAAGATTAAATGTAGACAGTCAGTCATGAAGAGCTCGGGTGGGTATAATGGCTACGCGCTGCTGCTTAAAAAACAGTATACAATTAGTCATGGCCAGCGATCGAAGCAAATCTGGGTGCTAATGAGCTACGTGGTGGTTGTGAAACGCCATGTAGCTTGCAGCCACTAAGTCTTCAACTTTACTTTTTCTTTAAAAATATTGATCACTCCAATTTTTCACAAAAAAATCTTGTTCAACTCTGTGGAAGTAAAAGAAGAAACTAGAAAGCCCGATATAATTACTAACACTTGTAAATTATATAGTTCGACTATAAATTCAAAATAAAATTTGATTTTCGTTATTAAAACGAATCGAAATTTAAATAGGTTTTAATAGATATTTTTAGTCATTATTATTATTATAATTATTATTACTTTACTGTTTTTTTTGTTGTTGCTGAAAACCACTTATCAGTTAGAATTCTAAGCACAAATTGATAATGCACAAAAAGCCAGCTGATGATATAAAAAGCACATGAAAAGAACGAAATCTAAAATGAACTCCTTACCGGAAATCCGCTGCCTTAAAAGTCTAAATTACTTCGAACCGTGATGTGAGGAGTTCAATTTAACACATTTAATAAGGAACGACGCAGTTCTATGTCGTAGCACGAGCGCTTCGGTTGTTGAATTGATAAGAGTTCACTCTTAAAAATTCCCGAGTTCGTTGGTGGATTATTGTCCAAGGTTCTGGTTGTTACAGCACACAGGAAAAAACTTTGCAGCTTTTTGTTGAACTTTGGAAACAATAACTGTAATAAACGAAAAATTAATAGTTTTCTAATATTTCTCGCTTATTTTTCCAAATATGCAGCAACAGGATAAACTAATCATAGAAAATTACTAATGAAAAGCCCTTTTGATCTCCGCTTTGAGTATAAATCCCAACGCCCCAATGTTTCAAAACATCATGGTATATCTTGGCATATTTTGTGACTTTACGAAAGGTAGCACTTAAATATCCTAATGTACTTTACCGAACACTTCTTTGTCCAACTTGTGGCCTCAATAAAAGCTTTCTCCTGTTTTGTAGCCACATAAGTCAAGGTACAACTACTCCCCAATATTTCAGATATCAGAGCACCCTTAAATTCACCATAGTAAAACCTGCTTAATGGGTATACCCATCTGCCAAAGATTTAAAATCCTTTTCTCGAGAGATCGCGATATCTACTACTTCCTAGAATGTAAATTTATCAGGTATGTTCTGAAAATCACTTTTCACGAAAGTGATTTGAAATCACTGAAATGGTGTTCTGTGCACAAATTTTTTTTTTATTAATTTCTTGATTTGAAACCGGTCAGCTAAACGACTACCGATTTTAAATCACTTGCACATGTTTTACAAGTATTTTATTAGAAACCAAATAAAAAACTTATTGATTACTTTATGTATTGTGTTTTTTACTTATTCATGCAATAATATTATTGCTTGTATGCTAAAAAACTTAATAACAGCATATATCTTTTATATAAAATAAATTGAAAAAATCACAAATTACTGAAGACACTGCTTGTTTTTAAAGAAAAAAAAAAAAAAAAAATACTTCTGTTCATAATCTTCGTGATTTACTTTTTACCTTTTAGCAGTCAGCTGTTTTGTTTTGTTCGAAAATATATTGTAATTACCTGATTGTATGAGCCAAATGAATTATTGATAATTTATTCAATTAAACAAATTATTTTAAACAAAATTAAATTAAATTTATAATTAATGTTTTAATTTTATGAATAATTTCGAATTTTAATTGGTAAATTCAATGATATAAAAGCAAAAAATTTATGTATATTACAAAAATACCTAGTTTAGAACAGTGGCAACACTCTTGTTTTTGTATTTATTTTCTTTTGTTTAACTTTCCGCGTCTTTACTTTTTATAATTTTGTAATTATGCATGTAAACAAAACAAACCAGCTGCTTATTCGTGATTTCGAAAATAGAAAAGCACGCCGAAAACTCTTAAAACTCGTGATTTTCAGAACACCAAGAAATCACCTCTGTGATTTTGAAACCGTTCGTGATCTTAAATCACTGTGATTTCAGAACAGGCCTGTATAAAGATCCCTAAGTTCAAATAACTTGAATTGGTAGAACGAAATCCGTCAAGAACATGAGATCTAAAATTTATTCGCTTGATGTTCTCACACAACTGTAGTTCCTTTCAAACCTGTTACCATCAGTGTTGCCATATTATTTTCCCAAAAATCAGAAGAAAAAAGTGTTTTCTCGATCACAAAACTTTCTTTGTACAAATCATTAAAATACAAATTATTTATTTGGAAAACATAACGTTAATAATACATACAATTACTTTGAAGGCATACATTTTATGCAATAGCTGTTATATTTCTTTAAAAATATGCATTCTAAACAAGTCATAATCTAAATTTATGTAAGCTACTTAAACTTAAGAAAACCTTTCGTCAGAACAGAAAATTTAACACCACTCTTTTGCATCTAAAAAACGGGCAAAATCAGATAAATCTAACAAAACTGGATACCACAGCCATCATAATGATTGATTACCAATTTTCCCTAAACATTGTCCGATTTGTTCCCGTGATAGAAATATACCTTTGGTAAGGATTTTGACCTTAAAATTGTCTGTGGTTGCGTGCACCTCTTTTCCCCGGAAATTAAAATGCCAAAAGAAGAATCGCATCTTAACCTGCTCCCAGGGGACAATTTGGATGTCGGAGCGTTAGAAAGAACGATATCTAACAGTTACCCGTAAAACGTTGGTTCCATCACTCTATTTCAAAATTCTAGCTCTAGATCCCTCTATGCCTCTCTAGCCACTGGCATCTTTCAAAGCTTGACATTAAAATAATTATTCTATATACGGCCACAAGCTTCGAAAGATTCTTGTTAAGATTGCATTTCCTTTAAATGCCTTGTGACTTGGATCTGATCATTTACTATAAACTTACTGCTGTTTTTCTGCATTCAAGTAAAGTTTGCACAAAAAAAATTTACCTTAATACAATTTTTTGCTGCATGAATGGCTGCTCAAATGTTGTCCGTCCCAAAAGTCTGCCCATTCGTTCATGTGCTCTTGAAGTGCTCCATATTGTGATGCGTGTTGAATGTATGTACATATATTTTCAAGCTGCAAAGAACAAGAAATAAACTTTATAAATATATAATTCAAGTAGCATACTTTTAGGTGCATTAATAACACAACACGCAAACACATATGGGAGCATATACAACTACATGTACACACACACTTATGAGTGCATTGGTTTGCTTGGCTGTGTGTTATTAAAAGTTCAACAATGTAAGCAAACATTTTAGAAGATTTATTAAAGAGTCAAACGCCATAATGTTGTTTACTCTCTTGTTGCTTTTGTTTTTATTATGTTTAATACACAACGTTTTTTTTTGTAGATTTCAAATTACTTAGTCATGCACAAACATGCCCATACACACATATGCATGCACTTCTGTGCGTACTTGTTCATTCATATTGTCATTTCGTTATTCATGTATTTATTCATTAAAGAAAAGTTTGGGGGGATATTCTGCAAGGTGATATTTTTAATTTAAAGAAAACTTCAACGTAAAAGGTATACAAAAGTTGAAATACATACATATGTACATCATTTTCGCTTTTTTATATTTTTCGTTTATTTTCTACGGGGCGAGTTTTCTTCGTATCTTTTGTTCTTGAACCGTAAAACCCTTTAGAAATGATGAATTGTTCTTGTTTTTTGTTATGCATATATTTTAACCGTTTTAGTTTTTCTTTTTTTAAACTTTTGTATTATTATGATGAACTTGTATTTGTCCTCATTTTTTTTATTCTCTTTTAAATTTTATTTATGTGGCCTTTTGTGTCAGCTCACTTTTTGTTATCTCTATTTGTTTTGTTTTTAGTTAAAGCTGCTTTTATTTTCATAAATATAAAACAAAATGTGTGTTGAAATGAATATATTAAAATTTTAAATTTAGAGATCTGAGAGGAATACAATTTTGCTGAATTCACAAAAGAAATAATAAAATCAAACCCGATGTTTTCTTTTGTAAAAGTATGTATGCGCCAGGCAAATTTTTTTAAAAAGAGATGTGATGGAAATTTTGAGTTCTATTCTCTCTACGAGAAACAAAAATTGCAGGTTCATAAAATCTGCAAGATTGTTCTTATATCCCATGGTTTAAAAAACGAAATGTTGCAATATTATGTTTGCAACTCCAGGGCGTCTGGTAGCAAATTTATTTTCTAAATACGGTTATATTTAATAAAGTAATAAATGGTGCGGACGGAGAGTGACACCATTGGAACTATCCATTATGCCGACTTGTCACTCACGATGTCGCAGTGGTCCAGTGACCATCGTGCTTTCGCTGTGAAGGGATTTTTTAAAAGTAATGATTGCTACATCATTGCTCGTCCAAAATTTTGTTTAAAGCTCGGTATTCAGCGAACACATGATGAACCGAATGGAAATTTAGTTGCTTCGTGGATTCTGCGCAACAGCTTCGGCTATGAACGTCCCACGGTCAGGCTTCAGTTGATTTTCAAGGAATCTCGAAAACATTGAGCTTATTGAAAGTAATTTACCTGAAAATTCGTGACTTTCAATACGGAAAAGAGCAGTCTCACTGGGCTTTCCAAGAGATGTTATTCATGAAATTTTAAAAATGGATCTGAAGACCCATCCGTTTAAAATTCAAGTCATTAGAGAACTAGACGAAAGTGGCTTTCATTTGCATAAAAATTCGATTCGAGTCGATGTTAGAACTTTTTCGCATAGTAAATTTATATGTATGTATATTTTTTTGAGGTATGATGCTCATTTTCTGTTAACCGGTCACGTCAAACAGCAAAATTTGCCGCTAATGATCTCCGAGAACCCATAAGCCTCCACGCATGAGATAAGGCGGCTAATGTCAATGGTGAAAGTTATCGACGCATTAGGTCTGTTTCTTTACTCTACTTAGGGATCCCGTGGGATCCCAATTTGTACGAACAGCGTTCCCGTACTTTAAAATTGGGCAAATGAGAGTATTTGTGAGAGAACATTATGTTTCTTCTTCTCGCACGAAACAACCCGTATTTTTCCTTCGGGCTAGTTTGGGCAAGTGGTTCAACTGTTTCAAAGAATAAACATTTATTTTTTCATAGAAAAAATAAATGTTTTGGGGAAACTAAAAGAGAAATTGAATATTAGTGTGAAAACATATTTTAAAGCATTCTCTAAAAAATTAATTATTCCCAAAAAAATTATTGATTTTTATGTATTTATATTAACGAATTCATTTATGTACATATGTATATGAAATTATGAGTTCCATTGTGTTCGTAAAAAGCTGCCAGAACCCTGAAGTTTTCTTTTGTGGTAAAATATTTGTTTTCATTCGTTCCCGTCAAGACAGCTCGATACCAGGTAGCCTTACAAGCCCAGCTGACTACTGCTTTTAGCTTGTTTAACTGTCAAAATACACAACACACATACGCGAACAAACGGATGACAGTAATACAGTTTTTCTGCCAACAAAATACCTGCAGTGTTTGTTGTAGTTATGCGATTACCTGGTATCAAGCTGCCTTGGTTCGAGTACTTTTGTGCATTTTTATCTCTTATTGAGAGAAATTATAGTTTACTCTCATTTTACCGAACTTTGCCAAAAAAGTAAAGAAACAGAGCTATTATTACGGAATTAATTTTAAATTTCAAATCGTTTTGAAGCATCAAAAACCAGGATAATTGTTTGGACCATTTTTTAATTTGGTCAATTGGACCATTTTTTTCGACAATTCTTGAGGCCAGGCGATTAATGTCAATGCGGGTGAAA
Organism: Sturmia bella; assembly: GCA_963662145.1. NCBI lineage: Eukaryota > Metazoa > Arthropoda > Insecta > Diptera > Tachinidae > Sturmia > Sturmia bella. Next base: position 28,880,204 of record OY759171.1, on the reverse strand, counting down.
ATTATAGGCGCATGCTTATGGAATTCTTTTTCCCAAACCTGCGAGCTCAGCCATCGTACTCTTCACACACGTATTTTCAGCAGCCAGAGCCTCGATGAATTTGCTTTGGGAAAATTTCCCCCAAAAACTAATCAGTCGCTTTGGGGACATCCCATGGCCACCGAGAACACCCGATCTAGCTCCCATGGATTTCATTTTATGGAAGCTGATATCTCTTCCTGGTCATATGAATTGCCAAAACTGTCTGTCTTTGAAGGAGCTGTGATGTGATAGAAATCCTTTGTTCACGTATTTTTATTATACCAACGACATAAGAATAATCAATTACAAAGTTTGACTTAAAAAAATGAGAAAGTTTTTGATTAGAGCTATGGTATTATTACGTTTATATGAAAATTAGACTGCACAATATGCAAATTTGAAACGTATGAGGATAATTGCCAAAACCCAATTTAACCCTTTTAAAGTTTTATGTTCTTAATTGGAAATTACGTTTGGCCAAAACTTTTATTTAAAAGAAAAACATTTTCTATTGCCAATAAAATGTTATTTATTTTAGATTGTGGCCACGACAGGGTAACAGATAAACATTTTTTTCACGTACAAAATAAAAATTTTATTGCGGTTTTTGTTGTTTAAATATTGGTCTTCTCTACACAATTTCCACTTTCCTTTTTCGAAGAGAATCCATTAAAACAGAAAGAAAAAAGCCAGTGGAAATCATTTTTATTCTTTTCCTTTTATTATTTTTGTAATTCTGTTTGAAATTATATGTACATCGATGTTTAATGCAGCCAGCCACAGCTGCCAATGTTGCTTTTTTATTTTGTTCTTCTTATTTTACAAATATTTTTTATTTATATTTTTGTTTAGAGATTTAGTTCACGGACACTTACTTTGTTCTTAGTTTTCTTGTCGGAATGAACGTACTTGTTGTTCCGCTGTTTTAATGACCTTTCTTTTTTGCTAACATCTTTTGTGTAAATTCTAAGTTAAACATTTTACTTCTCTTTGTATTTTCTAGACATTTTCAGGGACTTACAGATAAAGTTGCTCCGTTTTTTTTCTATAACACCTTGAAATAAGTTCCCAAGGAGTTTTTTATTTTAGTGAAGTTTTTGTTTCTATTTATTTCTCGTTATTTTTTTTTTTTTCAATGCCTTGAAACGCCAGCACTTATCGACTCCCTAAAGCATTTTCTTAGCGTGCTTTGCTAAAGTCATTTTTATTTTTTTAAGACAGAAACGAGTTAAGACTCTTAAAAGCACTACAGAAGCACGTACATACTTTTAAAATTTATTTTATGTGCTTAATTTTTCCTCAAGGTTAACATTACGCCAAATGCTTTGTCATTTCTTATAATCAGATGTATTAAATTTATTATAAGTTTGACTAGAATATAAATTTAAATTGATTGAATTCATAAAGCCGGAATAATTATCTTTTTTCAAGCACAAAAAAAAAAAAAAAACGCTGTAGCAAAAAGCCTTGGTGTGCCTAGTGTAGGAGTCGAACTTGAAATCCCGATAGTGTTGGTATGATACTGTACCGATTTATCAATCCAGGTTGAAGATTTATCGCATTGGAGATTATTATAAAGCGTCTTTCTAATAAAGTGCAAAAATTACAACGAAAAAAAAATAATTACTTTTATGAACTTAATTATTTATTTGCTTTAAGAGCCAATTGAAATGTATTAATTCAGGTCCAAAAAGTCTACTGATGAGTTGATTAGCACCAACGAAATGTCATCGGCATATAGACAGCTGAAAAATACAGAAAATATTTTTTGAAAAGGTTCATTTTTGGACCTGAATTAATAATTACTTTTAGGTAAAATCGCAAGAAATATTCCTCTATGTTCCAAGAGTTGTTACCGTCATCACATGGGTGAAAATGTTGAAGGGGAGCGTTCATCGATGAGTTTTTTTTCCGGTGCCTTTTAGGCCAGCAGATGGACATAATTCCTTGCTAGCAGCGATAGCTGCAATAAAACCTCCGGCCAGGTGGCACATGCTTTACAGGATATAAGATGGTAACACCACATCCAGCCTTCTTCTGGAATGCCGGAAATCTTTAAATGAGATGGCGAGACATTCAAACTTAACCTTCAAATAGGATCAAATCACGCATCGTCGACAGGTTGACTAAAATGAGGACACTTTTTCAGAATCAGAACATTGATCCATTTTGTTGGCTACTCTTTCCAGGATTTTGGAAACTTATGGACTTTCAACATTGGAGTAGACACAGCCAAGATGGGTTTCAGCAGCTACGTGCTTTATCTCGGAGAACTTGTAGACTCGTTTGGGTCCAAAGGGATAAGAGAAATCTTGGAACTTCCCACATTTGACATTATAATCATTGTACCAGTCGCCACTGGATACAATCTTTTTGGTTGATGATGACAAGAGAAGACTGTGTTACAACCCTTGAAACCTGTCCCGTGACACGAGTCCTTCATTGATGATTTTTACTAGAAGAGATTCAGTCGCCTTTGAGCGATACAACTGGAAATATTTTCTTTGTTAGTAGCAGCGGCGATGTTCTTCGTTTCCTCATTTCTCCCGCTATTTTTTGTCTATCTACCATTCTGAACCTCAACATTTTTCTGCTCCTCTCTCTCTCTCTCTCTCTCTCTATCAGTGGGGTAATGATTTTTCTATTTAACTTTCCAGCAGACTGTCTACCTAACATTTGCTCATCACATAAAGTCGCAGTTGACAGATTCTTGAGTCAAGATAAGACAGACAAACAATTTGAAGGAACATTTCAATGGCAACTGCATTTAAAGAAAATAAAAATCATATTAGTATGATGTTTTAGTTTTTTAATTATTATTAAGAAAATAAAACATGTTCTAGGAATTGAACTTGAACCATTGTAAGAATTTTATAAAGATAAAAACGTCTCGTTGCTAAAGGGTGTGAAGATAAATTCGTGAGTTAAATACGTCCCACACCTCTGTTAACTGAGTTCCACAGTAATGTTGAACACAGTTAAAAAAAAGGTACGAAACAAAAAACAGCACCGACAGACTTGTTTATTAAATAAACAGAGGTTCTGCCACAATTTACCACGTAAAAATATTGTTTTTTTTTTGTGCAAACACTGCAGAAAAATGTTTTTATAGTCTTTTTGCTTCCCGTTTCCCTTGTGTCTTTAAGTAAATACGCAAAATAATTAACTATTTTTTTTAATTGGAGCATAATAAATATTAAAAAAAAATACGAAAATGTTTTATTTTTATGGAATGGAATATTTGTCAAATTACAACTTTTACGGGAAAATTTTTACAAACCTGCAAATGCAGGTCGTTTTTTTGTCTTCTCTAAATATTTCCGTTTTCAAATTTTGTACAGAAGAAGTATTTTAGAAAATACAGTAGAAGCAAGTTTATATTCAGTTGTTACTCAAAGGTTTATAGTGGGTGGAAGTTGGGTGGAATATGAAAATGTGCATTGGACCAGTTTAGACCTTTCAATGGGAATATAACGCTACCGTGCATGTATGTTCCAAATGGCCAAGTTTCATCATCAGACGTACTCCAATACACATTTTCATGCTTCACCCAACTTCCACCCCTGAGTAACAATTTAATATAAACTTGTTTCTACTGTATTTTCTAAAATACTTCTTCTGCATTTCGAAGCATATGGCAAAAAAGCTTTGTTCTGGTTGTTCGATATGGGTGAATCGATGATCTTTTTCAAAGTGTTCTATAAGAATATTGAAAAATTTTAAGCTTGCTCACATTTTGAATATTGTACATTCATTTTTAAATCCATTCTTTACAATAATTTCGCTTCTATGCTTGTTTTAAAACATTTTTTTTTTGTAACAATTTCCGTTTAGCATAGAATTTTCTTTGCAAAAAGAGAACGAAACAAAAAACAGCACCGACAGACTTGTTTATTAAATAAACAGAGGTTCTGCCACAATTTACCACGTAAAAATATTGTTTTTTTTTTGTGCAAACACTGCGGAAAAATGTTTTTATAGTCTTTTTGCTTCCCGTTTCCCTTGTGTCTTCTCTTTGTTTTACTTGAATGTAAATTTTTAAACAAAGGTAACATTAATATTTTAAATACATACGTTCATATGTATGTATACACATAATTCGCTTTTTAAACATTTTTCCTCTAATGCTGTTGTACACGAAATATTTATATAACGTTTTCGTTGTGATTACGATAAAATCTTAAATAATTGAAGAAATTAGCATTTTTTTAATTTTCTCGTTTCGTGTGTGTGTGTGTGTGTGATAAGTGCAAAAGTTAATAAAAATAAATGTACTGAATTATTATTTAATGCATATTAATTGAAATGCATAGTAAAAGAATACGCAATTTGAATTTGTTCAACAACTTTTATGGAATGAGTAATTACTTAAACGTTTCAAAATGTAGACGTAAATGAAATTTCATAATGTGTTTGCTTGAAAAAAAAATAAATAAAATGAGACACAAAAAATTTTATGTACATATACATATAACTTTTGAAATGAAAAGAAGGGATGACAAAATGTCAAACAATATTGTTACAAAGGAAGAGAACTGTCAAATAGTAATTGCTAAGATGATGCTTTTTTGCTTTTTTTACTTAAATTTTCAAGTCTGTTTCGTACCAAAAATTAAGTGGAAAAACTTTACTTAATATGAGTTCTTTCTTTCTGTGGTTTATCTCGTTTATCTCGGTCGCCCAACAACTACTTTTGGAATATATAATAAAATATTTATTATAAAATAAAACATGTCATTCTAACAAAAACTTGAGTTTATAACAGAATGAACTTTTTTTTTTACTATTTTTCTCGTTCATTAATAAAAACAAAATTTAACTTAAATCACACAATTCTAAGTGTTGTGACTCAAAAAGGATTTAAAAAGTTATTTAATTCATTTACATTGTTTTGTTTTTAACTTTTTTTTTTAACATGAAACGGGGAAAAAATTCGTTTTTTCTCACCTTCTTTCTTACATCACACACTTTTCTCCAGGTGTTGGTTTAAGGCTTTCTGCCATTTTGTTGATCCACTTTGAGAGCTGTTGAAAAGTTAATGTGTTTTGTGTTTTTCTTTTTGGTTGAAAAGCGCACAGTTTTCGTTAGTGTTTTTGTAATGGATAAATACCTGTAAATACTTTTAACAATTTATTTCTCTTTCTTTATATTTTCCAACACTTTTGGCTTTAACACCTACACTTGTCTGGCTCCCTCGCCCTCTGTCTCTGTCTCTTTCTCTCTCTCTCTCTCTCTTTCTCCCGCGTATTTCACTTTTAGTATGCCGACTTGCCAAACTTCAAACTGTTGGCTATAAATGATTTGTATGGGCTGTTGTAGTATGTAAATAATTTTGTTCAAAAGTTTACCGTTTCCCCAGAGCAAAGTTGGAGATATGAGAAAAATTATTTAAAATTGTAGCAATTTGACTGATTCTATTTGTGTGCAACATTCCCACCTGCCTTCTTCCGCTTATCGTTTATTGCACTCTGATAAAACATTGAATTATAGACATTGATTTGGCTTCAGTGCCTTTTGGTTTGCATTGTAATTCTTTTCTTTTTTTTTTGCTTCATTGAATTTTTTAGTATTGAAAACTTTGCCAATTTTTCTCGCTACGTTACGTATGTGCGTCTCTTAACTTTTCTTGCATTCATTCGCTTGCTGTTTGTTTTGCCGCAATTAAGCGGATCAGGCTCAAATTACCAATTATTTGTCTGTTGAAATGGTTGAAAGAGTTCACGTTGAGCTAACATGGCTTAAATTAATTTAAACATTTTCTTTTGTACTGCAGACAATTCTATTAAGAACTTAAATGAAGAAAGTTGTATGAACTTTCAATAACACAACGCACAAACAAAATAATTACGAAAAAATTGGAAAACAACCTGGAGGATTTTAGGCTTCAATTTTTTTTTTGTAATTGGTCACAAGCAGAAACTAAAAACTTTTTAGAAAATATTAAAATATATAATATTTTTCAAAATTATGTTATCATTAACGTAGTCTGTATTCAGGCCATACGGGCTTTGAAGATGATTTATTCTTTAAGCGAGGAAGACCGGTGAAAAGCCAATAAAAGTATAAAACACAGAATTTAAAACCGTTTTAGAATTAGTTAAAGAAATAAAACTCGAATCAAATGTGTCACAGACTGTCCTTCCAAATATACCCACCGCAAATCTCAGACTCAAACTTTTTTTTATTACTTACATTCTTGTTTGTACTGGTATTGTAATTTTTCATATTGGGTGTTTTCGAATGCTTTCTATCGGAATGAAGTTTAATTTTTTCTCTCTTATAAAGTACTTTTTTGAGCAGAGTTGGCATTTAGTGAGTCCAGGGTAATAATACAACATGAAAGTGTTGTTATCAACCTAATTTATCGTAGCAGAGAAAAACAAGCCGTTAATATGTGCCTTCCAAATGGACTAATGATATGGAGTTCTCAGCGAAGTCACCTGAGCTTAATCCTATTCACAATTTTGTGCATAACTAGAAAAAACTTTGTATGACAAATACCACAGCTATAGCATGTTGTCGAAAAAGCTTCGAAAGCTATCCGGATCGAATGATTTCTACTATGTTAGCTTGTAAAGGGTCTTTACGCAATGATTTTTGAAACTTACATTTCTTTAATTGGTTTTCATTTACTTTGTGTTGCCAAAATAGCATGGACGCTTACATGCAGCAATCAACAGCAAGAACAAATAATAAAATTGCTTTCTTAAAATAGAAATTATGTTCGGGTAGCACACCCCAGCCTTAACAAAAAATGATCTTGAGTGATGGGACCCATTTCTGTATTTAAGTTTTTTAATGATACAAATTCGCATGAGATCTACGAGCGTACAACGAGTCCCATAAAAGCCGCTACTTCATGTGGATCTTGGGGTAACAGCGTCACCGGTGTTCCTGGAAAATTACATAGGGCAGGGTATAATTTGATATGAATTGAATTTTGTGGACTCCATTGAAATGAGGCTTTGACAGGATAGACCTACGTGGATCACAGCCTATGCCACAGAAACCATCTAATTCGACCCTGTTAGACTTTTTCCTTTAAGATTTACCTAAATCACAATGTAAGCGAGTGAGTTTACAAAAATGAACTTAAATTTGCACAAGTCAACATAATCTTCGAATTGCGCGAACCATTTAGCGATATCGCTATAATCATCTCTGCTAAATACCGGTACTGCAGCATCCAACTCTGCCAAATCTCTGTGGCGGGTCTGATGTTGCATCTTGCCCTGCAATAAACTTATTTGATTTTGCAACTGTAAAATTTCCATCTTCATTTTTAAGTTTTTGATCTCTTCTTCTGAACCTAAGTTGGGCTGCGGCTCAATACTCCGATTATGTTCAGAATCTATAGACCTGACATCTATGTTGGCAGAGGGTAAAATATCGGCAAAATTTTCTTGAACACTTGGGCAGTCATTAACCATCGAACTTCTTGTTTTGTTATCAGCTATTTGGAAATCAGTAATTTCGTGAACATCAACAATGGCAGAGGCAGCAGAAACTGCGTAAAATATCTCTCCATCTGCATCGGTAATACCAGTCTTTGGTATAGCGCCGGCCAGGATCCCTGATACGGCGACTACATTATCAGTGGCAAATTTTTCTTCGGCGGCCACACCGTAGTCGGAACCAGTGGCTTTGTTGTCTACGGCAGTAATTTCATCGTGAGCCTCATTTTTTTAAATTTTTTCACATAATGTCTCATACAGCGTGCGAATTTGGTCTATAGAAGCTGTGTCGGGAAAATCAATTTCAGCTGCAGTAAGTTCTGCCAACATTGCTTGCCGATTTAGGCGTCCCTCCATCTTGCCATCGATTCCGCTCCTCTCCATTATTTTCTAATAGCCTCCTTTTTTGGATACTGTTGCTTCAGGTGAACCCCACACCTGATTTTTATAACAGATACTTAAATAATTCAAAGAGAACAATAAACTCAACAACTCAAAGAGACAAATTTTATTCAGACTTTTCTTGTCGGTTACAATTTTCAATTAAAACGGATATACTTAAGTTAGCTGCAATTGGCTGCCATTTTTCTCTACAATGCTGATAGTGCCAAGTCAAATGGTGTTGCCAGGTCGCAGCTTATAGCTGTTGCCAAACACAAATCATGACAAAATATGTATATTATTTTTTAGGTCTATAAATATACCTTAATGTTTTCCGTCTTTCTCAGCCGTCTACATCATCAGTAGACTCGAACAATCTTAAAAGAATGTTTGAAACTTAACTACTTATTCCGAAATTCCCATGAACAAAATGAGAATCAGAAATGTTCAAACATACCTTTAATACAGAAAACATTTTTTCCTCTTACAGCACTTTTACTTTTCTTAACTTAATGCGCAACTTAAATATCATTTCTTAAACGCAAGATACATTTTGTTTAAAGTTGACATTTGTAGCAATAGTGTGGTTAACATTGTAACTTTATATTATTTACTATTCCAAACTCGCTCACCCGACAGACACGTGGTTCTATCATAACTGTGAATGTCGTTGCTGAGTTTTCCTAAATTGAATTATGTTTCATGGAATTTTCTAAACTTTTCCTTTTCTACCATTCTTCTCCATGTAATAAAAAAGAATGGGCGAAATCGGTCCAGTCATTTATGCGTGATGCCGTGACCAAGGAAATAGGGAAATTCAATGATAAAAAAAGACGGCAGATTTCAAAAATGATCAGTGGAAAAACTTTCACAACATTAGGAAGAGAGTAAAAAATACCCACATTTCCAAAACTAATAAATTAAAAGAAGAAAAATTTAAAAAATTCAACTTTACATTCATTGAAGACTGGTTTATTAACTATACAAACGTTGACTTCAATCTTGACATAAAGTGGTTACTCTCACTAGGTGCAAAGTTTGCGATCCCTGTGAACAATAAAACAAAAATTTAATACAGAAATAGGGATTAATTTTTTATGTATATATAGTCCTTCCACTGGCGACTTTTTTTTACTCAATATGATGATGCATCGCTGTATGTTATTATAAAAAGCAAACAAATGTGTACCGGTGTATTTTTCTAACATCGACTATAAACAAAAGCAGTTCTCGTTTGCCTTGTTTTTTCATTATTATAATTAGTGTAATTATTTAAGTATTTTAAACTTCTGATTTTTATTATATTTTCTCAAATTAATGCAGATGACAGTTTGCTGACGTTAAACTGCACAACAGGAAGCTGCAACCATTTTTATAAAGTTGCCAACAAGTCAACAAACATCATTGTCGGTTGTCAGTGTCAAAGGCAGAACATTATAATGCATACCTACTACGTACTAACTTAGATATTCAGCACAGTTCATTTTAGTTAAAAGTTAAACATTTAAATGTAGGCTGTCCGTTTGTCTGCCTTTTGCAGTTGGCATTCGTGCAATCGGTCTGTCGATGGTAAAATGTCTACAAAAATGTGTCTAAAACGTTTCAAACTAATATGAACGGCTACGAAACATGTATTGTATGTTTTAGTTAAATGTGTTCCAGAATTTTAATCAGATCTAATTGGAGTAGTGAGAAAATTTAGATAAAAGTTCAGTATTTCAAAAAAAAATTATGTGTTAATACAGCTAACCAAAGCTAATTCGAAGGCGAATTGTGCATGGGAGTGTGTGCATTAAATTTCATAAATGATGAGCAGCACACAAATTTATTGCAACGCTTGTAGTTTTCATATGTAAAATGAATATTGCCGGCACATTTTAAAATTTCCACTGCAATGCATTTACTATGACTTGCCCCTTCCTTCTCTCTCTCTCTCTCTCTCTCTCTCTCTCTCTTTGGCTCTATATCTTCTCTATGCAGCATAAAGTTCATACTAAATTAGTACTTGCGATGTTATGGTTTTATGATATTTTGGCCTTTTTATGCTGCGCCACAATTTGAAGTGCAGTTGTTGTTACTCTCATAGTTTTTATTGCGGGGGTGAACGTTTAGTTTTTACTTAAAGCAATTTTTCAATTACCGCTATTACAGTTAATTGAAATTAATTGAAGGTTCAGTTGTTTGTTGATACCACTTATTATTGAATTCTCTTTTTGAGTATTTTATAACTAAATTTGATTAAAGATTTTTTGCTCTTTTTAGGGAGGGGAAGTGATACAGGAGAGCATTACCTCAAATGTTAGTGAAGACTTAATAACATTGGAGTTTCAAAAAACTGATGGTACTTTAATAACGCAAATAATTGATTTTCGCAATGTAAGTACATGATGGCAAAACATTTTTTTAGAGCATATTAGGAAAAAAAATTAAGTAAACAAGTTTTACTAATGAAATAAATTGGTTTTCCGTTTAATTGTAGCATTTTTAGTTTGGGAATGTATTTTTCATAGCTGAATAAATCTTCTTTTGCTTGTTTATTTTTTTTCTTAGGAAGTACGTATACTCAAAGCTTTGGTATTGGGCGAAGAAGAACGCAATCAGAATCTCTATCAAGTTATGTGTTTTGTAACAAAGTTCCAGAAAGGAGATTTTATTTCTTCTGATGCCATGGCTAAATTGCGCCAAAAGAATCCCAGTACTATACGCACCCCCGAAGAAGACAAAGGCAAAGAAACATTTATTATGACTTCTTGGGTGCATCTTAATCGATCTCAGCCCATTACCAGGCATTTAACGAACATATGCGGCGAAGCGTTAGATGCCACTTACGTCCGGGATGTCGACATAAAGGCTTGGTCAGAATTGCCAGGTAAGTGGAAGTTTTGTTTGTTTCTATAACTAAAATATTTGTGTTAGTAGGGAATCAAAGAAAGCCTGGCAAAGAAAACCTTAATAGAATTATTAAAGACCTATTATTTGGTTTTTTTCCGACCCCTTTTATATTTTATAGGCCATATTCATAATAATTATTGTAAGTTTATTAAGCTCTTATTTGAAGTATTTCTACGGAATATTTGTCAAATAAACGTGTAATAAACCTTCAATAGTTTTTATGAATATGGGTGTATATACACATTTATTTTCTTTAGCTAAAGGTTTTTTTTTATTAAAAATATTAAAAAAAATATTAAAAAAAAAATATCGACAAGAATAATTAAATATTTTTAATAAAAAAAATCTTTAGCTCAAGATAATAAACATATAAAAGTTATTAAAGATCATTAAAGAAATCAAAATAGTATCCTTGAAGTGTTTAAGCTTTAGAGTTTCATGCTCCTTAAAAAAATGAATTCAAATTTGTATGCATTTTGTTCGCTCTTTACAATATTTGCTTTTTGCGATGTACATACATATATGTATGTAGCGATGACATTTAGACTTGAATAAAACGATATTTTTTGTGATTCGGCTGAACAAGTTTTATCACCATAAAGCATCTACTTAGCATGGGAGTATGGTGAGAACTCTTTTGTTCAGTCACTATTTCAACGAACTGTGTGTATGCGTTCATTGAAGAAGAATTCAAAGAAAATGTACATTTGATGGGTAAATTTTTTCACGATGTAGCGCAGTGTATGCAAAATAAGCCAAAAGTAGTGTTTTTCCATGATTATCTTTATTACTTTAAATTTTAGTTTTAGTGCACTTAAACTGCATTCATGGCTTTATAGCTCTTAATAGTCACATTTCTTTCACTTTTAAGTTGGATATCAAACTCTGATGAAACTAATTACTTTGATTTAAACCTATGGTTTCTAAGGAAAATTAATTAGAGTTCTTCATAGAACGCGCGACACTCCATTTTTTCGCAAGTGCACATCTGCTGTTGAGACTAATTAAAACAATTAACATTTTTGATTTAAATAAATATAAATGAACATAATTAATTTCTATTATTTGAACTTTTTCTTATATAATTATTTCAGTATTAAGTTTATCAGGCTCAAGTTCTTTCTACATTATCTTTGTGATTGATATTAATTAAATTAGACAAAGAAAACATCAAAGACATTTAGCAGGGTGGACAACTAGTTGTTTCGAAGCCGCCACACTTTCTCGTCTAGTTGTCCACCCTGGTAAATGTCTTTGATGTTTTCTTTGTCTAATTTAATTAATATCAATCACAAAGATAATATAGAAAGAACTTGAGCCTGATAAACTTAATACAGAAATAAATGAACATATATTGATAAAAACTTATTGTCAATAAAAATGTGTAAACTATTATTTTTATTGAGTTATTGGAAAAACTGAAAATAATATGCATAGTTATGGTGTATGAGTATTTTTGATATCAAATTACTTGCAATCTTTATTACGTATACGCATAGTGTACACACATTTCTGAGCAAGAGTGAAAATTTCAAAACAAAATTTTAAGACAACGTTAATACTCGACTGTCACGATATAAAAACGAATGTTTACTTAACAATTTTTCGAAAAATTATGCATTTTGACCTCTACTGGTAATCATACTTATTTATTTTGTAATTTTGGTTTCCCAATAAAAAAAATAAAAAAATGGTTAGCACATATAGAAGGCAGTGCCTAATAAACACTTAATAAACCACAAAGAAGTTAATAAGATGCCTCTCTGTTTTATTGAAGAAGAAAATCTTATTATTTTAACTAGAAAAATCATATTATTTTTTTCTTTAACTCCCTCTCTTCCTTCCTACTTGGCTAGTTTGCACGCAATGCATATGTAGAGGGGGCGTCTTTTGAATACTGCTCCAAGATAAAAGAGTAAAAAATTTGTCTCAAATAAATGTTACATTATTAGTTTTTTAAATACAGTCAAAGCCCGGTATAGCGAATACTCAGTTTAACGAATGTCGGATATAACGAATGGCGAAATTTTTACATTAACTGTCTTATGTAGCGAATGACAAAAAAAAAAAAAAATAAATCTCGATTTAACGAACGGCAAAGCAAAATACATTTAAAAAATCGTTACAAATCTGCATTTGCAGATTTGCCGGCACTTTCCCGTATAAGTTGTAATTTGACAAATATTCAAAACCAAAAAACTGTATAGAAAACCCCTTCCCACGGAGGCACAACTTGTTTCTACTGTATTTTCTAAAATACTGCTTCCTCACAAAATTTGAAAACGGAAATATTTAGAGAAGAAGACCACAAAACGACCTGCATTTGCAGATTTGTCGGCACTTTCCCGTATAAGTTGTAATTTGACAAATATTCAAAACCAAAAAACTGTATAGAAAACCCCTCCCCACGGAGGCACAACTTGTTTCTACTGTATTTTCTAAAATACTTCTTCCTCACAAAATTTGAAAACGGAAATATTTAGAGAAGAAGACCACAAAATGACCTGCATTTGCAGATTTGCCGGCACTTTCCCGTATAAGTTGAAATTTTAACAAATATTCAAAACCAAAAAACTGTATAGAAAACCCCTCCCCACGGAGGCATAACTTGTTTCTACTGTATTTTCTGAAATACTTCTTCCTCACAAAATTTGAAAACGGAAGTATTTAGAGAAGAAGACCACAAAACGACCTGCATTTGCAGATTTGCCGGCACTTTCCCGTTTAAGTTGTAATTTGACAAATATTCAAAACCAAAAAACTGTATAGAAAACCCCTCCCCACGGAGGCACAACTTGTTTCTACTGTATTTTCTAAAATACTTCTTCCTCACAAAATTTGAAAACGGAAATATTTAGAGAAGAAGACCACAAAACGACCTGCATTTGCAGATTTGCCGGCACTTTCCCGTATAAGTTGTAATTTGACAAATATTCGAAACCATATATGCAAATACCGTTGGATTGTGTGTGTTTTTGGCTTCTTTCTTTGTATTGAAAGAACACGTGTGATGCGTTGCTTTTTTCGTTAAAATTTTAGTAGTTTTATTTGGTTCATTGTGAAAACGAGATGTCGATTTCTTAAGAAATGAATAATATGAATGAAATGTAATGATAAACCTACACATGTTAATAGCATGCAAACATAGCTAAATATGTATGTATATGCCTCTATGTACATTTATGATTTTTAATGAATTTACATATTAGAAATAAAAACAATTCTTAAATGAACGTTAAAATATCAATTAAAGTTTTATTTCTACACTGAGTTGTCATTACAATTAAATTTTGATGTTTTTAACACTGCGGACCACCGTCTTTTATAAAATTTTAAGATAAAAAATTACTGTTCGATATAACGAATATCTCGGAATAACGAAAGGTCTGAACATTATATCATTCGTTAAGCCGGGCTTTGACTGTATTCAAAGCTTTTGCATGACAAGACATCAAAGCTGAAGATAATGTTAATGTGCTAAGCGTTTTTTTACTATAATACTTAAAAAAAATATTATGAGCATGCTATAACTAAATCCACCTTATTAAAGGTGGATTTAGTTTAAAAAAAAAATATGCGTACACATGCTTGTGTATTTGTAGAACATTTCATAAAATGGAACGAATCTAGTTGAAGGAATATGTTACTGAATCAGAAATAATAAAAAAAGTACTTGAAAGTAGTTGTTGGGGTGGATGGTTAAAGGAAAAATTGTGTCGTATAAAAGACGAGTTAAATGAAGAAGTGAAGTAATTTAGTAGTAACTTCACACTTTTGTTTATTTACAATAATTGTGTTGATTTCAGGAGATACAAATAAGAACTAAAAACTAAATATTGTTCATGATCAGCCGTAGGCCTAAAATATGATAAATTCATATACTCTCGGTAAATTCTCTTAACATAAAGCAAAAGCTCAGTACAAATTGTTGTGAGGATGCATGAAAATAAAACATAGTAATGTTCGTAATTATAAGGTAAGTTACAACTTGACTTGAACCGAACATCCCGCCTCCCCTTGCAGGATTGCAAGAGTCCAGCATGTACAAAGGGAGACCCGAATGTGCAATATTTTTTTTTTTTTTTTTAAATAGACGTAAAATCATATTTATACTTTAGAGTCCTTATATAATAAGATCTGTTTACAATTCAATAGAGGTATATATCGTATATAAGAAAAAAAAATTAACAATATTCAATAAAAATATACTGATCAATGTATGAGGTTTTCATTTCATTAGAGATAAAATTCGCAAATATAACAAAATTATTTTGATGCTACATTAATGACTATAGTAGGAAAACTAGAAAAGTTTTTCCCAACTGGAGTGCCTTGTTGGGACTGTTTATGGCGTTGATTTTGGCGTTGACGTCGTTGTTGCTCTTGATGCTGATATCCCAAATTTTGCTGCGGTTTTAGATTAGACCTTTTAAAAATATGGAGGAGTGTATGATGCTCGGATAAGCATATTCGGCATCTATCACGACA
Source organism: Sturmia bella (assembly GCA_963662145.1). Classification (NCBI taxonomy): domain Eukaryota; kingdom Metazoa; phylum Arthropoda; class Insecta; order Diptera; family Tachinidae; genus Sturmia; species Sturmia bella. Next base: position 28,864,968 of record OY759171.1, on the reverse strand, counting down.
ACGACAATCCTTAACAAAATGGGAGTGTGCAAGACAGTTTATACAGTAACCATATTTTCGAACAACCTGTAACCTGGCCCGTGGTGAAAGCTTTTTAAACCGGATACATTTTCTCAACGGATGATCCTTGTTGCAGTAGCGGCAGTTTTTTGGCTTTTGCGCAGGTAGGGAAATGACAGTGTGTTTGGTATTTGATGCATCCTTAATGTTATCTCGATTAATTTTAAAACGACGTGGTGGATTGGACATTTTTCTGGAAAGGTAGAAAAAAAAATTAGGCTTGCTCAACAGAGGGCAGTAAGACTAATTTAACAATTGGTCGGGTGACGAGGCCACTTGCTGTACGCACGTCACAAACTCTAACTCGAGAGTCAGGTCCACGTACTACTTTTTCTATACGACCTAATCGCCATTCAGTGGGGGGTAAATTTTCATGTCTTATAACTACGAGATCGTTGAGAGCAAAATCTCTTTTACGCAAGTGCCATTTTGTTCGCTTATGAAGCTCCTTCAGATATTCCTCCTTCCATCTAATAGCGAATTGATAGTGAAGGATTTTTAGTTTTTTCCATCTGTTGGCATAGCTCACTGACTGCTGTGAAAAGTCATGCTCAGCGGGAGCCAAAAGGGGGGTGCCAATTAGAAAATGACCTGGGGTTAATGCAACATTATCGTTGACATTATCAGTCATGGGGCTTAGGGGCCGTGAGTTTAAGCACGACTCAATTCGAATGAGCATTGTAGAAAATTCTTCGTACGTAAATTTTTGAGCATGGGTTATTTTCTTGAGGTGAGTCTTGAAGCTCTTGACGCCTGCTTCCCACAATCCACCCATATGTGGGGCACCGGGGGGAATAAAAAACCACTCAATGGATTGAAAGGCATACTGGGACATTAGGTTTTGCCTGACTAAATTAAGAAAATGTTTCTTATCTTTCTCCAAAATATTAGCTGCTCCCACAAACGCAGTTCCATTATCTGAGTATATTGCATGGGGACAGCCTCGACGCGAAAAGAAACGGGAAAATGCTGCCATGAAGGCTGCCGTTGAAATCTCACTTGTGACTTCTAAATGAATGGCTTTTGTTGCAAAGCAGACAAATACTAGTACATAACCTTTCGTTAACTTACACCCGCGACCTGCATATGACTTGATGTCGAAAGGTCCGGCGAAATCAACTCCTGTATTAGTGAATGGGCGAGTTAATGCAGTTCTTTCAGAGGGTAGAGCGCCCATGATTTGTTGACTGCGAGTGTGCCTGAATAACACACAATCCTTACAATTTCGAACAGTAACTTTAACTAAGTTTTTTAATTTAGGCACGTAAAACTCCATTCGCATAAGGCGTAATAAAAGAGCATTTTCGCCATGTATCGATGCTCGATGAAGCATTTGTAAGTAAAGTCGGGTAAATTTGCAATTATAAGGTAATATTTTCGGAAATCGTTCATTGTAAGTAAGGTCAGGCGATTGTGAGAGCCTACCATTGACTCTGATAAATCCCTCTGCGTCAATAAAGGGGTTTAGATTTAAAAGCGTACTTTTTCTTGACAATAACAATCCTTGGGACAGAATTTCATATTCTGGGAAATGCGCCTTTTGAGTTGCTATAATCAAGCGATTTTTAACATGATTCACTTCAGACTGGAGTAAATCAGTGGTATTATAATGAAGTCTATGTTTAGGGGAAAGCCGGTGAAAGAAACGAAATACATAGCAAAGCACACGCAAAGCCCTTGGTAGATGAGAGAAACGATCTAAAGTGTCAAACGCAGTGACCTGGTTGACATGTGATTTTATAGGTCGAATTTCTTCTTGCGTCGCCAGAGGAGGGGAATGGGATGGCCATGCTGTATGTGGCAGTTTGAGCCAAGAAGGACCATTCCATCAAAGGGGGTTTGTTGCCAAATCTCTAGCGGTGACTCCACGAGATGCTAGATCGGCGGGGTTGTCTTTCGATTCGACATGGTGCCAGACTTCCCTTTCTAATTCTTCAGTTATTGAAGATACACGGTTCGCAACAAATGTGTTCCAATAAGAGGCTGGTTTTTGGAGCCAGGAAAGGACGATAGTGGAATCTGTCCACATATATATGCTATTGAATACAATATTCATTTGGTTTCGTATGACTTTGAACATTTTTGCCATTAGTTCGGCACCGCAAAGTTCTTTTCGGGGTAATGTGATGAATTTAACGGGTGCGACTTTCGTCTTTGCTAACAAAAGATGCGAACAAACGTTGCCATTTGGAAATTGAACTCTAAGATACAAACAAGCACCATATGCCTTTTCTGAGGCATCACAGAAACCGTGAAGCTCTATCATAGCACATGGGTCGTAATCAACGTAACGGGGAACCTTGATGTTCTCAATATTGGAGTAATCATCCAGAAAGGTTTTCCAATCTTTGAGCGTGGATGGGCAAATTTCGTCATCCCACTCAGTTTTGTCCTTCCAAATTTGTTGCATTATAATTTTTGCAGTTATGATTTTGGGGGCGAGCCAACCGGCGGGGTCAAAAAGTTTGGCAATGTCTGATAGAACTAATCGTTTAGTGAAAGTTTTTCCAATGGAGAGCCGGAGGGGCTTGAAATAAAAGAAATCATTTCCTGCGTTCCATCGGAGGCCTAGGGTTTTGGAGGTACTAGAATCAGATAGCTTTAGAAAGTTAGAATCTAAAAGATCTGCATGGGGTATATCTTGCAAAATAGCTTGATTGTTTGCCGTCCATTTTCTGAGAGAGAAACCAGCCGAACTTAAAACTTTCACCATATCATTACGTGCTTGAATAGCGGAGTCTAAATCATGTGCTCCAAAAAGCACATCATCAACATACATATAGTTTCTGAGAATTTCAGCGACAACTAGATAATCACTTTCACACTGTGCGGCTAGTTCTATTAAAGTTCTAATAGCTAAATATGGGGCACAGTTGACGCCAAAAGTAACGGTACACATTTCAAAATCAGTAAGTTTTTCTTCGGGCGAGGTACGAAATATTATTCGCTGAAACGAAGTCTGATTTCTATCTACTAAAATTTGCCGATACATTTTTTCAATGTCGGCGTTAAAAACGAAACGAAAAAGTCGCCATCTGAGAATTAATATAGTAAGATCAGCTTGTAAAACGGGGCCAGTGTACAAAATGTCATTAAGACTGGTGCCATTGGCTGAGGGGTTTGACGCATTAAAGACAACTCTGAGCTTCGTTGTCGTGCTATCGGGTTTTATTACCGCGTGATGGGGTAGGTAATAAGAAGTATTCGAACATGCAGATAGATTGGGTTGTATCGTGACCATGTGGTGCAGGTGCAAGTATTCCATGATAACCTGGTCATATGTAGATTTCATGCTAGGTTGTTTTAATAAACGGGCTTCATTACGAAGATATTGTGCTATAGCACTCTGACGAGAGTTTCCCAGAATTCGATCAACAGGAAACTCCCTTTTGAACGGAAGTGAAACTACAAATCTTCCCTCTTTATTTCTGTACGTAGTTTTTTTGTATAAATTTTCGCAATAAAGATCTTCATCGGATAGCTTTTTAACTTCCTGTACTTCTTCCAACTCCCAAAATTTACTTAGTTGGCGATTGAGTTCAACTTCGGTGTAAAATGATGAAACCATTTTGCTAGGTGTTGAAGAGGAAATCTGTCCGGTCACAATCCACCCAAATACAGTGCATTGCGCCACTAAAGTATGATTACTCTGAAACGTGACTCCTTCGCGGAGTATATGAGGGTATACGTCACCTCCTAACAACAAATCTATTTGCTTTGCTGTATGTTCATCAGAATCAGCCAGCTTCAAACCCTCAAACTTAGATTTAATAGAAGGAGCGAGTGAATGATAGGGCAGCTGACCAGTAAGGTTTTTAATAACTAATGCATTGACGTTGGTGGAAAAGAGCTTGTCAATAGGAGAACTGATAGTTATTTCACAAAGTTGGTGCGATGTGGCAGTAGGAGAACCGCTTAAACCAACAACTTGAGCATGAGAGGGTCTTGATGGCAAGGCAAGTTTTCTTTTAAGAGATTGAGAAATGAATGATGCTTCAGAAGCAGGGTCGATGAGCGCTCGAACCGTAAGTCGAATATCGGCCACACATATATCTACTAGAGCAGTACCAAGAAGAATAGAGGTAAAAGGAGTGGACTGTAAATGCGTTGTGTATGTTTGGCGAATTGCCTGGGAAGTAGCAGAAGTGGATGGGATATCATCGGGATTCTGTATTGCACGAAAATGCGTATTATCAGAGGGCTTCTGGCTACTGTAAGGGGCTTGGTTGCTGTTCGTAGATGTGGGTGTGCTATGAAGTAGGGTGTGGTGTTTCTGTTTGCAAACAGCACAAAGGTATTTGCTTTGGCATTTTCTCACCTCATGAGATGTAGCCAAGCAATTGCTACAGCGGTTTTGGGTTCTCACTGTAGACCAGCGTTGATCTACAGACATTTTGAGAAAGGATGGGCATTGCCGCAGGGGGTGAAACTGTGAGCAAATGGTGCATTTATTCGCTTTATGGGGGGATACGTTGGTATTGTAAGAGTTAACTTTCTTAACATCACGATTGTTATTTGATTTTGGATACGAAGTATTCTTAATTGAGTTAAAAGAGGGTTTAGAGGAGCGAATATCTGCAAAGGACTCAAGAGTATGGTATCTAGAGGTCAAAAATTCATTCATTTGGGTCCAAGTTGGCAAGTCCCAAAGATCTCGATGATGCTGCTTCCACAAGTCGAGAGTAACATCTGGAAGACATGTGGAGCAAAGATAAACGAAAATCACATCCCATTTATCAGTTTCTATGTTAAGCAGGGATAGATTAGTGATACAATCGTTTATAGTTCGCTGAAGTGCTTTTATATTGGGCCCTGATTCCTTGTGTATAGGATTCAAGCTAAATAATGTTTTTAGCTGTGCATTAAGAAGAACTTCTTTGTTCTCGTACCTTTCAACGAGGTTGTTCCAGGCCATGTCGAAGCCAGCATTAGTTAATGGGCATGATTTTATAATATCACGAGCTTCATTTTGCGTTTTCTTAAGCAAGTGATAGAGTTTTTCTACAGGAGATAATCGTGGATTATTTTTATAAAGGGCAGAGAACATGTCTCTGAACGTTGGCCAGGAGACATAATCTCCATAAAAAATGTCAGTGTCACATGGGGGTAAAGAGATATTTGGAGTTTGCAATGGTGGAAATTCTAATTCTAAAGGAGTGTTAGGTTGTGTGGACAGTTGTGATATAAGATTATTAGCTGCTGAGACACATTTAAGATGTGCATCGTAGGCAGAATAGAATTTGCCATTAATTGTTTCTAAATCTACTTCAGGATTTTTCTCCTGATCTTTGTTTTCAAGCGGAATTAAAAGAGATTCATAAATAGATCGTAGAGACGTCCACAGATGAATGGCTTCGTCTTTGTGAACCGCTAAGGTATGAACATTATGCGTATCTGCAGGGAGACCTGCAAAATAAGCTTGAAACTGGATGACACGATCAGAAGCAGCAATAAAAGCCTTTAGTTGTGACATAATTATAATAATTCTAATTCAAATCCACAAACTATATTTAATTTGAAAATATTGTGCTATTCGTGCACTAATTCGCATAAATTTTATTATTCATGTATATGAATTCATAAGTGAACTTAGAAATATTTGTTTTATTTTGCAATGTGATTTTTCTATAAATCAAATTGTGTGTTGGGATATTCGATGTTAATCCTTCAACACGAACATATGTATATACACATATGTAGATATGTATGTGCACCCATGTATTTATTCTTAAAGTTATATTATATCTACATATGTATTTATCTAACGGCGTACTCTATTTTATGTCGATAAATCTACGTATGTATTATATGAGGGGGATTTATTTTTATTTTGGATTTATATGCACTTTAAAAAACAATAGTTTCAACAACAGAAACCACCAAATAAATATCTATATACGAATGTACATATGTATGTTTAAATGCCTATAAAATTCAAACGGGAGCGAAATATTATTACCGCTTTATTGATGAAATAATTTTCTTCAATGTTATTGTTTAGTTGAGCAAATATATTTTTATAATTAAGACTAAAAAATAAAGCAAAAAAGAATCACATATGTATGTAAGCAAGATCGTTTTGTAGTTGCTTTTTGTTCCGCAACATAATATTAAAATTGTATCCCACTCGTAAATGTTTATAACACTTTTAATTGCACTCTTCTTGTCTTCAGCTTAAATGTTTAGCAACATGTTTTCTCTGTGTTCGTTTTAATGACAAAGCAGAGTGCGCAATTGTAGAGTAATAAATATTTCAATGTTATTAACAGAGGTGGAACTCGTTTCTTTAAAGTGAGGGAATTTTATTCAACGAAGAAATAATTATAAGAAAAAAAACATATGTAACTGTTTTCTGAATTCTTACTTGTAACTGTTCTCTGAATTGCATGCAAGTAAGTACATATGTATATATGTATGTATGTTCACGATAATGACCAAAAGTCAAAAACTACAAGGGCGTACATACATATGTATGTACGTATGTATATTCAGATGTATTTTTCTTTTTCAGGATACTGATGCACAAAACTTATGTATTTTTTACATACCTTTATACCTTTTATTTCAATGTAGATACTTGCACTTTTTTATTATGTTAGGGACACAATTATTAGAGGGCCAAATATTCCTGGTTTTAATTTCCAGCACACTTGGAATTTTATGGGGTTTGAGGGCGTCTAACAGACGTTAATTGGGCTTCATTTACTCCTTAAAATATCTCGGTATTTTTCCAAAATGTAGCACAATATTCCTTTAATCCGGTTCGATTAGGACCAAAAATAAATGTTGGGGTGGATGGTTAAAGGAAAAATTGTGTCGTATAAAAGACGAGTTAAATGAAGAAGTGAAGTAATTTAGTAGTAACTTCACACTTTTGTTTATTTACAATAATTGTGTTGATTTCAGGAGATACAAATAAGAACTAAAAACTAAATATTGTTCATGATCAGCCGTAGGCCTAAAATATGATAAATTCATATACTCTCGGTAAATTCTCTTAACATAAAGCAAAAGCTCAGTACAAATTGTTGTGAGGATGCATGAAAATAAAACATAGTAATGTTCGTAATTATAAGGTAAGTTACAACTTGACTTGAACCGAACAGTAGTCCTGATAATTATTTGATTATTTGTGTATGTAATTAATTACTAATTAGAAATAGCTTGGAGCAGGATAATGTAATCAATATCTTTCTGAACATGGGATGTATATACAAATTCTAAGGGCAGATGCTGGCTTTGAATAAAACACAAATCATTTAGAAAAACTTTGTAGTTTTATTTTTTATTATGATAATATTGGTATGGTCCGCTTATGTACGGAACAGAATTTGGGCCGCATGGCCGCCGAGATCTCCAGCGGCACACCTCCATCGGATAGTACAAATTTTCGATGACGCTAAGATAATTAAGGTTTTATGCCGTTAATGTACTGATATATCTCATCCTTTAGCATTTGAATTGTTGCTGGATTATTGACTTTTTTTTTAAATAACCCTAAAGAATGTATCAAATCGCAAGATCTTGGCTGCCAATTGGCATCGTCGCCACGTGAGCTAGCACGGCCATTGAATTTGTCGCGTCAAAGAGGCATTGTTTCGTTAGCTGAGCTGTGTGGCAAGTTCCACCGTCTTAAACCACATCACATATTTTCCACATCCATATCTTCCAATTCGGGTCATACAAATTCGTTATCACTTCACGATAGCGAACATCATTTACAGTACCTGCCTGATCGGCCTCATATTGGAAAAATACGGCTTGATGATACCGACAGCCCATTAACAGCACCAAATAGTCACTCTTTGTGGGTGCACTGATTTTTCGACAATCACTCTTGGATTGTCATTCGCCCAAATGCGCCAATTCTGCTTATTCACAAATCCATTAAGGTGAAGATGATGATGATTTTCTTCGATAATTGATCATCCACTGTTGCCACTTCTTGCCACCATTCTGACTATCGACGAAGCTGAGAATGGTCGTGAAGCTTTAGTTCTTGAATAAATTGCACCATGTAAATGCAAGTCTGTGCATAATGCTCATCAACGATGGGTGTGACTAGTGCAATTGTTGGCCACGACTACGAGTTGAGGTGAACGGGTCTTCAGCTACACTATTGTGAACAGCAACAATATTTTCTGTAGTGTGAGCTCTACGAGTGTGAACTGCTGTTTTCATATCTCCTACAGATCCGGTTTGCTCAAATTTTGGCACGATTTTTCGATTGTACGCACATTTGGACGATTAAATCGACCGAAAAATCACGAAGTCCACGATATGCAGTTTTATTTAAGCGCCCACTTTCGTAATAGTCCTGAAGAATTTTAACGCGTTGCTCGATTGTATATCTTTCCATGGTTTAAATTGAATTAGTCTGAGAATTGAGAAATGTGAAATCAAATGCAGAAAAAAACTTGACTCATTCAACATCATCGATGCACATACCCACATATTTGATTTTCACACTGTTTGTGTAGCGTACCATCCGAGGAACTTTAAGTATCGCCAGGAGTGTAAATATATTATATGTAGTCTTAACTATAGACATCAAAAAAGTATGATTTAAGCAATTTTAAGTCACTGCTAAATAAAAGTAAACTTTTTGTCTACTATAGACAAGAAAAATGCGATTTTTCCCGCTAAAGTCTGCTCTAAACTTAAGACCAGCAGAATTTGTCTTTAACCTATTTAGCAACAGTCTTGATCAAACATATTTCACTTTTCGACGTAAAATATTTTTAATGAACATTTCTTTACATTTAGTAATTAAATTAAAGATTTTTTATAGTTATAAGTAATCAGAACTTCCTTCAAAATTTTACTTTTATTGAATTCGCTTTGATGTTTTTGGTTTACTTACTACTACCATACTATATTTGTGTATGTGTGTGCTTACATGCATACAAAATTTATGAGAGTCATCTAATTAGAGATGGGGTTTTATTGAAATTTGTAAGTGTTTGTATGATAAATATTTTCGATAAATAATGTGGCACCCATTTAAAGCTGGTTCAACTTAATAGCCGTTTTACACTGACTAGCATCCACGTGAAACGCATGGAAAATGTTCAAAATGTGAAACAGTCGTTTACATTGACAACACAACATCTTTCATCTTTCATTTATTTACCTGTCAAAAAAAAGACGCACAATTTTTGTGAAAAAAAAATTTTTTTCAATGTACTTGAAGGAGGACATTTGAACTTTTTTCTTCCCATAGGTCAAGCAACATGTTCTTCATATCGATTGACCATACGAATCGAACACCAGCTTTCTTTTGCACTGCAATAAAAATGAATTTATTTATAAATTATTAAAAATTCCGCTCATTGTTTTTGTGTTGAATTTTTTGTGTGTTTATTTTCTGCAATGTCATTTTGCTAGTGATGGTACAAAAGCAATCGATTTTCTGCAATTTTTTTTAGTGATGGCACTAAAAAAATCGAAAGATGTAAGATGGAGCAAATTGAGAAAGGTGTTGGAGATTTTCCCCAGGATGCAACTCTGCATATAATTTGTTATTACTCTTTCACTTTACCTTTACTTATTATGTATTATATTTTCTGACATCAGTTCAAATAAAACGTTGAATCAAACAGGTTATGGGCCCGTTGAATCAAACAAAAGGATCATCTTCTGCTGATGTAGAAAGATGTAGAATTTTCGCCCTGTATAATTCTTATGGGAAGATGTAAACATCTTTGCAAATTGATGAAAGATGTAAGATGTGCGTCAGTGTAAAAAGGTCATAAAGCCAATTCCAATTTTAGATATAGTTAAATAAAAGTTAGCAACCCTTTTTTAAAATTTAAGTTGTTTCTAAAACGAGCCGTCTGTAGTGTTTCTCTACAGTCAAGGCCCATAATGTTAATGTAGACATGGACTGGATTTTGTAAGAAAAAGTAGAGGCAGAAGCCCCACAAATGTACTTCCACCCTTGAAGTGTACTGCAAAGATTTTTGTTTTGAACACATCCCTTTAGAAAAAACGTTTTAATAATTTAAGCTTTAAAGCATTTCGATAAAAAGGTTCTCAGTGAAAGCATATTCAGAAACAGTTGCTTAGCTAACATGTCCTTCAGCGAGTTTGTCCATTATGGTATGGTAGCACTGTTATTTTCCCTTCTGTCTGTTAGTTTTAAAAATGCAACACAATACTACAATATTTTTGTACTTTTAACAATAATGTTGGTGGTCGCAAGGATAACAAGACAACAACAGCTGATTAGAAGCAAATTTCTGATCTGATTATTATGTTGTAAAAAGTGTATTGGTTTAACTGTTGGTTTCTTAGTCTAATTTTAGAGATATGTGGCTCTATATTTTGAAATGAGATTGAAATGGGTCTCAAATTGGGTCAAGCCCATTTCAGATTTTAAAAAAAAAATTGTTTTAAGTTAAAATTTTTTTTATAAACATAGTCTTAACAAAATGTCATTGAAACGTTTATAAATTACTAGCGGACCCGTTGCCTGCTTCGCACGGCAAAACAAAATAAGAAAAGAAACACACTTGTAAACTATATATGGGCCACTGCCTACGTAGTGTATAAGTTTGGTTGAAATCGCGCAACGCGTTTATGATTAGTTCGGCGACGTACATATACGGACTTATTTTTATATATGTATATAGATTAAATTATTATAAATTAAATTATTATAATTACTGCTGTTTGTGTTCAAATATAATTTATAACTCTGATAATTATTTATTTTCCATTTACTTTTAGGTTCATCCATCTCTAGCCTTGAATCAGCCACCGAAAAATTTCCCGTTACCTTATCATCACGTTGCAACGAAGTCAGCAGCTTATGGGCACCCTGCATTTGTACCTTAGAGACCTGCATTGGTTGGTATCCCTGTGGTCTTAAATACTGTAAAGGTAAGAGCAATGGTGCTGATTCATCGGCTGCGGCACAAACAAATTATCGTTGTGGCATTAAGACATGTCGTAAATGCTCACAATTCTCATATTATGTAAGACAAAAACAGCAGTGCTTGTGGGATGAATGACGAGAACTGCAACCCAAGTTCTTGTTACGAACAACAATACCAGCATTTAGAACAATGAAACGAAATTATACTACGACGACTACCAGTCATACCTTTAATCATTATACACCAATTAATATTATTAAAACGATTACTCTTTTATGCTCATTGTACAAAATTTGTAAGACAATAAGAATGAAGATGATGCAAAGGAGGAACAACAATTGCAGCAACAAGAAAGATTCTCTTACTAATCTCATTCTCTTCAGTTGTTGTATTGTAGAGAAAATACTCAATGTAAAAGTTAATCGACGTTTTGTTCATACTCCAGTTATTTCATCGTTGTTGTAGCCAGCCAACAATGCTGTAGAAATCACAGGGTAAGAAGGAAAAAAAAGGAAGTAATCATTACCACCAACCAGCACCAACGCCCCCCTCGTTTGTGGTTCCCAGTGCTATTGTAGTGTAACAGCAAATGGTGGCAATCAACGATGTGTTTTTGAAAATCCATTGAAAATGGCAATTTTCTTAAGTGCTTACAAAATTATATAAGATAGAAGAATGTTGTAGGTATGTACATGTGAGTGTCCGTATGTAAATAATGTAAATTACTTTTATGTAGGTATTACGAAATTATTATATTTTTTATAAAAAATCTTCTACTAAATTTTCCTTACTCTAGAAAATTTGCTTCCAAATACTCATACTTTTTTTTTCTCCTTACAACTTAACGAACAGACATGCAGGTTATTTAAATAAAAAAAGCTTTTTTTTTGCTTTTTAAAATATTTTGTTTTTTTTTAATCTTTATAAAGGTTTCATAATGTAAAAAAATGGGAACACATTATTTGCTTGAGGTAAAATGTAATTTATTATTGTTGTACAAGAAAAATAATTATTAAAAGAAATTTTCTAAGCTGCCAGGCTTTGTTTTCAGTTTGTCATAATAAAAAAAAACAAAAAAAAATTATCGTTATTGCATGATAAAAACGCTCAGAACTTTTGTAAATCTTTAACGCTGCCAAAAAAGGTCTTAAGTCAGAAGTTGTCGTTTCAAGCAATTTTAAAATTAAAACTATTTATCTGCACTTAATGCCGGAAAAGTGAACGAGCAAATTGCTATTAAAGGAACAGCAAAACAATCTTACCCCCCAGCCCAGTCGAAACTTTAAAATGAGCATTTTACTTAAGACTCAACGTTAAAGTTAAAGTAAGTTACAATTTTTTGAAATATTATTAAGCTCTTCAATATTAATATTTAATATTCTTTTGTCGCTATACCAAAATGTTTACCACAACAAAATTCCTAACTTGTTTTTCTTTTCAAAATATATTAAAGTGCAATCAACGAACGCTGCATGCAGGGATGATAAATGAGAAAACTAATTTCATAACGATTCTTTAAAAGTAAAAGCACCCCTTTTTGCAACAAACAAACATCAGTGGTTTATTTGTGTGTATAAGCGGTGAGCAGGGGAAACAGTCCACTCACAATAGTTGCGTTCCGGCACTTAACACAGGGGTTTCCTATTCATCGTTTGGCTCTTTACCCAAGTGATTATGAGAAAAAAATATTTTTTATTTTATACAGCTGACCATACCTGCACTTTGGTCAAATTGATAAGTTTGTAAAATACTTACGTGATTTAAATGATTATTGGCAAAAAAAATTAAAAGGCCAGAAACTAAGTCTTCTTGAGTTTATGCTATTTTGATGAATTGCATCACTAATTTAGAGCAACTGGCATTCAGGAAACTTTACCCAAATAGGACTGGAACACAGCTAACATTTATGCATGCGAGGAAAGTAAATATGTACAAGGGGATGATGATTAAAACATGCATTGTTTTTAAGTGAGTTGCATTTGGAAACAAGGTCTATGCAACCCTACAATAACAACATTTGAAGGAGTTTTTTTTATAAAAACATACTACACTTGGCAAAAACAGCGACTACAGTCAGAGTTGCCAGAGTTATTTTCATCTTCATTGCCAAAACAGACAAATCCTTCTTTATTTACTTTTTGCCTTAATAAATATTTGGAATATGTATAACACCTTTTATATTCCATAAAACATATATAATGCAAAATTAAATTAAAAAATTCACAAAAAAATTATTAATGAATCCAAAAAAAAAGGTATAATGCTTTCTATCTTCTTTCGAGTTTATTTAATGCCCCGATTATGGCTCACAACACCTAAGTGTTATGTTGTTGCAGCTACAACACAACATACAGTTCTTTTTGCGATTATGGTTTACAACATCTTGAAGTTGTGTATGCTACAGAGATGTTTTTTATTTGTAGAGCATTTTTCCGCAAAAATACATGCCTGTACGCAAAAAAAACTGCCCAGTAAAGCAACTCTACCAGAACTACACAGGTGTATGTTGCTTTCATTGCACAAACACAGACGAACAGCAAAAAATGTTGACATTTCTTTGTCAAGCTTTACCACCAAAAGACATGGAGATTTTTGTTGTTGTTGTTGTTCTTGTAATAGCGCAGCTACCGCGTAGGATTGCATTGGCAAAAATGAAAAGAATGAAAAACGTTTTAGTTAGCAAGTTACAAATAAAATCATAAAAATTTAACGTTAACGTCGATGTTTAATTTGGTGGTGATTGGTGGTACGTTGCAGTTGCAATTCATTGTAGCTACCGAATACCAAATAAAACTGTTTTGAAATCACAAACTGGGTAATAATTATAAGTACATATACGTTTTTATTTGTATTTTGTTAATAAATTTTAAGAGTTAATTGTTTTTTTTTTATCTTTTTGTAAAACATATTTTATATGCACACTTACACATTTGACCAATTTTTCGTAATTTAAGTTGTGACATCAACAAGACAACACTTAATTAGGTGTCGTCATTTTTGGCTACACTTGCTACAACGGTTGTAAACCATAATCGCTTTTTAAGAAATACAAGATTAAATAAACAACTGCCGTAAACCATAATCGGGGCCTAACTAAATGAAAAAGGAATTTGAAGAGGCTAATATTGTATGTAAGCACCGGATCCAGCAAAAGCTTTTGGGAGGGGGGGGGGGATTTGTATGGCATATACTAAAGTCTTATTATTGGTAAATCGCTTATGAGCGAAATAAATATATTTATCACTTTGCGGAAGGGGGAAATATCCCTTCGCCCCCCCCCCCCCACACTGGATCCGCGCCTGGTAAGCACTTATAGGGCATTTGTTCGCTTACATACATACATACTACGTAAATATTATGGCGAGAATATTATGAAACTCCATAAGCATTTTAAATAAAAAACTCATTCGACATGTTTTTTTGCGTTTACATGACAAAGTTAAATGAAAACGTAGAACTGCGCTCCTGATCTAACAAAGTGTAATGTATTTTTGATAATTAAAAAAAAAACAGACTTTTTTTTCACTTTAAAACTGTTCCCCTTTTCATTATGTATCGCATTTGGACGATTCTGTTCGTTACGCTTTGACAAAAAGATCTGTTGTCCGGGAAAGGGGCTTTGGGTCTTTAGTAGGAAAAAAACAATGAGTTGACTTCATTGATATGCATTTGCTGTGATTGCATTTGCTCACTTTTACATGTAGCAAAAGTTCAGAAAATTCACACACTTAAGATGAGAAATTGGCATTCCGACCTGCCAGAGAGCTACGAATTGTTTAAGAAAAAAAAAACAAAAACCTTTCGTGTTAACTTTATCATCCTTCACTACGTGCATTTATTTGTTTTTTCTTAATTAACCATTCCTTTTTAATCCTACAGCTTGCATGTCTAAAATTAGTAATTTAATTAGTTTATTCCCCCCCAAATTCTTATTTATTCTCTCAAAATGTGGCCTTAGTCTCTAAAAACAAAACAAAATGTAAAAATCTTTAAACAGAAATTATAAAGCAAAAAGTGTTCAAAAAACAAATTATAAGAAAAAAAAAACCAGAAACAAACCCTGAAATTCCAAATCTATGTTTCACACCAAACAAAGAAAAGTAAATTGAAAATAAGAGAAACCCAAAATCAATTTAAAATAAAACCTTGTATTTGTTCAAATTTCAAGTTTACTTACAAATGGCTAAATTAACAAACATTCCCTTAATAAACTTCAAATAAAACCGAAAATTCAAATACCACAAAACAAAAAACAATAAATGAACAATAATATTTATAAAATTTCTACTATAATTAATTACTACTACTACTAACTTAAACTATATACAATAATTATTATAAAACAAAAAGATCCTAAAACTTAAGAAAGAACTAGAAAACGAAATTTTATGGTAAATTTATACACCAGATTAAATAACAAAACAGCTTGGCTTAAGAACTAAAAAAAAGTTTCCCTTTTTGAAAACAATTAAATGGAATATTTCTTAACCTTTTTCCCATTTATCCTTAAAAAGAAACCAATTTTAATATAAAAAAAAAATATTTTCTTTAACTTAAAATCAACTTGCTCCACCATAATTTTTGCCATTTCAACGTTTTTTTCTTCTTCTTAAATTTAAAACCGTTAACACATTTTACATTCTTAATGAAGTCCCATTTCTGGCGCCATTTTGTACATAAAGAACAGAGAAAACAAAAAGCAAAGTATTGTAAACTTATAAAATAATAAAATTAAATTTTAATGTAAACCAACCCCCGCGTACTGTTAAATTTTAAGATTTAGCAAATTAAGTTCAATTTGTGGAAATATAGCAAAAATAAAAACAAACAATTTTAGTTCAAACTTATTTAACTTTGATTTAAGAAAAAACCTATTGAAAAAATACCCAACAACAAAGATTTTATAAAAAATATATAAGCGAAAATATATAAACGAAAAAAATCCAAGTTTTTTTTATTGCATACATAGAAATATGTGTATGTACTCGAGATGTGGGATTGTCGTGAAAATGCCATGTTAAGCCTTGTCTAGACGGTTGTCAGATCTTACTATATTGTAAGACCTAACAACGTGCGGGCAATCTACTAGAAATACAAAATTATCAGCATTAAGAAAATTGTCAGTTCAGACAATTGGAAGAAAATTTTACAATTTCATTGCCAGACAATTGCCTGACAATAAATTTAGCTACCAACGAAAAATGTCAGCTTACACGGATGTAAGATTTTCTACGTATCAAAAATCGTCAGCCAATTGTCATTATCAAAATACACACACACACACATACATAAATGCCATTATTCATTCTTTATTTTTGTCGCTCAATAACCATGTTTTTAATTTTTTTATTCTCTTTTCTGCAACTTTTTACCTCTCGTACTCACATTTTTACTATTCTCTTGTTTTTTCTCTCCCTTTCGTACACACACATTTTTCTTTAATATTCTTTGTCATTACTCGGACAATGACGCCATTGTAAGGTGTTGAGAATTTATGCATCTTACAATATGCCAATGCCTGACAATGTACTAGCAATAATGATGGCAAAGTTTTCAGACGATTGGCAGTTAACTGACAATTAATTGTTAGGTAGATGGCCTGCCAATGCTTTTGCTTGCAATATTGTCAGGAAGAAATTGTAAGTTCTCACGATTGGTTAAAGATATTCTATAAATTTTCTGACAATATTGTAAGATCTTACAACAGTCTAGACAAAGCTTTAGGCGTGATTCACTAGTTCAGAAAACAGTCGTATTGAAAGTTAAATTGCATCATGCATAAAACTGAAATTGTCAAGATTATAAGTGAAGATATCCTTGGATGTCAGTGCGGATGTTAAAAGGAAATTAAAGCCGCGCAATTGTCCGTTGTTTGCGTAACTGAACGATATGCCTGTCTTCGCAAGCGATAACGACATACTTAAGGCAAGGTTATACATGCTACAATGTTCTACTAACAAAAGTTTATATATACATATATGTGTAATCTCCATGCCTATTAATCCCTAATAAAATCCTATACAATTCGCAATAAGCGTCAAAATGCACTTGTTTCAATGTAAACGTGATTGATCGTGTGAATTTTTTTTTCATCTTTCGTGCGTGAAATTGCGTGATTAAAAAAGTTTGTACATGAAAACACATGATTAAGAAATTTTTGCTGTTGAGCATGCGTGACGTGAGGCCCAAAAAATTGTCGTGCTTGACGAAAAATATTCTGATAGGGAGCGTGCGTGACGTGAGCCAAAAACACTCACGCTAACATCTCTAGTCTGTACCTTGTTTACAGGGGCAAATATTTTTTTTTTTTTTTTGGCAATGTTAGGATCGTCGCTTGACCCACAATATTCACCATGACAAAAAACTATATTGTGGAAATTTTTCGGCAGATTGTGTCAGAAAAGGACGTGTTGAAGGATACTGGGAACAACTTCACAAATTGTGTCATACATAGCTGCCGTGGAGTCTATTAATGTTTTGTTTTCAATAGTTTTTGTGGACATATCATATCTTTATCAAATTAGGCCGCTCCCATACAAAACTATTATTTTTATAATTGTCTCCTAATGACTCTATTTTGCCTCACTGTACCTCAAAAAGAGTCACAGGCTAAGGCCTGCCCCGATAAGCTTTCCTTTGCCAACATTTCTTTGCAACAAGCAAACCTTCTTGGGGGCCTTCTACTTAAAAATAGTTTCAGGAATTTGCTAGCATCTTGCAGTTAGCACAATGGGACTTTTATAGTACCCAAGTGGGCCGCTCTCATGACCGGCAGCCCGTGAAACATAATAATATAGCATCTTATTAACTAACACCAGCATGCTTCCGTTGGTGTCAAATGTATGAAAAACCTCGCTTAATTTTCCTTCTTTAACATTTGTTTGAAACTATCTAAACTTCTACCGTCCCTTTCCATGCACAAATTAGATTTTCATACATCTTCTTTTTATCGTCAGAACTAAGTCCACGACACCTCTGGATGGCCACTATTTCTCCTCCTTGGGGGTTAGCCCATACAAGATTAGTTTTATAAATTTACCCCATCGTATGTGTGATGATTCCCTAATGTATTCTCTCAAATAGTTCTCACATAAAAATGCTGTTAAAAACTTTCCTTCATTTTCCTAACTATTCCCATGGTTCCTCTGGTGGAGTCATATGTTAGACTGACACCTTTCTTTTCGATATATCTTGTTAATAAATTGATATAAATTGGCAAAAGAAGAGAAAATAAAATCGTTTCGAGAAATTCGATAGAAGGTTAGCTTGGTGCAAAGAAATGACGACAAAGGCAAGCTAATGGGGTGACTTTTCCAGAGACACAGTGTTACTCGATAGGATGTTAGAGGGGAAAATTTATAATAATGGGTAGTATTATTGATTCTGCACGGAAGGAAAAATTGAACGGAAAGAAATATCGATCGATGTGGAAATTGCGGTGCGGCATGCCTTCTATAATCTGTCCAAAAATTTTCCATAATTTAGCTTTTGTTGTAGTAGTTTTCGGAGCCGATTGTTGGAGAGAGCGGTGGAGCAGTTTCGTATCTTCAAAAACATGTCGCTAACATTTTTTGGCAGGGTGAGAGACAGAAAGGAAGGGAGAGCAAAAGCGAGGGACGATTCGCATAAAAGGTGGGTTTCATAGCTCCATAAGTCTAGTACAATTTTTAAATCATTACTTGTAAATTCAGGGTTTGTCTCTAAGAAACTATTCGGGATTGGAGTTGATTGCAAAATTTTCGTGTTGCAGGAAAAAAGTCGCCATGAACTGAGGATTGCAATTTTTTAGCTCTCAGAAATTTGTTTTCGCATAAAGTTTTTTTTTTCTTAAATCAATTTCAATCAAGTTGCTCTCTGATTGTATATTTTGTAATGTGCATTACATAATTTGAGCATGGTTCCTTATTTTGTAGTCAGGAACCCAATCAGAAACATGTTTTGAACCCTGTTGCAACATTGCTTTGTGCAAAGTATTGCAATACCGCCATCTATGACTAATGATATCTTGGGAATATATAGTGTAGTAAAGTAAGTTTGCAGAGCATGTTTTTTAATAAAAATGTAAATTGTTTGTGTTTAATTAAGTACAGTTTTTAATGCAAAAACAATTGTTGCCTAAAAAACAACAGAAAGCAGTAATAAAAATGCATTTAAAGTCATAAAATATTCATTTGCGTGTTAAAAAAAACAAATGCACACTTCTCGACTTGCTGTATTACTGCATAAAAGAGGTTAATTGAAGGTTAAAGTTATTTTTTTTTAAGTTGTATTAAATAAACGCAGAAAAGTAGTTTTAAAGCAGTTAAAGCATTCAGACTAAAATTAATTGTCATGCATTTTTTCATAAAAAAATATTACTCTCTTTGAAATTCCATTTAAAGGACTTGTCAATATTTCAATTTCTTTCTGTTTGAATTGCCTTACAGTTTCTTTTTTGAAGCAAAGAATCCTTTAACCGGCAGGCAGGCATTAGAATTTTGAAAGAATTAATTTTATATATTTTTAATAACACACACACACACACATGCACTCTCAATATAAAGTTCAGTCATCAAAGAAGAAAAATCGGATATGAAGAAAATTTACACACACAAGTAGACACAAAAGCAGGCAGGCAGGCAGGCAGGCAGGCAGACAGACAGATACACACATTCAGTCATACAGAAACAAATTTGCATACATATTCATTCGTTCATTCGTTTGTACAAATTGCTTAAAGAAGTGTAAAGAAACATGTGTTTGTTTTTTCATTTTAATTTAACAAGACACATGCAATCACTTTTATAAGATTAAAGCAATTGAATAAAGCAAGCAGGAAGTAAAAGTCTTAAAGATTGAAAAAGTTGCAAGGAGAAATGGGTTGGGGGGGGGGGGGGGGGGGGAGATGGGAGTCTAAATGCTCAAATTATGTAATGTAAGGGGCTCAAGTTATTTCTAACGAAAATAAGCAAAAATCTCTGGTTGAAAGGATAACAGCACTTCGAAGCTTTGAACAAAATGGCTGACATTATTTGAAGAAAATTTGAAATATAATTGAAGCAAGAATATGTTGGTGCTTTGGAAACCTTAAAATTATTGGTAAATTATTGTTCATTTAAGCTAACAAGAAGCCAAGAACATTTTCCTCGTTTGACGATATGGCGATAAAATTAAATTTGCTTAATTAAGAGGCAATGACAATTATTTCCACCAAAATTATTATTTACCTAAAATGCACAGCTGTATCAAACATTATAGCATATACTATTGCGTGCACACGATGTGAAAAATAATTTGTGAAAAATTTGCATATTGCAAAAATTAGCTTAAAATATTTGCGGAAAACGTTAAGTAGCCGCAAAAGATGCTATTGCTCCTAGAGAGTCCAAAAAATTTGCATAGTTATTGGAAAAACTGGCTTTAAACAGTTTTATTTAAAAATGTGTCAAAAGGAGAAAAAGAGTTAATTAAGCCTGCCGAATTCCCGAAAAAATACTTACAAATTTCAAAAATCACATTGAAATGGTGGTTTCATAATTCTAGAAGTAATAAACCGCTCCATTAAACCAGTCAATGCGAGAAAGTTAAAATCGCCAAAAATTTGCAAATTGCAAAAATTTACTTTCAATTGATTTTCAAAAACGTTCAACACTTGTAAAAATTTACGTTACCGAAATAGCGAAAATTTTGCAATTTTAACTTGCTTACATCGACTTTTCGGAGCGATTTAATAGGATGAAAATTCCATTTCATTGTGTTTTTTTAAATTTGCAAATATTTTTTTCGGGAATTTTCTCCTTTTAACACATTTTTAAATAAAACTGTTTAAAGCTAATTTTTTCTAGCAGTTGTGTTTGCAACTTATTTTACATTTTTCAGAAATGATTTTAAGTTCTTTTTAGTTAATTGAATTTTCTTTTTGCGAAACTACGCACTCTCCCAGCCTGCTGTGACTTTTGCAAATATTTTATTTTTTAAATGCCAATTTGATGTGAATGTCGGCGTTTTGCAATTGTTCACGAATTTTCACATGTTGGCAACAGTGGCTTATTGTGCCGTTGCGCAACTATTTTAAGTGTATTTTTGTTGATAGTGATTGTTCTTGCAAATATTTGCACCTTTGCAATGGTACCATTTTTGCAAGTATTTTGCTTCCTTAAAACTGTTTGAATTTCAATTTTGGAATTTGAAAATTTGTCGCTAATTTTTTCACACTAATGCACCCTGTCATGCTTTTTGCAATTTGCAAAATTTTCGGTATCCAACTTAATTTCTTCAAGCCAAAAAACAAAACAAAAAATCATCATTGTTTCGTTTTAACTTTTATTGTATTTTTTGTAGCTTCTACTTCCAAAATATTTAAGTAACTCTGTAACGGTGACATATGAAGCCGGCGACATTTGTGGTCGTGTGTTCATGTAGCCTGCTGTGGCGAATGTGTTTATAGCATTGGAAGTATCTTTGCTTTGAATTGAATCACTTACTTCTTTGTTGGAAAACAATTTAGTAGCAGTAAAACATTCTTCGTTAATAGCATGAAATGCTTCATAAGCTCGTTATTAATGAAAAAATTCATTCATAGAGTAGAGAATTTCGTGGCTGGAATGAAGTTTGATATAGACGGGACTTAAAAGGTTTTTAATTTCTGGCCTCCTACATGCTTGCATACACATGCAATTAAATAAATTGTTTTTGTTTACTCACGATATGTTGTCTTCATTTTGACAACTGGCTCAGATAAAATATCTATAACTTCTTATCAAAATTAGAGAAAACAGTAACGGCTCGTGTTAAGATCAAATATGAGATAAGAACATTAATTCCACAAAAAATTTTTTATGGTTAATTTAGCTGCTTTAGACAAATATGAGATAAGAACATTAATTCCACAAACATTTTTTATGGTTAATTTAGCTGCTTTGTACATTAATCAAACCTTAAATGGTGAAGCGTATGCTAATATTTGCCGTACGTGTGAATGTGACCTTGTACAGCATTGATATATGGCATCGACAGTTTGACACTTGGCTCTTTAATAATTTTGCTTTTCTATGGCACTTAAGTGCTCAGGGCATGTGCAATAGACTCGTCACTCATTTGATTTCGTACGGGCGATCGGTTCTGTTTGAAAATCAAAAGCTTTTGATATTTTTTTGTAGTAATTTTTTCCTCACGTGTCTACTGTTGCGTGATGGAAAAAGCCTTAATTGGTTTGATTATCTATGCTTCTTTGTGTTCCTTTATGCATACATATACAGATGTATGTGTATACATATGAAGCTTGTTTGTCCCTGCAGGAAATATGATTGCAGTAATTTATGATTGAGCCAGTTGCACTAGTGACAATTCCCGAAAATACTATTTATTACTATACACAGTTTAAATAAGGCCGCTATTGAATATTGACTATTGACGCAAAAATGTAGCTTCGTTGTTTCATAAACAATTCATTACAATATTCTTGCTGTCTTGTAGATGCCTTTCTTCAGTTTACTACAGGCGAACTTAATTTTTAAAAGTATACATAAACATAAACAAAATTCATTCCAGGATACAAAATCAATTGAGAAATCTCTTTTCTCTGGCTTTGATTAAAGCAAAATCAAAAATGTTTAAGATTTTGTGTATACTGAAAGCCTTTATGATGAAAAGAGTTCATTTGGTACACAAATTTGGATGCTGATGATCGACGTGGTGGTCGTGAAACAGCCATGGTATGTATTCCAGCCAGTAAGTCTTTAACTTTACTTTTCTTGTCTTCTTTAAAATGTTGATCACTCCAGTTTTATAAAAAAAAATTTTTTTCTCAATTTTGGGAAAGTAAAAATTGAACTAGACAGCCCGATAAAATTACTAACAGTTGTAAATCATATCAAATCACTGTAAAATTAAATTAATGAAGTAAAAAGATAATTTTACGGTTTGTTGAAAACTATATTTGTGTGAGAGACAAAGCAAAAATAACTCACTTCCGACGGCATAATAGAAACTAACGCTAGAAAGTCACAAAAATGATAATGTTTGCGACTTTTATTCAATGTCTGCCGCAAATTATTAAAATAAGCGACACGCACACAATCAAAATGTAGTGACGACATTTTTGTACATGCTCTGGGCAGTTTAGAGCACAGATGCCCAGTAGTGGCTGATATCAGCAACTTAAACTCACACTTATTATTACGCTCTTTTGTTTGGTCGTCAATCAACCAATAGGAAATCACCATGTTGAGTGGGAGAGAGAAACTACACTTGCAGAAATTCTGTGTCTTATTTTACATTTTAATCGTCATCGAGACTGCTGTCAGGGAACACATGAATTCAAATTATTGCGATATATTAATGATGTCCGCCGAAAAGTATTTTATGTACCAAAATGCTTTTGATGACATGCAATGTCGTATTTGTCATAAGACATTTAAAAAAACTAAGAAATATAATGAGTATTATTAAAATATGTACAACATCCGCCACACATGTGGTTTCGTCGTAATCTCGTAAATAGCAAATTGTTTTCTTCCAGTGTTATTTCGTCACTCTCACCAATACTACTACCTTGAGCATCTATGGCTTAGAGGCCTTCAAAGTGTGAATCGGGGCAGAATTTTATACGCCATTTTTCACATAAATATAAAAACTCTCCAAAAAAAAGAACACATTTATATATGCCGGTTCAAAAGTGCTTCTTTTTAATAAATTGAAAAACTTTGAAATTTAAAAATTCCATTTCTCATAAATTTATTTTGTTTCCCAACTTTTCTTCGCCTTGTCAATTGATGTTCTAAAGTTGTGGAAAAAACACATTTTGCTCTTTTTCTGAAAAGAAACTTACACTTGTTACCTTGAGGCCACCATGTGAAATAAATGGCAGGAGGAAAATGAACATGAGCTGAGTTTCCAATTTTTTCTCTCTTCGTTTTTACAATTATTTCGGGCTTTATGTTGTCAATTGTTGCTGTCATGGTTTCCTGCAATGCAGTCAATTTTTATGGCAAAGCGTTAAGGTCAAATACATTAATGTTTGTCTGTCTGTAACTCACTTTCTTCATCTAACAACGAATGTGTGATGGTATCTTTACGTTGGCTGGAGCAAAAATATCATTATTTTTATATATGTATGTATGCATGTATAACATACGCGAATGCAAGAGAAAAGAACTCTTTCTTTAACGGCAAATAAATAAAAATAATAAAAAGAAAAATGAACGAAGAAACGAACATGTTCACATTTGACAGTTTGCTAAATTGAAGACAGTTTTAGCAGCTTCATGTGGAATTACAGGAAAAATAACAGTTTCTTTTGCGCTGCCCACATTCGTTAAACTTAAGTTTTTGTAAAAAAAAAAAAAAAAAAAATTCTTGAGATTGAGGTTCAAACAGCGATATGACCCCTATTACGTTTTAATTTCTTTTCCCCGTTTTCCGAAGCACTTAAACGTACAGCAAGCAGTGGTTGACAAGTAAAGTGAGTGGGGTGAATTTTTCCTTCGTAACCTTCGCAACTTTTCATGACGTCAATTACATGCACAAAAAGTTGCAAATAAAGAGGGGTATCATACATATATGTATTATATGATAACAAAACTAAAATAATTCTTAACAAAAATAAAATAAAAGTTGCAGTTAATGCTGTGTTGAGTCGAATATTATTGTTTTTGGATATTATTAATTAGAAGAAGTGAAAATGTTAAATGCAATTTTCAAACATTTAATTAGTTTTTGGCTCCATTATACCAGGCGCGGATCCAGCTAAAGCTATTGGGGGGGGGGGGAATTTTGTATGGCATAAAATAAAGTCTTATTATTGGTAAATCGCTTATTGGGGAAATAAATATATTTATAATTTTGGGGAGGGGGGTATGTGCCATAAACTCGTCACTCATTTGATTTGGTACGTGCGATCGGTTCTGTTGGTAAATATCCCTATCCAATTATTGCAAGGCCTGTTCATCATTTTTTCGCTATCGCTTCCGTGAGTGAAAGTGTTGCCGAAGTCCCCAAAGTATTGATTCCTCATTGTTGTTAGGAGCTAGGACTGTCTTGCGTCATATTATGGCGTATTTTGCAGTTAGATCTACACCTACATACATATGGTTGGTGTGAGCTGGACCTACACAACAACTGAAGCCAGCTAACCATTCACAACGTCGTAGATACGGGGAATGGGTGCTTGAGAGACAGGCGGTGGACGGTGGGTATGTTAATAAACAAAATTGTACAACACAGAAGTTCAATAACAAAATTAAAATTTACAGTAAAAAATTGTCGTATTTGGAGTTCTGAGAATCCTCAAGTAATTGAAGAGAGGCCATTACATCCAGAAAAAGTTTCTGTTTGGAGCGCTCTTTGCTTCGAAGGCGTGATTGGACCTTACTACTTCGAAAACGACGATGGATCGACTATCACCGTCAATTCGGAGTGTTGTGGTCATATGATAACCGACTTTTGTTTTACCTGCTATTGAAGAATACGACTTGGAGAATATGTGGCTTTAACAAGACGATGCCACATGCCACACAACTCGAGCGAATATGGCTTTATTGCAAGAGACATTTCCTGGCCGCGTCATTTCTCGTCGTGGCGATATCAACTGGCCACCAAGATCATGCGATTTGACACCATTCGATTTTTTTTGTGGGGCTACGCGAAATACCGTGTTTATGCAGATAAACCTTTAACTCTTGAGCACTTAAAAATAGACTTTCGTCAAGTTATGGCTGAGATACCGCCCAATATGTGTGAAGAAGTGGTCGAAAATTACCTCAAACGAATCAATGCTTGCAACACTTCGCGTGGTGGTCTTTTAAATGATGTAGTGTTTCACACATAATGTCAACGTTCAAACTTTATAACAAATAAATTCAGTCAGGTACAAGGCTGCCTCGCACACTTAGACTTCCGTGTGTATGTGTTGCTTTGCGATGTATGGGGACACCTAGTCGTTTTCGACTGTTGTTGTTGTTGTTGTTGTCATTTAATGTTGTAAGTCATCTGGGAATACATACACTGTGCGAATTTCAGCTCTCTATCCCTTACGGTTTGAGAGTTAGAGCTAACTGTTACCTTACGTTGTAAAGGGACACCTGGTAGTTTTAGAGCTTTTGTTGTTTTTAGCAACTTTAGAACTTAAATTTTCAAATTTCCTTTCGAAGGATAAGGATATGCAATTTCTGGTGGTGCCGGCAGTTCCGTATTCGCTAACATGGCTGCCATTATATTTTGATGGCCAATGCCAATCAGCGTTGAAGCATCCTGCAGCAAACAGGCGACTTGCGTCAACGATGCCCCATCCACCACAGTCTTAATGAGAACATCGTAACTGCCTCCCAGCTTGCCTGCATAAATCCTGACGTAAGTGCCCTCTTTGATCAGTTGCTCACATTCTAAGGTACCGGGTTGAACATTTGGTATGCGGCGCATCTTTTCCTTTGGATCTCCACTGCTGCCTCCTCCAGTACTGGCGCCACCAAAAATGCTGCCATTGCCTCCTCTACTGGACTTGGGCGTAGACATGCTGTAGACCTGTCAACACAATTTCCACAAAATAAAGTTTTTAGATTGTTATAAAACATGCATAGTGTTGCTAAGAAAAACTCCAAATCAAATGAAACGATTTCACCCAGCTCTGTCTGGAGTAACGATGTTATTTACACTTGACATTTAATTTGAAATGAAAGGTTAATCTCTGCTATAAATCGATGTGGCATAAAAGTTAATAAAAAGTTGACAGCATTCACAAGAGCAGTGTCAGCTCGTGCCGTGTGGCTGTAGTAGATAAAATAAAGATCTACTCTGGGTAACAGAATACATGAATACATACATTATCCAAATTTCATCCCTCTGTCTCGAGAGCAACGGCTAATTGTTACTTTACGTTGCATAGGGACACCTAGTAGTTTTCGATTTGTTGTTGTTTTTAGTATTTGTTGTTGTAGCAGCAATATACCAAAACATCCTGTGAAAGTTTCAGCGCTCTAGCTCTTACCGTTTCGGAGAATGGACGCTGTGATGGACGAACGGACGGACGTAGAAGTCTCGCATCACTCTGTTGAGTACGGAACCCTAAAAAGAAATATCATGAAAAAAATATTTTATAAGTGTTTTATTTACGTTTACTTTTGCAACAGCACAAAATGGATAATTGGACTGGTGTATGGTACTTTTTAGGGTTCCGTACTCATCAGAGTGAAACGGAACCCTATTACGGAGACAAGTACGTCCGTCCGTCTGTCACAGCGTCCATTCTCCGAAACGGTAAGAGCTAGAGAGCTGAAATTTTCACAGCATGTTGTTGTACCTTGCCACTACAACAACAAATACTAAAAACAACAACAAGTCGAAAACTACCAGGTGTCCCTATACAACGAAAAGTTGCAATTAGCTATAACTCTCGAACCGTAAAAGATAGAGAGCTAAAATTTGCATAGTGAATGTATTTATAGATATTCTACAACAACAAATACTAAAACCAACAACATGTCGAAAACTACCAGGTGTCCCTATGCAACGTAAAAAACATTAGCCGTAACTTTCAAACTGTAAGAGATAAAGAGATGAAATGTGCACAATGTATTTACTCGCATATGGCTTACAATAACAAATGCTAAAAACAACAACAAGTTGAAAACTACCAGGTGTCCCTATAGAACGTAAGGTAACAATTAGCCGTTACTCTCGAACTGTGAGCGACAGAGGGATGAAATTTGCACAATATGTGTATTCACATATGCTCCACAACAACACTTGCTAAAAACAACAACAACTGTAAAACTACCAGGTGTCCCTTTACAACGTAGAGTAATAGCTATAACTCTCGAACCGTAAGAGATAGAGAGTCGAAATTCGCACAGTGTATGTATTCCCAGATGCCTTACAACAATAAATTACAAAAACAACAACAAGTGGAAAATTACTAGGTGTCCCCGTACAACATAAAGTAGCTTTAAAAACAGAGAGATGAAATTTATAAAATATACATATGTATTCACATACGCCATTCCCTACATACATTACACATATATACGTACGGAACCCTAAGAGTGCGAGCCAGCTTCGTACTTGACTTAATTTATTTTAAATCTTAAGGAAATAAAACTATAATATAATTTACATAAATATAATAAACTACATTTTGGTAGTTTTTCAATTGCATTTAGGCATGAGAAGGATGGGAACAGGAAGAAGTTATTAGTCTAAGCGGCTGCATCGTTAACACAAACATATCATTACTTGAAAAAGATTTGGGCAATTGGATAAGAAGTGGGTGTGACATAATCAAAGTACTGGGGTGGCGAAGCACACTAATTGAAAGCGTTTTGTGGCCAAAAAATAATAAGAATAAAACTTTTACCGAGGGTTTTCTTGTGTCACAACAAATTTATTTTAAGAAATGCAAAAATCCCACAAGCCAGATTCTTAAGACGACAAATATCGAAAGCGTATAGTATGTAAATATGATACAGTAAGTAAATGTTGTTTTCTTTTTTAGCTTTCTTTCAGATGAAGAGCAAAGAAAGAAAAAAATTACCTCAAATAATAAGAACTAATAACGAAGCCAAGCAGCCAGCCAGTGCATGTAAAAACAGCTTTAAATATTCAAAGAATTGCTTCATGTTTTTCTTTTAAATCTCTCAGGGGCTGTTTGGCGTATGCAAACCAGCCACCCAGTGAGGCAGCCAGTCAGCCAGCTATGTAGCATGCCTGTCAGGCAGCCAACCCGCCGCCACTCAACCATCAAAGAAGTTAAATGTTGTATTATTATTATTGTTGGCTGCCACTTTGATGACGCTAAAGATGGTGGAATTCTCGGTGTCATGCAGCAATGGTATTGCGCTATTCTCAGCTTGTTTAATTTAATGGAGATTAATTACATTTCAAGTTCTAAAAAGCAGGAAAAAAAGTTGATGTCACTTTCCTTTTTTCTTGAGGATTTTGTTTTCGTCCTCCATTTTTTGTTTATTCATAATTGCAAAGCGGAGAAGTTTCAGTTGTAAGTGGATAAGTGGTTGAAGTTGTTGGAAACACAAATTAAAAGCTTAAATTAAAAACAGAGTACTGGTTGCAGGACATTGTAGTTTATTTTGATTTTTTTTTTTTTTTTTTTTGTTAAACACTTTATTGCGAAAAAGTTGCATTTATTTGCCCGCTGGGAGTAATTAAACTTTTGGGAGGACGGAAAGCGGACTCTTTCAAATTACAATGCAGGAGGTAATAAAGCAAAACTGAACTAAAAGCATGGCACAAAATCGCTGGAAATAGTTTTGCTGCTAAGACTCAACACAAAGTTTTAATTGAAAGTAGAATAAAAGAAATATTTAAATAAAGAAAACAAATTATCCCAAATAAACATTTTCGTAGAAAGTTTTGTCTTACAGCATTTGTTTTAACTTTAGTACAGTTTTATGCCCGAAACCGAAATAATTTTATAAACTTGATATCAGTTTGTGGCTGTTTTTGTAATAAATCTGTTACATTGTGAAAATTTTGCACCCACCAAAAAAAAAAAAATTAACGAATGAAGATGTTTCAGGTTGTAAAATTGCTCAGGTCAACCCGAAATCATGCGAGCCAGATTAATTTGAAACTTGAAGGTCGTTTGTGGGCAAATGTTTTTATCTTGCCCCAGTACTCAGGGGAGGGCCTTAGATTGTAAGGGACCTGGGAAAATAGAGGTGTGAAAAGAGGTACACAGAAAGAGAAATCGCGTTCTAAATTTAAGTTTTTCCTACTCGTTTTTAGTACGAAGTGGTCTTGAAAATTTAAGTACGCATAACACAAAAGTGTTCTTAAAACAAGATCAATCGAGGTTAATAAAAGGAATCAATCCTGGTAAGGTTTAAGCTGAGTACGAAATTCCTGAGAGTATTTGAACTCAGCACTGTGTGTTTGTATAAGTACTGAATTTCGTTTAAATTTCTTAATTGCTACGATGGCTGAATTGGTAGAGTGGTTCAAATCGACAAAGAGACAAAATTATTTATAAATTATTATTAAATTAAGGAAGTAGAGCGGAATATTTCAGGTACGAATTTGGGATTAAATAGACTTCAGAAACATCGCATCAATCCTCACACTCAAAATAAATACAATCCTACCGTACTTCAATCAATCCCAAACGGTGTCAGAAGTACGGCAAGTACCAATGTTTTTAAATCCAGAACAGCGTTCTTCTTTTTAATCACGGATTTGAACTATAGTCAATTCGAAACTAGGATTGAATATGTCTAAAATTAAGTCTTTAGCGCTTGCAAAATCCATACTTAAAACTCAACTCAATGTACTTGATTTAAGGAAATCCATACTTACCGAACTTCTGACACCGCTTGGAATGGATTTAT
Organism: Sturmia bella; assembly: GCA_963662145.1. Taxonomy (NCBI): domain Eukaryota; kingdom Metazoa; phylum Arthropoda; class Insecta; order Diptera; family Tachinidae; genus Sturmia; species Sturmia bella. The sequence goes on along the minus strand of OY759171.1, from coordinate 28,834,715 downwards.
GTAAGTACAAATGTATTGAATTGTTTTTTTCAGTGTAGTGATGTGCAAAAAGGGGAAATGGAGAGTGTTTATGGACGTTTTATAAACAAACAAAAATGTAACAGTGGGGCAGAATATTTGAGGTACGAATTTGGGATTAAATAGGCTGCAGGAACATCGAATCAAGTTCATAATCAATCATCACACTCAAAACAAATTCAATCTTTCCGTACTTAAATCGAGCCCAAACTGAGTCAAAAGTATGGTAACTCCCAATATTCTGGCATCAAGAGCGGCTTTCTTTTTTTTAAGCACGGATTTGAGCTAAATTTACTACGAGACCAGGTTTGTATATGGCTAAAATTAATCATTTAGCGCTTGAAAAATCCGTACTTAAGAAAAGCACAAAGTACTGCGTACTTAACAAACATCTGAGTACAAATGGATTGAATTCTTTTGCCAGAGTAGCAAGTGCGAAAATTTTCAAATTAAAAACAAAAGGATATTACGAAAGCAAAAATACATACATATAATTAAAATTTGTAAAGAAATGCTGAGCTGTTAAAAAATTTTTCTAGCGCAAAAATGAAGAAATTTATTAAAATGTTAGAAAGTTGCAAAACGTCTGGCTTGTACAACCAAATGAAAATCTCATTTATTTATGTAAAGAATCTAAGTTTGTGGTGAAATTTTCAATTGTTGGCGGTACCAAGCTGGACTCAAAATAGTTTATGAAAACTTCAGACAAACGAAAGAGATTTAGCCGGAGAACTTTTTCGAAAAAGTAGCAGAATGCATCACAAATAAATAAGATTCTTTTCAACTGTTGTTGCATTTTGCTTGTTTTAAGACAAAGTCTTTGAAAATGCAATTAAAGCGCAAGTGAAAAAAATTCGAGAAATGAAAAACTTAATTTATATTGTAGCAAAAAAGTTTAACAACTGAAAAGACTTAACTGCTGCAAAACGTAAAATTGCGAAATGCAGACAATGTTTTAGAGCTAAAATTAGCATAACAGCATGCAGAAAGCATAAAAGCTCTCAAAAATTCGCCAATTGTAACAGCTAACTTAAAATATTCTCAAAAAGTTATGCTGCTTCAAAAGATGTAAATATTGCAAAAATATGAAGCACCACCAAAAATGTAAAATATATAGTTTAGTGGAAGTACAAATGTGGATCCTAACCAGACGGTGGATTAAACCATGAGATGTAATTCTGCCGTAACGCCACCCTCCCCAATCAGCTGGTCGAACTGCTCTGATGAAAATTTATTTGCTACTGTTCTTGGCTCGTAACAGAAGCCCTTGCTGAGGGGTTCGAGCTATCTAAACTCTACTGTAGTGCAATTCCTCTGACGATATTGTGATCATGACTTCCCAAAATTTGTAGGAACACTAGGCCTTTAACTGATGATCTCGCTTCCAGTTCCTGACAAAGCAGCATCTGTTGCATATCAAGAGCACCCCATTCCTAATCGGACCCCGGATATATGCCCAAGAGCTAATGACTTTTAATATCGAAACAAAAGTACAGCGGCAGGGACAGCAGACGACGCCATATTTCTTGCAGCTCTTTTGAAATTTCTCTTCAGTAAGGTTTGCCATTTCATGATGGAAAGATATACGAGCCAACAGCGAGTCGAAATTATTAAAATTTACTACCGAAATTCAGAGTCAATGGCCTCAACGTTAAGGGCGCTTCGTCCAGTTTATGATGAGGCTCATTTCTGCCTGAACAGCTTCGTCAATAAACATAATATGCTTTATTGGTCAGACGTACTCCATGAGTCATCATTGCATTCTGTAAAAATTACGGCCGTACTTCTTCCGTGATGAGCATAACCGGCACGTTACTGTGTATGGGAATAACCCAATATTTTTGGTCCCAAGCGGATGATATGGACTTGGAGGACATGTGGTTCCAACAGGACGGGTCCAGAAGCCACAATCCACACAGTGAGTTTCAATTTATTAAAAAACAAGTTTGGAGAACGTGTTATCTCATGGTCCAGTCGATTTGACGCCGTTAGACTATCTCCTGTGAGCCTGCGTCAAGTCTATGGCAACAAACCAGCGACGATTGATGAATTTCGTACGAATATCGTACGTGAAATTGCAACAGTATCGGTCAATTTATGCTTGGAAACAGTCGAAAATGGAGTTCAGCATCTGCACGTCTGCAAGCGTGCCCGTGATGGCCATGCAAAAGAAATCGAGTTCCATACATAGTGGCATCAAACGTGCTTTTACACGAATAACGAATTTCATTGATATCAGAAACCGTTTTTGTTTTATTTAAAAAAACTTTTGTGGCGCTTGTATTGAAAACCCCTGTACTTGGGACCTGAGGATTCTCATCTTCATTGTGAAGGCTGTTTAAAATACGGGCTGACCGAATATATTTATTACTTTTACTTGTTTTCAATCGCCTTTGTGCCCGCAGATCTGCAGCCATTTTCGCAATTTACATGGCTTAAAAGCTTTTGACGCACTGATGCGTGGCGGTTTTTTTCTAAATCGGTTCAGTATTTCGAAATCAGTAGTGTGATTCTGCAATTTTTATAACGATAATCGAATCGTTAAAATAATTATAACGAAATTTTATCAAATTTGCTATCCTGTAATATGTTTTTAACGATATTCTCTGTCGATCAAAATCAGCTGTTAATTTTACTGCCGATAGTCGATATCTTAACGACAAAAATGTTCTTGTTGTTTATTCAATCGTTAAATTGTATTTTGTGATTAAATTGTGCTTCAATGAAATAAGATGCTAATATTCTGATTTCTTAATACACAAAAATATTTTTAAAATACTTCACAGCCATATACAGCCATATTCCTAAAAACTATTGAAGGTTTATTACATGTTTATTTGACAAATATTCCATAGAAATACGTCATATAAGATCTTATTAAACTGACAATAATTATTATGAATATGGCCTATAAAGTCTACTGCTTATTGTTAAAAAACAACAATTTTAATATAATTTATTCAATCGGTAAAGTGTGTTTTGTGTTAAAATGGCTTTTGAACGTTTGGCATTCGGACCAGTAAATACATACATATAAACAAAGAAAGGCAACAAACGAACACATATTTTATTTTACTTACCTTACTACAAATTAAATAATATTTATTTAAAAACTAAAATCACAAAATATAAAAATGAATATGTATACATATTGTTATGTCAAAACTTATTGCTTTTTCTTTTCTTCTTTGTGGTTTTCGCTATTTTTGGCAGAGGTGCCACGTAATGCTTACAAGAATAAACAAAAAAAATGCAGCTATTTACCATCGTTAAAATTAAGTTACAGAATCACTCAATCGTTAGTGCAAGCGATGAAATTTGTAGACAAAAGTTGCTATTATTGGATCGCTAAAAGTTAGAGACTCACACTGCAGTTCATAACAAAGTGCACACTGTTTTTATGCAGCAGCTCCTATTATCTCAACTCCTGATTACTGATTGTATACATTTAATCAATGGTCACGCTGTTCGTTATGCAATGTGCTCATATTGTAACATTAAATAACGATCAAAAATGACATGTGGTGCGTTTGAAAACCCCTGATTTAAGAAAGCATACTTTTTTTTTTGTCACATTCCAATGCAAAAAGACATAGTCAGAGTTTTTAAGATAAAGATTTACTTAAGCAGGAGTCGAAATCAGCGTGCGTATATGCATATGGTCTTCCGTTTACGTCCTAAACTAAGAGGTGTGGTGAAGCGAAAAAAAAGTCGTGCAGCAAAGCAGCATTGAAAAACAATATCACTGCGTGTGCAGGGAATTTGTATCCTGTTCATGTTGTAAGATGAATAGTAATATCTTTTATGCTTACAGGTAAAATGCGTTTATTTTCCTTGCTTCCTTGTTTATTTTGCTGTTTTTTTTTTATTTATTTTAACACTATAAGCACTAAGGAATTTAATATGAAATATAGTTTTCTTCTTTCTGTGCTCATGGAAATGTTTATCACACAACCATTTACCAAACTTGCACTATGGGGAACTGTTTTTGTTTTCCGTTATAAAACTGAAATTACAAACATATTTCTAAGTAGTTGGTTTTTAATTTTCTACATAAAATGTATGTTAGTTGTTTTGCTACTCGTCAGTGTTTTTTCAAAATCAAAGAGCTTTTTGGTGTGTGTAATAAACAAAGATCTCATTAAAAGGCCATCACAAACGTTTTTTATTTAAAATTTTCCAAAATAGTTCTTATTTCTTAGTACGAGTCTATTATTGCATCCTTCTTGTGTCTACAGTGGGTGGTCTACAAAACGAACACGAGGATCAAATACCAATAGAAAATATGCGTTAAAAATATAAATTTTTTAAAACTTATTCTGAGAGAGAGAATCAGTTTAAAAAATTTTCCAAAAATTACTTTTAAAATTAAAAAGCAAGAAATAGCTTGACCGAAAATAATTTGCTGGGCTTTGAAGTTCGATTTTACTTCCATCAAACTGGGCAAGATTATTGTGTGCGGGATTTCAGTAGTGCTTTTTTACACCTTTTAACGATCTGATAATCGTAACTTCTTTCTACATAGTTTATAGTTTGCAGTAACGATTGTTTGATTCTCTAAAGCTGGGATCACACGATTGCCACAATGCACCAATTTTACACAAGTTTTATTGGGCTGAATTGGAGCAGAATAAAAAATTTGTCCCCATCAAATTCTCTGCAATCACATGATTGTCACATTTTACTGAAATTTTATTGTCGCAAATTGGCCCAAAACAATTTAGTACCGATAAGTGCCGCACTATAGTCACACGATTGTTATATTATACGGCAACTCTGAGAAACAGCTGTTGTAGCTGATGAAAAAATTTATTTTTTCCAAAAGAAAAAAAAAGAAGTTAAAAGTTAAAAATATTTGGTTTGTTATTTGGTTTATAATTATTGTAATGTTGTGCGGGCTAATAAAAGCAAAAAGTGAATAGAAACAACAATTGCATTTTACTTACTGAAAAACAAAAATTATGTTTAAGAGACGCGTTTTAACAGTTTGGAAACTAAATAAATGTAGACATATGTATATTATGGAGCGTATTGTCTTCTTTGGTTGCCGCATGAAAACACAATAAATGTTGGGGAATTTTTATAATTTTTATTGGTGAATAGTTGTATATAAAGTGTTCACACGGTTGTCGCATCAGGGTTGTATTTGATTGGGACAAATAGGAACAACATTCGTTTTGGTTGCCGCATGAGCCAATAAATTGTGCTATCACACGATTGGCATACAAAATATAACAAAAATTGGTGCATTGGGGCAATCGTGTGATCCCAGCTTAATATACTTTTAACGATTGTAAATGCCTGTATTTTTTGATTTGGATTTCTTAAGTTCTTTATACATTATTTAATTTATTTGCTTACATTTTAACAGAAAATATACTTTACCGATTAAATAAATAACAAGTAAATGTTTCTCGTTGAAGTATTGATAGAAGACAACAAGAAAAACAGCTGATTTTAGTCGACAGCGACTGTCGTTAAAAAACGGTATTGACTAGTGAATTCGGTAATAACGTTACAAATATCGTAACAAAAGTTGCAGAATCGAGATACAGTTCCTAATAAGCACCCAATACATTAGAACAAACTTACAGCCTGTTTTCGATAGACAATTGGTTTGCAGGGTGCAGTAAAACGTTACCGTTTTTCGTATTTGCCTTTTCCAAAAGCGAAAATCGTGTGTTATCACTTACATGAACACTGACAGCTGTTTTTCAGTTTTTAGTAGACGATTATCAAACGCCGAAATGTCGAACTATATTGAATGAAAAATATCAATTGTGCACACAAAAAAAAACCAAAGAAAGCCAGCTCCACGGAGGAAAAAATTGTTCTTATTTTGTCACTGTTTATTATACCCATCCCAAAAATGTGTAGGGGTATATATAAGTTTTTGATTCCGTGTGTAACGCATTGAAATAACCATCTAAGACCCCATAAAGTATATATATTCTGGATCAGAATCAATAGAGATTACGATTAAGCTATGTCCGTCTGTAGTCGTTGAAATACCGTTTCTGAGAAGACGGTTTGAGATAGAAACCTCATTCTTTCGCTAAAATTTATTAAATCTCGGTAGTGGGACAGCTGAAAAAGACAGTAAACATTTTTGAAAAGGTTCATTTTTGGACCTGAATTTGTAAAATAACTTTTTCTTGATGGATTCGAACCCCCAACCTTGCGGTTTTCAGTCTACCATTCAACCAACTCAGCCATCAAGACACTTAAAGAAATTTAAACAAATACAATAAATGATGTTTGCATGAGTCAGTGTCGTACTTGGTTTAATTTATTTAATTTTTCTGCTATTAAAATATTTTTTTCGACCCATATTTTATTACACCTGTCAGCAAATTGACAATAAGTAATTAGATTTTCCAAATTGGGGTGTTGATTAAATCAATACTAAAGATATAAAAATTATTTCTTTTTAAACCAGCAGTTTGATCCTTCTAGTAACGATTAACTAGATCTGATGGCACATATCGCTTAAGTCTTTAAGTCTTCTGGGTGCCAGCGTTTCGTTCGTGGGCAACTGTCTGAGTTCCGTGTTGGAATGCTGTGTTAAACGAGTTGTATGTTTAAGGCTATTGATACGGATGACTTCTTTCACTCTTTTTTAACATTTAAATTTCGATGTATGTCCTCATCTCTAATGTACCATATTCAGCGTGGACAAATAGTTCGCAACAGTTTGGACTGGATTTGTTGGATAACTTTTATGTTCGTAGTGCTAGCAGTACCCCAAATTTCCACACCGTACTTCCAAATAGGGGCTATGACCGTGTTGTATACGAGCAGCTTGTTTTGAGTTGATAGCTTTGAGTCTCTACCTAAAGGCCGTGTCAGATAAAACTTTTGCTTCGCGTTGCATCACATACACGCTTTGACATTTAAGATAAATGTACATGTTTATATGGCACTTGTCACATAAATTTTATTTGACGCAAAGCAAAGCAAAAAGTTGGGCATCTTTCATCTTTTTGCACGCTTTGACAATTAGCTGCTTTCATTTTCTTTTAGTTTCTCTTGGCGTCAACAGAAATCAAAAAAAAAATTCCAAATAAATAAATAAATTTAATAAATAAATTCATTTGAAATATATAATAAACAAAACTACAAATAAGTATGTATATGTATATATAAAATATTTTATATATTCAATATTTTATTGATAAACAAACAATGCGCGGGTCTTGTCAATGTTTTTATTGTGACATACACTTTTTGTTTTACGCTTTTCTTTCAAAGTTATAAACGTCACGCAAAGCAACAAAGTTTTATCTGACACGGCCTTAACAGCCAGAATAGTTGTCTGAATCTGTTGTTCAATTCTTTAATATTTAAAATGTTATTCAAGATCAAGAAGAAACTGTCAAAACTTTGCTGATCCCATTACTTTACGAATTTTGTATACAGCTTTTGTACGCTCTAAATTAGAGTATTGCTCGTTTATTTGGCCAATAAAATTAAGTATTGTATAGATTAATGCTATGACATAAAAATGCTCTAATTCATATTATATACAATCTTATTTTAATAGAATATTAATTTTTTTTATGATTTGATTGATTTATTAATTGATATTAATACTTTAATATAGGCTCCCCAGCCACACAAATACCGCAGAGAAAAAAAAATGACTAAAGTTAATAATAGGAATTCTATAACCAACACGACCAATAAGCAAACAGATCAATATCTTTTTTTTATGAATTTATCTGAGTGACCTCACTGTTGAAGTAAATCAAGATTTTACGCGCGTAACCAGAGTAGGAGTAGGAAAATAATTTAAGCTCATTTGGAAGGACACTCCATGCATGGTGGATTCTTTTTACAAGAGAACGATCAAAAATTGAAGTATTGCTTAAAGGAACATGTTCAAGTGAACATTGCGAGTAGAGTTCGTGAAAATAAAAGTATTAACTAACTGGAGGGGCTTGCCAGTTTTTATAATTTTATAAAAATGAAGTAAAACACGCAAGCTAAGATAGTCTTTAAAACTACACCTCAATAAAGAAGGAACTAGCTGAGACGTACGACTATGCTCCTGAATTCTAACGTTAAATACATAACGAGTAACTTTACGAATGACGGCTTCTATACGATTTACATTACACAACCATGAAGCAGAATATATTTCAAGGCAATAGTTAATACGAGACATTATAAGAGAACTTGCAAGACGATTTCTAATGTGCTTCGGAGTGTATGATTTTAGTGACTATAGCCTTCGTAATGTGAGGCAACTTGTTCTGGTAATATAATTTATATGGTGACTGAAATTTAGTTTACTATCTAATATGACATCAAGGTATTTCAACGATTCAACGTATTGGATCGGAATATTATTTATCTGTAAGTTAGGACAACGTATATTGCGGTTAGATGAGTTGAAGTTAATTTCGAGAAAGTTTACTTGCATCCAGTTCGATATTAGGTAGAGATGGTTATTAAAACAAACTTCAAGGTTATTTGTGTCCTCTCTAGCTCCATAGAACAACATCATAATATCATCTGCAAAAGCAAAAATTTGACAAAAATTATTGTTCAACAATAGGAGTTAATCATTTATGTATATAAGAAATAGAATAGGACCTAAGGTCGAACCTTGAGACACACCTGAGGTGATATTACCAGTACTAGAATTTGAGCCATTATAGGAAACATATTGTGTACGATCAGTAAGGTAAGAAAAAATTAGATTGCACGCCGGCCTGGAAAAATTAAAACGATCTTTCAGCTTCGCAATGAGTGTCGTTTGACTAATGCGATCGAAAGCTTTAGTTAGATCAAGAGAAACTAAAGTGCAAAGTCTGTGAGTGTCTAATTTTTCTTGAACGGACTCAGAAGTAAGGATGTGGTGTTCAGATTGCGTTGGAATGCATATTGACTATAATGGATTAAATTATGTTCCTCAATGTAGCCTAAAATTTGAGCCTTCATTATATTCTCAGTAATCTTTGACAAAGCAGGCAGTATACTAATAGGTCTTATATTTTCGTAGTCAAAGTTTCCATTTTTAGGTATGGGTACAACTCTGGCGTGTTTCCAAGCAAGGGGAAATTTAGTGTAAGTGAGTATATTATTTATAATGTGCAAAAGATATACCGATATAAAAGGATATATTATTTTGATGAATTTGATGGGAATTTTATCGTAACCAATTGAGTTTGATTTGATGGAGATTAGATTTACATATAAATCATATTCAGTAATAGTTTGAAAAGAAAAGATAATTTACGATGTACATACAAATAGAATTGAAAGAGTACAAAAGAAATTTGCTAAATATGCGCTTCGTACTTTTCCAACTTTGTCAATGCCAATATTATATAATGCTTGTTGTTTGCTTTGGGGTTTGAAGCCACTTTCTGTGAGACGTACTATGCAATCCACTATTGTAATTTATAACTTGATAAACGGTCATATCGATTGTGAATACTTATTAAAGTTAATACAATTTTTTGTGCCATGTAAGTTTTTCAGATCCAGTAATCTATTTTATGTTTCGTTATCATTGATTTTTCGTTGCCGATTACTGATTTTAAATTGTTATTAGAATATAAGGATTTATTTAATATACATATTTCGTAACCAAGTTATTATTAGCCTGTAAGGATATTGTGTTCCATAGGCTTAGATGGATAAATAAATAAATAAATAAAAATCTGACTTTTGATACAGATTTTTATAGAGCACTAGATTTGTAAAACAAGTCTGTATACGTTTTGCTTTCCGAAAATTTGATACGGACAGTTTTCCGTCAACAATTTTTGGCATTAGATATTTTCCAAGAAAAAATTAAAAAAAAAAAATATTTGGGTATTTCCATGAAATGGTCCACCGTTAGTTAAAAAATCAACACGCTCGCACAATTTTTTTAAGCACAGAAAATTGAAAAAAAAAACTATTGACATTTTATTATGTAAAAAAAATTTTAACTTATAATAATTTTAAATGATGGTAAAAACTTCTGAAAATATATGTTAAATTACAAAAATATGTATGAAGGTAAAAAGTGTAACGTGCGTAATCAGAAAATTTTTTTTTCTTAGCCAACCCATGCACACTTGTTTTTGAACAAACCATGATTATAAAGGTCCATTAATAACCTTTATAAAAACATTTTTTCCGAAATAAAAATCTTCTACAATTCGCCTACTTTTGCAATATTTCATGCTGCTTTAAAAGGCACTTACGTTTTTTGTCACGTGCGTAAGTCAACTTTGATCGCATGGAACTTGGGTACCCAGTGTTCAATTTTCCAATATATATACTTTTTGGAAGGAACTCATCACATTAATTCAAAAATTCCAACCCATTTATATTTTTATAATATTCAAAACAATTAAACGTGTACAAATGTCACGTGCGTAACCATGGAAACACCCATATGTATATTTTTTGATAGAAAAATCTTGCTAAATTTTGCTTCGAATTTCCTACATATGTTTTTGCTGTAAATTTTACATAAAAATATGTTTTTCAGTGAATTCTCTACAAAACATTTTCTATTGGAAAATTTTGTCAACATACATAAATGTTTGTAGAAAAAATATTTGCTCCCTAACTAATTTTTGGGAAATTAATCATTTAGGTATAAAAATTTCCTTAACAATGTGTAGACTGAAAAAAATAAATATGTTTTGCGGTGCCGCTTTGCAAGTGCTCACTGTCTCGCCAGGCTTGGTCATGGCATTTCTTTGTTTCTTTGAATCCCCAAGGTGCCATACCTTGCGTTTACTTTTATGCCAGTGATTCATTTGAAACCACTTACAGTTCTCACAGCTACAGATTGTAGAGAAATTGAAATTAGTATCCTTGTATTGTGTTGTTGTTGTTGTTGTTTTTATCTCCTAAATTAAAATTGTTCTTTCTTTTGTGTTCTTTTAGAGTACATCTCCTGTTGTTCATAAGCTGAGGTGATTTTTTCCAAGCTACACAACAGTAGCTGGAGCAAAATGCTAAAATACAAAATATGTAAATTGAATAATAAATTTCATTAAAATGTAGCAAATAATGTAGTGTTAAATTTCTAACAAGTTTTAGAGGTTTTGCGGTTGAAGCAGCTTGTAATATATTTTACAACTGTATCATTTTAATGTACTTTTCTAGTTTATTTAGTGTGGTTGTTTTCTTTGTATTATTTTTTCAATTAATTTAATATATGTATCTGTTTAAAAGGTCATTTTATATGCTTGTAAATTTCAGGACAAAGGCAAAGAACATTTAAATGCACTTTGTGAGTTTTGTAATCATGTAGATAAATTATTTTTAAATAGGTTGCTTAATATTGCAGGAGTTGGGTATGTTTCTTATTTGGCTTGCGAAATCATGTCATTATGTTTTCTGCGACATTAATAATATTTATTTTATGTATGCATGTATGTATTTATGTGTTTGAAAAGGATGGTTGTGAAACGAGGATATTCCTTAGTTATTTATTCTTAATTGAATTTAAAAAAAGAAATCCAAGAAAGCCCTTCTTTTTATATGATTTTTATTTCCCACCAAGTAAAACACTTTTATTTAATTGAAAAATGTTTTCATATTACCCCTCCCTTCCATCAACAGCATCAGCATACCATTCCAACACTTTCACACAACATAGAATGACACAGTTATTTACATACATACCTACATGTATTTTTTTTAAATAAATATAGACACTTAAAAGTCTTTTGCATGAGATGAGAGCGAGAAGGAAAAAAGAAACCAAATGTAACAGATACATTTTCATTGAAATATGAATTCAGTTCAAGGTTTTCTGGTTGAAAATAAAAATGGTTGTATGTGAGTTTTTTTTTTTGTATCTTTTGCAAACACTGTGTGGTTACATTTTGTAGCAAAATACTAAGCATTTCAATTTGTGCGTGTGCTTTTTTCGTTATTAAATTTTGGGAGATAAAAACTGAATAGAAATATGATTTTAAGGGTTTGACATATTTTTCTTGTTTTTGTTTTTGTTTTTGTAAATGTGTTGTAGGCCCTTCGTTATTGAAGTAATGATGTTAAGTGTGCTGTTGATGTCAGTAACTGGAAATTTTGATGTGAATAGTTGTTTTGAGGTAGATTAAAGATTTTAAATGAATAATATTTGAAAATTTTATAATGAGAAGTTTTTAATTTCATGTATATTACATGTATTATAATAATTACGGTATTCAAACGGTCTCATATTGTGTCATAATGTCAGAAAGTACTAACATTTTATGATAGTTTAAAAAAATTGTTGTTGTGCTGCAAACAAAAATAGTCATAAATTAATAGGACTTCATCCACTGTGTTTAGTGATTCGTCATAAGTTATCAGCATACATCTGAGGCGAACGGCTAAAACGCATTCGTCGAGCCGGTGATATTCTTTACCTGCCTCAAATTATATTCTAAAAAAGTATTTTATATATCAATAAAAAAAACCCTTATATACATATGGATAACGCTTATATGTTATGTATGTATGTACCCAAACAAGAATACATTTGTTTAATAGCTGAAGGCCTTGTTTTACTATCCTAATCAGTCGTACGATATGGTAAAAATGAAATGTGTGCTCAAAAAGGGTGATAGTGTGGACTAAACATATTTGTGTGCGATACGAATGTACGCATGTATGTGTGTCGCAGATATATATATCAACATGAGATACTAATCTTAGAAGACTGGCAGCCCACAAACGCTTGTGTACTGGCCGCCGTCCAAAAAATGAATCGACTCCGTTCAACCGGAGCCAGCTGTTTTTGTTGGAATAAATTCAATTTAATATCATTTAAGAAATATGTATATGCATTAAAATATATACGCATGTATATGTTCGTAAATATGAATATATTTGATTTGAAGTTTACTTGAATCAGCTATCAAAACATCTAATAGATAATTTTCGCACAAACTGGCTATTATTTTAGTTTTTTCACTTATTTTTGCCATTATGAACGAAAATATTTAAATGGCTTTTTTTTTAACAGGTGACTCATATTTAAAAGCGCACTACTTTATGACAGGTTGCCCACAGCAGTCATATATTTTCGTGCTATTATTTTAAGACTTCTGACTTTAGGACGACCCTTTGAATATTGTAAATATGTGTGAACAAATAGTAAATAAAAATATTAACAAATAGTAAATAAAATATTAATTCAGGTCCAAAAATAGACCTTATAAATGTTTTTTGTCTTTTTCAGCCGTCTTTATGCCGCCGACAATTCGTTGATACTAATCAACTCATCAGTAGACTCGAAAAGTTCTTAAAAGAATGTTTGAAACTTAACTATTTATTATAGAAGTGTTCAAACCAATTTTTAATACAGAGAAACATTTTCTTTTATTTTACAACTCTTTTAATTTTTTTTTTGCAACCTTCTATACAACGAGTCACCGTCGGTTACTACGATTTGTATTTTTGAGAGTATCAAAAAGTAAAAGTTTTTTTTGAATATTCAAATATAAACTCTATTATTTATTTTCTTTAAGGACCAATTAAATATAATTATTCAAATATTTTCGGTCTTTTTTTAGCAGTACGTATGCCGCCAACATGTCGTTGCTAATCAATTCATTATTTTAAGAATTTTTCGAGTCTACTGATGACTTGATCAGCATCAACAAAATGTCGGCGGCATATATACGGCTGAAAGAGACAGAAAACATTTCAAAGGTCTATTTTTGGATCTAAATTAATACATTTCAATAAGCTCTTAAAGCAGCTAAATAATTAAGTTGATATTTGTAAAGGAAAATACTGGTTTGGAAACATCAAACAAAAACGAACAAAACGTATCTATTTAATTGTAAAATATGCATTTTTCTGATGTTGAATCAAAAGCTGGGAATGTTATCAAAACTTTTTCAAAATATATTTCCATGAAAAATTACATAAAAGAAATTAAATGAACCGAAACTACAAAACTTTTTTTTTTGTAACAAAGTGTGGCTGAGAATTATCTTATTATTTCGTATTATAATATCTATCACAATTATGTTAAAAGCAAAGTATGGTTCGAATTAGACAGTTTCGAATCGAAACTTTCGAGGGCAAACCTGCAGCCGCAGGTTCAAATTTTCAACAAGCCTTAACTATAGTCAAACACTATAGTCTGTTCTTTTTAGAAACAACTTAAATTTTAAAACGTGTTGCTAACTTTATTTCAACTAAAATGGGCCAGGTTAGTTATCGAAAATTCCAAATTTACAAATTTAAGTAAAATCTCATCTCTAATAAGATGACTCTCAAAAATTATGTATAAATGTAAACACACACACACACACATACAAATGTAAGATTGCCCTAGTAAGTGCACAAAAAACATCAAAGTGAATTGAATAAAAGTAAAATTTCAATGAAAGTTCTAATTAATAATTGATATTAAAAAAATTTCATGTAATGAATTAAATTAAATTATCTAATGTGAAAAAATTTATATTAAAAAGAGTTTAGGTTTAAAAGTGATATTTGTTTGAGCAAAGCTGCTGCTAAATAAATAAATATAATAAATAAGTTAAAGACAACTTCTGCTGGTTAAGTTTATGGCAGACTTTTGCAGGTAAAGTCGGTTGTTTCTTGTCTATCGTAGACAAACAGTTTACTTTTATTTAGCAGTGACATAAAATTGTTTAAAGTATAATTTTCCGATGTCTATACTTCTGGCCCAATGACTTTAAGACTTAGCTATATGTGTGCTACTTCTTTCTTCTTACAAAGAACTGAGCCCATTTAATTCTCTGGTATGACGAAACCATGGATATCAATGCAAAAATTAAATGGGGGGATCCAGACAGAGAAGAAACGGGTGATTTGCTAAGTCTTAGCAGTTCGCTCTATCTATCTTCTTAGAATTAAATAGATTAATGGGAGTTATGACAGGTCACTGTCAACTACTGGCACATTTTAACCGCATAGGAATAGCGGGAGGAGATGAATGTAGAGCATGTGAGGGGGAAAGCGAGACACTAGAACACTATTTATGCCAGTGCCCCTCCTTTTCACAAATACAATCCGGATATATTGGAAGTGACACCTTGCCAGATATAGCCCAATTACGAAGCATATGTTGGAGGAAATTAAGGAACTTTGTGAATGTAACGGAGTTTCTATAGACCTATGAGTCAAAATATTCGCGGTTAAGTCCACGAAGCGCACAACAAGCCTATACTGGCTTAGGTATATGCCGCAAGACATAGGCAAAAAAGCCCCTCCAATCATCCTAGCCTAATCTAAGCTAACCTAACCTAAAATTTAGTTGGTGTTTATGCACAGGGACACCCTTTAGGTTGAAAATCAGCTATAAGCTTTTGAACCGTAAGAGATAGAAGCTTAAAATTTACACGGTGCCTGTAGTTGTTTGGCCTCTACATCAGCAAAAACCAAGAACAATGAAAAGTTAAGAACTGAAGAAAGAGTACCTCATACCAGGGCCACCGCTTATCTACCACTTGCAAGATAGTACGAATCAGCTTTATACGTGGCTCAATTTACTTCATATTTATATCGCTTATACACTTTTTAGGAAGTACATCCAAACTACAGCTATATTATTATCGAAAGTACATATTATTATTATTATTATATTATGTTCTTTGTTCTTAGTCCTTCTAAATTAAAATATTAAAACAGTTTCTCTTTTCACAATCACAGCTGTTACATTCTGAAACGGTAAATTATTTTTGTTTTAAAACACACCTTTCCAATCACTGTGTCACCGTGCTGTTGCTGGTTGTGGCCAGGAAATGGCCCAAGTTAAATAACGAGCAGCGACTTTGTTTCTCTTGTAATATTTTTTATTTAATTTTAAACTGTAAATGAAGAGATGGTTTCAAATGTCAGCATGTCATTTCCATACTTTTTTTTATATGTATATATTTTATTACATACATTGCACATGGTGATAAAAGACAAGAAATATGATGAATTAATTTATTATGAAAAAAACTAAGCCTGTAGGCTTTATGATCGAATTCAAATCATTTAAATAAAATTTTTCTTTTGTCGTGTAATGAAATTATTAGCAGCAATAGTTTTATGTTAATTAAAATTGGTTTTGAGCAAAATTGCAGTCTGTTTTTGTAATTTTGAAATGTTTCTTAAATTTGTATAAAAAACGAGATTTTTTGTTGGCTACATATTGCTGCATTTTTACCCTATTGAAAGCACTGAGAATTTCTTAATTGAAAATCAAAACAAGACGGTCTCTTCTCTTTTTTTTACACAAATATAAATAAAGACAGTGTTATACCAGGAACACAACTGGGACGAACGACGAATTTCGCTCAACACAACGAATACGCCAGTTAAAATTCGCTGTGTAAATTCGTGGAAGCACAATAACGACGAAAGAAAAAAACATCTGTTATAATTGATAAAGTTGTTTATTGTTTGTTCAAAGATAAAAAAAAAATAAAATGAATCAAAGAATTCCAAATTTTGTCAAAATAATTAACATAATGAGCATCATGTTCATTATGGTAAAAGCCTTTTTGCTTGTACGTAAACATTATAATTTCACTTGTATCCATTTTCTCAGCTGATGGGTTGACCAAATTAAAAAAATTTAGCATTACCAAAAACAAAAAATTAAACACTACAAACATGTTTTATAATCTCATCTGTTGGCTTTTTATTTTAAATACAAAAAGTCAAAGCTTAGAACTTAAAATAAAAACTATTAAAGTAAAAATTAACTGTTTTTACTAAAACACTTGAAACTAAAACCAAAATGGCCACATGGTACTGATTTGTTCGTCGTTTGCCGGCGTAAGAAATATAAATAAATCTATTTCAAGTTCGCCGAGTACAACGAATTTCGCTGAGACTGTGTGCATTTTCATATACACCAATGTGTTTTATTTTTGAAGGCGAAGATTCGCGGCGAAAAATTCGTAGTTCGTCGCGGCTGTGTTCCTCGCATTATATGTGCCTAAAAATGCGCAACAACGTTTTCAAGTTGCGCTTTGCAAACCAGATTTATAGATCGTGTCGTCTATGAGTACGGAATCCGCATCACTAGGGAACAATGTTTTTGCATTTAATTGCAAGACATGTGAAACTGGTTTTTTTCCAACTGGATATTTTACCAAATACAACACCAATACTGGTTTAATTTGGTACATAAATTAAGCCACTCCATAAAAAGGCGGTAGGCGTATCCGTTGTTCGAATTAAAAAAAAAATATGTGTTCGCTGCAAGACGTAAACAGAATACTTTTCCAATCTGTCGGTGGTAGAGGTGCTCATTTGCTAAAATTTCGAAAAATGTATTAGGTTTAAACAGCAATAAAATTATAAAAATTTTTCTGCAGTTGTGTAAAAATTTTTAAAATTGATTTCTATATGAAAACTTCGACTTTCGGTTTTGTTGATATTAATAATAATTTTTCTATTTTTTTTTTTTTGGCTCTATTTTCAATATTTCGGTACAGCTTTGTGTACCTTTGTCAGGAAAATAGTTTTTTTTTCTTTTTTCTGACGAAGGTACAGAAAGGGGTACCGAAGTATTGAAAATGACGCCAAAAATTAAGAAAATAAAGCTCAATAAATTATTATTAATATCAATATTTAAAATCAGTTTTTTATGTAAATGAGAGGGCCATTGTTATATTTAAAAAAAAGGAGTAATAGACATGAAACATTTGTGGATATACTCGACTTTGCAGATTCTTTTATGTGTAGGTATAACTATAATATTATTTACATAAAAGAAAAACTAACATTGAAATACCTGTTGCTTGCATCAGTGAACAATCTAGTAAACACAGAAAAGAACCAGGGCTGGGCAGTATTTGAAATACATGTAGTTGAAATACGTATTTAAAATACAAATACGTATTTTGTATTTGTATTTGAAATACGTCTCACGAGTGCATTTGTATTTTGTATTTTAAATACTAAGCGCTTGAGTATTTTGTATTTCAAATACTTGTGCTCTCAAAATACATTTTATGGCAAATATGGCAATACTACAATTTAACTACCAAACGCAAAGTACCTGTGTAAAGTAAATGCAACTGAATGCATACACATTGAGAAAGTCGCCAAGCTTTCATAAAGTTAAACAATGAACAAATAATATATAAGGAAATAACATTAAAGCAAATTTTGTTCTTAAACAAGAAGAGAAACAAATATCAGATGTACTTTATATATCAAGCGTTTTTTAATTATCACTTATTTCGTTATGCCATTGTTTCTCTTTCAATAAAATATCGTTTTCGAACAAGTAATCATTGAGATTTTGTCGTTAGCTGATTTTATTCATTCGCCATCAAGAGGTTTTTTGTCTGATACCACATTTGAAAAGCTGGTGTTTATAAGTGGAAACAAAAACTTTTTTGATTAAAAGTATTTTGTATTTTGTGTTTTAAATACATATTTTTGTTACACTGTATTTTGTATTTCAAATACTTGCTTTTAAGGCCATATTCATAATAATTATTGTAAAATTATTAAGCTCTTATTTCTACGGAATATTTGTCACACAAACGTGTAATAAATCTTCAATAGTTTTTATGAATATGGGTGTTAGAATGTAGTATTTTGTATTTAGTATTTTAAATACGTGGAGAAAAAGAATTTGTATATTTTGTATTTTAAATACATCAAAGCATGTATTTTGCCCAGCACTGAAAAGAACCAATCAAAAGAAAACAGAGAAATATATTTGACAAATTTTCATACTATTAAAATGCACATAACATTAAAGCAAATACTAAACAAGTACATATGTATATGTGTGTGTAACTGAATTGACCAAAAGCACACTCATTTTTCCTACACTTGTCTTTCTTAAATGTGTCCATAATGGTTGAACAAGATCAGAAAAATAGAAAAATTTGGAGTCCATAATAATAGACGAGCAAGTAACCAATAAGTAGAACAACCAAGCCAAACTAAAACGTTCACATGAGCACTAACACAACTACAGAGTGCTTGGTATTATGATTGCTTTATCAATACTTCCTTCCGCTTGAAGAGAATGTGTAGAAGACTCGAATGTATGTACATGAAAATGTTTGTGGGTATGAACATTGAGTTGAGTAGAATAAATGCAAATTTAAGTGAATACTCTTAAATATTATGCTTAGTTTGTGTTCTGTTCGTTTATGGGTGCACAGACTTTATTTAGTTTACAAAATAAAAAATGAAGAAATAATGTTCCAGGCAAACAAATAAAAAAAAAATTATTGGGTGGTTGAAAAAATTATTTCTGAAGTGCGAATTTCCTTTTTTTTTATGAGTAATGTTATTATTGCTTTTATGAAACGTAAAGGCTTATCCCGTGAGGCATTTCATTTTGCACGAATTCTTGGTGCTCCCAAAAACCAAACGCCATACAACTTTTTTAAGTTTTTAGCGTTTGTGTCAATGGTCTCCTCCAGAAATTAAAAAGGCAGTTACCAAAAAATTTCTACCTGATATTACAAGGCTATTTTTAAAATCGGTTTTTCTATGTAAAATATAAAGACAAGTGCTCAACAATTTTTTCTATGAGAGCTGGAGTAACATAAGGTAGTGTTCTCGACCCACTGCTTTACCTCTTGTTTACATCTGATGGCCCAACTCTTAAGTCAAATAACAATATGACAGCTACATTTGTTGATGGCACTCTTTTGCTATCATCCTACGAAATCGTTAAATGTGCTATACAAAACTGACAACAGCTGCTCAATAGCACGTTGTTGTGGTGTCGTAGTTGAAGAACACAAGTAAACTACGATAAAATAGTCCAGGTAATCTACAAAAACAGGAAGATACCATATTGTTACGTTTTTACTCTTTAATGAAAGTGGTTTTTGCAGACTCGGAAATTAAACGCACTCAACTATTTTATTTACAGCACTTTCAATTCTGTTCGATCTTTATTAATTATTCAACTGCGTTAACGCACTTTGCCAAAACATTTTTCATACTGTTACACCACTGCTGTAAAAATTCAGATTCACTGCTTATGCTTGACGGTAACACAGCTAAAACAAGCCTGTTCCTAACGGAAGAAGCGTAACACTTTTTGTACATAACTTTCAGAACGTTCTATCAAGTCAAGAACAATCTTCATTACTCAATGCCCGCACTAATGTCTTATACGCCATCAATAGACAAATTAATCTGGAAAGTTCTAAGACAACAATCTTTGTGCTAAAGCTTAAGATGTAACAGCATTTTCGAGATGCTTTTATACCAATCGATAGACGACTGTTATTCAAATTCGTGGACTACAGATGTCGCCCCTGGCATTGCTACTCAATCATTTATATTGGATTAACCCCTGACGCACCACTAGTTAATATATGTAACATTATATTCAACATATTCAAATAAATGGCTCACCCATTCTTTCCAGTACAAAAGCGAAATACCTAAGCATGATCATTGACTCCAAACTCATATGAAAAGAACACATTACGCAAAAGAAAAACCAATAAAACAACAGAAGCACTAGAGCACTATATATGCCAGTGCCCTGCCTTCGCACATCTTGGGAGGGACACCTTTTACCAGACATAACCCAATTACGGGCCATATGCTGCAGCAAATTAAGGAACTATGTAAATCCGACGGAGTTTCTATAGACCAATGAGTCATACAGTTCACGGCTAAAACCACGGAGCACACATTAAGCCTATACTGGCTTAGGTGTATGCCCCAAGATATGGGCAAACAAACCACTCCAATCAACCTAACCCCGTAACTCTAACCTAACTCTGGAAAGCCTTTATTTTAAAAAGTGTTTTCTTTATTTTAAATTTTACGTTTTATTTGCAATTTGTTAAATGTTTTGTCTATTGTATGTGGAAATATCTATCTGTTTTGCCTCTTTTACATCATTTCATGTTATCACATATCGAACCAGCATGCAGAGCTAACAGGCGTGAAGCCAAACAAAGAAAAAGAAATTGAACTAAAACACTGCATCAAATTGGTCAAGTACGTTTTGCACATTCTTTGTGTTTATTTAAGTTGTGTTTTTTTTTCAGTATGTTGTATCTACATTTCTTCATGCTGCAATAATGATGTATGATATTTCCATATCTAACGACAGTTTTGTCAAATGAAACAATAAGTTATCTTTACAAAAGGATAAAAAATGAGAGAGAGAGAGAGAGAGAGAGAAAACTAAAAAATAAAGCAAAATGACTACTGAATTGAAATGGTGAATGCAAATTCATTTGGAAACTGATGGCTACATGTGAGCAAATAGAATGGGCTTTAGAAAAAAAAGCAGCAACTAAAGGCAAAGCTGGAAAAAAACGTTTGAAATATTTTAAAACATGTCTACAACATTCGCTCATTTTTCTTGTTGTAGCAGGTTACAGTTGGAAAAAAAATTCTTGTGTAAATTGTGCTGGTTAATTTCATTGAAAAACCTAAGGGCTGCAAGTATTTGGTATGCATTGTTTACTCCTTAAGGACTCGAATAGGAAGACAAATACATTTGATTGAATTGTGTGCTGAATGTTACTGCTTGCACACTTTCACAAGCCATCATTGCAAGTGTGTGTGTGTGTGTGTGTGAGGGGTGTTGTGCAGAATAAATAAAATTGGTTCATAAGATGAAATAAGGAGATTTACATTTCTTTATTTACAATCATTTGTTTCAATCAAAGTACATGAAGAGAAGAACAAGAAGTTGAGAAAAATTTTGTTGGAATAATTAATGTACGTAGCAGATGCTAATAAATGTACATATGTATGCTGTATGTGTACTATTTTCCTTTTCCCTAAGAGAACAGTCAGTAAAAAAACTAAAATGTTTGACTATTGACATGGTCACCAGTACTGCTGATATGTTATTTGCCATATATCACTTTTTCTATTACCATTTAATATGCGATTGTTGCTGAAAATTAGCTGGCGACTAGTGACTAGATGATTCTAATGAGACTTTGATACGAATTTTTCGCTGTAGACATTGTCGCCAG
The DNA here is from genome assembly GCA_963662145.1 of Sturmia bella. NCBI lineage: Eukaryota > Metazoa > Arthropoda > Insecta > Diptera > Tachinidae > Sturmia > Sturmia bella. The sequence goes on along the minus strand of OY759171.1, from coordinate 28,812,783 downwards.
TATTATTGTGATATATTCAACTTGATACAATATTTTTTTCGCTTGACAAAGGGTGGCCACTGCAAATTTACTTGTTACTGGCAACCTACAATATGGTTCTAATGGACAAAACAAATTAATTTTTTTATAATAATAACTTTACCAGGCTTGCATTCTATTTTACTTCCCCGGAATTGAAGTTCACGTATTTTCAATAAACTGAGTAATAACTTTAACTTTATCCTCGAATTGAATTTCTGTGTGCTCAAACAAAAGGAAACATAAATTTTTATCAACCAATGTGATCGCCATCACTACTGTAACTGAAATAGTATGATATATTCTAAAATATTGATTCCTAACCAAATATACATATTAAAATTTTTCGCTGTTGCCAGGTAAACAGTAGCAACTGCATATATCTACGTACATCAATGCAACAGGTATACAAAGGTCATATATTGCAGCTACCTGGTGTAATGAAATATATACACAAGTACATATTAACTGTTTAAATTACCTACATCGGCTTGCGATAGATAAAGCGGCCCACTTCGTTAAAAAAGTAATAATGAGAGGCATTAGTCGGCTTAAACAAATGAGTTCTTGAAAACAGAGCATGTATGAACATATATAAAGGTCTACCTCCTTACACTACAATATTTTTATTTATGAATATTTTCTGCCAAAATTCCGCATGTAGGTAAAATATGACGTAGTAAATAGATAAAAGTTGCAAGCGACGAGATTTACTTCTGAGAATCCCGGAATTCCCAGATAAAAATCAAAAAATCCCACAAATGCGATTTTTCAGTATTCAGCGCTTCTTTCTTATGCTACAAAATTTTTATTTGTTATTATTTTCTGCTAAAAATTGTTATTTACGTAGAAAATAGCGCATTTAATAGGAAAAATGTAAAAGCCGGTAAGATATAATTCTTGAAACTCCGTAATTCCCAGAAAAAAGTCTAAAAATCCCAAAAATGGGATTTTTTAATATTTTTGCTCTATTTTTTGTATTTTTTGCGAGGTGCAGCTGGAAGTATGGTGAATTTTAAAAAACATGCTAAGCCTTAGGATTGTGCAAAAACTTATTTGTTTCTAGCTTTGGGATTGGAGAAAAAACGCCATAAACCGAGAACTTGCTATAAAAATTCCGCTATTTGGCAACACTCTGCTTTCTTAAAAAAGAAAAATTTTTAATTTTTTTTTCTGTCATAATGTACAACATAGTATATTTTTTCAAATAAATATCAACATAGCGTAGATATTCCCGCAAAGTTTTTTTATAATTACGAAATAATGAATGTACTTTTTTCCACAAAAAACGGGGAAAAATCGAGTTTTTTAGGAATTTGAACTTAAACTGCGTATAACTTTTTACTAAATAAATTTTTCAAACTAAATTCTTTTTTTTCTTTCTTTTTTTCTTTAAAAATTTTGTTTTAAATCCAGAAAAGAAAAGATTTTGTAAATCGGACTACTGTTGTCTTTGCTATTAACAAAACAGTGGGCCAGAACAGAGAAAAATGTGAAAATTTTAATAGTATTCGTCGTATATCTCCTAACCTGCAAATGAAAATCCATCAATGTTACACATTTTTTTAAAGTCCTTTAGTAGGAAAATCTACCTACAAAATTTCGTTTTATTTGGATCAAAACCATAAGTTTGACATGCTTTCGAATTTTTCACATGCCCGAGGAGGCCCACTTTAGGGGCGTACAGCTCCGCCCCCTTCGTGTCTATAAAGTTCACACTCCAAACTTAAACTTGCCAACAATTCCTTAAGATGTGTGTGAATTTTTATTACAATCGGCTTACCCGTTTAGAAATTGCAGAATTATTTCCACTTTTTTTTCAAAATCCCCCACTGTGCATTGGCTGTTTCATGACTACCACATGACTACCATCAGCGCAAAAATTGCTTCGGATCCGGGCCATGACTGATAAATACCAACGTTGATACTGTTGTTTCATTACCCCATGCCCGCCCTAATGTCTTATACGCCATCAATAGACAAGTTAATCTGGAAAGTTCTAAGACAACAATCTTTGTGCTAAAGCTTAAGATGTAACAGCATTTTCGAGATGCTTTTCTACCAATCGATAGACGACTGTTATTCAAATTCGTGTACTACAGATGTCGCCCCTGGCATTGCTACTCAATCATTTATATTGGATTAACCCCTGACGCACCACTAGTTAATATATGTAACATTATATTCAACATATTCAAATAAATGGCTCACCCATTCTTTCCAGTACAAAAGCGAAATACCTAAGCATGACCATCCCTCAACATCCCATCAACTGGATGTTGATGAGAGAATATGAAGTACATTCCAATCATCAGCAGAAAACATAGTGATAAAATGGAAAGTTTATCAGTAAGCTTAAATATAGACCCGAAGTAAGGAAGTGTAGGATGGCTGTGCGCTGCTGCTTAAAAACAGTATACAATTAGTCATTGCCGGGTTCTCAGCATATTTGGGTGCTGATGAGAGTAGTGGTGGTCATCAAACAGCCATGATATGTACCCCAGCCAAGTCTTTAACTTTACTCTTCTTGTCTTCTTTTGAAAATCTTCTTCACTTTAGTTTTCTCACAGTAAAATCTCTCTCAGTTTTGAGGAAGTAAAATCGAACTCAAGCACGGTAAAACTATTATTATCCATCATATAGTTTGATTATAAAAAGTTAAAATTAATGCTGAAAATTTTTATGTTTTTTTTAGGTTACATAACCAAACATAAAAAAAGTCTGAGAGTCTATTTATAATGCGCTAAAAAATATTATACCATGTTAGCTTAAAAAAATTAAAAAGAAGTTTCTTTTAACCGAAAGAAACATTGCACCGATTGAACTGGGTCTTATACTTGAACGACGAAAAAAAGAGTTACTTACTGACTGTGGAAAAAAGAAATCGTTTGCTGAAAGTCATAATGAGACTTGTAATACTAAACGTGAACTGTGAGAAATTTCCTCATAATATGGTCCAATACAACGATTTTTTTTCATAATAATATAGTTTTAAGAACAATGTCTTTGAAGAAATGTTTTTCTAAAATTTTTGCCTGCCTAACAGCGACTAACCCACCATAAGTTAGACGCTGTTACTAACCTGTTTGTAAGCCACAACAGAATTTTCATATGCCAAATAAGCTTTGCCAGTAGTGCAAGGCGATTAAGTAGTCGATATGGGGCCATCGGTTTTCGATAGCTTTTGGATTAAAAAAAAAAAAAAAGTTTCCCTACGACACATAAAAACTCATTATCAATTCGTTCGATCTTCATTTTTTTATATTCGTGTGGAAGTCACTAAGGAGGCGTATTATTGAGGTGAAACAATTATGGGGAGCTAAGCATACATTTAGGACTGATTAGTTCTCGAAAATTAGATTTCTCCGCCATCACACTAACTTACGCCCAGGTGCACATAGAGTAGTCAAATACATGACCAATCCCCAATAATTTCTTTTCTGCTGTATATTAAATTAAATTTAAATTTACCAGATCACTTAGGGGCATAAACATCATTATTCCTCGTCATAGTTGTCTAGATTCAGAGTGGCAGTTTTTTATAAATGCAGCGCGTCTTTGGAACCATCTACCAGCTACTCAGCAGCTTAATAGCAACGCAAAAAGTTTCAAAAAGTTTTTGTTAAATAACTTCACTTAATTTAATTTGATTCAATTTAAATTAATTTAATTTAATTTAATTTAATTTAATTTAATTTAATTTAATTTAACTTAACATAATTTAATTTAATTAAATTAAATTTAATTAAATTAAATTTAATTTTATTTTTGTATTGTATTTTGTATATTTTAACTTGTTTAGTTTTTTCAATTGTTTAGTCTTACACCCGTATTCATAAGAACTATCGAAGGCTTCTTACACATTTATTTGACAAGTATTCTGTAGAAATACGTCAAATAAGAGCTTAATAAACTTACAATAATTATTATGAATATGGCCTTTAATTTATATAATAAAAAAATATTTTCTTCAGTGGTGCCTAAAACTAGTTGTGCCCCTTTAACGTATTTCTGTACTTTAAATATCAGCGAAATCTTGTTGTACAGGAAATGGAAATAAATAAATTAATGGAAATAAAAGATCTCGTATATTTTTTTAACACCCCACTCACGTTCTACTGTTCTTTAATTGGGGTCGCATACAAAAGAAAAACATTTTAAATCGGACTCCTCGAAATGATTTTCTTGGTATATCGTAGTTGAACTTTTTCCTCATGCCAAAAGTCATCAAAAAATTCAATGGAAAAATAAAAAAAAAATTCTCCATACAGATCGATCCATCCAGCCGACCCTTAAGCCCCATTTTACGACTTTTTGCACATATGACTAAAATATTGAGTAAAAATCTTTCCAGAGGTCTCATATTATGATTACTTAAAGATTTTCCTCAGATTTGTACTGTATTTATTATACTATTTTCATTTACTTGAGTTTAAAAATAACAAATATATAGAATGCATGCTCCATGGTCTATCAAATATGCATAACTAAAAATTCCATTTATTTTACAAATAAATTCAATTTAATAATAATAAAAAACAAAATAAATTGAGTTCTTATAAACTTACAAAATAATTGTGCGGGGCCACTCTTGATGTGTGTTTTGTTGGTCTTTTTGCATGTGTTTCCTTTTGCAATATAAGTTTAAAGTCTTCTGTATATACTATGTGTACATATATGAATATGGTTTATGAATAAGTTCTGCTACAAAAGTCATAAAATAATTCTTTCTTTTCAACAAGCTTAAAGGGCAACTACTTGCTGGTTACCTAATAAATTTTTATTCACTATTCTAGTATTTCTCAAATCAAAGTCATGCAGAGACGCATTTTCAACACAAGTTTCTAAGCAATGTTTTTTAATGCAAAAAGTTAAAGCTTTTTGAAATATATATCTATGTATATTGTTAGATGCTTTACATAGCAACTTCTGAATCACCCTATACAATGTTTAAACAGTAGCAACAAAATGCACACTTGTACACTTTTTCATACTGGCCATTTACGAACAAAACTATAAATTTTTAAAAATGTTTATTTTATAAATCAAAAATTCCTCATAGAAAGAAAACCACATACTACATACAAATTAATCGACTGTATCTTAATAATATCTTGTTGGGTTTTAACAAAAAAGAAATAAGTTATATAACAAAAAATTTTCAAATTTGTTTGCTTTAAAAATTTAACATGAGCAAAAAAAAAAAAAATGTCTTAATCAGTGTGCGTGTTTTAAAAGTCAACAATTTTTTATTTCTTTGAATGATTTTATATTCTTTGTTCTTGTATTTTTATTAGTCTTCTAGATGATCGAGCTGTTCGCTTGTCAATGCTTTTGTAGGCAGGATGTCTGGCGACAAAAAATGTATTTGAATACGATTATTTAAAAAAGAAAAGACGGTGTGGAAGGCAGGTGGCGCCGTTAGAATTATCGATTGGTATGATTTTTCAGTTGCGATGTTGTAGTGGTCGAGTGAGCATCACGCGTTCGCCTTGAAGACATTTCTTAAGAGTAATTATTCTGGCGTAATTGCTCGTCTACAATATCGTTCAAAGTTTGGTGAATACGTGATGGGCCGACTGTAAATGTAATTCGTTCGGGGTTGCAGAGATTCCTAGCTACGTCCCGGATCCAGTCGATGTTCAAGGACTGTAGAAAACATTGAACTGGTTGAAAACAGTTTACTTGAAAAGCCGGGACTTTCAATACTGAAAAGAGCAGCAGAGCAGCGGTACTTTCAAGAGCGGTTATTTATGAAATTTTAGAAAAGGATCTGAAGTTCCACCATTTTGAAATCCGAATCATTTAAGAACTGAAAGAAAGTGGTTTTTAATTTACGGAAAAATATTTGTGAAACGATGTTGGTGTATTTTCGCACTGTAAGTCCCATGTTTTAGAGTGACGAGCTAGTTTTGATTGTTGATGGTCTTGCCAACGTTACTGGTCACCGTGAGCCAGCAACCATCGATTGTTACATCAAAGGCCATTGCATTGGACCAGGACTGCTGGTGCCATCGGCATTTCCATTCTATCCTTTCAATCCTCTTAATTAAACTTTGTGTCAGTTATTGCGTTTTTCATAATAAGTTGGAAAATATAAATCTGCTATCAGACCTTTTGTATCTTAAAAACATATAAATTGCATCAGTATCAAACTTTAATTGTTTATTAACAAAATACACGGAGACTGTTTTCATCAACACTATATTAAAAAAAAAAAATCAAATCTAACGGGATATTCATTTTGCGGTTTCAAAAGTAAACTTAAATAAAACACATAAAGGGTCCGTCATCTAAAGGGTTTTTTTTTCACCAAGTGCTTATTTCGTGAATGGTAACACTTAGCTCATGTCTGATTTGACAGACATGAGCTTATACATGGTTTTATACTTCCGCTTAACGAATATGGTTGAGTATACGCTTCGCTAAGTGGGCCTGCGGTCAACTGGCAGAAGATGCCGATTTTGCAAACATCTTTTCAGATGAAGCTCATTTTGATCTTGGCGGGTATGTAAACAAGCAAAATTGTCGCATTTTTGGGGCACAGAAAACTCGCACGCATACATTGAAAAGCCGGCGCAACCAAAACTAGTCACTTTTGGTGCGGATTTTGGTCCAGAGGCATAATTGGGCCAAATGAGCAAGGAGTGGCCGTAGTCAATGGCGATCGTTATCGGGCCATGTTGAACGAATTTTCATTCGAGGTTTTGCGCCATTTTCAAAAAAACAAAAAAGTTATTTGGCGGACCCTGTATAAAATATTTTTTCAAGATATATCTTTTTTATTATAAAGTTTGAACTTTGACATTATATGTGAAACACTAAGTCATTTAAATGACCACCATGCCAAGTGTTGCAAGCATTGATTCTTTTGAGGTTATTTTCGACCACTTTTTGACACATATTGGACGGTATCTAATATCGGCACGACGAGAAATTACGCGACCAGAAAATGTCTCTTGCAATAAAGCCACATTCGGTCGAGTTGTGCGCCATGTGACACCGTCTTGTTCTCCAAGTCGTATTCTTCAATAGCAGGCAAAAAAAGTCGGTTATCATGTGACCATAGCACTCCGAATTGACGGTAACAGTCGTTCCATCGTCGTTTTCGAAGAAGTAAGGTCCAATCACACCTTCGAACCAAAGAGCGGTGCACCAAACAGTGACTTTTTCTGGCTGTAGTGGCCCCTCTTCAATTACTTGTGTACTCTCAGAACCCCAAATACGACAATTTTTTTTTATTAATATACCCACCGAGTGAGAAATGTGCTTCATCGCTGAAAAAAATTTTGTTCGAAAAATGGCCACGTTTGTATGACGTTGTGAATGGTCAGCTGGCTTCAGTTGTTGTGTGAGGTGGACTTTATATTAAAAAAAAGGCAATCAGACAGAAGTTTTCTAAATTCACTCTATAGCTTCTAGTTATATAAAATTTTAAATAGCAAATTAAGTTTTTAGAGCTAAAATTAAAATGTAGAGCTTAACTTAGCTCTAAAGCGGTTAATCTACTGGTAACACATGTTTCTTTTGTTCTGCATACATATGTAAACACTCTATTTGGTTAATTTCTTTGCCGATATGTCTCTAGTTAGTCACACAAATTTTTATGAGTCATTTGTTACATTGTTACTTTGAAATACAAAACATGACTATTGAGGGCTTGCCATAAACAAAATCAAATTTATTTTATTCCAAGCCGTTACGAAATGTGCATGCATGTTTACGTTGCACTATACCACATAAACTGCATTTTTCATATTATGTATGGCCATTAATTTCATTTATTTTGACTTCTTTCATATAAAAGAATAATCATCATTAAAAATTCCCACTTGTTGTTAACATGTGTGTATTGGTCTTCAAAATTGCTATTGTTGCTGTTAGCAGTTGGATTTTGTTGTTCTGTTTATGTTGGTTTGTGACCAACAATTTTTCATTAAATATTTGTCTTTCATATTAAGTTGAAGAAGAGAAACAATAATAACATATATATACACTAGTGCTGCTGCGAGTATTAGTTCTTTATATTTTTGCGAATACGAGGACTAATGAAAACATGCGGAACCAAAATAGAAATAAAAATTCAGTCAAGTACGAGGCTAACTCGCACACTTAAGGTTCCGTACGTATGTGTAATGTACGTATGGAATGACTTATCTGAATACATATATTGTATAAATTTCATCTCTCTGTCTCTTACAGCCTGAGTTACGTTTAATTGCTACTTTATGTTGTATGGGGACACCTAGTAGTTTTCGACTTGTTATTGTCATTTGCCATTGTAAGGCATCTGGGAATAAATGCACTGTGCGAATTTCGGCTCTCTATCCCTTACAGCTCGAGAGTTATAGCTGTTACTCTACGTTGTAAAGGGACACATGGGTAGTCTTACAGTTGTTGTTGTTTTTAGCACTTGTTGCTGTGGAGCATATGTGAATACATATTATATGCAAATTTCATCCCTCTGTCTCTCACGGTTCGAGAGTAACGGTTAAATGTTACTTTACGTTGTATAGGGACAGCTGGTAGTTTTCGACATATTGTTGTTTTTAGCATTTGTTGTTGTAGGGCATATGTAAATACATACACTGTGCGAATTTCAGCTATCTATCTTTTACGGTTCGAGAGTTATAGCTAATTATAGCTTTTCGTTGTATGGGAACGCCTGGTAGTATTCGCGTTGTTGTTGTTTTTAGTGTTTGTTGTTGTAGCGGCAAGGTATAACAACATCCTGTGAAAATTTCAGCTCTTTAGCGTTTACCGTTTCGCAGAAAGGACGCTGTGACGGACGGACGGACGGACGTAGTTGTCTCGGTAATAGAGTTCCGTTTTACTCTGATGAGTACGGAACCCTAAAAACGACCACTTTTAGGTTCCACAAAGTATTGTGAGTTGCATCTGTAAAAGTTCCTAAACAGCACACATTTACTCACTAATGTAAAACATTCTTTCTGATATGTATTTAGTATGACTTAGTATGCTCAGCCATAATTTACACATTTCCAAGTGTTAAATGTCCAGTCTCATCTCATTCCGTAGGTATTGGTCATGCGTCTTTGGGAGACTGATGGCTTTGCTCTTAGATACAAGTGAACGCTATATTGAAGGCGAAGAAAATATTTCTCAGCGTAGTTTTCAAACTTGTCTAATTCAGAAAACTATTGCGCAATATTTAACAGAAAAACAGGTGGCACATAAAGTCGAACCATTGACGTGGTGAAAATGAAACATGAACAATTGTTAGCCTCGGTAATGGGTGTCCCGAGCGAGCTGATACACAGTGGGGCAGGGTGTATAAAATAACGTACATCAATAGACTTGAAGAAATAAAAGGCCTCAAAACCGTTAAGCTAGGTATAGACGATTGTAATATCTTACAATATTGTCAGAAAATGTATAGAATATTTTTAACCAATCGTGAGAACTTACAATTTCTTACTGGCAATATTGTAAGCAAGAGCACCTAACAATTAATTGTCAGTTAATTGTCAATCGTCTGAACACTTTGGCATCATCCTAGCAAAACATTGTCAGGCGTTAGCATATTGTAAGATGCATAAATTCTCAACACCTTACAATGGCGTCATTGTCAGAGTAATGACAAAGAATATTAAAGGTAAATGTGTGTGTACGAAACGGAGTGAAAAAACAAGAGAATAATAAAAATGTGAGTTGCAGAAAAGAGAATAAGAAAATTAAAAACATGGTTATTGAGCGAGGAAAATAAAGAATGAAGAATGGCATGTTTGTGTGAATTTTGATAATGACAATTGGCTGACAATTTTTGATACGTAGAAAATCTTACATCCGTGTAAGCTGACAATTTTCGTTGGTAGCTAAATTTATTGTCTGGCAATGAAATTGTAAGATTTTCTTACAATTGTCTGAACTGATAATTTTCTTAATGCTGACAATTTTGTATTTCTAGTCGATTGCCAGCATGTTGTTAGGTCTTACAGATGTGGAATGATTTACGTGAGTACCTGCCACTAGGGCCCAACCCAACTCCGAAGAGTCATCTCGGGGCTCCGGTCCCCGTACTGCCGAGTTTCCCCTCGGTGAGGGGTTTCAGCAAGTCCCTCAGGAGTCGCCGCCCTCCTTCAGGTAATGCCTAAGATTTTAGCCACCAAGCCAGCCGAGGTATCCTGCACCCCTTCTACCCCGTTGACACGACACCAAGCTGGTTACGATCAGCAAGATGCATTTTGTGCCCCCGGGGGGAGTTAGGTCTTACAATAGGGTAAGATCTGACAACCTTTATGCTTGATGCTTGATACTCAACATGCGAATTGATAATACACTAAACTTTAATCTTGCAATGCCAGCTTTCAAATAAATACACTCGCCTGAATTTATCGCATACGAGTATTGTAATGTAGGCGAATATAATTATTCGTAACATAACTAACATACACACATTCATATGTGTAACAAATAGCAAAGTAGAAAAAAGAAACACCATCACTTCAATATAAAATACACATCAGGCTATGAAGCGAATGTGTAAGGGAGATAAAAAAAAACTTTACATCAACAAACATTTAATCCCAACCAGAAACAAAAGAGTCCAACCAGCCAACCATCAACTATCAAACAACAAAATATCAACAACTGCACAAGTGCACAAATGCTGCAATAAAGCAAACAAAGTAACATTAAAATGAGTAAAAAGTATTAAACAAAAACAACCAAATAAAAATAATACAGGATAAAACAACAACAGGAATTCGAAATAAAACCAAATAAAAAAAGGAAAATAAACTGCGAAGCCATTTGTCCTCTCAAGAGAAAAATTAATAATAACAAATGCAAACGATAATAAACAATATGAAACGTAGAAATGTGTATGTCTGCTTTGGAATAAGCGGTAAGTAGTGTAAGGAAAAATAAATTGAAGTTACAGCGTATGCCGTTGTAAGTGCAAGCATGTAAAGGACGAAATGGATTTACTTGTTACAAATGGTATATGGAAAGTAATGAGCAACGAGTCGCCAAAGAGGTTTAAAATTTATATTTTGAAAATATTAGTGTAATAGTGGAAGAAGAATTCAACGTAAATAAGGTTAGGTGACATATTTTAAAACTTTCACATTTTTCTCTTTTACTTAAATACCGGTTTGTTTTTAAATATAGAAGTGCATTAAATCTAAACAAAAATAAAAACTCAATGCGGAAAAGTTAAGTTTTTGAAACTGAATATAACGAGGTTATTAATTTATATTTAGTATTTTTTAATAAATTAAGTCAAGTACGAGGCTGGCTCGCACTCTTAGGGTTCCGTACGTATGTATGTGTAATGTATGTTAATGTATTTATGGAATGACGTATGTGAATACATATGTATATTTTATAAATTTCATCTCTCTGTTTTTAAAGCTACTTTATGTTGTACGGGGACACCTAGTAATTTTCCACTTGTTGTTGTTGTAATTTGTTGTTGTAAGGCATCTAGGAATACATACACTGTGCGAATTTCGACTCTCTATCTCTTACGGCTCGAGAGTTATAGCTGTTACTCTACGTTGTAAAGGGACACCTGGTAGTTTTACAGTTGTTGTTGTTTTTAGCAAGTGTTGCTGTGGAGCATATGTGAATACACATATTGTGCAAATTTCATCAATCTGTCTCTCACGGGTCGAGAGTAACGGCTAGTTGTTACTTTACGTTGTATAGTGACACCTGGTAGTTTTTGACTTGTTGTTATTTTTAGCATTTGTTATTGTAGGCCACAGGCGAGTACATATATTGTTTACATTTCATCTCTCTGTCTCTTACAGTTTAGGAGTTATGGCTAATTTTTACTCTACCTTGTATAGGGACACCTGGTAGTTTTTGACATGTTGTTGTTTTTAGCATTTGTTGTTGTAGGGCATATGTAAACACATATATTCTGCGAATTTCAGCTCTTTGTCTTTTACAGTTTAGCAGCTACGGCTAATTGTTACTTTAGGTTGTATGAGGACACCTGGTAGTTTTCAACTTGTTGTTGTCTTTAGCATTTGCTGTTGTAAAGCATCTATAAATACATACACTATGCAAATTTCAGCTTTCTATCTTTTACGGTTCGAGAGTTATAGCTAATTGCAACATTTCGTTGTATGGGGACACCTGGTAGTTTTCAACTTGTTGTTGTTTTTAGTATTTGCTGTTGTAGCGGCAAGGTACAACAACATCCTGTGAAAATTTCAGCTCTCTAGCTCTTACCGTTTCGGAGAATGGACGCTGTGACGGACGGACGTACTTGTCTCCGTAATAGGGTTCCGTTTCACTCTGATGAGTACGGAACCATAAAAATGAAGCAAGTCTAACGTTAAGCACCGAGCTTTGACTTAAGGCTTTAGAGGACAGTCTCAAGCAATGACCGCAATTAAATCACTTAGAGAATGCATGCAACTAACTCTACACCATACATCGAAGTGGTGTCAGTAGAAAACCACACTGGCGCTTTGCACCCGTATGAGTGAGTCTCGTATTGGGGACCTGAAATTCGGGACAGTGGCAATCAATCAATTTGAGAAAAAGCATTAAATAATTACGCTGTGCCTGAGTTTGAAACTTTTTTTCCGACAGATGGTGCATCCAGTGATTTAACCTAATTTGTGTATGCTGAACTCAGTGGTGCCAACCGATTTTTTTTAGCTTAGCTCTTGTTTTTGAGATATACCGTTTTTTTAAAAATGGAGGAGGTAGGCCAGGATATGTGCTTTTAATTCTAAACCACTTTAAACCATTTAAATACGTATAAAAAGCGAAATTCGGCAACAAAATTGTCTTTACACATTTGTAAAAATCTTTGTAATTTCTTTAGTAATTTAGAAAATATAAATTTTTTTCGATAAGAAAAATTAAATTTTTTGCAAAAGTTCGAAATTTTTCGCTCTTAAAAAAATCATAAAAAATCTAAAGATAAAGTTATGCTGATGAACTTTCAAACATTCATAAAACAAATAAAGTTTCCAACAAAAGAAGCTATAAATGACTGAAATCAGTGCACAACTTTGGAAGTTATTTACAAAAAATCAAAAATTGCAGTTTCAAACGGTCACCAGACGAAGCCTCACAAAATAAAAAAATAATTTTTTTTTCACTAAATGAAAGTAGTAGGTAAGAAACATTTTGTTTGCTTTCTAAAATAAAGCAATTCCAACTGACGGAAGTAAAAAACATTTTGAATATCGATACATAAAAAGCAAAATTCCATAACTAACATATTATTCAACATTGACTTTTCTATAATTTGGTGTTTGTATATGAAATACGCAGAATTAGTAAGAAACGTATACATGTACAATCTTATAGTTTGTTGTCTCACAAATACTCTCATTTGTCCAATTTTTAAGTACGGAACGCTTTTCGTGCAATTTGGTATCCCAAAGTAGAGTAAAGAAATAGAGCTTATATCGTTTTATTTATTAAGTAACAACTGTGTTTTTCGGTACTTTAATTATAAGAATAATCTTGCTGTACAGAAAATGGATAAATACATTTTAATAAATGAATGAAAATGTTATGCGATGGTTATAAAAACTTGGCGATAAAAAATAAAATTACAAAAAAATCTTTCTCAGTTTTGAGGAAGTAAGAACCGAGTTCAAGCCTGTTAAAATTTGCAACAAATGTAAGTTTTTAAAATAAAATTAAAGGAGTTACTAAGAGAGAGTTCATAACTAGTATACTATGTACTAATACTTGTAAAAATTGAAATGGTTTTTTTTTCCTTTTTTATTTATTAATTTAGTCTATGGAAATTAATTCCTTGCAGACAATTTACATACATAATATACAATTTTATTACATATAAATTTAGCGGTTTTCCAAAAAAAGAAATTTTAAACATTTTTAAATATGAACTTAATTATTTATTTGCTTTAAGAGCCAATTGAAATGTATTAATTCAGGTCCAAAAATGAACCTTTTCAAAAAATATTTGAATTAATACATTTCAATTGGCTCTTAAAGCAAATAAATAATTAAGTTCATCTTTGAATATTCAAAAACTTTTACTTTTTGATACTTTCAAAAATACAAATCGTAGTAACCATTCTCGTTGTATAGAATGTTGCAAAGAAAAGTAGAAGTGTTGCAAAACGAAAAAAGAAATGTTTGCTGTGTTAAAGGTTTGTTTGAACATTTCTGATTCTCATTCTGTTCATGGGAATTATGAAATAAGTAGTTAAGTTTCAAACAAACTTTTAAGAATTTTTCAAGTCTACTCACGAGTTGATTAGCACCAACGAAATGTCGTCGGCATATAGACAGCTGAAAAATACAGCAAATATTTTTTGAAAAGGTTCATTTTTGGACCTGAATTAAACATTTTTATGAATTTAAATAAATTAAGTCAAGTACGATTCTGGCTCGCACACTTAGGGTCCCTTGAGTATGTGTAATGTATGTATGGAATGACATATCTGAATACATATATTGTATAAATTTCATCTCTCTGTCCCTTATAGCCTGAGAGTTACGTTCAATTACTACTTAATGTTGTATGGGGACACCCAGTAGTTTTCGACTTGTTGTTGTTGTTGTTATTTGCTGTTGTAAGGCATCTGGGAATACATACGCTGTGCGAATTTCGTGGCTCTCTATCTCTTACGGTTCGAGAGTTATAGCTGTTACTTTACGTTGCAAAGGTATACCTGGTAGTTTTAGAGTTATTGTTGTTTTTAGCATTTGATGTTGTGGAGCATATGTGAATGAATAACAAAGCTACATTGGGCAAATTTCATCCCTCTGTCTCTCACGGTTCGAGAGTAACAGCTAATTTTTACTTTACGTTGTATAGGGACAGCTGGTAGTTTTCGATTTGTTGTTGTTTTTAGCATTTGTTATTGGAGGGCATATGTGAGTACATATATTTTGCACATTTCAGCTCTCTGTCTACTACAGTTTGGGAGTTACGGCTAATTTTTACTTTACGTTGTATAGGGACACCTGGTGTTTTTCGATATGTGTTTGTTTTTAGTATTTGCTGTTGTAGGGCATATGCAAATACATATATTGTGCAAATTTCAGCTCTCTGTCTTTTACAGCTTAGCAGCTACGACTAATTGTTACTTTAGGTTGTATAGGGATACCTGGTAGTTTTCGACTTGTTGTTGTCTTTAGCATTTGTACATGCAGAGCATCTATAAATACAGACACTGTGCGAATTTCAGGTCTTTATCTTTTACGGTTCGAGACTTATAGCCAATTGTTACTTTTCGTTGAATGGGGACACCTGGCAGTTTTGATTTGTTGTTGTTTTTAGTACTTGTTGTTGTAGCGGCAAGGTACATCAACATTCTGATTTCAGCTTTTTAGCTCTTGCTGTTTCGGAGAATGGAAGCTGTGACGAACGGACGGACGTAGTTGTCTCGGCAATAGGGTTCCGTTTCACTCTGATGAGTATGGAACCCTAAAAATGAATAATTGAATTTTTGACTACAGCGGGATTTAAGGAAAAGTCAAAAAATCTATAAAATTGATTAAAAGTACAACACATTCTCCTGAGAGGATCAGCATCAGCATAATTTTCTCTATAAACTTTTGCAAAGAAAAGAATAAAATTAAGTTATGTACGTTGAGGAACGTTAAATAAGATTTCGTTGATCAAAAATCCAGAGCAGACATCGCTATTAATAATATTTAGAATAAATAATACATTCAGCATAACTCTACGACCTTAGAGAGTAGGTAGTTTGATAAGTGCAATACGATGTGATTGTGTGAATGCAATATGTTATACAAATTCAATATAATACGATAAAAGTTCGACATCCCGTACGACTTCGTTTTTTGTGAATTTTTTGTTAAAACGATAATACATGTTATTGGATCAGGGTTGCGTTTCATAATAGCACACACAAAATTGATTCACTGACGCGATAGTTTTGCCGCCGATAGCGAGCTGTTTGGATTTTAGTAATCGTATAGAATTATATTTCATTCACGCCATATCTTACATATAATGGGATTTTGCTCTTAAACTTAACGTTTACTTTAGCTGTTGTATATTTTTAATGGCTGGCAAGAATTCCACCTGCATTAAACTGCTCATATGCTGTCGATGAAGATTTTTACTCTGGCGTGCACTATTTTGCATTTTATTTAAAGAGTGATAGTGTGAAAGCAAAATGTCATTTACATTAGATTGTTTGACAGGCACCAGAAATGTATTTAGATTTTTGCCGCATAACATGCAATGTGAGTATTAATATATAATAGTCTAAGCTGCCCTTAATCAACTCATGGGTAGACTCGAGTGTTTGAAACCTAACTACGTATTCCAAAATTGCCATGAGTAAAATGAGAATCAGAAATGTTCCAACAACATTTAACATTTTGTTCCTGGGAATTTCGGAGTAAGTAATTGGATTTCAATCTTATCTTATGGTTTTTCGAGTCTACTGATGAATTGATAGAGATCAACGAAATATCGGCGGCTTATAGATAGATGAAAACATTTATTATTTATAAATAAATTTCAATTGGCTCTTATAGCAAATAAATAATTGAGCTCATTGTTTCACATAATTCTATACGATTACTAAAATCCAAACAGCTCGCTATCGGCGGCAAAACTATCGCGTCAGTGAATCAATTTTGTGTGTGCTATTATGAAACGCAACCCTGAGCCAATAACATGTATTATCGTTTTAAAAAAATTCAAAAAAAACGAAGTCGTACGGGATGTCGAACTTTTATCTTATTATATTGAATTTGTATAACATATTGCATTCACACAAACACATCGTATTGCACTTATCAAACTACCTACTCTCTAAGGTCGTAGAGTTATGCTGAATGTATTATTTATTCTAAATATTATTAATAGCGAGAATCGTAGAATCGGCCCTAAGAATTTGGTTAAAAATTTCTTATTATTGAGTCATATCACTGAGTCTAGCAGTAATGGCTTTGATTCCGTAAGTCTCATTCCTTACGAATTTAATTCGTTCATGCAAAAGAAGTACTTCCGTTGCCATTAATGTGGTAATTTTTTATTTTTTGAGTGGAGTTCCTTTTTCCGGCTAATTCCGTATTTCGTTGACAAATGTTTGAAAATAATTATGTATATAATTATTTATTATGTATTTCTTTTGCTCCATTTTAAAGTATCGTTATTTTAAAGTATCGTCGCATAGAGTGTGAGCCACAATGTTATAGAAAAATTCCATACGAAATGGAATTTTCAGTTTGTGCATATATTCGATATTTCGTTGAAGATTACAGCAAGGAAACAAAATTGCTAAGCTCGTTGTCAGTACCGACTCTCCTTACCATAATTATAAACTTACTGTGCTTCTTGATGGGAAGACAGAAAACTCTTAAGGCTTTAGAACTCTTTAAAATTTTTTTGGTCCTCTAGTACAGATCTCACATACATTATTATTTAAGACTTTAGTTTCCTCAAAATACACAGTTTTTCTAAAATTAATGAACCGTTAGTTTTTCATTAAATTGATTGAAAAGGAGCATTTCCAATTGCTTTAAGTTACTAAAATTTATTTCTTGTATATCAAAGTTTGTCTAATATTTCACTATTCCTTTTGTATTTATATAAACTATTGCTTTTGCCAATTTTTAATCAAATATTTACAATTTTATTTTTTATTTGCCTTATAAAAATATAGTTGCTCATGCAAGAAAAAAACGAAGAAATTTAAATAAATAAATAAATACTTTTTCGCATTGACGAACTGCAGGCACAAATAGAAAAATCAATAATTGTGAATTTTTTATGTTCTACAAGTAGTTTTCTGCTTAACGACAACATTTTAAAAGAGCACAAAGAGAAAATAAAAATCAAACAACAATATTAAATCTATAAATACAGAAGATACTAATTAATCTGAATTATTATTTAAACGTGTTGAAAAATGCCAACAAAGTCCATGATTTGAAAAATCTAAGATGGCAAAACTTTTACGATCTCTGGAGCTAGTGTACATTTCGATATTTATATAAAAACAGACTTCGCGTTACCTCATTCGAATAAGTAAAGACCTAAAGGTGTAATACAAACGTAAAACAAAGAAAAGGAGTATATTTTTTAATAAAAGAAATAAAAAAATGTTCGGTATGAGTGAAGTTATATGCTTGTATGTTAAAAAATTTTGTATGGAAATTTCCATACAAAATTTTTAATATGCTGTTGTTAAATTTTTTAACATACAAGCAATATTGTATTAGATTAACTGTAGCTGATGTTGCTTAAGGCCGTGATTCACTATCCAATTCAAACACACTCAATCGTACGATTCATTCACTGAAAATTGCTAGCTAAATCTGATAGAATACTGTCCTACTTTAAAAAGTCGCATCGAAATGGTCACACTATTATACTTTTGTAAACAACTTCAAATAGGCAACCCTGATCGCATAGAATAAGATGAGCTTTTGAAAATTTTCAAAAGATTAGCAAATCGGACAGAATTGTCAAAAAGTCTTTCACACACATACATTTTTAGTTCAGACTATGATACTTTTTGGACACACATGTCATTTTTAACAGATGGTACGATTCAGTAGGATAGTGAATCACGGCCATTACTCATAAAACCGAGTTTTATTGAATTACTGGTTATTTATAAGGTTTCAATTTGATATTGACAGACACACATAAAGTTATGACGCAGTCAGTTAATCATTTTAAAACTTTCTGATAAACTACATATATTTTTTGTTTTGTGGTGCATAAATGATCAAAGATGACGGTACAATTGTCTATGTGCGAAACAGAGAAACTCCAAGTTGATCTATTTATGGTCATTACAAAGGCCAGACGTAGTAGGAATTGTAGTCGTATAAACTTGAATGGCAAGCGCGTTGAAATTGTCGGCATACGCGGTATCAATACATCCTTACCTTTGTATTTTCCCTTTTGATCGTTGCTTCAATGACGTTATTCATCATCTCTTTCACAGCCAGTCTTGCTCCATTGCACAGCCGAGCTTGATTACAACTGATCCTACTTTTAACTGCAAAGTGAGGTGGTAATCCAGCAAATTCCAGTGAATTTAAGAACTCCGTGGGAAAGTTGACTATATCATCCTAGCTCATAACGGTGTCGACTGATTTGATAGAAACCAACTGTCCCGGCAAAAAGTTTTGAATGGTCGAATTCAGATCGTCGGCATCTCTATTCTTTGGCGCCAATATTCCTCGTTCACTCAGCTACTAAGCTGTTGAGCTATGCGTGGGAAAACATGCTGCATATGTAACGAAATGTGGGCGGCTTATAGACAGCTGTAAAAGGCAGAAAACATTTGTAAGGTCTATTCTGGGACCTGAATTAATACATTTCAATTTTCTCTTAAATTTTTTTTATCTACTTGCTTAATGTAACTAAAATGCTTTAGTCGACATTATCGAAATTCCACTGTAAATCCGTTGTAAGAGTTTGTCTACCTATACAAATGCACAGAAGCAAACATTTAAAGACAGTAGGGAAAAGACTCTTTTATAGAATAAGTTGGAAAAAAATTGTATATAAAATATATTTGATGTTCATTTTCATGTCATTTTCAATAGAAATATACGCAAATATTGCGTGCTTTAAGGATATAAAGGAGAGGGTAACAAGAGGAAAACAAAGCTCAGGCGGTAGAAAAATGGTAATAGTTTATTAAAAAATATTTCATTCACATCAAGTATGATTATAAAACTACTCTATTTTAGAATTCATCTAATACTTGTGTGTGCATGCAAATAAGTTTGTTGATATATAAATGCAAATATACATACATACATACATGCATATGTATGTATGTAAGCAAGTGTGTCAAAGATATCTTAAACATAACATAATAACGCTTTTTAACAAAACGTGCTCACACTAGCACACACACACCCACACATGCCTTGAATTGCTACAAACCCTTGTGCAATTCTATAAACAAATACTCTCACATGTATGTATGCACTCATAATGCCACTACAAAACTGAGCATCAAGTCAACAAGCCGCTCCATAAACTCGTTCATGATAATGTGCAACGTCTGCATGCACTTATGTTTCCATAAAACTGTAACTATAAATAAGAGTGTGTGTGTGTGTTTTATTTAGAACATGCTTGAGTTGTAGTTCGCTTTTAAACTACTTTAAATTGATGAATATGCAACTTTTAATGATATGTCGACTTTGGGTAAATGCACAAACGTTGCATGTGAAACAAAAAAGCAAAAAAAAAAAACCAAATAATGTTGCATTGTATGAAGCATCGAAAATAATGATAAGCCACATCTTTGAAGAATACACAAATATATATAGTTTGCCGACTGTCAAATGGATGCAAGTGACATAATTTGGAATATAGTATATATATATGTGTGTGTGTGTGTGTGTGTTTGTTTTTGTATTTCTAATTTTACTCTAGGGATGCCAATCTTAAAATCTTCACTCCCGGCAATAGCCAAAATCTCAATCTAGGATCCCAGCATTTCTGTTAAGTAAAACATTTACTTTTTAGGGTTCCGTATCCATCACAGTGAAATGTAACCCTATTACCGAGACTTCTACGTCCGTCCGTCACAGTGTCCATTCTCCGAAACTGTAAAAGTTAGAGAGCTGAAATTTTCACAGGATGTTGTTGTACCTTGCCGCTACAACAACAAATCGAGAGCTACCAGGTGTCCCCATATAACGAAAAGTAACTCTTGAACCGTAAAAGATAGAGAGCAGAAATTTGCACAGTGTATATATTTACAAATGCTCTACAACAGTAAATGCTGAAAATAAAAAAGGTGTCCCTATACAACGTAAAGTAAAAATTAGCCCAAACTGTAAGAGATAGAGAGATGAAATGTGCGCAATATATATACTCACATAAGCCCTACAATAACATATGCTGAAAGCAACAACAAAGGGAAAACTACCAGGTGTCCCTTTACAACGTAAAGTAACAGTTAGCTATAACTCTCGAACCGTAAGAGATAGAGAGCCGAAATTCGCACAGTGTATGTTTTACCAGATGGCTTACAACAACAAATGACAACAAGTCATGTATCCCATTGTCATAGGATATGTAAGTTCTCCATACGTACATTAAAATAAAAAATCCTCAATTCAACAATTTTCACTATTAAACGCTTATAGTTGGATAGAGGCCACAATAAAAATATCCAATTTATAAAATGGTTATAAACAGCATAATAAGCTGTAAATCGATTATGAATACACTATTCTGGATTTTTGCTCATAAGTTGTTTATAACACTCTTATAATGTGTTTATGAATTAGGCCGACACGTACACGTGAATTAGGCCGACGGGTATTTGTTATTTATTAAGTTAAAAACACTGTAATAAGAATATTTCTATAAAAGGGAAATTAAAGGGTGACCTTGTGCTTAAAATAAAATTGTTTTTTAATTTCAACTACAGTCAAATAAGATAAGAACTGCCTGCTTTTCGCAATCACACAAACAGTTTCGTCTACTTCTGTTTTACTCAGAGGCGAATTGTAAAATTTTATGACCGTTTTAGAAATGATTGTTATTGAGCTTATAGCCGGCTTAACATGAAAAAGGCTTATTGTATTAAAGTATTCTCGAAGTTCAGTGTCCAAAAGCCACAGGTACAAAATAGTTTCTAAAAAAATAACCATATTAATGAAACTCAAATGATAATCAGCAGCGAAAATGCATGTGAAACTTTTTGGGCCAAAAACTCAAAGTACAAATACTCATATCGCAAAAGCCTTTTCATAAGCTTCTTTGAATTTGTTCCACAATATCGTGATACGTCATGCTGGGAAATATGTAAAAGCCAATTGTTCGAAAGAAACCATCTAAATGTATGTATCAGTAAACTACACACCGGAAAAATGTGAACCACTGACGATAGATTTATAATCAAATATTACGTCAGTACTTCATATCATAATTATATTTTTAATTTTTTAAGCGTTATCATATCTAAATAGTTGTAAATGGGGACTTATAAGGAAAACTCGTGTAGTTTATAATGCAAATAATTTTACTTAGCTGACGTGTCTCACTGTCATTTCTTCAATAACGAATTAAAAAAAAGTATAAAAGACAATAGAATTCTCTAAGTAATTGCTCTTAACTTGGCTACACTAAAGTAATTTAATCAAAATGATGCGGTCGCTTGCCAGTTCTATACTGCTTCTCTGTATCGTACGAGGCTTATGGGCATATAAGATACCAAACCCCATCGTTAAGGTGTATCGAAAAGGATTTCAAATTTCAATGCCTCACGAAAATGGTACAGAACTCGTTCTCTTCTGCGGCATACTCAATCTTGAAGCCGCTGGCATCTGGTGTGCTGAATTTACACGGTCTGATGAAGGTACACTTTGGCTATACAACAATTTCGATAAAGAACCACAGCTCGGTGACACTCTTTACTTTTCAATCTATGTAACTCATAGTGGAAAGGATTATAGTAGGCACAATATCGTCCACAGCATCGACAATTATGAAGAACCAATTACAAAAGGACCCGGTACATCTGATGTTGACATGACCACAAATTATAGTATACCCATCCCAACTTTTAAAGTTTTTGAAGGACACTATGAAGTTTCAATACCACATGAAGAGGGTATGGAATATGTTTTATACCGAGGCAGCATTCGTAAAGATATAACAGGAACCCCACGGCAATGGTCACTTATAGCTAAACGTGATCAAAATGGAAGCTGGACGGCTAATAGCCATTCTTTGCATATGCGCTTGGGTAGTGTTGTTAAATACACTGTTCAAGTAAAAAAAAACGGAAAAACCTACCAAAAAAAAGGTTTGACTTTCAATGTTGATGAAACGATGGCAGAAGCACCGGGTGCTGATTATAACATACCCACACCAAGTTTTATAGCTCAACAATCTAACTTTAAAGTTTCTATACCTCACGAAGATGGTATAGAATCTGTTTTATATCGAGGAAGCATTCATGCAGAGGGAAGAACACAGACATGGTGTATCAAAGCTAAACTTAGTAAAAGTGGACACTGGACAGCTAGGAACCGTAGAATGTATATGTTTTTGGGTACTATTGTTAAATGCCATGTCGTAGTAAAGAAAAACAGAAAGTACTACATAAAAGAAGATGTCACTTTCACCGTCGTAAATCCTAATGGAGCGAAGGCCAAACGTCGTGGTGCACCGGATGCGGATTATAACATACCCACACCAAAATTTAGAGTTTATCAGCAACGCTATGAAGTTTCTATACCTCATGAAGGTGATATAGAATCTGTTCATTTCTATGGCTCAATTCGTGCAGAGGGAGTGGCACCAAGAAAGTGGATGGTTAAAGCTAAACATGGTAGAAATGGATGCTGGACAGCATCATTGACTCATTATATGACTAAATATGTGCATTGTAGTGCTAAATACTTTGTCGTGGTAAGAAAAGACGGAAGAGACTATAAGAAAGACAATTTGACTTTCACCCTCGAAAATTTTAATCGAACGGATGTTGATTAAAACATACCTAGACCAAGATTTAGATGTTATTATTGAAAGAATATTTTAGATATTCAAATATGAACTTAATTATTTATTTGCTTTAAGATCGAATTGAAATGTATTAATTCAGGTCCAAAATTAACCTTTTCAAAAAATGTTTGCTGTATTTTTTGTAAAGGTTCATTTTTGGACCTGAATTAATATTTTAGATATTTTAGAAATTTTTGAATATAAAATTAAATTCAAAATGATAATGTACATATGTGTAAGTTTAGGCAAATTGACATCCAAAAATAGTGGAAATTCGTAAAAACAGAAATTAATGTTGAAAGTCGAAAAGCGTAAAAGTATTTGCTTATGTAACTGTGCGAGTAATAGCTAAGACAATCCATATCATGGTTACAAAAGTATAAGGCTGGAATTCGACATCTGTCAAACTAAGTTGTTCAACCAAGTTTTTCTTCTCAGTTGAAAGTTTGACATTGGTAAAAATGGATTGCTTAACTATCATACAAAGCATAAAAATTATCCAAGCATACTGCAAAAATGGTGATTCTGCCACAGACACAAATCGTGCTTTAAGAGAGATTATGGGTTACGCAAGCAATTGGCAAAATTGTGAAGAAATTTGAAGAGACTGGAGCGGTAAGGCCTGTGCATCATCGTTTCCCTCGTTCGGCTGAAAATATTGCTGCTGTAAGTGAAGGTGTTCCCGAAGACCCGAATGTGTCGATTCCTCGTCGTAGGACATGGTAGCCGATTTTTTTTTTGCCAGCTAGTGAAGAATACAACTTGGAGAATACGTGGTTTCAGCAAGACGGTGCCAAATGCCACACAACTCGAGCGAATGTGGCTTAACTACAAGAAACATTTCCTGACCGCGTAATTTGACGTCATTGCAATATCATGTGATTTGAAACCTTTCGACTTTTTTGTGGTGCTACGCGAAAGAACGTGTTTAAGCTGATAAACCTTGAACTCTTGAGCACAACCAACATACATCAAGTTATGGCTGCGATACCGCATAATATGTGTCAAAAAGTTGACGAAAATTACCTCAAAAGAATCAGTGCTTGCAACACAACCCTAAGTTGTGGTCATTTCAATGATGTAGTGTTTCACACATAATGTCAACGTTCAAACTTTATAATAAAAAAGAAGTATCATTAAAAAAAAATTTTGTACATATGTGTTTTATTACTTTAGGTTTAAAATAATAGACCTTAATGCTTTCTGTCTCTTTCAGCCGTCTATATGCCGCCGACATTTCGTTGCTGCTAAACAACTCATCAGTAGACTTGAAAAAGCAAAAAAGAATATTTGAAGCCCAACTACTTATTCCAAAATTCTCATGAACAAAATGAGAATTAGAAATGCTCCAACAAACTTTTTATACACAAAAGCATTTTATGTCTTGCAACACTTTTACTTTTTATAGCACTTCCTTACAACAGGTGACCTTTGGTTACCAACAACTTGTATTCTTGAAAGTATCAAAAAGTAAAAGTTTTTGAATATTCAACAATGAACTTAATTATTTATTCGCTGTAAGAGCCAATTGAAATTTATTACTTTAGGTCTAAAAAAGTGTGTTTTATTTATGTTTACTTTTGAAACCGGAAAATGGATAACCCATTACAAGCATAGCATGAGAAATTGCTGTTAGCGAGTACAATTTTTAAGCGAGCTCAATTTAGGGCTTTATTATGTCTGTGAACAACAAACAAAAAACTGACCGCTTGCGAACAAATGAAAGAGAAAAATTCGCTTAGCCATTCGACTCTAGCATGCCTTTCTTTTGTTTGTGGCACGTCTCCACCAGCTATCAACTTGAGCGTGGCATGAACATGGCGCTGGCAGAGAAACGGTATTAATTCGCTCATGTTTTTGTACATGGAAAACACGTGTATCTAAACTATTCATAATTTTTGATTTGTCGAAGCGTTTACTTCGTTCATATTTTTACCTTATTTCAGTATTTTGTGCATGTATCAGCTAAATTTTAAAATTTTTAATACCATTTGCCAAAAGGTTACATATATATTTGTCATAAAACAGCCATTTTCGGGCACCGATTGTGAAGCTACCAGACAACTTATTGACCTAAATCTTGCTTTAATCGTTTTATAAATGTCCCCTCTGCTTGGGGACTTAAAATAAGCAAAATTGAATTTATAATTACTTAGAAATAGAAAAAAACATTACTCAATTTTTACCACATCTATTGTTTTATAATAAAAAATAAAAATTCAGTCAAGTACAAGGCTGGCTTGAACACTTAGGGTTCCGTAGCTAAGTATGTGTAATGTACGTATGGAATCGCACATGTGGATACATATATTGTATAAATTTCATCTCTCTGTCTCCTACAGCTTGAGAGTTACGTTTAATTATTGATTTACATTGTATGGAGACACCTAGTAGTTTTCGACTTGTTGTCATTTGTTGTTGTAAGTAGGGTTTGGGAATTCCCGGACTTTTTCTCTTCCCGGGATTCCCGGGAAAATTCATAAATTTCCTGGGAATCCCGTGAAATTTTCTTTTACTACAAACAAGTAATTTTTAGTAATAAACTTTTTTTTAATTGCTTTTATTTAAAATTACATAATAAAGTGCATATACATATACACATTTAAAACAACAATTAATTAAATTAAATAGCACATGTTAATTCAATTTGTGCAATAAAAAGAGACAAATAATTGTAAGGAAATAATTTGAGATCATGTTTTAATACAAAAAAAAAAAACATAACAGAATTCATATCATCATTTCGATAAAAAAATAAGTTTTTAATACGACTAAAGCATTAAGTATCTCGCTTGATGTTCGGCTTCGGACTTTTGTGGCAAAATTTCGGCTCTCTATCTCTTACGGTTCGAGAGATAGAGGTGTACCTATACGTTGTATAGGGACACCTGGTAGTTTTTGACTGGTTGTTGTTTTTAGCATTTGTTATTGTAGGGCACATGGTTCGAGAGTTATAGCTAATTGTTTTTTTTTGTTGTATGGGACACCTGGTAGTTTTTGACTTGTTGTTGTTTTTAGAATATGTTGTTGTCCTTTTACTTTCTTAGGTCTCTGTACTCATCAGAGTGAAACTTAACCCTATTACCGATACCTCTACGTCCGTCCGTCCGTTACAGCGTTCATTCTATGAAACGGTAAAAGCTAAAGAGGTGAAATTTTCACAGATTGTTGTTCTATCTTGCCGTTACAACAGCAAGTATTAGAAGCAACAACAAGTTGAAAACTACCAAGTGTCCCCATACAACGAAAAATACACAGTGTATTTATTTGCAGATATCCTACAAAAATGCTGAAAGCAACAATAAATCGAAAAATATCAGGTGTCAGTAGGCAACGTAATGTAACAATTAGCCATTACTCTCGAGCCGTGGGGGACAGAGGGATGAAATTTGCATAATATATGTATTTACATATGCTCCACAACAACAACTCTAAAACTGGCAGGTGTTCTTTAACAACGTTAATTAACAGTCAGCTAAAGTTAACAGTTAGAACCGTAGGTGATAGAGAGTGTACACATACGTATTTAAAAGAATTTAAAGATATTTTCTTTCCCTGCCTAATGCTACAACTTTGTTTCACGGAATAATAATAGATTTTTAGTATTGTAATTTTAAGCTTTAGTTTCAAACTTATAGTCGAACTATATGTTTTACAATTGTTAATAATTTTATCAAGAAAGATTTTTTATGTTAAATTGGAGTGATCGACATTTTGATTCTTTCAAGAAGACAAGAAAAGTAAGTTGAAGACTTACTGGCTGCGGTACATACCGTGGCTGTTCCACTACATATTCTTCATCTAACTAGCTGAGCTTTTCGTTATATATGTACATATGTACATATATACTTCATTTATAACTTAATACAATTGAGTGTTTGACACCCTTGCGTATGATTGTTTTTCCTTGTTATGTTTATACTTCACATTGATCATACGTACGTTTGTTAAATTTAGTCGAAAGAATTTTCTCATGTGCTCTTTAAGTAAAAAATAGAAGAAACGATTAAACTTTAAATACCTTTAATAAATTGAAGAATCTTAAGTACTAAGTACTGCTTTTTACGTTTATGGCCACAATCCCGTGCATATGTTCTTCTTTACAATGTACATATCTGCCTGCATACGGACATGCCTGCATACGTGTAGTATCTACTTCAGTGTATTATTAAATGTGTGTAACTTGGTTTAAGGCTACAAATACTCAAGTGAATCTTTACAATGTTTAAACAAAGAAGAAAAAAGGAAGTGTTGCCATAGTAAAATTTGGCCGACTACAAGATGCATGGAAAGGATATTCATGAATTTTAAGTGAGTAAGTGGTGGGGTTTTGCCTGCATGTGCAAGTAGCCACACACACTCATGCTCACTTTCATATATTTATTTGACTAAAACAGAAGAATAATAAGACTGACAGCTGTTGAGGGTTCTCAACAGTTTTTTTCTCTGCTCTTCTCCTTCTTGCAAGTCTCAGGATAAGTGGCACTACTTTCCATAAAGAAAATTAATAATGCCAGCTTAACAAAGACAACAGCTATAGAAAATGTTAATAATGAAAAAAAAAGAGAGAAAAAAATGAAAGTGTGATTTTAAGCAAAATGTTTTACGAGCTAAATAAAACATAGAATAACTAGACGACCTGCTTTTTCGCAAAAAAGAGAGAAAAAAGAAACAAAAAGTGGGTGAATGTTTAAGTGAGGCGGTGAAAAGGTGCGATCAGTTAACCCACAAGGTTTTGTGTGTAGGCCATGAAATTGAAAAAAGTGGCTACGTTGCCGCCACACTCACTGTTTTAATTAGCTGGTTTGGTTTTTATAGTTTTATGTATTAAAAATTCCCTTTGTAAGCTTTATTACAATTTGTAGTTTAATCACGTTTTTCGTGTTGATGAATTTTGTTGTTATTATGATTTATTGTTAATCCTGATTTCATGTTGGTGGTTGGTTGCATATTTTTTGCAGTTTGCCTGATGGGGATTGAAAATGTCTCATTAAAGCTTGATTACGTAGACAACAATTTCATGCTTTAAAATAATGTGACAGAGAGAATGATGTGAAAAAAGGTACAAAGTCTTTTTTTTTTTTTTTTTTTTTTTTGGTTTTGATAGAACCAAACCATGTTTGGTTTTTTAGGAAACCTGTAAACAAAAAGTAATTTGAAGAGCTAAGTAAGGTTGACTAGAAGAACTTATTAAGTTTTAATTTATTAATTTCTATCAAGTTATAAGTTTAAGCATGATTTTTTGAATTTATTTTGCCAGCTGTGGAGTATTTTAAATTATTTTTCGAAAGTATAGTTTTGCGAAGTAGTGCAAGTGTAACATGGAAACTGTGCTAAAACTATAAAATTTTCAATTCAAATTTTGTTAAGCCTTTTACTGATTAGAAGATGCACCACTTGCAAAAGCCATGAAAATTAGCGAAATACAATTAGAAGTCGAAAACTGTTTGAGTTCAAGTATTTATGCTGCCAGGAAGAGTAATGTCCTTGGGAGTGCTGTTCCCAGTTGTCAGATTTAATTCTATTGTTTTTGCTTGATTAAACGATTTTAAGCTTTTAAAATTTGAACCTTAACTAATTTAAGTAAAAGTGTGATAGCCCAGAAGCTGGAATAAAACATGTGTAACTGCTGCACATGTTACACAGTTTTGAAAATTAAAATTCATCTCATTTTATAAATTACAAAAGTGAGTTTTAAGTAATTTTCTTTGTTTGGTTGAAAGCCTGTTGTCTCTTCATGGTAGAAAACCCTACAACTTTTATATTTTTGAGCTGAAAAATTATTGAGCTTTAGTCCCTTTTTAATATGTGTGATTTTAATTTTGTCCTTGTGATTTTTATGTAAGTTTTCCTTTTCTGTTTGTTTTTAATATTTTTACTGATTTTTTTTTATTCATCATTATGAGTGAATTTTTCTCTCTGACTTGATGTATGCGTATGACATTTTGTACTGTTTAATCATTAAAATTTTCACATTTACATAAATATTTGGACATGTGATTGCCGCAACGTAATTTTCTGTTGTTTTTTCGTTGATTGCATGCCTTTGTGCTGCTCTTAATCTCCTTGCCATACAATGTTGTTTATTTTCCTTTTCACCTTGAGTCTCACTTGTTTAAGATAAAATTTGTCCAGAGGTAGTGGTGATTAAGACAGATGTGTACTAGAAAAATTCTTGAAAATTTTATATGATAATTGTAATAATTTTAGCTTTAAGGTTTGTTGCAGGTAATTAATGTTCGGCTTCTGATTTTAATAGTTAAATAAGAAATATCAAATAAGTAATAGCCTTTAATATATTCTACGTCTCTGTTTCTTATTTCTTATTTTTTCATTCATTATTCAAATGACCTTTTGCTGTGGTTTCATTATTGTTGTCGGATATACTTGAACTACATTAAAGGAAAATTACGAATAAACTTTTACCACTTTAATTTGCAATTTTGTTTTTGTTCTTCTTTCTTTTAGTGACTGTTTAACTTAAGAAAAATAACTGCAACCGCAGCATGAATAAGTCGTTAATTTTATTTTTAACTTTGAAATAAAAGCAAGTGGTAAAATGACGATGTTTTTTTTATTTTTTTAAGGTTAAGAATGGTGACAGAGCTTAACATTTTTACAAGTTATACAAAAGATGAGCAAAAAAAAAAAAAAAAAAGAAGAAAACACAGCCATACTTTCTAGTATAACAGTTTGTTTTTTCAAAGTTTTTATAAAACATATGAATGATGCGTCAAGGGAATACAAACGGAACCAAATCTTTATTATCACTAATTTTTAACAAACTTATTTTTATATTCTTTACAATTAATGGTAAGTATTACTACTAAGCCCTGGAGGAATAATGTATACCACAAATTTTTATTATGTTGTTACGTTTTTACCTTTTAAAAACGTTTTCCCTAGAATTCTTTAATTGTAATGAAGTTCAAACACTATATTCTTCAATTGATAGTACCCAATAGTCCAATACTTTATTTACTTAACACACTGTACTCGCAAACATTTTACTAAAAGAAGAACACTTTTTATTACTTAACCCGGCATTTAGACGGGAAAGTATTTTCATTAAATTTTTGTATACGTATTATGAATAAAAATTTCAATGAAATCTGTGACTTGCATGAAAATTTCTTGCTCAATTTCAAAGGAACGTGAAAGTTCTTTATAAAAATGTCGTCAAAGCGAAGAGTTGCAAGTATTATTATATAAAAATAGAGTTGCCAAGACTACTAAAACATAAATGTATAGGGCAACATTCGAAAATAATTATTATTGCTACACTTTTAATAACTAATTTAATAATTGTCACTATAAATATACTTAATTTGTATTCTTTATTCATATTTGCTGTAAAAATGTTTTAAATATTTTCTAATGCACAGAATAATTTAAAATTCACAATTATTATTCTGCTGCTATCCTGAAAATTAGTATGTGGCGCGGAGTAGGCAACCGTGTTTACCACCTTGTCACTTTACTTTCAGTAAATGTCAAAAAATTACTTTCAGGAAAGTTTTGCTGAAAGCTGAGTTGAGAGTTGGAAAATTGTGAATGTGTTGGTAAAAAAGTGTGAGTGTATTGCAACTTTCAGTAATTTACTTTCCCGTCTAAATGCCGCGTTAGACACTTCACACGTTAGTGCAGTTAAAAATAGACTGAACGCCCTCAGCGTTAAGCTGATTATTGTTCGAACAGTCAAGAAGTTTACAGAAGCTGATCACGCCACCTCGAACTAATAGCCTTTTTACACCGACTAACATCCACGTGAAACGCATGGAAGATGTTGAAAATGTGAAACAGTCGTTTACATTGCCAGCATCTTTCATCTTTCATTTATTTGGATGTCAAAAAAAGAAGACTTAAATTTTTTGTGAAAAATAAAAAAAATTTAAATGGACTTGGAGGAGGACTTTTAGATTTTTTTTTCCCATAGGTCAAGCAACATGTTCTCCATATCGATTGATCATACGATGCGAACACCAGCTTTCTTTTGCACTGCAATCAAAATAAATTTATTTATAATTAATTATGTTCTAAAATGTAATTTTGCTGGTGATGATATACAACCAATTGATTTTCTGCAATTTATTTAGTGATGGCACTAAAAAAATCAAAAGATGTAAGATGGAACAGAATGAGAAAGAATAATCTTCTGCTGGTGTAGAAAGATGTAGAATTTTCGCCCTGTATAATTTTTATGGGAAGATGTAAATATCTTTGCAAATTGATGCATGATGTAAGATGTACGTCAGTGTAAAAAGGCTATAAAGCTAATAATGAACAAAAGACATACACACACACACACACCGATATCCAAACACGTGGCAATGAAACTTAAGCATATGAGCCGCCCACATACATGCACACACGAATATTGTATCGTGGGGTGGTGGTTTCTTTTATTTCAGTGTCGTGCCTATTTATCTACACATGGGTGTCAGTATGTGCACACTCGCTGTGCTGCCGCTTTGTTTGTCAACAAGTTTCTATGTGTGCATGTGTGTATTTACAAATAATAAAAAGACAATACAAGCACATATAAAATAACAACGATTCAGTACGTTCTAGAACAATTACAATTGCAGTAATATTATCGGGGCTTCTAGTTAAATTTTTTACTTCCTCGAAATTGAGAAATATTTTTTGTGATAAAATGTTGATCGCAATGTTGTTGTTCTTTTATCACAAAAATATCTTTCTCAAGTTTGAGGAAGTAAAATATGAACTAGAAAGCCCCATAAAATTATCAACAATTGTTGATAATATAGTTCACTATAAAATTAAATATGAAATTCGTTTGACGCTCTTTTCGTTACATCATTTTTAGGGTTCCGTACTCATCAGAGTGAAACGGAACCCCATTACGGAGACAAGTACGTCCGTCCGTCCGTCACAGCGTCCGTTCTCCGAAACGGTAAGAGCTAGAGAGCTGAAATTTTCACAGGATATTGTCGTACCTTGCCGCTACAACAACAAATACTAAAAACAACAACAAGACGAAAACTACTAGGTGTCCCCATACAACGAAAAGTTTCAATTAGCTATAACTCTCGAACCGTAAAAGATAGAAAGCTGAAATTTGCATAGCGTAGGTATTTATAGATGCTTTACAACAGAAAATGCTAAAGACAACAACAAGTTGAAAACTACCAGGTGTCCCAATACAACCTAAAGTAACAATTAGCCCTAGCTGCTAAACTATCAATTACAGAGAGCTGAAATTCGCAGAATATATGTGTTTACATATGCCCTACACCAACAAATGCTAAAAACAACAACATGTCAAAAACTACCAGGTGTCCCTATACAACGCAGAGTAAAAATTAGCCGTAACTCCCAAACTTTAAGAGACAGAGATGAAAATTGAACCTACAATAATAATATACCTACAATAATAATAATAATTGCATGTGGCCTACAATAACAAATGCTAAAAACAACAACAAGTCGAAAATTACCAGGTGTCCCTATACAACGTAAAGTAACAACTAGCCGTTACTCTCGACCCGTGAGGGACAGAGGGATGAAATTTGCACAATATGTGTATTCACATATGCTCCACAACAACACTTGCTAAAAACAACAATAACTGTAAAACTACCAGGTGTCCCTTTACAACGTAGAGTAACAGCTATAACTCTCGAACCGTAAGAGATAGGTAGTCGAAATTCGCACAGTGTATGTATTCCCAGATGTCTTACAACAACATATTACAACAACAACAACAAGTGGAAAATTATTAGGTGTCCCCATACAACATAAAGTAGCTTTAAAAACAGAGAGATGAAATTTATAAAATATACATATGTATTCACATACGCCATTCCATACATACATTACACATACATACGTACGGAACCCTAAGAGTGCGAGCCAGCCTCGTACTTGACTTAATTTATTTAATATGCTAAAGGACAGTTCAGACTATTATATTACGTATTAATACTTGTTAAAAATTTAAATAATACGATCAAGTATGATGGTGTGAATGCATTGCATTATACAAACGGAATATAGTAGGATAAAAACTTGATATCCCATGCGATTTTGTCCTTTTTTTTAAATCTTTGAAATGATAATGCTTTTCATTGGATCAGGGTTGCGTTTTATAGTACAGTGAAACTTCGATATAACGAATCTAGAGGTGATCGAAAAATACTTCGTTATAGCTATTGATTCGTTATACATATGCATTGTGAAACTCTGCTATAACGAAATTTAATTACAGTTTTTTTTGTCCAAATTCTATTTTACACGAAAATACTATGCAATAAAAATTTACTATGTAGAAGGTAAATAAAAAATTATGTTGTTAATATTTTTTATTTTATAACATTTTAGTAAAATATTGTATAACTTTTGTTTGTTTTATTTCGACATTGTGTAAGCCATTTAGATAAACATTGCTCAACGTCTGCATATTCTGCAAGGCGAAATCTTTTGCACTTTAAATATTAGTATTGCTAATAATCTCCCGATTTCTTAAAATTGTAGAAAGAGTACTCGGCAGTATATTAAATTGTTTGGCAATTTCTTGCTTAGATTTCTCACCACGATCAACAGCATTAATTATAGAAATTTTTTCTCGTATGGAAATTGATTTACGCTTTAATGGTTGTCAAAAAATCTGAAGTAAATAAAATGAGTAATACTACACGCCTTATTAAAATATTAAATGGCGGCCTATGAGCAATTTTGTGTAGGTGGAAGACAACCGCTCCCGAGCATCTCAAGCAGGGTTGTTAGATGTGACGATTTTACGTCATTTTGACGTAATTTTATTCAAAAAACAATAAAATAACATTTGACGTTTTTCTTCACAGAAGCTCTTGTATTTTGACGTTTTTCTAGCTTCGCTCCTTTTTAAATTTCTTGCAACTACGAGAAAGTAATTGAAAGAAAACTTAAAAAATGGTTATGCTTTAATTTACTCAAGAAAGAAAGAGACTAATAGATAGCATTCTTACGATCACTTACAAGGAGAATATATACATATGTTAATAGGAAGTAAGTAGTATCATGAATTTATATGGCAGTCAGATAACACAACTTTATTAATTGTAGTACTGCGTTTACCTTGCTTAAGAAATCAATATAAATTGTATCCATACACCAGGGCTGACAGAAAGTTTTGTAAAAGGAAACATTTTTTAGCAAGAGATGAAGTTTATCTTGGTGTTGACGTGAAAGAAAAAATGTTGCAGTGTCGAATTGACGTTAAAATTTATAACCAACTTGTGGATAATTGTATGGAATTCTATCTTGAGTTATGCTAACAAATAAAGAAAAGGTTTGACTTTGGAAATTCAGTTTTAAATAATTTAAATTTAATTCTGGGCTCTAAGCAAAGTTACAGGAATGAACTTTACTAAATAAACTAAAGAAGAACTAATAAAATAAAAACATTTGAATAAGAAAACTACACGCGTTTTCAATTTAAATGAATTCGTAATACCCTTGTTAAATTTTTTTTTCCTAATTTGAGAGAAGTACCATTAAGTTGAAAACGAAGTAAGAGAAATGCGGATTTTAAATTCAAATAAAAGTTCAACCGATTTTAATATTTTTTGAAAACGACTCTATCAAGGTATAAAATAATGAACCGATTTTTTCTATCTTATGTGGTTTTATTAACGATTTAATAAGTTTGCCAAATTCATCTGCTAATGTTGAAAACATTTTTGGTCAAGTGAATTTAAACAAAACTAAAATTAGAAATTCCTTGTGGACAAAAATAATTGAAGAGATTTTGTTTGCTAAGCAGTATTTGAAATATTTGAAAATTTGAAATATAACTCTTCAGAGTGTCTTGATGTAAACATTACAAAAAGTTGAATTAAAAGGCACAAAGCAATAAAATTTGTGTAAATAACACATACTAATATTTCTAAATTGTGCTTGTTTTTTGTACAGTATAAAACATTTTATTAAATAAAATTACATTTTTATGAATGACGTTTTTTTGAGGTTTTACGAATTTGTTTTTGACGTTTTTCTTTCCAAAATTTGACGTTTTCTGAAAAAATGTTCCTAACACCCCTGTACTCAAGAAAAGTATTTATATGCGAAAAGTATTTATATGCGACTATTAGAATTCAAACTTTAAAAAAATTCGTAGCGTAAGGATAACACCATAACCATGTTGATGAGCTACGTGTTGGTCGTGAAACAACCATGGTATGTACTCCAGCCATTATGTCTTCGACTTTACTTCTCTTGTCTT
This sequence comes from Sturmia bella, assembly GCA_963662145.1. NCBI lineage: Eukaryota > Metazoa > Arthropoda > Insecta > Diptera > Tachinidae > Sturmia > Sturmia bella. The sequence continues at coordinate 28,777,090 of OY759171.1, read as the reverse complement.
CTTTCAATTTTATCACAAAAAAGTTTTCTCAGTTTTGAGGAAGTAAAAATTGAACTAGAAAGCTCAATAAAATTATAAACAATTGTAAATCATATAATTCACTAAAGTCGTACGGAATGGCCGGTTTTTATCGCATTATTTCTCGTTTGCATTATGCATTGTATCGTATTATTTGAATTTTTGCCAATTATTAATACATACCAAGTCTGAATCAAAGGCATAAAAGTTGATTACACATTTTGTTGAAAGGGCTAATGGTTTGAGGAATATTTTTTATTCAATGAAAAAAAAAAAATATTTATCAAAATATATTATTCGATTAAGAGGCATCACTAGTTGTTGGCAGTACGATCCATTTTATACTGTCTTGTCCATGTGCGTGTTTTTCTGCTCTGTTACACTGTGCTAACAATCAACTATTGTAATAAATGTGTTATGATTAATTTTATTAATTTATACTTAATTCTTTTATTGAGTTATTGAGAGTTATCCTGGAGGGTCCCTTAGGAATCGCAGGATACTCTTTATTTTTTATTACACTGCCTGGAGGGACCCGTAGGTATCGCAGGCGGTTTTTTATTAACAGTTATTTGGTCTTGTTGGCCAGTTATTAACTGCTGCTTATTCTAAAAACTTATAACTATTTATACTAACTAATTGTACTGGGTCTCTGCCCGTGCTGCTGTTTGCCGTTGCTGCTACTGCCGTTGGTGCTACTGCCGTTGGTGCTATTTGCTGTTGCTGCTACTGCTGTCTGCTTTTGTTGCTTTTCCCATTGTTAATAATCACACCGTCAGCATAAGCCACTGCTGTGACAATTAATTCTGATTATTGCATGGGCTGCAATATCAGTTTGTTGACCTATTTTCAGCTTGACTCTGTTTTTTGCATATCAGCCAATTGTGCTGTTGGTCAATTTTCGCTTGTTGTTGTTATTATTATTATTAACTCACCACAAATGAATAGAAAACTGAAGTTTTTATAAGTACTATCAAAAAAAATTATATAAAAATTATATAATATTTTTCCAATATATTACTTTAGGTCTAAAAAATAGACCTTAATGCTTTCTGTCTTTTTTCAGCCGTCTATATGCTGCCGACATTTCGTTGCTGCTAAACATCTCATCTGTAGACTTGAAAAATCTAAAAATAATGTTTGAATCCCAACCACTTATTCCAAAATTTTCATGAACAAAATGAGAATCAGAAATGCTCAAACAAACTTTTTATACAGAAAAGTATAAAAAGTATAATCGTTGGTTTCTTCCCCATACATTTTTAATCAACAGAGTCACAAGTAAAATCTTTCTGAAACTTAAACATTTTAAGTAATTAAAAAAAAAAATCCATTTAAAATGTGTAAGACAATAACATTATTTTGCCTCTGGCAAGTCTTTTGCCCGAATTTATTGACTTTGCTGGTTTTCCCCACAAATACTTTATTTTAAGACTAACATTTAACAGGCAGGTATAAATATTTAATCAGTCTATTAAAGATTTTCCAAGTCTTAAAAAGTTTTTGTTTATTTCCTAAAGCCGCAGTTTTTTTTTCTCATATAAAATTATATGAGTTTTAATATTCTTTCATGCTTGAAAATAAAGTTTTATGGCACAAAGCTAGAATAAGTTTTTTATGAATACGAAAACCTATACTAACGAGCACACATGCTCACATGCATATTTAAATATGCTTGTATGTATATTTTTTACTCACATGTTTTCCTTTTTTGTGGCTCTCTGGCTGTCAAGTTGACTTAAAAACTAAAAGTAAGACACATTACCTCGCACACAGAGATACGTTTGATGAAAACAGTAGAAAAGCAACAAGAAAAAGTCATCATTTTCAATTAGCTCTTAAAGAATTTTCCTTGTTAAAAATTTTCTATTTTATGAGACAGAGTAAACGATAGTGAAAAAGTGAAACTTAAAACTTATAAAACCAACCGCATAATTTCATTACAAACATAATGAGTTAAAAGCTTAAATGCATGTGGGTGAGCATGTGTGTGTGTGCATGCATTTGCAAGTATCAAAATACAAATTAAAGAAAAGATTATGTTAAAAAATGAAACCACGAAAAGTTTTTTACAAAGAAAACTAAATATATATCTATATGTGCATTTAACATACATTGAAATTTATAGCAAAATTAATTATGTATGTATATGTGCAGTAAAAGTACCCGGCAGCTAAACAACTGCAGAAGACCAATATGAAAACTTATTTGTCATAACTTCTTAGCACAAATAGAAAATGGATATCTAATATTTTTTGCCTTGATGCAGGCAAATATAAAAATGTTTAATTATAATTGCGATAAAAATATCATGTTCTCTAGAACGATATAGAAAGTTGAGGTGAACAAGATAATTTTATTCCAGATAACTGAAGCAAGCTTGTCATCACCATTAGCACATTTTTTTTTAAATGTTGATTGTCAAGAGCCATGAGAACTACACTATGGTTGATTTTGACATTAGCTGTAATCAATGAGTGGGTAACTCTCAAGCTTTGTATATGTACGACAAGTATGATATTTTTAAGCATTAGTTTTCTGTGATAAAATTGCAGTTTGTAGTGACGAACATTCAAAGCGAAGGCATGATAGTTAAAGTTGAAGACATACTGGCTGAGATATATGCAAAGAAAACAATTTAAAGTATGGTTGGGAGTACAACATTATGCTGTCTATGACGAGGTGAAACGTTATAACAAACAACATATTTGTACATATATAAAATTCTGTAAATAATTTTTGTTCTCCGTAAGAATTGGAACATTTTGTTGTCACTATTCATGAAACTTGAAATATGGTTAAATATCGCAATATCTACAACTATTTTATAATGAACATTTCAAAAAGCTTTATTTGTGTTAAACATAATATTTTTGAAATATTTTTATGTTGTGGCTATTAAGTTTTTCAGGCTCAATTTCTTTCTATATTATTTTTGTGGTTGATATTAAATAAATAGGACCAATAAGACATCAAAGACTTTCAGCAGAGTGGACAACGAGTTGGTTCGCAGCCGCCACATCAGCACCCCTTATTGAACTCAGGTTCTCATGTTTCTAAAGCGACAATCATGCCACTCAGCCACCCAAGTTGTTTTATATTTTATGTCTAAATTTTTAATTATATCAAACACTCCCATTATATTTTATTTTTGTATTTATCATATCATATGTACCGGGTGAGTGTTTCTCACCACACAAAGGTAACCAACTTACTCTATATATTTTTCTTATATTGCTAATCTAAATTTCATTTCTTAGCTTTTTTTTAGATGTTTTACTGTGCGCGGCGGCGACTGTAAAATCCATTATGCTAGGAACACAACTGGGACGAACGACGAATTTCGCCCAACACGACGAATGCGCCGGTCTAACTTCGCTGAGTAAATTCGTCGTATGAAGCACAATAACGACGAAAAACAAAAACATCTGCTATAATTGATAAAGTTGTTTATTGTTTTGCTCAAAGATAAAAAAATTAAATGAATCAAAGAATTTCAAATTTTGTAAAAATAATTTAAACATCATGTTCATTATGGTAAAAGCCTTGAAGTTTAACATTTTCAATTATAATTTCACTTGCATCCATTTTCTCCGTTTTTTAATTTTATCTTATTATAGTTGAACAGCTGATGGGGTGACCACATTAAAAAAAATTGGTTGCAAAAAATTTAGCATTACCAAAAACAAAAAATTAAACACTACAAGCATGTTTTATAATCTAATATGTTGGCTTTTTATTTTAAATGCAAAAAGTCAAAGCTTAACACTTAAAATAAAGACTACTAAAGTAAAAATTAACTGTTTTTATTAAAACACTTGAAAACTAGAACCAAAATGGCCACTTGGTGCTGATTTGTTCATCGTTCGCCGGCGTGAGAAATAGAAATAAATCTATTTCAAGTTCGCCGAGTACAACGAATTTCGTCGCGACGCTGTTATTTTTGATATTTTTGATTTTGTGTTATTTTTGACAGCAAACATGAGCCCCTGAGTTCAAGGATGGGTGCTGACGAGAAAGTGTGGCGGTTTCGAAACAACGAGTTGTCCACAATGCAAAATCGCTTTGATGTCTTCTTTATGTATTATTTTTTTGTATTGTTTTTTATTCGACATAAGTTATCTTATTTACTGATTTAAGATAATTATTTTATATATTTATTTATTTTTATCCATTTCCTCCTGTACAACAAGATAACTCTTATAATTAAAGTACAAAAAAGCATAGTTGCTACTTTATATGACTTACAGATAACAATATATGTATAAAAAGAGATTAATAATAATAACTAAGATGACAAGAACGATGAAAAAGTACTCAATAGAATAATTCAAAAACAAGAGTAACATAATTTTAGTCAAGAAAAACAAAAGTTATTGAGAAAAGTTATTAAAGAAAAATTGTCTAAAACTAGTTTATTTTATTTTATTACTATCAATTACAAAAATATTATAGAAAGAACTTGAGCCTGATAAGTTTACAACAAAAATAATTATATAAAAAAAAAATTCAAATTCTGAAAAATTAGTTAATTTGGAAAATAATTATTTCCTTCAAGATGCTAACAAATTATTTTATCTATAATTTTGAACTTTATTGTTAAGATTAACAAAACTATTTTTTAAAATTTTAGGTCTTTTCATTTTTTTTTTTATTAATTTTTCGATATTTCGCTAACAATTTGTTAGCATCGTCAGGAATCTTTAATATAAATAAAAACAATTAAAGATTCCTGACGATGCTAACAAATTGTTAGCGAAATATCGAAAAATTAATACAGAAAATTAAAAGACCTAAAGCTTTAAAAAATAGTTTTATTAATGCTAACGAATTGTTGAGTAAATATTGATAATAAATAAATATAATTGCTTCCAATTAAAAGCAAAAAAGATCGAAAGCTTGAATAATTTATTTAATAATCTCCAGATCAAATAATATAAAAATATTACACAGTAATCTTAATTTAATGTACATACATACTTCTCTCTATAACTAATATATTTTTCATTATTACGTAATAATTAAAAAAACGATTTTCTTATAGCCACTAACGTGATGATAAATAGTCTGCCAATGGCAACAATAAAACTTTAGTTCTCAATTCCAATAGTTTGTTTAATATATCAATATATTTTGGTTAATAGTTAATAAATCAAAAAGTTGAAGACTCTGCCTCGATTCAAACATTTTACCTCATGAAAATCAGAGCAAATTCGATTCTGGACACAAGTTTTAATTCTGGAGAATTGATCAATTTCCAGGTCATTGGTTACTACTATTGGTTTGATGGTAGCAAATAAAAAGTACGGTGATACTAATTAAAAGTTTTGGTGCAATCGCCAAAATTCGCTTGTCATCAAATTAAGATGTCTGCTTTCTATATGGAATGAAGTAGTCAATAATTTTGACAACACTGCAACATTAGTATCGAACAAAAACAGTTGTGCAACTAGTTGTAGGGGAACTGGCATGTTTATCATCCCATTTTGCCTACAGGATGCTCTCATATGTTTGTTAGTGTTTGCACTCAAATGTACAATTTTTAATTAGAAACTTAAGTTTGTCTTGTGCATGAAAAATATGAACGAATTATTAACTTTAATAATTTTTAATAAGAGACAGAAAAATCATCCTAGATTTTTAAAGAAAATTTATATTAACAAAAATTTGCTCAAAAGTTACATATACATATGTATATGTATGTAAGATTGAATAGTTTTAATTTTGCGCAAATAATAATTAAATGTATACAACTAATGGAGATTTTTTCTGATGAAGTATAACCTTTCATAGCAAATTTTTGGAACGAAGTTCCTCAACGCGGCTTGCTGGTAGTGGAAATTAGTGGAAATCGTCAGGAAAGCGTGTGAGCTGTTTATATGTATTGGTGTACTGTCGACAAGCAATTGTGTATGATGGGCCCAATAAATATTAACTAGTTGTGAAAGCGGACACTATCAGCTGCTAGATATCGCTAAAGTAAAGTAAATTGGCCAGTTGCTTTTATTTGTTTTGTGGCAGATTGACAAAAAAAAATACTGCATGTGTCAAAAGTAAAAAATAAAACAATTCGAAAATTTAAAGAATCATAAAACTTAAAAGTTTTAAAAACAACACCAAGTAAAACATACAGATTTCACCTTGTATTTCGTTCAAAGATGAAAAAAACGTAAAGAACTTCGTTCCTAACGGGTGTCCCCCGACCGCATTTTTTTTTTTTTAATATAGTACACTTTCTTCGTATTCTATATCATGTTCCTTTCTGAATATGGCGCATGTAAGTCTGACCAATTATGTCGCAGTATACGATTAAATTAAATGCGAGGCGGATACTGACCTCTTTACATCCCAGCTTCAGACATCTTTATGGACATGCTGTGTACTTAAAAAAGAGAACACATAATAACGTTAAACGGAAGGTAAGCATTTTAACAAGGTTAATGGTAGTTGGTAAAATATGTCATATACCCAAAGAGCAGCATTTAGGTTCAGAAAAAAATTAATGTCATAGCATTAAAATCTTATACTGATATCGCCTTGACAACCATTCAGTCAGGAATTCGCTCATAGTTCCTAATGCCATTATGCACATTAACTTTGTAAAACAAGGAAGTCATTGAGAAATGTGAAATGAAGTGTAGAAAAAAACTTCACGTTCAGGTGTGCTTTACTTTCAACATCGGCCATTAAAACTTAACCACCCGTTACAAGTATTAATACTTTCACTAGTATCTATGAGAATATCCATAAGGGCAGCAGACATGTCAGTCATAATTGCTATGTATGTAATAAAATTATAATATCTGTAAGTCATGGCATGAACGAAACAAATTTTAATGTGCTTGCTCCTATAAAAATTTTCAGCCATGTTGCATATATTGAAGAATAATAACATCATTGATGGCACACTATCCGCCACAAAACGATCAAGTTAGTGAAGTTATTTTGTACATGCTTTAATAAAAAACAAGCCTGGGGGCAAATCACCGCATTCGAAATCGAGTGCTTTGTCATCGAAATGCTGTTAACGTGGATCACAGGACTCGTTATCGAAACGCATATAATCGATGTTGTACTCGATTGTTACTACACTATCGAAAACAAATAAACTCTAGCTTTTAGCAGCAAAACAAATAAAATAGCAAAGAAGCGCCAAAAAATTAAAGAAATAATTAAAAAAATATAAATTTTATTGTTTTTAGGGAAAGTGAATACCAAGAGAAAGATTTTCCACTAAGTAGTGTATTTCATTTGTTACATTTTTCACCGCTTTGCACATAGTGCTTGTGCCAACCCCACTAAAAAATAATTCCCGGCCGTGTGCTGAAAGCTGCCACTGACCAAAAGGGACAATGTAGCGGCAAGCTGCAATGCGGGTGGTACGCTCGTCAACATGTGACCAGAGATATTTATTTCCGATAAAACGTATTCAAAAGCTTTCTTAGAGAGCCAAAAATATCTTTTGAATCTACGTACAAACGATGAAACATTTAGTTCTAATCTTTTGCTTTAAACTCACAACTTACTCAGCCTCTGGCAATGAAAAAGGATTGCTTTTGTCACGAATGTTCCTACTTATAATGGCAATATTGGACTCATTCTCCGATTCTGAAGATGAGAAACATAAAAACACATTTCGATTCATTTATCTTGAAGTTTTTTTTTTACCAATTTATTTATATTTTGTTTTCCTTTTTCGTTTTGTTTCTTTATTGTCAAATGCGTACTGCGATGTAAAATATAGTAGTAGACAATATTAATTGTGATCGAATACTGTGATCCAAAAAAATTCCAGCCGTCGAAATATTTGTACACACGAAAGAAGACTCGATTTCGAATGCGGTGATTTGCCCCCTGATTCCATTGAATGTAGTGTTGTTTTTGAAAATTTCAAAATTTCATATCCATTAATCTTTTGTCGCATAATCTTTCGTTCGTATAATGTAATGCATACTCAGCCTATTACCCTTTCAAATATTATCAAATTTTTGACAACTTATAGTACATATTATGGTAGTTTGATTTAGTATATCAGTTTAAATTATTACCATTCTACCTAAAATCGATGTTATGAAAACTTAAATTCCTTTTTAGGATTACAATGTAAATTTCAGTTTCTAATATTTTATGATTTACAAGTCAATGATAAAGGACTGTGTGTAATCAATCATTATTTTCGTACTTTAGCTGTATTATTGCTGGCATAACAAACGGAGCAAATTGATTTAGATATTAAAAACTAAATAAAGCATTTTTTTTTTTGTTAATCATTTCAGCTACATAAATTGACCATGTAATTACTGCAATAAACTTCTAATGAAGACGAAAAACGCTGTTTTAGTTATTTTGTTTTACTTCCTTTCTTTATGTGTTGTAATAATTAGTTACTTTACCTACTTGACAGCTGTTTAACAGGAGCATTCAATTAAAAATTTTGTTTTTGCTTGCATATATTTAACATTTGATTTATTTTTACAATTGCGCTTCGCTCTTTTGTTTTTAGTTTTTCTTAAGCTCGTTTTCATTTTAACAATAACAATAGACAATTTTGATTTGGTTCAAAATTCATTGAATACTTGTTGTGAGTTTTTAGGCTTAAGCTTCGTATAGACGGTTGTCAGATCTTACAATATTAGCTCTCTTTCTTTACTCTACTTTGGGATTCCGAGGAATCCCAATTTGCACGTACAGCGTTCCCGTACTTTAAAATTGGGCAAATGAGAGTGTTTGTGAGAGAACATTATGCTTCTTCTTCTTCTTGCACAAAACTGCCTGTACTTTTTCTTCGGGCTAGTTTGGGCAAGTAGTTCAGCTGTCATCTGTTTCAAAATATAAACAATAATATAGAAAAACTAAATGTTTTGCGGAATCTAAAAGAAAAATTAGAAATTGGTGTGATAAAATATTTTAAGCATTCTGTAAGAATTGTTGATTGTTATATATTTATCTATATTTACAAATTCAAACATGAACTTAATTATTTATTTGCTTTAAGAGCCAATTGAAATGCATTAATTCAGGTCCAAAAATGAACGTTGTATTTTTCAGCTGTCTAACGAAATGTTGTCGGCATATAGACAGCTGGAAAATACAACAAACATTTATTGAAAAGGTTCATTTTTGGACCTGAATTAATACATTTACAAATTCATTTATGTAGTTATATGAATTAGTGAGTTGTGGTCGTAAAAAGTTTCATGCATTTCGTTCCTTTTAATTTTTGGAGAAAACTTTTTTTACACAAATCAAATAAAATATATAAATATTTTTCTTTTATAAATTTAGTTGTCAGAACCCTGAGGTTTTCTTTTGTGGTAAAATATTTATTTTTATTCGTTTCCGTACTTTTGTGCATTTTTGTCTCTTATGGAGAGAAATTATAGTTTACTCTCATTTTACCGAACTTTGCCCAAAAAGTGAAGAAACAGAGCTATTGTAACACCTAACAACGTGCTGGCAAGCCACTAGAAATACAAAATTGTCAGCATTAAGAAAATTATCAGTTCAGACAATTGCAAGAAAATCTTACAATTTCATTGCCAGACAATTGCCTGACAATAAATTTAGCTACCAACGAAAATTGTCAGCTTATACGGATGTAAGATTTTCTACGTATCAAAAACTGTCAGCCAATTGTTTAAAAAAAATGTACATTTTGATCGTTCTCTTAGCTTCTCGTTATAATATTTGAACGTAAGCAAATCTTGTAAAAATATATGCGGCAGCAACGGCAACACCGCACTGTAGAGAAGATACCGCAGCAGCGGAATGAATAATTGTAAATTTTGTTTCCGCACAAAAACTGCTTTCCGCAGTCTCGAAGCGATTCAATAATCGGACCCAATATAATGCTATGGAATGCGATACATGTATTATTTTCTAATGTAAAGTATTATTTTAGGTCTAAAAAGACTTTCTCAATTGTTTTCTACCTACTTAATAATAAAAAAATGCATTTCGATTTGTCACTATAGCAAAAATTAATTGACTTAATTGTTAATGCAAAATATTTAGAAACTGGCGATGCTTGGTCCGAGACGGCGTTTCTGTACGCCACCGCACGGTGAAGATAAACGGCCTGATTTTGTACTTCAGAAGTATACCATTTGGACTAACAAATCCAAAAAAATATGATACAAGTTTAATACATTAAAGTTTAACCAACAAACCACTGGCTCATTCGCAACTAGGCAAAACCTTACTCTTTTTAAATGTTTTACAAAATAAAAGCCTCTTCAAGAACAGGACCTCGATAATCAGTATTATAAACAAAATCAATGCTAATGCAGGCTTAATATTAACTCAACATTTGAAGTAGTTATAAGTGAACGCGTTATAGTCTTTAATTTGTAAATTAGCTACTGACTTGCATTACACTTCAGTCAACAGCACATCCTTGATTTTATTCATCTAACCGGAAGAACACTCAACACTGGAGTAATCCCAGCCCGTCCGTTATCATTGAATTATTATTTACATTTATTTTGCTTTTTCACTTTGATTGTTTTAATTATCTGCCGCCTGAAATTTAATGCATGTATGTATGTATGTGTGTTTGAAATGAATAAAAAATCATGACAGACCAGATGATAACCAACTGACTGATTAAGTGTCCGTTACTACCAAGCGTATGATTATTATTTGTTGCCTGTTTATCGGTGAATGTGCCATGTTAATCATACGCCATCAGCCCCGCCATAAATTTTTCTATAATGTTGTTAAAACATGCAACAGCAAACTGATATAAAAAGTTTTTGTTTGCGCTGTCAATAAGAATGATATGATATTTAAATTATGGGGGATTAAAAATTCAAGCAGAGAATATTCGGTTGTTTTTTATACATTAAGAAAATGTATAAACGGCAATCTTTTAATTATTGTTATAAATATGTATTTAAATTTTTTCTAATGGCTGTACTGAGACTAAGGCATAATGAAAATTATGATTTTTTGCATAGTACTTATAACTACGTTCTGGGTCTCGAATTGTTGAAATTATCATTTGCTGTGTGAGACTATATGCAGCTTGTGCATAAAGTTTATAAGACTAATGCTAATTGTATCCCTGCTTAATTGTTTTCTCTTTTCAGCACAAGCAATTAACTATACTTGTTTTATATGCTTCAAATGAAATTGCCAAATAAATTATTCTGCTGTAATTTCTTCGAAACTTTCAAACTAAAGAGTTAAATCTTGTTTTTTTTCTAAAGAAATAATCCTCTTACTTAGATATGCGGAACAAAGTAGTTGGCAGAAAATAGTTTGTTTTATTTGTTTAATTTATCTAATTTTTTCATTCTATGAGTTTTTTTTTTAAAGATTTCTTTTATCTTTTGTTCTGTTGTTAAAATCCTATTATAAATTCTTTCATTTAAAGTTATTTGTTCGCTCTACCAAAACTACACATGTTACTAATGCTTTATTTTTTTTATTTTGGGACCTTGTTTCTTTTTTTTTTTTTTTTTAGGAAAAGCAACTGCATAAAGACAACTTTGTTCACATGCCAACTTTTTGCTTGCAAGGACTTGCATAAAAAATCGTATAAATTGAAATTGTACTTAATACCCAAAGCGTATCATCTCTTTAATCTCTTCTTTTGTTGTTATTGTGTTTTAGTTTTATTGCATCGAAAAATGGTCGGGTATTGTAAAGTTTTCATTGTATTTATCCAGCAGCCATCCAGCCATTCTCAATGAGCAAAAGAAAACAAGAAATCGGTTGCTGTATTTCGTGGAAAAAAGCGATTGTTTGTTATTTCGATTTAAAACATATAAATTGCATTTGTTACCTTTATTTGTTTAGTTCTTTCCAACATAAAACAACAATTTTTTTTTTCGAGTGAAATGAAAAACATCAATTGCTTTTCTATGGCATTAAGTAAAGGTTTTTTTGTGATGTTGTTGTTGCCATTTCGTTTTGTTGTTGCTGTTGGCAGACAGTTTTTGTATTTGTTGTTTTGTGCCAGGCTGTTAATCGAAAGCGATTGTGTTCTGTTTTCTGGTGTATGCCAGAGAATGACAACGAGTAACTAGCAGCCATACCTAGACAAGATCGGAAAAAAAACGGTTTCTTGCATTCGACTTTTGCCCTGAAATCCCTTACGTAAAAAAAACTGCCTCAAAACGTTCTAATTTTTTGTATAATTTTATTTTATTTTTTTTGTATACAAGTGTTTCAAAATATTGTGAAATGGCTGGTAAAAATTAGATTACCCCACAACACATAGCGTTGACGCAGCATTAGCTCGGTATGCCCTATACAAAATGTATGGGCGTGAGAATTTTTGATAACAAAAAAGCCTGCCTCTAAATAATAAAATATACATGTACTTGTATACGACATTATTTTCTCTTGCTGTTTGGCTATTGAGCATACAACAACTTGAACTGTAAGCAATAGGAATGTGAATGGATCTGTATTGCATTAATTCTGTCTACGTACGTACAATGGACGTTCCTTTTACTTACATACTATGAAGTATGACCACGTAGCTACAATATTCTGAATGTCTTTTGAGTTTCTGCCATGTGCATTCGTTATTCATAAAAAATAAATGCTATAAAGTTTTGCGGCAATTGGTTGTGCATGAAGTTAGTTTGAAGAAGATTTGATATAATTAAAAAGCTTAGACAGAAATCATACATTAACTTGAGTGGTTGAGTGGCCTGAGTGTTGCTTTGGAGACAAGAGCCCCTGAACTCAACAACTGGGGCAGCCGAGAAGTGTGGTGGTTTCGAAACAGCTAGTTGCTTACCTACCTTAAGGTTCCTGATGTTGTCTGTGTCTTAATCAGTTAATGGGTCCGATTATTAATTCGATTCCGTGACTGCGGAAAGCATTTTTATGCGGCAACAGAATTTACAATTATTCATTCCGTTGCTGCTGTATCAGCTCAACAGTCCACTGTGGTCGCAAATTTCATTTCATTGGCCAAAAGTCAAAATGTTTACACTCACTAAATATGTTTTTGTTTATATTTTATATATTTATTTGAGCTTTAGCACCGGTATTCATAAAAAATAAAACATTGTTGAAACACATTTTAGAACAAACTTTTCATATAAAATTTGTTCTAAAATGTACGTATGCAACGTTTTATTTTTTATGAATACCGGTGTAGGTCTTTAAGAATTTGATTATTTGAGTATTTTTGTCAATATTTCGCTCTCCTTCGGATAGCTTCTTCAGGACAATAATAAGAAGAAGCAATCCGAAGGAGAGCGAAATATTGACAAAAATACATAAATAATCAAATTCTAAAAGACCTTAAGCTCAAATAAGTATATAAAATAAAAAAGGGGTCAAAATAATTAAATATTAAATATGTTTTGGTTTTTGAAATCTAGTAGTTAGCCATAAATTAATTTTGTTGCTGTAATATGCACTTCACCGTTATTCGGCGAGTCATCGAAGTTGAATTTGTTTGCTTCATTTGTAAACAGAGTTGCCTTCTGTGTTTTATAGTGCTTACTTCAATCGTTTGTTGAAGCTGAAAACAAAGCGTGTTAAATAAAAGTTGAAATGGAAAGCGAAGGTGATGGTATGTTTATTAATTTTCTAAAATATAATACTCAAAAATTGGATACTCTAAAAAATAAAATAACTTTTTCCAAAAGTCTTTAACGTTTTGGAATTTATTAATTCAGGTCCAAAAATGAACGTTTTCAAAAGAGCAAATAAATAATTAAGTTCATATTTGAATATTCAAAAACTTTTACTTTTTGATACTTTCAAAAATACAAATCGTAGTAACCAATGGTGACTCGTTGTATAGAATGTTGCAAAGAAAAGTAGAAGGGTTGCAAAACAAAAAAAGAAATGTTTGCTGTGTTAAAGGTTTGTTTGAACATTTCTGATTCTCATTCTGTTCATGGGAATTATGGAATAAGTGGTTAAGTTTCAAACAAACTTTTAAGAATTTTTCAAGTCTACTGATGAGTTGATTAGCACCAACGAAATGTCGTCGGCATATAGACAGCTGAAGAATACAGCAAATATTTTTTGAAAAGGTTCATTTTTGGACCTGAATTAATACATTTCAATTGGCTCTTAAAGCAAATAAATAATTAAGTTCATATTCGTTTTGGAATTTATTTTATTTTTTTTAATTTGAGTAAGCTTAACACATTTTGTTTGGGAGTGTTAAGCATAATATTAAAAACCAAATTAGTTTGAAGTGTTTAATTTTTGAAAATGTTTATCTCGACTTGCGGTTTTTTGCGGTTTTTGAGTATTTGATTCAGCAACCCAAACTGACTTTCTTAAAGGCACAGATTATAACAGCGTAAAATTTCATCCTATCGATGGAAATCTAAAGTATGGGCTTAGTCCACTGCACTCCTGGATTAGATTTTTTGAGTTCGTACTACATCTAGGATCAAAAAAAAAAAAAAAAAAATATAAAAAACTCAGAAAGAAAAGAAAAAAAAATTATGAAAAAAATTTTGTTTTAATTTTAATTCTATATGTTGACAATTAAAAACAAAAAAAACTAATTATTTTATACAAAACACTTAAAATATGCTGAAATTTCAAATTCCAGTTCAAAATTCCGTTATTTTAGGTTTTAATAGTTTTGGCCAAGAAAAGTGATATTTCCGTCCATAGTGCAGTATTGCCGTACTATTGATTCCGCAATTTAGATATTTTTCCAAGTTTTGCCTCAGCTCAAATTTTATAACGGAAAGCAAACAGAACGACAAAAATGTAGAATCTTTTCTAAAAAAGTTGTTTTAGTTTATTTGGTTTTCGTTTTGACAACTATTTTTGTAATAATAATATAAAAAAAAAATAAACAAATTGCAAATTGGAGAAATGGTTAAATTTAAAACAAAATTTCTAAGCTTCTACCCAGAGCTATCAAGCAAATATAAACAAATTTCTAGAAAGTATTGGCGCGGACATTAAATGGTTCTGAACCACCAATAAAAGATGCCGGTGATTGGAGAAAGGCATAGCAAAACAGAAGCTTAAATATTGTTCATCTGGGCTTTACTCATTGTAGGATGGACAGATTATAAGAGGTGCGTAAAAACTATGTTTTAAACGAACATTTATTTGAAAGCTGCAGGAATATGCATTCATTTTATTTGCCAAGAGACCTACATTTCTGATCTAAACTTGCTCTCTACCGTTCATCTGTAATACGTCTTCAGATTTACATACGTCGCATAACTCTTCTTTCTTATCGAGTGTGCAACGAATCACTTTCACTTTCAAGAAAAAGCAATAGTAACCATATTTATTAAACCATACATATATTTTCTTGATTATAAGCGAACTAACATCCACGTCTAAGATTACATAAGCAATTCGTTTTTGAAATGTAGTTTTCTACCAAGAGCTGTTGCCAAAACAACCTTGAAATTATTAAAACAGAGACGTTAATAAATTTACTTCGTGGAAAGCATATACTGCAGGAATGAATAGTTGCAATTTTCCTACTGATTGACATTTCTTTTCGTTAAAATTTTCATTCCGTGCCGAATCAAAGTCAACCACAAAAGTAGTATAGAAAGAGCCCGATTACGATGATAAACGAAATGCCAAATAAAAGTAATAAAGAAAAAGTTCGAATATTAAAATTTAGCACTTGCATGTTTTAGAAAATTTTCAAAGTGAAATAGTGAAGGTGTGTTATCAAGAAAATGTGAGAAATGATTTTTGTAAACGTGGCTCTAGGAGGAGCGTTAGCTCCAATTTCTTGGAAAACATTTTCAATATTTTACAAAGATCCTTGACTTGGAATATCCCTTTTTGGCAACTGCTGCCATAATTCCTAATATTTCAGTAAAACATATTTGTACACCTATTTTTTGTTTACCAAAATAAGCTTGTTTTAATTTCACTCTTCGCAAAAAACTAAATTTTTATGGAACCAATTTGACAAAACAGTACATTTGAATTACAAAATAAGATTTCCTGAAACTCTCAGGTATTTGAAAATTTGGCAGAATTTGCTAATTATGCCGTCTGAGAGTTTCCCCCAGAAACTTACAATGACAATATCTATCGAGAATATTTTTGTTTGTTTCATTAGTATGAAGTAGTTATCGGATACGAGTAGGTATCAATAGTTTTTGCGCGATACTACATTGAGCATCTCGGTAGATAAAATGTCGAAGTACCCTACTGACAGCCCCGAGGTTGTCTAGCAACTCGAGTTGCTACAGTCCTGCCGAAAGCTTTGGGTGTTTCTGCAGCTAAGCAAAAGTCTTCTTAGTTTTCTGCCTGCTTGTTTGTTTTATAAAAAGAAGACTGACAGCCCTTGTGGTATTATGTCATTGCTGGTCACACTGTGTGATTAAAAATATTTCTCTGACAAGGAGACAAAGCTGCAAATATCCTTTTTAAGGCTCCTTAAAACACAACAAATTTTAGGCTTTCTATACCACATAGCGATTTAAAGTTTGATTAGAAAAAAAAATAGTATTGTATTATTAAGGGTGTTAATATAGCTTGAAATTAGCGTTTGATAGTTTTTTGATTGAACGTCGAATTCTGGATACGACTACTTACATCTAGGATTGTTTCAGAATTTTTCAATTGTTTTTTGTATCTGAAACTTTCGACCTTCTTTTTAAATAAATGATTTCTTGACCTGGAGGTCACTGTTCTCGGTAACAAAAATTATTTTCCTGACGAAGGTACAAAAAGGGCTACCGAAATATTGAAAATTACGCCAAATCAAATTAAGCTGAACACAGTAATCCTGAGCTCAAGAAATCATTATTAATATTCATACACAGAGCGAAAACTTCCAAATAGAATCAATAAGATTTTCTCTTTCAAACGTTTTTAGGCTGAGTGGTATCCCAGCAGAGAGAAATGAAGGGTATTTCTTATTATTTCCATGTTGCAAATCTTATTAATTGTCTCAACAAGAAAAACACATAAAACCAAGAAGAAAACTTGTTACTCACGTTTGTTTTTACTCAGTTTCCGATTTGCATGTACCAAAAAAAATTCTATAGAGAAGAACTTATTGGTTCTATTAGGGTTTCTTGTAAATTGTATACAATAGGGATATCTTATTGATTTTATTAGGTTATGCTATTAATTTTTCCCTATTGATTTCCTATATAAACACACGTAAATCATCTTTTTAATTTCATTAATAAGAATATATTTTTTGGTTACATTAGCTTTCTTGTTAATTTATACAAAATCAACAGACAATTGTTGTTTTTTCAATAAGGTTTTCCCATTTAAAATAATAAGGAATCCTTCTTGAAAAAAAAAACCATAGAGATATCTTATTGATTTTGTTCTATTTTATTAGGTGTTTTTTTCTCTGTGTAGTTTTTCTACATAAATATTATTGAGTATTAAATTTTAAAACGATCTTGCAAGATTTTCGAGTCTACTGTCGAAATATGGAACTGGCCAAAAACAAAACCTTTATTTTGATTATTTTGAAAACGTTTAGAAATACTCACAATTAAACTGTTTTGCCCATCACTGAGCGTCCACTTTTAATATGGTTTACATACATGTATATATAACTGCCGCTGCTGCCGTACCATACCCATCGGGCAACTTATTGTTTACTTTTCTTTCTATTTTAGCAGTGTTTTTTAATCAAAGTCTTAAATAACATTTAGTGCTTTTCCTAATTGAAATTGGCTCAAAGAACTCTTTATACTTGTATTTCGTTGCTGTACCCGTGTTATTTTATTTTTAGCTTTTCCTGTATTTCTTCATTTTGAGTTTTATGAGAAGTGAAATGCTTTTAGATTTTCTGCTTAAATTATTTATTGTATTGCACAAAATCGAGGAAAAAAAATTCAACAACGGCGAGGAACTAAGCAAGAGGTAAATAAATAAATATATACAGCATACCGTTGCAACAACAACAACAACAACAGCAGCAAACATAATGTTAGTACTATTATTGCAGGCTGCGTCAGCAGAGCATTGAGTCTTCTTGTGGCCCAACAAATAACCAATAAACAACAATTTGATTGTATCGCCATACTGTGTGTACAGACTAAAAGTAATTTTCTTTTTGCGCTCCAAAGTCAAAGAATTAAATTAAACGTTCTATTTTGCTCAACTTAAAATAATGGCAACCAGAAAGTAATAAATAAATAAATTATACATGAACAGCAAATTGCTACGAAAACATAGAACAGGAAATGGAAACGAATTAAGTATTTTTAAGTCAGCGAAACAGGAGCATTCATCTTAGTTAGTTTTGCAGAAGACTGGCGAGTAAACCTTCAAGAGTTGCAGATTATTATTATCGTGAAGACAATGAAAATAATTAAGCAAATGAGTCTGATGATAATAAGGAAAAACGTTCAACGAATTTTCGACAGTATCAATAAGTAAAAGTTTTCTGAAATACAAATCGTGGTAACCAATGATGCTCATTGTATAGAAGTTGTTAAGGAAAATGTCTGCTTTTGTTGTTAAGGAAAGTTAAAGTGTTGCAAGATGAAAAAATATTTTATGTATTAAAAGTTTGTTTGATCATTTCTGATTCTCATTACGATAATGGGAATTTTGGAATAAGTAAATGAGTTTTGCTTTAATATGTTTTGCTAACATGTTTTGCTAAAAATACTTGACTTAATATTTGATAAAATATACTTAAAATTTGGCGCAAGGCAGGTATTGCAAAGCAAAACAGGTGTTAAATTGTTGTTCAAGAAACCCAACAATATTCGTAAGCGTTTGGGCACCATTTGGTTTGAGAGTTTTAGAGTGAAATGATTGAACTTTTTTCTTCAACAGATTTAAATAAGAACCAATATAGCTTAACAAAATCGAAATCATATTTGGTATTGCCTCTGTTACTATAAAAATATTACAAACATAACGAGTTATCTATTTTGCGGTTTCAAAAGTAAACCTAAATAAAACACATATAAAACACATATAAATATTTCTCTTGATATTTCTTTTTTATTATAAAGTTTGAATTTTGACATTATGTGTGAAACACTACCTCATTTAAATGACCAACACGCGAAATGTTTGCAAGCATTGATTATTTTGAGGTAATTTTCGACCACTTTTTGACACATATTGGGCGGTATCTCAGCCATAACTTGACAAATTTTTGCTCTTAAGTGCTCAAGAGTTAAAGGTTTATCTGCATAAACACGGCCTTTCGTATAGCCCCACAAAAAAAGTCTAATGGTGTCAAATTGCATGATCTTGCTGACGAGGTGATATCGCCACGACGAGAAATCCGGCGGCCAGGAAATGTCTGTTGCAATAAAGTCATACTCGCTAGAGTTGTGTGCCATGTGGCATCGTTTTGTTGAAGAATACAACACCTTCTCCAAGTTGTATTCTTTAATAGCAGGCAAACAAAAGTCGATTACCACATGACCAAAACGCTCCAAATTGACGTTAACAGTTGTTCCATAGTCGTTTTCGAAGAGGTAAAGTCCAATCACCAAACAGCGCCCGAAACAGTGACTTTTTCACCTCAATTACTTGTTGATTCTCAGAACCCCAAATACGACAATTTTTTTTATTAACATACCCACCGAGTGAGAAATGTGCTTCATCGTTGAAGAAAATTTTGTTCGAAAAATCGCCGTCCACCGCCTGTTGTATCCGTTCACCGCCACATATCTACGACGTTGTGAATGGTCAGCTGCCTTCAGTTGTTGTGTGAGCTGAACTTTATATGGATGCAGGTGTAGATCTACATGCAAAATACGCCATAATGTGCCGTGAGACAGTTCTAATTCCTGAGAATCGACACATTCGGGTCTTCGGCAACACTTTCACTTACAGCAGCGATATTTTTTTTTAGCGAAACGAGCGACAGGATAATGCACAAGCCTTACAATATTTGTAACCGCTGCAGTCTCTTCAAATTTCTTCACAACTTTGCCAATTGCTTGCGTAGTTAGACGTTCATGTAAACCATAATCTCCTATTAAAGCACGATATGTGGCTGTGTCAGAATCACCATTTCTGTAGTATGTTTTTATAACTTTTATGCGTTGTGTGATAGTTAAGCGATAAATTTTCGCCAATGTCAGACTTTCAACTGAGAAGAAAAAAATTGGTTTAACAACGAAGTTTGACAGATGTCGAATTCTACTTCAACACTTTTGAAACCACGAAATGGATAACCGGTTATAAGCCTTTGTACATATGTAAATCCATATACATTTCCTATTACGCCCAGTTGCAAAACTAACAACTTTTACTATTTCTATCATGGGATGGGAAAAATAAAAATCTCATGCTGATATTTCTTCTGTTCTCAATTGGAGTCTATTCTAAGTTTTGTTAATTTGTACAGCGCTAGAAATCGTTGTACCTTGTCATCAACGGATGACAAGAAAAAGAAAACAATTTTAAACTTAAATAATGATTTTTTCACTTCAAGGATGAAAATTAAATTTAATTTTGTGAAAAATGAAATATCAAAAGGACTCTTAACCATTCCAATCTGTGGTTTCAAATAAAACAATTGCATTGAAAAAAAATTGCAGCCATTCCAATTTTGGTCTTAAATCAAATCAACCTTTGATTTCCTCTTTGCAAACCAAGTCCAATGACACGTACTTATTATGTTTATTAACCACAAGTCCACCACAATAACAAATTACTCTGGTCAGAGAGAGAGAGAGAGAGGGAGAGAGAGAGGGAGAAAAATAACTAAAAAAAAAGGATGAGAATTCTGTTTAAAAGTAATTGCAACAATTTTTCTTTTATATTTCTGTACACTTTTAACAGTGACCCTTCAACATTTTCTACACTCATGCTTGTGAAGCATGTGAAGGAGGAGTTTCATGTAACCAAC
Organism: Sturmia bella; assembly: GCA_963662145.1. Taxonomy (NCBI): domain Eukaryota; kingdom Metazoa; phylum Arthropoda; class Insecta; order Diptera; family Tachinidae; genus Sturmia; species Sturmia bella. Next base: position 28,756,296 of record OY759171.1, on the reverse strand, counting down.
ACAAGTGCCAGGCAATGTAGGGCAAATAGTATCCTTAACTAAATACTCAATTTACAAAATCATTTCTGTTTTTTTCTACGAACATTCAATATAACTTTTTTCCTTCTGTCTGTATGGGATTTTAAACTTTTCTGTTCACAACAAGCAGCTAATAGCGTTGAAATGCTCACATAACTTTTATTTTTCTTTCCCCTTTTCCAAAGTCATTGTCATATGAGTTTAGATCCAAAAGCGAATGGATGGAAATTCGTTGCTTGATGTGTAAGAAGATACCGATGATGTGTGACGCATTTGCACACAGCCATTAAAACATGTTAAATTCGTAAGGTTTTCAGTATAAAATGAAGTCATTTTGCAATCATGCCTTTTCTTAGGACATTTGAAATGATTAGAAACTTAAGCTTAAGATAGACACTCACTCACAGGAGATATGTGTCCTGTCTTGAGCAGTTTGTGGGATTATGATGAAACTTGAAGTGGGCACAGGGGGTCAAAGTGACACATCAAGACATTGAAGATGCGCTTTTCATTCTGATTACTTATGTAGTAAAAAATGGAAAACAAAAAAATTGTTGACAGAAAATACACAGAAAGAAAAAGTATCGTACTTAATTTAATTTTTATTTAAACTTAATTTGAGTACGAAACGCATTTAAAAACTTAAGTATGCATAACACACAAGTGAGCTTCAAACAAGCCAAATGGGGATTATTGAGGAGAATCAATCCTATTATTACTTAAAATGAGTACGAAATTCTTGAGGGTATTTATAACTAACACTTGTGCTTGCTGGCATAAATATTTAATTTTGTTTTGTTCTTTTTATTGCTGTGGTAGCTGAACTGCTAGAGTGCCTGGACTGGCAGTAGTTAGATTCCAGATTCAAATCAGCAGAGAGAAAATATAATTTATAAATTGTTATTGAATTGAGGAAGTTGGGAGGATAGTTTCATGTACGAGTTTGGGCTTAAATCGATTTCACAAACATCGAGTTTACTGCTAAATCATCACTTTTAAGACAAATTCAATCCTAACGTATTTAAATTAGTCACAATCAGTGACAAAATAAGATAAGACCAAAAATTCTTAATTCAAGTATCGTGAGCTTATTTTTAAGTACCGATTTTAGCTACATTCAATCTGAAATCAGGATTGATAATGGCGACAATTAATGCAAAATTGAGATTGAATATTTCTAAAGTAAAATAATCCGTTCTTAAATAAACACTTAACCTTGATTTAGGAAAACCCATAATTGCCCCACTGCTGACACCGCTGGGGATTGATTTAAGTACGAACTGATTGAATTGTTTTTTTCACTGCATATTGACAATGTGCTTATTGCACATTGAACATTGAATGATCATGTTGTGTTTAGGCAGAAATTTTTCAAAACTAAAATGCAATTAATACGCTCATAGAAAACCCGTCATAGTTGCAATGTATTTCAAAAAAATTGCTAATCTTTAGTGCCATGATAGTTTATATTACGGTGCTGCAATCAATTGGTTTAAGCGTCACGACATTTCATTGGTGACAATTGTAACTGGTTATAAATTTTGCGGTTTCAACAGTAAACGTAAATAAAACACATATGAAATATTTTTTTCGCGACATTTCTTTTTATTATAAAGTCTGAACATTGACATTACATAATTTAAACGATCGTCACGCAAAGTGTGATTATTTTAGGGTTATTTTCGACCACTTTTTGACACATATTGGGAGGTATCTGAGCCATAACTTGACGAATGTTTATGTGCTTAAGTGTTAAAGGTTTATCAGCATAAACAAAGACCTTAATGCAAAACTAGACCAGAAAGCATTAAGGTATATTTTTTAGACCTAAAGTAATAAGTTTCAATTGGCTCTAATAGCGAATAAATAATTAAGGTTATTTATGGTACAATATCTTCAAGACCAGAACTGGAATGAAATCTAGCATTTTGGACCAACTTTTTTAGACCAACTTTTGTTTATATTAAGATCTGCAAGAACTCTTTTACCTGATGGATTTTGAAAAAATGTTACAAATACTCTTTTGTAGTCGGGAAATAGTTGGCTGATTTTCAGCAAGTTAGATTTGCTTGCGGCGATTTCAGCTAGCAGGTTAGCGTTATCAACTGGGTCAGTGAATGCTTGAACATTCATGAGGAGAGTTGGAATATTTTAACTGTCATTGTACTTTGCTTTGTACGAGCTCCTACTGCCCCTGGATGAAAGTGGGCACAAAAACGCTGCTGGTGAAGAAATTTTTCTCATATTATCTTGGCGCACGAAGACTCTGCTGTTTTTGCAGAAGATCAGTATTAGTATTTGTGTTCGCATGCCGGATACTGAACGCCTCTGCTCTGAATGTGATTGCCTTAAAAAACGGATACACATGGACCGATATGACATCTCTGAAAAAACCGGCTTTTGCTATAATAGGAGTAGGGTATAAGTAGAATGATATCAGAAATTTATACATCCATATTCATAAAAACTATTGAAGGTGTATTACACGTTTGTTTGACAAATATTCCGTAGAAATACGTCAAATAAGGGCTTAATAAACTTACGATAATTATTATGAATATGGCCTATATTTTCTAGTTTTTTCTTACCATTTGCAACTATGTTAGATTTTTTGGGAAACAATTTTTGTTTTCAAAAACTTTTGAAAAAATTGCCAAAACACCGCGCATTTTTTACAAATCTCGATTATTTGTAAATCAATTTTACTGATTACTTTAGTATAAACTTTTACTCTAATTTATTTTTATATGCCTTAGCTTCCTTAGCATATCTATACCTGATTGACTACTTTCCCAATAACCATATTTTACAGTGCTTTAGCAGTTACCATAATCATCATTCTCAATGGATTTGCAGTGTTACAGAAGCTTTGATTGATAATTTAATCTTGGAATGGCCTTTCTAACACTTTTTCATATCAGAAAAATCAAACAACTTCAGAGTTATTTTTCGTTAAAACAAAATAACAATCAAACAAAGTGTCAAGCATACAAGTTATACAGTATTTCAGTTTTCTTTTAACGCCACGATAAATATTGAATTCATGGAAAATGTGTTTTAAATAACAGAGTTCGGGAGAGCAAAACAAATTGTATGATTTCATGTCGTGCCTGTTTGACTACACATGCAGCCAGCATTAAGCAGCATCAACACAATCACGTGCCAAAATTTGTAATCATCACTAATATGTGATTGCATGTTGATTTGTATGTAATTTGATCAAAACGATTGAGTAAATGCTATTTGACCACATGCACTCGGACACCCAAAATTGAACAAACATACAAATAATCAAATCACATAAGTAGAACTTTAATACTTGCGTATCCTGTGTCACTGTGTTTTATTTATGCTTATGTAAAAGTGTTTCATAAATTTCTGCCTGATGCAATCGCCAGTGAAAGTGTCCGAAAATAAATAAATGAAAGAGTAGTTGGAATATAATCTTTTAATTTATTATTGAATGACACTACAATTTTGCACTTTCAACTGGATATATAGTTTTACGAAATTCCTTTTGTTTCAGAGTAAATGGAAGACCAAATAGTTTGGCAGTATTAAATTTCTTTTTGTACAGAACACCAATCTACTAGGATCACTTTTTATGACTTCAAAAGCGTCGCTATACAAAATTAAACTTATTGTTAGCGCTGCTCCATAGAAGTAAACCACATAAAAGTCTGAACCGATCAATTTCCCCTTCATATAGGATATTAACGTATATAAAGGGCGTTTTTTTTCGATGTATAGAACTTGTAAAATGGCATTACTGTTCAAGATGGCGACCAATATAACAGCTGTCAAGTGATTTATTCTCAGTTTGGTTTGGCAATTCATCATGACAGACACACGATCATCAAGTAAGGCATAGATTCGTCTAATGGGCCCAAAACGAGTTTGTCGTTATTCCCGATTTTTATAAGCGAATTTTGTTTGGCCATGAAGCGCACTTCTGGTTGAATGGCTGCGTCAACAAACAAAATTGCCGCATTTGGAGTGAAGCTAATCCTTAAGTGTATGTCGAAAGACCGTTACATCCAGAAAAACTGGTTGTTTGCTGCGCTTTATGAGCTGGTGGAATCATTGGTCCATACTTTTTCAAGAACGATGATGGCCAGCACCATTGACTGTAACAATGGTGATCGGTATAGAGCCGTGATTATTAACTTTTTCATTCCTGAATTGAATAACCATGATGTCCAGGAGATGCGGTTTCAACAAGATGGCGCAACATGTCACACAGCTCGTGCCACAATCGATTTATTGAAAGACGCGTTTGGTGATCGCCTAATTTCACGTTTTGGACAGGTGAATTGGCCTCCAAGATCTTGTGATTTAACACCGCTAGACTACTTTCTGTGGATCTATGTAAAGTCATTAGTCTATGCGGATAAGCGAAAAACACTTGACTATTTGGAAGACAACATTCGCAGTGTTATATACGGCCACAAATGTTGGAAAAAGTCGTCGAAAATAGAACGTGCAGATTGGACTACATCCATCCGCGCCAGCCATGGCAGTCATATGCCAGAAATCATATTTAAAATATAATGCCACAAGATTATCTTTCGAATAAATAAAATTCATGTCAATCGAATAATCCATCGTTGTTTTATTGCAACTTAAAGTTCTATACATCGAAAAAAAAACACCCTTTACTACTTTTGGTAGGAAATTTAAGGTTGTCGATTAGTTTTTAAAAGTAATGTAGTTTCTGCCGAAAAGTAAAGCTAACAACAAACATTTTAAGTAGCCATAGATTTTCTGCAGAGACAATCTGAAAACAATTTACGCCACTCATAATGTTTATACAGCAAAGCAAAGTCATCGCTAATTTTTTTTTGCAAAATGTAAAGTTATATGTAGATAGCTGTTGACAATCATAGCCTGGACCACTATGAGTTATAATATAATATTAATAATAATTTATTTAAATCACCATTAGACTTTTTGGTGCGGAATTTTGGCTCTCTATATCTTACGGTTCGAGAGTTATAGCTAATTGTTAGTTTTCGTTGTATGGGGACACCTGATACTTTTTGATTTGTTGTTGTTTTTAGTATGTAGCGATAAGGCACAACAACATCCTGCGAAAATTTCAGCTCTTTAGCTGTTACCGTTTCGGAGAATGAACGCTGTGACGGACGGACGTAGGAGTCTCGGTAATAGGGTTCCGGAATGGAAAATTTATTTTAGGCGTATTATTTGCCTTAATATAGAATATAGTCTAAGATAAATCTATCTTACTGTTTCTTTTAAATTTTTTATTAGCCATGGTTTTGAAGTTTATATTATCACCTGCTATATTGCTCTGAGAAACTTCATCATCATCAGTCATCATTCACGGTGGAATATTGGCTTGTATTATCGGACAAACTCCATGTTCGTTAATTGCTTGTTACTCTTCTCTAGTTTTGAGTTGTTGTAATGAGAAGCTTTTTTAAAATCTTCATTAGTGTTGAAGTTTTTCCTTTTCAAAGCTAGTATGGCAGAATAAATTCCAGAATCATTTGCATCAGTTTTCATTGAGGAATTTGATGATGCCAAATTATCGACAGGACTTTGCACATTATTTTCTTTTGCTTGGAATGCAGTGTTCTCATTATCCCTTGGATTTTTCAATAATTTATCTGGTGGTTTTTCTCCCTGGTTACCAAGAAGTACAAGATTTTTATCTTTTAATTCGAATTCAATACAATATGGATATATATTTTTAAAAAATTTTAATATACATACATGTATATTATTTATGATTGTTAATAATTTTATCCGGCTTGAGTTCGATTTTTACTTCCATGAAATCGAGCAAAATTTTTTTGTGATAAAATTGGAGTGATGATCAACAAGAAAACTAAAGTTGAAAACTTTCTGGCTGGGGTACGTACCGTGGCTGTTTCGTGACCACCCACCACCCACTTTGCTTTGAACCCGGTTAATGACTAATTGTATACTGGCTTTATGCAGCAGCGCATGGTCATCGATCCTAACACCTGAGCTATTCATTACTGACGGCCTATATTTAACCATATGGATGAAATTTCATTTTATAAGCCTGGATGCAAAGCAAATTTGGGTGCTGATGAGTTATGTGGTGGTTGCGAAACAGCCATGGTATATAAGTCTTCAGCTTTATTTTTTTATCTTCTTTAAAAATGTTGCTCACTACAATTTTATCGCCAAAAATCTTTCTCAATTTTGAGGAAGTACACATAGAACTCAAGCCCGATAAAATTAGTAACAATTGTAAAATCATACAGTTCTACTACAAATTTAAAATTAATTCGTATAAATTATTTATTTAACTCTTTTTATTTGAACAAAACATGTCTGCCTTAAATGAAAGTTTTCGTAAAATTCATAAATTACTTAAAAACATGCTTCATTCGAATGAATAACAAAACAGGCAAATTTATAGAATTGGTTTATTTATAAATTCCTTATACATATATTTTCAAACAATTCAAACAAAACATTTAGAACAATAGAAAATGACTTTAAAGAAAAGGAAACAGAAATCGTCCTTTTTTGTAATTGCGACTTTGCTCCAGTCAAAATATAAGTTTCTGGTATACAAATGTGCATGTTTGTATATGAATGCAGACTTTCTGCAATGTTTAAGTGAAAAAATCTAAAGACTAAGTGCAAAGTTAAGTATCTACTTTGCGCTGTTGTTGGTATTTAGAGCGAGCATGTTGCCATTCTATTGTCCCAGGCCATTGTAAAATTTAATGGGAAAATGACTTAAAAACAACAAAGAACAAAAGAAAACACGAAAAAGGGAAGCATACAAACATATTTTTGAAATGCATGCAGTACACTGAACATAAAAGAGACATAAGTCTAAATAAATAGAGATTTATAAAACAAATCTTGAAAGATCAAATTTTGAAAGCACCGGGGGATCCTCCTTTTTACGTCACAAGTGCTGCTGGTAACATATGTATGTTCGAAGCATGTAAGAAACCTTGTCTCAGTATTTTAATGAAAAAAGTTTTAAAATTTTGCCCTTCAGATATAATTACTTGTGTATAAGTACACTGCTGTACCCTGAAGTGGTTAATGTGCTGCACATACGTACTATATGTTTATGTTAATGCAACTGCCCACAAAAGTGATAGGGTAATTTTCAATTTTTTCCTATTACCTATTTTAGTTCAATGTGAGCAAATGCTTCCACGTTTGTTTACTTTCATGCAAGTTTATTACACAGAACGTATTAAGAGTAGTATAAGTCAAATTACGATTTTTTTCCGAAATATAGCAAGAAACTGTTTGTTTATTCTATGACTGTTAAGAACATTTTTTCCACAAAAGCTTTCCGGTTCTCAACATGGCTTCATTACTACTTGATTTAAAACGAACTAATGTTTATCCTCAAAGCAAATTGAATGAAAATTATAAAAACCTTTTTAGCATGTTTCCATTACGTGTTGACTCACCCGCTTCGCTCTCAGTTATAGTTATTAATCATACTGTTTACAAGACTCGTCTATGTGCTTCGAAAACAAAAGTCAATGTCTGCAATAAGCAAATATCTATTTTTCAATTAAGTGCATGCAGCTGCTTCCTGTTTCATTGCATCAGCAAGATGAAGCATGTTTTTGAATATTCCATAAATCTTAGTTTAGAAGATATTCCTCTTGCCATAGTAAGACTTTTCATAAACTTGTTTTTCCATTGTTTTTTTGCTCTTATTTTTTTTTATTGATTTTCCAAAATTAACTTTTATTTCTATGTATTATTCAGCCCAATCATGAATTTTCTCAAGGAATTTTATTCCTAAGGAAAATACCTTTCTCGAGAAAAAATTCCTCCAATTATAAATTACCTGAGAAGCGAAAAAAAAACAAAAGGTGGTAATATCGAAATTTTTTATAGGAAAAAACAAAGAACATAAAGGCAAGAAAGGCATTTTTTATGCACAAGAAACTCTTTTATTCCAAATATATATGCCCTCCTGTTAAAATAACCTTATACCAATCTCTAATTAGAACAATATTAACTTATGGCTGCCAAATATGGTACAATATTGCACCATCATATATGGAAAAAATGCGAATTTTTGAATGTAAATGTCTTAGAGAATGCACTTGCCTGTATAGATCACCTACAAGAAACTATAGGAAATATATTTCTAACAAGAAGCTATATCATGCTTCTAAAATTAGTAGAATAGATAATTTCATAATTCATCTAATAAGAAATCATATTTTAAAGACTTACGAATGCAAAGCTAATAATCTTGTTATGGCACCCTACTACATTAATGAAGAATGTATTGAGAAAAGTTGTAAGAGTGGGTATGTGCCCCCGGAAGCATTTTTATACCTAGATAGCCAAGGATATATTCAAAATGACTGCGGCGTTCCCGTGATATATCACATTTATAGGCGAGCTAATGTTAAAGTTATAAATAGTAAGCAACTTACAGATGATAATAGAAGACATGACACAAGCCTCTACACGAAGGACAAGAATATGTTACCTAATTTGAACGCTAATAGATATTGGTGGCTAAACCAAAATGGTAGCTAACTTTTTGTGTTTTTTACCTTTTTGACCTCTCTTTTTGAGCGTTATGATATTAAAGTGGGTTTTTTTCAGTTGTTTTTCCCTGCATAAAAACTTAGTATATCAATGTATACATACTTGTTACAAAACGTATAAATTAGTTTTTCAATATTCCTAAAAAGGGAACTATGATTTTCACAATACAAATGTACTAGAGTGCTCGAACACGGGACAGTGTACAAGTACAATATACTGTTTGTTTATTTATAGTCTAATATTAGAAAAATTTGTTGTTAAATAAACATTAAAAAAAAAAAAACAAAGAATATATGTTTTTAAAATATCTATTTTTGCATCCGCCGACTATTTTTCCCCTTCGATGTGGCTAAGGCAGGGAATGTTAAAAAAAAATTCCTAAGGAATTTATCAACATAATAAGAGGAATGGTAAAAGAGAAAAAACTCTCACGGAATTATCATTCATGATTGGGCTGATTATGTTTTCTTTGCTTAGAATATATAATTTTGACGAATAGTGCAGATAAACTTGCAATATAAATTAGAGAAGGCATGAATTTTTCGTGCTTAGCATGTAGCTTCAATATGAAGCTACTTCATTCGCTCTCAAAATTTTGTATAGCGTAGCACATTGCTTTATTCCTGATTATGGTGTTAAGCATAAATGGTGAGCGAAGCAGATATCGTGCTCAAGGCTTTAAATCTTTATTTAAAAACAGCTGCACGATACATTTTTATAAAAATTGGAAATCTTAGATTTGTATGGACATAAATTTATCGATATTGTGGCATTAATTTTTCGATAGCATGAAGAAAAAGAATTTTTCTCGACATGCTAAAGAAATAAGGTTCGAGGCGGCCGATTTTCAATTGTTTTTTCGTATTTGTTTTTAATTTCTATGTTCGAAAAATATATTAAGGGGAAAAGCATTATGGGTTGATCGTAATGCTTTTCTCAGAGCACTCACTCTGGGACAGGCTAGTATGATGCGGGGAATATTTTATTTTTGAGGCCGCCAAATACGATCTCCTTGGATTAATCATCAGAAATTCAGACCCCCTAAAATTCTTTTTTTTATATGTTGTAGTCGAACTTTTTTTTATCATCGTTAAATCTATCAAAAAATCGACCTTTGGCATGGTGCCATCTGACCTGGCCTATCTGGAACCCAAGCTTAGCCTCCTTTGAAGATTTTTCCTTTATATTGTTTTGACCCTGTGTTTTGAAGTGTTGTGACTTTATGATTGGTTTGCATCTGAATATCGTTTGTAGAATAACAAATAATAATAATAATAATTAAAAATAAAAATCATAAATCAGAAAAAGGAATTCAGATTAGAAGAAAAGTAAGTTTTGTCTTTAATTTTGGCAACATTTAGTTAAACTGTATTTAACTGCTATAGCACAACAGCCATATCAGTTTTGAGCGCATTATTTTTATTATTTTATTGTTTTAGCTGCAATTTGCTTAGTCAATTTGTTAGTCACTTTTAGTGTTGCACAAAATGTGAGATTTGTGTACAAATCAGCAATATAGTTATTAAAACATCTTAAATTACGTTTTATAATTTTTAATGCACCAAATTATTGACTTACGACACTTACGCTCAAAACTATCTATGTTTAAATTCGTATTAGGCAGATCTTTTCTCTGCCCCGCTTTTTAACTTAAATGCAACACACATGTTGAAATTCTGGCAATAGACGTGAGAATTACAATGCACGTTACAGTTCCTACTTCGTATGTTCTGTTCTATTGGTATCGGAAACAAGAACAATAACAGCCAGAACGAGACAAAAACAATTCAAGCACAATATGATGGTTTAATACTCGTACTTTTACCAGTTACCGGAACAATCACTATTTGAAAAAGCAATAGGCATAATAACGAAATGGTTTTGAGGCAGAAGAGGGAAAAATAATAAAATAACAGTAGCAGCAAAAGCAGCAGCAGAAGCAGAAGCAGTAAGAACAATACCAACAACCAGAGTGTTTGCAAGCCTAGAAGTATACTATAGAGAAATCGAGTTGAATGTACAATTAACCGGAAGCTCCCACATTTATTACACTGTCATTAAATTTCATGTATTTTCAAGAGTGAATGCACTTTTATAGTTGCTTTGTTTGTTAAGCAAGCTGAAGAAAGCATTTCATTTGAATTGTTTTTAAGAAATGCAGAAGACAACACGTTTAAAGTTATATAGAATATAGTACATACAAAATGTACTTAAAAATATGCAAAGTATAAGTCTGAAACATTTTAAATTGAAAAGTTGAGCACAAAAAGCAATGTATAATTTACCGCTTATGCACATTATTTTTTGTCATGCTGTAGACATGTTTTTTAGTTCAAGCAACATCAGCTTGCTTATTAATTGATTAAACTCTACTGGACCTGAGCTTCTTCATGCTCTAAGGACACCATAAATAGGGACGAAAAGTAGAACACATATACACTTTGTAGCAAACCGAAGTATGTTTTTTTCCGAAGTCATATTAACCTTGCAATTATTTAAATATGAGACCAGACAACAGCTTCTAAATAGATGGAAAAATCATTGCCGTTAAGTTTTTGTTTTGTTTCCGTCTTAAGAGTCTATCCCTGTGCCACTATTCTTGAAGAAATTCATATATTTTTATGAAATTTTTAGTGCTTTATGGAGTTTTAATGAATTTTGAATATCTCAGCAAAGTTCTTTGCCATATTCCTAATGCTAAACATACAACAGCTGCAAGGAAATGATTAAACTCTATTGTACATATTGTTTCCAATTCGGGCATTCCTATTTTGCTAACTGATAATAGATAAATTTCGGCTTAATAATTTAATGCATAATAGTGAGCTAGATGCCCAAAGATATAAATGTAGATATTAGTAGGAATTACTTACTAACTTATTACCTTAAGGCCTAAGAGTGATCTAGATTTCTAAGGATATTGTTACGTTTTTATCTTTTAATAAAAACAGTTTTTGCGGATATTTTGTTTGCAAACGAAAAAAAAAAACACACTCACCTATTTTGTTTACAGCACTCTCACTTTCGTCCACTTTTTATTAATTATTCAATTATGGTAGCACTCTGCTGAAACACGTTTTCTCGGTTATACTACTAAGGCCGAAATTCTCACTGCTCAATGTTGATGGCAGCATACTCAAAACCAAACTCACACAATATGCGACTATTTATACGTAGATACCGAATTCGAAAACTTTCTTATTCGAGAACCATCTTCCATGCTTACACAAGGTGGGGCAAAAGTAATCCTCCTATCAGAAAATGCTATAAATTTTGCGATTGGCCCCTAATGTCAGTTCTGTTTTGACATTTGTGTAGTAAACACATGCGAAATACACGTCAGTAAACAATGTTACGCTACACTGCTCCAGAACGCAGAATATTGGTGACTATTTATTTGACCAATAACCGGTCGGTGACTTTGGCACAACGTGAATTTCGTCGCAGATTTCCTGGCCGTCCAACGCCTACTGGTGAAACACTGCGACGAGACTGGCCCAACACGAGATGCTGCCAGGCGTTGCAGACCCCGGAGTAGCCGCTATGCAGAGAATATTGCTGCTGTAGCCGAGGATGTCATGGAAGAGCCGTCGACATCGACCAGACGACGTGCCACGCAAATGGGTATCAATTGACGGTCTTTAAAGCGAATTTTGGTACATGATTTGAAGATGTTTCCGTACAAAGTCCAGACGCTGCATCAGATGTTAGCTGCTGACCGCCAATCGCGTCTAACATACGCTCAAGCCATCCTTCATCACCACCCAGAGGAAGATGATTTTTCATCAAAACTAATCATGAGTGACGAGGCCCACTTCCATCTTAGCGGGTACGTAAATAAGCAAAATTTACGCTTCTGGGGCACTGAAAATCCGCGTGTAACCCACTAAGAGCCATTACACCCGCTTAAGGTCACTGTATGGTGTGCTGTTTTTGCTGGAGGAGTCATCGGAACTTTTTTCTTCGAAGACGTCGCGGGCCAAATGGTTACTGTGAATGGTGAGCGCTACAGAGCAACGATCAACGAGTTTTTTTTTGCCGCAACTTGATGAATTGGGATTGGAAAACATGTGGTTCCAACAGGACGGTGCTACGGCACGCACTGCTCATGGCACAACCGATATGCTGAAGGATGCATGTTTAATGTTGGCGTAATAATTTAACCAAAATTAAATTGCACTTTTATGTGCGGTGAAGATTTGAGGGGAATCACCTAAGGGGTTTTAGGTGTTAATTGAGTGGAACAGAAGGGGAGTCTGACGCAATTTCAATTATATTATTATCAGAAATAAATAATTATTAATTTCAATATTGGTTACTCACATTAATAATCCAATTTATTTGAAAAAAGGGGTTAATTAGGTATTACTTAACAATCCTTTGACGAGAGCTTCTTGGGTACTTCTGTTCGCTTGAGTGGCTGAAATGGAAGTCAGAAGTCCGCGCTTTTCAGTTTAGAAAATGGTTTTTCTTTCGTCAAAAAATCGTCAAGTTGTGTCACAAAAAATCGTTATTACTTCACGAAAATCACAAAAAGTATAAAATTCAGGGTTGTGATTATTAACAACATTAATATAGATTAATATAAATTTGAATTCATGCAAATATAATTCATTGAAATAACAGCTACAAATAGAGTCACTTAAATTTGAATAAAGTAGTTTAAACAATGCATTTTCCGGGCGCCTAATCTCCCGTTTTGGCGATTTGCACTGGCCAGCAAGATCGCCTGAGTTGACCGCTGCAGACTTCTTTTTGTGGAGTTTTTTGAAGTCGCGGGTTTATGTCAACAAACCTCAGACTCTTGCAGTTCTTAAAGACAATATCCGTCAAGAATGTGAGGACCTATCGCCGAAAGTTTTGGCCAGTGTGATGGAAAATGCTATAAAAAGGGTTCAACTGTGGCGGCGGCTATTTATATGACATCATATTCCCGACTTGATGTAAAAAAAATTAAAAAACAAAATAAAAATAATCCACAAGAAGAATCAAAGATTTTCATTTTTTTTTAATTACAGCAAAAAAACATCGGAAGGTTACTTTTGCGCCACCCTGTACTTGTGACTTGAGCGCCATCAACGAGGCAATAGAAGACAACAACCTAAAGCTTAAGATGTGGCAGTGCCTTTCGATATCCTTTTAGAACAATCGATACACAGCAGTTTATTTAAATTGCATAGTGGTGTATTCATTGTGACACAAACATGTCTCTTAAAGCAGTGCCACTTGTATTGAATTAAGCTGCTGGCGCACCACTACCTATAATTTGTGGCAATATAATTTGTAGCAATACTGCCACGCTGGCAGAATCAACAACGCTGCCGATATTAAAATACTCCACAGACATCGAAAGCTATCGAACAAAGAGATCAAACTTTTGCGCTCACAAGCAGCACCAACAACGAAGGTTCTCAAGCTAGAAATTTACAGCAGCTAAGTTTAGTGGTGTCCCAATGGGGTTAGACCAAGCAATGAGCTTGGCGAAGAGTACTAGATAGTTAATTAAGTTTTGAAACAATAAATGCTATAAATAGCTGAGATGTGTATCTTAATTTTTTATATGCAATAAAGTATTGAAATATGAAATGATATAAATAGCTGAGGTGTGTATTTTCGTTTTCGTTTCTATTAAATAGTAAAAACGTAACGTGTGAGTGGCAGAATCAAAGAAAGGAACGCCGTGAAAAACTACGTAGAATTCCTGCTACGTTCTAAGAAATCGGCTCTCGGTGTAAACATACAAAATGAAGAAAATGACAAACCCGACTGTGGGTAAATAAAGAAAAGTCCCCTTGAGGACGATATTCTGGTCCTTCCCTATGTAGTGCAGAAAGCGGATACAGCCACTAAGGATACCGCCAAATAGGAGGAAGGAATATTTTAGCGGCAACACCAGACAACGCAGTTAATAACGTCCACTGTAAGTGCGATGGTATTTTAAGCCCTACCTCACCCATAAAGAAAATAAAAAATAATAATGTTGAGACAAGGTTTTCAATTTAGGTCCAAAAATTAACCTTTTTAAATATATGAAATATGAATTTAATTATTTATTTGCTTTAAGAGCCAATTGAAATGTATTCATTTAGGTCCAAAAATAAACCTTTTTAACAAATATTTGTTGTCTTTTTCAGCTGTCTATATGCCGACGACATTTCGTTGATGCGACAGCTGAAAAAGACAGCAAATATTTTTTAAAAAGGTTCATTTTTGGACCTAAATTAATATATTTCAATTGGCTCTTAATAGCCTTTTTACACTGACGACGCACATCTTACATCATTCATCAATTTGCAAAGATGTTTGCATCTTCCCATAAGAATTATACAGGGCGAAAATTCTACATCTTTCTACATCAGCAGAAGATGATCCTTTCTCCTTTTGTTCCATCTTACATCTTTCGATTTTTTTTAGTGCAATCACTAAAATAATTGCAGTAAATCGATTGCTTTTGTACCATCACTAGCAAAATGACATTTCGGAAAACAAATTTAACATAAAAAAATGAGCGGAACATGTATTTTCATATAATTTTTAATTAATTATCAATAAATTCATTTTAATTGCAGTGCAAAAGAAAGCCCAACGTATGGCCAAGCAATATGGAGAACATGTTGCTTGAGCTATGGAAAGAAAAACGTCCAAAAGTCCTCCTCCAAGTCCATTTAAATTTTTGGAACGAAGTTCCTTAACGCGGCTTGCTGGTAGTGGAAATTAGTAGAAATCGTCACGAAAGCGTGTGAGCTGTTTATATGTATTGGTGTACTGTCGAAAAGCAATTGTGTATGATTGGCGGTGTGTCCACTGACAGCAGCGGAGACACCTACCAATAAATATTAATTAGTTGGAAAACGTTCCAAAAATTTAAAGAATCATAAAATTTCAAAATTTCAAAAACAACTAAAATAAGACATACAGATTTCACCTTGTATTACATTCAAAGATGAAAAAAAACGTAAGGAACTGCGTTGCTAACGGGGGTCCCCCGACCGCATTTCCTTTTTTTTTTATTTTTCACAAAATTTTGCGTCTTCTTTCTTTTGACATCTAAATAAATGAAAGATGAAAGATGTTGTCAATGTAAACGACTGGTGCACATTTTCAACATCTGCCATGCGTTTCACGTGGATGTCAGTCGGTGTAAAAAGGCTATAAAGCAAATACATAATTAAGTTCATATTTGAACTTGGTTTTCTTTGAACAAATTTTCTTTGAAATGACAAAACTGCATGGTTGTTATTATTTTTTATTTTCTAGGAAAATGTTTATTTAAATTTTTTTCAAAAAATATAATTATTTGAATTGCACAAAAATTTATTTTAGTGAAGAGTTTTTTTTCTCCAAATCCTTTGTTATATAAGTTAATGTGAACTTAACTTTCTTATGCAGTTTTTCTATGTAGTAAGACTTTCAATTGCTTCTCCCCCCACCTCAAATTAGCAAACAAAGCAACTTTTCTCTATGCTTTTTTTTTACAAATGAATGCACATTAACAAACAGGAAGTTGGTGCCAAAAACATGTTTAACGCTTAGGAAAATACAAATAGTGGCAACAGTTGCAACACGTTTTAAGGAAACAAATTAAAGTGAGATTGTTGTTGGAAAAAAAGGCACGAGTAAATGTATTTTTGTTATTTAGCAAAAACGGCGACATCAAAAGAATTTAAGTAAATCACCAACACACTTTCTTTTGTTTGAAATTTGTACTAAAATGTAGCAAAACGGAAGTAATTAACATATATTAAGCAAGAAAATATAACAAGTGCTTAAATGTGTTGAAAAAATTCTTTTGTTTCTTATCAGCATGAATTTTATTGCTTGTTTTATACGCTGGTGCTTCTTAAATAGGCTTTGGCGTTTGCCTAATTGCACGTTAAACGAAGTCTTGCTGTTTATTTTGTGCGTTCAAATATTTAAAAGCCAGCAAAGGTGGTGCTTTGGAAAAGTTAAAATAAAATTTTACTCTTAAAACTGAATACTTTACGTTTGATGAAAAATGCACTTTTAGTAATCAATACAAGGAGTCGGTGACAGTGGTGGAATAGGTTGCTGGTCTGCATGATTGTGGTTAAGCAAAATGTATCCATTATCAAAACATATTGGGCCTTAACTATAGTCAAACAATAAAGTTGGTTTTTTAGAAACAACTTAAACGTTAAAAGATGTTGCAAACTTTTTTTAGCTATAGTCAAAATTCAAGTTGGTTTTATGTTGAACCAGCCTTGAATGTCTAGCACATTATTTATAGAAAATGGCAAATTGTTCATCATACAACTAATTAAAAATTTAAGTAAAATCTCATCTCTAATACGATGACTCTCAAAAATTATGTATAAATGTAAACACACACATGTATACAAATGTAACATTGTATGAGTAGGTGAAGAAAAACCCTCAAAGCCTATTGGATAAAATTAAAATGTAAATAAAAATTCTGATTAGTAATAGATAATAAAAAAATAATTTTATTATTTAATGTATAAAAAAATTACATTCAAAAGCTTTTACACTTAAAAGTGAAATTTGTTTGAGCAAAGCTGTTCTCAGTAAAACCTACCTAACCAATACACCAATACATTGAAAGATTTTAAAATTTCAACATATAAATCGACACAAATTGCCTTACGCATTGAAAAAAAAAAGGAAATTTATAAAAATATAAATAAACTTGCAATCGTTGAAACTGCAGAGAATTGTCCGTTTGATAGTGAAAATTCACAAAATATTGAAGAAATATGGAATGTTAAGCAAAATATAAACAAGCTCAAGTCATGGGCTATTCGTAATAATGTGTCCCAAAATACTGTGACAGACTTGTTGCAAACTTTAAAGCGAATGGGAGTTCATAAATTGCCCCTTTCCGCCGAAATGGTACACAAAAACGAAAGGTTCCGATTCAATCTGTTCCATGTGGAGATTTTTTGGAACAAAGTTCCTTAACGCGGCTTGCTGGTAGTGCAAATTAGTAGAAATCGTTGCGAAAGCGTGTGAGCTGTTTATATGTTTTGGTGTATCTGTCGACAAACAATTGTGTATGATGGGCGGTGTCTCCGCTGACAGAAGCGGAGCCACCTACCAATACATATTAATTAGTTGTGAAATAGGACACTTCAGCTGCTAGATGTCGCTAATGTAAATTATGGCACAACAAAAATCAGAAACATTAAAAAATTGGCCAACAGTTGATTTTCTTCGTTTTGTAGCAGATTGACAAAAAAATACTGCATGTGTCAAAAGTAAAAAATAAAACATTCCAAAAATTTAAAGAATCATAAAATTCCAAAAACAACACAAAGAAAAAACATACAGATTTCACCTTGTATGACATTCGAAGATGAAAAAAAACGTAAGGAACTTCGTTCCTAACGGGGGTCCTCCGACCGCATTTCTTTTTTATTTATTTATTTTGATTTAATATACATAAGCAGATATTTTAAAGATGTTATTATTTTTTCTTAAAATGAATTAAAAACATTGGAATGAGCTTTTCTTAATACAGTAGCAATAAGCAATTTTTAGGAATACAATAATTGGTAGTATTCAGTAGCACTAACCAATATTAGTAATGGTTAAATAACAAGTTATTTATGGCATAATACTACCGGTTATCGCTACCGTTAACTAACCCGTTATATACACGTTAGCACTGATTTGTTCGAGCAAGAGCACTATAGTGATCTCTGTTCTAAACAATATTGTAAAAGAAAGATATATCAGTTCACACTTACAGAAGAGAATAGGTTAGTTTTTTCCCAAAAGCCTGTACAAAATAACTGGAAGTTTTAGAATTTCTAGCCAAAACTTTGGTTATGAGTACTTGTTATTTAACGAGTTATTTGACCGGTACTGTTATTACTGGGTTCATTTTTATTTCATTAATTGGTAGAGAATTGATAGAAGGAAACAGCAAATGCTAGAGAGAACCAAGTATACAAAACGTAAACAAAACTGACATCTTTATTTTAAGTGTTGTAATCTTTTTATTTTCAAGAAAGCGCTACGAAATAAAAATCTCCAAAAAACGAAGCGTTTAGTCGCAATAATTGTCCATAAACCGCTGACACAGCAACATTCAAGTTTGAATGTCAATTTAAAGTTCAAAACTTTTTTTTTCATAACCTGATGTTTTATCGATAATTTCAACAAAAATGTTGACAGTTTTGCTGAGCTCTTTGCACATACTAAATTCTACTATCACATTATCACTGAGAAATTAATAAACTTTATTATGTTATGGTAGTCTAGAATATCATTTCTGCAAATTATCGTATTTTTTAATAAAAGTATATTATGTCAAAGTACTAAATTTCAAATGTTTGTGTCACCATCATCTATTTTGGTTTCATCCTTATTAAGGATCAAGACACTGTGTTTTGGATGGTAATGGTGTCTACAAGATGAAACTAATTATTTCTGGAACATTTTGGTATTAACAAATTTTTGCATGGAATGCATTGCAAGGCTAGTAAATATTTGCGTTGTTCTTGTTGTTAAAAAAAAAAAACAACAATTGCAGTTATTTCGCTCAGGTGTTCTGTAAGCACAACAGATACATATACCGTTCAAAGTCAATGATCTTTGGTACTGTTTACCATTAATAACATTTATTTCACATTTTTATTTATTTCCTTTTGAATAAATTGCCTCATTCATCATATATTAATGAAGCTGTAATTATAAATAATTTCTGTCATTGAATCTGTAATGGAAATATCAAAAAACCATGAACACCATTGAAATAATAATTGTGTTAATTTTGACGTGCTATTGGAAATAATGCAGAAAAATAAACTCATCTGGACAAGTGCGAATGTATGATGAATAATTGCAGTTATTATTCGATTATACTGTGGACAGAGAGGAAAGTATAATGAAAAAAAAGTAATAATCTGCATCTAAATAGAAGAGACATATTTGTGTGTGAGAGATGCGTTCAGAGGACACACCACAGCTTTGGACAAACATTAACACGTTCCATTTATGAAATGTGACTAATGAGCCTGCAAAGCTTAATTCTGAAAAAAGTTGCAAACGCACGGAGAGAAATACGTATGTATATACATACATATGTATTTGAAGCAGTCGTTTGCAAAAAAATGAAGTATCCGTGAGAAGGGCTGCTAGTGACAAATAAATAAATAAAATTCTGTATTTCATCTAGTTTAATTTACCAGCAAATTAAAATTTATTCTACAATGTTGTATTCCGCATAACGATATTATGGCTGCAACCATATAATATGGTTAAAGCAGCCAAATTGCATGAGTAGGGCTACTTATAACACGGTTCTTGTTATGGTTGTGTTCAGTCATAATATATTCAACCGTATATTTCAACGTTAAGATGTTTCTCTTCGAGTTCTAATTTTAATTTTAATTTTAATTTTTAATATTTTATTTGTTTTATATAGGTTTACTTTTGAAACCGCAAAATTGACAACCCGTTAAAGGGTGGGTGCTTTAGTTGGGTGAAACGATTTTAATAAATATGAGTTTGCTTCAAATACTGCTTTTGTCCAAACTAATTTGGACATTATTTTTTCTTCTTTTTTTTGTCATTTCTTATTCCCTAAGAAACAATCTCAAGATTAATAAACTACATTAAACAATTGCAATTGTTTGTATACACTTACGTTATTTTATGTATTTTTTAATTATATTTATCACATATGAATTTACTTATAACCGCTATTACCTACAAAGTGGGGTCCATTACCTACAAAGTGGGGTCCAGTAATATAATGTAGGGTCGACCGCACTGAACGATGCAATTTTCCAATGGAAAATACAATCATATGAGAAGATGATTTTAATTTCCTGCGAATGATAAAAAATTAATTATAATCGCTTGTGACCCCAAGCAAATATAGTAATCAGTGCGGACACCTTCCCTTTGATTTTTAAACTACCCTTTCATAAGCTAAATAACGCAAATAAATCCCCTAATATTGAAAAGAAAATAACATTAGTTTTTCTTCTCTCCAACCGCAAAATAATTATTTCGTTCGAAATAATTATATTTACAATTCTAAGTAATTTCACACTTAGAATTGTTTGCACAAAAACTTTGCTTCATAACAGCAACTCTTTTTGTTCAGTTTTATTACAAGTTTTCAAATATTTTCTTTGAGGCGGTTGTTACAACCTTCTGGTAACGTTACTGATATTGAACTTTAACATATTGCTAACCTGTACGATAAAGTGAACTTTTAGTATCTTTTCGGTGCTACTCTGAGAGAAAAAGCTTTTTTCGTGTCATGTTTTTCATTATTCTATAGATGAGCTTTTCATTCTACTAATGAAGAATGTTTCATTAATGTGAAAATGTTTTCTGGCTAGGAAAGGACACAAATCAAAATAAAGATCTGTTCTGTTTTTCTTCCTCTTGTTTTCCCCTTCTTTAGTTTTCATTTTTCTTATGTTATGCTCTCAGTTTCCTTCTTCTTATTTCTCTCCTTCTTTCTTTGCTATAACTCCTTCTTCAATTATTTTATTTGCAGCCTCTGCCAAGATTCAAACCTGGAAATCTCACGTTTCGTTATTCAGTAACTCTACCAATCCAGCCATTCCAAGAATTTTAGGTAACAGAATAGCAAGCTATTTGAGAAGAGCATAATTGTTGACTTTGAAGCTTAGTACTAAATCAATCAATAAAATAAAATCAATAAATAAAATAAAATTAAACTTATAAAACATTATATACATTATTTAGTAAAATGAAGGATAGAGTGGACAAAATGGAGATGTCAAATGTATTTTATAGTATACCATGTGGTGGGAATGACGCAAAAACTGTAATGAGGGGCTGTTCACAAATTACGTAACGCAATTTTTGCATATTTTGATATGCAAAAATATTTTTTTTTGATGAAGATATTTGCATATCTTCATATTTTGTTTTTGTTTGCCAAGGAAAGTTTCACCTCTTCGGAGCGTTTTTCAGAATAGCCACCAATATTTTTTTGTTACGTAACATTTTTACGAACCCCCCCTCGTAACAAATCGTAACAAAACTTTTATGGTTATTGTTATTGTTCTTTGTTTGCTCTAATGTATATATTTTTTCATTATTTAATATGGTGTAAGAATGTTAAATAAATTTTGAAATGAGGATTTTCTAAAATACTAATGTAATTTTATGGGTGTGTAGAAAGAAAAAACAATACTTTACTTTTTTAAATTTTGACATGTGAAAAAAAAGGAAAATATTTTTCTTTCAAATATGTTTGTTGTTATGTTTGTTTTTTAAGAAAAAAACCAATCAAAACATTTTTCATTATTATTGTCCTGAAGAAGCTATCCGAGGGAGAGCGAAATATTGATAAAAATACTCAAATAATCAAATTCTAAAAGACCATAAGCTCAAATAAATATGTATATAAAATATAAGAAAAAAAGGGGTCAAAATAATTAAATATTAAAATAAAATAAAATAAAATAAAAATATTTTTAGTTATTTTCGAAATTATTAGTAACACAGAGGGGATCATGGATTGAACTTAGCCTGGTTGATGTATTACAATACTCTTAATTAGGACAAGTTCAACCCCTACATGATTCTTTATGTCAATATAAATTAAAGAAATGAATAAGATCAACGTTAAATTTGCACTGAATGCCATGAGCTCAATAAAATGAAAAATATATAAAAAAGTTCGTTTTATGAATCATACTTTTCATTGTAAAAACGAAATTGTTCATTCGTGCAGTGAAGAACATTCAATGAAGCCCTCTTATCACCCAAATGAATGAGTTTTCTCTTAGTGTATAATTACACTGTTCTGCAAAGTAACACTTTTTTAGTAGTGTTTTGAATGAAAATAAGACGACTATATGTATTTTGGTGTTCCTAACCCAAATCTGCTTTCAGTTTTTCTCTATTACATAAGAATTTTTTTTATGGGCGTGGCTAATCGCCCCCTAAATTATAGAGTTACGCCCATATATTTCACCATAATTCAGAAGACCTTTCTCCAATTTTAGTGAATTGCACATCAGAAGATGCACTCTAAAATTTTATTTCAAATACAAATACACAATTTGTTTCTTTCGTTTTCCGTTTGGAAGTTATTCAGAAATTAATAGCAAAAAAAATAGTTTTTAAAATTCAAAAAAATAAAAATTTACAGCATTTTACATTTTTTACATTTTCCTAAATTAAACTTCTCTAAGAAAAGAAATAAGCTATAAATAATAAGAATGGATAAGCAAATGTTGATTTTATGCACAATTTAAAGCAGGTATCTCTAATTGTAATAATTTGTATACAATTAAAACATTATTGCAGGCAGGTAACAGCACTAAAAGAAAGTGGTAGATTTTGTGGAGTTTAGGATTACAAAAACTGATGACGGGAACATTTGCTGTTGAAAGTATGTACAGGAGTATGCAGGTAGGAAGGTACGAAGTCTACTTGTTATTGTAGCTCATAACAAACAAAACTATTTGATTGATTTTTGATATGTATCTATTGCATGCTACTGAGATGAGCAATTGCTTCAGTTTTCGCCAGTGACGGCAGAAAAGTGTTTTTTTTTTTTTTTTGGTCAAAATGGTATTTTTGTTTTTTCGGGAAGAAAATAAACATAAACTGACAGCTTTTAGTAACTGAGCGCTCATTTTATTGCTACTACATGCATCTATGTAAATAAATAAAAACACAGGAAAATATTTGCGAATTTATATTTTTTATAAATTTTCCAAAAACAAAAATTTTGCAATTTTTCAAAAAAAAATTATTTTTATTCTATTTTTTTTCCTAATAACTGTAAAATTATTAACAATACCAAAAAATTATTTTTGCAAAGCTTAAAGCTGACATAACTTTTAATCTTTTGACGTATCACATGATAAAATAGGACACTCCGTTTTTAAGTTATGACTAGAGGTCTGGATCAACCTTTACAAAAATCTCCTATTTTAGAAAAAAAAAAAAAAAATCTAGAAAAAATCTAATCCATAGAATTTGAAATTTTTTTGATTTTTGTACATAGGCATAACATGTCAAAAAATATAGTGGTCATCTATGGTTGTTTTGGCTGTTGGGTAGTATAATTAAAAAAAACCTAAACATTTTCAGCCAGATGAATAATTACAATATTGTCAAAAAATGTATAGAATATTTTTAACCACTCTTGAGAACTTACAATTTCTTCCTGACAATATTGTAAGCAAAAGCATTGGCAGTCCATCTACCTAACAATTAATTGTCATTTAACTGTCAATCGTCTGAACATTTTGGCATCATCATTGCTAGTACATTGTCAGGCATTGGCTTATTGTAAGATGCATAAATTCTCAATACATTACAATGGCATTATTGTCAGAGTAATGACAAAGAATATTAAAGAAAAATGTGTGTGTACGAAAAGGAGAGAAAAAGTAAGAGAATAGCATAAATGTGAGTACGAGAGGTAAAAAGTTGCAGAAAAGAGAATAAGCAAATGAAAACATGGTTATTGAACGAGAAAAATAAAGAATAAATAATGACATGTCTGTGTGTGTGTATTTTGATAATGACAATTGGCTGACGGTTTTGATACGTAGAAAATCTTACATCCGTGTAACCTAACAATTTTCGTTGGTAGCTAAATTTATTGTCAGGCAATTGTCTGGCAATGAAATAGTAAGATTTTCTTCCAATTGCACTGAACTGACAATTTTCTTAATGCTGACAATTTTGTATTTCTAGTCGATTGCCAGCATGTTGTTAGGTCTTACAATATTGTAAGATCTGACAACCGTCTAGACAAAGCTTAACACAGGTTAGTGTTAACTTGTACGATAATGAAAAAATATTTGTGGGTCGAGATAAATAAGTCCATATTTCTACATTGTAATAAGAATGCTTATTAGTAAATTATTAAATTGAATAGTTTAAAAGTAAACAATAATTCAATGTTGTTTACTTTGAAACTATTTAGATTTTATCCCAAAATAAATATCTTAATTTGCTGCTCGGCGTAATCAGACTCAGGCTGAAGTTCATGTGCTTCGAACAAGTTTCAATGTAATAAATTTGAATGGTGTCACTACAAATTATTTTATTATTTTGAACGTTTCCTTCATTTTCAACACATACAGCAGCAACACGTTTGAAAAGAGTTCAGTTCCAGCAATAAATTTTATTGAACATGACATTTATTGTCTGCATAAAACGTGCAAACAAAAATGTACGCATACAATTAAGCTTTTCCTTGAAACATCTGTGTGTGTTTCAATCATGATGTTTGCATCATACCTTCAAACAGAAATATTGACACATATGGAGAGCAACAACATTTCATACTATTATCAAGTTTTTTTTTGGTAAAGTTTTTGAACAGTTATTTTCCGTCAATTTAAATTTAAAGTTCAATTTATTGACATCAATAAATTGGCGAATTCAATATGACATCAAGGTGAGAATGATGCAGTCGTGAAAGCAGCTTAGTATTTCAACAATCTAGCCATTATGCAAAAATTAATCTGGTGAAAAAATTGCTGCTATGATCTGTTTCGAAAAATCTGTGGTGAACACTTTAAATAATTGTAGTCAGTATTAACATGTGATTCTACGGCATCCATAAGGTACCGCGATACCAGGTAGCAGCACAAATACAACAAACACAACTTTAGCAATTATTTCATGAATTTTTCTGTTAGAAATAATGTAATTCTGTCACCCATTTGTTCGCATTTATGCATTTGTGTTGTACATCTTGACAGCTCTTCAGGCAAAATCATTAGTCAGCTGGGCTTAGGGTTTGGGAATTCCCGGACTTTTTCTCATGAATTAACATGTGCTATTTAATTTAATTAATTTTTGTTTTAAATGTATATATGTATGTGCACTTTATTATATAATTTTAAATAAAACCAATTAAAAAAGTTTATGACTAAAAATTACTTGTTTGTAGTAGAAGAAAATTTCCCAGGATTCCCGGGAAAATTTTTAAATCACGGGAATCCCGGGAAATTTCCTTCTACTACAAACAAGTAATTTTTAGTCATAAGATTTTTTTAATTGGTTTTATTTAAAATTATATAATAAAGTGCACATACATATATACATTTAAAACAAAAATTAATTAAATTATATAGCACATGTTAATTCAATTTGTGCGAAGAGAGAAATAACTGTAAGAAAATAATTTGAGATCATGTTTCAATAAAAAAAAATATAACAGAATTCATATCATCATTTCGGTAAAAAATAACACCCATATTCTTAAAACTATTGAAGGTTTATTACACGTTTATTTGAAAAATATTCCGTAGAAATACGTCAAATAAGAGCTTAATAAATTTACAGTAATTATTATGAATACGGCCTTTAGTTTTTAATACGACTAAAGCATTAAGTAACTCGCTTGATGTTCGGTTTCATACTTTTGTGGCAAAATTCCCACAACTGTTACTGTTATAAAATCCAACTGTTATAAAATCCAATTTAAACATTTCCCGTTTTCCCGGAAATTTTCAAACATTTTCCCGGAAATTCCCGAAGAAAATTTTTCGAGAATTCCCGAACCCCAAACTCTAGCTGGGCTTGTAAGGTTACCTGGCATTGAGGTACCTTGGGCATTCAATTCCTTAAAGTACGATCACATGTGGCAAATATTTGTCTAAAACATGTTTGTTCATACTTGCCTTAAATATTTACAAAACTTGCTGGACGGTTACACCATGAAAATATATTTTATGGTATTTATTTATACAAACAACAATTAATTAAACAAATATTTATTGTAGAAACTTATTTAACCCAGCAGACAACCTAAACAAATTTTTTTGACAAGTAAAAATATCAACACATCCATTTAAAAATGTTAAATAATTGAAATTTTTCAATAATATTTGAATGGATTCATCCGTAAGAGCATCTTTTGAATCAGTACACAATGCTTGAAAGTTAACTCATAGATAGTTTTAGTATTCGTAATACGTTATTTGTATCCATTCAAAACCCAAAAAATATTCGAATACTAGAACACACATTAAATAAAACTTAAGTGTAATAATAATGTTATTCAATTCAATGTTTAATATTGATAAGTAAAGAAAACAAAAAAAACTTTGGCTCCTCAGAAATAAGATCATTTATTTATGAGAATTGGCAAAGAAGAATTAAGAGTGCTAAATTCAGCTGGTTTGAATTTTATATACCCTTTACAAACAACACTTCTGACCCTCAGGTACGATGTATATAAATTGATATGAAAGCTGTTTGTTCTTATCTCTACCAGTGCTATTTTATATATTTAATAATTTTCATAGTTTCTTGTATGAAGACCACCTTCAGCTTTTAACTTTTTATTGTTTTCCTTGATTACTTTTGTAGAAGCCGGATAACCACCTGTACTGTGAAAGTTTCTGCTCACTAGCTCTTACCGTTCGGGAAACCGGGATCCGTGACTTACGGATGAATGGACAGCGAAGTCTCATAAAATAGTTCTATTCTCACTCTACGAGTGCGGAGCCTTAATACGGACGTAGTGTTTTATATGTGGACCTTTACTCGTTCTAAGTTTTGCTATTTTTAGTAATGGTTCTTTGAGAGGCCTGGCAATTTCACATGTATGGAGTGAAAATTCCAAGTTTCTATCTTTTACGGTTCAAAGGTTATAGCTAATTGAGAAACGAAAGGGTTTCCCATGTATAGGGAAACTTTACAATTTTTACTGGTTACTGTCTGCTGCTGTGTAGACCTGGTAAATGCAAATACTCCCCAAACTTGTGTGGGAGTACCCCACACAAGTGTTTTTGTTTTGCTTTTTTTTGGGTGAGAACGTATGAACCCACATATCCTGCGAAGGTTTTGGCTCTCTAGCTCTCATGATTCAAAAGTTACAGATACTAATTTTTAACGTTTAGTGAATGGCAGGGTACTGCCGAATTCTAGGTTATTGTTGTTGTAGCGGATATGCTGTAAAAATTTCAGCTCTCTAACTCTTGCCATTTCGGAGAATGGGGCCTGTGACAGACAGATTAGGAGGAGGTAGCTCACATTACCAGAAGGTCTGTGGATACGACTAGTGAACAGTTTTTATAAAATCAATTTTTTAGCAAACGGTTACTAAGTGCTATAGTTGCACCTAACTGCTTAAAACAAATATCTTTAATTTAATGATATTAAATTTTTTGAAAAATAAATTCTTTGTAATGTCAGCTCCCTGCTCGGATTGAATATTGCTGTCGTAACGAGAAAGAGAGAAAATCTAATTGTCATATTATTTGTTTATTTTATGCTAATTATTTGCTATAATTCAAAAACCTTGCTCCGTCCTCATGAGGACTAAATTTGATAGTCTCAACTGTCACACTATAGTTATCGATATCAATAGATCTCATGTAGCTAAAAAAGTTTCAGCTTTTGTTATTTTTGCTACTTAAAATACTTTTACGGTTTTGTTAAGCTGGTCTCCCATTTCTATCCTTCTCACCAAACCAAATATGCACTAAATGTTTTTTCTTTGTTTTATATTCGTATTCAATACTTCATACTTACAATCAATAGTTTGGCAAATAAAACAGTAAACAGTTTTATATCTTAACTTTACCCAAATGACTGCTTATTATCTGCGGAAGTGTTTTCACGTTGTAAAAATAAAAGAAATAGTAGTGAAAAAAGTTTGTCCTACAATTTATCAGTTGACTTCTGGGATTCAGAATTGTAGGGATTTTGTAACAACTTTGTTTACATACATGTGTATTTGTTATCGCTAGCGTTTGTGTAAAATATATAAGTTTAAACTTTTTAAGTTTTAAGCCACAACATTAATATGTAACTATTTTACTTAAAAATAATATAAATAAAGTTTTTTATATTCCCAGATATTTTAATGACATTTGCAAGGAGTAGCTAAAGACACACACATACAAGATGTTTGCATATTTTCTATATATGTATATGTACATGGTATAAACTTTTCTGAGGAAGAGTTTAGAACGAACAATAGAGGCAACAAAATCTGGTGAAGTAATTTCTGCAAGAGTAAGTGTTACCAATGCTCAGGGGGGATAAGAAAAGGTGGAACTTTAAAGAAAAGTTATGATTGTATGAGCAAGTTTTTATTTGCTCCAACAGGTTTTCGTATTTGTTCTGTTTTCAATATAATAATTTTAAGCGATAATTTTAATATTCTCGGCTAAAGCATTTGCTATTTCTGTATGTGGTCAGTGACATTTAATGAATGATGAAATATCTAATTCATAAGAACTTTGAATTCAATTGATTTTCAATGATCTAGTGCATCAACAGTGGACGCTTTATATGACTTTTTATTCATAAACATCCGATAGTAAGTTAATAAAATAGTATTTATTTTACTATTTGTTTTGGCAGTGCCCATAAGCAAGCTGCAAATTGTTATATAAACAAAGTAAAAAACAGACATTTTTCAAGTCGTCATGAAAATGGGAACTTTTTATTGATTGTGATCAGCTTAATTAAAAATATTATTGCTAGCTTCACAATTTTGAACCTGCTAGAGCGTTCGCATTAATAAAAAGCATAGAGACATTTACAAAATCTTGAAATTTATTTTTATTTTATATGTGTTTATGTGAATGCCCTAACAGGTTCGAAATCGTGAAACTGGCAGTTAACAATAATTTATTTTTATTTTAACTTTTAAGCAATAACCAAGAAAAATGCATTTTTAGGTTTCCGTACTCATAGAGTAAAGACGGAACCCTATTACATACCCTATTCTACGATACGGTAAGAGCTGGAGAGCTGAAATTTGCACAGTACATGCGTTTAACGGGCGCTACAACAACAGAACGGATAACCTGTTATTTTGTACTTTAAAGTAACAAATTTGAATTGCATTTTAAACTTTATGCTAACTGCTTTTAAACTTAACATAATGCTTTATTTCATTTATAGATGATTAACATACATATATGTAATATTTTCTTGTATTTATCTAAATATTTTATCGATGTTTTGCCAATCGGCATAATTTGTTAATAAATAAAAATAAGAATCTGCTCTGCTGATAGCTTGGAGCCCATTAATTTCTCATATATTCTGAAACTTTACCCAGTTGTCTAAAAAATCTCAAATCAAATTGCAGTTGTAATTCCTGGCTGTGATTTTTCTGTAACAAACAAGTAGTCCTCAGGCGGGCAGTAACTATAAAAATGTTTAAATTTGGCAATTAGTAAACATTTTTTCTTTGTATTTTTTTTTCAAGCTCAACAAATCAAAATCGTTAAAGGCACTGAAATGGCAAATATGGCAAGAGTCAGACTAAAAAATCTCTACAGCTCTTACGAGCCATCTTTAAAAAACAGAATTGCAAAATAAACAAAATGGCAGATTATGATACACCAAAAAGTATTGAATTGAAATTTGCACACCAACTGAAAAAAAAACCTTCAAAAGGGAATATGGGAAGCAGCAGCAGTGGGGGAAGAAGAGAACAAGCAAGAAATATGGAGGATGCAGCAACATAAAACATAATACTTTATTTATGGGATTTAATTTCCTTTATATTGAGGATTTCATTTCCAAGTTCTTTTTTCCTATTTTCTTTCATACCCGGAGATTTACGGATTGTCAAATGGGTATTCAAATGTTTTTATACATATGTTTGTCTGTATGTTATTTTGTTTGCTATTTTGTTTTGTTTTCTTCTCTCTTTCCTGCAATACAATTCAATAGCTTTTATATACAAGAATTTATCGCTTAAAAGCATTTAAAGCAAAACAAATCTGTTTCCTTAACTCTTAAGGATTTTAACATTAAAAAACGATTTAGAAGTTAATAACAGTTAAAGTATTGTAACAGTGTTTCATGCAAAAAGCTGTGTACATAGCAACTTACAAAAAAATTTTCTAATTTAAAAAATAACTCAAACTGCGAACTAGCTTGCATAGAATAATCAGCCTAGATATATGCCTCTAATTGTCGGCTGGTCAGTGCATATTAGAAAGTGGAAAGAGTTTTACATACATATATCCTGATATTCTGCTGCGCATGTGTAGCGATATGTGTTGGTCTTTATCATAGAAATCAAGGAAACCTATTAACAGAATATTCACACTCACTGTCTGCCCCAGCTTCGCAGGGGCGCTTACGAAAAATTTTAAAATTATTGGTTTTAGCTCACCTTAATTTTAGCTCAAGTTAACCTTTTGCTACCTTTAATTAAGTGTATCATACTTCGCTTGTTTGTTGTTCTTTACCACCTACAATTAAACACTCTTCACTTCTTTGTTAAATTGCCAATTAAGATATATTTTCTTATTTCTTTCTTCTTCTCGTTCTGCGATTAATAGAGTTTTGTTTAATTAGCGTAAACAACATGTTTTATTTAATTTTTTATATAAAATAAATAAACTTCTCTCCTGTAATATACATATATACGTACGCATGTTTATGTAGGTATATAGAAGGGGCCTCAAGGTCAAATCCCTTGTTTACACGTCCGCACAATAAAACTCTGAGGAAAGAAATACGTGATACGGAAATTTTGTTTTGGAAGTTGTGGTATCATTAGTTATTATGACTGTGTATTAGTTATTATGACTGTTTAGCTTTTTCAATACAAACTGAGCAATTCTTGTATGAACAAGTGTTGCTTGTATGCTTTGATGTTAACTGAAAATTAACAGCATCAATTTATGATCAAAACGAATTTATCGGCATGATTTGAACGTTGATTTTTTTGAGATACTAAATTTTTTAATAGCACATTGCTGAGATGCCAAAAACAGTATTGCTTTTGAATAGTTAAGATGTAAAAACACTGCTTGGTATTAAGTAAAATAGAAAGCTGTGACTTTTTTTGCTTTGCACAGTATACTTTGTAAGCAAAGAAAACAAAATTTTATATAGAAGAAGTTTTGATGCCAGAAGCAAAAAAAAAATACCTTTTGCTGCCAAGCTCAACTTGTATGAGTTCGTCTTCGGCGCGACCATTTTATTAAAAATTTCGCAGCAGGCCAAGTCGTGCATTTTTATGTATTAGAAATTCAATTAGTTTAATGAAATGACTTAGAATTTATTATACGATGTAGTCCTGTAGCAAATTAGTAATTTAGTTTTTTTTATACTCTACAACACAAATAAAATATAACTGAATACGAATTGTTCTTCCCTTGAATAGCTTGAAAGTGAAAATTTCTTTAAAATTATTTTGAATGGAATAGTTTTACATATCCATCGAAAATCGAGAATACCATTTGAAAGGGAAAATTATAAAATTTTTACACGTTTGTCTATAGAGAGGGATACAGGCCAAAAAAAGAAATCAGGGGCCAAATTCTGGCACTCGTGATTGAACGATTTCGTTACAGAATGCTGTGTGTTTGTTGCTCATTTTGTTTTTGCTCTACATTGTTTTTATTATCGAGTATATTCGATCACGAATGCCAGAATCCGGCCCCAGCATTGGCACAAATGAATTTTAAGGACCACGAAAGTTCATGTTTCTTCCAAGACTTTTTTTACTTGTATGTATATTTTTTTAAGTTTTGCTTGACAAAAAGCCTGTACGGATGAATAGAAAAAACGAAGCAACTTGAAATTTGTTTTGCTTATTTTCATTTGTTCATATTTTTCTTTCTTTTGTAATATTGGGTGTAATTATTGCAATGACAATAACAAATGTTACAAAAAATTTCATATTATTTTTATTGTAATAGAAGTACATACGTTTGGTGAGAGAAATCCCCCTATTACCTTTAATTTTCAAGTGGGAAGCGTAAAATGTGCATTTACGTGTTTGTTTGAAAAAATATGGACACATATGCACGTATGTTTAAATGTATGTAATTAATATTTTGCTGATACTATTATTTTTGCACTAGAAAAACTCGTAAAAGACAAAATTAAATCATTATTCGACGGCATAACAGATATAAATGGTATGAAGCCACAGTAATTTTGATGCATGCCGCCTTCTTTGCACAACTTCACCTTCACCAAACGGAACAATAACTACTAATATATATTGAAGAATTATCTCCATGGCATTTGACACAGTAAATCAAAGTTATACAAAAACTAAGGTTTTTTACAAATTTTAATCTTTTTGCAACTTGAAAAGTATTATCAAAAGCTACTTACGATGTTAAATATTTATCGAACAAATAAGGATATTATTTATAAACAATATAAAACAAATAACAATAACACTCGTACTAAAAATATATTTATTTTAAAGTTGTATATTCAAAAATTAACTTCATTATTTATTCGCTATAAGGGCCAATTGAAATTTAATATTTTAGGTCTAAAAAAAACCTTAGTTATTGCTAAACGACTAATCAGTAGACTCGAAAAATCTAAAAAGGATATTTGAAGCCCAAGTACTCATTCCTAAATTCTCATGAACAAAATGAGAATCAGAAATGTTCAAACAAATAATTTATGCAGAAAATATTTTACTTCTTGCAACACCTTTACCATTCTTAGTACTTAATCACAACGGGTGATCATGGACTACCACGACTTGTTTTCTTGAAATTAAAGGTTTTATGAATATTCAAAAATGAATTTAAATAATTTTTCGCTATAAAAATAATTGAAATTCATTATTTTAAATCTAAAAATGTGTGTTAAATTTTTTTTATTGCTTTGGTATTTTCTTGACTGGTTTAAAAACCCATCAACTTATCTCCGGATTATAAAAAGTAATAAAATTATTTTTCTTTTAAGTTTATCAGGTTCGAGTTGTTTTTATATTATTTTTGTGATTGATCTTAACTAAATAAGACAAAGAAGACATCAAAGACATTTAGCAGGGTGGATAAATAGCAAAGTTGCTGCTAATACTCGTAGTGTCTTACAATCTCGGCACTTGTACCCCGAAGCGTATGAGTGATAACCATTTCAATGCCATGACTCGCCATAAATTATACGCATGCAGGCTTTGTTTCATGGTTTTGCTAAAACGTCCTAAACTTGCAAGTGTATGTCCAAATCAGGTATACTATAGATATATTAGTTTCAATTGACACAAAACTGTCAAAGATCCTAACACCGGTTGAAACTTGTTGACTTCAACAGCAATTTGACACATTTTTAATAGGCTGTAAAATTTCGAGCGGCTTTTTTACCTTATTGCACCTTTCCCGCCATTTCCGATTATACTATTTTTGTATATTGCCAAAGCTTGACAACATTTTGTGTTAGCCTTCTTAAGACATCGACACAAAGAGTTACAAGCACAGGTGATCGGAAACGTTGCAAACTTATTGCAATTACAGTTATAGCTTGAAGCACTACAACGATAACTCGTACCAGATACAAAAAATTATTTACTAAAAATTGCTTTACACTTTTCAAAAATAACTTTTTAGTTGTTTTCTATTCACTCTTTTTGCCACCTGCAACACACATATGGGAGTGTTTGGCGAAAAATTTTGAAGGGACAATAAAATTGTTCGGCTTCTATACCTTCTTACAACTCCTGGATTGAATTCACATTGACAAATTGGCCTCTCTTCACTTGACGTGAAAATCACTTGTAATTATAAGTATTTAGGTAACCATTTATATATTTGATTTTTATTAATGGGTATTATTGCTATCATATTCCAAAAGTATCCTACTGGCTATGTGTTGGTGATGGGCAAACCTGTGTTTTAAGTTGTGAATAAGATAGAAACAAATTTCAATTCGCCAACGAATCCAGTCCAAAGCATTTCGAATTATTGTCAACGCTGAATTGTGAATTAGAGTAGAGGTCATACATTGAGATCTTAATGTCAAAACAGTGAAATAAGTCATACGTATCAACAGCCTAACACACAACTGTTTTAATGCAAAATTCCAACATGGAGCTCGGACAATATGAAGCCCGCAAACGAAGTCATGGCACAGAGAAAACTTAAGCGATATGAGCCATCACAACTACTTACCCATTACTATAAGGATCCAATTTGCTGTTTAAAAAGAAATGATTTTTATATTTTTATATGTATATCAAATTTTTATTAACATACGATATAAATTACCCTTAGTACAGATTTAAGTTAATTAACACTCCAAATAAGTACATCCAATTACTTATTGTCACTTTGCTGATAGGTGTAATAAAATTGGTTAAAAAATGACATGTCAGCGTACATTAATAAAGTAATTTTCTAAATTTTTTTTTTTAAGAAGAACTAATGAAAAATCCTCAACCTAACCTAGCATTAAAACATTGTTATATTAGTCTCTCAAAAACCATACTAAGTCGATAAAAATATCTGAAATTTTCTTCATTTTCTGAATTTTGACAGAGTTGCAAAAAGACAAATCCCGTTGTGTTGAGTTGCTTGTCTGGTTTTTTGATCTTGGAGTTCTTTTTCTTTGAACATGAAAACCATGAAAGTTTGTTTTAAATCAAGTCTCTTTTTTTTATCGAAGGTTTCTCTTTTATTAGTTATGTATCTTCCTCCTGCTGTGCAGTAGTAAGAAATCTAAATGTTCCTTTCTTACTTCAGCAGATATACGATTAAATTTTGATATGATATTTTTTTAACATATTTGGTAATTATGACTGGTTAAAAAAAGCAAATTTAAGTACAATGCTTGATATGCTTCAATTCAATTGTATGCAATAGTTTAAGGAAATATGAGGGCATATTTAAGTGGACTTTTTATAATAATTTTTCAGCAATCAGCCGAGTTAATTTCTCATGATTTATAGACTCAAACCGAAAAAAAACTGATTTCAATTAGGGATCTGTTTTTCCATAGAAAATTTGTTGTACATTGCGTCAGCTTAAGAATCTTGATAAAATATTTAATAAGGACAGTAATCATCAATTTAAAGAAATATGACTTATAAAAATCTAAGTGCAACCAACAAGAAAATTCGTGACAATACGAACGCCCGAGAATATGAATTTGTGTGAATTTAGCCTCATGGCTCAGCTACATTATTAACATCCTACCTTTAAAGCAGTGTAAAGTATTTTCATTATCTTTAGGTATGCAGTTATTTCATTGAAAATTGTTAATAATATGCTGACGTTGAAACCGTTGCTAGAGTTGGCCTCATGCACTTCCATTTCAATTGATAAGATTTTTAAGATTTCATACGGAGAATTTAATTGGTGTTTGCCCAGGCTTTCATTTATACAGCTTTAAGTTAAATGTTGATCTGTTTTACCTGCAAAAGGTGTATATAAAACTTTTTTCTATACAATACAATAGTTAAATTTTTCTTAGTGTAAAATTAAAAAGAATTTGCTGCACAAAAATTTCAATTTTCTTTATAATAAGGAAACATCACAAATTTAGAAAACTGAGGGTAAATTCAGATTTGTTTATAACATTGTCACGGCATTAACAATCTGCATTTGAATATGACAGAATTCGTTTAAAGGGCCTTTAGAAAACAAGGGTGTTAAAAAAGCTACCACACACCGTTGCTAACTTTACACCCGCTCAAATAGAATAGCGGTACTCAGCGTTTGGTGCGTTTTTGGTTGCGACTATTTGCGTTTGCGATTATACTGCAACTGATATTGAGCACCCTTTTTAACAACTTTGCAAATTTTATTGCACTCCAAATAACAGCTGATAAATTAATACACAATTTTTAATTTTTCACGTTTTATTCTTTTGGTAATTGCTGGTGGCTTCATCTTTACTATTTTTTGTTTGCTTTGTTTTAATATGTCAGCTGTTCGAGTGTCAGTGTTGCAAACGCAATACTCATGCGAAAAGAGCAACACGTAATTTACCCAGAAATGCAAAAATATTGCGAGTGCAACTTTGTATATTTTGTTGTTGGGTTGCAAAGAAAAAGCAACGATTTCTTGCATTCCCACTTACGCAAGACATTTGCACCAAATAATGAACTGAGCTAGTGACATTCATTTCATAGCAAATGATTCAATCATTGTGTTATTTGAATTTAATATAAATAGCATTAAATTTTGCTTATTATTTTCTAAATTTCTTTAAGATTTTGCTCATGTACTTGTTGAAAACATGATTTTGTTATTTAAAAAGAAATGGCATCAGAGAAGTGTGTTTGCAAATTAAAAATTCTATTGTTATTTTGAGATTTAAAATGTGTAATAAATGCTAAGGAAAAGAAACCGCAAATAGAAAAGAACAAATTATTGCCATTAGCTTAAATTAAGCATTCATTTTACAGATACATACTCAAATATTCATCACGAAATATTGTTGCTGCATAGAGTTTTCATTTTATAGAAATTTTATTTTTAATTTATCTATTTAATTTGTTATATTTTTTGCTCATCTTTTTTATTGCATTCTTTTGCTGAAATAAAAAAGACTAGAATAATGATGGTTTTATCTTCGTCAACCATCCGTCCAACATACCGCCAACAACAAAAACTACAACTGATGAATAATATGTCATCATCATCATGTTGTGGATGTGTGACACTGTTACTTTCTGCCATTGGCTGTTTATCTGTCTGTCAGTCTGCTCGCTATACTCCGCTTTCTCTTCATGCTCAGAGTAATTTGTTTTGTTCACTTCTTTTTTGTTTGCTTATTTGCTGCCATAAATCTGATGCTGGCGCTGTTCATGAATAAAGGATAGATGACGCAAAAGCTTAGTCTTTGCCATGAAAGTTTAAATGTTGTTACAGAGCTCTATTTTGTTTGCATACGATTAATTCCATGGTCACATGTACATGATACGAGTATATATGGCGATATGCTTCTTCTCATGCACTTAAATGAGCCGTGAAATATGGAAAGGTATTTTTAGGAAAATCTGGCTAAATTTGTTTTTTTATCTTTAATATTTTTTTAAATTTGTTAAACTTTTTTTTTGACAAAATGAAAAAGCTCAAGTAATCCTTTAATTTACCTTAGATGCCTTAAATAAACATATGTTCAAGCAAAAATAAAATAAACAAGTAGGAAGTGTGCCATATTCGGTTGGGCCTAATCTTAGATACCCTTCACAATGATATATGTACCTTTCTGATTGCTTTTTGGCGCCAAAAGTTGTTTTATTTGGCTTATACGCTATATCTCGGGTATATATGGACCGATTTCAAAAATTTTCGGATTTTGCCTTTAAACATATAACTATATGTACCATTCTGTTCGATTTTTGGTACCAAAGGTTGTTTTATTTGGCTTTTAGAGCTGACTTCTTGAGAAAACGGGAGGGGTGCATATGGGCCGATGTCCAATAATGATCTAATTTTGCCTCTAAACAGCCTAAATGTACCATTCTGATAAATCTTTAGTGCAAAAAATTGTTTCGTTCGGCTTCCAGGACCGACTTATTGAGATATCGGAAGGTGCTATATTTCGGGTGTATATGGGCCGATGCCAAAGAATTTTCCAATTTTGCCTTTTAATAGCCTATATGTACCATTCTGATTGATTTTTAGTGCCAAAAGTTGAAAAATCGGGATACGCTATATCTCGGGTATATAAGGGCCGATTTCAAGTATTCTTCGATTTTTAAAATCTTATGGGCATTAGAAATGATATGGCTAACTTTTGAGGTAAATTTTTTTTTTAAAAATCTGACCAAAAAATGGCCAAAAATACCTCTCAAGACCCGGCTTTTTGGATATGGCTGGACGTGAACCGATCTTACTGAATTTCAATAGCAGACCCGCTACTGGAATTTAACACATTTTATGGAAAAAATTAGGTTTCTATCTCAAACCGGTTTCTCAGCAATGGTATTTCAACGACTAGAGACGGACATCGCTTAATCGTAATCTCTATTGATTCTGATCCAGAATATATATACTTTATGGGGTCTCAATGCGTTACATACGGAATCACAAACTTATATATACCCTTTCACATTTTTGTGAAGGGTATAATAAACACAGCTTTTAATTTTTGCATATTTTGATATGTGATGGATTACGATCAATTGCGAAAGAGAATCGACTTTCGACCAGACTATATACTTATATTAATCCCAGTCAGCGGCATATAGGAATATGAAAATGTTTTCATAAAAATAAGAAAACACGGTTTATCTTAAACTTTGTATTTTCAGAACGTTTTAGCGGCGAAACCGATTTCGTACTAATGCATGGTTTTATCGATAACAAGAAAGATCGACATGTTTTAAATTAATTGTTCGTTACTTACATTTTACTGTGAACTTTTAGCCCTCCACTTCATTTTTTTAGGGTTCTTTGCTCATAGAAATCAGCAGTACCATATTGCTGGGATTTTGCTGTC
Source organism: Sturmia bella (assembly GCA_963662145.1). Lineage (NCBI taxonomy): Eukaryota > Metazoa > Arthropoda > Insecta > Diptera > Tachinidae > Sturmia > Sturmia bella. The sequence goes on along the minus strand of OY759171.1, from coordinate 28,717,596 downwards.
CATTGCAGCGCACACTATTCCAAACGCTAATAGCTAGAAAACTGAAATTTGGCCAAGATATATCATAACTCTGCTGCTTTAAGTACCAAAAAAAAAAGAAGAAAATAGTGGGTTTCCGTCTACAACAAACTGGGAAAATACTAGGGACTATTTAATACAGAATCAAATTTGTGCGAGTTTGCTAAGTTTTAAGTTCATAAAATTTGTATTCACTTTTAGCAATCGTACTAGTATTGCCGTCTTGTAGCCATTACTGCCAGTTGACGTTTGAGATTTCACTATTTGAAAAAAGAAATTTAATTTTTCTTGCTCATGATTTATTACTATGCTTTTATAAAAAGTCGTTAACATTATACTGCTCATTAAATACTATTTTATTTAGAACTCAGGGTAGACTGCTTTCAAAATCTTTATCAAATTTTTTGTTTGTTTTAATCTGTTTATTATTGGAGTTTTAAACTTTTAAATATTTAAACAAACTTATGTGCACATCAAGGTAATTATTTATAAATGTTTACTAATTTGTGAGAGCTTATTATAAGCCTTCATGAATTTGCGTTATTATTAGCAGCACGTGTGTATTTGTGGGCGTTACCAAATACAATGGAAACCCAAATCACGCTTATACACACACACACACACTCACACAAATATGCATGCAAGCAGGCAACACTCAATCGCATACACAAATACAACTATTTTAGTTTTTTAATTTTATTATTCCTGGAAATATTTCATTTATAAGCTTAATTAAGAGTTTGGTACTCATGTGATTGCCAAAATTATTGTGAATTGTATAAACAAACATATTTCCAAATAATTCCATTTTAATGGTTTAAATGCTTTCAATGGAAAAACAGATTTGTTCATAAAGACTAACAATGGCAAAACATGGCTGGAAAAAATATGAAATTTCTGCGCAAAATTTATTTTCAAAACCTTTTCCAAAGAAAAGCTATGCTACGCAGTAATAATATAATTTGGTTAATTTATATTTTCATTAAAACTGCAATATAACTTTGCAATAAAGTTCCGCTGCCTCGAAAAAACTACATAACCTTAAGAAAGGTGCAACATTTTTCTTTCTTATCAGTGGCTGAATCTAAATGATATGAGTCACCATACTGATTTATATTAATTTACTCGTATAATTTAAAGATATTCAGTGCTGTTGTAGAATCTGATTGCTATCAGAATTAGAATTGAAATCGACACAGTATTAATTTTGGTGTCACTGGAATAGTTATTTCTCATTTTTGTGTTCGAATCAGAATTGTGTCAGAACTAGGTGTCTGAGGATCTGTTTTTATCGCTTATTTTTTATCGGAAATAATCTGATCAGCTGACAGGTGGCAGATTTGTATGTTTGTTTTAGGCTGGTAAATACAATTTGGCTCACAATGTAAGTAAATTTATTTTTTTATTTATTAAACTAAACAAGCAAAACTTTTCACTATTATTTTATCACCAATAGGGGAAAACATAGGAATCAAACACAAAATTAGATATTTTTAAAGTTTATGGAAGAGAATAAGGATATAGCAACCGGTTACACTAAGCGCCATAAGGTGCTGGTAGAATCTCTTTGGCAAGAGCTATCTCAATCTTTCAACAGTGCTGGACCACCTCATCTCATTAGTTTCTACTTACAAGCATGGCATTCATACTACAATACTCCTTTCTATTAAAATATACATAAATGCTCACCCACAGCAGGTTTTATAGTTTTGATGTGCGTTCCATCAATACAACGGAATTCTATATTTGGTGAAGAAATGGTTCCTACATCTTCCTTTTTGATTACCATCCATTGTTAGCTTCACCCACTGAGGGCACACATGCCTTTGCAAAACTTTTAGTACGTTGCTTAAGACAATTGACACCGTACTTCTGGCGAGACAAACGGAACCATCATTTCCTATTGATTTTTGATATGATCCTTCTGCCAAAAAACGCAATATCGCCGCTAGCTGAACAATACAGGAAATGTTTGAAGGAGAGGCAAATGAACTTTGGCAATGTTCAACAGCATTTGAAAAGCCTCTTTGTTTCAATGGAATTGGCTAATAAATCTGTTTATTTATTATAGCTAAAACACCTTTGGCATTCTTGTACATACTATATGTATAGTTATGCTGGTCCGGCAGCTCCTATGGGTTGGTGTAGTCCTTTAAAATTTTCAGTTTCAATTTTTCATTGTTGTTTTCCTCAATCAATGTATATAATTTAATATACAAAAAAAAAATATTTATCAAAATATATGTGAAAATTTTCTGCAAAATGTAAACAACAGCACTACCAAAACAAAACAGCGGATTCGAATAAGGGTTTTACTGACACATGTTGGAATCAGCGCAAAACCAAGACGATTTCATGACACCAATTCAAATCAGAGTTGACTTTGAATTCTGATAATTCACAATTCTGACTTCGATTCTGCAATAATCCTGATTTATACTTGCTTTTGTTTTGAGCAAAACTATAAATCATATACATACATATATACACAGAGAAAACACAGGCATTAGCCAAATATATATACACAGTGAAATATTTTTGTATTATTAGCTAACAGATGGGAGATGATATTATATCAGTACCTGGCTTGTAGCCCTAACCTGATGGTGGCTGAAACCAAGTGGGGTAATTCTGACGTTGCACCACCGTCCCCTAGCAACTGGGTATACTACTTGGGTGACCATCGATTTGCTACTTTTCTTGGGCCCATAATATAAACCCTTTCTGAGGAGTTTAATCTATATCATGTGTGCCTATGTGAGTCATCACTATGGCTGGTAGTGCGAAATTCCAAGAAATATCACGTCTTTAGCCAGCCTTGATAGACCCACCATTTCAGTTATGCAATAGCATAAGGGCCCATTTGGACCCCCGAGTATAGGCTCGAAGACCATATAATCAACGCTAGCTGCCATACAAATATATGGTACCAACCGAAGCTAGCATGTCTCAGTTAAGAAGGGCTCCTCAACCTTTTCCGGGTGAGGTGACCTCGTAGAGCCAGACTGGTAGTACGGATCCCCGTACTATCACATAGTCCTTCAAGGAAGTGTTTCTGAAGGTCCGTCAGGATTCACCGCAACCCCTCAGGGCCACCCTAAGATTTTTTATTACTAAGACACCGAGGTATCTTTCACCCCATCTACCCTGATAAGCCAGTAGGTGTTGCCTTATCTGGGAAAGATGAGAAAGACGAAATATGTGACTCTGGGTGGACATGTTAATATCTATGGTAGGTATAACTGTTAACGATAACCTTTCCCAAACTCAACTCAACATTTATTTAACATTTGGCCACCCTAAGATTTTTTATTACTAAGATACCGAGGTATCTTGCACCCCACCCCCCCTGATAAGACAGTAGGTGCTGTCTTATCTGGGAAAGATCAGAAAGATGCAATATGTGACTCTGGGTGGGCATGTTAATATCTACGGTAAGTATAACTGTTAACGATAACCTTTCCCAAACTCAACTCAATATTTAATTAACATTTGGCCACACTTTATATCAAATCTTAGCCGTCAAATAAAGGAACCATTGTTCTCTTGTCTTGGCCAAGTACACGGATACAAAGGACTAAAAATTCATATACATATCAACATACATTTGGACCCATCCACAAATACCAATGGAAATAAAAGTGTGTGAAAAGAGTAAATACGTTAAATTTCACAAGAGCCTATTTAAGGTTGTCTTTGATCGAGGAACAAAAACAAAATTTACAGCGAACAATTATTTGATCATACAAAAAGTTTGCAAGAGCAAACACAAGTGAACACAAATTTGTTCCCAACATTAATTGCATGCGCTTAGCAAATAAACCAATGAAATATCCTGTTGGGAGATTTAATGTTTTTACGTTTCTTCTCTGTTTTTTTCTTTTCGTGATTGTTTGTCGATGGATATGTATGTTTGTTTATACATTTTTAGTTGCTGATATGCATGTATTTGAACTGAAAAACGGTAGAGAAGAAAGTTGTCGTCCCGTTGTTTAGGGTAAAATGGACAAACAAAAGCTTAAGTGTGACCATACTTTTCGACATGACTTGAATATGTGTGTGTGTGCGTGTGTAGTGAGTTACCGTAATAACCAACGAAACAATCATCCGCTATCGATTTTGAACTACTACAAAAAAAAAAAGAAGAGCAAGGCATAAAGCACCGTTGTCTTCTTAAGTATTAAATACATTTTGCTATTTCTAGTTTTTCCTTACAAATCCCTGAAGTGAGATATTTTTACGGCAATGTTATGCTACAATATTATCAATAAAATAAATTTCGATTTGAATTTTGTTTGACGACACCCTTTTTAACATTCTCAAGTGCAGGCTGATGCTATTGGTTGTATGCGAGGGTAACTATTATGCATTACGCATTAATTTTAATTTTATTGAGAAAGATTTTTTTGCGATAAAATTGGAGTGATCAAGATTTTTGAAGAAAACAACAACTGCATTACAACAGTTCAAAGTGTTAATAGCTTGTGGTCCAACTTTATTAAAATAATTCATTATTTAGTTGTTATGTCTCAATCTTTCTTTGTTTTATTTTAAGAAGGACTAAAAATCCAAAATTGAAAAACCTTCATCGTATCTTATATAAAATATTTTCACTTAAGTATCTGCAAAAACAAAAATGCTGTCATTTGTGTCAGTAAAACGTAGAAGCTGTTATGAACTTCCTAAAAAAAATTCTTTTTTAAGTAAGAAGGTGGTGGTATCGCTTAAATTCAATGTTTTCTGTACTACGCGCTTTTCTTATAGTAAATAAAAATAAAATAAAGTAACAAAAATATTTGTAAGAAAAAAAAATTTCTATTTTCTTGCTAAAGGAAGTAAACACTGTAAAAATGAAAAAGAATTGCAAAAATAAGCACACAAAACTAAAGGGATGTGGTAGCAATGTGTACAATGCGCTTGAGAAAATGTTAAGGTGTCAGGAAAAAATTGTTAAAAACATGAGTTAAGAAATAGAATTTATTCCAAGGACACGTGTTCTTAATGCAAACACACGATACTGTTGAATCTACTTGTTGGAGATGTTCTAAGAAAAGTAAAGTTTTTAATATTTTTTGTTAGATAAGAGCAGAAATTCAATTTGTATGTAAGCATAGATTTCTCATATGCTATCTAAGTCATATTTACTTGTGTCAAATTATTGTTTTGAAAACATTAAGAACTTAACTTAATATTGGTTTTTATCGAAATTTAAAAAAGCTGTTGACAAACTGGTTGAAATTAGTTTAGAATATTTTAAAGTTCTAGAATTCCTACGCATTTTCACTGTAGTGAACTCCTCTAAAAAGAAGCTCTTAACATTTTGAATTTATTTCACAAACGCAGCTTTTTCGTTTCAATGTTTCAATGTTACAGGGAATTTTGATACAGTGCAGGTTTCTTTACAATGAAAGAATTTTTCAGATGTAAATTTTACTTTTTTGCTTTTATTCCCCATATACGATCCATTATCTTAAAAATTGTAATATTTTATAGTCTTAATAGACACCCCCAAAAATAAAAGCCTGCGCTCTGGAAAAATATCAGTAGACACTCTTGAAGGATGTCAGTCATACACTTTTCTTCTCAGCAGGTAACCTGACACGTATTGGGACTGCAAACAGAACATTTGTTGACGTATTTGTTTATGTTTTTTGTCACCCATTTGAAGTCGCTCATAGGCAGTCAAGGCCTTAAAAAAAACTTCCGTTTAAGTGCATGTGTTGTGATTTGAGCCTAGAACCTAACTACTACCAGTCCAGCCACTCCCGCAAACTATCGAAGTAGTTAAAATAAATTCAGTCAAGTACGAGGCTGACTCGCACACTTAGCATTCCGTACGTATGTGTAATGTACGTATGGAATGACATATATGAACACATATATTGAATAAATTTCATCTCTCTGTCTCTCACAGCTTGAAAGTTTCGTTTAACAGCTACTTTATGTTGTATGGGGACACCTAGTAGTTTTCGACTTGTTGTTGTTGTTGTTGTTGTTATCATTTGCTGTTGTAAGGCGCCTGGGAATATATACACTGTGGGAATTTCTGCTCTATATTTCTTACGGTTCGAGAGTTATAGCTGTTACTCTACGTTGTAAATGGACACCTGGTAGTTTTACAGTTTTTGCAATTATGCAAATTTCATCCATCTGTCTCTCATGGTTTAAGAGTAATGGCTAGTTGTTACTTTACGTTGTATAGGGACACCTGGTAGCTTTCGACTTGTTGTTTTTAGTATGTGTTGTTGCAGGGCATATGTTGCATACATATGTTGTGCGAATTTCAGCCCTCTGTCTTTTACAGTTTAGCAGCTACAGTTAATTGCTACTTTACGTTGTATAGGGACACCTGGTAGTTTTCGACTTGTTGTTGTCCTTAGCATTTGTTCGTGTAGAACATCTATAAATACATACACTGTGCGAAGTTCAGCTTTCCCCTTACGGCTCGAGAGTTATAGCTAATTGTAAATTTTCGTTATTTGGGGACACCTGGTAGTTTTACTTTGTTAATATTTTTATTATTTGTTGTTTTAGCGGCAACGTACAGTAAAATCCTGTGAAAATTTCAGCTCTCTAGCTCCTACCGTTTCGGAGAATAGACGCCGCACAGTGGGGCCAAACGCAAAAAAAAATCATAAATCTGTATCTTTGAAACAAGCGAGCTCATTATATAGCAATTAATAAAGGAATTATGGAGGAGGACTTAGAATTTAAAAGTAATTAAATTTGAGCCACCCTGTCGTATCACACGTTGACCTACAGGGTGTCAAAGTTGACTACCTCGGGTATGAAAAAGTTTGGTCCGATTTTTGAAAATTTACATTTTGCGAAAAGCAAATTGATAACTTAACAAAACGCATTTTAGTTTTGATTGATATCATAAATAGTTTAAAAGATATTTGGTTTTGAATTTCGAAATTTTTGTTTTTTGCCTTGACTTTGTTTCTTATTTTGCAAATGTCTCCAGTAATGGCATAGCCAAAGGCATAAAAATAGTTTTAAACTATTTCTTAGATATATTTCAATATTACACAAAAGAAAATTTTTAATTATCGTGAAACGTGTGCTTGTGAAACGAGAGCAAAGTCAAGTCTTTGAAAAATTAGTGAAAAATGGCCAAATTTTTACTGTTTGACTTTTTTTTTTAAATTGTTTAATCAAAACAAAAGTTTTTAAAAATTGTCAAAGTATAGGCTTTGAAATTTACTATATTTCTAGTTTTAAACTGAAAAAAGAATGCACGCTACACCCAGCAGAGGACGAATTCGGACAATTTTTCAAAAAAATTCTGAATTTTTAAAAAACTTTTAAAAATTATATTAGATATATTTAAAAGATTTAATCTGGTTTTTTATTGTTACCCGCCCGGTGAAAACTGTGAGCAGGAGAACAGATTTATTAATTTTATCTACCTGCTTGAAAATTATACTCAATTTAATTTTTATCTACTAATATTTCTGTTATTTATTACAAAACACCATCATCTTTTATTGGTGAAAGGGGTTGGAAGATAAATTAAATAAAAATTTTTTTATGCATTTTCGAATCCAAAAAAAATATATGAAAGGAGCACAAAAAGAGATTTTTTTTAGGTTTTTTCAGTGAAATTCCACATTTTTTTTTTTACAAAATTATCAAAACTCATGCAAAATATAAAAAAACACTTATTTACCTGTCCCACAGTTAGATGCAAATGCAAAAAAGATTCTTATGATAAAATGTAATGATGAAATGTAATGAGCGTATATATTTGTATGCTTTGTTCAGTATATGCGAAACGAACGTTAAAAATAAGAAGTTGATTAATTGTGTGAGTTGTTTTCATTGATCGTGCCTAAAGTTGCTTATCAAAAATAGTTCGTGCATGAAAATTCTTAATTGGAAAATCTTTCCCTTATTTCTGTTTTATCAATAAAAAATTGTGTTATAACGACCATATTTGGGTAGATTGTTAAAGCAGGTTATGGGCACCACATAGATCTTTTAAATCATTACAAATTATTTTATTGGACATTCTGTAGCTCTAACTAAAAGAATTTGTTTAAACAAATTCTTAGATTTTTAGCTTTAGGGTCGCATGTGGTCGCATGATTTCATATTAAAAAACGGGTTTTCAACAATATTGAATTCACTTAAAATTAAACACTAGTTATATAAAAAAATACATAAGAGCAGTAAAAATTACTCATGTAAAAGCAACACGCCTCAAGGCAAACTAAAGATAAAAGCCAAAATGATGTTTCTGATTTTTCGCACATTTGTAGAAGATTTTGTTCTTACATCCTTTCATCCAAGACTACTTTGCCTAAAGACTTATATGACTTTAAACAAAAAAAAAGCAAATGAAGTAAAACAAAAAAAAAAAAAAAAATTGAGGAAACATGCTGTGATGGCAGCAGAGTCAAAGATTGTGAGTAAAAAGCATGAAAGTGGCTTGCAAACACTTTAATGTGACTTCGGGTGTTAAAGATAAAACAGACCTAAAATTAATTCAATTAATTAAACTTACATGAGATCAAGTGATAAGAAGATAAATCTTTAATTGCCTTTAAAAGTAAAAAGCAGTGAAATGTGCTTAAGGGAATTAGAAGAAAATAAAGGAGTTTCATATTCAGTTTACTTGCAAGCGGTAGCAAAACAAGAGTACATTTTAAATTCACTTATAAATATAATATGAATATGTTGTAACAGGGGTCAAAAACTTGTAATTCGTTTGTATTTTCTTTCATACTTGCGAGCGGCCATATGGACCAAGTACCCAATAAACTAAATTTCTAAATGCAAAATTAGCTCATTCACCAAAACTGGGAAAATGAAATAAGCTTCTTAAAAATAAAACTTAATTATAAGAAATTCAAAAATAATGAATTCAAAATTCACTGTGTAGAAAATGTATCTGCAATCAGTGCTGCCCTCAAAACTTTTTAAAAAAGGTATTTTCAAAATATGTTGTTTTTTAGTTTTATCAAAAAAACCAAGAATCTAAGAAAATAAAATTTGCAATCAATTATTATTAATACCACGTGATTGTGTTCAGTTAACTTTTCTTTATTCGACAATTACTAATCGTATACGATTATATGATAATTAGATCACCAGCTGCAGATCTGTCTTTTCTTCGCTATTTGGAAGAAGGGGGAAATAAAGCGAGTTCGTCAAAAATAAATCAAAAAGATATTTTAATAAAGGGGTCATTGAGAGTGTCAGAAGCATGAAAAAAGAATCAAATTAACATGTAAGTACCAAAAAGGCTGCTTGCTGATTGCAATACGCCATACAAGACATAAAGAAAGATTGCCTATTGGAAAGATCTATTGTTTTATTTCATATTGTATTTCAGTCCAGGGGGTATTTTGGGAGGCTGTATAAGAAAGTATAGAAAGCCTGCAAAAATTGCGTTACGTAATTTGTGAACAGCCCCTAAAATATATTTCAATCAACAGAAGAACACAGCGATAAAGTGGAAAGTTTGAATAGCAAGATTTATTATAGACAGTCAGTAATGAAGAGATGATAGCACGGCTTTGTACTGCTGCCTAATGCAGTATGAAAAAAGTTATGGCCTGGCGTCGAAGGCATTTGGGGATGCTGATGAGCGACATAGTGGTCGTGAAACAGTCATGGAATGTACCCAAGTCAATAATTTTTTAATTTTAGTTTCTTGTCTTCTTTAAAACCCTTGATTATTCCAGTTTTGTCTCAAGAAACCTCTCTCAATTTTATGAAAGTAGAAATCGGAGCGGAGCCCCATAAAGTTATTAACAATTGTAAATCATGTAGTTCGATGACAAAGTTAAAATTAATGCTTGCTTTTTTTTTTTTTTGGTTTAGTTAAACGTACACAAGCACATTATATTTTTTCCATGCCTCCCGCTTTACCCTATTCTCATAGTTTCGGTATATTGCAATGGATATGCAGGGGCCGTTCCCTAAGTACTGGTCCCAGATGCAAAAAAAAAAAATTTGTATGTTAAGTAGAAGCAAAATAGCGCTTGTTTGTGGTCTTATTTTTGACTCGATTACGTAAGCATTGATTCATGCTCTTAGAACTGAATTGATAGGGCACTGGTATTGACGAAATCAGTTAATTAAGCTGATAATACACACAATAAAGTAGTAATATCACAAGCCAGAGTAACTATTGCTTTACTGCTTTTCAGGCACCTGTAACTCTGTAATCCTCACTTGACAGCTGATTTACAGCTCAATTGGATTCACCTTAACATTAGTAAATGAAAACAAACAACTTTAATTGATTTTTTATTCATATATAATTTTTACTAAGCCAAAGTCAGATATAAGTTTGTACAATTGAGCTTAAAATTAAATTTCGCTACAAAATAAAATATATATAATTACATATTGACATTTCAAACTGTGGATCGCCTTCCCAATGCTTCATATGCTTCAAAAACTAAATGGCAATGCGATACTGTCATATCCTTCCATTCTTTGGTTTTCTTTACCTCTCCAATGTTTGAGTTTATCAAATCAATGGTTTTTAGTTTCAATCCAAGAACGTTGTGCTCGTCGGCTAAGATAAGTGTTGCGACTGCAGTCTTTACCGAGAGATTTTCACTAAGGCTTTGCACACACATATGTTCAAGAATTGGTAAACCGTACTTCTGGGCAGCTGGAAGCAAATCACTGACAAACTTATTTAAATTGGGCACATCAGCACAGTAAATAAAATGGAGCAGTTCTTTAAAAGCTGCGCCACTTAAATCGCTTATATCAAATCGATCAACTTTATGATTCTGGAACATGGCAGCAAAAAATACACTTCGGCTGGCCAAAATGGCTTTATGTGCTCGGAACTCATCAGCTCCATCTACCGAAAAGGTAACATCATAAAATTTTTCACTGCTCAACGTATCTGCCAAATTTCGACATAATTCATTTTCAATTTCTTTACGCTTATTCATCTTTTTGTGCATGTCAAAATTATATTCGTTGATCATGTAACTAATGTCACACCGAAGTTCTAAGTTTGTACTTGCAGCATTGTATAATAAATCTAAACTTATGAAACCTAGGATACCACTTGCATCGTTTGCTTTAAAGTTAATTGGATCCGACCAATCTGCTGTGAGTATTGGATTTCCTTTTGAGAAGAGAATACATCTGAATTTGCATCTTACATGAGGGTTTTCTCTGGCACTCATTACCAGATGAACATCGCGTTTATCAGGAAAAAATTTGCTATGGGTTATACGTAAGTACCACGATGGTTCTACAAGATCGTTACTATAAAACTGTGGAGAAAACAAGTTTGGTTTATCTACGTCATCAGGCGTATTATCTGCCAAGTTCCATAGAAAGCTTAGTGTTATAGTCTTCGTCTTCACATTGCATACTTCTCTTACGTAGCTGAACCCATCCTTACAAACTTGTTCCATCTTGTGTTTTTGTTGTGCGTAAAGTAGCAGGATTTATTTTTGGACTTTTGATTTTTTTTTTCGAAAAACTCTTTGAATGTTTTAGCTTAAATAATCACTGGTTGTTTGGCTGAATAGAGCAACAGCTTAACGACTTACTCATGTCGAGTTTGGTTACGTACTAACTCATTGCTCACAGTTCTATCATTTTATATATTTGTGAATAACGCGAATAAGGCATTTATACCTGCTTTAAAGTGCCTATTATATGTGCAATAAAATCATCACTAGTTTGATATTGTGCATGCGGTCGTGCTTGTTCGGCTACACGTACATGCGATTACATGCTCTGTTTGATGCAAAGATTAGAAGTTTTTGATATAATTATAGAAGCGTTTTTTTTTTCTTCTCGTGCCCACTACGGAGCTACAGAAAAAACTTCATAACTATGGGATGAAAAATCAGGAGCAAAATATGTAATACATACATATGTAGTTGGTTTATGCCCTGCAAGCCAGTTCTACCACTGACAATTCCTGAAAATACTATTTACTATAAAAATTTTAGGTCCTGATATTATTGAATATTAACCATTATACAATGATGCAAAAGTTGAGAAAAAAAATTATTCAGGTTTTCTCATGTACCAATTCTTTTTTTCTGAAGTCCATAGAGAACAGAAATACCTTTACTGTAAATTTTAATTTTGTTATTGAACTTTTGTGTTGTAATACATTTATATTAAATTACTTTTTCAGGCTTAAGTTCAACCCTTGGTTTGTCACTACTTTTTTAATTAATATCAATTAAGTAAAGAAAAGTAAAAATTAGTAGCTAGGTGGACAACCGGCTGTTTCTGGGTAGCAAACACCCTTCATCCGCACCCTATGAACTTTGGACGCATCAAATTTCACAATCCAAATCTGCTGCTGTCAGTGGAGACACTGCCAATCATACACAATTGCTTTTCGACAGTACGCCAATACATATAAACAGCTCACACGCTTTCGTGACGATTTCTACTAATTTCCACTACCAGCAAGCCGCGTTAAGGAACTTCGTTCCAAAAAAAAAGTCCTACAAAGAGTAACAGAATATCGAAAATAGGATAAAATTGCGACTCAAGTCGACGAAAGGTAACTCTGCCTGCAGCATCATTTGTGGCTCTGCGAATTATGTGTGACCCTTACTAATAATGCTAATACAACAGGTAGTCGAACTAAGGCAGTTGATAATTGTTCCTAATGGTTACGTGTCAAAATATTTGTTACAAACTACTTAACCAAACACACACACACACACACACGAACAACTAGTAGCTGCCCAGTGGCGGACCTTCGCAGGTTTTCCAGAATCAGGCCTTTTTTTCTCACAGCTTTTTTTATATCCTAGACCTTCTAATGTACTATCAAGCCATTAGATACAAGACAAGAACGTTGGTTGACTTCAGCAAATTATAGCCCGTATACACATGCCTGGTTTTCTCATTTGATTTTAGTCTATTCTCGTTTAATTTTTCATTAATATTTTGTTCCATTCGTCTTTGTTTTACTTTCAATTCCCTAGTAAAACTAACGAATTTGACAGTGCTTTCAAGTGATTTATGCTCTTCTTTCTTCTTTCCCAAAAATCCAAGACCTGACGACTCAAACTTGATGTGTATAAATCGGGTGTTCTTCAGTTGCGTGAAATATTTTCAACATTGTTATTCATAGATAACAACAAACCATGATCATAAAGACAATAAACCAAACCTTCTGCAGTGTTTTCTTGAACAGGCCTTCTATGAAGTCATGTAAAAACATATGAGGGCCTGTTTCGTTTTAATAACGGCTCCTTGCTTTCGCCCCTGAGTATACATTTCCACTTAGTAGAGTGATTTTTTTATTTGTTCTACCAACAAAATACATACATAAAGTGTTTGTTGCTGTTGTGTATTCTGCAGTATATCGGGTACCTGTGTTGAGATGCCTTTACTATTACCATTACTAAGCTGCTTATACCTGTAGCAACTTATGGAAATCGGCATTATCATTCACCGCCTGTTGTCCACAAAGGTTGTTGTTGCTAAAACAATAGTTTTGATTCCGAAAAATATCACCGTACTAACATTAATTTTGACGGATGGAATGAAACTCAACTGGCTGTTTCCTTTAGCTTCAATTTAGATTTAGTTTTTATTCTTTCTTTCTTCACTTTTGTGTCTATTTTAACAACTTCAATTTATTGTATTTACTTTCACTCTTAAAGCTCTAAACACATAGACGACAGCAGACTGCAAATACTGCCAACTTCAAGTGCAGCCAACTTCACATGCTGCTCTGAAGTCGGCTTCATAATTATTTTGAAGACAGCAACAACATAATAATCAGCTGGTGTGTAAGTCAATTTAGAATTTTTATAAATATTACAAATTCAAAGTTTAAAAATATAAAAAAAGAGCGAAGAAAATTTAGCGAATTTTATCACAACAATTGTTAAAATAGCTCAGACTACAGCTGATAAGACGAATAGTACAAGAAACCGAAGATGGTGGGTTCGCCCAGTAAATATAACCCGTGATGAGGAGGGCATTTACAAAACATGTGTACAACAGCTCAAGAAAAAAGATAAAGAACACTTTTTCAAAGCAACCAGGTTGAAAATTAAATAAAATATCACAACAAATTAGCTCAAACGAAAACAATTGTTTTGATATTGAAAATGAACAGCTGTGTATTTTAGCAATGCTAATTTCAGGGATGCCGTATTTCTTATTTCATAATGAATAAAATTGAAAATATTGATGAAAAATTAAATAATATCACGAAAAAAATATAAAAACACATACATTTATTTGTTTATTGTATTTTTGCAATGTTCTTTTGTGTTTAATTAAAAAAAAAAGTTTTTTTTCTAATTTGTCCAATTTATATATATAATGGCAACACTATATTTGCTTATTTGATGCCCGTCAAAATAGAAAATTGCCTAAAGGTGGTATCACACGATTGCCGCAATGCACCAATTTTACACAATTTTCATTGATCTGAATTAGAGCATAATAAAATATTTTTCCCAATCAAATTCTCTGCAATCACATGATTGTCACATTTTACTGAAATTTTATTGTCGCAAATTGGCGCAAAACAATTTAGTACCAATAATTGCCGCATTATAGTCACACGATTGTTATATTATACGGCAATTCTGAGAAACAGCTGTTGTAGCTGATGACATACTTTGTGTTCCCAAAAAAAAAAAATTAATTAATTAAATGTTAAAAATATGTTTTGTTCATTAAAAAGAGAGAAATTTGCTTCGGCTATTATTATAATGTTGTGCGGACTGAAAAAGCAAAAAATGAATAGTAACAACAATTGAATTTTACTGATTGAAAAGCAGAAATCATGTTTGGAAGACGCGTTTAAACAATTTTGAAACTAAATAAATGTATACATATGTGTGTATGTAGATTATTGGCGCGTATTGTCTTCTTTGGTTGCCGCATGAGAACACAATAAATATTGGTGCATTTTTAGCATTTTTATTGGTGAATAGTTGCATGCCAAGTATTCACACGATTGTCGCATCAGGGCTGTATTTGATTGGGACAAATAGGAACAATATTCGCTTTGGTTGCCGCATGTACCAATAAATTGTACTATCACACGATTGACATACAAATTTTGAACGAAAATTGGTGCATTGAGATAATCGTATGATCCCAGCTTAAGTTGGCAGCAGCAGCAAATGCTGTTGTGCTGTCGTGCTGCCCTGCTGCCGTCAAAATAATCGTTTTCATTTAAACACATGCATTTTATTTTCGACATATTGCTGCTTGCCTGCTGTCTGCTGTACAACGACAGCAGACAGCAGGCTGCATATAAGTAACCGATTTCTAAAAAGAGTTGGCTTTTTAAACACTCTATCTCTTAATTTTACTCAACAGCCAAAACTATAAAAACTATAGGAGTTACATTTTCTCGGGATAGATAGGTAACTGGTTGCTACCATAAGAAGTACCAAAAATAAAGAGTGCCTCTACCCAACACACTTTTGGAACGTAAGAGAAAGACACTGGCCATTTATAAAGATATAGGTCGATATAAGTACTATCAAATAAGAAGTATACAGTGAAGCTGAATCTAAAAGGGTGGCCCTCATCGGGAAACCGTATTTTACATATGTATCGTACTTGGCTCAGCTTGCATACATGAAAAAAAAAAAACATTTTACTTATATTTTATATATTTAGTTGAGCTTAAGGTCCTTTTATTAGAGAATTTGAGTATTTGAGTATTTTTGTTAATATTTCGCTCTCCTTCGAATATCTTCTTCAGAACAATAATCCGAAGAAGAGCGAAGTATTTACAAAAATACTCATATACTCAAATTCTCTAATATTTATTTATTTATTTATATTTTATTAACAAGATAATTAGAAAATTATATGTTAATATTTCAAGAGCAATGACATCATAGGTTTTCAGCTCTAAATTCTCTAATCAAAATACCTTAAGCTCAACTAAATATGTATATAAAATATAAGAAAAAAAGGGGTCAAAATAACTAAATATAAAAACATTTTGCAATATGATTGTGACAACAATATTACGTAGTCTATAACGAGGCGAAAGGTTGTGGCCAGTGCTGCGCAGTATTTGCAATACTTGTATTTAAAAGACATGTATTTTGAGAGCGCAAGTATTTGAAATACAAAATGCTCCCGCTCTTAGTATATAAAATACAAAATACTAAATAAATTTATGAGACGTATGTAAAATACAAATAGTAATTTTGTATTTGTATTTTAAATACGTCTCATAAATAAGGGATTATTCCTTTTACAGTTTCAAAAGTAAACGTATATAAAACACATATAAAATATATTTATTTTCATGATTTTTCTTTTTTATTATAAAGCTTGAACGTTGACATTATGTGTGAAACACTACGCGAAATTTTAATAGCATTGATTCTTTTAAGGTAATTTTCGATCACTTTTTGACACATATTGGGCGGTATCTCAGCCATAACTTGACGAAAGTTGGTTTATCTCCATAAACACGGTCTGTCGTGTAGCCTTAAAAAAAAGGCGAATGGTGTCAATCGCATGATCTTGGTGTGAACTAATGTGAAGTTTCAAATGACTGTATTGAGTTCTTAGGTCCATCGTTTTCCAGTGATGATGATGATTTTACAAATATTTCGTTTGAAACCATAACAAGTCTAATTTTATCACCCGTTACATGTGTACATGTCTAAAAAAAAAAGTGGAGCTTGTTGTGGGAAGAAAACATCAATGTTAGTGTTCAGCTCAGTTTGTGTGCACAAACAAATATTTTTCCCAATACCTCAATAAAAAAAGCTGTTGGCAAACACAAAAACAATTGAATAAAGAAAAAATGAAGCCTATTTATTTCAATAAAAAATAAAAAAAGCAATTTTCCAATAAATATTTAATTAAACTTTTGTTTTCGTGTTTTTCATTTCGTTTCTGTTTTTATAATTTGTTTTATTTAATTGTTTCTCTTTTTTTTTTTTTTGGTTGCCTGTTTGCTGGTATGGATAATAAAATAAACACTAATTTTTAATTTAATCGCAATCACCATTATTTGCAAAATTCTGGAAAAAATACATATATGCAAACATATAAATTTGTTAATTTAGCAATGAAATGAATGAAAAATTAACAAAGAAATTTATAATATCAATAAATAATTCACAACTATTGAGTGTATTCCAAAGGGCATTAAAAAAGAATTAACAAAAATATTTTTGTATAAACATTAAATAAATTTGCCCAGCAGGTTAAAATTAATTTTTTTTTTTAAATCAACCAATTGAGTTTTTCGGAACATATGGAGTATTTCGGAACAAGGCCTTAAACTTTATATGCCAATTGATTTTCGTTAGAAGGATTCGGTTGCAAGAGCAACTGTCTGATCTCTATCTTCTTTTATAATAAACACAAAGAGGTGTAAATCCTTTACTTTACGTAAAGGGCATATATAGATTTGCTTCGCAAAAAACACCAATTTAAAACGCGGATTTTGATGCCATTAGACAATTTAATTAATTTAATTTCAAAGCATCTGATTTGGAAATCTCTTTTCGCGCACGGTATTGAAAATAGATGAAATCGGGCTTGAAATTACTGAGATATAGAAAATCATCAGTAAATGCTGATGTTTGGTTTAAGAATTTACGGTTTTTCTTTACAGTTTTGTTTGCCCTACTCAGGTATATGTAAAAGTTAGAACAATTGAACTTGATACAATTTAGTAGGAAATAGAGAAGAAAAGAACGCTGTTAGCGATTACAATTTTTAGAAGCAAATTACGTTGTTGTTTCTTTTACCTGTGAGTGAAAAAAATTTGTTGATCTTCTGTGAAAGAGTGTAAAAGGAAAGTTATCTTAAGATTAAATTTCAGTATATAATCATTATGTTTGTTCAGGTACCTACGCATACGCTCGATTGTGTCGATAATTACATACATGGATGCCGATGAAATGTTGGCGTTGGTGCCCGTGTGTTTGTGTGTGTGTGTGTATATTAATTACCTTGTAAAATTTCCTATACTTTACGTTGCTTAGAGGTCAGGTATGCAAAAGTTAGTACAATGTTACTTAACACTTAACTTAGAAGTCACAATATCTCCAAGGCAATTCAATTAGCACTATAGCTGTTCCTACACTTTACGTTGCTTAGAGGTCAGGTATGCAAAAGTTGGTACAATATTACTTAACACAACTTAGAAGTCAAATATACAATAACTCCAAAGCAATTTAATTAGCACCATAGGTGTTCCACAATGTCACTTTTAATGAAAATATTGAAGAAAATGAGTTGTATTTAAGTTTTACTAAATATAAGCAACATTAAGTTATTGCGTAAAAATAAAATACATTTTTTAGAGAATTCACATACATTGTTTGTCAAATGTTTTAAAATTTTTGAAGTGGAAAATTTTTAATATCTTAACAGCAATGTGTATTGAAAATGTATGTAATTTTCCAGGATACTTTGTGTATTCAACTGAAGTGTGCACATATATATGTTAATTAACTACATGTTAATTAACTATCTAATCAAATGTTTACAACTGTTCATCTAGGTAGGCTACTAACTACAGTAAAGTAAAGGTAAACGAAAATATTTTATTTAATATTCATCGATGATGAGAGGTAGACAGCTATCGATAGTTGTGCCATTCGATAGTTTGCTGACAAACTTTTGATACTATCATTATGTCTCATCTATCGGCAATTCATGCGCCAGCAGTTGGGCAACACCCAATTGACACACATCAAGCTTAGCTCGCCAAGTCTAACTGCCTGTTCCTCAATTTTGTAGGAACATACAAGCTATCGAAATTTAGTCGCTCGATTTCGAATCAATTTGGGTCCCTCTATTTCGATAGCTTGCGTTCGCATGGGCTTAATTCATAACAATTTTCTTCATTTATTTTACACACATACGAGATCGGCAAAATAAAATTTTGGTTGATTTTTCATTTAAGGATTGACAAAAACTACTAAATTGTTCTTGTGTCAATAAAACATCTCTTAAAACTGGTCAGCTGTATCTGACATACCAAAGCATATACATACATACGTAAATAAGTATAAAATGAAAAAGCAAATATTTTGAAAGTGCGGAATCAGTTCTTGTGTTGTTTTATATCTAAAAGTATTATTTTATAGACATTTAATAAGTAATATGAAGCAATGAACACTGAAACTGATGATTTGCTTCCATCCAGTGAACAATTGAACTATTTGGGGAAAACCACATACACACATCTGATAATTGTTGAAAAGATTTGCAAAATAAAATAAAAATTAAAAATATGCGCAGTTTCTTCCCAGTTTGTTAAAAAATATATACAACATTTTTTCTATAAAAACACTCACGCGATAGCAAAATAGCAAATGCTTGATTTTGTCATAATCGAAATTGAAGAATCGGATTTTTTATGAAAACAGTTATGCCTTTTCGACTTGCCAATCGAGTCATCGTTCGAATATGAGAACTTCATAGATGAATCCAAAACAATATGCTTCCGTTTAGAATACGACCAATCGCACGACTTTGATATTGAGGAACAAGCAGTAAGGGTTTTCGGAAAGAGGAAACAAGAAATTGAAAAGAGTACAGACTTGAATGTACCGCTAATTCTGCCAAGTTGTGTTTTGTTAGAAAATTGAAAACAAAAGAAAAATAAAAATTTATGAAACCTTGCTTTGTTTACACCAGGCCTTACAAGGGTAGCTGACTACTGCTTCTAGCTTCAAGAAGTATCAAAATACGCAAACTCGAGCAAATGGTTGATAGAATATGAAGTATCTCTATCAACAAAACACATTAAGATGGTATTAAGATGAAAGTCTAAGAGTCAATTAACAAAGAATGGCAAAATCTGACGTGTGTAAGCTTGTTTGAATTTTCAATGTATGTTGTGCACATACTTTTGGTTTCTGTAATGTGCGGCGACAAAGTTGAAAGAAAACATATAATAGTGAAATTATTGAAAAGAAAATAATTATTTTAATTGATAAAATAGAGAAATAACCCATTTTACTTTTACTTTACATCCGTACCCCATTGTGCCTATTCTTCTAGAATAGAAAAATGGGTACCTACAAAATTTCGTTTTATTTGGATCAAAACCATATGTTTGACATGCTTTCGAATTTTTCACATACCTGTGGAGGCCCAATTTAGGAGCGTAGAACTCCGGTGCTTTGGGGTGCATAAAGTTCAACCTCCAAACTTAAGCTCAACAACACTTCTTCAAGATGTGTGTGAATTTTTATTACAATCGCTTCACCCGTTTAGAAATTGCAGAATTATTTCCATTTTTTTTCCAAAATCCCCCACCGTGCGTTGTTACGTTAGCGTTGACACTAACATGAAAAAGTTGAATATTTTGTGTAATGCAATTAGTATGAAAATAATTAATTCGTCCAAATTTTATATGCACAGGTATAAAAGGTAAGCTTTACTTCTACAGTTATGGTACCAGTTAAACATTCTTCCAGAGCAGGTATAAATTTTTACGGTAAGGACAACTGAATGAAAATCACAGAGTAACAAACACATGCAGTTGATTTATGACCTTTTATTTTTATAATATACAACCTGCAGGTATATATTAAACATACATATGCATATACTCTAGGTCTTTATTCTTCTTTGGAATCATGCGAGATCCTAATTTACACGAAAACACTTCTCAGTTTTACACAAAAGAGAGTGACCTTAAAAGAATAAATGCTTCCTTTTTATTGCACATAACGACCCGTTCCGTTTCTTCATGCTTGTTGTGCAGATACCCTGTCGGAAACGTAGTTAACTTTAAATTAATTTAAAGCTAACTATTTCACAGCAGGCATTGTTTGACGCTTGAATATTTTAACATGCTGATATCCTAAGAAATAGTCAATTGTCCAACGCTGCATTACTTTTCAACTAACTAAAAGTTAGCTACTTAAAAGTCAGTGCCCACAGAAAAACAAATGTACAAATCAAGGCTGGTTTTATATTTTTCGGTGGTCATATTTATTAAGTTTCACTCATTTTGTAATCTTTTTATATTCCACTTATTTATAATTTTTGTACTGCCCAATTCCCTGGTTAGCCTCTGATCGGTATCAAATCGATTTCCTTGTAGCAAGCTTGCAGCTGGGCCATAAAAAATAACTTAAAATTAACTATTTTAGTAATCGATTACTCAATATCTGAAAGGATAGTTAAGCAATCAGCTGGTTGAAAAAAATTAATTAAAAATTCATCTGAATCAATTGACAAATTAAAGCCGTAATACATTATCGTAAACAATAGCGCCATCTGTGAAGAATGACATGGATACTCAGAAAGTGTAATAGCGTGGACCAAAAAGTGTATGCGCATAACTATTTTTTGGCCAGTCTGCCCGCTTTGCTAAAGTTTTGAAAATTTTCAAAACTTATCTCTTGCTGTGCGATCAGAGTTGCCTTTTTGAATTTGTTTACAAAAGTATAATTGTGTGGCCGGTTTTATGCCGCTTTTTATAGTAGGAAAGAATTCTATCAGATTTAGCTAGTCGTTTTCAGTGAATGAATGGTACGATTGAGTGGTATAGTGTATCACGGCCCTTCACAATTTTCATGTGTGTAATATTGTAAAAATATCTGCAAGATTTTAGAATATTTAATGTTTTCGAAATTTATGTCTAATTATCTTTATACCATCTGAAAATAGCATATGTTTTGTTATTTTTGCCAAAAACTCTTTTTTTTTCTCTCATACTTTTGGTAAATACCATATTTTTTATAGAATTCTAGGTTTGTTTTCATTTGAATAAACCTTGCCTAAAGAGTAAGAGAGCATACCTATCACTGGAACTGGAGTTCAATGGAATTATTCTTCTAGCGATATTTAGCTACATCTTTTCTTTAATTTCTTGCCACTGATATGTTTTATTACAAAATGTAGTATTTGCTCTACTCCACTTTTACAAATGACATTTCCGTACGCATTCCTACAAATTTTATCAAAGTAAAAGGGTAATACTTTGCTTTGATCTTATAGACAAAAATGGTCTTGAGAACACTGCTTTAACGTGGAATACACTTAGAGACCTGTATACTCATAAATAGTGTTCTAATCGAAAATTGTCAAATATTGTTTTGAAGGCTCTAAAATAATCGTGAATTATAATCTAATCAATATCTGAGAATACAAAAACTTATAATTATTCACTAATCATGTAATTTATATCTGCAATATATATTGTGATATCTGCAATATCACAATACCCTGTGAACTAGGTAAATACAAACCAGGGTTGCCAGTAGGTTGCTCGAAAAATCTCTACTCAGGCAAAAAAAAAAAAAAAATATCTTATATTTTCTACACATTGAAAAATGTTATTTTATTAAACTCTCTACTTGTATAGAAAATCTATCAGTATAGACGAAAATAGGTAGTTAGAAAATATATATTTTATCCAAATAGTTACATATGCATGTTAAAGAGTTGACAGAAAAAAACTATAACAGGATATACGAGTACATGCTTGTACTTTTCACTAAATACATACGCTGCAATGAAAACTTTTTGGAACGAAGTTCCTTAATGCGGCTTGCTGGTAGCGAAATCGTCACGAAAGCGTGTGAGCTGTTTATATGTATTGGTTATCTGTCTACAAACAATTGTGTAGGTGTCTCAGCCGTTGTCAGCGGATACACCTACCAATAAATATTAATTAGTTGTGAAAACGGTTGCTAGTAGTCGCTAAAGTAATGTACATATGTCACAACAAAAAACAGCAATATTGAAAAATTTACCAACAGTTGCTTTTCTTCGTTTTGTAGCAGATTGACAAAAAAATACATGCAGATTTCACCTTGGATTACATTCGAAGATGAAGAAGAAACGTAAGGAACTTCGTTCCTAACGGGGGTCCCGCGACCGCATTTCTTTTTTGGAACGAAGTTCCTTAACGCGGCTTTCTGGTAGGGCAAATTAGTAGAAATCATCACGAAAGCGTGTGAGCTGTTTATTTGTATTGGTGTATCTTTCGACACACAATCGTGTATGACGGGCTGCAAGTAGCGAAACTAGTTTATGACAGCGGAGACACAAACCGATACATATTAATTAGTTGTGAAAACTGCCATTACCAGTTGCTAGACGTCGCTAAAGTAAAGTATGTCACAACAAAAAAAAAATATTGAAAAAAACAGTTGCTTTTTTTCGGTTTATAGCAGATTGACAAAAAAAAAAAAATACTGCATGTGTCAAAAGTAAAAAAAATAAAACAAAAATTTAAAGAAGTATATAAAATTTCAAAAACAAAGCAAAATAAAACATACAGATTTCACCTTGTATTACATTCGAAGATGAAGAAAAAAAGGCATAGCTATGGGGGTCCCCAGACCGCATTTCTTTTTTTTTTTTGTGATAATGAACCATAACCTTAATTAAACACTAGAGCCCATATTCATTATAATTACTGTAAGTTTATTAAGCTCTTATTTGATGTATTTCTAAGGAATATTTGTTAATTAAACGTGTTTTAATGAATAAGGTTGTTAAGCTATTAAAAACTGTTTTGGCAAATTAGTTTATGAAAACCAAGGACAACAACCACTTTAAATGTAAATAAATGTTGGATTTCAAAATCCAACAACTTGCACTGGTGTTATGTTTATGCTAAACGACATAAAGACTTTTTTTTTACTTACTCACTGAATCTGAATAGTTTTTTATAATAAATGCAATTCTTTTCAAATTAATTTGAAAACTTAAATAAAGTAGAAAATAATTATTGTGTTCCATGGTCCAAAGGAGAACTTTTTGGACTACGCGTATGTAAAGTCCATATGATACTTCATTTTTCTTTCATTAATTGGTGTGGGATTGATAGAAAGAAACGGTTATTGCTAGTAAGAACCAAATATACAAAACGTGAACAAAACTGACATCATTTTTTTTTCTGAGTGTTGAGTTTATTTTCAAGAGAGCGCTAGGAAATAAAAATGTTCAAAACTAAAAGCGGTAAATCGCAAAAATTTTCCATAAACCGCTAACCCAGCAACATTCAGGTTTGAAATGTCAATTTTAAGTTAAAAAAATTTAAAATTTTTTTTGACATAATCTGATTTTTTATTGATAACTTCAACAAAAAAGTTGACAGTTTTGCATTTATCTTAATATAGCTGAACTCTTTGCACAGACTAAATTTTAGTATCACACTATTCTCCAAAACTTAAGCAATGCAAGAAAAATATAATATCATACGAGCTGTATGTAGCTGCAGAATATTTCAATGTATTTCTATGATAATCTGGCACCACTAAAAAGTTTGGTTTTTACTATTTACAACTGTTATAATCATAATATAGTGACTAACAAAAAAAAAAGAAAAACAAAAAATAAATAAATATTATAAAAGTTCATGTCGCTAATATTATATATTTAAAATGAAAAAAATTTAGCCATTATTTTGATTATAACGGGTTCTCCGTTTTGTGGTTCAAAAGTATAGGACTGAAATTCGATATGTCAAAATCAAACTAAGTTGTCGAAACATTTTTTTTCTTCTCAGTTGAAAGTCTGATATTGACGAGAATGGATTGTTGAACTATCACACAACGCATAAAAATTATCCAAATATAACGGGTTATCCATTTTGCGGTTTCAAAATTAAAAGGAAATAAAACACATAAAATATTTTTGTCATGATTCTAACTACTAGCTTCGATTTTCTCTCTTTCCTGCTGCACTCATGCAGCTGAAAGTAAAATAAAAAAATATAACCAATAGTAGAACAGGATTACGGCAACGAACTCTCATGTCCCGAATGCATTTTTGGGCATCGAAGCTTAAGCCAGCATTATTCTCGCTTTAGGTCTAAGATGTTTACATGGAAATTGGTATAATAATGTTTATTGAATTAGCAAATAGTGATAATGAAACATATTATTTTGGGTGTAAAAAACTGAGCTTAATATTTTCTGTCTTTTTCAGCTGTCTGTATCCCGCCGACATTTCGTTGATGCTAATCAACTCACCAGTAGACTCGAAAAATCTTAAAAGAATGTTTGAAACCCAACTACTTATTTTAAAATTCCCATGAACAAAATGAGAATTAAAAATGTTCAAATGCACCATATAGACAGAAAACATTAAGTTGAATACATTTCAATTGGCTTTCATAGCTAATAAATAATTAAGTTCATTTTTGAATGTTGTACTGAAACTTAAAAAAAACGTGCAATGATCGGCTTTGATGAAAAATATGCAGCAATATTTTTTTCTTCAGAACTGCCGAAGACTGTTGTAAATTTTATATTTTTTACTATTTCAATTTTTCTTGTTTATTTGCTAATTATGTGCACAATTAAAGATTGCATAATGACATTTTTCTTTTTTTCCCTACTTTATAAATGTGCCAAAAGAAAATGGCAGCATTAAAGCAAAAGATTATATAAAAACTCATAGCAATACTGGATGTAAACAGAATCAAAAATTAATACTTGGCAAGCATTGCAAGGAGGTTTTAAACGTGTTGTGTACTTTAGGCAGAACCGGTAGTATACGCAGCTCCAGAGCTATCGACTACAAAGCCAGTTAAGTTACTTTAGGTTGGAAGCAGAAACAAAGTATAATTTTACTTTTGCTACTGGATGTAAAAGTTGACGAGCTGAAACAAAAAAATCAAAAAGAACGGCCCTAAATCTTAACAAAATTTTAGGGTTTTAAGTATATTCAGAGTTTTTGAAGAGAAATTCTGACTGATTTAAAAAGTTTCCAGGCAAAAATTGCTCTTGTAAGTAAAAGTTGAAAGAACAAAATATTTAATTTGAAAAATACTTTTAATACCAGGGGTGGGACAGTGAACTTTTTCAGTGTTTAGTTACCAGCTTCTTATCGGTCTCATTTTGAAAGTTTTAGTCATCATCACAGTAAAAGACAAATTTATTTATTTTTTAAAATATCTTAGACTTTTTTAACGAAAATAGCAAGAAATCACGTAGACTAACAAAACTTTATCTAAAAATTTACCATAGCAAAATTCAATGACTCTTACGACATCGTTTTTGTGTGAAAAGGGAATACTATGTCTGACGGCATATTTTATTTGTAGTGTTAACTGATAAAAAAAATCATCGTTGCATAGTCTAGGCCTTGCTTTTATCCACACAGTTGCTCATTTCAGTTGACTGAGCAAAAATCTTATATTTTCAGGCATCCTGAAATCACAAATGATTTAAAGCTTACACGTAGAGTTTCAGGGTAATTTAAGAAACACAAGTATAGCTGTTAGGCCTACAGTTGAGTTTGAAAACCCCAGGGATGAAGGATCGATTTAACGCGTGCAATTTTAAAACTAGGTCCATGTCCTTCCCATATTAAGTGTTGCAAACTGAAAAATTTAGTTTTAAAATCACAACTATGTTGTCAGCCTCACAAATGTGATCATAAAACCGCTACTAATATTCCAAATTTCAAGCAGGTGTTCGAAATATTACAGCTTTGTTTACTTTCCTGTATATAAGTAACTAATGCAGTACTAAAAGTACTTTCACACAAAAACTGAAAATCGTAACGTCTCACATGGGCGATTTCTATGGCACATCTTATTTTTTCCAAAAAAATCGCAAATGACGCTTTCAAATTGCTAGCCTGATTTAAAACCTACTAAGTATATAAAAACATGACTCTTGCGTGTTGTATACATTTAAAGAATGTTCAAAAAATTAGAAAATTAATTAGAAAATCGGAAGCGTAATTTAAAATCGTGTGTTTGGTTTTAAAGTCGACAGCTGCTTCAAAATTACAAATCCAATTAAAACAAACAAACAAATTTGCTTTAAAAATTTCTTAATTGAGGTCATGGATGTAATGCCAAAACCACGAATTTGATTCCACAATAACCGCCATGATTCTCAAATCACAAGTGCGATCCCAAAACCATAAAAGTGATTCGAAATCCAAAGTATGATTTTAAATATAAAAGTGTGATATTGCAATCGAAAAAGCGATTTAGAAATCGTCAAAGAAAATCGAATAACAGCAATATTGTTTTGAAATCACCAGTATAATTTAAACATATACATATGTATATAAGTATGATTCCAAAATCCAATGCCTTTTGAAACACAAGTGCAATGTCTCGCTTTTTTTGGAACGAAGTTTCTTAACGCGGCTTGCTGGTAGTGCAAATTAGTAGAAATCGTCACGAAAGCGTGTGAGCTGTTTATATGTATTGGTGTATCTGTGGATAAACAATTGTGTAGGTGTCTCCGCTGCTGTCTGCGGAGACAGATACCAATAAATATTGATTAGTTGTGAAAACGGACAATATCAGTTGATAGATGTAGCTAAAGTAAAGTATGTCACAACAAAAACAGCAATATTGGAAAAAATTTCTTCGTTTTGTAGAAGATTGACAAAAAAATACTGCATGTGTCTAAAGTAAAAAAATAAAACGTTCCAAAAATTTTAAGAAGCATATAAAATTTAAAAATATTGAAAAATAAAGGGCAACTTTTCTATTTCGATTTTCAATAAAGAGTAAAGAAATATTTTATTGAATAATAAAACTAAAACATAAATTTCAAAGGGATTCTAGATTAAGAATTTTTAAATGTAGAAACAAATAGTAAAGTAAAATTTGTTACAGTACAACAAAAAATTTCAAAAACAACACAAAATAAAACATACAGATTTCACCTTGTATTACATTCGAAGATGAAGAAAACACGTAAGGAACTTCGTTCCTAACGGGATTTCCCCGACCGCATTTCTTTTTTTTTGTGTTTTTTGGTTTCTCCGACATTCAATGCCGTTTCGCAGAAGCGAAACATTTTAATTGCCTGAAGCTTCCATGGCTAAAAAAAATTAATGAGCTCGAAAATCGATTTGCTGTTTCATACTCTAAATTATATTTCTCTCAAAGCTTGTATTTTGTTTAGTTACGCCATAAGTGTTACATAATTAAATTTTTCTTCGCATTTTCAAACTGCCCTTATTATTGAAAACATTTAATAAATTATAATTGAGGTTTCATGGCAACAAATGCTGCCAATAGTTTTTTTTCTTCAATTTACATTAAATTTAAACCTCAATAAACCAGCTTGAGTCGTTTAATGAAATTTTCTTCGAATATTAAACAATTTGTGCCATAAAAATAACTTAAATAATTTTCGGTTGGGAAAATCTGTTTGCAAATTGTCACAAATACACAAGAGCTGGCACATTTTTGTAAGAACTTGTGGGTTTATACGAACATACGAAAGTGGGTGCTTAAACATTTAAGTCCTGCACAACACAGGCCACAGCTGAAAACAAATGAACCATTCAATGTAGTTTTTTTGTGTTTTTCTCTTTTCTATGGCTGGCATTTGTCTCAAAGTTTCTAAAATAAAAAATATTTGGAAGTCTTTACAAGTTTTTCTTTTACTCTTGCTATTTTTTGTGTCAACAAAACAGAAAGTTCACAAGTTTCCGGCAAACTTGTTAAAAGGAAGTAAGATAGTTGTAAGCGTTTGCTTCAGGTTCTACAATTGGCTCTGTTCAACTGAGATATGTATGTACCTACTAGTGATGTAAAGTTGTGAATTGAATTTAAGGGTGATACAATATTTAAGCGTGATTGTGATTTAAAATTAAAACTTGGTGTGTGATTGCAATTTCAAGGCCTGAGCAGGCTTTTCTTTTTTTTACTAAATTAAAGTTTCATTAAATTTTTCTAAAAACTTGTACAATCAAAATTAATTTAGGTTGCACTCGTAAGCGCTTACTTTTTCATGGAGCTATTTTTGAATATACTAAAGTTTTTCGCTTTACATGGAATGAAAACCAAATCATTAAAATCGTTGACTGAAAATATTTCTAAAACGAATTTTAAGCTCATTAATTCAGGAGGTGAATATTATTTTTTTCACAACCTGCGTAATGCTTTTGTTTATCAATAACATTTAACACTCTAAGGTCAAAAAAGTGAGAGAAATGACTGAAAGTCAAACTATCGTATTAGCTGATTTTGTAATCTGCATGATTAATAATTTTTTGGATAAATATCACAATGAAAACGATAATACTTCGGAAAACGACGTTGTAGAATTTTAAATTTCCACATACTAAACAAGTAATAGTGCTATATTCGGCTGGATCGAATCTTATGTGCATAAATCGTTACCAACAGTTCTTGTGTTTTGTACAGTTGTTTTATTACTACAATGAATTTCTGGCACCAAAAATAAAAGAGTAACGTTTACTTTTTGCCTCCCAAGTTTTTAAAGTTCACGTATGGTTAATTCTGAGCTATATATTGACCGATGATAATTATTATGGCATCAAATTTTGGGTACTAAAATTTTTTCAGGTTCGGGTACAAGCCCAACTTCTTGGGAAATCGTGTTTCGCTATTTTTCGGCATATGTCGTTATATATTAACTAATGTAGAAACAACTTTTCATACTTTGGGTTTGAATAACGTCTACTTTTTGCCATCAAGGATTATTTAAGTTCGCTTACACACTCGTCTTCTTGAGAAATCAGTTTTCGATATAACTTATATATTTAACGATGTTATAAATAATTATCTTGTGCCTTTGAGTAAGATTATTAAATGTCAGCATCAATTTTTTCCAATTCGCTATATCTATATACATATCTGTGGCCACAAGGAATAACAACTAAACTCTATTTTGAGAAGTTTTCAGCAGAGCCTTTTTAAGTTTGAAATTGGTGCCTGAAATCAGGGAATTAAGATCAAGCTAATATTTGTAAGCTCGATGTTAGCAATCTTATTATATTTTAATTTGCAATTCAATTCATAATGAAAAAGCAGCTAACTTAAGAGAAATAAGCAAAACAAATTGTTAAGCTTCTTCCTGTTACGGAAAAGCGACTAAATTTAACTTAGCGTGAACGATTTTTTCAATTCATATTGCAAATAATAACTTAAGTGGAGTTAGGCCTTGAACATATTATTCTTCACATTTGGAATAACGACCAAATTCGACTTTGTCTTTTACTGGAAACTCGAAAAAAAGCTCAATAATAACTAAACTCGAGTTTGGTTGTTATTCCTAATTTGAAGAATTGTCAATTTAACCCACGGAATAATGACTAAACTCGAGTTAAGCAGACATTTTACGCCTGAATAACGCACGGCACTGTGTGGAATAAAATCCTAATTCTACTTAAGAAACTTTTTTTTAAAAAAATATTGAAGCAAATTGCAATAGGCTGTTATTCCGAAATCATACGAGCAAATTTTCGACTTTAGCTGTTTAGTTTTTTAGGCATAAAGTACTAATTTTTTGAGCTACGATGATAAAATTTTGTGTGGACGTGCATTTGGATACAGTGAATAAAACAGTAGTAATAACTCTACTTTGTCCTAACTCGACTTTAGCTGTTATTCGTTGTGGCCACAGATATATTAGATGAGGTCAAAATTTTTAAGTTTTCTGCAGTAAGTCCCCGAAACTTGTTTAACTTGGCGTTCAGGCCCAACTTCTTGAGAAAATAGTTTTTACCATATACACATATACATATGTCGAAAATCTTTATTTATTTTTTTTTTTTGGCTTTAATGACTATAGTATAAATAGTATTTTAAAATTTTCAAACAAAAATAGGTTTTTTTTACCGTTCTCAATTTTTCCGCTATATTTCGATTATTCATGAACAGATTTGTTCAACTTCAATGGCATACAGTAACACATAAAGGCCATGATTCACTATCCTGCTGAATCGTACGATCTGTTAAAAATAACATGTGCGTTCACAAAGTGTGATAGTCTGGACTAAAAGTGTATGTGTGTGAAAGACTTTTTGACAAGTCTGTCGGATTTGTTAATCTTCTGAAAATTTTCAAAAACCATCTTTTTCTATGCGACCAGAGTTGCCTTTTCGAAGTTGTTTACAAAACTATAATAGTGTGGCCGTTTTGATGCCATATTTTAAAGTAGAACAGCATTCTATTAAATTTAGCTAACAATTTTCAGTGAATGAATCGTACAATTGAGTAGGATAGTGTAACATAGCCTTAAGTAAACAGTTTGAATTAAAAGAAACCTTTCCGAGTTGAGTAGTTTTCTCAGAAACAGTGTTTGAATGGCTTACAGACGAATATCGTGAAATTCACTTCTCGGTCAATACTAATTGACGATTATATTTGTTTATGTGTCGTGACACAGCTTTTATTTCCCACACGAAAAGCTATTGAAAAATATCACAATATCGATTGCTCAGTCCACCCACTCTAATGTACATTGCAAGACAACAGCTGGTTTCTATACGTGCATGCATACATAACAGCCACTTACGGAGGGTATCTAAGAATTGGACCAGCCGGTATTTTAGTAAATTTATTCTGCTTAATATGACGTAAATCTGTATATTTGAGAAATAATTATTTTCCCACAAAACTAGCAAAACAATCTAAATTAACTGTTCAAGCGGTTTTTTTGTTTGAACTTATTGCAAAGTAAGACTGTATATTGTTTACAGTAACAATTTTAGTAGATTTATCTAATCGATAGCTAAGAACTATTTTGGTATAGGCATTTTGTCGATGCCACTCTACTCGTCTGTAGACTCGCAATCCTTCGAAAAAAATTTCAACTATTCTATTTAATAGATGTTGCTGTTTTAAAGAGAATTAAAAAGTTTTAAACATAGACAGCTGAAAATAAACGCAGGAAACCGATTTAATTTGGAATAACTACCTCGTTTGTGAAAAATATTCCTGAAGAAGATATCCATTGAGATATCGAAATATTGAATTTAATAAATATTTTGTAAAAAACAAGTGACCTAAGGCTCGAAAAATTAGACTACTAAACAACAAAGGTCGAAAAATCAGCATCAAGAACAGAAAAATATTCATATATAATTCTGCCAATCACTATAACTTTGGCTAGGACGCAGCATTTAGGACTCTGTCTTGCATAAAAAATGTATACTGCTATTCATTATTCAACTTTTCTTGATAGCAATCATAATACATATTTAGTTCAATAATAAGAGTTTTTAAACACAGAAAACTGATATGGCCTTATAAATGTTACTATAAAAAATTTTCATTACAATAATAATTGTTTTCCATTTGTTTACGTTTCTTCTTCTTTTTGTCAGATACGAGTAGCAGCAGCTGATTGAATTTGCAAGGCAATGTTGCACGTGGAAAAAATACAGCTTTTATAGCAAAAATTTAAGGTTGTTCGAAAGTAAATATTAATGACTGTATGAACAAATTGTAGCAATGAGGGTATAACTTGATTTACAACAAATCAGCTGGCAAAATGTAGAGAGACAGAAAATCATCTAACTGAGATTCTACGAAATCAAAATCTTAATGACTAAAACCTTTTTAAGTGCATTCCTAGGACATATTGTTGTGAGTTGTCTACAACAATATCAACATGGAACAACAACATCTGAAAATTCGATCGGTGAACGACCTGTTATCGGCACAACAAATTCATAATTGCTTAACACTGAAAATTAAGCAATCGGTCAATATTCTGAAACTAAAATTAATAATTAATTGGGCCACCTGCACAATTGATTAACGCTGCAAAATGGGCAATTGTGCAAAACCCAGGAGTAAAATAGGAATTGGGTCACACGCGCTTCAAAATAATGGTGACAACAAAAGCTGACGGTGAGGAAGTTAAAAGAAACAAACAATAAGAAATTAATTATTGGTTTTGATATTAGGTTAATGTTATTGTAATTTGGACATAATGTTATTGCAATTTAATTTTAGTATATAAGCTAGTATAACTGAAAACAAAAGTAGAGAATGAGTTTAGAATTAAAGTTACAAGGTAGTCTTTTATTTCTGACAATTCTCCCCTAGGAAATCACTGCGGCACTAGTGGATAGCTCGGCCGCTATCCTGCGATCTCCACGGATATTAGCTAAAGATAATTAATTCGATTAATCTTAAAGGGCCATTCCTGCAGCAATAAGAGGCTGCAGGAATATAGCTCATAACAATTGTCGCAGCCGGTAGGATCGGTAGACCATAACAATATTGTCTGTACAGGTAATACTACTGTAATCTGTTAATAACGTAACCAATTTTTTTAAGTATATATAAAATTAGAAACTTGTAAGAAGCTAATTTTTTTTGACACTGCTAAAAGATATGCATTCCAAAATAAAAAAAAACCTTTCCTGACACAGAGCTACAAAGAGAACCTACAGTTGCAAAAAAATTAACTTTGAGTCAGCCTCGTAAGCCAACTTGC
Organism: Sturmia bella; assembly: GCA_963662145.1. Lineage (NCBI taxonomy): Eukaryota > Metazoa > Arthropoda > Insecta > Diptera > Tachinidae > Sturmia > Sturmia bella. The sequence continues at coordinate 28,684,450 of OY759171.1, read as the reverse complement.
ATCGCAAAAAATAAATAGACTCTAAGAGTATTATCACCACCACTTTTCCACCATGAATATACAATATACTCCTACAATATATGAAACTAACGTTTGCAAACACAGGTTAAAACTATTTTCCAGACTTGGAATCCTCCTGAATAAAAACTTCACCAACATTTGTTCATTTTGTGGATCAATAATCAGCGTAAAACATATTCCTTCAGTATGCTCTAACTTAAAACATTATCATGAAAACTATTTATCTAACAATGGTATTAAATCGCCCAGAGTTCCCTGAGAGAATAATATAAACAATATTTTTAAATTTATTTCCAAACTAGACATTAAAATCTAAATTAATTACGTACCTATTTAAGGCCATATTCATAATAATTATTGTAAGTTTATTAAGCTCTTATTTGACGTATTTCTACAGAATAAATACGTCAAATAATTTTTATGAATATGGGTGTTACACTATATCTAGCCGATGTCCTTGGCAGCCAGTGCATTTCGCCTAATTATAATTATATTTATATAATTCTAATAAAGGGTCCGCCATCTAATGTTTTGTTTTTTTCAACTAGTGCTTATTTCGTGAATGGTAATACTTGGCTCATTGGCTCATGTCTGATTTAACAGATAATTAGTTTTATGCTTCCACTGAACGAATATGGTTGTGTATACACGCTTCGCTCAGTGGACCTGCGATCGACTTACAGAAGATGCCGATTTTGCCAAAAAATCATCTTTTTTAGCTTATTGATCATGGCGGGTATGTAAACAAGCAAAATTGTCGCATTCGGGGCACAGAAAAACTCACACAGAGAAGCCGAAGCACCCAAAACGAGTCAATGTTTGCAGCGGATTTTGGTCCAGAGCGATTTCTCTTCGAGAATGAGCAAGGAGTGGTCGTTGTCGATGGCGATCGTTATCAGGCCATGTTGAAGGAATTTTTGTTCACAAAAATTGTAGAGGAGGATATTGGCGACATTCGCTTTCAACAGGACTGCGCTACGTGGCACACAGCCGAAGCTGTACTCTATATTTTGCGCCGTTAAAAAAAACGGTATTTGGCGGACCCTTTATTAACTAAATAAATAAAGAAATAAATCAAAAGAATAGAATAAAAAACGTTTCTCTTTTTCAAAGTCAGATAATGAAACAGTGCTCTAAGGATTATGATTTAAAAAACTTTGCTCAATGTAACGGGTTACCCATTTAGTGATTTCAAACGTATAGGACTGGAATTCGACATCTGTCACACTAAGTTGTTAAGCCATTTTTTCTCTTCTCAATTGAAAGTCCGCTTAACTATCACACAACGCATAAAATTACCAAAAAAATACTACAAATATGATGACTCTGCCACAGCCACATATCTTGCTTAAAGAGGAGATTATGGTTTACATAACTGAAGCCGGCTGACCATTCACAACGTCGTAGATACGAGGAATGGGTGCTTGAGCAACAAGCGACGGACTGTGATTTTTCGAATCAAATTTTCTTCAGCGATAAAGCATATTTCTCACAATAGATTTGTTTGCAAAATATGCGAATGCTTTCCATTGCGGTCGCAGACTGAGCTTTTATTGTTGTTTTATTAAATTGTTTTTCATTACTTTAGCAGTCATCCGTCCCTAACGCTGTATTTGCACAATTATTGCTAACTTTTAATGCTTATTTATACTTCTCATTTGTTATTTGAACAAAATATTTATGACCATTTGTTCGCATACAGGAAAATGGCAAGAATTGTATAAATATAAATAACCAAAAAAGATTTTGTGTTTTGCAAACAAAGTAAATATTTAGAGTATAATTTATTTCGGTATTTAATTGAAATGCTTGCGGATGTTTGTAAATAATATATGCAAATAGTAAACAACAGAAATTTTATTTATTGCAAATGTTTCATTTCTTGATGACTTGGCGTTGCACAAAACAAAACACACAGCCAGCACACACAGACAGTCGGATGTCTTACAAAGTGTGTGCCAGAATGTCTTTTAGACAGATATATCCAGCAGGCATTTACGATCTTCTATCGTTTTTTATTTCTTTTGTTTATTGAGTATTGTTTTGATTTTTATTTAACCAAAACCAATTGGGCTTATGTCCGAAAAATTAGTTAAAGTTTCTTTGTAGAAGAATCCTTTAATCAGTGAATTCTTAAACACTTTTGAACGAAGATAATTTAGCGTTTAGTCATTAAACAGTGCAACACGTCAGCTGTTTGACCTTTTTTTACAATGTTAAAATTTTTAAAAACAATCAATAATAAATGTGTAGTAAACCAAGTAGTGCTTAATCTGCAAGTAATGCTAGGAACACAACTGGGACAAACGACGAATTTCGTCCAACACGACGAATACGCCGTATAAAATATCGCTACTTAAAATCGTCATATGAAGCACAATAACGACGAAAAATAAAAACTTCTGTTATAATTGATAAAGTTGTTTATTGTTTGTTCAAAGATAAATGTTTTAAATGAAATAAATAAAAAAATAAATAAAAAAATAAAAATAAATAAAAAAAAATTAAATGAGTAAAAGAATTAAAAATTTTGTAAAAATAATTAAAATAATGAACATCATGCTCATTACACTGTGCTAGTTGAAAAAACCGACAAACGGCGCACCCAGTGACTGAACCTAATTCGGGTACGCTAAATTCAGTGGTGCTATCCGTTTTTCTAGGTTAGCTCGCGTTTTCGAGATTTACCGTTATTTTAAAAATGGAGGAGGTTGCACTACATGTATTGAACTAACTAAAAAAAATTTTCGTTTATTGAACTTTAGTAAAAAACCGAAATTCCGCAATAAAATAACCTTTAATCTGATATATAATTTATTAAAAAAATTTTTGTGTTTTTTAGAAAAAAAAATTTTTTTTTTGAAAAAAAAATTATTTTTTGCAAATTCTTGAAATTTTGAGATCTTTAAAACTGCATAAAAAATTGAAAAATTAAGCTATGCCAACAAATTTTCCCGTGTATATAAAAAATTATGTTTGAAACAAAACGAGTTTAAATGACCAAAATCTGTGGGCAACTTTTGATTTTATTCACAAAAGATGAAAAATTGCAGTTTCAACCTGTTACCAGACGAAGCCTCAAAAATTGAAAAAAATATTTTCTTGTTAATTAAAGTACATTTCTGCATGTTCATATAAAAAGTTTTTTGTAATTATCTAACATTAATATGTGTTAAAAAAGTGTTATGAAACCTTTTTGCATAATTTTGCATAATAGTACAAATTATGCAAAAGGGTTTCATAACAACGACGCATTTTCTGACTGTGTGAATTTTCATATACACCAATGTGTTTTATTTTTGACGGCGAATATTAGCGGCGAAAAATTCGTCGTTCGTCCCAGTTGTGTTCCTAGCATAAGGCGCACAAAAATTATATTAAGCTAACGTTTTAAGCCCAACTAATTTTTTTTTTTTTTTTGGCTATTAGTGGTCGTTATAACACGAGTTATATGTGAAATAAATATATATTTCACTAACAATCTGTCTATTTCTTATGTGATTTATTCTAGAATTTTGTGCTTATTATGAGGTTTCACAAGACTAGCTGGAATATGGCCCTTCTGCGTTGCTATTTTGTTTTACTACAAATACTACAAAGCAAATTTTTGTTTTCTACATGAATACTCAACTTACGGTGACAATGCATAGTTTTCACCTCTGGCAAAAAGAAAGAAAACGTGGCCACTACTTTCTTGCTGTCTAGATATCGAGACAGCAAGATATAAATTCACTTAGATACATATATCTACAAATAACCATTTAAAGAAACTACAGCAGAAAATTATAGAGACATTAAATTTGTTAAGGGCAAATATTATTTAAATGTTGAACCTTCGGGCGCTCCAAATAAAACTTTTTGCATAACAAATAGAAATACTAACGAAAACATTACGAAATTGCCTGCAAAGATGTCTGTTATTCGCTGGCTTGTTAAGTACTAATTTCATGACTTACTCCCAATTTTTGACTTGGATTTTAAATGCCATTTCAATTTAAATTTATTTTAAATACAAAATTGATTCAAACAGTTGCTATTTAAATCAAACTTAAACGGCCTGCCATGCCCATTTAAAATCAATTTAAGTTTTTCGTACTGCCATATGATTTTGACAGTTTGGTTTTGTTCTGCAAAATTAAGAAAATCGGACATGTCTTTTTTTTTCCATAATTTGATTTTTGATTATTTCCAGAAGGTAATCAACTTCTGTGGCAGTGAAATTGGGAGTCCTTTTATCACTTTTGCTACTCATTTTAATATTGTTTGCAAAACAATTTATTATTTTTAAAATTTTTCACAATTTCACTTGCTTCCAAATTGGTTTAAACAGCTGTTTTGTATTGACTTATCGATAATTTTTTGACACTTACATTGTGCTGTCGTACTTTTATTACAACTAATTACTAAAAATTATTTTTATGCTGTAGAACAGAAAGCTATTTTAAATCCAACTTAAATTTTAAGGAAAATTTACTAATTTTGTATTTAAATTCCAAGTCGAAAATCGGGGGTTAGAGTCATGCAATATGTCTGCTGCGCCAGCCAGTAAGTGGAATAACAAGTCTGACCTATTTCAAAAAATTTGTCTATACTCATACAGGGGTTGGCTACTTTTGTACTGCTGTGCCAAATAAATTATATAAAATTTTGAAAAGTGCAGAAAAAGGTATGAATAAGGCCGATTCCCTTTCTGGAGAAAAACTTTTTCAAAACTATGAACAAATAAAAAAAATTGCATAAACCTTTTTCAGTTTTTGTGCCAAATCAAATTGAAAATGTTGCACATATTGTGGAAAAAATAAACGACTTAAGAGACATATTTATGACTTCTGCTTCAATTCGTATTTTGTATAGGACACTAAAGTACTTTTTTTTTTAGATAAAAATACCATTAAACTTGACTCCCTGAGAAGAAAATTACATTCGATTAAATATGCTCAAAGAAGTCACTACAAAAACTGTAGTGAATAAAACAGAAATTGTTGAAGTTTTAAAAACTTGCGCTCATTGCACCTTGTGCTACCAGATGTTATATTGTGCATACCTCAACTCGTTCTGACAATTAGTTAAATGCCGTGGAACCATTTTCGTCTCATCGACATTATAAAGCGCCGAAATTAAGACAACAGATATTATTTTATTTATGCTTAGCAAACAAGAGGGCTAATAAAGAAACGCAATTATATACATACCCATATATGCACGAATGTACGCACACTCATTTATTATTATTACTGTTAGAGAATATACATACGTACATAAATACATATACACTTATCTACTAAAAATACATATACAAGAGATTATTTTTTAAAAAAATTTTAGCGAAAGCTCCGCACAATTTTTCCTTTACTCTTTGTTGCGTTGATTTGCCGCTGCTCTATATATTTCAGTGATTAGATCCGGTTGAAATGTTTTCATATGTCTCCAACCTTGAGTATTGATAACTTCGTCAGCATGACAAATGATAAAATCAATGATTTCAGCAGTAAGACTGGTGGCTTTTCCCTCTTCAGCTTTCATAAAAATGTCTATAGCTGTTTCAATGCAGAGATTATCACGGAGCCTTTGCTCGCACAAAGCTTTAAGCTTCTGCAATGCATAAGTATCAGCTGCCACTAGAAGATCACTTACATTTTCCTCCAAATTTGAAACATTTCCCAAGTAAATAAAATCCAACAACTGTTTGAACACCTCTGATTTCATTTCGTTTAGAACAAAACAATTATTTTTTTTCTCTTCCATTTGATTTTTAAACATCGTTGCGAAAACCTGACTACGAGCAGCCAAGATGCTTTTATGAGCCCTAAATTCTACACCATCTACAGATATTGTAACGTCACATAGTTCTTCCCTTTCTAGTAGGGCTTTCAAATTACGACATAACTCGTTTTTGGCATTTCTACAGTGTTGGAAACTATTTTGCACGGGAAAATCAAATTCATTTACCATATATTTTATTTCGCAAAAAATCTTCAAAGCAGTATCGTTTATTAGGCTCTTAAGATATTCCATTTTCGAAAACTTTTCAAATCCAAGTGGCTTTTTGTGTTCGAAATTGCATAATGGATACCATATTGTTTCAATTTCTTCTTCTTCGCTATTCAGTAAAGAGATTCTGAATTTGCCGCGAACTTGTACTTCCGGGCTGCCGTTCATATCTAAATAAAGTGACACATAATTGCTGTCTTCATGTGCACGTTTCGCAAGCAATGTCCATTTGAGATCCTGATTATTGCTTGCAGAAAATTGCTCGGAAAGCAAACATTTATTGCTGAGAATTGAATCACGAAAGTTATTTATGGTCCACTTATAAGTAAGTTTAATGACCTCTATTGACGTTTTGTATAGTTCACGTGTATAAAGAGCTTGAACGTGGAAATTGTCAACCATTGTGGGTGCTTTTTTCTTTGTCACGAAAAACTTTTATCCTGTTATACTGCTTTTATGGCTTGCACAAATTTTGCTCACACTGACAGTCATCGAGGGAAGTTTTAGTGCTGTCAATTTTGCTTACACACTGACTTCTGAGTCTATGACCAAACTCCTTAAATATTAAATCTTTGGCTCAAAACTATTGAGCTGTGAGTATTCGCTTAAAATTAATACCTGCTATTTGCACTACACACACACACACAATATGTTTTGTTCTTTGCCTGCATTAAGAAGCAAATTGCTAGAAATTATGAACGAACATTTCTGCTACAAGAAACATAATTTAAGGGTGTATTTTTACAATAGCGGTACTCAGCGTTTGGTGCGTTTTTGGTTGCGACTATTTGCGTTTGCGATTATATTGCAACTGATATTGAGCACCCTTTTTAACAACTTTGCAAATTTTATTGCACTCCAAATAACAGCTGATAAATTAATACAAAATTTTTAATTTTTCACGTTTTATTTTTTTGGTAATTACTGCTGGCTCCATCTCTACAATTTTAGTTTGCTTTGTTTTAAAATGTCAGCTGTTCGAGTGTCAGTGTTGCAAACGCAATACTCATGCGAAAAAAGCAACGATTTCTTGCATTCGCACTTACGCAAGACATTTGCACCAAATAATGAACTGCGCTAATACCAAATGCCACCGAAGGATTAACACGTTCAGCAAACATTTGGCTTAGTAGTTGTGCCAAAATACAGTTTTAGTTTTTCACTCATAAGTAGTCGTTCTCAATGACAATTAAAATGGGGCAGCAATTTCAAATTTCTAAATTTTGTTGAAAGTTTTGCATGGTACAGTTGTCTGTTATTGAAAGAACAAAATTATTTTTAAGGAGATAAATAGATAAGAAATTAACTGCTGGTTCTAAAGTATTTAGCTAAATAGTTTCGTTTGATGTTAATCAAAGTTTCAAATTTTGTAAAAACAATTAAAATAATGAACATCATGTTCATTATGAAGTTTAACATTTTCAATTAAAAATTCCCTTGTATCCATTTTCTCAGTTTTTTTAATTTTATCTTATTAAAGTTGAACAGCTGATGGAGTGACCGTACTAAACAAATTGGCTGCTAAAAACTTTGGCATTACCAAAAACAAAAAAATTAAACAGCACAAACATTTTTTTTAATCTAATACGCCGGCTTTTTATTTTAAATGCAAAAATTCACAGCTTAGCACTTAAAACAAAAACTATTAAAGTAAAAATTAACTGTTTTTACTAAAACACTTGAAAACTAAAATCAAAATGACCACATGGTACTGATTTGTTCGTTGTTCGCCGGCGTAAGAAATAGAAATAAATCTATTTCAAGTTCGCCGCGCACAACGAATTTCGACCGACGCTGTGACTGCGTGAATTTTCATATACACCAATGTGTTTTATTTTTGACGGCGAATATTCGCGGCGAAAAATTCGTCAAATTTGTGTTCGTTGCATAAGGCGCACAAAAATTTTATTAAGCTAACGTTTCAAGCCCAACTGATTTTTTTTGGCTATTAGTGGTCCTTATAGCACGAGTTATATGTGAAATAAATATATATTTCACTAACAATCTGTCTATTTCTTAGTGATTTATTGTAGAATTTTGTGCTTATTATGAGATTTCAAAAGACTAGCTGGAAGATGGCCATTATTCGTTGAAATTTTGTTTTACTACAAACAAAGCAAAATTTTGTATTCTACATAAATACTCAACTTACGGTGACAATGCATAGTTTTCACCTCTGGCAAAAAGAATAAGCAAAACTATAACTTGAACTAGACTACAGCTAGCTGTTTTAAAGTTGAAATATTAAATGCGGTGTGTTATGGGTGAAATTAAAAAAATAAAGTCACTAGTTTAAATAGTCGATGGGAATGGTGAAACGTTCAAATATTGATCAAGCTGGGAATTACAAACACAGCTGTTTGCTTATTAAGTGGAAAAAAGTAATTCAAGCATAAAAATATGACATGTGTCATATATGATTGAATATAGATATTATGCTAGGGCTAAATGTACATTATTAGTTGTTTTCTATCCTTTTTGGCTAGAAATTAGTAGAAATAAAAGTACAAATTTGTGACAAAACCTTCGTGCTGGCTGCTGAACAGCTAGTTGTATCTCAACTCAAGCTATAAATGTACTCTATTTCAGTTCTAGCAATCTCAGAATTAACTGCAATAAGTGAAGTTCAGGAAATCAAATCAATACTAAAGTCATTCAATGTTTACTACTTTTTTGGAAGGAATTTAAGCCTGTTCGAACCCAAGATGCATGCAATTGCTCTTGAAACTTTCTAAATCTAAGGTTTGCAAATTTATCATAGTTGCTTCAGCCATCTCCTGATACTGTCTCCTTGAGAATCACTTGAAGCCACTGGGCAAACTTTTCAACCACTTCGGTGAAAGTTGTCAAGAAAAGAACTAATATTAGACTTTGCTATACCTCAATTTAGCCTGTGTCGTGATAAATGTCCTCTTCTAAAGGTTTTTGTAAGGAAGGAACCTTAGTTTCGGTGATATTTTTGGAAGACACATTTAAGCTGGCTACTTTCTTCTTTAACAAACAGGGGTTGGCTGAATTAATTGTAGTGCGCGCTTCAGTGCTAGATTAGGAACTTTCTCTTTAAAATGTTCCTTTATCTCTTTTTCATCTCACATTATCAATACATTTTTGTGCGGTAATCCCAAAGAGATGGTATACCGCCATTGGCTGAACATCTTCCTTTCTCGTGTCCTGGTAGTAGCCTGTCTACCGAAACGAACTTATCGTATTGCGCGACAATATCACGTTATTGACAAACTACAGAAAAGATGGAGACTAGCAAGTCGTGTGTATATTTTTAATCCTCATTTTATATCATTTGAGTCCTATACAGCAATTTTTGAATAAATCTGCTTTTTATTAGCCCATTTGATTTTATGTCTTGCTCACATAGAGATTTTTAATTGAGAGTATGTTCTGTTTAATGACGCGATAATTTTTCTATTTAGGCATACAAAATTTGACTGGTGCAATAGGCCTGCTGTGAAAACATCTGCCCTCACTCTAGTTGACAAAATTTGAAACTTTTATTATCTAAAGTGTGCTTTTATACAAAACATAAGAAAATCAAAAAACCTTGGAAATTATAAAAGCGTCATATGTCATTTTAGAAAATAAATAAAACTATTTTTTAAAGCTTAAGGTCTTTTGTTTATCTTTATTAATTTTTTCCGATATTTCGCTAACAATTTGTTAGCATCGTCAGGAATCTTCGATTGTTATTATTTTCTATTATTTAATAAAAATTTAATAAAAACAATCGAAGATTCCTGACGATGCTAACAAATTGTTAGCGAAATATCGGAAAAAATTAATAAATTTAAACAAAAGACCTTAAGCTTTAAAAAATAGTTTTATTCATTTTAACAATAAAGGTCAAAAATTATAGATAAAATAATATTTTAGAAAATATTTGCTACTCAAAGTTTTGCTAATGTATGTAACAGTGTTTACTCAATATTTAAGACAATTTTATACTCATTGAATTTTTTTTTATTGTATGAAATATTAATAGCAATACTTTACTTCGACTTTCCAATGAATGGATTTACACAAATTTACAGGTTTAACCTCTTAGGTATGATCGGAAATCGTTTTTCAAGGAAAAACATTTTTAAAGATTAACGTTGATGTACAATTTAACTTGAATTCAAAAATTGTTGTTACTTAGATATGATAACGTTTTACAGCCAAGGTACAGAAATAATAGCCCAGGTACAATTAACATGATCTACTACTTAAGAGCAGATACAATCAGCTCATTTCTGTGCAGAGGCAAATTTGGTGGTATATATAGAGAAAGAACTTTGGGCAACAAACCAGTGCTAAACCAAGGGCGACTTGAATAAGACATAAGATATTTGTTCTCGTAAATAAAGTAGTCAGTGATTCTGTACAATTTTAAACACTTCCTGCTAACAAAACAAATACACAAAATGAGTCAGTTGGTGGTACGCGAATTTACTGAAGAACACGAAGTATTTGAAGTACAGACAGAGGTAACAACAGTAAGTTATACCTGGAATTTTGCTGGCATAGATCTTGAACTTGCAGAATATGTAACAGCTTCTTCTCCAATATTTTTTGCCAAAAAAGGTACGGAGCCATCGTGGTTCTTAAGCTTGCAACATACTAACAGTGGCGTGGATTATCTTTCCGTTTTCGTGCTAATGGTCGCCGAAAAAAATCCTCAAGTGAGGGGCAAATTTAGATTGTATTTGTATTCAAATAAAGGAGAAGAAGCTAAAACTGAATGGTCGACAGTAATGAACTTCCGCGCAAATGCGCCAGTGCGTACTGCCGATTTCATAAAGTGTGATTGGTTAGACAATTTCATGTACAACAACTTGAAAGTTCGGTGTGAAATAAGTTATATGGTTAATGATTATGGTATAACGGAACAAAAAGAGATCGAGATCTATAATGCCATCGAGAAAGAGTTGCATCAGGATATCGAATACCTGCTAAGCAATGACAAATTTTGTGATGTCACCTTTTCGGTTGAAGAATCTGAAATGAGAGCACATAAAGCCATCTTAGCAGCTCAAAGTAAAATTTTTGCTGACATGTTTGTGGGGCATAAAGATGATTGCATTGCTATAAGCGACCTAAGTATTCCAGTCTTCAAAGAAATGATTAATTTTATTTACACTGGAGATGCACCTAATGTAAAGATGTTAGCCGGTGAACTGCTGGCTGCAGCCCAGAATTATGACCTGCCGAAACTCAAGCGTATGTGCGTACAAAGTCTTGGTGACAACCTCTCCATACGGACATCAATAGCTACACTTATTTTAGCCGACGAGTATTGTGCCTATGAATTGAAAACAAAAGCAATTGATTTCATTAATTCAAATATAGCGGATGTTATAAAAACTAAAGAATGGAATAATATGGCAGCATCCCATTGTCATTTAATTTTTGAGGCATTTGAGACGTTTGGGAAGCGGTCGACTGTATAAAGTTTTTACTTACCATGACCGTGTCAACTGTATGAAAAAACTAAATTATTCTCTTAGTATCAAGATCTAATGCCTGAGCGGAGATCATAGCGAAACTCACACTCGGGAAACAATATTTGTTTATGTACAATTATCAACAATAAGAATTGCAATTGTGAAACAATCAAAATACATTAAATCTAGTTCGTAGCTTCGCTTATAAAATAATCTCATAGATGTTTTTGTTCTTGAAATAAAAAAAGAAATTAAAAAGAATTGGGGTTTTGATATACATATTATACTCATACTTGCAAATGCACAGGTAGGAAGTATATTGAATATTTAACTTGTGACACATTTAAAAGGCATTAAAAATCAATCTATTTATTTAAAAGTGTACTTGGTATGACTTACTTGTCATACGTACATACAACATATTTGAAACTGCATTTTTCGGATTACTTTTGCAATAACAATGGCAACATTGACAACCAGCAGGATATTGTTGCGTGCATACAAGGTGACGACAAAAATAAATAAAGAATATTTTAGAGCTGAATGGGGCGAACTATTATTAACTATTAGATATTATTAAAATGTATAAAAAAATTTTAAATTCCCATGTTTTACATGGTGTATATATTTAAAAATTTTTACCTTTAAAAGTAATTTTATTGCAGAATTTCGGTTCTTTACTAAAGTTCAATAAACGAAAAAATTTTTTTAGTTAGGTCAATACATGTAACGGTAAATCTCGAAAACGCGAGCTAACCTAGAAAAACGGATAGCACCACTGAATTTTGCGTACCCGAATTAGGTTTAGTCACTGGGTGCCCCGTTTGTCGGTTTTTTAACTAGAGCAGTGTATTTATTTAACAGCTCAACGCTTTATTTTTTATTCAACATCTCTTTAGCTGAACATTTGTTTTGGCTAGGCTCGTTGCTGGCCGGACTCAAATCAGTTGTGGTAAATATATTAGACTATGAATACTCAAACTGATTAGATGACCGAGTAGCTTCAATAAATTCTCTAGTTAGACAGGACGAGAGACTTACATATTCAATGCCGACAGCGGAACTTATTTGAAGTTCTAGTTGTCGCACTATTCGAAATAGGTTTCTTTGCAACATATGTATATGTAGCTTAGTTTACAGCGGAATCATAAATAATTCGCTTGAATGTAATCTAAAATTATATGACTGCTAAAACTCATAAAATATTCGGTAAAGCGCTAGAATTTGGAAGCACAACATTGTGGTCAACTATAGTCAAACACTAAAGCATTTTCCTTTTAGAAACTTTAATTTTTTTATATTACTGCTAACTTTTTCACTTGTATTCTGCAGCTGTCTGTCAAGTTCACAATTGTTATAACAGATTTAACACTATTTGCAAAAATAAGGCCAACTTCCAATATTTTAAAATGTTTGGCCCACCTGCGGTCCTATTCTTTAATTAACTAAAATTAGAGACATCGCCAAAAATCTCTAAGCCCAACTAAGCAAGTTTTAGCAACGACCGTATAAAACTTTTGTGAGCGAAAATTTAATATTAGGTCTGTTGCTAAAATCTTAACTTTTTGTTCAGTCAAATTTTTAGCTTCAAAAAATATTTGTTGCTAAAAAATTGACTTTCTTGGAACACAAAATTTAGCAGCAGCTCTAAAGTTCAATTTTCAAGTTTTTTAAAATGAAGTCATCACTAAGAATTGCTTAATACAGTTTAGAGTATTTTAGCGATGTCTCTCTAATTTTAGCGAGTTATAGAATAGGGCAGCTGTGCGTATGATCAACAATTACTGTTTGTCACTACTTACATTTGTGAATATCACAAACACAAATGCGTGACGTTAGAGCCACAATCTGGGCTCTATCAGTTCTATCATTCTTGGTGCTTAGTAAAATTTTGTAAACACATACATACCTCTTTCATTACATCAATTAGATGCTTTTGCTTATGTTGTTTTATGTCTGTTTTATTTTAGGAAGTAAAAAATAAAAAGTCACAAATATTTTTTTCTTTCCAACTGTCTGTCTTTTTTTACAGTTCTTCTCTTTTATATTGAAATATATTTTATCAGCCATTTAATGTCAAACATCATAACGTTGTCTAAGCAGTTTCTAATTTTATTATGATGCAATTGCACCAGCAAGCACTATGTTGCGGACAAGCAAGTAATTAAAATTATTGTAAAAACCAACTTAGAAAACCATATTTCACATAGATAATGATAGTTGGTTGCCTGCTGTCACCGCCATGATGGCATTTCTTAAACTCAAAGCAGATTTTGCAAACTCTTTAAAATGTTGTACACTAAAGAAACTTTTTCAATTAAAATTCTACCTAGACAACTCCAAATAAACTCAAGTGTAATACGTAAACTTAAGTCCCATGGGTAAGAAATTGAGAAAAAAATTCAAGTACTAATTGCTTGTGTGCGTGATTTCATGATGCTGGACTACTTTGTTTGCAATTAATTTTGTCACGATAAAGTAAAATTTGTAGCAGGCATTAAGAGGGATTAAAGAACCAAGGACTCCAGGCTTATGGACATTTGAAAGTATATTTCGCTACACCTATGACTGAGGCGCTATAAATTCATTATTAGCTTATCGCTTAGTAAAAATTGCAAATAGAAATTTGTTTTATGACAAAACAATTCTATATAAAAATGTTCTATATGTATCATTTTTTATTTCCAACACATTTGTTCATTGCAAAAACTAAAGGAAAATTAATAAATCTTAATAAATACACATTTATCTGTCCTTACAGCATATGGTTGCAATAAAATACTGATTATATTGGTTGGCTTAAAATTGAAATAACTTGAATATTTTATTTCATAAAAATTGTGTTTTTGTATATATTGGCCAATTCCTTGTTCTACGTGTTTTGTTCCAATTCTGGTTTAGCTTATAAGGCCTAATATCTTTCGTAATTAAAACAAAGTTTTAATTATTGTTGTACCCTACAACAATACTTAATACAACAATAATTAAAACTTTGTTTTAATTATGAAAGATATTAGGCCTTATAAGCTAAACCAGAATTGGAACAAAACACGTAGAATATTTTATGTTTTGTTAAAAGGGAAAAATGGTATATTATTCTTAGGAAAATTAAATGCACACATTCGGTTTCCATTAAAAAATGTGTTCCCAAAATAACTGCAGATATGTGGTGGTCGTGAGAATATCGTGTCACGTAAATTTTAGAAAAATTACTAGTGAGTAACTGGGCGTGCGCAAAATTGCGTGAATACCTTTTAAGACAGCTTTCACAACGTCTCATAAAATAGTTAAAACATTAACTCTTTTTCGTTTAGAAAACAACTTTCACGCAGTTTTTTTTGAATTACTTTTCTATGCAGAAAATTTTAGTTCAATGTCTTACACAGTACAAATGTGAAGTACATGAAGCCTGGGTCGATATGTGTGGCAGGAAAAATATGTAAAAAAATCATTTGGGGATATAATTTCACGAGTGACTTTGACTGAATAAACTACGAATATTGTTTTTTCAAAAGCCATATAACTTTTTTGTTTATAAAGTTAATAAATTTCTATTTTTTTTAACTTTTTCTCATATGTATAATTATTTCTGTATTAAGTTTATCAGGCTCAAGTTCTTTCTTTGTCTAATTTAATTAATATCACTGTGCTAGTTGAAAAAACCGACAAACGGGGCACTTTAATTAACAAGAAAATATTTTTTCAATTTTTGAGGCTTCGTCTGGTAACAGGTTGAAACTGCAATTTTTCATCTTTTGTGAATAAAATCAAAAATTGCCCACAGATTTTGGTCATTTAAAGCTCGTTTTGTTTCAAACATAATTTGTTATATACACGGGAAAATTTGTTGGCATAGCTTAATTTTTCAATTTTTTATGCAGTTTTAAAGATCACAAAATTTCAGGAATTTGCAAAAATAATCTTTATTTAAAAAAAAAATTTTTTTTTTCCAAAAAACAAAAAAAAAATTTTTTAAAGATTATATATCAGATTAAAGGTTATTTTATTGCGGAATTTCGGTTTTTTACTAAGGATCGATAAACGAAAATTTTTTTTAGTTGGTTCAATACATGTAGTGCAACCTCCTCCATTTTTAAAATAACGGTAAATCTCAAAAACGCGAGCTTACCTAGAAAAACGGATAGCACTGCTGAATTTAACGTACCCGAATTAGGTTTAGTCACTGGGTGCCCCGTTTGTCGGCAAAAAAAAGTTCAAAATTCAAGCACAGTGTATCAATCACATAGATAACATAGAAAGAACTTCAGCCTGATAAACTTAATACAGAAATAATTTTTTGCTTACAAATACAAATTAACACCCTGAAAGCATTAGTTGTATATCATTAAGTTAAAAAAAGCATGGCTTGAAAAGAGTAAATTAAATGTTGGAAGAGCGAACTATGATTTGTAAATATATGTAATGTATGTAAGGAGATTTCTGGCTTATAGTTAGTCCAGTTCTGCATGATCGATTATTAAAAGACTTTTTTGATAAGTTTTACATTACAAAAGAAAATAGTTCGGGACACAGTAGTACTGAGAATTAGAATGCATCACAGATAGCAGTAAAAAGCAGCATCAGATATAACTTTTTGAAATGCTGGCAATCTGATAATCCACACCTGAGGTAATGGCAGATATTAAAAGAAATCAAAGCCGCATAATTGTCTGCGGTTTGTGTGGCTGCGTATTATAATAACATATTTCAACTATAATATTTTACTAACTGAACTTCATATTGATGTAAGATCTCCGTATCTCTATTGAACTTTGTTAAAAAGATATAAACAAAACAGAATTGAAATAATCCTTAATTCGCAATAAGCGACAAAATGCCCTAAAAGACATACTTTTATTAAATCATATATGTATGCATTTTTTAATATAATAATCTTTCATATATCAAAAAGCTCTTCTAAATGGCACATTTTAATTTTTTCAAAGAAATCGGAAAACACAGCTTTCTCGAAACTATGTTTTAAGACAAAGGCTTTCGGACACAGTTTATATTTTGTTTCAGTACAAACGTTGCGTGATCAAAAAATTTTCGTACTTGAAAATTCGCGTGATTGAAAAAAATTTCGCTAGTGAGCGTGCGGGACGTGAGGCCCAAAACAAATTGTACTACTAGAAAGTGCATGAGGAAAATTATTCGTGAACCAAAAAACACTCACGCTTACATCTCTGGAAATAACAGAAAATGATAGTAATTATTATCCTAGAGCTGTATTTAAAACAATCAAATTTTTTCTATTTATACTATTAGTATAGAATAAATAAAATTAAATAAAATAAAATGAAATATAATATTCATAAGAAATAAGTGGGATTGATATATTGTACTGTGCCGAATATTAAGTATGCTCCGTAATAACCACGTCGTTCGCCACAGCATTCTATATGAACACACGATTCCAGGTGCCGCTAACTTCTAAGAGCAAGGTATGACTCTATTTTGCCTTAAGTGGACTTATGTTGCTGTCGCTTATGAGCACGGACAGTTACACAAACAGCTGAGAATTACACTTTCACTAGCTTCACTGCTACAGAACCTGTTTGAGTGCTTACGCAATTCAAAATGTTACAGCACTAAATTTTAAATTTATGCACGAAGCAATTTCATTTTCACTACGTTTGTATTCGAAATATTTTCTTTTGCAATGTAATACTTATACCAAAAATTATTCAATGTTTGGTCATGAAACACTAGAGTGTCACAGTAAGAAATCTGCTCATATGCATCATATATACAGATCAAAGTTTGCTCTTCTACCACCAATTCGTTTACACTTTGTAATCCATGTTTTTCGCTCTTAATGTCATAAAATGTTTGCTTCCAGTGTAATCATTTTTAATCGTAAAGAAAGAAGTTGCTGAGGTTAAAAAAAAGTTAATTTTTGGTTAATGGGTTAATTTTTGGTTTTGCGCTACATTCAATCAAATTTTTCCCCCAGCGATTTCTTACATATTCTTACTTGCCTAAAATTCGACCCTGGTAAATATACATCACATGCAGTAGAAATTGAGGTAAAGTAAACTGCATTCAATAATAATAATTCAAGGAAAAATGTCTGGAAGTTTTTTTGCAAACCAACAAAAGTTAGTGTCTTATGTTGGTCGTGAAATTTCATGAAACTTCGTGAAATGCCGCAAAATGGTACTCATGCACCATCACGCACAAAATTATAAATTTAAATCATGCTTGTTTTAAATTCCTTCTTTTTATATTTATCATTATTATTTACTTCAGTACAGGTTTTCATTTTTGGATACTTTCTTTTTAAACGAATTTCCTTTTCTAAAGGTTTTTTTGAAAAAGTTTTTTTTTTTGCAATACCTGAGTTCTTTCTTTCTTTTATATTTTATTAAAAACAAACTTTTCAATTTTCCTTCAACCTTGAGTTTTTGCACAACTTGTTGCGTCCCTAGTCGTCTGCACCAAAACACTATTGCCATGCAGAGTCGGCTATGTTTACTTTGGACATACTTAGTTGTTGTCCAAACCAACATCGTCAGCGAAAATCAACATCAGCGGAACGTTAGAAAAAATTAATAAAAACAAACTTGGTAATACGCATAAGATTCGGGTTGTTATCTGTCCTACACCCTCCACAATGTAAATGAGAAAAAAAAGAAATAAATAAATCCAAACCAAAAATCTGGAAACTGCAATAGTCAAGAAAAAAATAGACGTCAGCGAATATTGTGGGAACTAAAGCAGTGCAGCCGTCAACAGGTATGCCGTAGTAGGCAGCAGAAAAATCGTGGGAACCGCTGACCGGTATTAGGAATAATTTTAGTATATAATAAGCTTTAACAAAATACAAATAAAGGGAGAAAAGATAATTTACTAAAACCAACATATTAGATTATAAAACATGTTTCTGGTGTTTAATTTTTTTTTTTTTTTTGGTATAAAGATAAAATTAAAAAACTGAGAAAATGGATACAAGTGAAATTATAATTGAAAATGTTAAACTTCAATTAATTATTTTTACAAAATTTGAAATTCTTTGATTCATTTAATTTAGTTTTGAACAAACAATAAACAACGTTCTCAATTATAATAGATCTTTTTGTTTTTAGTCGTTATTGTACTTCATACGACGAATTTACATAGTGAATTTTAACCGGCGAAAATCGTCTTTCGTCCCAGTTGTGTTCCTAGCATAACACTGTTTCATAGATAATGAATATGGAGTGGAGTAAGAAGGTCTTGTAACCACTTTACGGATGCGTTATTGTTTCATTCAACTCACGCATATACTCCAATTTGTTTTTCGGTATTTCCTGCACACGAATGTTTGTATGCGTTTCGCGCGAATACTAAATTCCAATATGCGTATGCATACGATTTAAACAGGACACACTTTATTTTTCTAAGCTTTTGCTTTCTGCAACAAACATGTTATTCAGAATATTTTGCCTGTCTTCCATTAAATTGGTATTTTAGAAATTTATAAGCATGATAAAGAAATTTGTCAAGGCTTTTAACTGATTTGTTTCTAATAAATTCTAAACAAAAAAGAAGTATATACTTATATTTTTCTTTTTAAATTTCATCGTGGCTCCTTTGGTTTCAAAATGGCTGCCAGCAGTAGATATGTTTCTATGTGCGACTGTTCTTTTGTCAACATTCATCGACATTTTATGTTACAAGTAAGTTTAAATGAATGTTCCTTTAAGCTTTCTGTTTGAATGAAATTTCGTTTAAGACCAAAGATTTGTAGGTTCTTGTTTCATTATAGAAGCAAAATATTTGATCTAGAGGATGTCAACATTTCATTACGTACATGCATGTTTTTAGCCTGTGGTTTAATGTCAATTTGTACTTAATCACACTATTTGAGATACAGTAACACAGACCTTTGTAACGGGGAAGTATAATATGTAAACGAATTCTTAATATGGCTTCAGTCTTAGTGTATGCTAAAAATGGTTGTGATTATGGCAAACAGCAAGCCATTGTAGCTGGTTGTGAGCTCGCCCCCTTTGAACAGGTAATTAACGATTACTAAGTTGTAGTTATAATAAAAAAGCACTATCACTATCCTTCAGCCATTGCAGTATAGACCAGCTATTAGCTTTGAGTGACTTGTTTGCTCACTCTAAATGTATGTCTAGTAGTGAATCCTTACACTGAAGCTGACAATTTCCAATAATGGAAAGCAAAAGGCCTTCCTTGACTCACATGTCTTGATTAATTGAAGGATCTTATATTAAAATATACTAAGACCAGAAATTGCATAAAATGTGAGTTAGGGCCTTTCTAAATGAAACTAATAATACAAAATATGCGAATATTGCTGTTATTTCAATTACACTGTTCTGCAAAATAACACTTTTTGGTTGTCTTTTGAATAAAAATATGTAGACTGTATGTACTTAGGTGCTCTATACTCAAATCGGCTTTCAGTTTTCCTCTATCACGTAAGGATTTTTTTAGAAAAAATCCAAAAAAAAATGATCCATAGAATTTGAAATTCTTATGATTTTTGTACTTTGATAGGCATAACACATCAAAATAAAAATAAAGTGGTGATTTATGTTTTTTTTTTTTTGCTGATGGCTTGTTGATTTCTTATATTTCCTTCCAATAAATTCGGCCCAGGTAAATTTACATTACATGTAGTGGAAACTGAGGTAAAGTAAACTACATTGAAAACTAATTTATTTAAGTTCTTTGCAAACCAACAAAACTTTGCATTCGGGAAGTTTTGTGAAACTTCGGGAGCTACCGTAGAATGATTCTCACCCACTATTACGCACTCACGCACTTACGAGTGATTTTTCTAAAGTTTAATCATGATCACGCTTGCTTCAAGTTTCAAGCATATTTTCATATGGCCTTGCAAAGTATTTGATTTTTAAGCTAAAAGTAAACAAGAAAGTAGTCCGGAGACCACTTTGGATAAATATTCAATCCATTTGTTCGAACTTATGGGGTTTATGTTTTCTTTAAGCAAAAGCAGAAATATAAATCTTCATTTTTATGTGTCAGTTTATTTATTGGCGACCGAAATTATTTAACTTAATTTTGTGCTTTAATTTAAAAACTTCCCAGCACCATTTACCAGAGTGCCTTTTATTCCCACAGAAGATTATAACTGTTGTGCCCAGCAAATCCTTTTGGGGGTTTGTAATTACACTATTTATTTTTTAATCTACCAGAATTATGTGAAGCTCCTTTAAACAAACGAAAAATAATAATAATAAAGAAACTGTCTGCTTTGCATTGATAAAGTGCTGGTTTTCAAATATTTTTGGTTTCATCATAGAGAAATAAACATTTACACGCTTTTTATTTCAAATGAAACGTATTTTGTTCGCTTGCCCTGTTTTTAGTTCCATAAATTATTCAAAGTACTCTGCACGTTTTGGCAACATTCTATTGGTGTTGGTTTAGATTTTGGTTCTATTGGTATTTTGCGCATTTTTTTTTTTTATACCCTTCACATAAATGTGTAAGGGTATATATAAGTTTGTGATTCCGTTTGTAACGCATTGAAATATCCATCTAAGACCCCATAAAGTATATATATTCTGGATCAGCATCAATAGCGATTACGATTGAGCGATGTCCGTCTGTCCGTCTGTCCGTCTGTCCGTCTGTCCGTCTGTCCGTCGGTCCGTCTGTCCGTCTGTCCGTCTGTCCGTCTGTCCGTCTGTAGTCGTTGAAATACCGTTTCTGAGAAAACGGTTTGAGATAGAAACCTCATTCTTTCGCTAAAACGTGTTAAACCCCGGTAGTGGGTCTGCTATTGAAATTCAGTAAGATAGGTCCACGGATAGCCGAGATATATTCAAAAAACCGGGTTTTGAGGGGTATTTTGTGCAATTTTTGTTTTCAGATTTTTGAAAAAAAATTTTTTCTTAAAAGCTAAACCATATTATTTTTAGTGCCCATTAAATCCTAAAAATGAAGGAATTTTTGAAATCGGCCCATATATATCCGAGATATAGCGTCTCCCGATTTTTAAAGAAATCGGCTTTATAAGCCAAATAAGACAACTTTTGGCACCGAAGATCAATCAAAATGGTATATATAGGCTATCTAGAGGCAAAAGTGGAAAATTTTTCTACATCGGCCCATATACACTCGAGATATAGCGCCTCCCGTTTTCTCAAGAAGTCGGCTCTAAAAGCCAAATAAAACAACTTTTGGTATCAAAAATCGATTTGAATAGAACATATGAGGTGTTTAAAAGCAAAATTGGAAAATTTTTGAAATCGGTCCATATATATCTGAGATATAGCGACTCCTGATTTTTCAAGAAATCCGCTCTTTAAGCCAAATAAAGCAATTTTTGGTACTAAAAATCAATCAGAATGGTACATATAGACTATTTAGAGGCAAACGTGGAAAATTTTGGACATCGGCCCATATACACTCGAGATATAGCGCCTCAAGTTTTCTCAAGAAGTCGGCTCTAAAAGCCAAATAAAACAACTTTTGGTACCAAAAATCGATCAGAATGGTACATATAAGGTGTTTAAAAGCAAAATTTGAAAATGTCTGCAATCGGTCTATATATACCTGAGATATAGCGTCTCCCGATTTTTCAAGAAATCGGCTCTATAAGCTAAATAAAACATTTTTTGGCACCAAAAATCAATCAGAATGATACATATAGGTTAGTCAGAAGCAAAACTGGAAATCTTTTTGTCATCGGCCCATATATGTTCGAGATATAGCGCCTCCCGATATCTCAAGAAGTCGGGCCTGGAAGCTAAACGAAACAGTTTTTTGCACTAAATATTTGTCGGAATGGTACATACAGGCTGTTTAGGGGCAAAATTAGAAAATTTTTGGACATCGGCCCATATGCACCCAACTCTTGGTACCAAAAATCGATCATAATGGTACATACATACATACATACATATGTATATAATGTTTAAAAGCAAAATTCGAAAATATTTGCGATGTATGTATGTATGTATGTATGTATGTATGTATGTATGTATGTATGTATGTATGTATGTATGTATGTATGTATGTATGTATGTATGTATGTATGTATGTATGTATGCATGCATGTATGCATGTATGTATGTATGTATGTATGTATGTATGTATGTATGTATGTATGTATGTATGTATGTATGTATGTATGTATGTATGTAGATACGTTTGTATGTACGTAGGTATGTATGTATCTACATATGTATGTATGCATGCAAGTATGTTAGCATAAACAATTTTTTTGCTTTGGTGTAAAAATGTGTATGTATGTACATACATATGTATACACGAGCTTGAAAATGAAAGTGATATAAAGAATTGTTGAAAAAAGGGTACGCAATGAAATTCTTTTAAACAATTGCGTCTTCAAATTTATTCACTCAAAAAATCATTTTGTGTTTCCCTACGTACTTACATATGTACATACACACACACATGTGTATGATGATACGCAACAGATCATCAAAAACGTGCACAAGAAAAAAATCATTTTGTGAAAAAAAGCAAGCAATGTAAATATGTATGTATGTATATATGTATGTATATAATCATTGTTTTATGGAACACACTGAAAATATTCAATAATAAAGAATTTATTTTAGCGTTTTCTATTATAGATACATACATACGTATGCATGTACCCACATACGTATGTAAGTAAATTGAAAAGAAAATCACACTTAATGTCAATGTTTAGCATTATAATTCAAAAATAATGCACTTATATGCAATTTTTTGTTGAATAAATTTTACTATAACGTTAACTGATAAATAATTAAGAAATACATTTTGCTTTTCTTTATTTCATTGATATTATAAAGAATTGGTGTCACCCAGTGGTTGAACTTGAGCATATTAAGAATTATTTAAATAAAAGTTTTGCAGCCTGTGTTAAATCCCGGTAGTGGATCTGATATTGAAATTCAGAAAAAATCGGCTTTAAGAGCCAAATAAAACAACTTTTCGCACCAAAGATCAATCAGAATGTATGTACCATTGTGAAGGGTATTTAAGATTCGGCCCAGCCGAATATAGCACTCTTACTTGTTTTATTTTATTTTTTTTATTTTTTTGCTCTTTATTTTATTTTACTTAGACATATGTGCCATACAATTGATACATATGCATATGTTGTACATTTAATTCATTCTTATACACATACATTTAATAAATAATACATTTTACCAGTATTTTTTCATTCGGATAACTTTAAGTCCGTTGTTAAGAAAATAAAAATGGATAGGCGGTCCGTCAATATCATTTAAATAAATTAGGATGTATTTTTCAGTCTCATTGCCGATTAAATACGATTGAAATCTTTGCGAAAAGTTTAAGTTTATAAATTTTCTGCCAACAATTTGTATATTGTTATCTTTGCATAAAAAATCTTCTATTTCATATATATTTACAGAATCATCTTTAGTTACTGTGATTATATAATTAACTTTGAATGTTATTCCCCGAATGTATGTGTCACCCATGGGTGACACATACATATGTATGTATATTAAGAAAAATGCAAAAATTAACTTAATTTTATATTTGCTTTAAGACCCGCTTGAAATGTATTATTTTAGATCTACCAATAGAGTTTATTAATATCTTCTGTTGTTATTTTCAGCCATCTATATGCCGCCGACATTTCGCTGATGCTAATCAACTTATTAGTAGATTTAAAAAATCTTTGAGTAACGTTTGAAGCCCAACTACTCATTCCAAAATTCCCATGGAAAAAACGAGAATTCAAAATGTTTAAGCAAACCTTTAATACAGAAAACAATTTTTCGTCTTGCAACACTTTTACTTTTTTTTAACAACTTCGATACAGCTGATGGGGAACTCAGTTACAAGGATTTGTATTAATGAAAGTATCTTCTGATGATTTGATTAGCATGAAGGAAATGTCGGCGGTATATAGAGGGCTGAAAAAGACAGAAAACATAAATAAAGTATATTTATGGTCCTAAAATATTATTAAGAAAAATTTTAATTCTATCAACACATACTTATTGCATGAGCACTAGCGGTATGTACGAGTATCTATGGGCCCCTCAACAGTCACTCAGCGCCAAGCTAGAAGAATAGGGCGAATAGGACAGCAATCCGTAGCCTACATCAGGAATTCTTGCCTTTAAATCTGCACAACACAAAGGCGACGAACGTAACAAGCGTGTATTGTACTCGAAGTAGAAAAATAAGAAAGTGGCTAGGAGCAAATAGGGAGTGTTTATGGACGTTGAAGTAAACAGAAGATCTATAATAGAAAAGCAGAATTGGTTACATCTGAATTGACTGCTGTCTATTTTGCTGTTCAGTGTTCTATATATACACGTACATAGTCAACAGTGAATCCATAAATTTTAACATTAAATAACTTCGAGTATACGAAAACACAATAGAGACGACGCGTTAATTGCGGCAAGATCCATTACGATTTTTTTTGTTTCTTACGAGTGAGCGCATTCACTTATTACGGCTGTATGGCTTGTTGTCAAAAAAAAAATTGTGTATGAAAAGAGCTTCATTTCTGAAGTGATTTCTATGCAAATTTCTTAAAGAAGTCGTTTGCTTGTGTTGTAGAAATCACAAGTAAAACTAAACGAAAAACGATATGCACAATATCAGCAAACGACGCGGAAAAATATTTCTTACAGATTTTTTTTAATTTTGATTCAAAGAAATTAAAAGCAAGACAACAGAATTAACTAGCCTTACGAAATAATAAAAATCCATGTTCTTCAATTAATTGTTATTTCTCCACTACTGATAGATAATTCTGTAGATACTTAGGAGTATTAAGCGATTAGGTTTTTATTTAAGTTTAAGATAGCTTTATTCACAGTTCTGGTTCTATTACTTATAAGTCCAATGATTTGATCCAATGTGCAAAGTGCAAAAAAAAATACTCTGATTGGCGCGACTTTTTCACAACTTTAAATGTATACTTTCAACTAATGACAATAAATTTCAATAGAAATTTTGTTTATTTCCTTAGAAGTTCAAAAAGTTTGCTTTATTTAAGTTGCTATCTTTAAAAATGATTTAACAGTGGCACTTTACCAAACAGTTGTAACAAAAAGGCTGCAGTAAATTGAAGGAGGTTATACGTGGCATGGAAAAGTTTGAAAAGTTTTTGGCACATTTTAGTTTACAATGCCATTAAACTGTCATTAGTGACAGTTTGGCAATGCAAATGTTTGCTCACAGCAGCCAGCACAAAAGTGTTAAAAGGGACAGTTTTTTTTCGAGATTGATAAATTGAAGCAACATTTTAAGACAAGAAACAAATTTGTTAAAAGCTTTGGAGGCCAAGCAGAATGTTGCAAATCGAAGTAATCAAACGGAAAAACTAAAGAGTTAAAAACCTCAAAGTTTTTCAAAGCACTTCAGCAACAGACACTTTAAACGTAAAAAATCTTAGGCTTAAATTCCAGTAAATCAAAAAAATAAAAACAAATTATAAAAATTTTCTCAGTTGAGGTCAAACTGCATAGAGGCAATTCTTGTTTCAAATAGATTTTTTTTCTCATTAGCAATATGGTTATATGTAATTTCATAAAAACACACACATCCGACATGACATAGCACATGATTTTTTGATCTTGAAACACTACACTTAAAAACTTTTTTATATTACTACATATCTGGAAAAAAGTCACATGAAATACTGCAAACATCGAACAGATACTCAGTGAGTCTGCGATGACACATCCTGTAAAAAAGGACACATTTTATTGCAAATAGTATTTTGAAGTGGATACAGCCATTCCGTCACTGACAGGCGGTTTTGATAAAATCTATTTTATTTAACAAGAAAGTTTGTCGCGCTAACTAATTATGTATGCATTTTTAAGCAAAGTTCGTTCAAAACAATTACAAATACCTATTGCTTTTAATTTCGAAAGGATTATATACATCTTTTTTAATTGATAAGTATGTATACTCATCTAGCGCTCTAAGCAGGGCTGGGCAGTATTTGAAATACATGTATTTGAAATACGTATTTTGTATTTGTATTTTAAATACGTCTCATGAATGTATTTGTATTTTGCATTTTAAATACTAAGCGCTGGAGTATTTTGTATTTCAAATACTCGTGCTCTCAAAATACATTTTTCAAAATACATTTTACATTTATTTTAAAAAATATGCGCTGAAAATTATTCCATTCATACATCAACTAAAATCCAAAAATTTTCCTACAGTTTTATTTCCAAAAAATAGCAATACGACAGTTTAATTACCAAAGTGCCTGTGTAAAGTAAACGCAACTGCATGCACATACACTGAGAAAGTCGCCCATCTGTCAGAAAGTTAAATAATGAAAAAAAGAAATGCGATCGGGGGACCCCCGTTAGGAACGAAGTTCTTACGTGTATTCTTCATCTTTGAATGTAATACAAG
This sequence comes from Sturmia bella, assembly GCA_963662145.1. Lineage (NCBI taxonomy): Eukaryota > Metazoa > Arthropoda > Insecta > Diptera > Tachinidae > Sturmia > Sturmia bella. The sequence continues at coordinate 28,657,631 of OY759171.1, read as the reverse complement.
GTGAAATCTGTATGTTTTAGTTTGTGTTGTTTTTGAAATTTTTAAATTTTATATGCTTCTTAAGATTTTTGGAACGTTTTATTTTTTTTTACTTTTGATACATGCAGTATCTTGTCAATCCGCTACAAAACGAAAAAATTTTTTTCAATATTGCTGTTTTTTGTTGTGACATACTTTACTTTAGCGAAATCTATCAACTGATGGTGTCAGTTTCCGCTGCTGTCAGCGAAATAACCTACACAATTGTTTGAAGACTTACCAAGCCATATAAACAGCTCACACGCTTTCGTGACGTTTTCTACTTATTTGCGCTACCAGCAAGCCGCGTTAAGGAACTTCGTTCCAAAAATAAAAGACAAGGAAAAACAGCGTTCGACATTTTAATCTAAAACAAGAGATAAAACTATTAATCAAATTTTGACTTGGATAGCCTATATATAGTTACATAGCATTTGGTGAAACGTTTTTTAATTGTCACTTATTTCTTAATTCCGTTATATATCTTTCAATAAAATATTATTTTCTAATAAGAAATCATTGAGATTTTGCGCGTTAGCTGGTTTAATTCATTCCCCATCTAGAGGTTGTTTGTCTGATACCACATTTGAAAAGCTGGTGCTCATGAAGGGAAATAACAACTTTTTTGATAAAAATTTTTTTGTATATGTATATGTACTATGTAATTATGCAAACGTATATGGTTTTAAGGGCATAAAATCTGTACTATAATTCTGATATTATCATATATTTAAACATTTATTTGTTCCTTTAACAAAGAGAACACAAAATAAACACCAACAATGAGAATATTCCATGTAATTATCATTTCATTACTGCTAAATTTTGACCGTCTAATGCAGTGTGGGGCAGACACAATACACTCTCATATGTCTCATATGTGCTAGTGTGGGAAGCAGCAAAAAACGAACAACGACTATAAATAATTCTACACTCAGAAGAAAAAAACGTAAAATATTATCTTCATTCAAGAATTCCAACAAAAAAAAACATTTTTTTGTTTCGGCAAAGTTTCAAAGCCTCTTGAAATTTTTCACCAAAACAATTCAAAACATCTGACGTTAAATTTAAAAAATAAATACCATCATCAAATGGGCGACATTGCCAAAGCCAAAGCAACGGTATACAATGCCTTTTTTAAAGACATGGAAACACTAGTTTCATCAACATTATTATGATGAATATTGGATTCATTAAAACTGTTATGACAGTGAATATTAGTTTCATCAACTAAAAATATTAAGAAAAATTGTGCTTTTAATTCAAATAGTTTTAGTGTTCGATCACCCCCGCTGAGGTTATCGAAATCTACATGACAAGAGTTGTAATGTCTTCTTAAATAAAACAAACTTTTTTCGCATATAACGCGATGACAAATCAAGCATTGTGCATCGCCATCCATGTTCTCTATAAAAAAAAAATTATTTTCCCATTCTTCATTAAACATTTTGCTTTGAGTGTAAACAAACAAATTAACAGCGAGATCTTTCTCTAACAAGTGCTGATCAGCGACTGGTTTGATTTACTTTGACGAAATGATAACAAAGCAACATCCGAACGTTAATTATCGTAAGTTATACGAAGAAGCTTATAGTGTACGTGTGTCAACGTAGCGCAAGCAGAATTTTCTGCCTATACACGCGTGCATAGGATTTCAAAAATCTGCCCGACACTGGTCTAATCCATAAAAATTACAACAGGTTTATAACGCTCTTATTTGACAGATTTTCTATACAAATATGTCAAATAGCAGTCCTATAAGCCTGTAATAATTTTTATGAATTAGGAGGTTACTATTCTACTAGCGGTCTGCACCAGTTTCTCACTGGTGCTTATAAAAAAATTTTAAATATGATAAGTTTTAGCTCAGATTCGGAAAAAACACACTACACAAAATATTTAATTGTTATAATAATAGTATAGAATTAATTAAATTAGAGCATTGAATTTATTAAATTAGAGCATTGAATTTATTAAATTAGAGTTCGTCTGTAAACGGTATTTGATGTTGTTTTATTTTGCGGCAGTAAAATGAATTGATTTTGTGAAGCTCTAGCCAGCGTTGCGGCAATATACAGTTGGCTGTTAGTGATACATTGCTTTCGTAGGTCCAGCCCTGCTGTTTAAAAGTTTTACTTTTTTTTTATTGAATCTGTCTCAATGACAATAACAATAAGTATTCAAATCTTAATGTAAAAATTAATATATATATATTGCCACTGCACTATATAACTTATAGTGTGAAAAAAAAACAAACTTATCGCATCAAATCAAAAGTGTGCATTCTTCTGAGTCGCTGATGACCTTCAAATAAAAGTAAATCTCTCGCCAAAGGATTGGGATGATGAGGAATTTTTGTAGCGTAGTTGGCGCTCGAATTTTTTATCTCTTCTCGGATTGTGGGTATTTCAAGGGCTCTATGAATGTTACTATTCTTCATGTACCAGGGAGCGCTCGTGACCATTCTTAAAATGTTTGACTGTATTCTTTGCAGCTTTACGACATTGGACGCTGAGGCTGTTCCCCACAGTTGAATGGCATATAGCCATATCGGCTTGAACACTGCCTTATACAAAAGTACTAAGTCAAGCGCTGACTGAGGACCAATTAGCCAATTGAGCTCGGCGGTTTTCAATTTTAGTTGTGTTATTTTAGACGCGATGTGGTGAACTCAAGTGAGGCGTCTATCAAGATGTATACCGAGGTATCGTACGTGGTTGTGTTCTGATATAAATGAACCATTTATTGCAATAGGTGGACAATTTCCTTTTCTCAAAGTAAAAGTAAGGTGAACACATTTAGAGGCATTGACGGTTATCTTCCATTGATTCAACCATTTCTCCATATCTGCAATATGGTCTTGAAGATTTTGGGATGCAACTTCCGGGTTTTTGTTTATACTCAAAATCGCAGTGTCGTCTGCAAAAGTGGATATTTGCGTCATTGTGCTCGTTGGCATATCAGAAGTGTATAATAAATATAGGAAAGTTTTACTTTGGTAATGGTAAGAGAAAGATATTACCTACACCCATGGGTGGTAATGAGCTGCACCATCGATATCAGTCACGATGTCAAGCTATTTTTTAATCTTTATTTTGCTTACATTATTATTTCTAGTAACACTTACTATAGAACATAATAAATAACAATCGTTTACGTGCAGACAACTGTCATTGCTATCTTTTATGACTTCGTAATCTAAACAAGTATCAGACTTGCTAAAAATGCCCTTCCAGTGCCACCGGAAGCGCTACAAAAGAATATCTTTGTTTTGGCATTGTTCACGCTATGGACTAAAAAGCCTTTTTTTTTTGATCAGGCCCGAATTTCGGGGTATTTTTATTTAATAATTTAACCACCCAATTATTTATGTTATAGTGTTGCTAAAGATTCATCATTCGTTATTTAAATATTTGTATCAAAAGATCGGACACATGTTGTATAGAAGTAAAATTTTTGCAAACAAACTAAATTATGTTAAAATTGTAACTATGTATTTATATTACAGAAAAACCTAAATGTTGCATTATGCAATACCGAATTGTCCGAAAGGCTGATTCGTGACTGGTCTATAGGTATGAGTTTTGCTACGGTAGGTTTTTGTTCTTGATTTTTGCATCTGTTTTACTGTTTTGGCATTTTAAAATGCTCAAAACTAAATTAACAGGAATAGAGATCTAAAGACGTTACAGGTCTCAGTATATGCAGCATATTAGCGAAAAACCAGGCTCAGGTTCGAAGTAACTGCCTGCAAACAATCAATGGAAACCAAGTGAATTATCCTTGAACATGTTATTACCCTAAAATAAAGTAACGAGTGAGAGGAATTTTAAGCTCTAATATCGAATGTATGTTTCTACATTTAAACACTGGGAACTTTTTAAAATAAATCTTGACTCAAGATTAACATTTGTGTGCAACAACTGCCTTAATGATATTTATCCCTCATTTGTATTCAATTTATGTAAATTTGCGAATGTTATTTATTTTCTAATCTCTTTATTTGACTAAAGCATCACAAGCAAACAGCAGAAATGTTGTATTCATAACGATTTCCCATGAAGCTTACATTCAAACACGCCGAAACCGTAAATTTTAATTTTATTCTTCGTGTTTGTTTTTTGCTGGATTAAATTAGAAAAAAACTTATATCATAATTTATGTTCGTTTGTTGGAGAAGGCATTTTCGCTGAAAATTAAACTGCTTTATGCGGCCAATGGGGAATAGAAATATTAATTGTAGCAAAGAATATAAAAATTTAATCTTATTATGGGAATACAAACAAAAATGAATTTCGTATAATTTCAATCGATGTACATGCATAAATATATACATTTTCTGATAAGTGAGTCAAAAAAAGTGTCATAAAAGATCTCTTGTACTTTTAAGCGGTAAAAGTCATGGAGAGTTGACACTGAAATACTCAACGATTTATTTTGAATTCGATTATAAGTATTCGCGAGTTCTAAACCTGGGGGCAAATTACCGCATTCGAAGTCGAGTCTTCTTTCCTGGGTACAAATATTTCGACGGCTGCAATTTTTTGGATCACAGTATTCGATTGCAATTAATATTGTCTACTACTATTTTTTACATCGCAGCACGCATATGGCAATAAAGAAACAAAACGAAAAAGGAAAACAAAATATAAATAAATTGGTGAAAAACTTCAAGATAAATGAATCCAAATGTGTTTTTATGTTTCTCATCTTCGGAATCGGAGGATGAGTCCAATATTGCCCTTATAAGTAGGAACATTCGTGACAAAAGCAATCCTTTTTCATTGCCAGAAGCTGAGTAAGTTGTCAGTTTAAGGCAAAATATTAGAACTAAATATTTCATCGTTTGTACATATGTAGATTCAAAAGACGTTTTCGGCTCTCTAAGGAAGCTTTTGAATACGTTTTATCGGAAATAAATATCTCTGGTCACATGTCGACGAGCGTACCATACGTATTGCAACTTGCCGCTACATTGTGCCTTTTGGCCAGTGGCAGCTTTCAGCACACGGCCGGGAATTATTTTTAGTGGGAATTATTTTAAGGTTTGTACATCAAGAACTGAAGGGTTATAGCAAGACATTTCTTCATATACATCACAGATGCATATTAAATTTTGTTCTTCTACCGATTCGCTCACTATTTAAAATCCATACTTTTTGATCCTAACGTCATGAAATTTATTTTTTCAGGGTATTTATTTTTATTCCTAAACAAAAAAGTTTCACAGTTTTTGAAAAATAATGTTCATAGGTATAACTAATGATTTAATGTTAGGTTTTGCACTCCATACAGCTTATTGGGTTAAAATTAATTATAGGATTATTTCCGCCAAGGACTGCCCAAATTTTTTTTGAATAAAAACGTGAGTGATTCTGAGAATTTCTTTGATTGATCGAGCTGAAGTTTCTGCGTGCAAATGCCTTACTGAAAAAGTCTCTATATTATTTCTCCCTCAGTATGAGAAGCCTGATTTTTGTTGGTATAATTTTTTTTATTTTGATTCTGAATTTTTTTTAGCAGTAGAAGTACTTACTATTAGATATTTGAGCTGTTTATAAAATGTTGCATGCAAGGAAAAGCGTTTGCCTTTTTTTTATAAGATAATAACAAAATTAATAGCTTTTATTTCATATATGTGCATTGCCTGGTTGAGCCCTGGTGGCCCAAGCGTGAGTACAACAATTTTAGTGTTGTGTTTGCCACGCCAACAGACGAGAAGTTAAAAGCGTTTAAACAGCTTTTAATACAAAACACCTTTCCTGAGGAGTTCGTAAGAGATTATCAGGCACGATTAAGTTATAAATTAAGTACACCTCCCCTGACCGAGACCTGGTGTTAACATGTGGTGTGACTATCTTTTTTATTTTGGCAACAAGAGCTTTTTTTAAACACTAACCAAGCTAACCAGAATAAACAGCGCTCAATTTAATCTAAAAACTTTTTGTATTGTCTATTTCCCTGCAGCAACAACTTCAGCATGTGCTAAAGTCAATTATTTGTTTTTAAATTTTTATACTATTGCCAATTTGAGAAAATATATGAGGGTGGGTGCTTAAGACAAGTTAGTATTTTTATTTATTCCCCTAATACATAATTAAGTGATAACAATCTGTAAAATAAATGCACATTGCTTTGCCAAAATAATGGAAAATAAAGCCAAATCAAACAAAATGGCGCAATGCAGAAATTGTTGAGAGAACGTGACAGTGTGATTTAAGACAGATATTATGTCACATATTTCAGCTAAAAATAGTGGTGAATCATGAAAAAATAAGAAGTGCCTTAAATTTAAAGAGGTAAAAGTTTTCTGAAAGGGTATGATTTAATTTAAATAAATTAGCTTAAAGCTTCAATATAGAGGCGATAAGAAAATGTACATGGTTTGTAGTGCGACAGCCAAAAAAATAAATATTACAAGATTTTTCGCGTTAGGAAGTTAAACATTTTCGGAAGGTTTTCATCAAAACATTATTGTGTTTAGCAAGTTATTATCTCATACAAATTTTGTTTTCTATTTAAGTATTTATTTAAGTATTTCTCAAAACTAGTTTTATATGAACTTCTAACGGCCCACAGTGGGGGATTTTGCAAAAAAATTGGAAATAATTCTGCCGTTTCTAAACGGATGGCTCGATTGCAATGAAATTTCAGACAGGCATAAAAGAGGTGTATTCAAGCTTAAGTTTTGAGATTGGACTATATAGCGTTTAAGTGGGCGTGTCCACGCGCCCCCAAAGTGGGCCACCTGGGGTATGTGAAAAATTAAAAACGATCTAATTTTTTCATTTCCAATTCTTTTGCAAATATTTTTTATTTTTAAATTCTTCTAGTCAAGGCCTACAAAAAATGTCGCGACAGGTATATATTATCTCTTAAAGTTTTCGAGATATTAAAGTTTTAAAAATTAAATTTTCGTGTTTTTATCAACCCTGGTCCAGTATTTTCACATTTTTGAGCTCAAATCCTAACCGATTTTTCAAAAATAAGTTTTATTAGCTTGCCAGTATTTTTTTCAATACTATAAAAAAAATTTGAGCAAAAAATCTTTTATAAAGAAAAAGTTATATTCAACACAATTTAAAAATTCAAAAAAAGTCAGTTTTTAGCATATTTTTAGGGCAAAAAGTAACTTTATTGTTTTTTATTTCTGGAAGAACTTTCCAAAGTAAAGTATATGTTGCTTATATTTTTTTAAAAGCTTATTGTTAAGAAAATATTTTAAAGAAAAAAAAATTTGAAAATTATGTCCTGTTGCGTAAGGGTAGCATCCTAAAATTAACCCATTTGTTTAGACAAAACCGACTTTAGCCCAAAATTTCTAAAATCGCACGCCTCTAACCTAAATATTTTTACTTGTTTTTTATAGTTATAAGTATTTTTTAGTTTTATGCAAATGGAATTTGTCGCCCCAGGATATTTGCTGGAATGACAGCAAAAAAACTAAAAAATCCCATTTTTGGGAATTTTTGAAAGTTTTTTGGGAATTTCGGGATTGGTATTATTTTTTCCCTACATTTTGCAAATAATTTTTATTTCTTTTATAAATTCCTATATTTTTGCAAAATTTTGTAAAAAATATAAATAAATGAAAATTTTATAGGCATTTCAAAAAATTTTATTTCTCAAAAACTTTTATTGAAGGACGTTTTTTTCTGTATTTTTGCAAAAATTGTTTTAAAAAGTTTTAAATTTCTAAAAAATTTAATAATATATAAACTAGAGGTAATTACCTAACTAATGATATATAATATGAAACCCCCTTTCATTTTAAGGGTATGAAATTAATGGGCTACAACTAACCTATTTGCAATGAAAATTTCCAAAAATTAGTACTGATTCAGCGTTTGGGAATACAAGGGGTGAGGCACTGTTTATTTTACGCAGTATTTTCTATTACGCAGTAGCCTTATTACGTTAGTATAATCTTTGAATATTTGTTTTATTGCTTTACCTGGTTTGCTTTAATAGGTAGTATTACCTGCAACTAATACGAAGGGTACATTTCTTTTTATCCCTATTTATTTATTATTAAAGGCTAGACATTTCAGCTAAACATACCTGAATTTATGGTAATTAAGGGCTGATGTATTCAATTGTTATTGTTTTTCAAAAACGTTTAAGTAATAATAATATCATGTTTGCATTTTCGAAAATTGAAGTACAACTGACACAATAGTCTGAACAGCCACTAAGTAATTAGAGTGTTAATACCACCTTCGCGTGTTTCCTTTATTGATCTACCTGTTTCGCTTTAATACGCAGTACTACCTGAACTTATGCTTATATTTAGTGATCATATGTAAATATTTTGTATACCTGAATACAATTTCGATGGTTATTATACATGTATGTGTAGGCGGGGAAACTAAAAACAAAGTCAACCTTTAGAGATAAATTAATCTTTAAAAATAGTTAGCGAGACAGTTGGCGCATGGTATAAAATATCTCGCAATTAATAGTTGGCATCATTAAAAAGTTGACGATCATGGCCATCACACTAAAACACATCGATTTATATTCAGTTTTATACAAAAGTGCAAACTTACAGCAACAGAAAAAAGTCAAATTTCTACTTGATTATATTGAAGAAACATATACAACTAAAGTAGACAAAAAGGATATTTGCAAAATTGAGAATTTTGTTAAGGCATTCGAAAAAAAATGGAAAGCTGTCAACAGCTCTAATGCAAAATTTAGAACAAAATTTTCTGATTGGTTGGAGGTATCTATACAATTCCCAATTTCCTTATCTACTCCTGGCGCTAAATGTAAGGAATATGAAGACTTAGGCCCGAAGTCAAAGCAAGCACGCTTAACAACAAATCTTACAACCATGTCTACCGAAGAAGTTACAGACACATTTAATGCGATGCTAAAAAAGAAAGATCAACCCATGGATGCTGTGAAAATTGCAAATGTTCTTCCGAATGCATCACCTAAAAGGCTTAATCGTATTGTTAAGAGCATTCCAACACCATCGTTTAATTCAGCTTTCACAGAAGAAGAAGCCATTGCTCTTATGTTGCAGCTTCAACTTAGTCGTGATAAATATATAATATTGAGAAAAGCATTGAAAGAAAAAGGAGTTGAGGTTTTGCCATCATATGATGCTCTGCAAGAAAGGAAGAAGAGCATTATACCCACTGGTATTACAGTTTCTGACCGAAAAGTTACTGTTGGAATCTCATCTCTTCTAGAAAACACAGCATCAAGGATAGTTTCAACACTTACTCCAGAGCAGCTAAATAAAATTAACCACAGCGAAGTGAAACTAATATGTAAATGGGGATGTGATGGATCGTCGTTACTTTCAGAATACAAGCAGCCCACTGAAGGTCACTTATTATCTGATTACAAAGGCGTACTTATGGCATCAATGGTTCCATTACGGCTTCGAAAATATGCTGACAAGGACTCTCCATCAACTAGTTTCGAAGAAGACATTTGGATAAATTCAACTCCTGGATCTAAATCATTTTGTAGACCAATTACTTTCGAGTATACTAAGGAGACAAAGATTGCAACTCAAGAACTTGTACATCATATTGAATCGGAAATTAAATTAATGCAGCCCATTTTGATCGAAATAGAGGACTACTCTTTCAATGTATCGTTTGATATGAGATTAACGATGATTGATGGTAAAGTTAGCAATGCTTTAACAAAAACGTCATCTACTTGGAGTTGTTCTTTATGTGGAAAAACGAAAAGTCAATTCTCAAATATGTCATCAACTACAAAGGTTAATGAAGACGTTCTTAAATATGGAATATCTCCTCTACATGCTCGCATACGTTTTCTGGAACATTTTCTACATATAGCTTATGATTTGAAATACAGAAGTAGCCTTGAAAATGTAAATAAATCAGTAATTAAAAACGACGAGCTAAAGATAATGAGAGCTAACGAAAAGCAAAGAATTCAGGAGGAGTTTAAGCAACATACCGGATTAAATATTGATAAGCCACTAGTGGGATATGGGAGTACAAATGATGGAAACACGGCTAGACGATTTTTTAGCAATTTTGAAATAACCTCACAGATTACCGGAATTAATATGGAATTATTGCAAAAAGTTAATATAATTTTAACAGCAATAAACAGTAAACATAAAATAAATGCAGATAAGTTCGGCGAGTACTGTGCAGGCGTTTCGAGACTGCTTCTTAACTTATACCCCTGGAAAGATTTCTCACCAACAGTACACAAGGTTTTGTGTCATGGAAAAATAATAATGGAACATCATATACTACCACTCGGAGAGCTCACAGAAGAACCTCAAGAGTCTAGAAACCGTGATTTTAAACATATCCATCAATTTAGCTCCAGAAAGTGCTCCAGACAATCTCAAAATCAGGACATATTTCAGAACCTTATTTTGTCCTCAGATCCCGTCTTATCACTTATGAGAAGGAGATGGATCTGCTACAGAAATTTGACATTTGATTGCAGTAATGAATTCAAAGATTTGATGTATCTGCTAGATCTAGAAGAATTTGATACGGATTATTTTGTAAAGTTAACGTAATTGTATATTTGATTGATTGATTGACTTTCGTATTCCCAAACGCTGAATCAGTACTAATTTTTGGAAATTTTCATTGCAAATAGGTTAGTTGTAGCCCATTAATTTCATACCCTTAAAATGAAAGGGGGTTTCATATTATATATCATTAGTTAGGTAATTACCTCTAGTTTATATATTATTAAATTTTTTAGAAATTTAAAACTTTTTAAAACAATTTTTGCAAAAATACAGAAAAAAACGTCCTTCAATAAAAGTTTTTGAGAAATAAAATTTTTTGAAATGCCTATAAAATTTTCATTTATTTATATTTTTTTACAAAATTTTGCAAAAATATAGGAATTTATAAAAGAAATAAAAATTATTTGCAAAATGTAGGGAAAAAATAATACCAATCCCGAAATTCCCAAAAAACTTTCAAAAATTCCCAAAAATGGGATTTTTTAGTTTTTTTGCTGTCATTCCAGCAAATATCCTGGGGCGACAAATTCCATTTGCATAAAACTAAAAAATACTTATAACTATAAAAAACAAGTAAAAATATTTAGGTTAGAGGCGTGCGATTTTAGAAATTTTGGGCTAAAGTCGGTTTTGTCTAAACAAATGGGTTAATTTTAGGATGCTACCCTTACGCAACAGGACATAATTTTCAAATTTTTTTTTCTTTAAAATATTTTCTTAACAATAAGCTTTTAAAAAAATATAAGCAACATATACTTTACTTTGGAAAGTTCTTCCAGAAATAAAAAACAATAAAGTTACTTTTTGCCCTAAAAATATGCTAAAAACTGACTTTTTTTGAATTTTTAAATTGTGTTGAATATAACTTTTTCTTTATAAAAGATTTTTTGCTCAAATTTTTTTTATAGTATTGAAAAAAATACTGGCAAGCTAATAAAACTTATTTTTGAAAAATCGGTTAGGATTTGAGCTCAAAAATGTGAAAATACTGGACCAGGGTTGATAAAAACACGAAAATTTAATTTTTAAAACTTTAATATCTCGAAAACTTTAAGAGATAATATATACCTGTCGCGACATTTTTTGTAGGCCTTGACTAGAAGAATTTAAAAATAAAAAATATTTGCAAAAGAATTGGAAATGAAAAAATTAGATCGTTTTTAATTTTTCACATACCCCAGGTGGCCCACTTTGGGGGCGCGTGGACACGCCCACTTAAACGCTATATAGTCCAATCTCAAAACTTAAGCTTGAATACACCTCTTTTATGCCTGTCTGAAATTTCATTGCAATCGAGCCATCCGTTTAGAAACGGCAGAATTATTTCCAATTTTTTTGCAAAATCCCCCACTGTGCGGCCGTTGAAAATGGAAGACCTCATATATAAATGCATGCATATTTACAAAATTCGCAACTATATTTGACTAAAAATGAAGCCAAGATATGCTACATGTACCTTTTTGGAAACATTCTCTTTATTATCGGTGATCAATATTTGTCAATTATATTTTAATTTTTCTCAACAATTTATTATCGATGTGTGCCAGGAACAAACACTTAACATTTCCCATAAAGAATAGAGGAAAGACGAAAATAGAAAACTTGTTTCGAACTTATTTATCAACATTCGTCTTCTGTTACGGAGACACACAAGAACATAACAAATTTGTTATTTTGTTTACCGTAAAATGAAATATAAAAACAGGATATGCATCATTATTATTATTATTATTTTTTTTTTTTTGCAAAACAATATCGACACTAATGCATGATTGTCATGCAACAGACAAATTTAATATGTATGAAAGACATACATATACATGCTTGGGTGTATCCTTAAAAGTATGCTTTGTTTTACAGTGGGGCTGATTGTAAAATATTGGTACTAAAACTGTATCTTTGAAATTATTCTATTGTTAAATTATCCCATTATCAGCGATCAATAATGAGATTTAACAAAATTTTGATGCATAAAAGTATTGCATAGAAAATGTGAATATTTAAATGAGTATGACGGTTTGGTTTAAAAAGATTTTGTGGGAAAATAATATTTATATATTTACAAAACATAAATACCAATAAAAAAAAGGAAAAAAGTTTAATTTTAGTTTTCGAAAACTGAAATCCTAAACACTTATTATTTTTTAATTGTCTGAAAATCGACTACCTAATTACTCTTCCACGTCAGATCAATAATATTTTCTAGTTCAAGGCCTCCCCAACACGTCTCTATGTGGCTCTGGCAAAAGTAGAAATAACAAATAGTTAAATACACTCTTTTTTTTTTTTTTTTGTTAATTTGCTTTACGCTATATTCTCTTGACAAATGTTCGTTTCTCTTATAATTCTCAACAAATTGTATAACGCACAAATAAAATAAATCAAATTTGAGTATCTGGGGTAGCAAACAAAGCACATATCGAAACATGTAAACATATTTGAAAATAAAACTAACATTGTTTATATAAATAAGATATATACTCAGATATTTTGTATTACATTAAATGTACATACATAGTATAGTGTATAACAATATCTTGTTGAAAAAATAATTTGTTCAATTTTGTGTGCAAAATATATACATATGTATAAATTACAACCAAAAACAAACAAAAAATCATTGATTTGTATGTATTTTGAAATGTTGATCCAAAACCAAATACAGTCAAAGCCCGGTATAGCGAATACTCAGTTTAACGAATATCGGATATAACGAATGGCGAAATTTTTACATTAACTGTCTTATGTAGCGAATGACAAAAAAAACTAAATCTCGATTTAACGAATGGCAAAGCAAAATACATTTAAAAAATCGTTACAAATCTGCATTTGCAGATTTGCAGGCTTTTTCCCGTATAAGTTGTAATTTGACAAATATTCAAAACCAAAAAACTGTATAGAAAACCCCTTCCCTCGGAGGCACAATTTGTTTTTACTGTATTTTCTAAAATACTTCTTGCTCACAAAATTTGAAAACGGAAATATTTAGAGAAGAAGACCACAAAACGACCTGCATTTGCAGATTTGCCGGCACTTTCCCGTATAAGTTGAATTTTTAACAAATATTCAAAACCAAAAAACTGTATAGAAAACCCCTTCCCTCGGAGGCACAATTTGTTTTTACTGTATTTTCTAAAATACTTCTTGCTCACAAAATTTGAAAACGGAAATATTTAGAGAAAAAGACCGCAAAACGACCTGCATTTGCAGATTTGCCGGCACTTTCCCGTATAAGTTGAATTTTTAACAAATATTCAAAACCAAAAAACTGTATAGAAAACCCCTTCCCTCGGAGGCACAATTTGTTTTTACTGTATTTTCTAAAATACTTCTTGCTCACAAAATTTGAAAACGGAAATATTTAGAGAAGAAGACCACAAAACGACCTGCATTTGCAGATTTGCCGGCACTTTCCCGTATAAGTTGAATTTTTAACAAATATTCAAAACCAAAAAACTGTATAGAAAACCCCTTCCCTCGGAGGCACAATTTGTTTTTACTGTATTTTCTAAAATACTTCTTGCTCACAAAATTTGAAAACGGAAATATTTAGAGAAAAAGACCGCAAAACGACCTGCATTTGCAGATTTGCCGGCACTTTCCCGTATAAGTTGAATTTTTAACAAATATTCAAAACCAAAAAACTGTATAGAAAACCCCTTCCCTCGGAGGCACAATTTGTTTTTACTGTATTTTCTAAAATACTTCTTGCTCACAAAATTTGAAAACGGAAATATTTAGAGAAGAAGACCACAAAACGACCTGCATTTGCAGATTTGCTGGAATTTCCCGTATAAGTTGAATTTTTAACAAATATTCAAAACCAAAAAACTGTATAGAAAACCCCTTCCCTCGGAGGCACAATTTGTTTTTACTGTATTTTCTAAAATACTTCTTGCTCACAAAATTTGAAAACGGAAATATTTAGAGAAAAAGACCGCAAAACGACCTGCATTTGCAGATTTGCCGGCACTTTCCCGTATAAGTTGAATTTTTAACAAATATTCAAAACCAAAAAACTGTATAGAAAACCCCTTCCCTCGGAGGCACAATTTGTTTTTACTGTATTTTCTAAAATACTTCTTGCTCACAAAATTTGAAAACGGAAATATTTAGAGAAAAAGACCACAAAACGACCTGCATTTGCAGATTTGCCGGCACTTTCCCGTATAAGTTGAACTTTTAACAAATATTCAAAACCAAAAAACTGTATAGAAAACCCCTTCCCTCGGAGGCACAACTTGTTTCTACTGTATTTTCTAAAATACTTCTTGCTCACAAAATTTGAAAACGGAAATATTTAGAGAAGAAGACCACAAAACGACCTGCATTTGCAGATTTGCCGGCACTTTCCCGTATAAGTTGAATTTTTAACAAATATTCAAAACCAAAAAACTGTATAGAAAACCCCTTCCCTCGGAGGCACAATTTGTTTTTACTGTATTTTCTAAAATACTTCTTGCTCACAAAATTTGAAAACGGAAATATTTAGAGAAAAAGACCGCAAAACGACCTGCATTTGCAGATTTGCCGGCACTTTCCCGTATAAGTTGAACTTTTAACAAATATTCAAAACCAAAAAACTGTATAGAAAACCCCTCCCCACGGAGGCACAACTTGTTTCTACTGTATTTTCTAAAATACTTCTTGCTCACAAAATTTGAAAACGGAAATATTTAGAGAAGAAGACTACAAAACGACCTGCATTTGCAGATTTGCCGGCACTTTCCCGTATAAGTTGAATTTTTAACAAATATTCAAAACCAAAAAACTGTATAGAAAACCCCTTCCCTCGGAGGCACAATTTGTTTTTACTGTATTTTCTAAAATACTTCTTGCTCACAAAATTTGAAAACGGAAATATTTAGAGAAAAAGACCGCAAAACGACCTGCATTTGCAGATTTGCCGGCACTTTCCCGTATAAGTTGAATTCTTAACAAATATTCAAAACCAAAAAACTGTATAGAAAACCCCTTCCCTCGGAGGCACAATTTGTTTTTACTGTATTTTCTAAAATACTTCTTGCTCACAAAATTTGAAAACGGAAATATTTAGAGAAGAAGACCACAAAACGACCTGCATTTGCAGATTTGCCGGCACTTTCCCGTATAAGTTGAATTTTTAACAAATATTCAAAACCAAAAAACTGTATAGAAAACCCCTTCCCTCGGAGGCACAATTTGTTTTTACTGTATTTTCTAAAATACTTCTTGCTCACAAAATTTGAAAACGGAAATATTTAGAGAAGAAGACCACAAAACGACCTGCATTTGCAGATTTGCCGGCACTTTCCCGTATAAGTTGAATTTTTAACAAATATTCAAAACCAAAAAACTGTATAGAAAACCCCTTCCCTCGGAGGCACAATTTGTTTTTACTGTATTTTCTAAAATACTTCTTGCTCACAAAATTTGAAAACGGAAATATTTAGAGAAGAAGACCACAAAACGACCTGCATTTGCAGATTTGCCGGCACTTTCCCGTATAAGTTGTAATTTGACAAATATTCAAAACCAAAAAACTGTATAGAAAACCCCTTCCCTCGGAGGCACAATTTGTTTTTACTGTATTTTCTAAAATACTTCTTGCTCACAAAATTTGAAAACGGAAATATTTAGAGAAGAAGACCACAAAACGACCTGCATTTGCAGATTTGCCGGCACTTTCCCGTATAAGTTGAATTTTTAACAAATATTCAAAACCAAAAAACTGTATAGAAAACCCCTTCCCTCGGAGGCACAATTTGTTTTTACTGTATTTTCTAAAATACTTCTTGCTCACAAAATTTGAAAACGGAAAAATTTAGAGAAAAAGACCACAAAACGACCTGCATTTGCAGATTTGCCGGCACTTTCCCGTATAAGTTGTAATTTGACAAATATTCAAAACCAAAAAACTGTATAGAAAACCCCTTCCCTCGGAGGCACAATTTGTTTTTACTGTATTTTCTAAAATACTTCTTGCTCACAAAATTTGAAAACGGAAATATTTAGAGAAAAAGACCACAAAACGACCTGCATTTGCAGATTTGCCGGCACTTTCCCGTATAAGTTGAATTTTTAACAAATATTCAAAACCAAAAAACTGTATAGAAAACCCCTTCCCTCGGAGGCACAATTTGTTTTTACTGTATTTTCTAAAATACTTCTTGCTCACAAAATTTGAAAACGGAAATATTTAGAGAAGAAGACCACAAAACGACCTGCATTTGCAGATTTGCCGGCACTTTCCCGTATAAGTTGTAATTTGACAAATATTCAAAACCAAAAAACTGTATAGAAAACCCCTCCCCACGGAGGCACAACTTGTTTCTACTGTATTTTCTAAAATACTTCTTGCTCACAAAATTTGAAAACGGAAATATTTAGAGAAGAAGACCACAAAACGACCTGCATTTGCAGATTTGCCGGCACTTTCCCGTATAAGTTGAATTTTTAACAAATATTCAAAACCAAAAAACTGTATAGAAAACCCCTTCCCTCGGAGGCACAATTTGTTTTTACTGTATTTTCTAAAATACTTCTTGCTCACAAAATTTGAAAACAGAAATATTTAGAGAAGAAGACCACAAAACGACCTGCATTTGCAGATTTGCCGGCACTTTCCCGTATAAGTTGTAATTTGACAAATATTCAAAACCAAAAAACTGTATAGAAAACCCCTCCCCACGGAGGCACATTTTGTTTCTACTGTATTTTCTAAAATACTTCTTGCTCACAAAATTTGAAAACGGAAATATTTAGAGAAGAAGACCACAAAACGACCTGCATTTGCAGATTTGCCGGCACTTTCCCGTATAAGTTGAATTTTTAACAAATATTCAAAACCAAAAAACTGTATAGAAAACCCCTTCCCTCGGAGGCACAATTTGTTTTTACTGTATTTTCTAAAATACTTCTTGCTCACAAAATTTGAAAACGGAAATATTTAGAGAAGAAGACCACAAAACGACCTGCATATGCAGATTTGCCGGCACTTTCCCGTATAAGTTGAATTTTTAACAAATATTCAAAACCAAAAAACTGTATAGAAAACCCCTTCCCTCGGAGGCACAATTTGTTTTTACTGTATTTTCTAAAATACTTCTTGCTCACAAAATTTGAAAACGGAAATATTTAGAGAAGAAGACCACAAAACGACCTGCATTTGCAGATTTGCCGGCACTTTCCCGTATAAGTTGAATTTTTAACAAATATTCAAAACCAAAAAACTGTATAGAAAACCCCTTCCCTCGGAGGCACAATTTGTTTTTACTGTATTTTCTAAAATACTTCTTGCTCACAAAATTTGAAAACGGAAATATTTAGAGAAGAAGACCACAAAACGACCTGCATTTGCAGATTTGCCGGCACTTTCCCGTATAAGTTGAATTTTTAACAAATATTCAAAACCAAAAAACTGTATAGAAAACCCCTTCCCTCGGAGGCACAATTTGTTTTTACTGTATTTTCTAAACTACTTCTTGCTCACAAAATTTGAAAACGGAAATATTTAGAGAAGAAGACCACAAAACGACCTGCATATGCAGATTTGCCGGCACTTTCCCGTATAAGTTGAATTTTTAACAAATATTCAAAACCAAAAAACTGTATAGAAAACCCCTTCCCTCGGAGGCACAATTTGTTTTTACTGTATTTTCTAAAATACTTCTTGCTCACAAAATTTGAAAACGGAAATATTTAGAGAAGAAGACCACAAAACGACCTGCATTTGCAGATTTGCCGGCACTTTCCCGTATAAGTTGAATTTTTAACAAATATTCAAAACCAAAAAACTGTATAGAAAACCCCTTCCCTCGGAGGCACAATTTGTTTTTACTGTATTTTCTAAAATACTTCTTGCTCACAAAATTTGAAAACGGAAATATTTAGAGAAGAAGACCACAAAACGACCTGCATATGCAGATTTGCCGGCACTTTCCCGTATAAGTTGAATTTTTAACAAATATTCAAAACCAAAAAACTGTATAGAAAACCCCTTCCCTCGGAGGCACAATTTGTTTTTACTGTATTTTCTAAAATACTTCTTGCTCACAAAATTTGAAAACGGAAATATTTAGAGAAGAAGACCACAAAACGACCTGCATTTGCAGATTTGCCGGCACTTTCCCGTATAAGTTGTAATTTGACAAATATTCAAAACCAAAAAACTGTATAGAAAACCCCTTCCCCCGGAGGCACAATTTGTTTTTACTGTATTTTCTAAAATACTTCTTGCTCACAAAATTTGAAAACGGAAATATTTAGAGAAGAAGACCACAAAACGACCTGCATATGCAGATTTGCCGGCACTTTCCCGTATAAGTTGAATTTTTAACAAATATTCAAAACCAAAAAACTGTATAGAAAACCCCTTCCCTCGGAGGCACAATTTGTTTTTACTGTATTTTCTAAAATACTTCTTGCTCACAAAATTTGAAAACGGAAATATTTAGAGAAGAAGACTACAAAACGACCTGCATTTGCAGATTTGCCGGCACTTTCCCGTATAAGTTGAATTTTTAACAAATATTCAAAACCAAAAAACTGTATAGAAAACCCCTCCCCACGGAGGCACAACTTGTTTCTACTGTATTTTCTAAAATACTTCTTCCTCACAAAATTTGAAAACGGAAATATTTAGAGAAGAAGACCACAAAACGACCTGCATTTGCAGATTTGCCGGCACTTTCCCGTATAAGTTGAATTTTTAACAAATATTCAAAACCAAAAAACTGTATAGAAAACCCCTTCCCTCGGAGGCACAATTTGTTTTTACTGTATTTTCTAAAATACTTCTTGCTCACAAAATTTGAAAACGGAAATATTTAGAGAAGAAGACCACAAAACGACCTGCATTTGCAGATTTGCCGGCACTTTCCCGTATAAGTTGAATTTTTAACAAATATTCAAAACCAAAAAACTGTATAGAAAACCCCTTCCCATGGAGGCACAATTTGTTTTTACTGTATTTTCTAAAATACTTCTTGCTCACAAAATTTGAAAACGGAAATATTTAGAGAAGAAGACCACAAAACGACCTGCATTTGCAGATTTGCCGGCACTTTCCCGTATAAGTTGTAATTTGACAAATATTCAAAACCAAAAAACTGTATAGAAAACCCCTTCCCTCGGAGGCACAATTTGTTTTTACTGTATTTTCTAAAATACTTCTTGCTCACAAAATTTGAAAACGGAAATATTTAGAGAAGAAGACCACAAAACGACCTGCATTTGCAGATTTGCCGGCACTTTCCCGTATAAGTTGAATTTTTAACAAATATTCAAAACCAAAAAACTGTATAGAAAACCCCTTCCCCCGGAGGCACAATTTGTTTTTACTGTATTTTCTAAAATACTTCTTGCTCACAAAATTTGAAAACGGAAATATTTAGAGAAGAAGACCACAAAACGACCTGCATATGCAGATTTGCCGGCACTTTCCCGTATAAGTTGAATTTTTAACAAATATTCAAAACCAAAAAACTGTATAGAAAACCCCTTCCCTCGGAGGCACAATTTGTTTTTACTGTATTTTCTAAAATACTTCTTGCTCACAAAATTTGAAAACGGAAATATTTAGAGAAGAAGACCACAAAACGACCTGCATTTGCAGATTTGCCGGCACTTTCCCGTATAAGTTGTAATTTGACAAATATTCAAAACCAAAAAACTGTATAGAAAACCCCTTCCCCCGGAGGCACAATTTGTTTTTACTGTATTTTCTAAAATACTTCTTGCTCACAAAATTTGAAAACGGAAATATTTAGAGAAGAAGACCACAAAACGACCTGCATATGCAGATTTGCCGGCACTTTCCCGTATAAGTTGAATTTTTAACAAATATTCAAAACCAAAAAACTGTATAGAAAACCCCTTCCCTCGGAGGCACAATTTGTTTTTACTGTATTTTCTAAAATACTTCTTGCTCACAAAATTTGAAAACGGAAATATTTAGAGAAGAAGACTACAAAACGACCTGCATTTGCAGATTTGCCGGCACTTTCCCGTATAAGTTGAATTTTTAACAAATATTCAAAACCAAAAAACTGTATAGAAAACCCCTCCCCACGGAGGCACAACTTGTTTCTACTGTATTTTCTAAAATACTTCTTCCTCACAAAATTTGAAAACGGAAATATTTAGAGAAGAAGACCACAAAACGACCTGCATTTGCAGATTTGCCGGCACTTTCCCGTATAAGTTGAATTTTTAACAAATATTCAAAACCAAAAAACTGTATAGAAAACCCCTTCCCTCGGAGGCACAATTTGTTTTTACTGTATTTTCTAAAATACTTCTTGCTCACAAAATTTGAAAACGGAAATATTTAGAGAAGAAGACCACAAAACGACCTGCATTTGCAGATTTGCCGGCACTTTCCCGTATAAGTTGAATTTTTAACAAATATTCAAAACCAAAAAACTGTATAGAAAACCCCTTCCCATGGAGGCACAATTTGTTTTTACTGTATTTTCTAAAATACTTCTTGCTCACAAAATTTGAAAACGGAAATATTTAGAGAAGAAGACCACAAAACGACCTGCATTTGCAGATTTGCCGGCACTTTCCCGTATAAGTTGTAATTTGACAAATATTCAAAACCAAAAAACTGTATAGAAAACCCCTTCCCTCGGAGGCACAATTTGTTTTTACTGTATTTTCTAAAATACTTCTTGCTCACAAAATTTGAAAACGGAAATATTTAGAGAAGAAGACCACAAAACGACCTGCATTTGCAGATTTGCCGGCACTTTCCCGTATAAGTTGAATTTTTAACAAATATTCAAAACCAAAAAACTGTATAGAAAACCCCTTCCCCCGGAGGCACAATTTGTTTTTACTGTATTTTCTAAAATACTTCTTGCTCACAAAATTTGAAAACGGAAATATTTAGAGAAGAAGACCACAAAACGACCTGCATATGCAGATTTGCCGGCACTTTCCCGTATAAGTTGAATTTTTAACAAATATTCAAAACCAAAAAACTGTATAGAAAACCCCTCCCCACGGAGGCACAACTTGTTTCTACTGTATTTTCTAAAATACTTCTTCCTCACAAAATTTGAAAACGGAAATATTTAGAGAAGAAGACCACAAAACGACCTGCATTTGCAGATTTGCCGGCACTTTCCCGTATAAGTTGAATTTTTAACAAATATTCAAAACCAAAAAACTGTATAGAAAACCCCTCCCCACGGAGGCACAACTTGTTTCTACTGTATTTTCTAAAATACTTCTTCCTCACAAAATTTGAAAACGGAAATATTTAGAGAAGAAGACCACAAAACGACCTGCATTTGCAGATTTGCCGGCACTTTCCCGTATAAGTTGAATTTTTAACAAATATTCAAAACCAAAAAACTGTATAGAAAACCCCTTCCCTCGGAGGCACAATTTGTTTTTACTGTATTTTCTAAAATACTTCTTGCTCACAAAATTTGAAAACGGAAATATTTAGAGAAGAAGACTACAAAACGACCTGCATTTGCAGATTTGCCGGCACTTTCCCGTATAAGTTGAATTTTTAACAAATATTCAAAACCAAAAAACTGTATAGAAAACCCCTCCCCACGGAGGCACAACTTGTTTCTACTGTATTTTCTAAAATACTTCTTCCTCACAAAATTTGAAAACGGAAATATTTAGAGAAGAAGACCACAAAACGACCTGCATTTGCAGATTTGCCGGCACTTTCCCGTATAAGTTGAATTTTTAACAAATATTCAAAACCAAAAAACTGTATAGAAAACCCCTCCCCACGGAGGCACAACTTGTTTCTACTGTATTTTCTAAAATGCTTCTTCCTCACAAAATTTGAAAACGGAAATATTTAGAGAAGAAGACCACAAAACGACCTGCATTTGCAGATTTGCCGGCACTTTCCCGTATAAGTTGAATTTTTAACAAATATTCAAAACCAAAAAACTGTATAGAAAACCCCTTCCCTCGGAGGCACAATTTGTTTTTACTGTATTTTCTAAAATACTTCTTGCTCACAAAATTTGAAAACGGAAATATTTAGAGAAGAAGACCACAAAACGACCTGCATTTGCAGATTTGCCGGCACTTTCCCGTATAAGTTGTAATTTGACAAATATTCAAAACCAAAAAACTGTATAGAAAACCCCTTCCCCCGGAGGCACAATTTGTTTTTACTGTATTTTCTAAAATACTTCTTGCTCACAAAATTTGAAAACGGAAATATTTAGAGAAGAAGACCACAAAACGACCTGCATATGCAGATTTGCCGGCACTTTCCCGTATAAGTTGAATTTTTAACAAATATTCAAAACCAAAAAACTGTATAGAAAACCCCTCCCCACGGAGGCACAACTTGTTTCTACTGTATTTTCTAAAATACTTCTTCCTCACAAAATTTGAAAACGGAAATATTTAGAGAAGAAGACCACAAAACGACCTGCATTTGCAGATTTGCCGGCACTTTCCCGTATAAGTTGAATTTTTAACAAATATTCAAAACCAAAAAACTGTATAGAAAACCCCTTCCCATGGAGGCACAATTTGTTTTTACTGTATTTTCTAAAATACTTCTTGCTCACAAAATTTGAAAACGGAAATATTTAGAGAAGAAGACCACAAAACGACCTGCATATGCAGATTTGCCGGCACTTTCCCGTATAAGTTGAATTTTTAACAAATATTCAAAACCAAAAAACTGTATAGAAAACCCCTTCCCATGGAGGCACAATTTGTTTTTACTGTATTTTCTAAAATACTTCTTGCTCACAAAATTTGAAAACGGAAATATTTAGAGAAGAAGACCACAAAACGACCTGCATTTGCAGATTTGCCGGCACTTTCCCGTATAAGTTGTAATTTGACAAATATTCAAAACCAAAAAACTGTATAGAAAACCCCACCCCGCGGAGGCACAACTTGTTTCTACTGTATTTTCTAAAATACTTCTTGCTCACAAAATTTGAAAACGGAAATATTTAGAGAAGAAGACTACAAAACGACCTGCATTTGCAGATTTGCCGGCACTTTCCCGTATAAGTTGTAATTTGACAAATATTCAAAACCAAAAAACTGTATAGAAAACCCCTCCCCACGGAGGCACAACTTGTTTCTACTGTATTTTCTAAAATACTTCTTGCTCACAAAATTTGAAAACGGAAATATTTAGAGAAAAAGACCACAAAACGACCTGCATTTGCAGATTTGCCGGCACTTTCCCGTATAAGTTGTAATTTGACAAATATTCAAAACCAAAAAACTGTATAGAAAACCCCTTCCCACGGAGGCACAATTTGTTTTTACTGTATTTTCTAAAATACTTCTTGCTCACAAAATTTGAAAACGGAAATATTTAGAGAAGAAGACCACAAAACGACCTGCATTTGCAGATTTGCCGGCACTTTCCCGTATAAGTTGAATTTTTAACAAATATTCAAAACCAAAAAACTGTATAGAAAACCCCTCCCCACGGAGGCACAACTTGTTTCTACTGTATTTTCTAAAATACTTCTTGCTCACAAAATTTGAAAACGGAAATATTTAGAGAAGAAGACCACAAAACGACCTGCATTTGCAGATTTGCCGGCACTTTCCCGTATAAGTTGAATTTTTAACAAATATTCAAAACCAAAAAACTGTATAGAAAACCCCTCCCCACGGAGGCACAACTTGTTTCTACTGTATTTTCTAAAATACTTCTTCCTCACAAAATTTGAAAACGGAAATATTTAGAGAAGAAGACCACAAAACGACCTGCATTTGCAGATTTGCCGGCACTTTCCCGTATAAGTTGAATTTTTAACAAATATTCAAAACCAAAAAACTGTATAGAAAACCCCTTCCCATGGAGGCACAATTTGTTTTTACTGTATTTTCTAAAATACTTCTTGCTCACAAAATTTGAAAACGGAAATATTTAGAGAAGAAGACCACAAAACGACCTGCATTTGCAGATTTGCCGGCACTTTCCCGTATAAGTTGAATTTTTAACAAATATTCAAAACCAAAAAACTGTATAGAAAACCCCTTCCCTCGGAGGCACAATTTGTTTTTACTGTATTTTCTAAAATACTTCTTGCTCACAAAATTTGAAAACGGAAATATTTAGAGAAGAAGACCACAAAACGACCTGCATTTGCAGATTTGCCGGCACTTTCCCGTATAAGTTGAATTTTTAACAAATATTCAAAACCAAAAAACTGTATAGAAAACCCCTCCCCACGGAGGCACAACTTGTTTCTACTGTATTTTCTAAAATACTTCTTGCTCACAAAATTTGAAAACGGAAATATTTAGAGAAAAAGACCACAAAACGACCTGCATTTGCAGATTTGCCGGCACTTTCCCGTATAAGTTGAATTTTTAACAAATATTCAAAACCAAAAAACTGTATAGAAAACCCCTTCCCTCGGAGGCACAATTTGTTTTTACTGTATTTTCTAAAATACTTCTTGCTCACAAAATTTGAAAACGGAAATATTTAGAGAAAAAGACCACAAAACGACCTGCATTTGCAGATTTGCCGGCACTTTCCCGTATAAGTTGTAATTTGACAAATATTCAAAACCAAAAAACTGTATAGAAAACCCCTCCCCACGGAGGCACAACTTGTTTCTACTGTATTTTCTAAAATACTTCTTGCTCACAAAATTTGAAAACGGAAATATTTAGAGAAAAAGACCACAAAACGACCTGCATTTGCAGATTTGCCGGCACTTTCCCGTATAAGTTGTAATTTGACAAATATTCAAAACCAAAAAACTGTATAGAAAACCCCTTCCCTCGGAGGCACAATTTGTTTTTACTGTATTTTCTAAAATACTTCTTGCTCACAAAATTTGAAAACGGAAATATTTAGAGAAAAAGACCACAAAACGACCTGCATTTGCAGATTTGCCGGCACTTTCCCGTATAAGTTGTAATTTGACAAATATTCAAAACCAAAAAACTGTATAGAAAACCCCTTCCCTCGGAGGCACAATTTGTTTTTACTGTATTTTCTAAAATACTTCTTGCTCACAAAATTTGAAAACGGAAATATTTAGAGAAGAAGACCACAAAACGACCTGCATTTGCAGATTTGCCGGCACTTTCCCGTATAAGTTGAATTTTTAACAAATATTCAAAACCAAAAAACTGTATAGAAAACCCCTTCCCTCGGAGGCACAATTTGTTTTTACTGTATTTTCTAAAATACTTCTTGCTCACAAAATTTGAAAACGGAAATATTTAGAGAAGAAGACCACAAAACGACCTGCATTTGCAGATTTGCCGGCACTTTCCCGTATAAGTTGAATTTTTAACAAATATTCAAAACCAAAAAACTGTATAGAAAACCCCTCCCCACGGAGGCACAACTTGTTTCTACTGTATTTTCTAAAATACTTCTTGCTCACAAAATTTGAAAACGGAAATATTTAGAGAAAAAGACCACAAAACGACCTGCATTTGCAGATTTGCCGGCACTTTCCCGTATAAGTTGAATTTTTAACAAATATTCAAAACCAAAAAACTGTATAGAAAACCCCTTCCCTCGGAGGCACAATTTGTTTTTACTGTATTTTCTAAAATACTTCTTGCTCACAAAATTTGAAAACGGAAATATTTAGAGAAGAAGACCACAAAACGACCTGCATTTGCAGATTTGCCGGCACTTTCCCGTATAAGTTGAATTTTTAACAAATATTCAAAACCAAAAAACTGTATAGAAAACCCCTCCCCACGGAGGCACAACTTGTTTCTACTGTATTTTCTAAAATACTTCTTGCTCACAAAATTTGAAAACGGAAATATTTAGAGAAAAAGACCACAAAACGACCTGCATTTGCAGATTTGCCGGCACTTTCCCGTATAAGTTGAATTTTTAACAAATATTCAAAACCAAAAAACTGTATAGAAAACCCCTTCCCTCGGAGGCACAATTTGTTTTTACTGTATTTTCTAAAATACTTCTTGCTCACAAAATTTGAAAACGGAAATATTTAGAGAAGAAGACCACAAAACGACCTGCATTTGCAGATTTGCCGGCACTTTCCCGTATAAGTTGAATTTTTAACAAATATTCAAAACCAAAAAACTGTATAGAAAACCCCTCCCCACGGAGGCACAACTTGTTTCTACTGTATTTTCTAAAATACTTCTTGCTCACAAAATTTGAAAACGGAAATATTTAGAGAAAAAGACCACAAAACGACCTGCATTTGCAGATTTGCCGGCACTTTCCCGTATAAGTTGAATTTTTAACAAATATTCAAAACCAAAAAACTGTATAGAAAACCCCTTCCCTCGGAGGCACAATTTGTTTTTACTGTATTTTCTAAAATACTTCTTGCTCACAAAATTTGAAAACGGAAATATTTAGAGAAAAAGACCACAAAACGACCTGCATTTGCAGATTTGCCGGCACTTTCCCGTATAAGTTGTAATTTGACAAATATTCAAAACCAAAAAACTGTATAGAAAACCCCTCCCCACGGAGGCACAACTTGTTTCTACTGTATTTTCTAAAATACTTCTTGCTCACAAAATTTGAAAACGGAAATATTTAGAGAAAAAGACCACAAAACGACCTGCATTTGCAGATTTGCCGGCACTTTCCCGTATAAGTTGTAATTTGACAAATATTCAAAACCAAAAAACTGTATAGAAAACCCCTTCCCTCGGAGGCACAATTTGTTTTTACTGTATTTTCTAAAATACTTCTTGCTCACAAAATTTGAAAACGGAAATATTTAGAGAAAAAGACCACAAAACGACCTGCATTTGCAGATTTGCCGGCACTTTCCCGTATAAGTTGTAATTTGACAAATATTCAAAACCAAAAAACTGTATAGAAAACCCCTTCCCTCGGAGGCACAATTTGTTTTTACTGTATTTTCTAAAATACTTCTTGCTCACAAAATTTGAAAACGGAAATATTTAGAGAAGAAGACCACAAAACGACCTGCATTTGCAGATTTGCCGGCACTTTCCCGTATAAGTTGAATTTTTAACAAATATTCAAAACCAAAAAACTGTATAGAAAACCCCTTCCCTCGGAGGCACAATTTGTTTTTACTGTATTTTCTAAAATACTTCTTGCTCACAAAATTTGAAAACGGAAATATTTAGAGAAGAAGACCACAAAACGACCTGCATTTGCAGATTTGCCGGCACTTTCCCGTATAAGTTGAATTTTTAACAAATATTCAAAACCAAAAAACTGTATAGAAAACCCCTTCCCTCGGAGGCACAATTTGTTTTTACTGTATTTTCTAAAATACTTCTTGCTCACAAAATTTGAAAACGGAAATATTTAGAGAAAAAGACCACAAAACGACCTGCATTTGCAGATTTGCCGGCACTTTCCCGTATAAGTTGTAATTTGACAAATATTCAAAACCAAAAAACTGTATAGAAAACCCCTCCCCACGGAGGCATAACTTGTTTTTACTGTATTTTCTAAAATACTTCTTGCTCACAAAATTTGAAAACGGAAATATTTAGAAAAAAAGACCACAAAACGACCTGCATTTGCAGATTTGCCGGCACTTTCCCGTATAAGTTGTAATTTGACAAATATTCAAAACCAAAAAACTGTATAGAAAACCCCTCCCCACGGAGGCACAACTTGTTTCTACTGTATTTTCTAAAATACTTCTTGCTCACAAAATTTGAAAACGGAAATATTTAGAGAAGAAGACCACAAAACGACCTGCATTTGCAGATTTGCCGGCACTTTCCCGTATAAGTTGTAATTTGACAAATATTCAAAACCAAAAAACTGTATAGAAAACCCCTTCCCTCGGAGGCACAATTTGTTTTTACTGTATTTTCTAAAATACTTCTTGCTCACAAAATTTGAAAACGGAAATATTTAGAGAAGAAGACCACAAAACGACCTGCATTTGCAGATTTGCCGGCACTTTCCCGTATAAGTTGTAATTTGACAAATATTCAAAACCAAAAAACTGTATAGAAAACCCCTTCCCTCGGAGGCACAATTTGTTTTTACTGTATTTTCTAAAATACTTCTTGCTCACAAAATTTGAAAACGGAAATATTTAGAGAAGAAGACCACAAAACGACCTGCATTTGCAGATTTGCCGGCACTTTCCCGTATAAGTTGAATTTTTAACAAATATTCAAAACCAAAAAACTGTATAGAAAACCCCTCCCCACGGAGGCACAACTTGTTTCTACTGTATTTTCTAAAATACTTCTTGCTCACAAAATTTGAAAACGGAAATATTTAGAGAAGAAGACCACAAAACGACCTGCATTTGCAGATTTGCCGGCACTTTCCCGTATAAGTTGAATTTTTAACAAATATTCAAAACCAAAAAACTGTATAGAAAACCCCTCCCCACGGAGGCACAACTTGTTTCTACTGTATTTTCTAAAATACTTCTTCCTCACAAAATTTGAAAACGGAAATATTTAGAGAAGAAGACCACAAAACGACCTGCATTTGCAGATTTGCCGGCACTTTCCCGTATAAGTTGAATTTTTAACAAATATTCAAAACCAAAAAACTGTATAGAAAACCCCTTCCCATGGAGGCACAATTTGTTTTTACTGTATTTTCTAAAATACTTCTTGCTCACAAAATTTGAAAACGGAAATATTTAGAGAAGAAGACCACAAAACGACCTGCATTTGCAGATTTGCCGGCACTTTCCCGTATAAGTTGTAATTTGACAAATATTCAAAACCAAAAAACTGTATAGAAAACCCCTCCCCACGGAGGCATAACTTGTTTTTACTGTATTTTCTAAAATACTTCTTGCTCACAAAATTTGAAAACGGAAATATTTAGAAAAAAAGACCACAAAACGACCTGCATTTGCAGATTTGCCGGCACTTTCCCGTATAAGTTGTAATTTGACAAATATTCAAAACCAAAAAACTGTATAGAAAACCCCTCCCCACGGAGGCACAACTTGTTTCTACTGTATTTTCTAAAATACTTCTTGCTCACAAAATTTGAAAACGGAAATATTTAGAGAAGAAGACCACAAAACGACCTGCATTTGCAGATTTGCCGGCACTTTCCCGTATAAGTTGTAATTTGACAAATATTCAAAACCAAAAAACTGTATAGAAAACCCCTTCCCTCGGAGGCACAATTTGTTTTTACTGTATTTTCTAAAATACTTCTTGCTCACAAAATTTGAAAACGGAAATATTTAGAGAAGAAGACCACAAAACGACCTGCATTTGCAGATTTGCCGGCACTTTCCCGTATAAGTTGTAATTTGACAAATATTCAAAACCAAAAAACTGTATAGAAAACCCCTTCCCTCGGAGGCACAATTTGTTTTTACTGTATTTTCTAAAATACTTCTTGCTCACAAAATTTGAAAACGGAAATATTTAGAGAAGAAGACCACAAAACGACCTGCATTTGCAGATTTGCCGGCACTTTCCCGTATAAGTTGAATTTTTAACAAATATTCAAAACCAAAAAACTGTATAGAAAACCCCTCCCCACGGAGGCACAACTTGTTTCTACTGTATTTTCTAAAATACTTCTTGCTCACAAAATTTGAAAACGGAAATATTTAGAGAAGAAGACCACAAAACGACCTGCATTTGCAGATTTGCCGGCACTTTCCCGTATAAGTTGAATTTTTAACAAATATTCAAAACCAAAAAACTGTATAGAAAACCCCTCCCCACGGAGGCACAACTTGTTTCTACTGTATTTTCTAAAATACTTCTTCCTCACAAAATTTGAAAACGGAAATATTTAGAGAAGAAGACCACAAAACGACCTGCATTTGCAGATTTGCCGGCACTTTCCCGTATAAGTTGAATTTTTAACAAATATTCAAAACCAAAAAACTGTATAGAAAACCCCTTCCCATGGAGGCACAATTTGTTTTTACTGTATTTTCTAAAATACTTCTTGCTCACAAAATTTGAAAACGGAAATATTTAGAGAAGAAGACCACAAAACGACCTGCATTTGCAGATTTGCCGGCACTTTCCCGTATAAGTTGTAATTTGACAAATATTCAAAACCAAAAAACTGTATAGAAAACCCCTTCCCTCGGAGGCACAATTTGTTTTTACTGTATTTTCTAAAATACTTCTTGCTCACAAAATTTGAAAACGGAAATATTTAGAGAAGAAGACCACAAAACGACCTGCATTTGCAGATTTGCCGGCACTTTCCCGTATAAGTTGTAATTTGACAAATATTCAAAACCAAAAAACTGTATAGAAAACCCCTCCCCACGGAGGCACAACTTGTTTCTACTGTATTTTCTAAAATACTTCTTGCTCACAAAATTTGAAAACGGAAATATTTAGAGAAGAAGACCACAAAACGACCTGCATTTGCAGATTTGCCGGCACTTTCCCGTATAAGTTGTAATTTGACAAATATTCAAAACCAAAAAACTGTATAGAAAACCCCTTCCCTCGGAGGCACAATTTGTTTTTACTGTATTTTCTAAAATACTTCTTGCTCACAAAATTTGAAAACGGAAATATTTAGAGAAGAAGACCACAAAACGACCTGCATTTGCAGATTTGCCGGCACTTTCCCGTATAAGTTGTAATTTGACAAATATTCAAAACCAAAAAACTGTATAGAAAACCCCTTCCCTCGGAGGCACAATTTGTTTTTACTGTATTTTCTAAAATACTTCTTGCTCACAAAATTTGAAAACGGAAATATTTAGAGAAGAAGACCACAAAACGACCTGCATTTGCAGATTTGCCGGCACTTTCCCGTATAAGTTGAATTTTTAACAAATATTCAAAACCAAAAAACTGTATAGAAAACCCCTCCCCACGGAGGCACAACTTGTTTCTACTGTATTTTCTAAAATACTTCTTGCTCACAAAATTTGAAAACGGAAATATTTAGAGAAGAAGACCACAAAACGACCTGCATTTGCAGATTTGCCGGCACTTTCCCGTATAAGTTGAATTTTTAACAAATATTCAAAACCAAAAAACTGTATAGAAAACCCCTCCCCACGGAGGCACAACTTGTTTCTACTGTATTTTCTAAAATACTTCTTCCTCACAAAATTTGAAAACGGAAATATTTAGAGAAGAAGACCACAAAACGACCTGCATTTGCAGATTTGCCGGCACTTTCCCGTATAAGTTGAATTTTTAACAAATATTCAAAACCAAAAAACTGTATAGAAAACCCCTTCCCATGGAGGCACAATTTGTTTTTACTGTATTTTCTAAAATACTTCTTGCTCACAAAATTTGAAAACGGAAATATTTAGAGAAGAAGACCACAAAACGACCTGCATTTGCAGATTTGCCGGCACTTTCCCGTATAAGTTGTAATTTGACAAATATTCAAAACCAAAAAACTGTATAGAAAACCCCTTCCCTCGGAGGCACAATTTGTTTTTACTGTATTTTCTAAAATACTTCTTGCTCACAAAATTTGAAAACGGAAATATTTAGAGAAGAAGACCACAAAACGACCTGCATTTGCAGATTTGCCGGCACTTTCCCGTATAAGTTGTAATTTGACAAATATTCAAAACCAAAAAACTGTATAGAAAACCCCTCCCCACGGAGGCACAACTTGTTTCTACTGTATTTTCTAAAATACTTCTTGCTCACAAAATTTGAAAACGGAAATATTTAGAGAAGAAGACCACAAAACGACCTGCATTTGCAGATTTGCCGGCACTTTCCCGTATAAGTTGTAATTTGACAAATATTCAAAACCAAAAAACTGTATAGAAAACCCCTTCCCTCGGAGGCACAATTTGTTTTTACTGTATTTTCTAAAATACTTCTTGCTCACAAAATTTGAAAACGGAAATATTTAGAGAAGAAGACCACAAAACGACCTGCATTTGCAGATTTGCCGGCACTTTCCCGTATAAGTTGTAATTTGACAAATATTCAAAACCAAAAAACTGTATAGAAAACCCCTTCCCTCGGAGGCACAATTTGTTTTTACTGTATTTTCTAAAATACTTCTTGCTCACAAAATTTGAAAACGGAAATATTTAGAGAAGAAGACCACAAAACGACCTGCATTTGCAGATTTGCCGGCACTTTCCCGTATAAGTTGAATTTTTAACAAATATTCAAAACCAAAAAACTGTATAGAAAACCCCTCCCCACGGAGGCACAACTTGTTTCTACTGTATTTTCTAAAATACTTCTTGCTCACAAAATTTGAAAACGGAAATATTTAGAGAAGAAGACCACAAAACGACCTGCATTTGCAGATTTGCCGGCACTTTCCCGTATAAGTTGAATTTTTAACAAATATTCAAAACCAAAAAACTGTATAGAAAACCCCTCCCCACGGAGGCACAACTTGTTTCTACTGTATTTTCTAAAATACTTCTTCCTCACAAAATTTGAAAACGGAAATATTTAGAGAAGAAGACCACAAAACGACCTGCATTTGCAGATTTGCCGGCACTTTCCCGTATAAGTTGAATTTTTAACAAATATTCAAAACCAAAAAACTGTATAGAAAACCCCTTCCCATGGAGGCACAATTTGTTTTTACTGTATTTTCTAAAATACTTCTTGCTCACAAAATTTGAAAACGGAAATATTTAGAGAAGAAGACCACAAAACGACCTGCATTTGCAGATTTGCCGGCACTTTCCCGTATAAGTTGAATTTTTAACAAATATTCAAAACCAAAAAACTGTATAGAAAACCCCTTCCCTCGGAGGCACAATTTGTTTTTACTGTATTTTCTAAAATACTTCTTGCTCACAAAATTTGAAAACGGAAATATTTAGAGAAGAAGACCACAAAACGACCTGCATTTGCAGATTTGCCGGCACTTTCCCGTATAAGTTGAATTTTTAACAAATATTCAAAACCAAAAAACTGTATAGAAAACCCCTCCCCACGGAGGCACAACTTGTTTCTACTGTATTTTCTAAAATACTTCTTGCTCACAAAATTTGAAAACGGAAATATTTAGAGAAAAAGACCACAAAACGACCTGCATTTGCAGATTTGCCGGCACTTTCCCGTATAAGTTGAATTTTTAACAAATATTCAAAACCAAAAAACTGTATAGAAAACCCCTTCCCTCGGAGGCACAATTTGTTTTTACTGTATTTTCTAAAATACTTCTTGCTCACAAAATTTGAAAACGGAAATATTTAGAGAAAAAGACCACAAAACGACCTGCATTTGCAGATTTGCCGGCACTTTCCCGTATAAGTTGTAATTTGACAAATATTCAAAACCAAAAAACTGTATAGAAAACCCCTCCCCACGGAGGCACAACTTGTTTCTACTGTATTTTCTAAAATACTTCTTGCTCACAAAATTTGAAAACGGAAATATTTAGAGAAAAAGACCACAAAACGACCTGCATTTGCAGATTTGCCGGCACTTTCCCGTATAAGTTGTAATTTGACAAATATTCAAAACCAAAAAACTGTATAGAAAACCCCTTCCCACGGAGGCACAATTTGTTTTTACTGTATTTTCTAAAATACTTCTTGCTCACAAAATTTGAAAACGGAAATATTTAGAGAAAAAGACCACAAAACGACCTGCATTTGCAGATTTGCCGGCACTTTCCCGTATAAGTTGTAATTTGACAAATATTCAAAACCAAAAAACTGTATAGAAAACCCCTTCCCTCGGAGGCACAATTTGTTTTTACTGTATTTTCTAAAATACTTCTTGCTCACAAAATTTGAAAACGGAAATATTTAGAGAAAAAGACCACAAAACGACCTGCATTTGCAGATTTGCCGGCACTTTCCCGTATAAGTTGTAATTTGACAAATATTCAAAACCAAAAAACTGTATAGAAAACCCCTTCCCTCGGAGGCACAATTTGTTTTTACTGTATTTTCTAAAATACTTCTTGCTCACAAAATTTGAAAACGGAAATATTTAGAGAAGAAGACCACAAAACGACCTGCATTTGCAGATTTGCCGGCACTTTCCCGTATAAGTTGTAATTTGACAAATATTCAAAACCAAAAAACTGTATAGAAAACCCCTCCCCACGGAGGCACAACTTGTTTCTACTGTATTTTCTAAAATACTTCTTGCTCACAAAATTTGAAAACGGAAATATTTAGAGAAAAAGACCACAAAACGACCTGCATTTGCAGATTTGCCGGCACTTTCCCGTATAAGTTGTAATTTGACAAATATTCAAAACCAAAAAACTGTATAGAAAACCCCTTCCCTCGGAGGCACAATTTGTTTTTACAGTATTTTCTAAAATACTTCTTGCTCACAAAATTTGAAAACGGAAATATTTAGAGAAAAAGACCACAAAACGACCTGCATTTGCAGATTTGCCGGCACTTTCCCGCATAAGTTGTAATTTGACAAATATTCAAAACCAAAAAACTGTATAGAAAACCCCTTCCCTCGGAGGCACAATTTGTTTTTACTGTATTTTCTAAAATACTTCTTGCTCACAAAATTTGAAAACGGAAATATTTAGAGAAAAAGACCACAAAACGACCTGCATTTGCAGATTTGCCGGCACTTTCCCGTATAAGTTGTAATTTGACAAATATTCAAAACCAAAAAACTGTATAGAAAACCCCTTCCCTCGGAGGCACAATTTGTTTTTACTGTATTTTCTAAAATACTTCTTGCTCACAAAATTTGAAAACGGAAATATTTAGAGAAAAAGACCACAAAACGACCTGCATTTGCAGATTTGCCAGCACTTTCCCGTATAAGTTGTAATTTGACAAATATTCAAAACCAAAAAACTGTATAGAAAACCCCTTCCCTCGGAGGCACAATTTGTTTTTACTGTATTTTCTAAAATACTTCTTGCTCACAAAATTTGAAAACGGAAATATTTAGAGAAAAAGACCACAAAACGACCTGCATTTGCAGATTTGCCGGCACTTTCCCGTATAAGTTGTAATTTGACAAATATTCAAAACCAAAAAACTGTATAGAAAACCCCTCCCCACGGAGGCATAACTTGTTTTTACTGTATTTTCTAAAATACTTCTTGCTCACAAAATTTGAAAACGGAAATATTTAGAAAAAAAGACCACAAAACGACCTGCATTTGCAGATTTGCCGGCACTTTCCCGTATAAGTTGTAATTTGACAAATATTCAAAACCAAAAAACTGTATAGAAAACCCCTCCCCACGGAGGCACAACTTGTTTCTACTGTATTTTCTAAAATACTTCTTGCTCACAAAATTTGAAAACGGAAATATTTAGAGAAGAAGACCACAAAACGACCTGCATTTGCAGATTTGCCGGCACTTTCCCGTATAAGTTGTAATTTGACAAATATTCAAAACCAAAAAACTGTATAGAAAACCCCTTCCCTCGGAGGCACAATTTGTTTTTACTGTATTTTCTAAAATACTTCTTGCTCACAAAATTTGAAAACGGAAATATTTAGAGAAGAAGACCACAAAACGACCTGCATTTGCAGATTTGCCGGCACTTTCCCGTATAAGTTGTAATTTGACAAATATTCAAAACCAAAAAACTGTATAGAAAACCCCTTCCCTCGGAGGCACAATTTGTTTTTACTGTATTTTCTAAAATACTTCTTGCTCACAAAATTTGAAAACGGAAATATTTAGAGAAGAAGACCACAAAACGACCTGCATTTGCAGATTTGCCGGCACTTTCCCGTATAAGTTGTAATTTGACAAATATTCAAAACCAAAAAACTGTATAGAAAACCCCTTCCCTCGGAGGCACAATTTGTTTTTACTGTATTTTCTAAAATACTTCTTGCTCACAAAATTTGAAAACGGAAATATTTAGAGAAGAAGACCACAAAACGACCTGCATTTGCAGATTTGCCGGCACTTTCCCGTATAAGTTGAATTTTTAACAAATATTCAAAACCAAAAAACTGTATAGAAAACCCCTTCCCTCGGAGGCACAATTTGTTTTTACTGTATTTTCTAAAATACTTCTTGCTCACAAAATTTGAAAACGGAAATATTTAGAGAAGAAGACCACAAAACGACCTGCATTTGCAGATTTGCCGGCACTTTCCCGTATAAGTTGAATTTTTAACAAATATTCAAAACCAAAAAACTGTATAGAAAACCCCTTCCCTCGGAGGCACAATTTGTTTTTACTGTATTTTCTAAAATACTTCTTGCTCACAAAATTTGAAAACGGAAATATTTAGAGAAGAAGACCACAAAACGACCTGCATTTGCAGATTTGCCGGCACTTTCCCGTATAAGTTGAATTTTTAACAAATATTCAAAACCAAAAAACTGTATAGAAAACCCCTTCCCTCGGAGGCACAATTTGTTTTTACTGTATTTTCTAAAATACTTCTTGCTCACAAAATTTGAAAACGGAAATATTTAGAGAAGAAGACCACAAAACGACCTGCATTTGCAGATTTGCCGGCACTTTCCCGTATAAGTTGAATTTTTAACAAATATTCAAAACCAAAAAACTGTATAGAAAACCCCTTCCCATGGAGGCACAATTTGTTTTTACTGTATTTTCTAAAATACTTCTTGCTCACAAAATTTGAAAACGGAAATATTTAGAGAAGAAGACCACAAAACGACCTGCATTTGCAGATTTGCCGGCACTTTCCCGTATAAGTTGAATTTTTAACAAATATTCAAAACCAAAAAACTGTATAGAAAACCCCTTCCCTCGGAGGCACAATTTGTTTTTACTGTATTTTCTAAAATACTTCTTGCTCACAAAATTTGAAAACGGAAATATTTAGAGAAGAAGACCACAAAACGACCTGCATTTGCAGATTTGCCGGCACTTTCCCGTATAAGTTGAATTTTTAACAAATATTCAAAACCAAAAAACTGTATAGAAAACCCCTTCCCTCGGAGGCACAATTTGTTTTTACTGTATTTTCTAAAATACTTCTTGCTCACAAAATTTGAAAACGGAAATATTTAGAGAAGAAGACCACAAAACGACCTGCATTTGCAGATTTGCCGGCACTTTCCCGTATAAGTTGAATTTTTAACAAATATTCAAAACCAAAAAACTGTATAGAAAACCCCTTCCCATGGAGGCACAATTTGTTTTTACTGTATTTTCTAAAATACTTCTTGCTCACAAAATTTGAAAACGGAAATATTTAGAGAAGAAGACCACAAAACGACCTGCATTTGCAGATTTGCCGGCACTTTCCCGTATAAGTTGAATTTTTAACAAATATTCAAAACCAAAAAACTGTATAGAAAACCCCTTCCCTCGGAGGCACAATTTGTTTTTACTGTATTTTCTAAAATACTTCTTGCTCACAAAATTTGAAAACGGAAATATTTAGAGAAGAAGACCACAAAACGACCTGCATTTGCAGATTTGCCGGCACTTTCCCGTATAAGTTGAATTTTTAACAAATATTCAAAACCAAAAAACTGTATAGAAAACCCCTTCCCATGGAGGCACAATTTGTTTTTACTGTATTTTCTAAAATACTTCTTGCTCACAAAATTTGAAAACGGAAATATTTAGAGAAGAAGACCACAAAACGACCTGCATTTGCAGATTTGCCGGCACTTTCCCGTATAAGTTGAATTTTTAACAAATATTCAAAACCAAAAAACTGTATAGAAAACCCCTTCCCTCGGAGGCACAATTTGTTTTTACTGTATTTTCTAAAATACTTCTTGCTCACAAAATTTGAAAACGGAAATATTTAGAGAAGAAGACCACAAAACGACCTGCATTTGCAGATTTGCCGGCACTTTCCCGTATAAGTTGAATTTTTAACAAATATTCAAAACCAAAAAACTGTATAGAAAACCCCTTCCCATGGAGGCACAATTTGTTTTTACTGTATTTTCTAAAATACTTCTTGCTCACAAAATTTGAAAACGGAAATATTTAGAGAAGAAGACCACAAAACGACCTGCATTTGCAGATTTGCCGGCACTTTCCCGTATAAGTTGAATTTTTAACAAATATTCAAAACCAAAAAACTGTATAGAAAACCCCTTCCCATGGAGGCACAATTTGTTTTTACTGTATTTTCTAAAATACTTCTTGCTCACAAAATTTGAAAACGGAAATATTTAGAGAAGAAGACCACAAAACGACCTGCATTTGCAGATTTGCCGGCACTTTCCCGTATAAGTTGTAATTTAACAAATATTCAAAACCAAAAAACTGTATAGAAAACCCCTTCCCTCGGAGGCACAATTTGTTTTTACTGTATTTTCTAAAATACTTCTTGCTCACAAAATTTGAAAACGGAAATATTTAGAGAAAAAGACCACAAAACGACCTGCATTTGCAGATTTGCCGGCACTTTCCCGTATAAGTTGAATTTTTAACAAATATTCAAAACCAAAAAACTGTATAGAAAACCCCTTCCCTCGGAGGCACAATTTGTTTTTACTGTATTTTCTAAAATACTTCTTGCTCACAAAATTTGAAAACGTAAATATATAGAGAAGAAGACCACAAAACGACCTGCATTTGCAGATTTGCCGGCACTTTCCCGTATAAGTTGAATTTTTAACAAATATTCAAAACCAAAAAACTGTATAGAAAACCCCTTCCCATGGAGGCACAATTTGTTTTTACTGTATTTTCTAAAATACTTCTTGCTCACAAAATTTGAAAACGGAAATATTTAGAGAAGAAGACCACAAAACGACCTGCATTTGCAGATTTGCCGGCACTTTCCCGTATAAGTTGAATTTTTAACAAATATTCAAAACCAAAAAACTGTATAGAAAACCCCTTCCCTCGGAGGCACAATTTGTTTTTACTGTATTTTCTAAAATACTTCTTGCTCACAAAATTTGAAAACGGAAATATTTAGAGAAGAAGACCACAAAACGACCTGCATTTGCAGATTTGCCGGCACTTTCCCGTATAAGTTGTAATTTGACAAATATTCAAAACCAAAAAACTGTATAGAAAACCCCTCCCCGCGGAGGCACAACTTGTTTCTACTGTATTTTCTAAAATACTTCTTGCTCACAAAATTTGAAAACGGAAATATTTAGAAAAAAAGACCACAAAACGACCTGCATTTGCAGATTTGCCGGCACTTTCCCGTATAAGTTGTAATTTGACAAATATTCAAAACCAAAAAACTGTATAGAAAACCCCTCCCCACGGAGGCACAACTTGTTTCTACTGTATTTTCTAAAATACTTCTTGCTCACAAAATTTGAAAACGGAAATATTTAGAGAAAAAGACCACAAAACGACCTGCATTTGCAGATTTGCCGGCACTTTCCCGTATAAGTTGTAATTTGACAAATATTCAAAACCAAAAAACTGTATAGAAAACCCCTTCCCTCGGAGGCACAATTTGTTTTTACTGTATTTTCTAAAATACTTCTTGCTCACAAAATTTGAAAACGGAAATATTTAGAGAAGAAGACTACAAAACGACCTGCATTTGCAGATTTGCCGGCACTTTCCCGTATAAGTTGAATTTTTAACAAATATTCAAAACCAAAAAACTGTATAGAAAACCCCTCCCCACGGAGGCACAACTTGTTTCTACTGTATTTTCTAAAATGCTTCTTCCTCACAAAATTTGAAAACGGAAATATTTAGAGAAGAAGACCACAAAACGACCTGCATTTGCAGATTTGCCGGCACTTTCCCGTATAAGTTGAATTTTTAACAAATATTCAAAACCAAAAAACTGTATAGAAAACCCCTTCCCATGGATGCACAATTTGTTTTTACTGTATTTTCTAAAATACTTCTTGCTCACAAAATTTGAAAACGGAAATATTTAGAGAAGAAGACCACAAAACGACCTGCATTTGCAGATTTGCCGGCACTTTCCCGTATAAGTTGTAATTTGACAAATATTCAAAACCAAAAAACTGTATAGAAAACCCCTCCCCACGGAGGCACAACTTGTTTCTACTGTATTTTCTAAAATACTTCTTCCTCACAAAATTTGAAAACGGAAATATTTAGAGAAGAAGACCACAAAACGACCTGCATTTGCAGATTTGCCGGCACTTTCCCGTATAAGTTGAATTTTTAACAAATATTCAAAACCAAAAAACTGTATAGAAAACCCCTCCCCGCGGAGGCACAACTTGTTTCTACTGTATTTTCTAAAATACTTCTTCCTCACAAAATTTGAAAACGGAAATATTTAGAGAAGAAGACCACAAATCGACCTGCATTTGCAGATTTGCCGGCACTTTCCCGTATAAGTTGAATTTTTAACAAATATTCAAAACCAAAAAACTGTATAGAAAACCCCTCCCCACGGAGGCACAACTTGTTTCTACTGTATTTTCTAAAATACTTCTTGCTCACAAAATTTGAAAACGGAAATATTTAGAGAAAAAGACCACAAAACGACCTGCATTTGCAGATTTGCCGGCACTTTCCCGTATAAGTTGTAATTTGACAAATATTCAAAACCAAAAAACTGTATAGAAAACCCCTCCCCACGGAGGCACAACTTGTTTCTACTGTATTTTCTAAAATACTTCTTCCTCACAAAATTTGAAAACGGAAATATTTAGAGAAGAAGACCACAAAACGACCTGCATTTGCAGATTTGCCGGCACTTTCCCGTATAAGTTGAATTTTTAACAAATATTCAAAACCAAAAAACTGTATAGAAAACCCCTTCCCACGGAGGCACAACTTGTTTCTACTGTATTTTCTAAAATACTTTTTCCTCACAAAATTTGAAAACGGAAATATTTAGAGAAGAAGACCACAAAACGACCTGCATTTGCAGATTTGCCGGCACTTTCCCGTATAAGTTGAATTTTTAACAAATATTCAAAACCAAAAAACTGTATAGAAAACCCCTTCCCATGGAGGCACAATTTGTTTTTACTGTATTTTCTAAAATACTTCTTGCTCACAAAATTTGAAAACGGAAATATTTAGAGAAGAAGACCACAAAACGACCTGCATTTGCAGATTTGCCGGCACTTTCCCGTATAAGTTGAATTTTTAACAAATATTCAAAACCAAAAAACTGTATAGAAAACCCCTCCCCGCGGAGGCACAACTTGTTTCTACTGTATTTTCTAAAATACTTCT
The DNA here is from genome assembly GCA_963662145.1 of Sturmia bella. Taxonomy (NCBI): domain Eukaryota; kingdom Metazoa; phylum Arthropoda; class Insecta; order Diptera; family Tachinidae; genus Sturmia; species Sturmia bella. The sequence continues at coordinate 28,616,210 of OY759171.1, read as the reverse complement.
TCCTCACAAAATTTGAAAACGGAAATATTTAGAGAAGAAGACCACAAATCGACCTGCATTTGCAGATTTGCCGGCACTTTCCCGTATAAGTTGAATTTTTAACAAATATTCAAAACCAAAAAACTGTATAGAAAACCCCTCCCCACGGAGGCACAACTTGTTTCTACTGTATTTTCTAAAATACTTCTTGCTCACAAAATTTGAAAACGGAAATATTTAGAGAAAAAGACCACAAAACGACCTGCATTTGCAGATTTGCCGGCACTTTCCCGTATAAGTTGTAATTTGACAAATATTCAAAACCAAAAAACTGTATAGAAAACCCCTCCCCACGGAGGCACAACTTGTTTCTACTGTATTTTCTAAAATACTTCTTCCTCACAAAATTTGAAAACGGAAATATTTAGAGAAGAAGACCACAAAACGACCTGCATTTGCAGATTTGCCGGCACTTTCCCGTATAAGTTGAATTTTTAACAAATATTCAAAACCAAAAAACTGTATAGAAAACCCCTTCCCACGGAGGCACAACTTGTTTCTACTGTATTTTCTAAAATACTTCTTCCTCACAAAATTTGAAAACGGAAATATTTAGAGAAGAAGACCACAAAACGACCTGCATTTGCAGATTTGCCGGCACTTTCCCGTATAAGTTGAATTTTTAACAAATATTCAAAACCAAAAAACTGTATAGAAAACCCCTTCCCATGGAGGCACAATTTGTTTTTACTGTATTTTCTAAAATACTTCTTGCTCACAAAATTTGAAAACGGAAATATTTAGAGAAGAAGACCACAAAACGACCTGCATTTGCAGATTTGCCGGCACTTTCCCGTATAAGTTGAATTTTTAACAAATATTCAAAACCAAAAAACTGTATAGAAAACCCCTTCCCTCGGAGGCACAATTTGTTTTTACTGTATTTTCTAAAATACTTCTTGCTCACAAAATTTGAAAACGGAAATATTTAGAGAAGAAGACCACAAAACGACCTGCATTTGCAGATTTGCCGGCACTTTCCCGTATAAGTTGAATTTTTAACAAATATTCAAAACCAAAAAACTGTATAGAAAACCCCTTCCCTCGGAGGCACAATTTGTTTTTACTGTATTTTCTAAAATACTTCTTGCTCACAAAATTTGAAAACGTAAATATTTAGAGAAGAAGACCACAAAACGACCTGCATTTGCAGATTTGCCGGCACTTTCCCGTATAAGTTGAATTTTTAACAAATATTCAAAACCAAAAAACTGTATAGAAAACCCCTTCCCATGGAGGCACAATTTGTTTTTACTGTATTTTCTAAAATACTTCTTGCTCACAAAATTTGAAAACGGAAATATTTAGAGAAGAAGACCACAAAACGACCTGCATTTGCAGATTTGCCGGCACTTTCCCGTATAAGTTGAATTTTTAACAAATATTCAAAACCAAAAAACTGTATAGAAAACCCCTTCCCATGGAGGCACAATTTGTTTTTACTGTATTTTCTAAAATACTTCTTGCTCACAAAATTTGAAAACGGAAATATTTAGAGAAGAAGACCACAAAACGACCTGCATTTGCAGATTTGCCGGCACTTTCCCGTATAAGTTGAATTTTTAACAAATATTCAAAACCAAAAAACTGTATAGAAAACCCCTTCCCATGGAGGCACAATTTGTTTTTTACTGTATTTTCTAAAATACTTCTTGCTCACAAAATTTGAAAACGGAAATATTTAGAGAAGAAGACCACAAAACGACCTGCATTTGCAGATTTGCCGGCACTTTCCCGTATAAGTTGAATTTTTAACAAATATTCAAAACCAAAAAACTGTATAGAAAACCCCTTCCCTCGGAGGCACAATTTGTTTTTACTGTATTTTCTAAAATACTTCTTGCTCACAAAATTTGAAAACGGAAATATTTAGAGAAGAAGACCACAAAACGACCTGCATTTGCAGATTTGCCGGCACTTTCCCGTATAAGTTGAATTTTTAACAAATATTCAAAACCAAAAAACTGTATAGAAAACCCCTTCCCTCGGAGGCACAATTTGTTTTTACTGTATTTTCTAAAATACTTCTTGCTCACAAAATTTGAAAACGGAAATATTTAGAGAAGAAGACCACAAAACGACCTGCATTTGCAGATTTGCCGGCACTTTCCCGTATAAGTTGAATTTTTAACAAATATTCAAAACCAAAAAACTGTATAGAAAACCCCTTCCCATGGAGGCACAATTTGTTTTTACTGTATTTTCTAAAATACTTCTTGCTCACAAAATTTGAAAACGGAAATATTTAGAGAAGAAGACCACAAAACGACCTGCATTTGCAGATTTGCCGGCACTTTCCCGTATAAGTTGAATTTTTAACAAATATTCAAAACCAAAAAACTGTATAGAAAACCCCTTCCCTCGGAGGCACAATTTGTTTTTACTGTATTTTCTAAAATACTTCTTGCTCACAAAATTTGAAAACGGAAATATTTAGAGAAGAAGACCACAAAACGACCTGCATTTGCAGATTTGCCGGCACTTTCCCGTATAAGTTGAATTTTTAACAAATATTCAAAACCAAAAAACTGTATAGAAAACCCCTTCCCTCGGAGGCACAATTTGTTTTTACTGTATTTTCTAAAATACTTCTTGCTCACAAAATTTGAAAACGTAAATATTTAGAGAAGAAGACCACAAAACGACCTGCATTTGCAGATTTGCCGGCACTTTCCCGTATAAGTTGAATTTTTAACAAATATTCAAAACCAAAAAACTGTATAGAAAACCCCTTCCCATGGAGGCACAATTTGTTTTTACTGTATTTTCTAAAATACTTCTTGCTCACAAAATTTGAAAACGGAAATATTTAGAGAAGAAGACCACAAAACGACCTGCATTTGCAGATTTGCCGGCACTTTCCCGTATAAGTTGAATTTTTAACAAATATTCAAAACCAAAAAACTGTATAGAAAACCCCTTCCCATGGAGGCACAATTTGTTTTTACTGTATTTTCTAAAATACTTCTTGCTCACAAAATTTGAAAACGGAAATATTTAGAGAAGAAGACCACAAAACGACCTGCATTTGCAGATTTGCCGGCACTTTCCCGTATAAGTTGAATTTTTAACAAATATTCAAAACCAAAAAACTGTATAGAAAACCCCTTCCCTCGGAGGCACAATTTGTTTTTACTGTATTTTCTAAAATACTTCTTGCTCACAAAATTTGAAAACGGAAATATTTAGAGAAGAAGACCACAAAACGACCTGCATTTGCAGATTTGCCGGCACTTTCCCGTATAAGTTGAATTTTTAACAAATATTCAAAACCAAAAAACTGTATAGAAAACCCCTTCCCTCGGAGGCACAATTTGTTTTTACTGTATTTTCTAAAATACTTCTTGCTCACAAAATTTGAAAACGGAAATATTTAGAGAAGAAGACCACAAAACGACCTGCATTTGCAGATTTGCCGGCACTTTCCCGTATAAGTTGAATTTTTAACAAATATTCAAAACCAAAAAACTGTATAGAAAACCCCTTCCCACGGAGGCACAATTTGTTTTTACTGTATTTTCTAAAATACTTCTTGCTCACAAAATTTGAAAACGGAAATATTTAGAGAAGAAGACCACAAAACGACCTGCATTTGCAGATTTGCCGGCACTTTCCCGTATAAGTTGAATTTTTAACAAATATTCAAAACCAAAAAACTGTATAGAAAACCCCTTCCCGCGTAGGCACAACTTGTTTCTACTGTATTTTCTAAAATACTTCTTCCTCACAAAATTTGAAAACGGAAATATTTAGAGAAAAAGACCACAAAACGACCTGCATTTGTAGATTTGCCGGCACTTTCCCGTATAAGTTGTAATTTGACAAATATTCAAAACCAAAAAACTGTATAGAAAACCCCTCCCCACGGAGGCACAACTTGTTTCTACTGTATTTTCTAAAATACTTCTTCCTCACAAAATTTGAAAACGGAAATATTTAGAGAAAAAGACCACAAAACGACCTGCATTTGTAGATTTGCCGGCACTTTCCCGTATAAGTTGTAATTTGACAAATATTCAAAACCAAAAAACTGTATAGAAAACCCCTCCCCACGGAGGCACAACTTGTTTCTACTGTATTTTCTAAAATACTTCTTCCTCACAAAATTTGAAAACGGAAATATTTAGAGAAAAAGACCACAAAACGACTGTAATGTTATATGGTGCTCCAGCATGGTCCACAGCAGCTAATTGTCATAAAAAAAAATTGCAAATAGCCCAGAATAAATTATTAAAAATGATTCATAATCTGCCTTGGCATTACTCTACCCAACGTCTTCATACCCTGGCAAACGTCGAACCCATAAATGACCAAATAAGCCGCCTCACTCTTAACTTCAATTGCATATGCCTCAGTTCTGAGTTTAACCACATCAATGAGATAATCTCATCATAATTTTACCCTTAGTATTAAGATTTTATCATATACCCCCCCAAAAAAATTTCACACAAAGGTTTTTGAAAATTTTCTCCTTCACATTAAAAATAATTTCAGCTCAGTTAAATACAAAATGTTTGTTATCTAATATCTAAGTAGAAAAGGATAAAGCATCCTAAACTCTTTAAGAAAATTATTGAACTTGTAAAAACCTTGCAAGATATTTATAAATAAAGAATTGAATTGAATTGAATTGAATTTCTTTTGTTTGTCATTTTTGTTTATATTTAAACTGAGTATATTTGAAAAAGTAAATATGTTTGTATTTAAATACACTTGATGCTTACTCCGAGTCTATACCCCATGTTATATCTGCCAGGTCTTGACTGTGTCCAATTAAAAAATTCATTCAGGGAAAATTTTATGAGTACAAAGTTTTTATAAGCAATCCGTGTGCATATATGTACATATCTCTCTTTATGAAACCATCCAAATGTTAACTCATCAGCATCAAAGTGCTAAGAAAAAGAAGAAATTGCGTAAAAACTCACTCCATTAGCTTTTCATTTCCACCATATTTACTCTCTTTTGTTTGTAATTTTTAGGGTTCCGTACTCATCAGAGTGAAACGGAACCCTATTACGGAGACAAGTACGTCCGTCCGTCACAGCGTCCATTCTCCGAAACGGTAAGAGCTAGAGAGCTGAAATTTTCACAGGATGTTGTTGTACCTCGCCGCTACAACAACAAATACAAAAACAACAACAAGTCGAAAACTACCAGGTATCCCCATACAATGAAATGTTACAATTAGCTATAACTCTCGAACCTTCAAAGATAGAAAGCTTAAATTTGCATAGTGTATGTATTTATAGATGCTTTACAACAACAAATGCTAAAGACAACAACAAGTTGAAAAATACCAGGAGTCCCCATACAACCTAAAGTATTAATTAGCCGTAGCTGCTAAACTGTAAAATACAGAGAGCTGAAATTTGCACAATATATGTATTTACATAAGTGCTACAACAAAAAATGCTAAAAACAACAACAAGTCGAAAACTACCAGGTGTCCCAATAGAACGTAAAGTAAAAATTCGGCAAAACTCTCAAACTGTAAGAGGCAGAGAGATGAAATGTGAACAATATATGTACTCACATGTGGCCTACAATAACAAATGCTAAAAACAACAACAAGTCAAAAATTACCAGGTGTCCCTATACAAAGTAAAGTAACAACTAGCCGTTACTCTCGACCCGTGAGAGACAGAGGGATGAAATTTGCACAATATGTGTATTCACATATGCTCCACAACAGCACTTGCTAAAAACAACAACAACTGTAAAACTACCAGGTGTCCCTTTACAATGTAGAGTAATAGCTATAACTCTCGAACCGTAAGATATAGAGAGTCGAAATTCGCACAGTGTATGTATTCCCAGATGCCTTACAACAACAAATTACAACAACAACAACAAGGGGAAAATTACTAGGTGTCCCCATACAACATTAAATAGCTTTAAAAACAGAGAGATGTAATTTATAAAATATACATATGTATTCACATATGCCATTCCATACATACATTACACATACATACGTACGGAACCCTAAGAGTGCGAGCCGGCCTCGTACTTGACTTAATTTATTTAGCTTCTTGTTAAAATATTTAAGTACCTTGGCGTATTTTCCATTTCTAATAAATTCACTTTTTCAAGAGATTATAATTTTCTTTCGTCTCCAGAATCTGGCAATGTAGACACTCGGTGTGCTTCAATATAGTTTTGGATTGAAAAAAGTGTATTAGGCATTTAAGCAATTTAAACAATTTTACAAAGGTTTTTCTTCTCCATGTTCACTGCTTGCTTAAAATTTTCGTATTTTTCTTAACTGTTTTACATTCACTGCAAGTAACTTCTATTCACTATACAATGGTAGTGCAAATTTGTGTACGCATGCCGTGCACGATAGCGATGAAAATTTTATGGAGACAAAAATTTCAAATTTAAATTAACTGCTTAACGTTGAATTAAGCGGTTAGGCATATGCTATCGCTGACCACCTCTTGAAAATTTGGGTTCCACTCTTTTATGTTTTACTTTATGTTTTTACTTTTGTATATTTACATTTACAATCGAATTGTAAATTTAGAATCGTATTTTATTGAGGCTACCTAAATCGCTGGGGCTCCTAAATTGTGTTAAATAAGATTTAAACAAGTTTTACTCACCTGACCTTTAAGCAACGCAAATTATAAGAACAAAAACAACCCTCACCAAAGTAAATTTTACATGTCCATTCCCTGTCAGAAATGAAGTTAATTTTAAACAAACTTAACCACTCACGTGCACATCTCTAATCTCAAGTTGCCTTGTACATATGAAAACTACACTATTTGATTGCAAAATGTTTAAAGTTCAGAAACTGGATCTAATATAGTTTTCAAGCACTACAATGCGGATATTGAAAACGTTGTAACGGCGTGAATCTTTCAAACAATACTTAATGAATCAACTCAAGCGAGAAGCCTGAACAACGCAAACGTAATGTATTTGGTCACCCATTTCAATGTGTTTTTTTTTTCTTTTTAATAATTAATAAAAAGCAGATATTTAAAGGAGGCAATGCAAACTTCGTTGAGCTAAAAATTTTCGGTCATAAACTTGTTTGCGTTTTTTTTTTTTTTTTTGTAAAAGGGTCTCAACAAATAAAAACGTTACAGTGCTAATTGCAGCCTGGTTATACTATTTTATTTTGTATTCAGAAAATTTCATTAAAAACTTTTTGCTTTTTATTGCCATTGCAATGCGACTTGAACATGAACTCTTTGTTTGCTTTTATTTTGTAATTCTTTTCTCAATTTTCTGTTGAAAATAGAGGAAATACAAATCTTGAGCAAAGTTTTTTACAGCTGCATGAAAAAGCCATTGTAATTTTAAATTTCCACTTGTTCTTTCTTTATGCTTATAAAGGAGAAATTTCTTGTAGAATGCAATTGTTTTTCATTTGAAAAAAGAAGAATTAATATTAAATGGGAAACATAATAGGGGACCGAAAATATGGCAAAAAATAAACTGATAAAGGACAAAACAGAGTAACAAAACGCTGACCGGACTATTATTGTTTAACAATTAAATTTGTTTGCAGCTCTGATGTAATTAAGGCCTTGTTGTATTCACCACCAGCGAAAATATCTTTTAGTTTTGTTCGTCTTAAGGTCGTATATATCATAATACAAGTCAAAATAACTTTGAAATTTGTGATTAAATTTTGCTCATATTTGTCCGATGTGAATCTTTATATACATATATATATATATATATATATATATATATATATATATATATATATATATATATATATATAACAGGATGTGTGTATATTATGTAACGTATGGATTCCAGAATGGCTGTGCTGATTCTGATGAAATTTTCAAGGACGCTTCAGAATAATCAGAACGTGAAATCTGATTTTTGATTTTCGGTCTGCACACGGAGGGGCATAGCAAAATTCCATTTTCATATTGCACCAACCGTGATATTTGATGTACGTTTATACATGTGTGTTTGTTTCCTCTTCATACACAGCTAAACGATTTTACGCAGTTAAACCGATTTGCTTGAAATTTCTACATCATATCTCTGCAGATCGGGAAGGGTAAAACGGGTAAAAAAGGATAAGATCAGTAACTCAATGCCGCCGGACTTAGCAAAGGTAGCACAAAAATTTAAAAAATACTCTAAAAATAGTTGGATAGGTGTTTGCTTCTTTTTTGAAGTATTGCATTTTAAGGAGATAAAAGGGGTAAAATCTGCATTTAGGTGTTTTTTTCCAATTCCATTTCTGTAGGAGGGGAATGGGAACGGGAAAAAGTAAAAACTAAATATTACTCCCCCAAAAAATATCTAAGTAGATTTCGTAATTTTTTTTTTTAAATTTGGTCATATAAGTGGTAAGAACGCTTACAATCGGTAACTAAAATTCTCCGGCCGGTAGGACAAAAATTAAAAAAAAGGCCTATAAGCTTACAAAAAATAATTGACCAGGTGTCCGGTATTTTTTTTTTTTTTAATTTTCAGGGGTCACAACGGGTAAAAGCAGCATTTGGTACTTTTTTTCAGATGCATTTATGTAGAAGAGAAATGGGCACAAGAAAAAAGTAAAAACTAAATAGTATTGCTAAAAAATGCTAGAATAAATTACTTCTTCGTTTTATATATAAACACATAAGAGGTGAAATAGGTAAAAAAGGGTAACTCAATTTTTCTGGACTCAGGAAAGGTACCACAATAATTTAAAATTGAACTGAAACACACTAATCATAACTGGATAGGTGTGCGGTACTTTTTTGAAGTTTTGAATTTTAAGAGTACAAAAGGGGCAAAAACTGGGTTTGTATTTATCCAGAAGAGGAATGAGAGAAGAAAAAAAAAAATAAAAACCAAATATTATTTCCCCAAAAAATGCTGTAATAGTTTCGCCATTTTTAAAACTTTTACATATAAGGGATAATATATATAAAATTAAGTGGCAAAACTACCTGTTTGCATACTCCTCCTAGACGGCTTGCCCGAAATCAATGAAATTTTCAGGGGTGATTGGGGTCTGTGTGGAGGGTGCACATAAGAAATTTAATGTGTGTATCTTTGCGCGTTTTGCAAAAACAAAAAAAAAAGAGTTTTAATCGATTTAGGTGTAGCAGAGTCTATAGATCTAAGAGGTAAGAGCTATTATAGATCAAAACGATTTGTTTTTTAAAAAATTGATGTTATTGTATTATTTCCTTTTCATTTCATACTTTGTTTAATATCCTGATCGCTTGAAATATCATACAGGACAAGGTCTGTTATCACGATTTTGCAACGGAAACAGACTTGCAGTCAAAATTAATTGAATGCAGAACTACGTTTGCGGGTCAGCTAGTAAGGGATAAAAATATAGAAATCGGTAATTTTGTATCTGCAGACTTAATACAAGTAGCATAAAAATTCAAAAAGAGCATGTATGTCTACTAGAAATAATTGAAAAAGTGTCTGATACTTTTTTTTTAAATTTTAAATTTTAAGGTAATATAACTGGTAAAAACTACATTTTGGTACTTTTTCATTTGCATTTATGTATGAGAAGAATGGGAACAGGAAAACGTAGCTAGTCTAAGCGGCTGCGTAATTGACATAAATACATTATTTCTTTAAAGATTTGAGAAATTGGATATGAAGTGAGTGTAATATAATCAAAGTACGGGGGTAGCGAAGCACACCTGGTTTATGCTAGTGACCTATAAAATACCAGTTGGATTACAGTTTGCAAAGTAAGAGTTTTATTGGATGGGTAGTTTTTTAACTTTATTACTAGTTTCTTTTGGCACTTTAACACTTGCGAATTCTAAAAAAAATAAAAATTAAAACCAATATACCTGGGCTCTGTTTCTCAAAACTTTTAGAAATTCTATTCCAGGCGAAATAAGCAGCTAGAAAATTTTACTTTTTTCAGAATAACTAAATGTAGTACATTAACACCCATATTCATAAAAACTATTGAAGGTTTATCACAAGTTTATTTGACAAATATTCCGTAGAAATACGTCAAATAAGAGCGTAATAAACTTACAATAATTATTAGGAATATGGCCTTAATTTTTTGTGCATACGTACATATATTTTTTTTTGTAATACATATTTGTAAGCTTAGATAAACTGGGCCCCAGCATAGAAACCTAAATACTCGTGCAAAGTTGGCAAGAGTAAAAACTAGAGTTTACAATCCGGAAATTGAGTTAACACTAATGCTTGAACATCTCTATTAAGATTGAAAACTTTGATACAATAGCAACATGCAAAAAAAATCAAATGGATGTTGGTGAGTGAATATAAAAATATTGCAATCAATAGAAAAACACAGTGATAAAATGAAAATGTTGATAAATAATATTAAATATAGGCCATCAGTAATGAAGAGCTCATGAACCCAGGTCATGATCAACTGACCTGGGTTCGAAGCAATTAAGATGCTAATGAGCATCGTGGTGGATGTGAAAAAGCCATGGCATTTTTTCACAAATATATCTTTCTCAATTTTGAGAATGTAAAGCCCGATAAAAATATATATTGTAAGTCATATAGCTCGACTATAAAGTTGAAATGTATGTGTTAACCGCAGTCCGCCCCTTCAGTTTTTAAATTGATTTAAAACAATCACATTTTATTACATACGTACTTGCATTTTGGGCTCATTTATGGTTGTAGCTTACATGTATACATATTTGCTTGTAAAGACAAAATTGCCTCAGGTAAAAAATATTAAAAGTAAAAATGAATTGTAACAGTTATCCACACAATAATTTTATTGCATCTTGATAATGCAGTTATTTTATTACCTTTTCAATTAATAGAATGTAATTTTAGTTTTGGAATTTTGTTCAGTTCTTTGATATTTTTGAAGAACAAAGATCATTGGTTGCGGAGAAAATAAAACAATCGTTTTATTTTCAATCACACAATTCTGTAAAAAGGCTTACAGAATCAAACAGTATGCTTAAATTTAAAATAGTTTCCGCAATCGCTGTGTTATTGCTCAATGCTTTTGCAAACAATTTGTACAATTTGTGCAATCAAAATACTCGATTTGTGCCGAGCAATGATTTGATGCCTAAACGTTGCCTTCAAAGGATGATACGTAAAAGATAAATAGTTTTGGATCAGTAATAGTTAACATAAGCCTAACACAAATACTTTTCTTTCGGACCAGAATTCAAGGGATGCCCACGTTGTACTGCAACTACAAAAAGAATAGGATAGAAAAGCAAAAAATAGGGAGTATTTGTGGATATTTTACTAAAAACAAAATTAGTAATAGAAAAGGAAAATACTGATTTTGGCAAGTTTTAGTAAGAAACAAAAAAAAAATTGTTTTTTAACATATTTTGATTTTCCCGTTCGAAGCTAACTGCAATATGCTTAACCGAAATTACGAAAGCGTGGGCAGGGCTGGGCAGTTTTTGAAATACATGTATTTGAAATACGTATTTAAAATACAAATATACGTATTTTGTATTTTTATTTTAAATACGTCTCATGAATGTATTTGTATTTTGCATTTTAAATACTAAGCGCTTGAGTATTTTGTATTTCAAATACTCGTGCTCCCAAAATACATTTTTCAAAATACATTTTCAATTTATGTTAAAAAATATTCGCTAAAAATTATTCCATTCCATCAACTAAAATCCGAAAATTTTGCTACTGTTTTATTTCCAAAAAATAGCAATACCACAATTTAATGACCAAAGTACCTGAGTAAAGTAAACGCAACCGAATGCCGCAAAAAATTCAAAGAAAAGACCCATAAGAAAAAAATTCATTGACAACAACAACAACAAATAAGTGCTTAAAATTACCAGTTGCAAAATTATCTACTTGAAGCTACCGGATGAACATAAAATATCGAATTTAATTTTACTTTAAAAATCGTTAAATTCGTCAGTTGAAAAATCTTTTAATTCCTGCTATTTTACCGTTCAACCAAACACAGAAATCCCCTAAACCCAAACATACATTGTTCGCCACTAAATATTTCTATTTTTCCTCTAAAAGAAAAAACCCCTAAATCTAGGGAGAAATTTTTTAAACTGGCAACACTGGATTAGGGTTAACGAAAAACGCAAGTGTATATATTTCATATATGTTATAATATATAAACTGTACATTGTACATATAAAAAAGTGTATACTTAAAAGTTAATTAATAAATTGCAGAAAATAATTGCAGATCAGAACTGAAGATACGATTTTATTTCAAGCCAAGCGACCGAACTAATGTTTTCCGTGGACAATGGCTAAATAATGATGCTTCGGGTATTTCTCAGATAAAATGGCTGATATCCTGAGAGATTATGTGACCCAAAATTACAAAACCTTATGTAAATTGAAAAATTTTGATAGACAAAAATAAAAACCATACAATTTTTTAGGTCTTCGAGTCGCAAGTTTTTCTTTATGTATTTTTTAATTTTTGGTCAAAAACATATGCGTGCAATTACATGTGACATTGGCCGCGTTTATTTGCAATATTAAAAAATTAAAGTTTTTTTATTTCATAAAAATGTTTTCGAAAGAGACTATTATGAGAAACTTCAATGATAACAATTTTAATCGTAACTATTAAACACATTTTTATTAATAATTATCTGCCATTACAGAAAAACTCAAAATGTCTTATTTGTTGGCTTTTCCTTTTTCACCACGTCAAAGTGTTTCGCTTGTGAAATGGCTAGTGGCCATCGCTGAAGTACATGTCAAGCAAATGGTTTTTGTTTTATCTTTTACCTGGTTAATCTACAAGATATTTGAGTTGAATCAAGAAGTTATATTTTTTTTTATATATAGCGTGTATTAAAACGACAGAGCTATGTAAAAAAAACATTTCTTAGTCTTGCAAAATATTTCATTCAGCCGGCATAACCAACCGCCGACTAATGTTGTCATATGGCAAATATTTTTAATGGCATATGTTTGTACCTAACAAAACAGAACGCGTTCTATTTGATAAAATGTCTTATGACTTTTCCTCATGTTTATTACACAAGCAATATTTTTGCGGTACCACACGGCACGTAGCTACTCACATGTGTAAAATTTGACAGATACAATGTGCAAAACACGTATTCTGTCGGGTCCATAAATAGTTACTTTAAAACATGCAGAGTTGAATTTGGTATGGATACGTACTTGTGTAAACAAATGGTAATATACACTGGGTGCTGTCATATAATTCACCTGCTAATTTAATTCAATTAAACTTTTTAAATTCCTTATAAATTAGGTACATATGTATAACGAATATCATAGCGGATCATTAATTTAATATTTAGAACAGCGTTGGCCTTATGTAGTAAACGCATATAGAAAAATAGCGGTTTTCACGCTTCGTATTAAATTACTACATAGTGTAGATCTTTTAGATATTTTCGATTTAATAAATCTTGATAAATTTAAAACTCGGTAACAACAAATCTCATAAATTTTTAATTTACGAAATTAAAACCTCTGCAATGCGAAAAAATCGACTGCTGAGATTTACTAAACATATTTACGGTATTCAAAGGGTCGTCCTAACGTCAGAAGTTTTAGGATAATAGCACGAAAATATATGTACGAGTGCTGTGAGCAACCTGTCATAAAGTAGTGTGCTATATCAAATATGAATCAGCTGTTAGAGAAAAGCAATTTAAATATTTATGTCAAAATGCCAAAAATAAGTGAAAAAACTAAAATAATAGCCAGTTTAAGTAAAAATTATCTATTAGAGGTTTTAATAACGGATTCAAGTAAATTTTAAATGAAATATTCTCATATTTACGAACAAATATACATTTTAATGCATTTATTTCTTAGGTGACGTTGTGATGCTGTTAACTTATGACGAATCACTAAACACAGTCGATGAAGTCCTATTAATTTATGACTATTTTTGTTTTTAGCACAACAACAATTTTTCTAAACTATCATAAAATGTTAGTACTTTCTGACATTATGACACAATATGAGACCGTTTGAATACCGTAATTAAGTGGATTTATTTACAAGTATAAAACAGCTGACAGATTTGGTGCCACATTGTTTGTTGCTTACATATAATAAAATAAATTGTAAACATTTCTTAAATTTGGAATGGAAAAGACCAAAAGGGGTGAAAATATTAGTCCGAAATTAAAACAACAAGAGAATGGATTTGAATTCTGCTCACTCGTAGTATTTATAAAAATCTGTTGTCATGTAGTCCAGTTAAAATGCCTAAGGACCACTTCATTGACTTCGGAACTGAACTAAACATTCCGCGACGATACGATGCGACTAAAATAACGTTACCGCTAACCTCGTCCAAGATATGCTCAACAATTCTGTAACTATCTACTGAGAGATTGGTTATGCATACATTTACTTTTGATTAATAAATAAATATATGTACCTTTGCACTTCATCATTTCATTAACTTCTATTTGATCAATGGCACTTTGAACCAAATAGTTAATAATTTTTTCTTTCACGGTTTCCTTAGGCCTTTTTTTTAGATTTTATTTCTTTTAATACTTTACGAAACGCCAATTGAATTGGCGTTTCTTTTGCGTACTTTTGGCTGTAAAATAGCGCTACTCAGCGTTTGGTGCGTTTTTGGTTGCGACTATTTGCGTTTGCGATTATATTGCAACTGATATTGAGCACCCTTTTTAACAGCTTTGCAAATTTGATTGCACTCCAAATAACAGCTGATAAATTAATACACAATTTTTAATTTTTCACGTTTTATTTTTTTTGGTACTTGCTGCTGGCTTTATCTCCACTATTTTTTGTTTGCTTTGTTTTAAAATGTCAGCTGTTCGAGTGTCAGTGTTGCAAACGCAATACTCATGCGAAAAAAGCAACACGTAATTAGCGGTGCGTAAATGCAAAAATATTGCGAGTGCAACCTTGTATATTTTGTTGTTGGATTGCAAAGAAAAAGCAACGATTTCTTGCATTCGCACTTACGCAAGACATTTGCACCAAATAATGAACTGCGCTAATATCTAAGCAAAAGTCAGCTGTTTAAACTTTTTTACAATACCAAACAAAAAGTCGCTCACACTTAGTAGTTTAAAATAGTATTATATTTAAAAGTATTTTAAATATAATACGAAGTGTGAAAACCGCTAATATTAGCAGAATTATAGATTATTTTAAAATACCTGCATATGTGTCTCAATGAAGTGTGTTTTAGTGTCTTACCTTTTACGATAAAGTTACATATGATAAGCCAGCGAATCATAAACCCTTTATCATTGCTACCTAAATGTGATTTATTTGTGTCTACGGATTACAGCTTAATCTTCCTTGTAAACGTTTACAGCTACCTCAAAATAAGGATTGGGAATTAAGAAATTAACACCAAATAATTGGGGAAATACCTGGAGTATTTGTAGTTGCTTTATATTTACAATAAAACATTTATTTATTTACATTTTTGTTTTACCTGTTTTACAATGGATACATAATTATGTTTTAATTTTTACTAGTTCTGCCATACCTGTATTAGGTTGCCTTTTTAAGGGTTCTTCGACAGGTTAGTCCTTCAGTGCTGGTTGGCATTGCGAAAAAAAACCCACCCTCAGTACTTATTTTACCTAAGCATTATAGTTATTACTATGTTTGGCAGTTTAGCTTCTAATAGAAGAAAAGAACTTATAACAATGGCGAATAAATGGGAAAAAGAAGATAAATATTTTGAGCAGGTAAAAATTTAGGCAAAAAATTTATTATTTAAGGAGGCTGATCTCAAGCTAAGAAGTTAGTGATTAAACTATCAGCGAAAGTATAGACAACCGTTTTAGAAGCATTTAAATCGAAGCATTAATTGGTGTACAATATTTAAAAACTCAACATGTATCCTGAATTCGAAGGTGAAGTTGCTCGTACATGTGAAGTTTACGAGGCGCCAGTGGAAGTTGTTACACTGACTTATAATTGGGAAATAAAACAACATCATAATTTTACGTTGCTTCAAGCTCAGACTTCTCAAAATTTTTCCGATGCTTATACTCCAGAATGGATATTTAGCTTGCAATGTCCAAGCAACACGAGCAAATTTATTTTATTTTATTTAGAAATGAAATGCAGTCCGGATATCCAAGTTAGAGGCAAATTTACAATATCTTTATTGTCTAGCGAAGGACGAAAACTTGAAAAGAAAAAGTATCCACTTTGTAATTTGGAACCGGATGTACTAATGGTATTTGAAGAATTTGCAAGATCAGATCTCGTCTTTGATTTATTAAAACACGAGTCATTGAGCGTTTTGTGCAAAGTAAAATATATGATCAATAAATTCAATTTTCCCGCGGAAAGAAATGTTCAGAAATCCAAAAACGCTAAGAACGAACTGTGCGATAACTTTAAAGCCCTTCTAGAATGTGAGACACTATGTGACGTTACAATACATGTAGACAACGTCGAGTTCGGGGCTCATAAGAGCGTATTGGCTGCTCGCAGCCAGGTTTTTGCAGCCATGTTTGAACATGAAATGGAAGAGAAAAAATCTAATCGTGTTTATTTAAACGAAATAAAGCCTGAAGTCTTCAAGCAGTTGCTCTATTTTATTTACACTGGAAATGTACCAAATTTGGAAGAAAATGTTAGTGATCTTCTAGCAGCAGCTGATTTTTATGCTCTAGAGCAGCTTAAAGGCATGTCCGTAGAAATTTTACGTGAAAGTCTCTGCATTGAGAACGCTGTGGAAACTCTGCTTGTAGCCGACATGCATAAAATCGCCAGTTTAAAAGCTCAAGCAATTGATTTTATCAACAAGAATACCCGTCGCGTCATTCAAACTCAAGGTTGGAAAGAGTTTAAAGACTCGAGGTCGCCTTTAATTGTTGAATTATATGAAGAATCAACAACACAATGAAAGTTTAGATTTATTGTAGAACCTAATCTCTTAGAGATTTATCTCATTTTAAGAAACATATAATACATACTTGTAAATGTATTAGTGACAATAAAAATTATTACAAAGTTTTCATATGGAGCTTGAACACAAAATATATACATGTAAAGATTAATGCCGCTTTTTTTTTCTAAAAAAAAAGTATACATTTCTTGTGAACTTTGTTCTTAAAAAGCAAGTTTTCCTAGTTTAGCGCTTTTAAGATCAGTAGTAAAAATAATAAAAATCACGCTCATCTGAATTATTTTGTAAAAATAACAACGTGGAAAATGTGTGCACTTTTTGCAGAAAAGAGAACGGCATAAGTTGAACTCTTTCAATAAATTCTAGCATTTAAGTTATATTCCAACAAATATTGTTAATATTTACCATATCAGTTTTTAATATAATTGTTCAAATGTACTGAATAAAGGCAATTGATGCCCAACACTTACGAAGCCTGTATTACGAGAAAAATACGCAATTTTTGAAATTACCTATTTTGTTTTATTAATTACAAAAAAACAATATTTTTGAAAAAGAGACCCCATGTGGATTTACAGCAGCCATTAGTATTAGTTATTTGTATAACTGGTACAACGTCAAAGCTAAGACGGCTGAAGGATGCTGCTCCGTCTGTACACATATAATCTTTTTACGCTGATTAACATCCGCGTGAAACGCATGGAAATGTTGAAAATGTTGAAAAACAGTCGTTTACATTGACAACATCTTTCATCAATGATTTATTTAGCTGTCAAAAAAATAGACGCGAAATTTTTGTGAAAAAAAAATATTTAAATTAAATTGACTTGGAGGAGGTATTAACCATTAGATTAGCTATTAATTTACAAGAACAAACCTAAATTTTAATGCAGTGCATTGAAATATTGGAGGCCATCAAGGAAGATGATGATGAAGAAGAATTTTCGGTAGACATAAGTATGAAAGGTTTGGATGTGTGTAAGTAAAAATATTATAAATGATGTTCATTTTCTTATATGTATAAGAAATATAAAATATAATTTTAGAATTGCTATGGATCATTTTGGGAAAAAGATGTCGTAAATAACGATGATGAATTTTTAAAGACCACTTTCGTGTCAAACGACAACATTCATTTCATTATTGTTGGAGAAGCTTGCAATTTAGGGAAAAAAAACGACACAAATTTCAAGCAACATGTTCGATTGATCATACGATGCGAACACTAGCTTTGTATTTAAAATGAATTCATTTATAATTAATTTAAAAATATAACAAAAAGAAATGAGGTCGGGGGACCAACGTTAGGAACGTTTTTTCTTCATCTTCGAAACATACAGATTTCACAAGGTAAAATTTTTGGAACGTTTTATTTCTTTACTTTTGATACATGTAGTACTTTTTGGTCAATCTGCTACAAAACGAAAATTTTTTTTCAATATTGCTGTTTTTTGTTGTGACCTACTTTACTTTAGCGACATCTATCAGCTGATAGTGTCCGTTTTCACAACTAATTAATATTTATTGGTAGGTGTCTCCGCTGACAGCAGCGGAGACAGATACACCAATACATATAAACAGCTCACACGCTTTCGCGACGATTTCTACTAATTTGCACTACCAGCAAGCCGCGTTAAGGAACTGCGTTCCAAAAACTTACATGCTTCGCTCATTGTTTTTATGTTAAATTTGTTTTGTTTATTTTCCTGCAATGTTATTTTGCTAGTGATGGTACAATCGACTTTCTGCAATTTTTTTATTGACATCACTAATGATGTAAACTTTGTAAAGGTATGTTTCCATTACAAGTTGAATCACCCGCTTCGCTCTCTCAATTATATTAAGGAATTACACTGTCTACGCGACTCGTCTATGTGCTTCGATTTGACTTTTGTTTTTAATAAGCCAACATGAATTTTCCAGTTGTGGCAAAAAAACGCACCATTCATATGGAAATGTCTTTGTTGTTGGCATTGTACGGCATTAAATACAATCCAGAACTTAACTCTTATTTTTATGGGACAATTACGTTGCTTTTGTTTTTGTTTTTATTTATTTATTTTTTGTTTACAATATATGATTTTAACAGATAGTGCAGATAAATTTGAGATAAAATTCAGAGAAGGCAGGAATTTTTCGTGCTTCGCATGAACCTTCGATATGAAGCAACTTCATGCGCTCTCAAATTTTTGTGAATGGCGAAGCAGGTTGCTTCGCTGCTGATTAGGGCTTTAAGCACAAATAGAGAGCGAAGCACATGTCGTGGAAATACATGCTATAAGATGAAACAAACTGAGAAAAGATCATCTTCTGCCCTGTATAATTCTTATGAGAAGATGTGAACATCTTTGCAAATTGATGAAAGATGTGAGATGAACGTCTGTGTAAAAGGGCTAAAACAGTTATTTGCGCTTAATTGAGCCCCGCTTAATTAAATTTCCCGCTTTATTGCACTAAAAATCATGGAACAAAATTATTCAGTATATCTGTCTATGTTAAAATACCCGTTTAATTGAGTTCCGTTTAATTGCCTCACCCGCTTAATTGTTTTGCAACTTAGGAAAAACAAGAGCAAGTGTTTTGCTTAATTGATTCCGTCTACTTAATTTTTTTTTTGTTCTATAAATTATTATGTGGCAAAAATTTTGTGGTTCTGTTCCTTTGTAAACATTGTCCTCTGAACGTACCTGATTTTTATTGTTTTAATAAACCTAAACAATTTTTCAACCTGGTATGTAACTAAAGAAATTTTACGCATGGGTGTTTCGCTTTACTGCACATATTGCTCAATTAAGAGATTTTCTTTTGATTGCGTCGGCGATTCAATTAACCGAGTATCGCTTAATTGAGTTCCCGTTTAATTACGTCAAAAGTCGTGCATTTCGAAAAACTCAATTAAGCGGAAATAACTGTAGGTGGTACAAATATTGAGTGTTCTTGGAGTGGAAATTCAATATGATGTTAGCTGTACTGAACATATTTTTGGCGTTGCAAAAGAATCGTTTAAGTTCCTCGGTTTTGAATTGTTGTAAGACAAACTTAATTATGCGATCTCCTTATTATTTGTACTACCTTATATCTGACCAAAAATGGAATATAACTCATATGTTTGAGCCGGTGTCGCAAATCCTAATTTGGGCTTAATCTACCGTGTGCCAAAGAGAAGCTTATCGGTAATGGCAGGGTATCTATTCAAGTTATAGAACTCACTGGATCATCGTCGCGTTGTGCGGTGCACTACACAATTTTATTGCTATTTTAATGGTTTCTGCTCAGACGAAATCGGGGATTTGGTTTCCGAAACCCATATACATCTACGCAATACGAGTATATTTTTCAGGTCTCATTCAATTGTCCAAGTATGCAGTTAGTAGCTGGCATTGGCAGCTTTATTGCTTTTTTATAGCCTCTTTTTGCGGCATAAAGCTTTGCTTAGCTTTTTTTTGGTCAAACCGAATAACATCAACGCTGTGAAGCACATAGATGACAGAAAAAGCAAGTATTTGTTTTTAATCGTCTAAGTTTTAGAATTGGTTCAGTGGTGGCTGCGGGTCGGAGGGGGAGAATAGAAAGTTTGGTTTTGTGCTACAGTTTCATTAAAGTGTCTGTTTTCCATCACGAGTGCTAGCAAACTGCAATAATAAATTTCTTTGACACATGAGTGTTGGTTTGATTGTATTGTGTGTCATTGTCGCTGTAATAAACATTTGTTTTTTGTTGTTTTTATGTGTCCTTTTGCTGTTTCTTTTTTGTTCATTGATAAGTGATGATTTGTAAATTGTTGTGTATTTTTTTTTTCAATGTCTCTATACTTGTAAACAGTTTTCTAAGCGAAAATTTGATTTGATGGATGCGCGATCAGCGGATGTAAACAATACAAAAAAAAAAGAAGAACAAACCATAAATCGCTGGTGAGGATGTTTTTTTAAGATTTGAACAAAAATTACACTGTTTTGATGGAATTTATTGCAATTTCAGTTATCAATAAAAAAAAATTTCATTCATACGCTGAAACAGAACTAGCGGCGACATTTAATTAATAAAAAAGATTTCATTCATTTTCAACCAATGCAGGGCGCATTGAGCAAGCGAAAAAAAGATAACAAATTTGTGTCTTTGAAACGTGAGATCTGATGATGGATGTAAAAATCCTAGACAGCGGCCTAGTCTTGTTGCTTGCTTGGCCATAGTTTTGTCCGTGCGGGTAACTATGAAAGGTCGGATAAAATATATTAAAGATTTCTAATAGAATTTTTAAAGATTTTAAATACTCTCGATGAGTGATTTTTCCTGAACAATTAATTTATAATTTCATATAAAATTGCACCTCCACCTCCATACCACCGTGAATATTCTAATTAACTTAAAATTTAAAAGATGGCAATTTTTAAATTTCACTATTTTTAGAGGTTAAATTATAGTGTTGAAATTTTTCTCAGAAACCCCTTAAACAAATAGGCACCATTTTTGTCAATATTTCCTGACTTGATTTGGATATCGCTTCACTTCCACATGCCTTAAGATAAATAACAAAATTTCAAAACTATCTTAGAAACCACTATCACATGCCTTAAGATAATTAAAAAAAATCTGTTGTAAATAATTTAAAAACATTTTAGAAATCACCTAATATTCTTTTCAGGACCTCGGCTGTGCTATTTTAGGAAATATTTTCGAACTAAGAAACAAAGTCAGGGCGAAAAGCAAAAATTCAAAGCAAAAGATCTCACAAGACATTTAAATAGGACAGAAAATTACTTTTTAAGGTCAATGTACTTTACAATACATGTACAATACTTTTAAATAGCGTAATATTGCCAAAAATAATGAAGACAACAACGTTGTTCATACACGAGGTAGTCATCTTTGACACCCTGTAAGTCACCGTCTGCTACAACAGGGTGATTACAATTTTACTATTCTTAAGGACTAGGTCCTTGTCTACGAGTCTTACACGCCGTATTTTGCAATCAGGCTTCACGTTTCAAAAATACAGATTTATTACCATTTTTGCGATAAACAAAATCAATGAATTCTGATTAAAAAACTTTATAAAATGATGTAAAACATAAAGTGTAGCTTCAGCTGTGTGGCAAGTAGCGCCGTCCTGTTGAAAACAAATGTTGCCAATATCCTCCTCTTCAATTTTTGTTAACAAAAATTCGTTCAACACGGCCCGATAACGATTGCCATTGACAATGGCCACTCCTTGCTCATTTTCGAAGAAAAATTGACTCGTTTTGGGTGCGTCGGCTTTTCAGTGTATGCATTCGCATTTGCTGTGCCCCAAATGCGAAAATTTTGCTAGTTTACATACCCGCCAAGATCAAAATGAGCTTCATCTGAATAGATGGCAAAATCAGCATCTTCTGTAAGTCGATCGGCGGGCCCACTTAGAGAAGCGTATATACAACCATATGCGTTCAGCGGAAGGATAAAACTAATTATCTGTCAAATCGGACATGAGCTAAGTGTTACCATTTACGAAATAAGTACTAGTTGAAAAAAAAAAAACGTTATATGGCGCACCCTTTATTAGTTACAGTTTCATTAAATATATTGAATTTCTATTTCACTAATGAGTTCTTTCGTTTGGTTACGGATGATTTTAATAAAACGTACACTCCACTTCAAGCAAATACTGCAAAAAAAAAAGATAAAATTCCGTTTTATGTGTAACGATATTTTTAGTTTCTACCCGCAAGTAGACTTCGAAATGTCTGCAAAATTTTCAAATATTTTACCACATATTCAATTGAACGCTGATGAAATCGTCCATTCATTGATTTATGCTATATTTTCACAGATCCTAATGATAGTTGTGAAATTATGAAACTTAATGAGCAATTTTTGATGAAACTAATTCATAATATCTATAAATATTTGTTGCTGCACTGAAAGCTTTAATATTAACGAAATTAGTTCCTTAGAACTATAAATGAAAATTCTTTTAGTGCACCCGTAAACAAATTTAATATGTTTCCAAAGGCATTGAGAAAAGTTAAAATCTTAAGCGCAAACAATATATTATCTGCAATAACTAATTTTGTCTTTCCAGACAATTTCGCTCTGGTTTGGCACAAATAAGAAGATGAATGTTGTATTTACAAGCGGTAAGTTGCCGTGAACATGAATGTGCGTTGCAAAACAGCCACTATTGTAAAATGTGCTCATGCGATTTAAATTGTTTTAATCACATGAATTGTAAAACGAACCAAAATTTCTGCATTGCAGCATTTTGCTTGTGCATTTCCATTTTTGACTTATGACTGCCCTTTATTGCAACGCAAGAGGTCAACACATGCAAAAGGGGTGTGAAGGTGTATGTGTGAATGAAATAAAAGTGCGTAAACAATTAAAGTCAATGTGAAAAAGGTGAAAAGTCATCGACTCTCAATACATGCCAACATTGTGTATGTACAAGTGAAAAAGAGTTATGAAAATTAAACACTTTTATGTTTTTGTGGGTGGAAGGTAAACTGCAATAAGGCATTTTTTTAAATTTTAATGAAGGCGCAAATAGCTACTTGTTTATTATGGAAATAGTTTTGTTTTCAACTCATTTAAAGGTTATATCCGAAACGAGTTGATATTTTGTATATTATCTTTTTTCAGTACCATTTCTCGAAAGCAATTTTGGATAAAAATTAGTAAGACTTTTCTCCCTGAACTTTATTCATATATTAAAGCGCAGCAAATGCGCCATCTTATTGCTTAGTTGCTTATTTTATATTTCTTCCCGCATACAGAATCATAAATTGGTTTGTCTCTGCTTTAAGATGGTGTTGTACTCATTACATCGTTAACAAATAAATTCTGCCAAGTATGGTACAATTTACATATGTATAAGCCCTAAAAATATTCTGAAATGTGATAGTTATAAATATGTAGCCAATCACAAGCCAGCCAGCCAACTGAAGCAACTTCCGCAGCCTAGTAGAATTCTGGATTATTGTAAAGAAAGCTTTTAACAGTGCTCATCATCATGTAGTGGATATGTTGTATAAACTGGTTTCAGTGATGTTTTAACTGGACATACATAGCCACATTTTGAAGAGGCTATAACGCTCCAACATGTTTTTATTTAAATTGGTAAGGAGTTCCGAGCAATTACATCCACGTTTAACTTATCAATATACTTAAGTCTGAAACTAAAAATCAACATGGGTTTTTATCATAAGAAATTTCTACTATCACTCACGTTGATTGAAAAACATTTTTTGTTATTTTTTAATTCACAGCATTTTATCTTTAAATTTTGAAGCCTAGACTATTACTACAGGCTGACTTATTTTCACACTTAAAGTATTTTATAAAATACGAAAAGACATAAACACATATTACTAGTATAAATAGAATATGTTCAGACACTGCGTGTGAGACAACTTTTTAAAAATAAAGTGTACTTCTGCATTTTAAGCTTTCACTCAAGCTCTTTTTTCTTATTTTCCATTCACATCCATATGCATGAAAAATGAAACTGCAGAAATATTTAGAACAAAAAAGGAATAAGTGAATGAAATTTCAGTATTTCTGTTTTCTTCACTTTAACAACCAGAACAACATCGTTGACTTATATTTATGAAGAAAAAAAAAATTAGAGAAACATTTCTTTTTTTTTAGTCATGAGGTCACACCGAAGCGCAGTCAATGACAAAAAACTAACAAACTTTCACTTCATAAAACACAAAATGATGATGAAATATTATTCATCATTTTGAGTGGTTGATGTCATCATTGTTGTTGCCAACACAAAAAACAAAAATAAGAAAATAGATGAACAAAGGCAAATAAGAACAAAACATAACGAATATTAATAAGAAGCAGCATGAAATAAAAATTTTCTTGCAGATATTTATTAGTGTAAACATTTATCAAAACCAAGACTAAGTAAAAAGTTTTAGTATCTATTTTAACAGGATAAGTGAAATTGTAGCCAGCGAAGAATTTTAATATGTTCTGCATTTAGAATATCGCAAATTTTTTCTGTCGATCAATCTCTTTCTTGAAAAACTGAGAAAGAAAATATTAAAAATACATATACTGTGCCAACAAAAACAAACCCCCGACGAAACTGTCAAATTATGTTCCTCAGTTAATAAGTCTTCAAATGTACTTTACTGGACTTCTGTAATAACTCTCTCTGACATTGAGTAGTTGACTAATAAAGTTGACTAATAAAAAGAACAATTTGCAATTCACTTCTTGTGGACTGACTATAAGGTAACTGCAACGTAGTGCAGAGTTGAGGCAAAATTCAAATAATAACGTACACACACACACGGTTTAATCTTTATTTAAATTAATTGTTGTCGCGTTCGTTCTAAATGTTGTGAATGCACTTGACTTTAAATTGCAACGTATAGACACCAGCGCAATGCAAAGATCGCTTTTTTCGGAGGGGTGAATCTTTTCAATATGATACCAAATGATATTACAAATGAAGGGAATGTAAACGTTTTTCGAAATAAAGTAGTTATTTTATTTAAAATGCTAATTTTGGATCAGAGCACATGTAATTAAAAGTACAACTTATTTGAAAATGTAATTTTTTTAAACTATTTCAAATACAGTCGAACTTCCTTATAGTGAACTTTTATACAATAAAGTTCTTCTTAATATGAACTCAAATCAAGTACACAGCTTTTCCGTTCCACTTTCAAGGTTTTTTGGTCTCCGTATAATGAATTTCCATTAAGTGAATTTTTCTGTACAATGAACAAAATTTTCAAAACAAACAAAAAAATACATTTTAAGTATGTTTTTGTCTCCATATAGTGAACTATTTTTAGCAGCTTTATTTTACACCTGTTGGCAACACTATAAAAAAATAATTTATATATTTTTGGGGATACCCAAACTAATGAAAATGAAAAAAAAAGTGTGTGATTTGACTTTTAACATCATTTTTAACATTGAACGAGTTCAGTGAACGAAAATGATGCACCGGAGTAGTAGTTGTCATGAAAAAAAAGTTATTAGTAATTAATAGAGCTGAAGAATGGACATCAAAGAAAAAATATACAGCTAAAGAGTTTGGAATTCTTTCCTGTACTTTATTTAAATATTTAAAAAAAACAAGTCAGTTATACAGTTATTAAGCGTAAGAGACTTCTTACTTGCCTTTTCGAAAACATTTACGAAGCAATGCTCAACTGGGTTAAGTCCGCTAGTTCTAAGAATCTTGCCGTATCTGGAGTATTTATGATTGATAATGAAAAATATAATTCAAGCTCAAATACCTAATTATTTTAAATAAATTAAAAATTATTATTTCTGTTTAGTGAAGTTTCTGTATAGTGAAATAATTTTCTGTCCCCGTGGACATTCACTAAAGGCAAGTTCGACTGTACTACTAATACACAAATAATAATAATAATAAAGTTCTAAATGGCTCAATACCAGCCAGAGGCTAACAAAAAAAGCAAAGAACATGAAATAGCATGAAATTTAATTTAATAAAATAAAATATTTATATCACTAACGAAAAATATAATACCACCATGATTTGTACGTTTTTTTTTCTGTGGGCACTAACTTCTAACTAGCTAACTTTAAGTTAGTTGAAAAGTAATGCAGCGTAGAACAATTGGTTACTTTCTAGGACAGCAGCACGTTAAAATAGTCAGTTGTCGTGAAGCAATGCCTGCTGTGAAATAGTTCGCTTTAAATTATTTTAAAGTTAACTTCCTTTCCGACAGGGAATGTTGATCAGCACAATTTTAGCACAAAAATAACTTGGACGAAAAAAAAACCGAACTTGATAAGAGTTCGGTAAATAATTATAAATTGTAGCAAATCGGCTTTAAAGTAAAATTAATGTCAAAAACAAGGAATTGCTTAAAAAATTTGCATTGGTTAAACAAAGTCTTTTACAGATATATTTTATAGTTTTCATCTTTGGCAAAATTAAGGGGACTAAATTAGAAAAGCGAATACTAACTTGAAATGTAACTAAATTAAAATTGTTGATAGAGATTTATCAAAAAATGAGTTTAAATAGAAGATAATTTCAGATCCAATTGAAGGGAATTATTGTAGGTCGAAGCAGATGTTGTTATTTTCTTTTTGTCTTTTTTAGCTGTCTTTATTGGTTAAGATATAAACAAATATACCGACATTTCTTTGTTGCTACTTAAGTCCGCCGAAGACGTGGAGGAACTTAAAAGAGTTTTTGAAACTTCACTTCTTATTTTATTATTGCCACGAAATTTCGTGCAACTGATTAGAAACTATTTCGGATTAAAGTAAATGGTCGGTAAACGTACCACGTGTCCCAATTTCACTGAAAAGTGTATTGTGTATTATTACACTGAAGAAACATTAATTTGTACTTCCATTAATTTGTACTTAAATCAAGCGGTGTCAGAAGTTCGGTAAGAAATGACTTTCCTAAATCAAGTCCATTGTGCTTATTTTAAGTGCTGATTATTCAAGAAATAAATGATTAATTGCTAAAATTTTTACTCACAGACAAGCACTATAGTGTTAAGTACTTCCTCTGAATTTATAAAAGATTTGTAAGAAAAGCAAAGTTGAGGGCTTCTTGGCTGAGGAGCATACCAAGGCTGTTTCACGTCCACCCCACCTTGCTTCTAACTCAAATCGTGACCAACTGCACACTGTTTTTAAGAACCAGGGCTCAGCCATTCTACCACCTGAGTTCTCCCTTACCGACTGTCTATATTTAACCTTATTGATCAACTTTCTGTCGTATCAGTGTTCTTCTTTGATTTCAAAATTTTTATTTTTGATCCTAAATCGGTATTTGAAGTTGTCTTTGCTAATAATGTAAAAAGGATACAAAATTATTTTTTAAGTCAGCCCATTGGCTTGTTTTATCTATAGATATATAAAGTTTATTTTGTTTCTTGACTTCCAAGCAGGAAAATATATTGTGTGCTCATGAAAAAAAAAGTTATTTCGAAGGCGGTAATACCAGGAGCTGAAAATGATTGAAGGAATATTTGTGGGGCGTGACAATCAAATTTAATCACTTTCGTTTTTCTCAGCTTAAGCTATTACAATAATGTTTATTGATTATTAAAACAATTTTATACATTTTATTATATCATATATATGTATGTATGTCTCATGGGCTTATTATCCTAATGTATTATTTTACATCTCTATAATAAATTATTTTGTGCAACATTATATGTCATAAAATTATTACATTAAATTATAACCTTCAACATAAGTAAGATTGATTGATAATATGATGAAGTTGGACTTTCATCAAATTTATATGAACGTGTGAATATGAATGTGGGATACAACTTGTTTGTCAAACAACATGGTCAAATGGCAGATTTAGTTCTCTACGCCCAAGTAATATATAGAGCCATTATGGCCAAGTGAGAAATTAATTTTCTTAAGCCAAGCAAGCAAAACTACTTACAAATATGTTTTCAAAATAAGTCACATCTCAATAAAGTCAATGGAATCTTTTCTGCCATTTAAAACAATAAGAATAACATTTCCTTTTATTTCAAGAGTTCATTAACTTTGAACAATGTTCTTTATCCAAAAGCATTCTACAATTAGACATACAAATGGAAATGCACAATACCTGGCAATACTTTGTAGTTGTTGCCCTGCTTCAATGGTTCAGAAGTAAAGTACATACAATGTTACATAATACCACTCAATCTCCTAAATGTCAGAAAGTAAAAGGGAGCTAGAAAATTATTAAACCTACAAAAGGTTTCATGGAGCATAAGAATACAAAAAATGTTTAGCAAACACAATATAATTTCTGCACTTAGTCCTCTTTTTCCATAATTTCTTTCACTGCATTGAGCACTCTCAGGGTCAATGTGTCTATGTCTGTTTTTTTTTTTTTTGTATTGTCTTCATCTTTTGTCGATTGTTAGCACGTTCGTTAATAAACCCAGAAGCAAATGCTGGAAATTTCAAAAACAATTATGGATCAATTTTACTTTTGTGGGAGTTTTTCACTTCCACTAAAAGAACGTAACTCATTTATTCATTCATGGCAAAAGAGTCCCAAGAAAATCATATAAATACCATTTTTAGTTTAGAATTTAAGTTTAATAAATGAAAAAATTGTAATAAAGCTTTCTTTTAATACAAAAAGATTTTCCAAAATATAGAGCGAAAATTAAAGAAATAGGAAATGAGCAAATTTAATTGACAGTTTTGAAAACTAGTTACTGGATCAAGTAAAGTAAAGAGACTCAAAAATATTTTATACATTATACCATTTACAACAATACCACATTTATTTTTATCATTTTCATTTTCGACTCTATACAGTAGCTTGGCTCAAAAGAAAGTTGGAGCCACGCATCCTTATACAAAAGATTAGTTGAAGACCACTTAAGGTTTTTTTTTTATAATTTTGTGTTATGCCTTTTTTTCCTGCAGCCTCTTTCGGGTAGCACAACGGGATCTTCTGTGACACAACATAGCCGGTCTCTCGACTGACAGCCAGTAAAATATAACATAACACACTACGTCTTTTGATGTTGCCCTATTAACTTCTTTTACACACTTTCCCTCTTTAACAAATGACTAACAAAAAGAATTACCACACTTGGGAGAATTAGTGACTATTGAAGAGAAAAATCCACTAAAGATTGAGGTCAGCCAAGCGATTTCTGCGCATGGATGTTGGAAGAAAGTAACGGACTTCTTGTGACCAGAAACTGAGGGCATGAAACTGGACGAAATGTGGTTCAACCAGAATGGTGCCATTTGCTACGCAGCCAATGAAATAATTTTTGGATTTCTTCACAAAAAAATTTTTTTTCGCAAGTCTGAGGAAATAAAATCGAACTATAAAATTGAGGCAATATAAAAAATCGCTCAGCATGGAAAATAGTCTCAAAGCGTTGTTATCACTCGATACACAGAAACTAGTTAAATATCAATTGGATGCTGTTGAGAGAATAAAAAATATATTACAATGAACAGAAAAACACTGTGATTAAATTGAAAATCTATCAATAGATTAAATATAAACAGTCAGAAATGGAAAGTTCAGGTATTAGTACGCATTAGCTAGGACCTGGGTTCGACGCCACTTTGGCGCTGATGATCGTCGTGGAGGACGTAAGCTATGTTCCTCAGCCAGTGGGTCTGAAATAGTATATTTCTTATATTCTGTATATTTCTTTCCCTTAAAACTTTTTATCGCTACAATCTTACCAGCAAAAAACGTTCTCAATTCCGAGGAAGTAAACTGGAACTGAAGGCCGATAAAGTAATTAACAACTTCTCTTTTTCACGAGTAATTCTATGGATTTGTCAGCTCATATCATGCGATGTTATTTGGCCACCACTATCATGAGATTTGACATCGTTAAGCTTCTTTATTTGCTGATATATATAAAATAAATTCAGTCAAGTACGAGGCTGGCTCGCACTTTTAAGGTTCCGTACGTATGTGTAATGTACGTAGGGGATGGCATATATGAATTCATATATTGCATAAATTGTCTCCCTCTGTCTCTTACAGCTAGAGAGTTAAGTTCAATTGTTACTTTACGTTGCATGGGGGCACCCAGTAATTTTCGACTTGTTGTTGGTTTTAGCATTTGTTTTTGTATAGTATCCAAAGGTACATACACTGTGCGAATTTCCGCTCTCTACATTTTACGGTTCGAGAGGTATAGCTAATTGTTACTGTTCGTTGTAAGGGGACACCTGGTAGTTTTTGACTTGTTGTCTCTTTTAGTACTTTTTGTTGTAGCGGCCAGGTACAACAACATCCTGTAAAAATTTCACGTCTTTAGCTCTTACCATTTCGGAGACTTGACGCTGTGAGGGATGGACGTGGAAGTCTCGGTAGTAGGGTTGCGTTTCACTCTGATGAGTACGGAACCCTAAAAAAGCTTTGATAATCTAAGAACAATTTAAGGTCTTAAATATGAGGTAATTCGGCACACAAACGACATCGTTTAAAATCGACAGGTGGCCCACTCTTCATATATCTCACAGTTTAATCAATAATTATATTGGAAATTATTAATCGCAAACAATACGTATGTATGGTGTGTAAACATACCGTTATACCTACTTTATACTTTATGTATGCAAATACATATGGGTGGGTCCTTAAATGTATGTATTTATGTTGCATGTATGCATGTAACGGCTAATAAATTTTTATATTTATGTATGTGGTTATTTGTTGCTATGGCCTGTGTAAAATAAACACAAATGTTTTGTGTTCTGGCGAAGTATTATTTATTTATTTGACCTCTATTTATGGGAATCCATCGCCTTGATGTTGTATGTTAATTTTGAAATTTGCATAAAAGGGGCCAATAACTATAAATAATAAATGTTGGAAAATTTGCTTTTTCTCACATAAAGTATATATTCCACTTTCTCTTTCAAATATGCGAATTCATGTTGTATTATTTTTGAGTTGTAAACAATAATTTGTACATTCTATTTTAAATGATTGAATTTAAGTTCAAAGGTACTCGAAACCTCTTGTATTTTTTTTGGCGTGCGGAATCACCATCACCACCACTCATTGAACTACAATGAAGGCAGACAGAATACAGTTGTCACAGAAGTGCGTAAATAGAACAAACTTCTGAGAGCACGTTTCCAACGAATATTTTAATGTTAAAAATTAAACGTAACAATGAGTTAATTATAAAAAAAAAAGAATTTAAAATCTAATATTTTAAAAATAAAACTTGTATAAATTAATAATTTAATAGCTTGTTATCCATTTTGCAGTTTCAAAAGTAAAAGTAAACGTAAATAAAACACATAAAATATTTTTTTCATGATACTTCTTTTTAGGGTTGCGTACTCATCAGAGTGAAACGGAACCCTATTGCCGAGACTACTATGTTCATCCGTCCGTCAGTCACAGCATCCATTCTCTGAAACCGTAAGAGATAAAGAGCTGAAATTTTCACAGTAAGTTGAAGTACTTTGCCGCTACAACAATACATATTAAAAATAACAACAAATCAAAAAGTAATAGGTGTCCCCATACAACGAAAAGAAACAATTAGCTATAGCTCTCGAACCGTAAAAGGTAGAGAGGTGAAATTCGCACAGTGTATGTATTTACAGATGCTTTACAACAAAAAAATGCTGAAGACAACAACAGGTCGAAATTACGAGGTGTTCCTGTACAACCTAAAGTAACAATTAGCCGTTACTTCCTAAAAGATAGAGAGCTGAAATTTGCACAATATTTGTACTTACATATGCCTTACGACAACAAATGCAAAAGAGAACAACAAGTGGAAAACTACCAGGTGTACCTGTACAACGTAAAGTAACGGCTATAACTCTCGATCCGCAGGAGTTACAGAGCAGAAATTCACAAAGTGTATGTATTCCTAGATGCCTTTCAACAGCAAATGACAACAACAAGTCGAAAACTACTAGGTGTCCCCATACAACATAAAGTAGCAATCAAACGTAACTCGCAAGCTGTAAGAGACAAGGAGATAAAATGTATACAATGTATGTATTCACATACGTACATACATTACACATACGAAAGGAATCCCAAGTGTGCGATCCAGTCTCGTACATGACTGAATTTGTTTGATATTAAGTTTGAACGTTGATTTTATATGTGAAACACTATATCATTTAAATAATCACCACACGAAGTGTTGCAAGCATTGATTTTTTTTAGATAATTTTTGACCCCTTTTTCACACATATTGGGCCATAACTTGATGAATGTTGGTTCCTACGTTTATGTGCATAAACATTTATGTGCATAAACACGATCTTTCGCTTAGCCTCACAAAAAAAGTCTAATGGTGTCAAATTGCATTATCTTGGTGACCAGTTGATATCGCCACGACGAGAAATTACACGGCCAGGAAATCTCTCATGCAATAGAGCCATATTCGCTCGAGTAGTGTGGCATGTGGCACCGTCTCCAAGTCGTATTCTTCAATAGCAGCAAAAAAAATTCGGTTATCATATGACCATAACTCACCGTATGGACGGTGACAGTCGTTCCATCGTCGTTTTCGAGGAAATAAGGTCCAATCACCAAAACGCGCACCAAACAGTGACTTTTTCTGGATGTAATGGCCTTTCTTCAATTACTTGAGGATTCTCAGAACTCCAAAGACGACAATTTTGTTTATTAACTTACCCACCGAGTGAGAAGTGTGCTTCATCGCTGAAGAAAATTTTGTTCGAAACATCGCAGTTTGACTTTTGCGTTTGACTTTGGTCCTTTTTTTTTTTGTAAATATGATATTTTTAGAAACAAAAATTAAAAGATCTTTTGTCATATTGTAATAGAAAAAAGACGAGATTGTGTATTGGTTTGCATTTAATAGGCTTCAAAACTTCTCCTTTTTTGGCTGCTTTCTGTAACTCCCCCCGCTAGAAACTCGTTGATTAAACCGAATAAAATTGAACCAAAATGAAATAAATTTTTAGCAAACAGCTGTTTCTTCTTCTTTACTTTTTGAACTACCAAATAAAGATGTAAATGAAAAAGTGCTTTTTGGCAAATGACATGAAATAATTGTGTATTTTACCGGAATTCTCTTGTGTGCAAACGCACAGAAATGTTGTAAAGTTTTTATCTAAACATCATCGTTGAAGATATTTAGCCCTTGTTACATGTTGACCACAGCCTAGTGATTTCTGACTAGACTAGCGTTTTCATAGCTTATAATTACACTTCGACGTCTATAATCCTTGGTACTTTTAACCTAACGACGTAATAAATTTTTGGCTAGTTTTCGACATAAGACACACTTTTTCTCACTTTTCTAAAGACTAATAAATTATAGTTTTTGAGTGGGTGTTTTAAAATTTAAATTAAGTTTGTTTTTGTAAGGTTTTTAAAAATCTTTCTTTCGGTGTATGTATGTGCTACGTAAAATAAATTATCTGTTGTTTAGTTATTCTTATTTTAGTATTTTAACACATACCGTGGTGATCTGCTAAATTATTACAATTTATCGGTTCATTATTAACTACATAATTTCATAATTTTTTGTGTAGTACAGGGTCGGTATGCTCGAAAAAAAATGTTAAAATCGAAAACGCTATTGCGGGTTTTTCAAAAGTATGACTCTTTGAATCCACAGTCAGCATGTCAGGCACCTCGGTGGTCAAAGCGTTTTAATATGAGAAAAATTTTTGCCTCGAAATACCAAATAAATGGTTTTCGTGGCACCAAAATTTCAATTTCTTGTATTTTTGTACGGCATCGTTGTGGTGGAAAAGAATATTAGAAAGAAAATTAGTAGGCAGCGCAATGGGTTCTTCTAGAACCCACGTGGGCTGGTATCACGACCAGCAGCCCGTGAAGTATAGTTCGGGGATAGCCAAAAATTTTTCAAAACAACAACTGGTGACTGGTCATACACTTTAAGCCTCTACGTGTGCTGGTGGGCTGATTAGTAATAAACAGCTTAACTAATATTTTCTTCAACCTTGATTTTGCCACAATGACACTCATCAGTGCCAGGGTGACCGTAAATGAGTCAAAGATATGACCAGCTGCCCATAAACTTGTTCTCTCCAATATATTTTTGTTAACACTTCAACCCCGTACCACACCTCCTCAGAGTAAGTGGCATACAAAAATACAAAGCAATATTTAAATTTGGTAATACAATTTTGTTTCTTCATGCTAAAAGCTATCGAAAAATGTATTTCTCAGTTCCGACAAATTTTCGTCCACATAATCCGACCCACCCTAATATTTGTCTGAATATGTGGTAATTGAAATTACCTGAAAAATAAACTTGTCACAGTTTTTAAGTGATGGTTTTGCATGTTTATGCAATTAAATAAATTTCCTTTGCTTAAATTCACTAAATGCTCCACTGTTCATTTGCTCCTTGTTAAACTTAAATTAAATTAGGAGAAAATTCTCTACAGTACATTTGATCTGTTAAAGTTTTAAGTGGTGCTAAAATTTTGAACATTGATTTATTTATGTTAAACTTTATTTGTGGCGTCTGCTCTTCTGGTTTATGCTAAACTGTATGTATGTGACATTGTGTCTGGGGCAAAATTGTGTTGATGCGGTTAAAATTTCTGCATTGCACCATTTGGTTTCTTTCAATAATGGGTTTTTGGCCTTGTTATGTATGTGTGTGTTTGTGGTAAAAGTAGGTCAAAATATTTATTTGCTTAAATTGTCAAAGCTAGTTGTGAGTAACAATGAGCAAAAGGGTCGGTTTTGCATGCGTGAATACGTTACGTTTCGTTACGTTAATGCGGTACATTTTCTGTTTAGAGAAATACTTCAGTATATTTTGTGTTTAATTAGCTTATGTCTTGTGAAAAAAGTTACAAATATTTCTCTTAAGGGTAAAAATGAAAATTGCTACATTTTATATTTAGGAAATTTAAGATAATTAACCTTCCAACTAAGTATATCCTTATTACTTATTGTCGCTCTGTAGATAGATGTAATAAAAGAGGGATAATAAAAAAATATTTAGGAAACTTGCGTTACCTTCTCCGCAAAGGAATGGCGTAAAACCGGCCCCATTGTTAAAGAAAGTATGAGAAGCTTAATTTATTTTTCTACTAAATTGGCTTGAACTAGCGCCACAATCTCAGTTTGATTGCATGAGCACGGTTGTGCTTGTTCGGCTTCACGTACACACAGTCGGCTTGTTGATATTTTTGTTGAAGTAATTTCTTTTCGCAAGTGTCCACTTTTGTGCGACAGAGAAAAACCTTTGAAATTTTATTGTAGTTACTCCTGCAGCCTCTAATTGCTACAGGAAATAACTACAAGTGATAGTGACTGGGGCTATCCCTGTAACCTCTAATTGCTACAGGAATAGCTTCTATCACTGAGTGATTTTTTTTTTGTTGGTCGAGGCACGAACGCAGCAATGACGACCAGCTTGGAATGGCAAAGAGTGCCGCAGTTATACCAAGCTTGGAGTAAAATAAAATGAGTAAACCTTTTGGTTTTAGTAAATTATCTTTTCTTCCCTTTATTTGTATTTTGTTAAAGCTTATATACTAAAATTATTCCTAATACCGATCAGCGGTTCCCACAATTTTCCTGCTGCCTACTGCGGCATACCTGTTGACGGCTGCACTGCTGAATTTATCATACCGTTTCCACAATATTCGCTGATGTCTATTTTTTTTACTATTGCAGTTTCCAGATTTTTGGTTCCCATCAAATTTTCATTTGGTTTCTTATTTCAACTTGTTGTGACACATTCCATAATTTTAATTCCCACCAGAATTTGTTTTTAAGTTTTCTTGCAATCTCAACTTGCAATATTTTTTAAAACATGTAGTGCAACCGGAGACGATTTAGTTTGCTGGTCTCCAGAGCTTTGAAGTAATGCATTCATTTTTGTGTAAATGAATGCATTCTTCTTTTGATATTTGTATACCTTAACAATTTCGTGGAGGAGAGAGAAACATAAGTGTGCGCATGAAAACCTAAAGCGAAACAAACTAGATGACTACTTGCGGAATTGTAGATGGTTTTCTTCAGTTTACTACAAGGGAACTTCATTTTTAAAAGTGTATGTAAGCATAGAAAAGCTCATTTCAGGTTAAAAAATCAATCAACAGCGAGAAAAAATTTTTTTGTGATATTGTTTGAACCCTTCATTAAGTGTAATTTGGCAGGTATGTAGGTAAATATCGAAGTGAGCGAGAAGTGTGCAAATGATACAAAACCTGTAATTGCAGGCAGTGCAATTACTTGCTGTGTTTAATATTTAGAGGAGCGTTGTAGCAATCTTCCAAAATTAATGACAAGGCCCGGCGAAAAGATTGAAATCATTGTTATCACTGATATTTTTTTTTTTTGACGGTGAGGTAGGGTTTAAAATGCCTTCGCACTTACAATGCCTGTCGCCAACTGCGTTGTGTGGTGCATCCACTAAAAAACTCCCTCCTCTTTTCTGGGGTGATCCTTCCCGGGACTCCATCTGTTTTACTTCGGGAAGGCCCAGATCTACGTCCTCCAGGACTCGTCTCTATTTACCCACGTCTGGGTCCGTCATTTTCCTCGTTCCGCTGGACTGCATCGAGATCCGGTTTCTTTGAACGCAGGATATATTCTACGTTACTTTTCACTGTGTTCCAGTTGTTTTTATCGCGAATCATTTTGTTGATTTTATCATCGGGTGTGAAGTCACCAACCTGATTCCTCAGATCGTTTCTCTTGTAGTGTATACATACTTAGGTTTACTACTGTACCAATTTAAGAACTTGAAATTTAATTCAGCTTATTTGTAAAAAGAAAAAGACTTAAGAATTTCAGCCATTAACCTAAAAGCCAATGACTTAATGTTTTTATGTTGGG
Source organism: Sturmia bella (assembly GCA_963662145.1). Taxonomy (NCBI): domain Eukaryota; kingdom Metazoa; phylum Arthropoda; class Insecta; order Diptera; family Tachinidae; genus Sturmia; species Sturmia bella. Next base: position 28,579,072 of record OY759171.1, on the reverse strand, counting down.
TCAGCATTAATAAGTATTCAAGTAATTTTGTTTGTGTAAAAATAATTTCTAGAAGAATGAAAACTGTAATATGAGGTTCGATTGAATGTAATAAACTGTGGGCATGGGAATGATTAAAAATCCATATGTATACTTTATATTAATTTTGTTGCTGTGTTTGTTGGCCGAAAGAATTTCATATCAAACAATGTTGCAATAATGTTTTTCACGTGCCAATGGTTTATGGGAACCAAAACTAAATTTGATAAGGCCATGGGAACAGCAAATCAAATATTGAACTGTTGGTATCCCAAAATAATGCTGACCTATAGAATAAGTTAGTATATAAGTTGACAATTTTGGAAAATAAAATCAGAAAGAATTATTCAAGCTAAGGCAAAGGAAGCTAAACTTCTGGTGCTGAAGGAAAGCGGATGCAGAGCTTAGAAGTACTGAAAATACACATCATAAATTTAACACGCACTCACCACACTCTCGTTCTGCCACCTCACACAGTTATAGAAAGTGTGTTCTGCATCATCGGTCATCTCATGTTATCACTGATATAACAGCAACACAAACACAAACATCAATTGGAAATCAATTGGGCATTGGAAAGCAAATATACAAATATATTCCAATCAATAGAAAGACACAGTGCTAAAGTGGAAAGTTGATCAATAAGATTAAGTATAGGCAGTCAATAATGAAGAGCTAAGGTGGTAGAATAATTAGCCGCTGCCTGGGTTCGAACCAAATCGAACTAGAAATCCCGATTAAATTATTGATAGTAAATCGTATAGTTCGACTATAAATTTAAAATTAAATTTCTGCATAAGTTTTATGATAGAACAACTTTTCTGTTAGTCACATAAGCAAGCGTTTTGGAAATTCTGCATAAAACTGCTACTCATTTTTGTAATATTCCCAATACCAGCTCTAGAGAAAATTTTGTCCTCCTTAGTAATACAAAATCCCCAGATTTGGAATCAGAATCCCTGATCTGAAGTCCTGATTAGTTAATTCATCTTGTAATAGTGGGACACTTACAAAGAGGGAGTTGTTAAAAAAAAAAATTAATTTCAGATTTCGACAAAGTTGTTACTTGAAATTTGAGATGGAGCCATATAGCGTCAAGGTTAGTAAATTTGTAATTAATGGCTTTTCGAAATAAAATGTTCTTTAATTGCTTGATTTTTGGTGCAATAGATTTCGTGTTTTAGTTTTTTAAGCAAACTCCAGCTTAGTTTTGTAAACTTCTACGTGTATGGCTTAGCACCAATAAAGAAAAGAAAATTTTTAGCTTTTGGATATCTAGCAGACCACCCATATGAGCTTTTTTCGTTCTACATTTCATAATTTTAGAACTGCCGCTTAAATCATTCCATTACCAAATTTCACAATGAAATTTTACTTCGAACTTACGCACTTAATTAATGTCTACCAAATCAATGATTTTATTTTTTTTTTTTGCAATGAAAGTTCATTAAATACAATAAGCAAAAAATAACCACCTAACAGACCCGTACCAGCCTTAAAATTACATAATTTTGTACAAATGATTTTTTTTTTCATTTTTTAACTTTGAAAATATTACGACACTGATACGAGTTTTTATTTCGTACCACTTGAAAAACAAACTTATGCATTATTTATTTTATCTTCTAATTTTAGTGTTGTCAGGAATATTTCATGAGTTTCTATGATGTTCAGTTTTTTGCCAAAAAACAAAAAACAAGAGTTTAACCAATTTTTTTTTTTTTTGGTTATAAATCAATGTCAATAAATTTTCAATTCGTCAAAAATATTTTTATGTAAAATAAAAAATAAAAATAGTATTGATGCGTATACATAACACAGGTTTATGTAGGTATGTATGTATGTAAAAAAATTGAAAGCAATGTACATACATATGTATAGAGAATGCAGGCGAACAGGGCTGTAAATTTCATGAACATGCATATCTTTGGATAACGCAAAATAAAAGAATGAAAATAAACAAAATAAACATACACAAAGCGTTTTTAAAATTACAAAAATTTAATTTAATTTTACTGAAATTAACACTGAACAGACCTCAACAATATACTCGTAAGGGATTGAAGTTTTTTACCGATAGATTAGGAACATTTTGTATTATACCGTTTTTAATACACCTGTGAACAAAGTGACAATAAGTAATTGCATGTTGTACATAAAGTTCTTAGAATCGGTCCAAATAAAAACAAATTTGAAATTAATTTACAAAACTATATAGAGATTAATCGACTGAACGATGCAATTGCAAGAGACTGACTAATTTCATTAGTCATGTTAATATAATTCTGCTCATTTAAATTTCTTAAATTTCTTATCTTACTTGATAATAACTTATGATGTGTAAATTATTTTTCTTATTTAACAAAAGGAGAAATATGAGAGTATATAATTACAGTAGCGAGCAAACTTAATCCGAACACATGTATTTAGTTGGGTCGTTAGTTATCAATACTTAAGATAACTTATACCGTATCATTTTTTTACACAGCAACTTGACCCTTCTAGTAACAGTTAACTAGTTAAGACGGTGCATATCACTTAAATCTTTTGGATGCCAGGGTTTCGTTTACCTGCAACTGTCTGAGTATCCTGTTCGAATAATGTATTAAACCAGTTGTATGTTTAAGGCTATTGTAGTTTTCTGTTTTGTCTTTTAGATCCAGATGTATGTCTTCATCTCTAATGTAAAATTTTGCATTGAAAATAGTTCGAAATATTTTAGATTGAATTGGTTGAACGTTATTTTAAGACTTTTCTTGTGAAGTACAGGTTTGTGGGGCAGTAGAGTTCTCATAAGCCAATAATCTTTTTACCTAATTATGTGTGATCTTGACCATTGCTTTTGGCTCATTTTAGCAATTTTGTGACAGCTCTTTGATGTTTTTACTTACTACTACAAGCTGCCAAAATTTATATAAAAGCCCAGTATCCACTAATTTCAGTAATGGGCTTAATCGTATGTGTTGATAGAATACAACGAAATAAAATAAAGCTTCCCTGTCACTATAATATTGCCACGGTCTCCAGAATTGAAAAGTACACTAAGTAGTCTAGCAGGGTTTGAAAAGTACATTAAATAGTCTAGCAGGGTTCTCGGAGATAGAGTGGCTACTTATTACTAACTATTGTAATAGTCCTTATGTGATAAGGTTCGAGAATTCTTTGTGATCGGGCTCAGCAATTTTTAAATTTTTTCGTGTACAAAAGATACTGTAGGTTTCTTGACGTGAAGCACTTGGGCTCTTAAAACCACTTTGCACTGTTCAATGTTGAAAGCCCTATACATTTCCATCATGTTGAAAGGAATCGTGCAAACAAGAAAATCAAAATCAACAGCGATGTTGTTTCCATGATTCCAAGCTTACCAACGAACTTATTTAACTGTCCAAGTCCAATGTCTTGTCTGCTGAGTTTACGATGCCCGATATTTCTCGATTAGACTGAATATGTCACAAGTTCCAGTGAGGATTTTATAATGGCTTGATCGTCTGCTAAATGCGATATATTTATATGGTATATCCTCTAAAAGCTTGGCCACCATGCTGTTCTTTTCATGGCTGATTTCTCCAATTGCAAAATTCTACTTCGTCGGTTGCCTGAAAAACATTTTGATAAGAAACTGCTTAATATGTACACTCCTACTGCTCTTTTTTCTACTTTGAATCCATTTGTGCATGCAAGGATGTATTCAAGGATCGGAGGAATTTTACCATCAGTATGAAAATGTAATCACCTTGTGAAGAACTGTAATTAATCAGCTCCTTTAGCATGACCGCAGGGCCAGCTTCTCCATGTTCTTGATGAGTTCAGTCTTACAGCAATCATCACTAACCGCTGTCTGGCAATGAGACCAACAGGCAGCCAGCATAAGTAGCATCTTAGTAGCTCTTGTTCTCATAGCTCTTATATGTATATATCAATGCTAAAGAAAGAAGGCCAAACTTTTAAGACACATTGACATAATTTCTATAACTCATTCGTGAGTAAATCTCTATTTTTGAGCCCGTGTTAAATTTGATAACTGAACTTTGTTAAGAGTTGGAAATCAGTTTTAGCTACTTGAAAATTCGAGCCCTGCTGATAATATTTTTTTGATATAGACATTTTCCTAAAAGGTAGATTTGAAAGTGGGAAGCCAATATATATATTTATTATACATACATGCTCACTATTTAAAGAAAACAGATTTAAAGTTATTTTCATGCTCTAAAAGTTCTACATTGTAAATGGAATTTTTCATAGACCTTGTTATACCTATAAAAGTTTATTAAATAAAATATATTTTTTATTTGTTTTTCTTTTTTTGTATTTCCCATCACAGCGGTTTAAAATATTTTGGAACAAATCACCCACTACATTTACAAACCACTTCTGCCAAAATTGTAGACAAGAAATATTTTGTAGATTTAATATCAACTTTTTGTCTTCTCATATTTTGCCATTTTTACAGCCATCCAATAAATTGATGACCTTGATAATGCCTTTGGCAATAAATAGAATAAAGGAAAACAAAACGAAAGCAACCAAAAATTACTAATTTAAAATGACTTAGATGAGGAATCAATACGGATGTTTGATGATAAGCTAAAATCTACATAATTTTTGCCTAAACAGCACTTCAGAGAGCTCAGACAAGATACAACAAGGATATTTGTAAGTCAAAAGGTTAAAAGAATAAGTTTTATATTTTTGTACAAAGCTGCTTACAAATATTTAATATGGGCGATTTGTTGGTAATGAGCCAAGAACCACATAAGATACTGATAGGAATAAACCTAAGTTACTGACACCGGCAATCAGAATATATTCTAATGCCGACAACATTCTGCTTAACAGGGCATATTGTTATAGACGAAAGCAGTGTATTAAAAGTTTAATACAGTATTAAGCAATTTAAAAATATTGTAGTGTGTATTGACATTAGTATATTGCTGACGCCTGTGAGTCCTTTAATATGTTTAGAAAAATTAAATGTACATAATATTTCAATATTCAAAAGAAATATTAAGAATTATTTAATGCAGAACAAGATAGACATTTTAGTCAAGCAAGCAAAATTTATTGAAATGATTTATTATTAACTTATGAATATTACGTTTCTTTTTATTAATTAATACAATGTTTTTTATTCCTTTTTTGTAAGTATGTGCATAAGTATAAAACAAATAATTTTGCAAGTTATTTTGCCAACTCGCCTCTATAATGCCCTTCAGGCACAGAAACAATCAAATAATATGATGAAATATTTTATAATAATAAACTTGTAATTAAGAAAAACGAATTCTCGTATGACAAACTGCAGATAGAACCAACCTGTAACTGATCAAGGCTCTGTTGTGGATAAACTTGTTAAATTTTTATAAGCACTTTGGTTACGATGATTGGAGGGGTTCTGTTGGCCCATGACATGCGACATAGACTTAAGCCAGTGTAAGCTTGTAGTGTGCTCCGTGCTTGTAAGCATTTAGTACACCATTGTTCTTAATATAAAACAGGAGGGCTGTGCTTGGCTGTGCCGAACCTTAGACATTCTTTAGAAACGTCTTATTCATAAGTGTATATCCGCTGTTATGCCAGTTTTGGGCTATATATGCATGTACAGACCGATATCGAGAATTTACATTTCAAGTACTTAACTTTTTTTTATCATCAGCTTTACTTTATTGCACCATATGATCTCTTAGTTCACTTCCAAACCACTTTCTTTCAAAATCCTTTTGTGCTATATCTCGTTTATATACCTGTGTTTGTACTTAAGCACTGACGTCATAAGACTGTATTTTTGCTTCAAATTACATTTTTGTATTACTAGAACTATTTTTTTGGCTTCCAAAACAATTTAAGTCAGCTTATTGTGAAAAATCATGCTCGATATATGTATTGCGCAAGCGAAACGGCATCGAAAAAATACGGTTTTTGACAATAACCTAAATACCCAGTTTCACTTTTTGGCATAATAAAAGTGGGGTTCAGCTGTCTAAAATTAGCTAAATAGCTAAAATTATCTATTTTTTGCTACTTATTGGATTGTTATGAAATTGTATGATTATAAGGTAGAAAGTTTTATTTATTTATTTAATTGTAATTATAGCCTTTCAGGGACCCGTCTTGTCTAAGACTGGCGTATGGCGGGCTTGTTTACTAAATTATTATTGCCCTGGAGGGTCCCGTAGGAATCGCAGGATATTCTATTGTTTATTCCTAACAGTCCTGGAGGGTCCCGTAGGAATCGCAGGATATGTTTTGAATAAAAGGGAAAGACATACATTTTTCATTCACTTCAACTTTTATTTATATACATTATACTGAATACAGAACACTGCAACTGATTTGATTCTGATTACTGATGATTGATCACTGCTGACTAACTGCCCCGATTACTGACAACTAACTGCTCTTTATAGGTTGTCGACAGCCTGTCTCTGCTACTGCGATCGTGGGAATCCCAACCGACTGTTTGTCACATGCTGACTTTGCCCGATTTTCCCCTTACCAATGTTCTGCAGTGTCAGCGGTTCCCATAGTTTGGGCTGCTAAATGACACTCGCCTAATTGCTGAAAGGCTTTAGCGTTTGCTGTTGCTGTTGTTGCAGTTCTTAATTATTGCTGCCGTTTTTGGTTGAATTAAATTTGCTTGTTGTAGGAGTTTTACTGTTACTGTTACTGCTATTGTTGTTTTGATTTTTTCGTCTGTCTATTAAACTGCTGCAGTTTTGGTTACTACAGCTGTTGTTGTTGTAGGTTTTATTAGGTTTTGCTACCGTTGGTATTTTAGTTTTTTCCCATGGTAGCAGTGTTGGTTATTTCTATTGTTGTTGTTGCCGCTAATAATTCTGCTGCCGCTGATTAATTTGTGATACCGCTGAATTTATTCGTTGGGGGAAAATGTCTCGTAACAGCAGGATACACACATGTACATATGTGGACCGATACCGAGAAATAATTGTTTATCCTTAATAGGCTTTTTACTACGAAATTTGCCTTTTATTGAACAAACGATTTCGCCCATAGCTGAAATCTCTGGAAAAAAAAACAGGATTTCTTTGTCGCAAAAAATGTTTTCACTATAAATATTTTCTTATCATCAGATTCAACTTTTGATATGAAAATTTTCTCTAGATAATTGATTATTGAAATAAAGCTTTTTATCGCCAGATTCATAACTGGGTATTAAAAACTTATTCAGTTCGCTTATACAAGGTGCTCCGTAACTCAACGACCATAGGAAAACTGGTGATAGGTTAAGTGGTGACTGATCCCATAAAAATTGTAAACAAAAATTTATGTCGTTTAGTTTATCACCCTGTGATAATCTCTTCATTCCTATGACCACAAATGCTGAATTTAAATTTTTTTTCATTAATAATATCGTCAGTTATCCTTCTTTTATCTACATTTAAGAATTCGGAGTGTAATTGATACTTTCGCAAAAAAAAAAAAAATCTCACGTTCTGCTACTTTGCAGCGAGTGAGACAGATATCGCCGCGATGGCACTCCTGTGCATCTCGTGTCCAGCCTGTTTCCCAGATTTAGATTTCCTGGAGAATATGCTCGGCTAATAAGTAGATCTTGCTTGTAAAGATGTAGGGCGTGTAGTAAGAGTGATCTTAAGCGATTTGCAGATTTATTGTAACTTTCGTCTGTATTTCCCTATCTCACTTTTATTTAAAGAAATCTAAGCTAGAGCAAAACGATGTTGCTCAACACATATTTGATTGCAGCTTAAGTAAGCAACTTTGACGATTTAAAGTTCATTTATGTTGTATAGGGTAATTGTGTGTGTTGTTGCAGCTATGCACGTAGTATGTAATTTTAGTTCAGACAGCTTCCATAAAACAAACTGCCAATGTTGTGCAAAACCACACTTTAACAAGAAATATTAGCGATACAAGCATTAAATTTTAATAACATTTTAATTGCCGGCAATACATTAGTTTTCCATAAAATTTGGAAGTAGAGAGATGTCACTACATTTTTCATTTAATTAACATTAGCGAACACTTTTTTTTTTATTGAAAACTTGAGCTGCATTTAAATATAACTTAAATTTAAATGAAGCCTAAATAGCCCACATTTATATATCAAGTCAAAAATATGCAATTGTTAGTATTTAAATTTTTACATCGCATTTGCTACCGAAATTTCAGTTTTCTTATTTTCCTCAAATTCTTTACTCTACATTTTTATTCTTCCTTATTCTCCCGAGAAATGTTTCAATGTTCTCAGCATATCTTTGCATTTATAACTTTTAATTCAGTAGTTAAACAGCTTGTGTGTGGATTGAAAAAAATTTAATAAAAGTTTAGTTTGCGTATTATTCTTACCAAACTATTGCTGTTAAGCAGCTTAAGAGCTGCAAACAGCTTAAACTCGCACATGTCGAACAAAACCAGACATGTACCCTTATTAAAAGCTGGGGGAAAACTTATTTTCGTTGCTTTTCACTAGGGGTGAGAGTATTCGCACCAAACTTTTTCATGCCCCATAGAAAGTTTACAGATATTTTGTTTAAATTCTTATTTGCTTACTTTTCAGAATAATCAAATTAAATTCACAAATGCCACCAAAGTGGAAGAAAGCCCATTCTACTAACTTCAGTAAAAGATGTTCAAAGGTCTCTATTTTTGTTCCCTTCCGCTTCAATATTTTTTCCTTTTGTGCCTTTTCCGGCCGGAAAGGAACGAACTTTTTACCTTTTGTATCATTTATTTGGTTCCATTTGTTATTCACATGGTATGTAATCGATTCATTTATTATAGTTAAATGTAGTAAATAAATCATTGGGATACTTTTATGTATCTTATTGCTTTTTGTAATTTTTGCAGTTTTAAACTTTCGTAATCGAATTTTTTTCGGCTTGTTATTTTTTCTGATAACACTGTACGACACAAAAATAAATAAAAGCATGCTAGTACTTCAAAACGATATGGGTAACTCAGGGTTTTAAAAGTTTTTAAAAAGCGTTACCTAACCTTGGATTGTTTGATAACACTGTGGAACAAATTCAAGATAGCAAAAGTAAGGTCGAATCTGAATATGAGCGGTGAAAATAGAGGCTAAATTAGAAGACCCGTACTGCTGCATTTGTTTATGTTAGTTCAAAGTTTTTTTTTTTGGAACAAAGTTCCTTAACGCGGCTTGCTGATAGTGGAAATTTAGTAGAAATCGTCACGAAAGCGTGTGAGCTGTTTATATGTATTGGTGTACTGTCGACAAGCAATTGTATATGATGGGCGGTGTCTCCACTGACAGCAGCGGAGACACCTACCAATAAATATTAATTAGTTGGAAAACGTTCCAAAAATTTAAAGAATCATAAAATTTGAAAATTTCTAAGCCAACACAAAATAAAACATACAGATTTCACCTTGTATTACATTCAAAGATAAAAAAAAAACGTGAGGAAATTCGTTCCTAACGGGGGTCCCCCGACCGCATTTTTTTTTTTTTTTTTTTTTTTTGAATCGACCTTCGAACTTTTCTATCAAATGTCGATTTTCTGCATATTATTTATATGGTTTTTTTGGCTATAACTCGTCGACTAATTGATATTATTTAAATCCGTAAAAGCCAAATGTGTAGCAGTAAGCCCTAATTTGGCTTCTAGGGAATAAAAACATATTAATTATTCAACGAATTATAGCCAGAAAACCATATAAACAATATGCTAAAAGTGGCGATACCAACAAAATGTTATCAGCAATTTTCTATATAAATCTTTTGAAAACACCAAAAACATTTAAGTATCACATGATTTTTTAGGTTTTTTTGCTACACGCTTGTGTAAAATAAATTTCAGATGTAAACTTTAAAAACACCTAAATTTTTTTTATGCCTTTAACAACTTTAGCATCTTTGAAAACTCCAATACACGTATATCATTTTTATTTTCCTCTGCAAAAATCTTGTACCTGAACATTTTGATTCTGAAAAAATTTTATTTGTTATACCGTGTTGTTGATGTTGTTTGTGTGAGTCACATAAAAATGTCTGACTGCATATTTATTTGTGTGAAAACTTGTATAATTTTCAATTCAGATTATATTTGATTGATTAATGAATGTAGTAAGCAGAAATATTACAATTATAAATCACTTTCATTATATCTCATGCCAAATTGCCAACTAAAATGTTTATAAAAAATGAAGACATTAACTTATGTATATATGTATGTATATACTGGTAACTTTTCAGTTCATTTTATAAATCGATCGGCATTAATGGCGGCTACATACTATGCAATCCATTAACGTAATCTGACCAATTTCAGTTTAGATTGCACAGTTTGTATTCGTGATTATGATTTCATATCGGCTTGCATTCTAGATTTCATCAACAGCAAAATTTTTTTAATATTTTGGGATTGCTTCGATAAAGATTGCACCGTCTAGACAGTGCAAATGTCTTTGTATCGCAATTTTAAGTTTTTAATTGTATACTTATTAAAAAACAAGCATAGTACTTCGTTTGCCGTATTGAAAGTATAACTGATATTACGCTTACTATTTCATTGTTGATTGCAGTGTGTCTGTGTGTCAAAACATGTAATCGCAAATAAATTGCATAGTGTATATCCACCATTAAATTAATTTTTTTTACCGATATTTTAATTTTATTGAACTATGATATTGTAATACATTTATATTAAATTACATTTTATATATTTATTTGAGCTTAAGGTCCTTTAGAATTTGAGTAATTATTTTTGTCAATATTTCGCTCTCCTTCGGATAGCTTCTTCAGGACAATAATAATGAAAAAGGTTTTGAAAAAAAGGGGTCAAAATAACTAAATATTAAATTTATATTAAATTACTTTTTAGGCTCACGTTCAATCCTTGGATTGTCACTTTTTTAGTCAATATCAATTAAGTAAAGAACAGTAAAATTTTAATAGCTAAGTGGACAACCGTCTGCGCGAAAATTGTGAAATTTGACACGTCCAAAGTTCATAGGGCGCTAATGAGGGGTGTTTGCTACCCAGAAACAGCCGGTTGTCCACCTAGCTATTAAATTTTTCTTTTATTTACTTAATTGATATTGACTAAAACAGGGACATGATGGGGAAATGGAAAGCATCCATCACAGAAAAACTGTGGAACGACACTAGGGGTCTGGAACACTCAAAGAAGGTTCTTAGCTTTGATGCTAAGAGGGTGGTCCTCTCTCTAAAACTGTATAGAAAGAACCTAAGGACATTATGTGGGGCGCTAACAGGCCACTATATCTGCAAGAAGCACCTATACAGAATCGGCCTATTCAATACGGCAATCTGCAGATTTTGCGGAGAAGAAGAGGAGTCAATGGAGAACTTGATTATCGAATGTGTGGCACTAGGCCACAGAAGACACAGACTGTTGTAGGCCTATACATTGGGTTCACAGGACTTGCAGAGGCTTCCACAGAAGGAGCTAATACTGTTTCTTGATGTATTAAACTCGTGAGGGACAAACGGTTGCACAATAGATCATCTATGGTCGCAGTGCAAAGGACCATCCTGGACGAACGTAGACATAATACAATACAACACTACAACTAAATAAGACAAAAAATACATAAAATACTAACTTTCTATAAATTTACCCCCTAATTCATAAAAAGTATAACAGGCTTATAAGTTATAATAATACATATTTGTATGGAAAATCTACCAAATAAGAGCTTTATAATGCTATTATAATTTTTATGAATTAGACGGTTAGTTTTAGTATTATAAAATCTAAGCATTTGACATAAAACTACTTTCAAGTTAATACTATTTTTTTCGCTGTTTTAAATACTTTGCTTAATTAGTGGGTACATCAAAAATTGGTATTTGGAGAAACTGCTGTTGAACTTGTTTTTCACGAACGAGAATTAATCTTTTGAACGTGTGACATACAACAAACAATATTAAATAAATTTAACATACATATGTATACAGCATTCTTTCTTTATAGGTTTTAAAATCGTTGCTAGAAAATTAAAACAAAATAAAGTTTTCCGGCTTCGAAATCCCTTTGCGTTGATTTATTTTGGACTTCTTAGGCACGTCATTTAATCAAAACTTTTGAGCCATTGTTATCGTCGATACAATAGCACACAAAATTAATTGAAACTAATTGGAAGTTAGTGAGAGAATACAAAAAATATATTTCAGCCAACAAAAAAACATGGTGATAAAATGGAAAGTTGATCAACAGTCAATAATGAAGAACTCAGGTGGTAGGCTGGATAAGCGCTGCTGCTTAAAAACAGTATACAGTTGTTCATGACCTGCCTTCGAAACATTTTGGGCGCTGCTGATCCTCGTGATGGAAGCGAAATAGCTATGGTATGTACTCCAGCCAATAAGTCTTCAACTTTATATTTCTTGTCTTCTTTAAAAATGTTGATCACCGCAATTTTATCACAAATAAATCTTTCTCAATTTGGAAGAACACCACTGTTCTTGTGTTGCTGTGCAACTCTTTTAATTAAGCTACGAATAAAAAATATTTTGACTTGCCGCAAGCTGGACATAGAACCTTTGGAATGGTAGCCGGCCACTTAAGCTCCTCCCCATTTTGGTACTTTAAAAGAAAAAGGATAAAAAGCAAATTAAGAAACAACTTTATGGTAATGTTACCCTTAAAATTATATTCACTAAAATAATTTTGTTTTGACTAGGAATATTATGGACCACAAATATATTATGCAACATTTGCTATTTACTTTTTCGTTTGAAGTAAAAAACGTTTTCTACAAAATTAAATTTTAATGGCACATTTATCTTTCATCAGTTGAATTTTGTTAAGGCCTTCGAATGAAAAATATCGCAATTGTTACAAGCGCTTATATTTTTAATCAGATTATTCTTACCGCACAAAACAAAAAAGAAACAATTAAAATTACACATTCGTATGCATTTAAGCCACAAACATAAAAAGATAGTTTTGATTACAAACAAGACCATGTAATTGGTACAGAATTGGAATAAAATTAAAAACAAGACTAGCACCAGTGCATACAGGGACAAGTTTATGCGTTTCGGAAAACACAATGTCGCACTTTAAACTGTTTGATTTTCTTTTCTCTACAGAGTTGAGTTCAAATTGGACAAAAATCAGATATATTTCAATCGGATTGTACCCATGGTGCAAAACAATAAAAAGAAGTGCAATAACACTAGCAAAGTTTTAAAAATATAATTACAATTTAAGAGCATCAGAGAACTACAACAAGTAAACATTACAGTACAGTAAACATATTCATACCTGTATGGTGGCAAAATCTACAACGAACATATTTTGCAATTAATGCGTTAAATTCTTTTAATTTTTCGCAAAGCCTTTTCATCACTATTTGGTGTAGTTTAATATACTAAACTGTTAACAAAAACAGATACCGAATGTAATGAGGATTGACTGTAAGTGAAAAAATATATATAAAAAATATATATCAGTCTTGATTATCGTACCAATAAATTAGAGTGAACTCGTATGTTCTTTTAACTGCAAGCTGGTTCTCCTTCTTAATATTGAATAATATGAGCAGCACAGCTCTCAGAAAGTAGCGATTTTTGTGGCCTGCTTTTATTCATTTTGTAAAAATTCCTCATTCGCTACGTGTACATATATTCCAGAAATTAAGTCGAACGTTAGTTGAATAAAATTGAAAATTATTAAGAAATATAAAGTTACATATAAGTTGCAGTAAGTTTTTATTATTTTACGTTAATAGTAATGTTTTTGTTGTATCTTCATTACAGAAATGTAAGCAAAAATTAGTTAAATAATTAAGTTTCGTTTTATTGTTAGTGATTTGGTATTTCGAAAAAAGAGCACAAACTTTAAACCTTATAGGAAAATATCCAAAATAGATGATAAATGCTGTGCAAAATATAAGAAAAAAGCTAAGACAGAAGAAGAAAATATAATCATGTTTTGAGCTACAGCAGCTCCAAGCTATAACAATAAGGTAAAATGTCTCTGTGATTGGTGGAAGCCTGAAGTGGAAGCAAAAAGTGGTTTTTAATGAATATCGACTACTGACGTTGTAATATAAATAATATAGATTCCTTGTTTCATAGAAAATTCATTACAATATTCGAAAAAAGTGACTGCTGCCCTAAACATACATTATTTCAGTTTACACATAAAAAATGCATTCCAGGATACAAAATTAATAGAAGGCTATGTTTTTGCTTTCTTTGACTTAAACGGAAGTAAAATCAAACATTTAAAATTTTTACACCGGTATTCATAAAAAATAAAACTTTGTTGAAACACATTTTAAGACAAATTTTTCATATAAAATTTTTTTAAAAATGTATTTGAGCAACGTTTTATTTTTTATGAATACCGGTGCTATAATTTAATAAACATTTAGAAAATAAGCTAACTACGTCAAAAATTGATATATCTTCTGTTTGGTCAAAATATATAAACCACCCTAAAATATGCAACTAAACTGAAACTCATCAGTGGTGCGTAATATTTTATGGCACGCAAATTGGGGTTACAAAAAGTGTGATATAGTTGAAAAACTGCTCCGATTTTTCATTAAGAAAATGCTCCTGCTGCCAAGCAATTCTCCAAACTATACGTTTTATTTAGAAACTGAGTTAAATTCACTATATCTCGAAACGCTTAAGCTGCACTTTGACTATATAAATAAAGTTCTCAGCTTGCCTCACAACGGATTACCTCGCATACTTGCCGAAATGACAATTGAAAAACAAACTTTTTGGGCTCAAGATTGGTTAAAACTTTGCACTAGAATCGAGTTTGCTCCAGATAATAGCTCAGTACCGCTTAGTAGACACTATAAGGCAATTTTTCAGCTCCTTGAAACACAAGAATGTAATAAATTTGTCTCTGATGCAAGAAGCTCTCAATTTCATGATTTATATTCAAAATTAAGCTGTTCTTTGGTGCAAATCAAAACTTCCTCACTCACACATCTCGAGCTATAAGTTTAATTATCAGAGCAAGAGGAGGCCTTTTGGATATAAACGCCAGATCCTTTAGAAGCACTTCAATTGGGCTTTGCACCCTAAGTAACCTGGATGAAGAATACTCTACACTTGTTTGGTATTTGTCCTACTTTCAACGGATTTAGACTTAAATTTTTCAACAAAAGTCAATTAAACCTTGAATTAGTTATACAACTTCTCAATGGCGAGACCTGTAATTTTCGTGTCCTTGTGAACTATTTGGAATCACCCCTAAAATATAGAAAACTAATATTAAATTAATTTGCTTGAGAATATTTATAACAAATCCATTTGCAGTTATTTGGCTTATGCATAAATATGTTGACTAAAGCATATGTATATATAATTAAATTTTTTTCTTTTTTTTTACAGCACTCATTTTGCCAATCTGTCTTACAACTTAATGTTACTCCAGTTAGAGATAATTAATTTATATTTAAACAGAAACGTGTAATTTATATAAATCTATTAAATAAATAAAAATAATAACAATAACATTTAAATTTTTTTAATTTAAAGCCTTTACAACGAAAAAAATGTCGTTTGGTTTTCAACTGCCAAAATGATGGAAAAGTACGCGGCTGAAAAAGAGTTCACTTTACGGTTTATTACAGTTTCTCTTTGCACGAGAAAAAACAGCACAACTCAAAAACAACTCACCACCCGATGGTATAAGAGAAACAAACGCTACAATACACAATCAAAATAGTTATGGTGTTTGACGTTTTTTAAGGTACGTCTTAGGCAAATTATTGAAATAAAGGACACTAACAAAATCAAACTGTTTGAAGAGTTCGCTGTGCGTCTCTGGGCCACTTAAGGATACGATCACTTTAACAGATATGAGCCAGCAAAGAACGCTATTTCTACCCTTTTTCCCATGAGCACAACAAATCTACAATGTACAATTACTTGATTTGAAGACAAAATACAAATTTGCTCTCTTTGATGTGTTTCTCAGCTGTGCATGTCGAACCCTAAAATATGTTCCAATAAAATTTAGAGTTCGTACTTTTATTCCTCCTGTTTAATTCTTGACGTGGATGTTGTTGTTGTGTAAAAGTATATAAATTTGAAATTTGCATGTATGCATGCAGCTCTCTGTTGCAAAAAAAAAAAAGAAAAATATATGGGAGTATTATGAAAATATTAAAAAAAAAAGTAACACACACTCTGCTTTGCAAGGACATGTTTAATCATGCATTTATAATTAGAAACGACAATAATATGTTGCAGTGAGTAAATATGAGTTCAAAAAAATTTTTTGGTACCAGAAATAATGTTATTATTGTCGCAATCGGCAGCTTCTGATGTACATTATTCCCTTAATTTCGTTTGTTGGAATTGCAAGCATTTTGCGTAACATTATTTGCATTTATTTTCATATTATTTTATGCAAATGTGCAATTAAATTTTATTCTACTGCTATATAACAATCAAATTTATATTAATCTTTTCGCTGGCGCACTGACATTTGGTCCACTGAATATTTAATTTTATTATATACAAGAACAATATTATTCTATTGTAAGTGTTCTTTGTACCATGGTTACCTTATGTTATGTTACACGGGCCGCCGGCTCTGAGGCCGGCTCACTTGGGTCCTAGAAAGGTCTCGTTGTGTCGTTGCCCTCCAAAAGCAATGGCTCTCTTGTGCAGACTTTAAACGGAATGGTTGCCTTACGGCAACTACAGATTTCGCGCTCTCTCACCTCCGCTCTAAAAGAAACAGCTCCTGAAATTTGAAGATGAGGTTTGTATGTCAATCAATAGCTTTGCTTTCATCATACACGCGTTTCATCATACACGCGTTTGCCAAACAAAGTGCTAATTTTTGTAAAAAATCTGGTATCCGTTGATTTCGATCAGCCGGTGCCCATTAAGCACCGGTCTAAGAAAAGAGTCTGCATACGTTCAAAGCAGATATATCCAGCATATATGCCAACACGATATTTGACCACCAATTATGAAAGCGGACCGCACTTGTAATCTATGGAAAGTAACTTTAGGCATTATTACGCGGGAAATCGGGCGACCAAAATCTGCACCAAATAGGCCGTGAACATCTTCGTATTTTCCACTGTCATATAGAAGTTTTATCAATCATGAATAATGACTTAATGAAACAGAACATACAGCCGATATACTCCTGCAAGACTGAGAACAGCAATATAAGCTCGAAGTGTATCGTCATCAATATCTGTCTATTTGTTACCAAATTTTGCTTTGCCATAAATATTTGTGTTTTCAACGATTATTTTTTCTATTGAGGGTGAAAGGCAAAAAACACAAAAATTTTGATAGCATATCATTAAATCTGGATATAGCAAGTCTAGTAGGGCCTAGTTCTACTGAAATAATATTCTGAGCAGAAGTTCCAATAGGTTGTTATGGAGGATTAGCACTCCACACCAATTGGTTTTTTGATATAAAGCATTTGCTTCATTTTCTCTTTCAATGTTACGAATATCATCACTTTCTGAAACAGATTCAATATCACTGTCTGAAATATTAGAGTCACTTTCTTCGTTCATGTAACGTTGTGTTGCCTTTTTACGAGATCAAATCACAAATAAATATAGAGTCCCACAACTTGCATAAAGTCAGCCAAGTGAATTTACTTTACAAGCTGGCATGACAGCAAGTGCAATAACGTAGTTAAGCTCGACGTTTGAGCAATTTAGAAAATATGGCAGCGCATAAATAGCCAATAAATGGGCTGTTAACTCAATTATCAATATTCAATCAATTGCATACAATAATAGGATAAAATTTGTATGTACGTAAATTGGGTCAAATATGCTGCTGTTATAGGGTTAATATTCTGCTAAACAAAATAAGTGCCTAAGGCTGTTTACGAGTACTTTGAAAAAAATGTGTACAAAATCAGCTGACAATAGAGCAGCTGTTATGCAAAAAAAAAAAAATCTGTAACAATTTTATACAATTTAATTTATGTTTAAAATTTAACTGCTAATACTTGCATGCAACTGATTTTATTTTACAAGCGGAGAAACTGAATGTTTACTTTACAAGTCATATTGTAATTTTTGAACCACTTTCGTCAAAGTTATTATTGAGTAAAAACTCATAGATGGTAGCAATAGTTTTATAAACTCGTAAGCATTTCTATAATGAAACAAACTATGTATGTATATTTAAGACGAAAACATAATTTTGACGACAATAATTTTTCACAAATAAAAAAACAATAAATAAAGGTAGGCCGATTTTCGTAAAAGAATTTTTAATCTCAAATTTTGTACATGAAAATATTTTTCTAAGTAAAATTAGAAATTCTAAATTTTGAACTACAATTTTTTTTTTTGGACATGCTGGAAAAAATTGTATTTTATCCGGCATTTAGACGGGAAAGTGCTTTCATTAAATTTTTGTATACGTATTATGAATAAAAATTTCTATGAAATCTGTGACTTTCATGAAAATTTCTTGCTCACTTTCAAGGGAACGTGAAAGTTCATTTTAAAAATGTCGTCAAAGCGGAGAGTTGCAAGTAT
The DNA here is from genome assembly GCA_963662145.1 of Sturmia bella. Lineage (NCBI taxonomy): Eukaryota > Metazoa > Arthropoda > Insecta > Diptera > Tachinidae > Sturmia > Sturmia bella. The sequence continues at coordinate 28,560,580 of OY759171.1, read as the reverse complement.
TATAGTTTTGTTTACTACTGAAATAGAATTGCCAAGACTACTCCAAACATAAATTTATAGAGCAACCTTCGAAAATAATTTGTATTGCTAAATTTTTATTAATTAATTTAATAATTATCACTATAAATATACTTGATTTGTGTTCTTCATTCATATTTGCTGTAAAAATGTTTCAAATATTTTCTAATGTACAAAATAATATAAAATTCACAATTAATATTCTACTGCAATCCGGAAAATTTGTATGTGCCGTGGAGTAGGCAACCGTGTTTACTACCTTGTCACTTTACTTTCAGCAAATGTCAAAAAATTACTTTCAGGAAAATTTTGCTGAAAGCAGAGTTGAAAGTTAAAATACTGTGGGTGTGTTAGTAAAAAAGTGTGAGTGTATTGCAACTTTCAGGCATTTACTTTCCCGTCTAAATGACGGGTCAGCTGTTTGTAAGTCGTGAAAGTGGGCACTAGTATTGGGGTGTATATATGATAATATTGCTGCAACAATACTTCGGAAGGGGTCGGTTGTATATTTTAACATCTAGAAGTACTTCAGAAGCTATCCGTAGATGTTGCATCTTTAACTTTTGCACTGATAAGGCGTCACTTAAAATACTTTCAAGATTGAAGTATGCAGAAAAATGTACTTAAAAGCAAAATATTTTAAAATATACATCAACAAATTTAGCGAGTATTATATATGGAGAAGGTAATTATTTTCAGATAGTTTGGGTGCTCTTTGGAGTCCTTGCCGAATATTTTAGTACACTGCTCATTGAATTTGAAGACCATCATCTCAAAATTAAATTAAAGGAAACTATTAAATTCAGGTCCAAAAATTAAATTTTTCAAAAAATTTACTGTCTTTTTTAGCTGTCTATATGCCGACGACATTTCGTTGTTGCTAATCAACTCATCAGTAGACTTGAAAGTAAAAACTTTAAGGCGATCTGATTCTTTTTGTAAAATGAATTTTAGTCAAACTCATTTTCGTACGCAGCAAAAATTGACATCATTGTCATCAAAGGAATGATATAAACAAACATTTTTTTTTTCATTGTTTCAAGTTTAGTTTTATGACCTCTAAATTGCTTGGCATAACGACAATACAAAAAAAAAATATGACCATAATTTAAGAACATTAAACCGTCCATAAAAGTAAACGACCAGAGTCAGTCAGCAAACAAACGAACAAAATATGGTTAGAAGATTTATAGACCAGCGGTGAAAAGTACTTTGTTTAATAAATGACTTTAACAAAAGAAAACTTTTTTCAAAGTTTTGTAAATTAAATTCGTGTTTAAAAGCGTTTTTCTGCCAGCCAAAGAAATTGCTTTAAATGTTTGTTTTAATACAACACCTCTTTAGAATACATTTTCAACTTGTACTGTTTTTCTTACAGTTTATCTTGACACCTTTAAATCTCCTTAAGTGTGTTGGAGAAATGTTTTCACATTTCATTATATACATACATATCTAAATATATGTAGGTGAATATATATGTACGTGTATTTACAAACATATTTTAAATTTTAACACTCTGTTACTGCAGCAAGCAAACATTATTTTTGTCGTTAACAATAATGGGTTTCTTTTACTCTTGTTTTTTTGAAGAAAAATAAAAACTTAAACAAATGAAAAAAGTTCTTTAACAAAAAAGAAACCACCCACATGCTAAAACGTTATACTGACACAAATTACAAGACTTTTGGCTTTAATTCCTAATGCAAAGACCGATAAATCTTTCAAATGTAAAAGCAGGAATAACAAAAATATCGTCCTAAAACTGTGTGTTCACAACATTGTGATCGATTCGCATTTAAAACAAATTTGAATATACTCGTAACATTATTTTAGTATGAAAAATCTTAAAACCAGAATTTCGTTCGCTGTCGGCAAGGATATAAGCGAAGGAATCAACTTCTATTAGTACCAAAAATTACACTGTGCTTGAATTTGGAACTTTTTTTTGCCGACAAACGGGGAACCCAGTGACTAAACCTAATTCGGGTACGCTGAATTCAGTGGTGCTATCCGTTTTTCTAGGTTAGCTCGCGTTTTCGAGATTTACCGTTATTTTAAAAATGGAGGAGGTTGCACTACATGTATTGAACTAACTAAAAAAATTTTTCGTTTATTGAACTTTAGTAAAAAACCGAATTCCGCAATAAAATAACCTTTAATTTGATATATAATTCATTAAAAAAATTTTTCAGTTTTTAGAAAAAAAAATTTTTTTTTTGAAAAAAAAATTATTTTTTGCAAATTCTTGAAATTTTGTGATCTTTAAAACTGCATAAAAAATTGAAAAATTAAGCTATGTCAACAAATTTTCCCGTGTATATAAAAAATTATGTTTGAAACAAAACGAGCTTTAAATGACCAAAATCTGTGGGCAACTTTTGATTTTATTCACAAAAGATGAAAAATTGCAGTTTCAACCTGTTACCAGACGAAGCCTCAAAAATTAAAAAAAATATTTTCTTGTTAATTAAAGTACATTTCTGCATGTTCATATAAAAAGTTTTTTGTAATTATCTAACATTAAGATGTGTTAAAAAAGTGTTATGAAACCTTTTTGCATAATAGTACAAATTATGCAAAAGGGTTTCATAACACTTTTTTAACACATCTTAATGTTAGATAATTACAAAAAACTTTTTATATGAACATGCAGAAATGTACTTTAATTAACAAGAAAATATTTTTTAAAATTTTTGAGGCTTCGTCTGGTAACAGGTTGAAACTGCAATTTTTCATCTTTTGTGAATAAAATCAAAAGTTGCCCACAGATTTTGGTCATTTAAAGCTCGTTTTGTTTCAAACATAATTTTTTATACACACGGGAAAATTTGTTGACATAGCTTAATTTTTCAATTTTTTATGCAGTTTTAAAGATCACAAAATTTAAAAAATTTGCAAAAAATAATTTTTTTTTTCAAAAAAAAAATTTTGTTTTCTAAAAACTGAAAATTTTTTTTGATGAATTATATATCAGATTAAAGGTTATTTTATTGCGGAATTTCGGTTTTTTAGTAAAGTTCAATAAACGAAAAATTTTTTTAGTTAGTTCAATACATGTAGTGCAACCTCCTCCATTTTTAAAATAACGGTAAATCTCGAAAACGTGAGCTAACCTAGAAAAATGGATAGCACCACTGAATTTAGCGTACCCGAATTAGGTTTAGTCACTGGGTGCCCCGTTTGTCGGTTTTTTCAACTAGCACAGTGTTATCAATGATTACATAATATATAATAAAACTTATAGCTGTTATATATAATAAAACCAAAACTGTTGCTCACTATGCCAAACTTACATTTTGTGCACCGAACAAAAGTGTATACTTGTTTTTCATTAGTACAGTGAACACAGTTTTTCGAAATAAAAAATTCTGATTTGTCTTTTTTCTATAAATATTTCAAAAAAACTTTATAGTTCTATTGGCATTGGTGGTTAAATTTCAAGGGCCGATGTTGATTTTGAATAAAACACAAACTATTTAGGAAATTATTGTAATTTTATTTTATTATGATATATTGGTATTACTCAATTATGTATGGAATAAAATATCGGCCAAATGGGCGGCGCGACCACGGCGGCACACCTCCATCCGATGGTCCAAATTTTCGATGACCCAGAGGCATAATGCAGGTTCTATGCCGTTAATGTGCCGAATTATCTCATCCTTTAGCTCTTGAATTGTTGCTGGCTTATCGACGTACACCTTTTCTTTCAAATAACTCCAAAGAAAAAAGTCCAACGGTGTCAAATCACACGATCTTGGCGGCCAATTGACATCGCCATTACGTGAGATAACACGGCCATTGAATTTGTTGCGCAAAAGAGCCATTGTTTCGTTAGCTGTGTGGGAAGTGGCACAGTCCTGCTGAAACCACATATTGTCCACATCCATATCTTCCAATTCGGGCCATTAAAAGTTCGTTATCATCTCACGATAGCGAACACCATTCACAGTAACTGCCTGACCGGCCTCATTTTGGAAAGAATACGGCCCGCTGATGCCGCCATCCCATAAACCGCACCAAACAGTCACTCTTTGTGGGTGCATTGGTTTTTCGGCAATCACTCTTGGATTCTCATTCGCCCAAATGCGGCAATTCTGTTTATTGACGAATCCACTGAGGTGAAAATGTGCCTCATCAAATTGACCAAAAAAATCACGAAGTGCACGATATGCATTTTGATTTGAACGCCCATTTTCATAATAAGTCTGGATAACTTTAACACGTTGTTAGATTGTGTATCTCTCCATGGTTCAAACTGGGTAAGTCTGAAATATAGAAATGTCAAATAAAATTCGGAAAAAAAAACTTGGCGTTTAGGTGTGGTTCACAGTCAACATCGGCCCTTACAATTTAACCACCCTTTATATCATACTTTTTTCAAAAGTGCTTCACTTAAATTTCATTAGTCAAGAAAAATCTTCTGCCTAAGGGGTAAAGTGAAAAAAAGTTAAATTACTTTTTTTTTCCACTTATTTTGCTCAACTTATTTTCGTTGTAATAAAAACTTTCTTTAATCAATTTCTATTTTCTTTACTTGAACTAATTCAAGTACACTTGTAGAGTACTTGACAATACTTTAGTTGGACAGCACTTCTTTATTCATTTCAGCATGACAGGCTCTTAATTTTAAAACAATTGTTGTGAGTTAATAAAACTGAGGAGGACTCTGTGTTAGAAAATCTAATATATGTATAAAACAGTGAAGAAAACTTGCAGTAAGAGTCAATTGACAAGCATGTTAGTGAAATGTGATGATCCATATTGTAATGATCCATATTGTAATAATTGCGCAAGCTAAAAAATATATGTTTGTAAATAGATAAGCATCCATCTAAACTGTAATTATGCATGTGTATCTGAAAGATGATAGAATGCAATATATCATTAGACTGGTTTATTTAAAACTCATTATTAAAGGAAGCAATTCAGCTGTCAGATGCTCCTAAACAATTATTATATGTCAGAAGTTTGTTGTTGTATAATATTTGGGCCGTTTTCTTTTCCGAGCACTATTCTACATTAAAATAAATTTTTTACTGTAACACCGCTCTTATTAAGACCGAACATTCATACAGAAAGCCGCTGATGAGGCCATCAAACGTACAAAATATGTTGTACATCAAACATACTTGTTTCCATAAATTTAAACTTCACGGTCGAACTTTGTGATGTAAAATTGTCAGTAGTTTTATCGAAACAAAGTTTGATTTGAACTCCTCAAAATTGAGAAAGATTTTTTTTGTGATAAAATTTTAGTGATCAACATTTTTAAGAAAGATAAAACGTAAAATTGAATTGAATGAAAAAAGTATGATATAAAGGGTGTAGCTGGGGAACATGCCATGGCTGTTTTACTGTACAAATAATTTCCCAACTAAGTTATAACCAATTGTGTACTGCTTCTAAGCAGTATACTTCCCATCTGAGCTCTTCATTACTTACTGCCCTCTGTATTAAATCTTATTGATCAACTTTCCATTGTATCACTGTGTTTTGCTGTTGATTGGCATATAATAAGGTATATTCCAATCAACATACTATATATTGTTTCAGCATCAATTCAATTGATTTCCAATTATTTTTTGTGTTTGTTGCTACTGTACCAGTGCTAACAACGGTTTCAAACTTTTGGCGGGCTCAGCGATTTTTTAAACATTAATTATACATTTTCCTTTTGATTTAAAATCAGATATAATTCTATGAGATTCTCTTAATTTTTTAGAGCTTTATTTTAATAACATTATTTTTCCATATATTATTTAAGCCTTAACAATTTAGCTTCAAAGTCGTTTTTGAAGTTTGATCTCAATTAGCGATTTTTTTTTGCATGTTAAAAGTTTACATTTTTGCACTTGCAGTTTCAGAAGATAATAATAATAAAAATAAATTAATTTTTCTACCAACAATAAAACAGATGAGTTTCAGGAAAACCCAAAGCAAATGTAAATGTCTCAGGCTACATTATAATTTTTCTAAAGGCTGGTGTGGAAGGTGAAACCCACATTGAGCACACAGTTGGTGAACAGCTATTAAATAAGCTGAAGGAGGAAGCAAAAAAAAATTTTGTATTACGATTCTGTTTCGTTTCTCATATGAAAATATATATATAGAGCAAGGATGTTAACCTGTTGCAACTTAGAATTTAAGTGAATAATGTTGTAGGGATTAATTCAAGGGTGCATCTCGACAAAAAATTAATAACATGTATAATGCGAAATACCAAAAATGCGGTACATAGATGTTTAAAAACTTAATGAAATACTTTTAATAAATTTTAAAACAATTGCATTTGTTTCAATTTTAGTAACACATTAAAACTTAATGTGGCCGACAAGAGTGTTTAAATTTTTTTTATGAAAGTTTTTTTATCAATTCAGTTCCAAAAATAGACCTTACAAATGCTTTTTTTCGGCCGTCTATATATCGCCGACATTTCGTTGATGCTAATCAACTCATCAGTAGAATCGAAAAATTCTTAAAAGAAGAAACAAAGAAAAGAAACTTAACTACTTATTCCATAATTCTCATGAAGAAAATGAGAATTAGAAATGTTCAAACACACCTTTAACACAGTAAACATTTTTTTCGTTTTGCAACTCTTTTACTTTTCTTTGCAACGTAGAACGAATTTTTTATTCGATAGCTTGTTCGATTACTAACTCCGTAACTCAGCCCCACATTTTAAGCTCTTGAACAACTCCACGCTATTTTATATGTTTCTTATCACGTGCATGTGCTTTTAAGGTAAATTGAAAAATTTTAGTGTCAAAATTTTTAAAACTATTTGGAAATACTGCCTTTAAGTGTTTGTTATAAGACTGGGAGTATTTTCCATGAAATAAGTAATGGTGATTTTTTTTTTTTTTATTTCAAATGTAATTATTTATTTATGTTCACAGTTGAAAAAAGAGAAAACACAACGAACATACTATACCCTTTTTAAATAAAAAATGATACTGCTGTTGTTGAACTGCTGCAGAAAAACAAAAAAACAAGGAATAGAAAATGAATAACCAAGCGGCTGACAATCCCCAAAATCCGTAAACAAAAAGAAATAAAAAATTAAAAAACAACAAGGAAATTAAATCCCATAAATTCTCTTTTATTTTTATTTTATTTTTATGGATTTTTTACCATACTTCTTCTTATTCTCACACTTTTTGGATGATGGCTAAAACAGATTATGATGGGGTTGTCTTATGTTGGCAGGCACCAGCTGGCTAGATGTTTTCTGTTTTCTTTCTTTTATTAAATTTTGTATACATATAAATTTAAACGATTTATTGTGGCTTTCAATATTTTGTCTTATTTTTGGGCTTTTAGCAGCACGTCTTCCACCAAAATTAACATCAAGCTTAGAAATTTAAAGCGAATTGGGTAAATTCAATATATTACAAAGCTGATTCCTACAGCAAAGGTTCCGTACTACCGTAAGATCTATTTTTGGACCTGAATTAAAGCATTTCAAATGGCTCTCAAAGCAAATAAATAATTAAGTTCATATTTGAATATTCAAAAAACTTTTGCTTTTGATACTTTCCATAATACAAATCGTATGAAACCGATGGCAACTCAAAGCAAAAGTAAAAGAGTTGCAAAACGAAAAAATGTTTACTATGTTAAAGGTTTGTCTGAACCTTTCTGATTCTCATTTTGTTCATGGGAATTATGGAATAAGTAATTAAGTTTAAAACATTGTTTTAATAATTTTTCGAGTCTACTGATGAGTTGATTATCATCAACGAAATGTCGGCGGCATAAAGATGGCTGAAAAAACAGAAAACAATTGTAACTTGTATTTTTGGATCTGAGTTAATACATTTAAATTGGCTTTTTAGCAAATAAATAATTAAGTTTTAATATTTTATTATTAAGTTTTTACTGAAATTAATAAACCAAATTTTTGGTCGCATATCAAACTATTTTTTGAGGAGTGCAAATATATGCCACACTTGTATAACTTTTTCTTCATTTTCTTTTTATACAAATGAGGAAAAAGTTATACAAGTGTGGCATATTAAGAATGAGAAATAACACAGCGTTACATGAAAATAGGAAAACCGTACGTAAAAACATGAATGCAAAGTTGGTGTTCTCACATTTATAGCTTTAAAACAACCAAATAATTTTTTTTCAAGTCTTCAAATTAAATGCCAGGCCAGCCATGCCATTCGACATCGTTCGTTTACAGAAGACGACTGAAAACTACAACAACGTTTTACAGTATGCTATTGTGTTTCGTGTAACTAACCAATCGAGAGATGTCTAGTGACCTCATGGGCCTGCAGTAAATTTTGTTCTTATACCCTTCACAACAAGTTTACGGCGTCTTTCCGCCTTTAAATTGTTCAGTTTTAATTTCATTAAAGTGTACAGATATGCTTGATCAGTATCGATAAAAAAGTCCACGAAGCGATGTCCATCTGCAGACTGTTAAATTAAGGTTCTTAGAAAACTATTAAAAAAATAAAACTAGCTGACAGTGGAACCGGGATATAACGAATCCCGAATTTCCGAGAAGTTAGACCTATGTATATACGAGCTTAAACAATGCTTGGCAAAGTAAATTAGATGTTAAGCTTTGAGATGTCACTCAAAGCTAAAAAACAAAACACTTTTTGACATCGGCGCACATATAGCAGTGATATAGCGAAGGCCATTTTCTCAAGAAGCTGGGCTTGTGAGCCAACTTTAATAAGAATAGGCAATGAAAGATAAATGCCTTAATAAATGCCATAATAAAAGCAAAAACAAAACTTTCGACTTCGGTTAATTTATAGGCTAGATATACAAAAAACCGAAGATGTACCTGTACGTGAACTTAAATAAGTTTTGTTGCCAAAACCGAACGTTATCATTTTACTTTAATTTTTGATGCCAGGAAGTTGTTGCAATAATAAAATAGCTGGAGTACTGACAACACTCAAAAACTTTTGATATTAATATAATTGCATCGGGTCTGAGGGTTAGAAGTATTGACTGTGAACAGTATTTAATATTCCAGAAAGCCTGTTAACTGTTGTTTTTTTAATTTTGTTTACAAAGTAGAGAACTCTTCTCCAAGTTTATTTTTTTTAGCAAAACTGAAGCAGTTTTTTTTTAAAAAAACAATTATATAATAATTATCCGCCAGTAAAAGATTTCTGCAGCAATAATTTTAACAATTTCTTACATTATTATAAAATATTAAGAAACTGCCATGTTTTATTAAGCCAGCAGCTGCCTTTTTACAAATAATTTCTTGCTTTAATATTGCCAACAAAGATGCAGAAAAACAAGACATCTCAACAAACTGTCATTAACAACAATAGAATGAGAGAGGAGTTGCACTGTGTAACGTAATGAATGTTTGGGGTGTCCCCATACAACAAACTGTGTGATGCTAGGAACACAACTGGGACGAACGACGAATTTCGCACAACACGACAAATACGCCGGTTAAAATTCGCTTTGTAAATTCGTCGTATGAAGCACAATAACGACGAAAAACAAAAACATCTGTTATAATTGATAAAGTTGTTTATTGTTTGTCAAAAGAAAAAAAAAAAATTAAATGAATCAAAGAATTTCAAATTTTGTAAAAATAATTAAAATGATGAACATCATGTTCACTATGGTAAAAGCCTTTTTGCTTGTACGTAAACATTATAATTTCACTTGTATCCATTTTCTCAGTTTTTTAATTCTATCTTTTTATAGTTGAACAGCTAATGGGGTGACCATATTAAAAAAAAGAAATGCGGTCGGGGGACCCCCGTTAGGAACGAAGTTCCTTACGTTTTTTTTTTCATCTTTGAATGTAATACAAGCTGAAATCTGTATGTTTTATTTTGTGTTGTTTTTAAAATTTTGAAATTTTATGATTCCTAAAATTTTTGGAACGTTTTCAAACTAATTAATATTTATTTGTATGTGTATCCGCTGCTGTCAGTGGAGACACTGCCAATCATACACAATTACTTTTCGACAGTACACCAATACATATAAACAGCTCACACGCTTTCGTGACGATTTCTACTAATTTCCAGTACCAGCAAGCCGCGTTAAGGAACTTCGTTCCAAAAAATTGGTTGCTAAAAAATTTAGCATTACCAAAAACAAAAAATTAAACACTACAAACATGTTTTATAACCTAATATGTTGGCTTTTTATTTTAAATGCAAAAAGTCAAAGCGTAGCACTTAAAATAAAAACTATTAAAGTAAAAATTAACTGTTTTTACTAAAACACTTGAAAACTATAGCCAAAATGGCCACATGGTACTGATTGGTTCGTTGTTCGCCTTTGTAAGAAATATAAATAAATCTATTTCAAGTTCGCCGCGTACAACGAATTTCGACCGACGCTGTGACTGTGTGAATTTTCATATACACCAATGTGTTTTATTTTTGACGGCGAATATTCGCGGCGAAAAATTCGTCGTTCGTCCCGGTTGTATTTCTGGCATTACACAGTTTGTTGTATGGGGACTCCCCAAACATTCATTACGTTACTTGACCAATTGCAGTTCGATTAATGCTTAACTTCAGAGATTTATAATGTGTAGCATATAGCAAAGCTTAGTTTTTATGAAACTCCGATTTCTGCAAAAACCCTGCTGCTCACTGCGTTTGCTAACATGTTTGGTACAGCCCGATATAATTCACCATAGTGTTGCCTTCTATATGTTGGAAACGATTGGCCATCAAACAAAAAAGAATATTCTTCTCAAAATATTTTTGTTGCATGATTGTTAAATATTGAAAGAGCATTTATAGAAATATGTCTTACGCAGCGTCAATGTATAACTCTAAGGCATTTACAAAGCTCATAAAAAATCATTCCTAAATTTCAACTTACCGCAATAGATACATACTCGTGATTAGTCCCGGCTGTATGTTTGCTTTCAATATAACCATAAAATAGCTTTATTTTTGTATTTCCTCAGTTAATATAAACAAACAAAAAAAAAAAAAATGCGGTCGGGGGACCCCCGTTAGGAACGAAGTTCGTTACGTTTTTTCTTCATCATTCGAATGTAATACAAGGTGAAATCTGTATGTTTTATTTTGTGTTGATTTTGAAATTTTTAAATTTTATATGCTTTTTAAAATTTTTGGAACGTTTTATTTATTTACTTTTGACACATGCACCATTTTTTTTGTCAATCTGCTACAAACCGAAGAAAATTTTTCAATATTGCTGTTTTTTGTTGTGACATACTTTACTTTAGCGACATCTATCAACTGATAGTGTCCGTTTTCACAACTAATTAATATTTATTGGTAGGTGTCTGCGCTGTCGACAAACAATTGTGTTCGACAGATACACCAATACATATAAACAGCTCACACGCTTTCGTGACGATTTCTACTAATTTGCACTACCAGCAAGCCGCATTGAGGAACTTCGTTCCAAAACTCAACTCTTGACAATGTATAAAAACACGTTAAAGCTGTAGGTGACAAAACTGATGACTTGGAGACACTTGCATGTAAGCGTCATTCAGATTTGGTACAGTCTTTTAGTATAACAGTGACTAACAGTGCTGTTAACAAATAGTTATACTAAGGTTAACAGTATTGGTGACAATGTCTACATAGAAACGGCAGTACCACGGTAGTCATTAGTAGTTTCTCAATGACAAGCTCGTCTTAAAAAATAATAGAGGAAAACATTGTATGCGAAGTAATGGGTCAGATACCTTTCACCAAGTCAATAGTGAATCACTATAATTTTTCTACTGGCATTTCCTTCACGAAAGTTTTCTTCCATAAATATCTACCTGTCTATATCTGTAACTTATTTTCTGCAGCTCTACAGTAGAGTACGTACGTACATATGTATATATAATAAAATTGCATTTATCATACACTACATTATAATTCGTATTTAATTTGTATTTAATATTTGTTCGAGCAACATTTTTATCTATGAGAACAGATTTTGCTTTAAGGATACTGTTTGCAGCGATTTGAATCTTTGCTTAAAATAAATACTAAAATTTAATTAAATGCGTCAGTAGTATTTAATTAGCAAATATAAAGTGTTATATTACTATTGCATAAACTATAAAATAGCAGAATGTTAAATAAATATATTTTAATATCTGTTTTTACATAAACAGTTACTTTTAATTACCAATTTGCTACGCTACGATAAGGGATGCAACTGAAATTTCATACAATCGATATTTATCTGGCGCCAGAAATATTATATATAGAACAAATTAAAGTATTCATACTGAAAAGAGAAAAATTATTTAAAGTAAGAAAATTTCAAAACCACATACGAACCTAAACATTATTTTAATTACAATTAAATACTAATATTTTTGTTCTCTTTAATTATTTAGTGGGTGGATATTAATAGTTCTGCTTGCTTCAAATACACAATCAAATTTATCAGTAATAGCAAAATTATTTACATGTCTATTTACATAGATGTCGCTAAAGTAAAGCCATTGTATAAACAATTTTATAATTTGTATTCATTTTAACTTAAACAATTCTCTTGTTTTTCTTTTTTGCATTGAATTGAAAAACAAAAATAGTTATTGAACAATTAAACTAAAATTTTGTTGTTCACCTTTCTGAATTTGCTTTGAACATTTAAGCTTCAGCATAAATAAATGAAGCTTGGTATGTTTAAATAGGGTGGCGCATAAGTAACGTCATGATATAATTAATGTATAATTTATTTTCTGATTTTATTTATTGCTAAAACTTGGACTTCAATTTGAAAACGAGTTCAAATTATATATTAAGTAAAATCGAGGCCGTTTTGTGCTATGATCTGACAGTACACAAGCACGGTGCCTTGATCTTCTACAAGATGGCAAAAAGAAGCAGCTGTCACAGAGGATTTCAACTAAGTGGTCTGGCGTTAAATAATTGCTTAAAAGATATATAAAATTTGTACAAACTGAGCAACGGACCCATATATGCAAAAATTTCGGCTTGAATATTTTTTACGCAACTGTACACAAAATCATGTAAGTCCGTCAATAGCTAACACATATCTCTGTTAAATTTTGGGCACCACACGTGTCAAAAATTAAGTTTCTAGTATATTCTACACAATTCTAATTAGTCTTTTTCTACGAACAAACACAGGAAAATTATATAATCCAACCACAGCTGTGAAGAACTGCGCAAGACAGTTAGTCGAATGAGATTACCTATCAAATATCGGATCTCACGTGGTCCAGCTATAATTACAAGAGAACACTGGAAAGCTACACATCCTAGTGGCTGTTCTGACACTGTCACACGGCGGTACATCAGAGAAGACAAAATATTCCATTTAGTGATTTCTGCAGAGGCTGCAGCGATAAAGGGTAGGAGGAGAGAGTCATTTACAAAAGAGTAAATTACTTAGGCAGATCAATACTACCTGGGCTGGCGGATATGTCGTAATGCGAATTTAAGGCGATGGAGTCTTTCATCCGCTCATTTTTCTGGTACAGGGCAGAACCAGTAGATGATGGGTATGGCTGCAACCATACCGCCTCTCTGGGCAGCACAACGTTACCTTCTAGGACCCAAAAGGGCCGGTTTTACGACTGGCAGCCAGTGTAGCATAATATAATATATTCTTAGTTCTTACAACACTTTCTTTCGATCTCTCTAAACTACTAAAACTCGCATTTTAAGCAGAAAGTGTAAAATAAATGCACACTTATTTCCAGAAAAAAAATTGGCGTAAATTGTAATTTAACATTTGTAATTTTTTAGAAACTGAACCCTGCTAAGGGTTTTTGAGAAACATACAAAGCTTTTTTAAAAATTAAATTAAATTAAATTAATTTATATTAAATTAAATTAAATTAAATGAAATTAAAGTAAATTAAATTAAATTAATTTATATTAAATTAAATAAAATTAAATTAATTTAAATTAAGTTAAACTAAATCAAATTAAATTAAATTAAATTAAATTAATTTAAATTAAATTAAATTAAATTAAATTAAATTAAATTAAATTAAATTAAATTAAATTAAATTAAATTAAATTAAATTAAACTAAATTAAATTAAATTAAATTAAATTAGATTAAATTAAATTAAGTTAAGTTAAATTAAATTAAATAAAATTAAATTAAATTAAGATAAATTAAATTAAATTAATTGTATACTAAGATTACACAAGCAAGAAAATAAAAACAAATAAATTGAATGTGATTAGAAGAATATACAATGTTATTTGTACTCACGAAAGTGGATATCGCCTACCAGTATTTAGTTATTAAAAGTACCTATTGTTATCAAGTTGCGCTTGCATCACAATTCCGAAGAACGAATTAGAGCTTGCATGATGATTATTTGCTCTGTGTACGTATGTATGTATTTGTATACGACATATTTGTCAGGTATACTACTCACTCCTTACTACTCACAGAAACTTACTTACATTTAATTACTTAAGTAAGTATTTACATGAATACATGGATATTTATGCACATACATGTTTAAATAAGACATTTTCAATTTTCAAGTTAAATTGCCTGTCATTCTCTGGCAACGAACTACTGCATAAACAACAAAATAACAAATTTATTTTTAGTAACAACATTTGAATGACATTGCAGTTAAATTAAAATTTTACTTACAATACCTTCGTGTGAGGAAATAAGGGATGAGAATAAATGAGTTTTTAAGAATTTTATATGGAATGATTTCAACATTGTAGGATGGGTAATTATTTCTCGGTAAATTTGAAAAACGAAATTGATATAAAGAATTTAATTTTCTTGAAAATTTTCAACTAACATACTTACATAAATAAAATCACGAAAATTATCGGAAAAAACTTTGGCAAGGAAATTAGGTTACCACAAGACAGCCAAGTTTCTCTAAAAATCCACAAATGAAAAGTATTTTTGGAGCGATTTTTATTGTTGTACTGTTGGAGTAATTTGTATGCAATCTTTGGACTTTAGTCGCCTGGTTGTATTGAGGCACATTATTTATTAGTTTATTATTTATTAGTTTCTTAATCATGCTTTCAAGTTTATTTTCTATAACTTAATTTATTAAGAGTTGTCAGTTAGTATGGTTAGCTGGATTTCAAATTCTGACGACTGCTGACTTTTTTAAGGTGACTACACCCAGCTATCAAAGCCTAATTGTTTTACCAAAAACGGCTTATTACAAAGGAAGCCGTTTAGGCGTTGCTGTTGCCATTTAACCTTTTAAGTTGTTTGTCTATTGTTTTTCGTGCTGTCTGTATTTAATACATTGGCACTATGCAGCACATTTCGAAAAACACATGATTGGAACACCATAAAATATATTGAATCAGCAAGGGATAGTGAAACCCTATACCTAGTTTGAAGATTGGGTGCACATCTTTTATTAGTCTAAAATAGTTAGGCCCACGAAAAGAGATGGCAGCAATTTTCAACCATCAGCTAACTTAAACCGTGTAACGGTATATAGTAATAATACAGCCACAACATTTTGCTAACATATTTTCCATAAAAATAGAGGTTCGCTTACTTCTTACAACCAAGAAATTTCCAGGCCTTTTAAATTTTCATTGACCATATTAAGCAATTATGTTCGATAACGCAATATTGGTTAAAGTTCATTGTTTAAAAAGTGACGACAAAAGTAAAACATTCCTACCGCAGAAAACTATAAAGAAAGTTTTGTTATTTGGGGAAGAGTTGAAAAAAAAAATTAATGGAAACTACTTTAAAAGAAGTGATTATTTATTATTATATACAGTAGTGTAGAGCTCAGAGATTTCAAGCAACAGAGCATGGCTAAACGCATCATGCAGTTAGCTTTGACCTGCGTTCAGGGCCATTTGGGTGCTGGGGATCGTTGTGGTGGAGGCGAAACAGACGTGGTATGTACTCCAGTCAATAGGTATATAACTTTGTTCCTTAAAAACAAAGTCAACTCGAACTAAGGTCAGAGCAAATAGTTGACACTCATAATATCTATCTTTATGAAATAGTTATGTATTGATTTTGTTTTGTTGGTAAATAAGAAAACGGTTAGAAATGAACAAAACTTGCGAATTACGCGTGTAACTTCACCAACCCTCGTAGATTTAAATTCAATTATTGCTTAGTATAGAAAACAAACTTAAAAAAATAAAGTCAAAGAAATTTTAAGAAATTGTTTATGCAATTAATTGAATCGAATAAATTTTTATTAATTTCTGAAATTTCATAAACATTTAAGTCAATGACATTTTATTCATTTATACAAATTTTATTTTTCCATAAGCAGTGAAATAAAATTTGGTTGAAATCAAAAACCATTAATTAACATTCATGACTTGATATTTTGGTAAAAAACACTCGAAACCATCGATTTTATGAACTAGCAATAAAATTTATAATAAAATCTAGAATTAAGAAATGTAAGAGTTTACACCGGTATTCATAAAAAATAAAACATTGTTGAAACACATTTTAGAACAAATTTTTCATATAAAATTTGTTCTAAAATGTACTTCAGCAACGTTTTATTTTTTATGAATACCGGTGTAAGTCCTTAGTATTTCAATATGGTATTAATTGAAATACTAAAGACCCAAGAATCTTTGTTCTAATGAGTAATTATTCAATTGTTTCCTGCTGTTTGCTGCATAAAAACTGAGAAAACCCACGCTGCTATGAATATAAAATTAAAACAAAAAAGTTCCACCTTACACGGCTTGAGAAACTTGTCCGCTCTTAAGGCCGTGTTACACTATCCCACTCAATCGTACGATTCATTCACTGAAAATTGCTAGCTAAACCTAATAGAATTCTGTCCTACTTTAAAAAGTAGCCTCAAAACGGCCACACTATTATATTTCTGTAAACAACTTCGAAAAGGCAACTCTGATCGCATAGAAAAAGGTAGTTTTTGAAAATTTTCAAAAGATTAACAAATCGGACAGACTTGTCAAAAAGTCTTTCACACACATACACTTTTAGTTCAGGCTACCACACTTTTTGGACACACATGTCATTTTTAACAGATCGTACGACTCAATAGGATAGTGTATCACGGCCTTTAGTGGCAGTAGATCAGATGAAATGCAGCAAGTCGAATATCGATATTCTAGGATTAACGAAGCTACAACTTTGCTAAATATTGCTTTGTTTGGTAAAAAATGTTAGCGAAATTTATTTGCAGTAAACTACATACATATATATTTGTGGTATGTAATTGAGTGTTGTTGCCAAGTTTGATGCTGAAGGCCCTTGTATATTTTAATTTTTTCGGTGTCCACAAAAAACAACTATTCACTACAATTATCAAGTTATTTACTCATAAGGCTCGACTATCTGTTCATAGTACAATCATTTCTGCACTGTGCTGTGTTCATGTGCTTTTCACTGTTGCATTGTGTTAATCGCGTATCAGTGTAAGTCCCTGAGCAGTAATTCGTCTTTACAAGACAACCAGTTGATTTCCTTTACTTGTCCACTGCGTTTAAAATACACTTGGCTTTAAGTTTGCCTAGTTTCGAATTGCCCTGTCGTGTCGCGCCCATACCTTCTGCCTTCTACAAATCGTTTTCTTAATAAAATAGTGAAAAACCATGATTAAACAATCAATAACGATTCGTAAATTACTAGAATAATAAATAAATAAAAAATTGTCAACAATTCTTTATGTAGGAGACGTATTAGTACTAATTGTATGTTTCGTACCCTCAAAATGTCTAACTCCGCAGGTTATT
Source organism: Sturmia bella (assembly GCA_963662145.1). Lineage (NCBI taxonomy): Eukaryota > Metazoa > Arthropoda > Insecta > Diptera > Tachinidae > Sturmia > Sturmia bella. The sequence continues at coordinate 28,542,891 of OY759171.1, read as the reverse complement.
ATTACATTTCTTTAAGTTTCCTTGACATCTTTCATATTAAACTCATTTATTTTGTATGTAACAAATATTAAACAATTTAATTTGCTTTAAAATTGCATGTCTTAGTTTTTTGTTTCTTTTTTTTTTTTATATAAAATATTTGGCTCGACTTGCGAACGTACTTTGTTACACATAAAAACTACTGGATTTTTTTAAATAAATTTCTTTTTACGTTTTCTTTGAACACGCCACTCGTGTTATATTTATTTCTATTGCAAATAGCTTACAACAATTTTACGTTTATGAAGTTGCTAAGGTTCGTTTTCATAAAATCTATTCAACATTTGTTTCTTTATTGCTTTTGTTGTGCTTGAGCGAATAAAACAGATCTGGTACTATTTTGACAGTTTGTTATGCTGTGTTGTACTCTTAATAAATTATTTGTCATAAATGACAGATCAAAGTAAGAAAAGTCTTTTTGCACAATAGACAAAAAGAGTATGGTAAAGTATGTAATACATACTATTTTTTGAAGTACACATTCTTAAAAATATTCTTGTAAATTCATGAATATTATCTTGCAGAAAATTTGTCTAGCTTAATAGTCGCAATTTTGCACACACTCTATATTTAGTGAGAAAATGCATAAAAATTGTTCGAACCAAATGCGTATAATTTACAGTGTGAATGTGTGAAAAATTACCGATGTTGAGTAGTAGAATTACCAGCAATGTGTTTAATTATCAGTTTATGTTTATATAGAACAGATTAATAATTACTTAAATTTAGAGCTGTTATATTTTTATTACGATTACTAATCAACTACGTTCCTTTTCACAAAAAACCGGAGTCCACGTAAAGAAAAAATATGCTTGCGGTAACCATATTGATAGAGAAACATACTATTACTGAAATGTATGGTTACAGGCTAACAATATTAATTGCTAAATAAAACAGGAATATTGTCTCTGAATGTACTTTCAGTGATTTGGTTATTGTGGCCACTAACCATGTTATTGCTACGCTCAGTAATAATCTTGTCATTTCCTACCATACTATTGTCCCTTCAAAACATACTACTGTTAATTCTAACCATATTTTTGTCAATTCCAAACATAGCAGCTCCAAATCCGTTTATACTATTTTTATATTGCAGGTTGCGCATGACAACATTGGCAGAATTTGACAAAAACATCGCTCCTTACTACAATATTATGGTTGAATTTGATAGTAATTGGGTTACCCTAAAACTTTTTTTTATTAATATTTAACAATTGTTGTGAAAAATGAGGTAATTGCCTGATCGATTAGAATATTTACTGAATACAAACAAATATTTTAACGCACAAACACATCTGTATACCATTCAAAGCCCTTATACATATACACAATAAAAGCAGCTCTTTACCTTTTCCATAATTTGTATTGCACAATTGTCTTATTTCGGTTCTAATAACTACGGTTTTTTATTTAAATTATTGTTTGTTTTTTGTCAATAGAAGAAAAATATTTATTAATAAATACACACAAATTTTCAATCACAACACAAAAATTGGAGAAAAATTAGCTGTCAATGGCAACAAAAAAATTTGTTCAAAACCACAATAGTTTGGTTTCCATTAGCTAAATCAGAAAATCTGTGTTTGTTGCAAACAAATCTGGTTCAAATCTTCATTATTAAATGGTTGTTCATCTAGCTTTTGCTAAATGAAAAAATCATCTTTCAGTTTTCATAGATAGTGACAACAAAATGATCAAACTGTAATGAAAACTGGGTGTACGTTGATCAGAAATTATTTACAGCATTTTAAATAAAAATATCTTGTTTGCCGCAACCATTCGTGTAATTATAGATGATATCATAATACTGTTGTCGCAACCATATTGTAAAATGTTTGTTTAATTGCGTGTAACTTCAGGCAGTTTCTAATTAGTAATTGATTAGCTAAAAATAGTCGCTAGTAAATTCGATTATTGAAAAGGAATCATAAATAACAAAAAACAATGCAAAAATTCTTCGACATTAAAAAGGTATGTATGCAAGACCGATAAAGCTTAAAAAATTAGAGTTTCAAAAAAAAAATTATACAAAAACTTAAATTGTATTGAACAAACTGTTTGCTCGAACGCTTAATAAATGTTCCGTTAAAGATTCAAATTTATAACTTTAACACAAACGAGAGAAAAATTTGCTTGATGCGAAAACTATATTCAGAATAGTTTAGAATGGATTTCAACAGTAGCAAGCAATACAACTCGACCAAAAATGCAAAGATTTGTGCAGCACAATAAATACATTCAAGCGTATACATACGGCAACCCGTCATAAGCAATTTTAAATCAATTTTTGTATCAGGTCAATACATTTTTGTGCCCTGTTAGTGTTTTTTTGACACCTGTTTGGTTCGGGTAATGCTTGTAGCAATCCCGAAAGTTCGAATGTTTGTGAAATTGGAGAGGAATATATTTTACTTAATTTAATGAACGAATTTCATGGGATCTATGGAATAAATAGTTAAGTTTCAAACAAACTTTTAAGAATTTTTTAAGTCTACTGATGAGTTGATTAACACCAACGAGATGTCGTCGGCATATAGACAGCTAAAAAAGACAGAAAACATTTTGAAAAGGTTCATTTTTTAACCTGAATTAAGAGATATATTTTATTCAAAATGGAGAAGTTACTAAACACTTCCATTACCAGTTTGTGAAGTCGACATTTTGATAATGCTCAGCTACAGGAATTTTCTCAATAAATACGAAAGTCTGTTGTTTTATCCTTTATTTTATTATGCCTAAAGCATAGAAATAAACTGATGCCCTAAATAGATTTGGCATAACAATTCTCAACACCCACTGGTGAAATCTATGATATGTACATACAGGTGAGATTTTCTGTACCAATAATTTTGATAGTGGCTCCAATCTAAAAGTAGGTATTATAAAGAAAATTAAATTACTCAGAGATATCCAAAACGATGTTCTTTAAAAACTACTTCAAAATCAATGAAAAGTAAGTGTGAATTATTGCAGAAATTAGTTACAATTTTTTTAGGAAATTTCTTAAAAAACACTACATTTATCGCTTGATATGTTAAACTTGTCTTGGATTCTCCGCAGCTCATGTCATATGTTTTTGCACATTAAAACCCCCATTTAACTGCAAAGTAGACTTTGCCGCTTAAAGTTATACTATTAATTAAAACAGGTTTTTTTTATTATTTGGTTAAATTATTGACTTGTGTACTGTACCACTGAGAGCTTGCTAAAACTGCTTTGCAACTGAAAAGCAATATTATTTTAATTGTTCGAGCCTTAAGGTCACTTGTTTTTTTATAAATATTTATTAAATTTGATATCACAATGGATATCTTCTTCAGGAATGTTTTGATGTTTTTTTCAGAAAAAAGGGGTCAGTAGTGACCCCTGCAAGAAACAGCTGATGGGAACTAGCACATTAACAACTTAATTACTAACACATGCAAGGCAATTTTATAGCTTTCAGAGTTGCCATTATAATGATTTTTTTAGTATTTTCATTTTCCCGTATTAATTCGATAATTTCATTTGGAACTAGGTTTATGCATCAAGGTTTTTATAGTTTCAGTTGTCCTTTTTTCTTTGAAAAAAATGGTGACGCGGAATCTTTTTTCCATATGATTCAGTGTTCTATTGTTGAAACTGTTACTGACTACTGCTTTTCATTTTATTTTATCTAAATGTATCTCTAAAACAGTTTATTCTATTCTCTTTGAATTGTTTTTTTTTTATTTTTTATTTTTTAATTTCTTGAAATTGTAATTTTTTCTTTTTTTATTTTGTAATTTTGTGGGCAATTTGAAAAAAAGATTTCGAATGATCACATATCTAAGGTGGTAAGGCTGGTTTAAAAACATTTTTTTTGAAAAAAAAGAACATTCCTGAAGAAGACATCCATTGAGATATCGAAATATCGAATTTAATAAACATTTATAAAAAAACAAGTGACCTTAAGGCTCGAATAATTAAAATACTAAACAACAAAGGTCGAAAAATTTGCATCAAGAATACATGAAAAGAAATATGTAGGAATGTTATAAAACGTGATGAGGAAGCCAAACTCAATAATTTGTTAGATGACATCATTGATAAGCTTATTGGTTTTATCATAAGGAATCTAATTAAATTCACAATTAGGGGACTAAAACAAACTAATGGACTGAAGCATTTTTCATGATCTAAATATGTCGAAATTAAAAATTTTGTAAGCTTGAAGTACTCGCATTATTTAATCGTAAGGGTAAACACTTTGTTACTAAAAGTATGTTTAGGCGCTTTAAGAGGCAACATTCTATATAATAAAGTTTGTTCTATTTAAATAAATAAAACTGAGGCATTGAACATATAATTTTAGCTAGAAAAATACACATGTGCTCACACATATATAAACTATTTCCTTCCGTCACAAGCCCTTCAATCCAAAAAGTCTGTATGACTGATTTGTGCGTGTAATTTTTTTTTTTTCTTTATTTTACATCAATCAAATTTTCGATTCACATGTTTACAAGCTTAAAAACATGTATTTACAAGAGGAAAAAACACATTCAATCAAGTATGTAATCATTTACCTACAGAGAGAAAAAACTCCTTCTAAGAATTGAATAGAACTGAACGACGAATATTAGTCGACTCATATTTGCTGTCAAAAATAAAACATATTTGTGTATAAAAAAATACATACAATAAGAATATCAGATGAAATTCCTCATATGCATCTAGCTGTAGAAGGACTAATTTTATATTTCATAAGCCGGCGAACAACGAACAATATGTATAAATAATGTGAAATAGTTTGAACTATTATTAATTCCACCTTTAGGTGGATGAATAATTAGAGCCACTCGAAAGCGATAATAACACTGTGCTTGAATTTGGAACTTTTTTTTGCCGACAAACGGGGCACCCAGTGACTAAACCTAATTCGGGTACGCTGATTTCAGTGGTGCTATCCATTTTTCTTGGTTAGCTCGCGTTTTCGAGATTTACCGTTATTTTAAAAATGGAGGAGGTTGCACTACATGTATTGAACTAACTTAGAATTGTTTTCATTTATTGAACTTTAGTAAAAAACCGAAATTCCGCAATTAAATAACCTTTAATCTGATATATAATTCATAAAAAAAAAATTTCAGGTTTTAGAAAAAAAAAATTCACAAAAGATGAAAAATTGCAGTTTCAACCTGTTACCAGACGAAGCCTCAAAAATTGAAAAAAATATTTTCTTGTTAATTACAGTACATTTCTGCATGTTCATATAAAAAGTTTTTTGTAATTATCTAACATTAAGATGTGTTAAAAAAGTGTTATGAAACCTTTTTGCATAATTTTGCATAATAGTACAAATTTATATATCAGATTAAAGGTTATTTAATTGCGGAATTTCGGTTTTTTACTAAAGTTCAATAAATGAAAAAAATGTTTAGTTAGTTCAATACATGTAGTGCAACCTCCTCCATTTTTAAAATAACGGTAAATCTCGAAAACGCGAGCTAACCTAGAAAAACGGATAGCACCACTGAATTCAGCGTACCCGAATTAGGTTTAGTCACTGGGTGCCCCGTTTGTCGGTTTTTTCAACTAGCACAGTGTAATTATTTAGGGGTTAAGGGAACTAAAAGAAAAAATGAGTTAATTTCTTTGGTTTTAGAATTGATGATGAACTCACCTTTTATATTATATATTCTTTCAGGAAAATTGACATAATTTCAACAACACATTTCTTTAGTTGTTAAAAAGCGACTGCGCAATGATTTCAAAAAATGTTTTTTTCTTTCTGGTTCTTCTTTCCAATAAATTCAACTGTTATACTACTTATAATCCACTTTTCTCTTTCATTTTGGCGAACACATTCAAATGTGGCCAGCTTATTGCCTGTTCGAAGGACCATGAAGAGAATTTAAGCTATTAAAGCCTTGAAATTATAAGTGTCCAAAACGATTTTGTACACAATGTGTTCGAATTTGAATGCTGTTTTCTCATGCTTAATTGAATAATATTCTTCTTACCTATATATAGGCAAAATGCTTAGTTATTTACTTGTTTCCTTCCATATTATTTCAATCAAAATTGCAGTCAAATTTTTTTATTTTTTTATTTAATGCGCACCTAATAGAGACTTTATTCGTTTTTATTTAAAATTTTAGTACGTATCACTCGTGTATCGCATTGTAGATATTGAAGAAAATTTAACCTCACAAAAGTCGTCTAAAGTTAAACAGTATGAATGAACAATACCTTTTGTATAATGGCGAAATTTTTTACACAGATGAATACATTTTCTGAGAAATCTTTTGAAATTTATTGTGTTAAATGTGCCAAAGGTTGTTATCTGTTATTTGCATTATAAAATAGGTAAGCTATATGTAAGCCTGTTACCTAGATATTTTTTTTTTTCTATAATATGACTGTATTGTATTGAAAGAGCGATACGTATTTGATTTAAATATTTTGCCAACTAGAATTTGATTAATAGTTATTTCAGTATTAGGTTTTTTGACATAATGATCACACCAGCGTTCGCACTACTTGGAGAAAATAGGGCGTAACAAACACCTGATGGATTAAGCCACAGTTTTAGAAATCGTTTTTTTTTTTAAGAAGAAAGTCCTATTATTTCAATAAGGAAACCCTCATTAAAAGAACCAAGAAGAAATTTTATAATTTTTATTACGTAATCTCACTGATTTTTAAAAAGTTCTTCCTCTTGATGGATCCGAACCCATAAATCATGCTTTTGTTAATCGGGCACTCAACCAACTCATATAAAGGATCGAAGTCTTCGAAATTCAAAATACTTTGACTCTAGAAAATAAAGTTCGGAAAACAATAGCGGGGTGTATGATTCATTGCTTTGCAACATTTTGTTTACATTTCGTAGATTGGAGAGTTAAAGTTTTTAAATATTTTCTATAAAGCCCTTTACTAGACAGTTCATAAAAAATTTTGGCACGGTGACAGGAATCGGAAATCGCCGGATTCTTAAATAGATATTTAACCCTAGCAACTACTGTTCACTTTGATTTGCCGCTGTTTCAATTGACAATCACTTGGTATCACAAGCTGTTAATATCTTAAATAGCAGCATGCCAGAAAAGTTATGGCTAAATTTTGAGGGCAGATGTTGAGTTTGAATAAAACACAAACTATTCAAGAAATTTTTTCTTATCGTTCTTAATATGATTACATGTTTCAATTATGTATGGAAAAAAATATCGGCCAAATGGCCTAAATTTTCGACGGCGCATAATTGAGGTTGTGCGCCGAATTATCTCATCGTTTAGCTATCAAATTGTTGCTAAATTATCAGGGTACACCTTTTTCATTAAGAGCCCAAAGAAAGCCGGATTCAAATCACATTACCTTTACGGCCAAGTGACATCGCCACCACGTGAGATAACACGGCCATTGAGTTTGTCGCTCAAAAGTGCCATTCTTTCGTTAGCTATGTATGTGGCAAGAGGCACTATTCTGTTAAAACCACATATAAATTTCATCCATATCTCATAATTTGGGCCGTAAAAAGTTCACTATCATCCCACGATAGCTAACACTTTTCATAGCAATTGCCTGACCGATTCACTTTGCGAAAAATATGCCCTGATGATGACGCCAGCCCAAGAACTGCACCACGCAGTCATTTTTTGTGGTTGTATTGGTGTTTTGCCAATCACTCTTGGATTATCATTCGTCCAAATAAGACAACTCTACTTATTGACTAATTCCCTGAGGTGCAAATATGCCTCATCATTGAAGATGATTTTCTTCGAAAATTTATCATTCACTTTTGCCACCATTCTGACCATTGACGACGTTTTGAATTGCAAAGATGCTTTAGATTTTGAGCCAATTGCACCTTGTGAGCGTGTAAATGCAATTGTTTATGCATAATGTTTATCAGCGAGGAGCATCAGAGTTGTAATTGTTAGGCACGACGATGAGTAGAGGTGGACGGCTGCTCAGCCACACTATCGCAAACAGCAGTAAGATTTTCTGCAGTACGAGCATGAACTGCTGCTTTCGCATCTCCTACCCGGTTCGCTCAAGCTGGGAGCTAAATATGATTTTGGAAACTGAAAGTCCAAAAATGGGTAAAACGGTCATGCTGATCATAACTAAAGTCTAACAAAATGCTTCATAAAAATGTTGTGTACTACATTTGGACTATTGCGGTTTAGCTTAAAGAGAAAAATCTAGACTTCCTTATTACCCAGTAAAATTGTGTGTCTGCAAATAACACTTCCAGAATATAAGCCCTCTATATATATGTATGTACCCAACTCGGGTATCTTACCTGTGTTTTATGAGTGGGTAACTTTGGTGGATGCTGAAAAATTGTCTGCCAAACTTTGAGCTGCCTCCGTCTTCGTTTTGCTGACTTTCAAATTAACAGCAGTACGTTTTCCCAACATCTGGTGAAGAAACATATTATTTAAAATAAAACAAGATATTATTCATCATATAAAACAAACCTTTAACGACTTACAGTTTTCAACACTAGATTCTGCCAACATCTACAAAAACACGCATAATTAGTTTTATAAAATAAATTATATAAGTTGAAAATATCACTCTAAGATGATCTATTTGCTCCCTAGTAATTTCTTCAAATTGTTTCCTGGTCCCGTTATCGTTCATACGCTTGCTATTCACACAGCGTGGTAGCGTTCTTGTCAAACTTGGGATGACACATTTGAACTGCTCTTGTGTTGGGCTTGTGGTCGGTTCACAGATGTAATCAAGCAGAAGTTGACATTCCTAAGAATTTACAAATAAAAATTTAAGCTAAATAAAAACTTTAAATTCATAAAAATTTGACTCTTTTGCTATCACATATTCTGCTGTCGACAATCTCCACCACACGTTTTTCGAGCTCCGTACTTAGTTCTTGGTCTTCTTATATATCGGCATATTTTCTGAACCTTTAATAATTCATCATTTATTGAAGTCCAATTTTCTTTAATCATAAAACTTCATTACTCATGGTTTGCCACCGATATACATTGCATAAGGAACAGCCAAATAAGTACATATTTTCATCAGAAAATGATAAACAATAATAAATAAAATTGCTATTTGCTGAGAAACAATTATTTCTCTACGTTCATGTTGAATGGAGTAGAAAAAATGCGTTTAACAAACATTTAACTCAAAGGGCAAACATAATTATTACAAGCTTTGTCTACGCAGCCTGACACCGTTGTATTTTTATTTATTATTTTTTTTTTTTTTTGCTACTTTGGATAGCGCCTGAATAAAAATGTAATCAGAAAAAGTAATAAATCAAAAAAGGAATAAAAAAAACAACAAACAACAAACGTTTCCGCACTAAAACTTCCGTTACAATTTATACAATTATTTCCGTTTGAGCATTGAATTATTACAAAAATACCATGTCGCTATTGGGTTTTGGCTTTTTCTTTGTGAAAATAAAGCAGGTACTTTGTATTTTCTCGTACAAAAAATATTATGTTTTTTCTTCAAGCTGTAGAGTGGAAAATATATTTGTAGCTGATTCCCATTTCGAGTGTACGTTTTGTCCGTGTGTTTTTGTAGCTAATAATTCACTTATCAGCCATACAAAAGGGTATGATTCACATTATAGTATTCAGCTCTTGCAGTTTGCTCTGAAAGAAAATTACGTTTCTTAAATTTTAACCAGTTCTAGGTATTCAGCTTTATATTTTTTCTGGACTGGATTTCAAGGAAACGCATATTCTAAAAAGGGTGAAAATTTTCTAATATCATATATCTTCTGCTCCCTACAAATAACTAAGTTGAATTAAGTTGTTCAATTTTGAACTAAAACCGCAAAGAATATAAATGAATAAATAAAAAAGAGATTACTATTATTAGTAATGGCAAATCTCTATTAGCAAGATTTGTGTAATCGCGCCTCCTAAACTTATTCTTCTTATTAATTCAGGTCCAAAAATGAACCTTTTCAAAAAATGTTTGTTGTATTTTTCAGCTGTCCATATGCCGACGACATTTCGTTGGTGCTAATCAACTCATCAGTAAAAATGAAAAGGTTCATTTTTGGACCTGAATTAATACATTTCAATTGGCTCTTAAAGCAAATAAATAATTAAGTTTATATTTGATTATTTTTCTTAGCTACAAAATACGTTGTCTTAAATTTTAGACAAAACTACTGCACGGGAAGCCTTCGCCCAAAAGATGGAAAAAGTCGAAAAATGTACAAAACGTACCGCAACTGCTGTTGAAGTAGTTCAAGTGAGATAAGCTGTTTGTCCGTTACATCTTTCTCAAACCTAGGCATACCGCGATATTATCTATTAGATAATTCTCATTGCCGTAACAAGTCCACCCCCTCTGTTCTACTTTCCTAGTGCCAGACAGTGCAATGCTTATGCTGAGGTCATCCACTGAGTATTGGTCCAAGTCTTAGGAAAAAAATCAATTGTCTAGGCTCGTTCGTATTTTTTTTTTTTTATACCCTTCACATAAATGTGTAAGGGTATATATAAGTTTGTGATTCCGTTTGTAACGCATTGAAATATCCATCTAAGACCCCATAAAGTATATATATTCTGGATCAGCATCAATAGCGATTACGATTGAGCGATGTCCGTCTGTCCGTCTGTCCGTCTGTCCGTCTGTCCGTCGGTCCGTCTGTCCGTCTGTCCGTCTGTCCGTCTGTCCGTCTGTCCGTCTGTAGTCGTTGAAATACCGTTTCTGAGAAAACGGTTTGAGATAGAAACCTCATTCTTTCGCTAAAACGTGTGAAACCCCGGTAGTGGGTCTGCTATTGAAATCCAGTAAGATAGGTCCGCGGATAGCCGAGATATATTCAAAAAACCGGGTTTTGAGGGATATTTTGTGTAATTTTTGTATTCAGATTTTTGAAAAAAATTTTTTCTTAAAAACTAAACCATATCATTTTTAGTGCTCATTAAATCCTAGAAATGAAGGAATTTTTGAAATCGGCCCATATATATCCGAGATATAGCGTCTCCCGATTTTTAAAGAAATCGGCTTTATTAGCCAAATAAGACAACTTTTGGCACCGAAGATCAATCAAAATGGTATATATAGGCTATTTAGAGGCAAAAGTGGAAAATTTTTCCACATCGGCCCATATACACTCGAGATATAGCGCCTCCCGTTTTCTCAAGAAGTCGGCTCTAAAAGCCAAATAAAACAACTTTTGGTATCAAAAATCGATTAGAATGGAACATATAAGGTGTCTAAAAGCAAAATTGGAAAATTTTTGAAATCGGTCCATATATATCTGAGATATAGCGACTCCTGATTTTTCAAGAAATCCGCTCTTTAAGCCAAACAAAGCAATTTTTGGCACTAAAAATCAATCAGAATGGTACATATAGACTATTTAGAGGCAAACGTGGAAAATTTTGGACATCGGCCCATATACACTCGAGATATAGCGCCTCAAGTTTTCTCAAGAAGTCGGCTCTAAAAGCCAAATAAAACAACTTTTGGTACCAAAAATCGATCAGAATGGTACATATAAGGTGTTTAAAAGCAAAATTTGAAAATGTCTGCAATCGGTCTATATATACCTGAGATATAGCGTCTCCCGATTTTTCAAGAAATCGGCTCTATAAGCTAAATAAAACAACTTTTGGCACCAAAAATCAATCAGAATGATACATATAGGTTAGTCAGAAGCAAAACTGGAAATATTTTTGTCATCGGCCCATATATGTTCGAGATATAGCGCCTCCCGATATCTCAAGAAGTCGGGCCTGGAAGCTAAACGAAACAGGTTTTTGCACTAAATATTTGTCGGAATGGTACATACAGGCTGTTTAGGGGCAAAATTAGAAAATTTTTGGACATCGGCCCATATGCACCCAACTTTTGGTACCAAAAATCAATCATAATGGTACATACATATGTATATAATATTATATACATATGTATATAATATTTGCGATCATGTATGAATGTATGTATGTATGTATGTATGTATGTATGTATGTATGTATGTATGTATGTATGTATGTATGTATGTATGTATGTATGTATGTATGTATGTATGTATGTATGTATGTATGTATGTATGTATGTATGTATGTATGTATGTATGTATGTATGTATGTATGTATGTATGTATGTATGTATGTATGTATGTATGTATGTATGTATGTAGATACGTTTGTATGCATGTAGGTATGTATGTATCTACATACATATGTATGTATGCATGCAAGTATGTTAGCATAAACAATTTTTTTGCTTTGGTGTAAAAATGTGTATGTATGTACATACATACATATGTATACACGAGCTTGAAAATGAAAGTGATATAAAGAATTGTTGAAAAAAGGGTACGCAATGAAATTCTTTTAAACAATTGCGTCTTCAAATTCATTCACACAAAAAATCATTTTGGGTTTCCCTACGTACTTACATATGTACATACACACACACATGTGTATGATGATACGCAATAGATCATCAACAACGTGCACAAGAAAAAAATAATTTTGTAAAAGCAAGCAATGTAAATATGTATGTATGTATATATGTATGTATATAATCATTGTTTTATGGAACACACTGAAAATATTCAATAATAAAGAATTTATTTTAGAGTTTTCTATTCTAGATACATACATACGTATGCATGTACCCACATACGTAAGTAAATTGAAAAGCAAATCACACTTAATGGCAATGTTTAGCATTATAATTCAAAAATAATGCAATTATATGCAATTTTTTGTTAAATAAATTTTACTATAAAGTTAACTGATAAATAATTAAGAAATACATTTTGCTTTTCTTTATTTCATTGATATTAAAAAGAATTGGTGTCACCCAGTGGTTGAACTTGAGCATATTAGGAATTATTTAAATAAAAGTTTTGCAGCCTGTGTTAAATCCCGGTAGTGGATCTGATATTGAAATTCAGAAAAAATCGGCCCATTTAAAAGCCAAATAAAACAACTTTTCGCACCAAAAATCAATCGGAATGTATGTACCATTGTGAAGGGTATTTAAGATTCGGCCCAGCCGAATATAGCACTCTTACTTGTTTATAGTGCTTACAAATTTGACTTTGTTAACTCATGCTCTATTTCATAATGATTCTGATTGCATAATATTCTGTTATAGAGAATTGTGAACCAACCAACCATTATAAAATTTGGCCTTAAATTCATGGATACCTACGCTTAAATTTGGGTGTATTAATAATCGTACACAATACTTAAATATTATCACACAAAGTTTTGGGAGTCAAAAAGAAAGAAAAAAAAACAAATCCAATCATTGGAAAGAAGTAATGGATTCCTTAATAAAAAAAAAAAAAAACAAAAGCACAATATTGATTGCTAAATAGACCAACCCAACTGATTATTATGAACGATCAACAAAAATATTTTGGTTCAACAAACATTTTACCATTTGCAGAGTTTCTATTTCGAAAAATTGAGTAATAGCTTTCTACAAAAAACCAGTAAACATTTACGAATAGTCGCTAAAATGTACATTTACAACAATATATATGCATTTAAGCATATCCCTTTTTTAAGTGATTATGCATTAAGACGATTAGTCAGTTGGTTGTCTATGTAACGCACTCAGGTTAATTGTAAAAACTATTTCCTATGTAAAGGCCAAAAAAAAACAAGTAAGAGTGCTATATTCGGCTGGGCCGAATCTTAAATACCCTTCACAATGGTACATACATTCCGATTGATTTTTGGTGCGAAAAGTTGTTTTATTTGGCTTTTAAATGGGCCGATTTTTTCTGAATTTCAATATCAGATCCACTACCGGGATTTAACACAGGCTGCAAAACTTTTATTTAAATAATTCCTAATATGCTCAAGTTCAACCACTGGGTGACACCAATTCTTTTTAATATCAATGAAATAAAGAAAAGCAAAATGTATTTCTTAATTATTTATCAGTTAACTTTATAGTAAAATTTATTTAACAAAAAATTGCATATAATTGCATTATTTTTGAATTATAATGCTAAACATTGCCATTAAGTGTGATTTGCTTTTCAATTTACTTACGTATGTGGGTACATGCATACGTATGTATGTATCTAGAATAGAAAACTCTAAAATAAATTCTTTATTATTGAATATTTTCAGTGTGTTCCATAAAACAATGATTATATACATACATATATACATACATACATACATATTTACATTGCTTGCTTTTACAAAATTATTTTTTTCTTGTGCACGTTGTTGATGATCTATTGCGTATCATCATACACATGTGTGTGTGTATGTACATATGTAAGTACGTAGGGAAACCCAAAATGATTTTTTGTGTGAATGAATTTGAAGACGCAATTGTTTAAAAGAATTTCATTGCGTACCCTTTTTTCAACAATTCTTTATATCACTTTCATTTTCAAGCTCGTGTATACATATGTATGTATGTACATACATACACATTTTTACACCAAAGCAAAAAAATTGTTTATGCTAACATACTTGCATGCATACATACATATGTATGTAGATACATACATACCTACATGCATACAAACGTATCTACATACATACATACATACATACATACATACATACATACATACATACATACATACTTACATACATACATACATACATACATACATACATACATACATACATACATACATACATACATACATACATACATACATACATACATACATACATACATACATACATACATACATACATACATACATACATACATACATACATACATACATACATACATACATACATACATACATACATACATACATTCATACATGATCGCAAATATTATATACATATGTATATAATATTATATACATATGTATGTACCATTATGATTGATTTTTGGTACCAAAAGTTGGGTGCATATGGGCCGATGTCCAAAAATTTTCTAATTTTGCCCCTAAACAGCCTGTATGTACCATTCCGACAAATATTTAGTGCAAAAACCTGTTTCGTTTAGCTTCCAGGCCCGACTTCTTGAGATATCGGGAGGCGCTATATCTCGAACATATATGGGCCGATGACAAAAATATTTCCAGTTTTGCTTCTGACTAACCTATATGTATCATTCTGATTGATTTTTGGTGCCAAAAGTTGTTTTATTTAGCTTATAGAGCCGATTTCTTGAAAAATCGGGAGACGCTATATCTCAGGTATATATAGACCGATTGCAGACATTTTCAAATTTTGCTTTTAAACACCTTATATGTACCATTCTGATCGATTTTTGGTACCAAAAGTTGTTTTATTTGGCTTTTAGAGCCGACTTCTTGAGAAAACTTGAGGCGCTATATCTCGAGTGTATATGGGCCGATGTCCAAAATTTTCCACGTTTGCCTCTAAATAGTCTATATGTACCATTCTGATTGATTTTTAGTGCCAAAAATTGCTTTGTTTGGCTTAAAGAGCGGATTTCTTGAAAAATCAGGAGTCGCTATATCTCAGATATATATGGACCGATTTCAAAAATTTTCCAATTTTGCTTTTAGACACCTTATATGTTCCATTCTAATCGATTTTTGATACCAAAAGTTGTTTTATTTGGCTTTTAGAGCCGACTTCTTGAGAAAACGGGAGGCGCTATATCTCGAGTGTATATGGGCCGATGTGGAAAAATTTTCCACTTTTGCCTCTAAATAGCCTATATATACCATTTTGATTGATCTTCGGTGCCAAAAGTTGTCTTATTTGGCTAATAAAGCCGATTTCTTTAAAAATCGGGAGACGCTATATCTCGGATATATATGGGCCGATTTCAAAAATTCCTTCATTTCTAGGATTTAATGAGCACTAAAAATGATATGGTTTAGTTTTTAAGAAAAAATTTTTTTCAAAAATCTGAATACAAAAATTACACAAAATATCCCTCAAAACCCGGTTTTTTGAATATATCTCGGCTATCCGCGGACCTATCTTACTGAATTTCAATAGCAGACCCACTACCGGGGTTTCACACGTTTTAGCGAAAGAATGAGGTTTCTATCTCAAACCGTTTTCTCAGAAACGGTATTTCAACGACTACAGACGGACAGACGGACAGACGGACAGACGGACAGACGGACCGACGGACAGACGGACAGACGGACAGACGGACATCGCTCAATCGTAATCGCTATTGATGCTGATCCAGAATATATATACTTTATGGGGTCTTAGATGGATATTTCAATGCGTTACAAACGGAATCACAAACTTATATATACCCTTACACATTTATGTGAAGGGTATAAAAAGGGGAGGAACCCTAAATGAAAGTTATTTATTTATTTAGCATTAATTACATAATAAACTTATAGTAATTAATAGGAAACAAGTAAGAGTGCTATATTCGGCTGGGCCGAATCTTAAATACCCTTCACAATGGTACATACATTCCGATTCATTTTTGGTGCGAAAAGTTGTTTTATTTGGCTTTTAAATGGGCCGATTTTTTCTGAATTTCAATATCAGATCCACTACCGGGATTTAACACAGGCTGCAAAACTTTTATTTAAATAATTCCTAATATGCTCAAGTTCAACCACTGGGTGACACCAATTCTTTTTAATATCAATGAAATAAAGAAAAGAAAAATGTATTTCTTAATTATTTATCAGTTAACTTTATAGTAAAATTTATTTAACAAAAAATTGCATATAATTGCATTATTTTTGAATTATAATGCTAAACATTGCCATTAAGTGTGATTTTCTTTTCAATTTACTTACGTATGTGGGTACATGCATACGTATGTATGTATCTATAATAGAAAACTCTAAAATAAATTCTTTATTATTGAATATTTTCAGTGTGTTCCATAAAACAATGATTATATACATACATATATACATACATACATATTTACATTGCTTGCTTTTACAAAATTATTTTTTTCTTGTGCACGTTGTTGATGATCTATTGCGTATCATCATACACTTGTGTGTGTGTATGTACATATGTAAGTACGTAGGGAAACCCAAAATGATTTTTTGTGTGAATGAATTTGAAGACGCAATTGTTTAAAAGAATTTCATTGCGTACCCTTTTTTCAACAATTCTTTATATCACTTTCATTTTCAAGCTCGTGTATACATATGTATGTACATACATACACATTTTTACACCAAAGCAAAAAAATTGTTTATGCTAACATACTTGCATGCATACATACATATGTAGATACATACATACCTACATATATACAAACGTATCTACATACATACATACATACATACATACATACATACATACATACATACATACATACATACATACATACATACATACATACATACATACATACATACATACATACATACATACATACATACATACATACATACATACATACATACATACATTCATACATGATCGCAAATATTATATACATATGTATATAATATTATATACATATGTATGTACCATTATGATTGATTTTTGGTACCAAAAGTTGGGTGCATATGGGCCGATGTCCAAAAATTTTCTAATTTTGCCCCTAAACGGCCTGTATGTACCATTCCGACAAATATTTAGTGCAAAAAACTGTTTCGTTTAGCTTCCAGGCCCGACTTCTTGAGATATCGGGAGGCGCTATATCTCGAACATATATGGGCCGATGACAAAAAGATTTCCAGTTTTGCTTCTGACTAACCTATATGTATCATTCTGATTGATTTTTGGTGCCAAAAGTTGTTTTATTTAGCTTATAGAGCCGATTTCTTGAAAAATCGGGAGACGCTATATCTCAGGTATATATAGACCGATTGCAGACATTTTCAAATTTTGCTTTTAAACACCTTATATGTACCATTCTGATCGATTTTTGGTACCAAAAGTTGTTTTATTTGGCTTTTAGAGCCGACTTCTTGAGAAAACTTGAGGCGCTATATCTCGAGTGTATATGGGCCGATGTCCAAAATTTTCCACGTTTGCCTCTAAATAGTCTATATGTACCATTCTGATTGATTTTTAGTGCCAAAAATTGCTTTATTTGGCTTAAAGAGCGGATTTCTTGAAAAATCAGGAGTCGCTATATCTCAGATATATATGGACCGATTTCAAAAATTTTCCAATTTTGCTTTTAAACACCTTATATGTTCCATTCTAATCGATTTTTGATACCAAAAGTTGTTTTATTTGGCTTTTAGAGCCGACTTCTTGAGAAAACGGGATGCGCTATATCTCGAGTGTATATGGGCCGATGTGGAAAAATTTCCCACTTTTGCCTCTAAATAGCCTATATATACCATCTTGATTGATCTTCGGTGCCAAAAGTTGTCTTATTTGGCTAATAAAGCCGATTTCTTTAAAAATCGGGAGACGCTATATCTCGGATATATATGGGCCGATTTCAAAAATTCCTTCATTTCTAGGATTTAATGAGCACTAAAAATGATATGGTTTAGTTTTTAAGAAAAAATTTTTTTCAAAAATCTGAATACAAAAATTACACAAAATATCCCTCAAAACCCGGTTTTTTGAATATATCTCGGCTATGCGTGGACCTATCTTACTGAATTTCAATAGCAGACCCACTACCGAGGTTTCACACGTTTTAGCGAAAGAATGAGGTTTCTATCTCAAACCGTTTTCTCAGAAACGGTATTTCAACGACTACAGACGGACAGACGGACAGACGGACAGACGGACAGACGGACAGACGGACAGACGGACAGACGGACCGACGGACAGACGGACAGACGGACAGACGGACATCGCTCAATCGTAATCGCTATTGATGCTGATCCAGAATATATATACTTTATGGGGTCTTAGATGGATATTTCAATGCGTTACAAACGGAATCACAAACTTATATATACCCTTACACATTTATGTGAAGGGTATAAAAAATAGGAGTACGAGCTGCTATATATATCGACTCCGAGACCTTTATAAAAACTTATATACTTTCTAAAAGATTAGTTTCAACAATAAATTCAAAGATTTACCCCCTAATTCATACAAATTATTACAGGCTTATAAGACTGTTATTTAACATATTTGTAGTATGGAAAATCTGTCAAATAAGAGCTTTATAAACCTGTTATAATTTCTATGAATTAGACGGTAATTTTATATTTTTATCACAAATATTTTTTAAGAGATCTGTGGGTAGCTGGGATCCAAAGATATTTTTCCTTTTTATATGGTAAGTGAGACATTCATCTAGGATGTGAATTACGTTGCTTTGTTTGTTGCAGGTCAGGCATCGCGGAGAAGGAGTTTTTCTAGTAAGTGCTTGTGGGAAAATTTGCAGTGACCACTTGTTAGTCGAGTTACAGCAGATGTTGTCTTTCTGGAACAGTTTTTTGGAAATATGGTTTTTGTTCCTAAAGGGTTGGATATTGTTGTAATCGTGGTTATATGTTAAACATTGTTGAGTCCTTGAATTTTGTATGTGAAATGATGCAGGGAAATGAAAATCGTTTTTTTTTATTATACATTCAAACTTCCCTATAGTGAATCTCCAGGGGGACAGAAAATTTTTTCACTATATAGAAACTTCATTATTAATTTTTAATTTTTTTGTTTATTTAAAATAATCAGTTTTTTTTTGTTTGAACTACATTTTTCCATCTTTCTTTATCAATACTACTCCAGATACGGGAAGATTCTTAGAACGAACGGCCGTAACCCATTTGATCATTGCTTCGTCAATGTCTGCGAAGAGACAAGTTCGAAGTTTCTTGCGCTTAATGCTTAACTGAATAACTGAGTTTTTTTTTTTAAATTTTGTAAAGTACTGGGAAGAATTCCAAACTTTTTAGCTATATATTTTTTCTTTGATGTCCCTTCTTCAACTCTATTAATTACTAATAATCCTTTTTCATGAGAAATACTATTTCGGTGCATCATTTTCGTTCACGGAACTCGGTCCACGTTAAAAGTGATGTTAAAAGTCAAATCTTAACCTTTTATTTTGCATTTTCATTACTTTGGGAATCCCAGAAATATAACTTAACTTAAATAGTGTAATAGCCTAGCAAAAGTAAAAAAATCTGCTAAAAATAGTTCACAATATGGAGACAAAAACAGACTTAAAATGTAATTTTGTTTCGAAAATTTTATTCATTGTACAGAAAAATTCACTGTATGGAAATTCATTATATGGAGATCAAAATACATTGAAAGTGGAACGAGAAAGCTGCGTACTTGATTTTAGTTTATAATAAGAAGAACTTCATTTTATAGAAGTTCAGTATAAGGAAGTTCGACTGTGTTATAAGAAAATCTGTCAATTTTCTAACAGTTGGCAGCAACTAAAATAATATCAATATAGATTACACTTATTCATTTAATTTAATTTAGTGGTGTTGATGAAAAAAGTTTTATAGAAGTCAAACAGATATGTAGTTCGAGTGGATTTCAAGTGCTTTTCCAAATGCAATCTGTACTTGCTGCTGTACAGCGCAAAAACATAATTGGCTTTTGCACCATTACGGCTGTGACATCTGTTCATTCTAATGGTTTTTGTGGCTAAATAACATTCTCAAGCTGCCATGCAGTGCGGCAAAACTGCAATATAACCACAAGCAAACGCGTGTTTAGGTTAATGTTCATTTCCTGCATTAAGATTTTAGTGTCTGCTGTATTGTTCAATAATATTTGATATTATTTTTAATGCGGAAAATTATCAAATAAAGTTGTTGTTTAGCTACTAGTGCAATAATTCTCTGTACGTTTAGTATTTTAGAGTTTTGTGTTGCATAAAAATATATTTTATATGTCATACAACTCAAAGCGTGTTAAAAATTTTTTTTTCTGATATTTGTTAAAAAATCTGGCTCAGGCCACACTAGCGTTTAAGTATTATGAGCTAGTTTTTGTAAAATTAAACAAATTTTCATCTCACGACCATTTAAAGAACCTTCTACATGTATCTGTTCCAATTGTTTGTATTAGTTTTTAAATATGAACTTAATTATTTATTTGTTTTAAGAGCCAATTGAAATGTATTAATTTAAGTCTAAAACTGAAAATTTAAAAAAATATTTGCTGTTTTTTTCAGCTGTCTATATGCCGACGACATTTCGTTGGTGCTACTGCTGATTGTTAAACCTTTAATCAAATATTATTATTTTTTTTTATAATGAGGTTGTATTCAAAATGTTTTCTTCCAAAACTTTATTAGTTATATCTATATTTTTACAATCACATTCAAAGTTATTAAATTCAAAGGTAAATATTTTTATAATTTTTAAAAACAAGTAGTATTGTAACAAGGTACTCCAATACATATGCTCCCCACTAGAGAGTTTAATATTAAACTCTCGAAAATCTTATTCTCTTGGGGATTTTTAATCTACTTTGCAAATTTCTTGAGCTGAAGTTTGAAGTTAAATTCGAAGTTCTATGAAGAATTGTAACTATCTTGGGTTTTCGGTTATCTCATCATTAAACATGTGTGCTGATTTCACTCGGTCTACTGATGAGTTGATTAGCACCAACGAAATGTCGCTGGCATATAGACAGCTGATAGAGACTGCTAATATTTTTTAAAGAGGTTCATTTTTGGACCTAAATTAATATAATAATTTTGTTTGGAATTTCGGGTAGATCTAGATTTGCTCGGAATTTTTAAATTAGTCTATCGAGAAAAATTTTAAGGCGGCATCTTCATGTCATTATCAAATTTTTCGTGCTTTATTTCTCTAGAAACGAAACGTACACTATTACACTAGGTGACAAGTTTGCTGAGCGTGTTCTGGGAACTTTGAATGCTACATTAGCTCGTTAACAGATGAAAGTTGCATGAAACAAATGATGAATTTTGTGCCTCGAATGAAGCCTTTTCTGTTAGTGTAGAGCATATACTCACTTATGAGTGGAAAATAATTTTGGTCTACTTTTTTAAAAGTTTAGATTTGAGCAACCATTTGATGTAACAGAAAACAAAAAACGTATATTGAGCTTTTTGAGCTTAGCGACATCTAGTGGTATTAAAACGAGCTTGTGAAAAATAGCTTACGTTATGGAGTTAACTAGTTTTTACTAATGATCGGAAATAGCTTTTTTGTGCTTGATTTTTGTCCCTTCCTTAAAGTACCCTGAGGCAAACACGATAACATATGAGCAGTAAATACTGTGTTGTCTGTTTGAATCTACTTTGGTACAAATAACGCAGAATGCAGATTTTGTCTAGTAACAGAAACGATATATTTAAGCTCTTGACAGTAATGGATAGGCATTGGGAGCTCGGTTAACATGCAAGTTTAGTACGTGTCCTATTTCAACGATTTTCGAAGCAGTCACAATGACAGGGAGAAAGACGAAAAGGTCTTCCAGCACCTCTGCGCATGTCTTGCCTTGGATTTCTAGACAATTATAAAATTTTCCGTCTTGGTTAACTATACAGGAATAGACTTAACGGCTTATCTACTAACTGCAAGGCAGACCTGACACCACGACTACATACATTTTGGTTTAAAGTACAATTGCATTCAACGAGTAAGTGTAGAGTGGTCCAATTGGAAACCTTTCAACTTTTCTTGAGCGTTCGCATGTTGTACCAATGTTAACCTTTAAAATAAGCAAGCTAATCTTAGCTGCTTAGAGTTTGCTTCCTTTTGTTATTTTTCTTTGTTTACTATCACCTGCTTTCGTTTTTAATTATTTACTACAAATCAACATGATTCTATTTTTTAGGAGAATATTTTTCTTATTAACCTTCTTTACCATACAAAAGCTCAATTCAACGTATAAAACAGTTGAACTATTCGAAAAGCTAAACAATTTCTTTACAATTTGACACGAAAACTTTCTGTGCAAGTTTTACTGCAAACTATGATGGCTACAATATTTTCCTAATTCAGACATATTAAAGATTTAATTCGTGAGCTAATAGCATTTATAAAATGAAATTTTGTGTTTTATGCATTACTATAGCATCAAATTATTATAGTGTTGCAATGCTAAATTTTCATATTGCTTTTCGCTGTATTTTAATATTGTTAAATTATGGGCTTAATTCAAATGTCTCGCTATACCTAGCAAAGATATCGGTCTTAATGAAAGCGGGTTTGTAAGCAACATTTATTATATGCTATCACTTGCTAACCTGCTTCGGTACCACATGATTTTAATTGGTAGGCCTCTTAGCTTCGCTAATTATTCGCTTTTTTCAAATTAGCCTTGAAGTAGGTGCAAAATTTGTTTTTGCCAGAAAACGTTTAATCGATGACACAGTCACATCATCGTAAGCGATGGAAGATGCACTGTCTAGATTGATAACATAAATTTGATTTTAAGTTCACATATGGCTTCTAATATTTATATCACTAGCCCTATGATATAAATATTATAAATAGTGAAACATTTTATTGTTTCCCAGCAAAACTACATTTGACATGAATAAACAATACAAAATGTTCACGCCTTACAAAACTGCCTCACTATAGCATATCATTGGATGCTAATATTCTTGCTTCTAAGCTAGTTTGATGTGATGCCGAATCAGGTTAGTACGAGGTAGCACATAATCTCTGGCTTACAAACCTGCTTCTAGGTAGAGCGATATTTTTGCTGGGTTACTAATGTGAAACGTATCTTTGCTGTGTATTGCTTATCGCTATACTCCGAGTTGCATCTTCAAAGAGAACCCATGAATACATAAATAAAATCTTTGTAAACTGTTTTTGTTTTGAGAAATTGTGCTTGAAGTTGTGTTGACCAAAAAACAACCGTTAATTTCAAATTTAATTTAATTCAAAATTTAATCACGTTTGTTTGATTTTCGCGAGAATTTTGTCGAAAACTACCAGGTGTCCCTATGCAACGTAAAGTAACAATTAGCCGCGAGAGACAGAGGGATGAAATTTGCATAATATATGTATTTACATATGCACCACAATAAAAAATTGTAAAAAAAAACAACAACAACAACTGTAAAACTACCAGGTGTAAGGAACCACCGCCAATTGTAAGGAACCTCCGGTTATTCCGGGTTGAAGCCGGGGTACACTCTGCGGTGTCCAGAGTCTTCCTCTTATTAAAGTGAACGAAACTACCTTGTTTTCTTTTAATTGAATGTGTTCTTTATTTTATGTTCATATGTATAAATATTTATATGTATGTTATGAATAAAGAATACTCCTACCGCTAGCTCCTGGTTCTAATCGTCTGAATGTATATTCAGAAGATTAACTTGCCCTGATAAGAATCCGAGCCCCTATAATTTCCAGATGTAAATCGGAAATTTCTACTTGCTTATAAATTTCCAGATGTAAATCCGAAATTTCTACTTCCCTATAAATTTCCCGATGTAAATCAGAAATTCCTGTTCTTTTCTCTAACTTCCACGGATAGATAATAATCTCACCGTCTTGTCACCTTACCAACAATTTTCTCCTTGTCACGATTCACCAACACTTGTCTCTCGACCTCGTTACAACGTAAAGTAACAACTATAACTCTCGAACCATAAGAGATAGAGAGCCGAAATTCGCACAGTGTATGTATTCTCAGATGCCTTACAACAGCAAATGACGGCAACAACAACCAATCTAAAACTACTAGGTGTCCCCATACAACATAAATTAGCAATTAAACGTAACTCTCAAGCTGAAAGAAACAGAGAGATGAAATTTATACAATATACATACGTATTCAGATATGCCATTCCATACGTACATTACACATACCTACGGAACCCTAAGAGTGCGAGCCAGCCTTGTACTTGACTGTATTTATTTTATTTTAACTTTATTATATTAACATGCAATAGCTTATCTGCTCCTAAAAATTATAAATAATATAGAAAATCTATAACAGTTTGGATTTAATAAGATAACATTCTTTGCTATTGTTAGAGCAACTGTTGTTGTCTTTATCGCCATCATGAATTAAGCCCTATTGGTTTTCTCTGTTGCTTTGAACTTCTTAAGCACAGTGACTGCCCTCTATAGGATTCTATAATATTTTTATATAAACAAAAAGTTATTTGTTCACTTTCCCTTGTGGATGGGTTTTCTTTTTATTACATTTTTTTATTATTTTACCGTCAACAGTAATTTTGTTTATGAGTTACTTGCATCGAGACCATGAAGAATAATGTTGAAAATAAACTTCTTGCCTTAGCCTTTTCATTTCGTTACATAAATACCTTTAGGTGTACGTAGTGTGTCAGTTCCATCGTTTGTTTCCATAAAGGTGGATTTTAAGAAAATTCTTTGAAATTATAAGAGCCCGAATTAGGTAAACAATTGATTTTAGTTTGCATTTCTTATTCTTTGAAATGTTGCCTTGGTTGCTCTTCTACGTTACTGTTCAGGTTGCTGTTTCGAAAATGGCAAAAATTGGGCATACAAATTACTTGATTGCAATAAGTTTTTGTAAATTTTGCAGATGAAGAAGTCGTTATAACTACTTCTTACTTTTTTTCGTTTCATATGCAGCTGGTTTTGCAGAAGCAGATAAATAAAATATTCTAATAAACCTTTGACAGCTCTTTGAACTGTATGTGCAGCATTAGTCAGCCACATTGACTGATTTCAGCCTATCAAATTTGTGATATGTGCTGCCTACATTTAAGTATTCTAACGCAAAACGGCGTAGGAAAATTAATCAGACAGATTTTTTATATTCGCCCAAATGTGGAATTTTGCTTTTTTACATATCGCATTATTTTTGAAATAAATGCAGAAAAATCGAGTTTTTGGAAATATTTAGTTGTTCAAAAATTGTACTTCTTCTGAAATCGTTTATGATTTTGATTTTTATGCGTTTTAAAATCTAATTTGAAACTGCTTTAGTAAAAAGTACTGTTAAAAAATTTTTTAATAACGTAACTGCATTTCCTAAGTGATCGAAACTGGTATAGATTTCCTTTCCATTTTAACTATACGTGAAGAATTTAATGTCATGTTTTCAAAATAATAATCAAATCATTATTTGTAAACTGTACAGCCCAAAATTTTTGGAACGACGTTCCTTAACGCGGTTTGCTGTTAGTGCAAATTAGTAGAAATCGTCACGAAAGCGTGTGAACTGTTTATATGTGTTGGTGTATATGTCGACAATTGTTAGGTGTCTCCGCTGACAGCAGCGGAGATGTTTTCGCTGACAGCAGACACCTATACAGAGCAAAAACTTCCTAATAGATTCAATAAGATTTTCTCTTTGAAACGTTTTTAGGCTGAGGCGGATCCCAGCAGAGAGAAAAGAAGATTTTTCTATGGGTATTTCTTATTATTTCCATGTTGCAAATCTTATTAATAGTCTCAACAAGAAAAACACATAAAACCAAGAAGAAAACTTGTTACTCACGTTCGTTTTTCTAAGTTTCCGATTTGCATGGTACCAAAAAAAAAAATTCTATAGAGAAGAACTTATTGATTCTATTAGGTTTT
This sequence comes from Sturmia bella, assembly GCA_963662145.1. NCBI lineage: Eukaryota > Metazoa > Arthropoda > Insecta > Diptera > Tachinidae > Sturmia > Sturmia bella. The sequence goes on along the minus strand of OY759171.1, from coordinate 28,516,559 downwards.
CTTGTAAATTGTATACAATAAGGATTTCTTATTGATTTTATCAGGTTATCCTATTAATTTTTCCCTATTGGTTTTATTAGTTTCCTATATAAACGCACGTAAATTATCTTTTTAATTTCATTAATTGTTGCTTTTTCAATAAGGTTTTCCCATTTAAAATAATAAGGAATCATTCTTGAAAAAAAATAGAGATATCTTATTGATTTTGTTCTACTTTATTAGGTGCTTTTTTTTCTGTATATCAATAAATATTAATTAGTTTTAAAAATGGACGCTACCAGTTTATAGATGTCGCTAAAGTAAAGCATGTCACAACAATAAACAGCAATATTGAAAAATTTTCTTCGTTTTGTAGCAGATTGACAAAAAAAATTCTGCATATGTCAATAGTAAAAAAAATAAAACGTTCCAAAAAAAGGTTAAGAAGCATATAAAATTTAAAAATTTCAAATACAACACAAAATAAAACATACAGATTTCATCTTGTATTACATTCGAAGATGAAGAAAAGACGTAAGGAACTTCGTTCCTAACCGGGTTCCCCCTACCGCATTTCTTTTTTTTTTCACAATGGTAGTTGAAGCGGAGAAGGACTGTGTGAGCCAAATGTTTTTGTTATTTTTCACAATTAGTGGTTACTTTCGGAATGTTTTCACTCAGACTTAACAATCGTTTCAGTTAAGTATTTAGACTTGTTAAGTATTTAGATTTTAAAATTAAAGCTTTTCATGATCAATTTGATACAAATAACAGATTGTTATCTTTACACTATGAATAGAATAAAAAGTTAAACTTTTATAACAGTTGCTGACAAACACAATTTTTGTTCATCAGCTGCCAGCGTCGAAACCAAAAGACCGTCACACGAAACATATACTCATACAGAATAGTTTATATAAATTAAAGTAGAACATTCAAATAATCTGTATGTGTCAGCTTCTTTGTTGTCGTTGATTGTAAAATGTCTACTGCATTTGTGGAGCATGTGTCTAAAACGTTTTAACCTACTTAATACGAACGGCTACAAAGTAGATGGCAACGATAAATTCAACATATAATCTATGTGACAATAGGAAGTCAGTCTCAGTTTACTTTAAATTTGTAAAAGAAAGTATTTTGTGTTAAGCAAACAGATTATTGTATTTATTAGATATTGTTTTACATAATTCAGCGATTGAATGTATAAACCGAATTGTATCGCTTATCTCTGTATTTGGAGGGACCATAAAGCAGCCGATACAAAAGTGAGAATTAGAAATATTCAAAAAAAGTTTTGCAACTCTTACTTTTCTTTTCCACTTATGGAATGAGTAGTTAAGTTTCAAACATTATTTTAAGAATTTTACGAGTCTACTGATGAGTTGATTAGCATCAACAAAATGTCGGCGGCATATAGACGGCTGAAAAAGACAGAAAACATTTGTAAGATATATTTTTAGACCTGAATTATTTATATTATTGTTAAATGTATTTTTCATAATTTTTTAATTTATTCCATATAATATTCATGGTTGATGTTATAAAACAAGGCAAAGAAAACATTAAAGAAATTTAGGTAGGGAGCAATTAGCTGTTCCAGAGCTACGACACTTCTTATCAGCACACGTCCTTGAAGTCAGTGGCTTATGCTTCCAAAGCGACACTCTTGCTGATGAGATGAACGTTGGCTTCAAAACAGCTAGATATAGAAAAAGTTTGAATAATGAAAATTAATTAATTTAAAATCAACAAAAATTAATGAAACTTCTTTACAAGCATTTATCAATATTCCATTTGTCGATAACAAAATATGAAAAAAAAAATTATAAAACAATACAAATTTACTTAACTAATATTGATTTGAAAGTGACCAACCAAGGGTTGAACTTGAGCCTGAAAAGGTAATTTAATTTAATACAAATCTTTTTTAAAGTTATCGATAACTTACTCGCCGTGAAAATTTTTAACCAAAAATTGTCAAATATGTCGATAGCATAAATTTTTTATATGAACTTTATCCATAACAAAACATTTCTATGAAACATTTTAAATAGAAATTTCGGTCGAAGACAAAATTGTTTTAATAAAAAAATACAAAATTTATCTTTCTCCACACTAACACTTGCTTCGGTGAGACATCTGTGAGACATGGAGTGAATTGATGGCAGGAGCAAAATAGACATGAGATGAATTTCTAATATTTTACGCTAAAATTGATGTTGGCTTTATGTTGTCAGTTGTTGATGTCATGGTTTCCTGCAGTGCTGTATATTTTTAAGCTAAAAGGTTGAGGCCAAATGTTTGTTTGGATATCAACCACTAACTACGTATGTATGTGCACGAGTTCTTATTACATAAAGTGTTTGACGGCATCACAATGTTGGAGATGGAAAAATGTTAGTTTTTTTTTATTAAATTGATGTGGCAAATATTTCTCTCAGAGACAAAAGTTTTCCTTAACTACTGCAAAATACTAAATTTACAGACGTTAACCATATGACTTTAGTCAACTACCGCGTTACTTGACAGAGCTCTAAATAAAAACCATTTACTACAATATGATATGTTGAACACTAAAATACTGATAACGTATAAAAAACTATTATGGCTTAGCAATCTAAATGCTCGGAACACAACTGGGACGAACGACGAATTTTTCACCGCGAGATTTTTGAATGAAGATGCGACTTAATCGTGCATCTCAAATTTAGCTTTAAGTATAAAAACAAACATACAAATTTAAAGTGCTAATGTTATTTGTTTTACATTTCACTATATGAATCAAATAATTTCATTGATAAAACAAGAACTTTACCCAAAATTAAATTTGTTTTCTTACCCCATATGGAATTCTCTAGTGTACAGTGTACACATTCTAGAAATTAATTATAAATACAAACATAAGAAAGAAGCTATGAAAACCGATATCTATTACTGTGTTTGTATCAATGTAGGATTTTATTTATAAATAAACATATACATTTATTAAATTAATACATGCTATAAGCAGTGATTTCCTTTAACTTTTTGTATGCTCTAGTCTCATCTTTCACAGTATAGTACCTTACGCAGTTCAGTTGTAAATATAATTTTCTTCTTAAGTATGTAATTTTATCATCTATGTGGGCAAGGATATGGTAAAACATGACTGATGCTGCAACAAGGTCAAGTATTTCTTTAAAGCATGAAAGCAAATAGCATCAAGTATAAGTTGAGGTAGAAGAAATTTGACCTATTGTGCATAAAATAAAATTCCAACGCAGAAAAAAGGCATCCTGGCACCCAGAAGACTTAAATGATATGCACCTTCAGAGAAATTTTAGCGCTTCTAAAAAGGTCATGATGGTGCGTAAAATTAAGTTTTATTTATGCTTATAAATTATATTTTCTTCGACATAAGTTATCTTTTTTACTGAATTAATATAGTTATCTATGTAAGTTTCTAATTCCTGTTGTTTTAGTATAAGTATTTTGATGTTTGGCCTACTGCCAAATTGCAAACCTAATTAGTTTTTTTTGAAAATTAACAAAAGAAAAATTTTGAACTGAATTTACTACTATTTTGTAATGAGTTAATAAAACTATAAACAAAGTCATTTCCACAGCATTTTAAGAAATTTTTATAACAAAAAACAAGGAACAAATTACCAATTGTCAGTTTCTATAGCGTAAATAGCGCTCAAGTTATCAGAACATTATTGATGTCTCTCCTCCAACCGAATAAACACATCGATAAATAAAACTTTTTAACTGGTATTAAGTTTAGGCATTTATTTACATTTTAGTCGATTAATTGTATCGCCAATATTTACAGGTGATTGTGTGTGGGTGTGCATAATCTACATAAATTGTAACGACCGACTAGACAGTTGATTTATTGGATGATTATGTGTCCGTTGCTGGAAGGCGTATGAGGCGTATTTTTATTTATTGTCTGTTTGAGTATTTTGAAATTAATCATACGCCACAGAGACTTATATTATAAGAGGGTGTAATGGAGTTCTTCTACTGTAATAGATAAATAATGAAAAAAGAGTATATAGGTTTAAGTACATACATGTTTTTATTTGCTATAAACGATAAATACCATCAACATTATTATGAATGTGGTTTGAATTAGGTGGCTGGTTTTTCTTCTCTTCTTAAAATTTATTATTTTTCAAGCTACTATTTAGCATTATGAAGCTTTGCCTTTTTCTGCCGTAATAGCACTGAAAGCTTACGGGTATAATGGTGTTCATAGAAAAAAACAGTTTCGAAATAGGTTTCTCCGAAGTTTTTGTGTACAACTTGTGAATATCTGATAAAATATAATTTTTGAAAAATTATGAAATCCATACCACCAATAAATATGTATTAAATATATTCTCTCAATTTCGCATTATCGTATTTTTCCGCAAAAAGTTAACACATTGTACGTTAAATAATTCACGTCTTGAGTAGAATTCATGACTTGAGTTTTTTTATTTATTCATATTCAGCTTAACTGGACTTTGTCTTCACAATCAACCAGAACTCTGAAGTTACCCTAAATCACTGCCAATTTGATTGCATTAAAAAACTATAAACTTTTGAAATATGTAGTGTCGGTAGCTTATACCATCCTGCATGCACTACATACATAGCGTTTTTTACAAGTTTGCCTCCAAAAGGTAAGGATTAGATTTTTTGTTGTGGAAATGCCCACAGCCGTTTATATGCCCTCGAGGTTTCGTTTATGTTAATCCACGAAATAAATGTTTCTTATTCTCATTTTGTTCATGCGAACTAGGGAATAAGTAGTTTGGCTTCCAATATGTTTTTTTTAGTTTTTTCGGGTCTACCGGCGACTTGATAAGCATCAGCGAAAAGGTGGAGACATAAAGGCAGCTGAAAAAGACAGAAGCCACAAATTAGGGCTACCTTTGGATCTAAAATAATATTTTTTGATTGGTTTTTATAGCAAATAAATAACGAAATTAATTTTTGCATATTCAAGTATACTTTTTGATACTTTCAGCAATACAAATCGTAGTCACCAAAGGCTACTTGTTGTAAAGATGTTGTATAAAAAGTAAAAATGTGTCAGCACTATAAAATGCTTTCTTTGTTAAGGGATTGCTGGAACCAGAGCTGTTAAATTTTGATAACTGTTACTAATCAATTAGATTCTTTTTCAAATCCTTTTTTATTAGTAATTTGTTATTAATATCAAATAGCCATTATTACTTTTGATAATTTAAAAAAATAGAAAATAATCAAAAACGATATAATGATTCTTCCTCCTAAAAACGTATGTATGCAATTGCGACAGGGATGAAATTGAATAAAAGAATTATAGAAATAGTTAAATTGTATTCAACAAATTTTATTCTCGAATGCTTAATAAATGTCATGTTGTAAATGCAAATATATAACTTTAATATAATCGCGAAAATTCACCAAAAATTTCCACCTCACAAAAAATATATTTAAGCAAATGAATGCGGCAAGCCCTCACGAGCGATTTTAAATAAATTTTTGAAAGTTTTGCGGTTTTGCTCCAGTTGGGCTGCTGGCCACTGAATCATTTTGTGGCATTTTTATTAAATTTTTTGTGTTTTTTTGCGAATTTCTGCGCTCTTGGTCTAGCTGTGTTACTTGCAACTGTTTACATTATTTCTATTATGAAGGTAGCAAATGCTTAATCAACTATTTCAAGTATTAAATAAAAAGTACATTCATTAATTTTTATTACTGAAAAGGCTAATTTTGCATAAAATTACATTTTGTTTTCACTTTGCATGACATTTATGAGGAATAAAATGAACTAGATTCTTACTGAAATGAAATGAAAATATGTGAGAAAAAAGAAAGAAGTCAGACTACCACTAGCTCTTTTTGATTTATTTTTAAGTAATCTAATGTTGTCCCTACTATTTCTCAATTTTTTGACATTAAGCTAATAAAATATTTGGAAAATCTAAAGTTATCATATTACAATCAATTATTTTACCCTTATAGCAAAACTAATCTCCTTAACAGCCACGGTTTGGAAATTTCTGATTCTCATTGTATTTATGAGAATTAGGGAATAAACAGTAGGGTTTCAAACATTTTGTTAAGTTTTTTCGAGTCTACGGACAAATTGATTAGCATCAGCGAAATGTCGATGGCATATAGACAGAAAATATTGGTTAAGTCTATTTTGAGATCTAAAGTAATACATATCAATTTACTTTTATAGCAATTAAATAATTGAATTCCTTTTTTGAAAAATATTTTTCATATTTAAAAATGTAACCACTCTTGCTGGTTTTGACTATTGAGTATTCAAAAACAAGTACTAGCACTTAAGTTTCAATAATCCTTTTTAACATACCCGAGAACATTTTGGTAATAAGCATTAATGCTTTTTATCACATGGGCTTATAAAAAAACTGTTAAAAACTTCAAATTGTTCAATATAATTTGTTCCTAACTATCTTGATAATTTTTGGAAAAGTTGCAGGATACCTTTTTTTATTTTAGAAGGAGATCTTCGAAAGAAGATAATAGCTAAAAACTCAAACAAGATAAAATTGGCTAAGGTGGATTGGTTAAATGGGTAACAAAGTTTTTTTCTATAACCTCAATTTGTTTAAGAATATTGCTAAATTGAAAAATATTTTATTTAGTTTGTGTGGCTAAAGCGAAAATTGAGAATTAAATGCAGTTCACTCATGACTGCCGCAGAAAATAGGCATTTTTTTTTTTTTTGATAATTCAATGCTAGAGCTTCAAATAACATTATTTTGATGTTCCACAAATAGTAGTTAGCCTTTCTAACAAACTTCTACCGATAAAGGTTATTATATTAGATAGTTTTTCCCCATTCTGTTCACATTCACTTTTATAAGATTCTACGTTTTGATAAATTCGCAGATAGAGGCTTTTCCAGCGTTTCCAGATGACATTGAACTATGGGTTAATAAAATTTATTAAAACAATATTTTTAAAAACAAGAAAGGTCTCAAGCTAGAGAATTGAAACGCAAATAATCATAAAATTGGACGTTATAAGCAGGACCACAAAATATTATTGTTTTACAAACGGTATTTATAAAACATAAAACGTTGTTCAAACACATTTTATTGCAAATTTTTCATTTCAAATATCTCATGCCTTATGAATAAAGTGAATTTAAAATTTTTGATTTTATAATCGCTCATTTATTTTAATATTTGTAAACATAAATATGCCAAAGATGAGCACATATTTTAAAAAATTTAACTGATCTACTAGTGTATTGGCATTTTATAAGCCAAGCGCAATTATCGCTGTATTGATTTTATGCTGCTTCTGATACTGGAACTTATGCCTCGCATAACGTTCACAGTTCGAAAATTGAAAAAATTCCAACAAATTTTTTTTTTTAACATCCTGTTAATGCAATATTTGCTTGAAGTAATTTCTGAGTTTTTTAGTTTTGCTTGTTTTGTAGTCCCATCAAGCAACTCTAATCTAACAAACTTCAAAACAACAATTACTGTCTTGGAGAATTACTATTGACAGAAAAATTCTTGATGCTTGACTTTCGTTGCTGTTTAGTTTCTACATCCCCAATGTTTTGTATTTTTGCTCATCCCATTTAACTTCATTTTGAGTTTTATTGAAAACGTAATGCTTTTAGTCTTTCTTTATTAATTATTTCTGGTAGGACATTAGAAGCAAGGGACAAACAAAACACAAACAACGTGGAAAAAAATTAAATACAAGGGAAGAGGGAGAGAGAAATAAGTAAACAAATATCATACTAATGCTTAATAGTAAAATTAACGCCATCAGAAGAAGCAGATTTTACAGAAATATATTTTTTCCTTTTACACCCTTCATAACAAGTTTGTGACCCCGTTTATAATATCTAAAATTTCCATTTCTAACCGAATAAAGTATATACATATCTCTTGGTTCAGCATTATTACTAAAATTGTTTAAGTGATGTCCATCCGCCTGTAGGGTATTGAAATCAAGTTTCTAAGAAACAACTCGAGGTAAAAAAAGAGGTTTGTGATTTATAAAGGGTCCGCCAAATAACTTTTTTTCATTTTTTGAAAATGTCTCAACTCCTGAATTGGACTTTGCATGGCGTCATACCAAGGTCTCTATGCAAAATTCGTCTAAATTATATCTCCAAATGTTTAGTTGTTGATGGCGCTTCACTCACATTTTCTGCCACAGCAGCAATATTCTCGGGTGTACGCACTATTTGTGGCTTTTCACGCCTTGGTTTATCGATGAGGATGCCAGTTCCTTTCACTTTTTTCACAAGATAATTGTTGTGAGTTAATAATAACAATAACAACAACAACAAGCGAAAGTTGACCAACAGCACAATTGGCTAATCGTACAACACCAACAGAGCCAAGTGTGGAAATAGGTCAACAGTACAATGAACTGGTATTGCAGCCTATGCAATAATCAGAATTAATTGTCACAACAGTGATTTATGCTGACGGTATGATTATGAACAACGGGCAAAACAACAGTAGCAGCAACGGCAAACAGCAGCACGGACAGAGACCCATTACAATTAGTTCGTATAAATAGAGTTAAATTTTTAGAATAAGATAAGATTTGATTGATGCCAATAAAACACAAAGGTAACATAACAAAACGAATTTCAGTAATTTCTTCACATAATGCAAAAAGAGCCCGCCATACACCAAGCACAGGGTCCCTGAACGGCTCACATAATAAATAAACTAATAACCAAATAAGGAATTGCCTGCGATCTCCACGGAGCCCTCCAGACAGTATAACAGAAATAAAGAGTATCCTGCTATTCCTAAGGGACCCTCCAGGTTAATTCTGAATAAATTATAAGTTAATAAAATAAAATATAACATAACGAACATACGAAGCTGACGGTGTTTCTCTTCTTCCAAAATCCGTAGGCAATTTTCGCACACAGTCTGCAACATTACCATGATTTCCAAAGTAGTGGCGCAATATTTCCCAGCTTGTACATTTTTTTTTTTTTCACAAAAAAGTGGATGCCATAAGAACTAACAGGTACCTGAAATTGAAGTTCCAACCCATCGACAGACATCTGCTCTATTACACTGTACATTTACTAGGGGTTTGACCACAATTTTGTTTTGTTAAATACTTTTCTAAAGAGTAACCGTCTAATTGATGAAAATTTTAACAGGTTTATAAAGCTCTTATTTGACAGATTTTCCATACAAATATCTCAAATAGCAGTCTTATAAGCCTGTTATAGTTTTTATGAATTAGGGGGTATATGCATAAGGTTTGGCATTGTTGAATACAGCTTTCTTGCTTGTTTATTAAAATTTTTATTAATGTTCCTCTTGAATGTGGACAAAATTTTGATTTGGTCTGAAAGATGACAAGCAATTAGTTATGAGTTATCTATCAATGTATGATAATCAATGTCATAAAAAATACAGACTCATTTTGCAACAATTAATAATAAATTATTTAGCAGCATGCAAAATCGACATTTTTGCTAAGGTGCTGTTAATATGATGACAAGAGCTAAGGGAATAACTACAGAAATTGTTTAAAACCAAATCAACTCTACTTTCGAATACACAAGCAGACAATGCGCCAGTCATTGATACAATCACGTATCAGTGTTTATTATTACCAGCACTCATTTGTGATTGATTATTGATTTGTATTTTATTTGATTTAAACAACTGGAATCGAGTTTACTTGCAGCTGTTGTTGTTTGGCAACATGATTTTGCACACAAACACACACACGAAAATCCACAGGAACAACACAAACACATACATACTTGCATACATAGATGAAACATTAACACTTGTATTTTTTCTGCATTTCAGGAATAGTTGCATGATGAAATCGTCCATAAAATCATTTATAAATGTATAAATAATCTAATAATTTCAATCTACTTGTTTGGTTCGTTGCTGAGTGATGTGGGAGTTTTGCTTTTCTATTTGTGTTGTGGTTTCTGTTCATTTGGTTGTTCAGATTTTGTGTAGAAAACGAAAAAATATTTATGGTTTAAGGTTTCCTACTAACAGAGTAAGCATGAAATAATTGATTCTTTTATTGTAGAACAGAACGCGCAGAGTCGGAGATTGGTCGACAAATAGGGGATTTTCGTTGTGATTGGGATAAAAGATGATGGAAATCCCTGTTGAATTTTTTTAGTAAACATTATGTCTTTCACAATGAAGTTTTGGAAATGTTATAGCGTTAAAAGACATTGCATCTATGCTCCATTCGAACAAAGTGCAAATTTGTATCACAAACATTGAAAATAAAAAAAAATACAACCATGCAGGGGCAGGATATTTTAGGTTTGAAATTTGTTAATAGGATGCAGTGAAACCCTTAAAACTCTTGCTTTATCTAAAAACAATTTTTTTTATTTAAAATTAATACACACATTTCAAATTCTTTTTTTTTTTAACAATTTAGTGCTGTTTTTCTAAAACGTATATAAATTTTGCATTCGTATATTTGTACTGAAAACAAAAACAAATTTTCATAACTTTTTATTGTTTTGTATATAAATTCTAGAATGAATGAAAAATTCAAGAGCTGCTCGCTTAACAAAGATATTTAATACTGTTACGTTTTTACATTTTAAAAACGTTTCTCGTAGATTCTTTAAGTGTAACAAAGTTAAAACACTCACGTCTTCAGTTTACAGTAATCAACAGTTCAACACTTTATTTTCTTTAACACACTGTACTTGTTAACACATTACTAAGAACAACACTTTTACTTATTCACTTTTTATTAATTAAGACACTTTACACGTTAGCGCAGCTAAAAATCAACTGAACTGCCTCAGCGTTAAGCTCAGCTGCTTTTATACCTCTCGGTGATCATTACTCGAATAGTCTAGAAGTTTACAGAAGCTGATCACGCCACCTCGCACTAAAACTAATAATGAACAAAAGATATACACACATACCGACATACATATACGCGGCAGTGAAACTTAAGCATATGAGCAGCGCATATACATGCACACACGAATATTGTATCGTGCGGTGGTGGTTTCTTTTATTTCGCTGTCGTGCCTAGCTCACTTATATTGATACATGACAGTCATAATTGTGTTTAATTTTTAAGACTCCGAACTCATAGAATGAAAATGGAATCATTTTATTGCTACTCCGCTGCAGATGCTGCCTGCTCTTAACGCTTAGGACGTAAGTCTACATATGTAAGATAGTCTTCAATAATAGCCCTGAAGGAAATGTCAGTAGAAAAACTCTAGTGATATACTATTGACATGGTCATCAGTACTAGTGACATATTATACCTCATACAATGATTTTTTCTGTTGACATTCAACATGTGCTTGTCATTGCAAATCAGCTACTGACGAAGGAACTAGTGACTAGGTGGTTCTAATGCGACTATATGCCGATCATAGTACTTTGGTTCTCTATAGACATTGTCGCCACCTTAAACGAAATGTCAGTAGAGAAACTCAATTGAAAAATCAAGACATAAAACAACAATGTTGTCAACTCAATGTTTTCTTTCCAAATATAAAAAAATTTTTATTTCACGATTTTGGTGGGCTTACAAATTTCAACAACCCCAACACTGTTCATAAAACAAAAAAACTGGAGACACTCTGTTGACAATTTGATAAAAAAAAAAAAAAAAGTCACCAATATATGCGAAAAATGTGGCGACTTGGAGCCACTTGACTCTAGGTTTCCTTCAGGAAGCTTAGGGCTACATACCCACACACACACAAAAGTTTTACTTAATATCAAGGGTTCTGAAGGAGCGCACACTATCCACCTGCTATAAATCTATTTGGAATAATTTTATTTCATTTTTAAGGTCGATACGCAGGTCTTAAAGGAATTTACGCTTCCTTAAGAACTATAATTAAAAAATCTTCACGAAATGTAATTGGAATTTTTTACTATTACTATATTTTAACTATTAGAGGAGCCTGTTGTCTAACAACTCATATGATATTTAATATGTATACATATATTTGGCTGGGAAATTTTTGATATTTTACATTTATTGCAGCTAAGAAATTAATAAAATGGGTCAACTGATTTTTAAAGAATATTTACAAGATGAAGGGATATGATTTATCATTTACAACAAACTTATCGCCATAAAGGTACAAAATTATTCAACAATGAACTTAATTATTTATTCGCTAGAAAAGCCAATTGAAATTTATTACTTTAGGTCTAAAAAAAAAATAGACCTTAATGCTTTCTGTCTTTTTTTCAGCCGTCTATATGCCGCCGGCATTTCGTTGCTGCTAAACAACTCATCAGTAGACTTGAAAAATCTAAAAAAAGTATGTTTGAAGCCCAAAATTATTCCAAAATTCTCATGAACAAAATGAGAATTAGAAATGTTCCAACAAACTTTTTATACACAAAAGCATTTTATGTCTTGCAACACTTTTACTTTTTATAGCACTTCCTTACAACAGGTGACCTTTGGTTACCAACAACTTGTATTCTTGAAAGTATCAAAAAGTAAAAGTTTTTGAATATTCAACAATGAACTTAATTATTTATTCGCTATAAGAGCCAATTGAAATTTATTACTTTAGGTCTAAAAAATAGACCTTAATTATTTTACCATATGGAGATAATTGTTTTTTTTCAAAGGTGAATTTCCTTAAGATCTTCGTACCGACATTTATGTTCAAAATATTTAGATTCAGCGTACTGTGCAGCGCAAGGCAAAATATCTTTTAGTCCTGTATGAAATCGTTTATTCACAAATTAATCATTCAGCTGAGTGTTTGTATTCACCATGCAGCAATTTGTTGTCTTTTGAGTAATGGAAATCATATAATTTTTAACTGATGTGTTTTTGCAGTGCATTATATTCAATGTAGTATATATATACATATGTAGGTACCTATGTAAATCGTTTGTTAATGTATATAAAAAGCGATGAATAGCACTAATGCTGTAAAATAAGTACAACCATGTAACTAATTAGTAATTTTGTTGCACAGTAATTAACTTTACTATATAGACATTTTTCAATTAATATATTTTATTTCATATTTACTATAAAGTCATGCCGCTTGTCGAGTTGCTTCATGCAGCGTGTAATAATGAAGTTGTAGTTTAAAATTATTGCAATGGAAATATGACACAAATGAATTAAATTGAAATTGTAAGCATTTAAGTGAAAGCACGTCATTTTCAATGCTAAGGAAAGCACAAAAATTAACTATAGATGGAGTGTGAAATGAATGTAATTAATTGTAATTCATGAATGTTTTATTTAATGCAGATCACAGACATTGAAATTTAAGGATGCTGTTAAAGCTGTTGAACTATGACAAACAAAGTTTAAATAATCAAATGGAAATAGTAAAATGCCGTTGAGGTCAATTTTGATTTACTTTGCTTGCTTAGTTCATATACCTATCAAAGACATCTGGACCAGAGATATACGCAAAAGCAGGATGTGTGGTTGCATAGGCTGCATATAAAATAGCAAAAATAATAAAAATTTAAGTGCTAAAGGGTACTGCCATAAAAGAAACTGTGGTAACTTTTAAACCAAATGATATAGAGACTTTTAATTTGGACAGGATATGCAACTGCCAGTTCTATACCACAACTTGTAACAAATCGGACAAAAAAAGTAAAAAATTATGTTGTTCTATACAAGGGAACACAATATAATATGAAAAATAGCTCTAACTTTCGAATTGTAAGAGATAGAGGTATGAAATTTTCTGAACATGTGAAGTTGCAAGGCCCATACAACAACAAATACCAGAAATAACAAAATGCATAAATTTATCTGTTAACTTATACCTGGGGAAGCCTTAAGTCTAAAAACTTTTTGTATATTATTATTAACCGCAAAATATGGAGTTATGAAATTTTAACAGTATAGAAACAAAAAAAGCTATAAGTAAAAGGCGAACTTCATACAAAAACCTGCGACTTTGTGGGTGTTCCGTGCTCACACAGTGAACATAAAACCTTTCTATCAGACTCTTCTGTCCATACATCGGTCCAAAACAGGCCCTATTCTCCCAAACGGTAAGAGCTAGAGATTTAGCTTAGTAGCTTTAACGAAATTTCGACTGCGTGAAGACGGTTGAAAGGGAACACAAGCATATAATAAGGCTTAGTTTTAGACCCAAAATAAAATATTTCAATCGACTCTTTAAACAAAAAAATAATTAGTTTCATTTTGTAATATTCAAACTAACTCGTTGTTGGAGACTGTGCAGGAAAGGAAAAGTGTTGTGTGACCATAAAATTGTTTTTTTTTTACTAAAGGTTTGCTTTAAACCTTTATGATTCTCATTGTGCTTACGAGAATAACAGAATATGTAGTCTAAATAGTCTTAAGTTTTTTAAAGTCTACTGCCGAGTTGAGTACCATCAGCGAAATGTCCGTTGCATATTGTAATTGCAATTTAATTTAATTTCATAAATGTTTCTAAGTTTTTTTTTTTAATGTAATAATACTTTTAATTCCTCTATGTGTTCAAGTGATTTCAATTTAAGAAATATATTTAGACAACATTTTATTTAACTGCCAGAAAGTTTACCAGGGAAGGCAATTAAAGCTTTTCATGTAAAATAAATGCCAGGGGTTAAAGAGATGTCACTAGATAAAATGAAAAAATACTATATTTTCTTTCTTCCTCGTATTTTCCAAAGATGCTTTTCTTATATTTTTTTATTCAAGGGCTATTTTGCCTCAAGATTTTTATGAGTCTAGATACGATAATTATTAAATGAAAAAGAAACAATACTCTGCCAACACCAGAGCCAACTAACCGCATTGAGCCCCAAGAGAACTCAAATGTTTTACAAACACTCTCAAGTGGCAAGAGATGAACCAGCAGTGTAGTTAATTGAATTACTTAAAATAACACAAGATTAAATGATAAGTTGGTGAATCTGTTACTTTTGCAATAACAGTAGAGGCCAAGACGAACAAAAGGGAGATTACATTTTCAAGATAGAAAAAGGATTTAGCTAAGAAAGTGTATCAGTAAGCCATGATGTTATACATCAGACCAAACCTGTCTATTTCGCTTAATTTCTCATATGAAATTGTTTAACATACCGATAGTTAATTTGGTATTTTTGAAATTTTGAATATGATATTTTTTCTTCAAATTGTTCATAGTTTTCAATATCGCTCCATATATATTGAAGATATAGCTCAAACCAATTTTAAAAAAAAAGGTCTACAAGGAAAGTATTTTGGAGCCACACTCTAATACGAACGGAAAGCGGAACGGCTTCTTCCGCTTGGTTTTACGCTGAAATGCTATACCTGATCCAAAGTGGAAACGATACATAAAAACAATTTTACTTTTGTTATTCTTGTTTTTTTTAATCACAACTATTTCTAACAATACTATTAAGTGCCATGTGAAAATTGCAATTTCTAATTGTCCCCCCACATACTCGGTATGCTCCACACAAATTGTATGTACGTGAGAGTTTCATGAAAAAAAAAAACGTTAAAGCGCTTTCCACTTTTGTTGAAAATGTTGGTTAAGTTACGTTCACATGGTTCACATTTTTGAGTGCAGACATCAATCATTTCTTTTCTGCAGTCTGAACACAAAATAACTTTGGGCCTCAAATGAAATAACAGCTGGCTTTGAAGATATAAAACTAGTTTATTAATTTGTTTTTAGTTTTATTTATTCGTTTGTATTGTGACACGACATAACCAAATCAGCTGATTCATTTATATTATTTTTTTCGACATTTTTGAATCGTTCTTATTTTTGAATCGTTTGTATAGTTTAATAATTTTTTAAAACTATGTAAAATAAAATTTAAAATGCGAGACTGACGCGCACAGCAAGGGTTCCGTAGTGACGTGCACGTTCTAGATAAAGGGTAACCCTGGTGCACAACTTAGTTTAAAATTTTTCACAGATTTGAATAGCTGTTGTTGTAGAGGTCAGACTACAACACCGTGCACCGTGTAAATTTAAAACATCATATATGGTGTAAATATGTGTAGTTACCAACAAGCCCAACAATCTACAATTTTCTAAGCAGAATACTACACACATATGTATGTAGATATAAAGGCCAAAGTCATAAATAACAAAACTAATGACTCAAAAGAGAAAAAAATATTCTGCCACATCAAAAAATGCAAATATTTGTTAAAAGCATTGTTAATCTTCGTTTAGTAAAGTAAAACCAAATACACAAAAAACAAAAAAAAAAAAAAATAAAAAACCTAAAAATCTTTCATTTATAAATAAATATATACATGTGCATGCAAATATGCTTGCAGCAATTTGAGTTTGTAACCAGACGGTTTTAAATAATCAATATTTTATTTTCAAATATTTGGCAAATGGCGTATTGGTTTGGCAATCGCGCATGGAAATAGTTAGTGAATATTTCCTTTGGGATATAAAATTTATTTGCAAATATTAAAAATAAAAATTAATTACTTCACACAAAATGTGTTGAAAGTTTTTATTTATCACTTCCAAAAGAATGTTTCGCGACGAGTGGCAATGATTTGAATAAAAAACATATTTAAGTAAACATTTTGTAAAAATGGATTTAACGTTTTCGATTTAACAGTGATGTGAAAACTAGTAGTTTAATCAAATCTGCTACTTTAACCAAATATGCAACCGAGCTTACTATCAAGAGTCAGAACCGCTAATATTGTAATATTATAAATTTTTTATTTTTATTTTTTAAAACAAAAAGTTCTTCTAATAACAAGAGGTGATTACTACTTTGTTTTTTTCCGAATTTATCTGAATACAATTTTTTATAAAAATATTTAAGCTAAAATTGTCCTACCGAGATGTTAATCTTTCCTTATATTTTGGATATATTTAATTTGTTTAAGATACTAGGTAATGGAAAGTTTTTTAAATTACACCTGTGTACCTGTACTCGTATCTAACCTAAGACCATCGGCACGAACAGCTAAGCAGGTTATATAAAAGAGCAAATTCGTAAAATTGAACAGGTAATTGCGATAGAATCTAGTTACATTTTTTTATGTAAAACTTTCAAAGCCCTTTTAATTATCACTGTTCCTTTTCTGAAAAACACAATTATTCAATTTTAAATAATGGTATGGTTACGATTTCACCAAGTCATTTAAAGTTAAAGTCGTTTCGCAAAACTTTTGATATCTTTCAATATACATATACACGATAGATATGTACATATAAGTTAACGTTAATTTTTTATAGACTAGACCATTAACTGAGGTTCTTGCCTTCACAATTTTCCTATTTTTACAACATTTATGTTGCTCTATTACGAATTTGTTTTAAGTTCTGTCATCAAAACAAGCCGATTTTATGGCACAAACTTTTATTTACTTCTTCAACATGTTGTTTTTTATGCTTTTAGTTTTCTTGTTTTGGTTGTTGCTAATTACCCCAGCAATATGATGACAGCATAAAATTTAACGCCATAATAAACATCACCATCATCATTATCATAAGCAAAAGGAATACGAGTGCTTGCAGAAGCAACAGGATCAAGTGCTGCTTAAGAAACACATTTTTTTGTGTCATTTTGAAATATTAAAAAAGTGTTACAACCTGGCACTTTCTTTTTCTGCAGAACTTCAGTGAAAAGAGAAAGTTCGAAAGTGCAAAAAAATTATTATTATTTTAGTATTTTTATATTCTATATTTGTTTTCCTGTTAAAATTTATTCAAGTATCAACACATTTTGCGAGTTAAATATTTTTAAAGAAAATCCATCATTAAATGAGTAGAGAAACATCGAGAACAAAGTACTTGTCTAAAAGCACTCTTTTTTGCGAACACACAGCTTGTGTTATTAATTTTATGTACGAGTTTCATTTCATCAAGCCCTAACCGCAAAAATAGTATAACGGGAAGATCACTAGTTTTGCAATAGCAGTAGACTTTAATCTGCCTTTTTACTGTTTTTTTCTGTATACTAATAAAAGCGTAATGGAATACCAGCATAACGAGGGGTGCCTTTTTTCGAGATTGTGCAGCCCTTGTGTTGCAATCTGGCAACTGACAGCTCTATCCTAAGGTTGAGGACATTTTTGATATACGTACTTAGATCGTTGCAACATACCAGTGCTGTTTGTGTTGTTTATAGCAACTTAAAAGATTCATCTCGGCCCAAAAGGAAATAAATAGTGAATATTTTCATGCGATTGGCTTTTACATTTTTTGACGTGTTTTAACTCAGCGTATGGATGAACTCAGTTCAATTTTTGGCGATAAAACTTCATTAAGGAGTTTCATTCACAAGCAGTGCTGGTGAATTCAATCCTGGTCTTACTCCACTCCAAAACGAATTTCGCGAATTTCATCAACATTTAATAGCTTAGAAAACCATTGATGATGTGCTCGAACTGTTATTCCGAGATGGTCAGACCTATCGTAACATAGATCAGCATGCAGTCAATATTGCGTAAAAATTTGACTGCGAAATGAATTTATTCACGTGGATAGGACACAATTTAGCAATCGCTGAAAAAAAAGGCTGATGTCGATTAGTCGAAAGAAATGTTAAAAAAATACGATCGCAGTGGTTCAAAACACGTCTATGTCATTATGACAGGGGATGACTGGTTGTTTATTTACTAATATGAGTCTAAGAGTAGGCAACATTCGACTGTATGAGTATTTCAAGATGAGCAAAATACAACAAAAGTTATTCGCGCACGAGGCACTTGCAAGCAAATGGTCGACTGTTTTTCCGAAAAAGTTGGCCATGTGGCAATCGTACACTAAAGCACCGCAGACCAGTCTACTGTGAGAGGTACCTAAAGACTTGTTGGCCAGCTATCTTCTAAGAGAAATCAATAAAATCAACCGCCGAAGAACTATCACTCTTCACTGAGACAGTGAGAGCTCTCTGGTATCGGCTCAAACCACTGCATTTTTGAGCAACCAAACCATCGATTTTATGAGTCATCAGTTACATAGTCTTTACTTGGCACCCAATGACTTCCTTTTTTTCCCGTAAGTAAAAATGAAACTGAGAGGTCAACGTTTTTCGACACCTGAAAAAGCGGTTGTTGCATACAGAATGCATGTGTTGGAGAAACCTTAATCAGAGTGGCAAAAGTAGTTCAACAATGGGTTTCAAAGCAAGCAAAAATATATAGATTTCCCTGGGGAGTATTTTCTCTAATTTTGATTTATAAAAGGCAGCCCTCGTATATATTTGGCAGACTACGTTTACATCTCTATAAAATGAAAAAGAAAGTAAGTAAAACAAAATGCTCCTGTTCTTCCTGTGTGGGTAACATTGATTTTACGGAAGTTGGATATATATTGGTATGAGAATTAGCTCCAAATTCACATGGGAAGACCATATTAGGCAGAAAAGAACACGAATTAAACAAGAGCTCCAGACAAGTGTTTTAGCTGCAAGAGGAGGATTCGAGCTACCAACACAAAACCAACTTCACATATACAATACGAGTATAGCGCCAATCTGGAAGTATGGTGTAGAGATCCGGGCACTATAAGCACAACTAACTGAAAACCTATTCACGAATCCAGTCTAAAATGCTGCTAAATATAGTCAACACTGAGTCATACATTAGACTTGAAGACATACAGATGTGGAATGATTTACGTGAGTACCTGCCACTAGGGCCCAACCTCACGGTGGTCAAACCACGTGGTGTAATCAAGACGTTACACCACCGCCCCCGAGCAGCCGGAACAACTGCTCGGGTGGCAATTTGTTTGCTACGTTACTTGGCCATGACAAAACCCCTTGCTCAGGAGTTGAGCTATCTAACCTCTGCTGCATTGCAATTCCCCAGACGGCTAAGGATACACGACTACCGTGGTAGCCCGAAGTTCCTAAGATCATCAGTCCTTGAACCAACGCTAATGCTCCCGCCAATCTGGTTCCTTACAAAGCAGCGTCTGTTGCTTAGCAACAGCACTACGGGCCCATTTGGGCGACCGAACATAGACCCGAGGGTCTATGATCAGTATAGCTACCAACGTTCCCTTCCATGCGAACTTATGGTAGCAACCACAGCCAGTACGTTTCAGCCAAGGAAGGCTCCTCAACCTATGACCGGCGAGATGACTCCGAAGAGTCATCCCGGGGCTCCGGTCCCCGTACTGCCGAATTGCCCCTCGGTGAGGGGTTTCAGCAAGCCCCTCAGGAGTCGCCGCCCTCCTTCAGGAAATGCCTAAGATTCTTGCAACCAAGCCAGCCGAGGTATCCTGCACCCCTTCTACCCCGTTGACACTACACCAAGCTGGTTACGATCAGCAAGATGCATTTTGTGCCCCCGGGGCGATTGAAGACATACAGTGAGATCTAAATGTCAACACAGTAACAGAAGTCATCCGTGATGACAGCCTTAAGCTAACAACTCGATTAGCATAACATTTCAACGCCGAACTCAGGCAGTGGGCGGTAAAAAAAACCAAGGGCACTCAGAAGACTCAAACAATATGCACCTCCAATCGCTCCTAAGGGAGTCACGATGATGCGTAAAATTAAGTTTAATTAAGGTATTATAATTAATTCGACATAAGTTTTCTTACCTACTGACTAAAGAGAGACAACACCCAACTATGTAAATTCAATTACTTCCTGTCACATTGTGACAGGTGTAATAAAGATGGGAAATTTTTTTTTTGTATCAAAAATACAACATCAATTTATTTATGGTTGGATATTTCTTAGACAAAGGCAACATGTTCAGCCCTGTAAATATGTCCCCAATTGACTTTGAGAATTCGGTTGTCTGAGTGACGAAACCCTTCTAATTTAGTAAGAGAAATCACTTGCAAACGCTGTTACTTGTCCGTGTGGCCTACTTGAGGCGTATACCTCTCTTGCAATGTAGTGGTTGATAATTGGAACCATAAAACCTCATCGCTGATAGGCCCATGTCATAGCTTACCGTGTGATAAAGTAGTTTCACTAAAGTTACCACGGCTGGCTAAAGGTCTGAGGTTCTTAATGGTCCATCGCATCTCAATAGTATGGGGGATTGCACTGTAGTAAAAAATTCGATAGCTGGATCTCTTTATCAAGTGACAGTTTTGCAGACCTAAAATAATATATCAAATAAATTACCACCCAAAACTACAAACGACAAAACGTTGATGGTGGTGATATGTCCGCTTTCCACCACGTGTTTCTGATTCATCGGCCGCCACTTGTCAAATATATTAAATCATATCTGCCTATTTCTCTACTAAAAATCATAAGAAAATAACAAATCAGCCACAAACAATAGCTATGACATAAAAATTATTAGTTTTCTTACCAAGAAAAGAAAAACAAGAAAGTAAATTGATAAGCAAAAGTTTATTTTACGCAAAATAAAATGAAAAACATACTTGAAATAAATCTTCTTAAACGTATACCCATAAGTTTCTATTGTTGCATACATATGCTTGTGTGTGTGGAATAGAGTATTAAATAAATTGTTTTTAGCTAATAAATTCCAAATAAAATAAATTCCAAATAAATTTTATGTTTGAAAACAAAAACCGAATTTATAAAATGTAAAATAAGAAAAGTACTAAAGGTGAAGTTACAGAGCATGCTTTGACGTATTCTCGCTTTATGCATTTCTTGCGCGTTCTACGCTTCAACGACCTTAAGTTACGCAACACTGAACTCTTTTCCTAATCAGTTAAGAAATACAATTATTATCTTTTTTGTGCTTATACGTTATTTTCCCATTTTTTTTAATTATAATTTTTAATTATTTCTGTATTAAGTTTATCAGGCTCAAGTTCTTCCTATATTATCTTTGTGATTGATATTAATTAAATTAGACAAAGAAAACATCAAAGGCATTCAGCAGGGTGGACAACTAGTTGTTTCGAAGCCGCCACCCTTTCTCGTCAGCACCCGTCTTTGAGCTCAGGGGCTTCGAAACAACTAGTTGTCCACCCTGCTAAATGTCTGTGCTTTTTGCTTTGTTTAATTTAATTAATATCAATCACAAAGATAATATAGAAAGAACTTGAGCCTGATAAACTTAATACAGAAATAATTATATAAGAAAAAGTTCAAATACTAGAAATTAATTAACTTTTTAATTTTTAATATTTCTTCTTTTTTTTTCTACTGATTTTTAATGGAATGGCGAAAAGCAGATAACGCATAAAAAAGTTGCTGAGCTGCATGCGTCCTACGCGCTGAAAACTTCATTGCTTTGTCAGACGATACCATATTAACTTTTTTCACAGAAATCTGTAACGCGTTGACGCATTAAAAGCATGCTGTGTATTTTGCCTTAAAAGGTAGCAACATCCAGCTGAATATAAAAGTATTCAAAAACAAAAAGCTGCACACAAATGAAATAGAATACAAGCATGACATTATATGGATATTTCCATACCAATACTAAGGCTAACCTATCTATAACTTTCAGTTTGTTTTCGCATAACACGGAGGTATTTTCACACCTATCTATTTATCTTTTCTTCCAATAATGGGCATAGTTGGTAAAAATTTACGTATGGCAGAATTAATGTACAGAATTTTACCGCTGAATTTCTTGCTTTTTGTAGGAGCGAATGGATGGTATCGCCTTGACTCTGTTTGTAAAGGAACGGGCATATCGTATGGCTTTCTGTTTTCATTTTATTTTTCATTTTGTTTATTATGAGTCATGTAAACTCAGAAAAATCTGTAGTATGATTTTTACTCCCATGTTTCGAAATACGAATGCAATTTCATAATATTTTCTATTTGACTTTACCTACGGAAACTATTGCCAATGTAACTTAACGTAAGCTGTAGCACATACATTTGATTTAGTGTCACTGAAAATTAAAAGAGAAAAAACATGAAAAAGCCACTGCGCACCAATTCAAAGTATTTTTGTCGTCGAAATTTTTTAAATGAATGATGAGAAAAAAACATTATACGTATTACTTATGTATAGACGGCTTATGTGGTAATACTTTTCGTAAGTAAAGTTTTATACTTATATGTGCTACAACTTTTCTTTTTCAGTGTAAAAAAATCATTACATATGTGCAATTAAATACATATACATACTAACACGTTTGATATTGAATATTGATTCAACATTAGAACCTTGAATGGAAGTCAAATGTTACAAAGACACTGTAAATCTTAATACATGTAATGGCTTGGCAAGTATTGAGATACAAGTCTTAATATTTTAATAGGCAAATGTAGAAATTTACCGCAGTTTTAGATTTATGAGCTAGTTCAGTTTTCTACTTCTGTTTTCGCTTATTTGCAGATAGAAAATAGACCCTAGTCTTGGTTAGGGTTAGGTTGGATTGATTTGAGGGATTGGTTTTCCCATGTTTTGCGACATACACCTAAGCCAGTATAGTCTTGTTGTGTGCTCCGCAGATTTAACTGTGAAACAATTTGACTCAGAGGGCTATAGGAACTCCGTCTTATTCACAAAGTTCTTTAATTTCCTCCAGCATATGCCCCGTAATTGGGTTATGTCTGATAAGGTGACTCTCCCAAGATGTCGGAATCGTATTTGTGAGAAGGCGGGACACTGTTATAAATAGTGCTCTAGTGTCTCGCTTTCCTCCCCCTATGCTCTACTTTCATCTCCTTCCGCCTTTCCTATGCAAACAGACCCTAAATATAAGTTTCATAACCGAATACCTATAACTGTAATTACTGCATTACTAAATTATAAAAATATGCTAAAACTAGAAAATATTTGTTGTGAATTAAACCAAAATATAGAAAACCTTATAATTTGAAATGTAGTCTATCTTTGGGCCTGATGATAGGTGATGAAAATATCAGTAAATTCTATAGTCATATTACTAAAGTTTGACCTCTTTTGAAAACGTTTTTCCAAAAAAAAAAATGTGTATGACAGAAAATATTTGTGGAGTTCTCACTGCAGTTGATATTTATTGTCTTAGTAGGATGGGAACATTTTTAATGTATCTTAAACTGTGTTTAATTTTTTCAAAAATACGTGTTTTTCTTCTTCATTTTGGACCTTTTGAAATTTCAAAATTGTAACACAGATTACTGTATTTGCTTTTGCAGAGATAAAACGACACAGTAAAGTAAGAACTGATGTACATTCATACATACACACATACATATGTAGGCATTATTTATTATTTGTGGTTGTTTCGTTTTTGTGTTGTTGCTCTTTTTTATCGAGTCAAAAAACAGCTAAATATCAATACGTGTTTACAAACATATGTACAAATGTATTCCTTACGCTTCTTCTACATATTTGTTCTACAGTTACTCTATCAGCTTTATACACTTTTATGTATGTGCAGAAGTTCAGTTTGATTATTGAATGTTTTTTTTTTCTTTTTTAAAAAGTTTGTCAGCACAACAGTTACAAGCAAATAGTGAAAAAAAGGATGAACATTTTACTGGTTCGAGTATTTAATATTTAAAACAATTTTCCAATTATAAGCTGACTTCCAAAGATCTTCTATACGTTCGAAAGAGTCTAGGGGTTGTAGGCATTAAAAACACTAAAAATCGTTCGTTAAAAATATCAAATAGCTGTGCAAGAAGAAGAGTGATGAAATGATAGTTTAGGGGAAAACTCATGAAAACAGGAAGAAAAACCGGTTTGTGCTAAATTCATTGTAATCTATCAGTATTACTGTTGATACAAATGCGAGAAGCTATTAGTATATTTGTTGGCCTTATATCTTGTTGAATCTATATATATAAAAATAAGTCCGTATATGTACGTCGCCGAACTAATCATAAACGCGTCGTGTGATTTCAACCAAACTTATACACTACGTAGGCAGTGGCCCATCTATGGTTTACAAGTGTGTTTCTTTTCTTATTTTGTTTTCCGTGCGAAGCAGGCAACGGGTCCGCTAGTAAAGATATATAAAACAATAAATATTTAAATAAGAACTTGATCGATTTCTGGCCAAAGAATACTGATTATTTAAATGATGGAATATGGCTTGCATTCTGCCTTACGTAATGTCTTATAATTTTACATTTTGAAACCATTTTTTTCAAGGAAACGCCCATATATAGATTTGATTAAATATGTGAATGTGTCTGTAGAATAGTGAAGATGGAGGACAAAGAATGTGTTAAGAAATACCAAATAACAATAGTTTTGATTTTATTGCTTAACAAGAAATTGCATATAAGATTTTGCATGTGTGCGTGACAGAGAGTGTGTTAGTTTCAAAGTTGAGATATGAAAGTTAAATGGACAGAAGTGCCTAAAGAAATATTCTGCACACAGTCTCACAAAAAATAGAGTAGACAAAATTTGTTTAACATAATTTTTGTAATCTTCAGCGAAGAAACTAGCAGCCGTATAGAAAGTACTGAAGCCCGAATATAAATGAAATGGTTTTCTTTGCGCTCATTCTTTGTTGTGTGTGAAAATCGTAAGCCCAGTTTGATGAGATCGTCAAAAAAATATTAAAATAAAAAACTAACAACAAAATAATCCTTCTTAAACAAAACGGAAAATTTTTAATTAAAGAGCCCCTTTACTCGCTATACTTGGGTCTATCAATGAGCAGCAGTAAATTGAAAATTGTGTTCAAAATCAAGAAGAATACCTAATTGAATTTAAGAATCTTTAGTGTTAATTAATTTCTCTTATTTGCACTTGTTCTTATATAATTATTTTTGCATTAAGTTTATTAAATGTCTTTGATGTTTTCTTTGTCTAATTTAATTAATATCAATCGCAAAGATAATATAGAAAGAACTTGAGCCTGATAAACTTAATAGAGAAATAATCTCTAGTGTTATTCAACTTAAAAAATATTGCGAAAAAAGATTTTATTTTTGACAAATTGTTTGACTGTGGATGCGATATTACATCGTATACCCCAAACTGAACTTTCAATTCTATATTAGGTGTATTGCAAAAAATTATGTTGCTATGTTTTTGAGTCGATGCAGTAGTCTCTAAGCCTCAAACTTAGTTCTACTTAAGTTCATCCTTCGAAAATTTGAGCTTTCTTTATCAACTGATAAAGTATCAAAAGTATATAAAGTAAAAAAATTACCAACAAGAATGTATATCGAATTAAGATAAATGTTATATTTCAAAACATGTTGTTATTAATTACAAATTCAACTGTTTCCAATTATATTTATTTGGTTTAAGGTTTATCTAAAAGTAGTGAATAATATTTGTTGCTTGTGTTTTTAAACACCAGCGAAATATGAAGGTAAATTCTACAATCGTCAACGTGTCATTTTTAGCCATCCATCAAAATGATAATAAATTGTCAAATCTTTTAGGTCTGGTTATGTCATTGGCGACTACGCGAAAGAGCATATTTGCTGTCGAAATGTTGGCGGCATATAGACGGCTGAAAAAGACAGAAAATATCAAGGTCTATTTTTAGACCTAAAATAATAAATTTAAATTGACTCTTATAGCGAATAAATAATTAAGGTAATTTTGTTTATTTATAATAAGTGTAGAATTTAAAGAAAAAAAAAAAAAAAAACATATCTAATGTGACTCGTAGCATTCATATTGCTATCAAAAATCTACAATTGATAAGTCAATCTTATGAACTGTATAGAACTACAGTGCGTATGATTAACATTTGAATTGCATATACCTGAAACGATACGTACTACCGCATTCAAAAATAATAATAAAAAAAATACTCTGTTTTTCTTTCTGTTCTGCCGTAGCCTTTTAAAGTTATTGAAATATTTTAAGGGGAGGCAACACAAAGGAAAATATTTCAATAAAAAAATACTCCTTAGAAATTTTGATGAAATATTTGTTTCACCAAAATATTTAGATCTTTACACCTTATAGCATTCAACTTTTTTTTTATAGATTTTTGTGTTTACCTAATTTCAAAATTGAGGGCCTTCTCTTTTTTTAAGTATTTATTATTTTAACAATTCTTACTTTTCAATATAGCGTTTTCTGCCAGAAAACTTCTTCTGGAAATAGCATTGCTAAAAAATGTTTCTGAAAAAGCTTTTTTTTTAGCGCGCTGTGGTATTTATGCTCAAAACTTATCAGAATTTTAGGTTATTTATTATACAATTTTTTACGAGATTTCTGAAGCGGCTGTTGCATACATTTGGCATGAGGCACAATTACATCACATAATACCTTGTAGAGGATAGACCTCTGCACAAATGGACTTGTCGCCAAAAAGTACACATAAACTAGCTACGCATGAACACTTACTTGAAGTGTACTAAAAAAAAATAGGTACACATTTTTGAGTACAACAAAGCCATCGAATACGTATTGGTTATTACTTGACTGTGTGTGTGTTAGGTAAGTACATGCTTGTTTTTTGCTCTCATTCGTATGTTGTATGAAGCGAACATGTCGAGTATGGCAAAACATCCAAACTTCACTTGGTACTTGCTGTATCAGGTGAAGTTTGGCAAATACAAC
This sequence comes from Sturmia bella, assembly GCA_963662145.1. Classification (NCBI taxonomy): domain Eukaryota; kingdom Metazoa; phylum Arthropoda; class Insecta; order Diptera; family Tachinidae; genus Sturmia; species Sturmia bella. The sequence goes on along the minus strand of OY759171.1, from coordinate 28,489,244 downwards.
AAACTGTTGTTTTTTTGAGCATAAAGTGCTCAATAAGAGTTCAGTATAATTTCAACAGTGAGGCGTAATACAAGAAATGGAAGGAAATAAGACAAGTTTATAATTTATTTAGATACCTATTTGATTTTCTTTCACATCACATAGATATTGTCGTAATATTTTCAAGTTATTATTACTTATTAAACTTATATAGAATATCATCCTTAAACCTTAAGTAGAAAGAATAACTGATGCGTATTAAACATGTACATACATATCTGTGTATGTAGTACATACAAATAAATTCTACATACCGTTGGTCTCAGGCGTAAAAACGTGTCATGCGCTTCTCATTCCTTATATTATATTTGAAGTTTTTGTTTTGTTTAATGTAAGATATTTTAAACTGAATTGATATTATTTTAAAAATAAAATTTATTATTTTTTAACGCTTCAAATTGTTTATAATAACTGAAGATCCGTACACTATACATATATGAATGTAAATGCAGTCAATAATATTAATGCACTACTTTAAGCTTCGTTATACATAGAAATCATAGTTTTGATTTATTAACAAAAAACTAAATTTTTTTAAAGAAATATTTCATTGTCTTTATACACAAAAAAATACTTGCAGTACCGCAAGAAGTGAACATAGTTTTTACGGTACTTCTTTTCGGTTGTTTACATTTTTATGTGTTCATTTTTTCGGTACATAATAAAATTCGGCTGCTTGCATGTTAATATTTGTCAAACAAACATTCTGTACTCTTCACTGCTTGTGCTGTGAGAGGGAACAAATATCTACTACACTCGCTATCGAGTTTCACACATGCAAAAAAAAGTTACTCGCTGCAGATGTTTAGTAGGGAAATATATCAGGATTTTTATAAAACTGCATTTGGCTTTGGCTTTACTATTTTTCACACATATTCTGACGTTTTTAATAATAAAATTTGGTCAGTTGTACACTTTAAAGGCCATATTCATAATAATTATTGTAAGTTTATTAAGCTCTTATTTGACGTATTTCTACGGAATATTTATCAAATAAACGTGTAATAAACCTTCAATAGTTTTTATCAATACGGGTTTAAGTGAATAAATGAAGGAAAAATTATTTATTTGAAAAACTAATTTTTCATGTTCACTTAATGAAATAGATCTCATTTTATTTATAAGATATGCAATACCTTGTAGAGAAATATATCAGGCTTTTTATAAAACTGCATTTGGCTTTGGCTTTATTATTTTTCATACATATTCTGATGTTTTTAATAACAAAATTTTGTCAGTTGTACACTTTAAGTGAATAAATGAAGGAAAAATTATGTTTTTGAAAAACCAATTTTTCATGTTCATTTAATGAAATAGATCTCATTTTATTTAAAAGCTATGCAGTCTTTTTAATATGCCATAGGACTGGGGAAAATTTTGAGGTTTCCTATTATTGTGCATTTTTCTAAATTACAAATTATTCTAAGAACAAAAATACATTTTTATTTTCATCAATATCTAGAGAAGCAACATTCTTATTAAAAAATAATTATCTTTGGTTTAAAAATATACCTTATTAATGTTTTTTGTCTTCTTCATCCGCTTATTGCCTCCGACATTTTGCTGATGCCAATCAACTTGGAAAAACTAAAAGAATGTTTGAAACTCAACTAGATATTCCATTTTTCCCATGAACGAAATAAGACTTGGTCAAACAAAATTTTAATATCGAATAAAATTTTTCGTCTTGCAACGCTTACTTTTTTTTCACAACTTCTTCACAAAGAGTTACCATTGTTTACTACGATTTGTATATGTGAAGGTATCAAAAAGTTAGTTTTTTGAATATTGAAAACTGAACTTAGTTGCTTACATATTTGCTATAAAAGCCAATGGAACTTATTAGTGTTTTCTGTCTTTTTCAGCCGTCTTCATGTCACCGATATTTAGTGGATACTAATCAACTCGTGAGTAGACGAAAATGAGACATATGCAACAGCCTCTAGAAAAGTCCGAAATTTTAGAAAAGAGAAAAAATGTAAATGACATGGATCCACAGAATCTGAAAGAGTAATGAATTTTGCTGTCAGGGGTCTAGACAAAAACAATATATGAAGCTTGTAAGAGGTAAGAAAAAATTGTCTGTTTCTGTTTCGTAGTGCTTGCATTCGGAAGTATTGTATCAAATTTTAATTCTGTATAACAATTTTTTTCCTGTGTATTATATATTCACGGAATAAACGCTCTAAGTGCTTCACATACTTGGACAGTACGATTTGAGCCGTAGTTTCAATTATTTGTTTTTCTGTATTATTTTCTAAATCAAAGGCGACTCAAACCAAATATTCCTTTAAATATTCTCATGTGCATAAACATATTTGTTTTGAAACAAATACCACAACAAGCCTACACTTGTCTCAAGTTTGTACGATATTCTGGTATACTTTAATGTGTGAATGGAAGATTCCCAAAATATGTGTGTGGTTTAAACAATAAAGTTTTGTCTCCTGTCGGCTTATGCTCTTTTCCATCACCGCATTGGGAGCATATTGTTTTAAATAAATTATTTGTCTGCCGTAAAATTGACATCTAAGAAATTTATCAGCATGATAAAGAAACCTAACAAGGCTTGCGAATGATTTGATTTTAATAAATTCTAAAGAAAAGACAAGAAGAATTTATTTATCCTCTTCTGCTGGTGCTTAGGTAAAGAAAGTAGAATTTATATTTCTCATCAAGACATTAGATTTATGCGTTATAAGTCTATGGTTTGAAAATGTATGGATGAATGTTACTTAAGGGTGATGTGTTTAGACCTTGAGTTGTAGTGTCAATTTATAATCAATCTTCATTACTTGGCACTCAGTGATATAAGCAAAAATGTTCTGCTTCCATACTGGTTTTTTTTTTGTGGCAATTGATACACGAATGAATAAGAAAGATGTTTTATTGACCAGCAGAATTTTGAAGAACTTCTGTCTCTGATATGTAACCTATAATAAATTTTAACAGCTGGTGAATTTATAGAAAAATTAATCTTAATACTATATAATATTATTGATGAACATAATTGATGAACTGAAGGTTTTTTTTTATTTTGCATATCCTTTATTTTTCTTTGCAACCTTCTATACAACGAGTTACCAGCGTTATTACGATTTGTATTTTTGAATGTATCAAAAAGTATAAGTTCTTTAAATATACAAAAATTATCCTAATTTTTTATTTTCTTGTATCTAAATGTATTAATTCAGAAGAGCCCAGTTGGTATCATAACTATGCGCTGCTGTTTAAAAACAGTATACAATTAGTCATGACCTGTGAACGAAGCGATTTCGGTGCTGCTGTGCATCGTGGTGGTTATCAAACCGCCAGCGCATGTACCGCAGTCAGTAAGTTATCAAATTTAGTTTTTCTGTTTTTTATAAAAATGTTGACCACTCCAATTTAATCACACACAAATCTTTTTGAATTTGAGGAAGTAAAATGGAACTCAAGCCTAATAAAGTTATTAACAAAAAAATTTTATTTTAATTAAAATGAAACGTAATGCTTTGAATTAATTGTTTTTCAGTATACTTTTTGGGAAAAAGTAATAAAAAATTGAATGTGCAAAGAGACTAAGTGTTTCAAATTCTTTGCTCGAATATCATTAAAAAGATCTAAATAAGCGGTTGAGGGAATACAAAAAATATTTCTACATAGTAATAAAATAACAAGTGGCTCAAGATGTAGTAGGATGGCCTTGTGCGGTTGCTCAAAAATACTGCGACCTGGAGTCGAAGCCACTGAGGTGCTGATGGTCATCGTGGTGGACGTGAAACAGCCATGGTGTGTTCTCCAGCCACTAAATGTTGATTAATGCCATTTTACTACAAATCCCAATTCTAATTAAGTAAATAGAAATCAAACTACATCCTCATAATGCAAATAAAAGTCTACATTAATTACCCTATCCATACATGTGCAAAACTAAACATGTGCTTGTATACCATGTGTTGCCAAATAATGCCGGCAAATGCATCCAGTATTGTTTTCATTTGTTTATTCGTCCATTATCATCGATTCAGGCCAGCCTGAATTTAGGATTGAAATACATTTTTACACAGGTCTCTTCTTTCTTTGGTTGCACGAGTTTGCTTTTAACTCAAAGATTTACAGCCTCTGGTTTCATCATCACATCAGCATGATATTTGATCTACAGGATGTAAGCAACTAATTGAGGCATACGGTTTTAGGTGCACATGTTGGCCTTCAGTTGTAGGCAAATGTGTGCACAAGCCCTCAGTGTTTGAAATGCATTATTGTGAAGTACTTAAGGTTAACGAGTTCTTATTGTGGTTGAAATCTAACACACATGAAAACTTTTTTGCTGCACCAAACTGATGGTAGATTTTAAACCCAAATTGTTTTCAAAAAAGCAGCAACTTTAATTGTTTGAAGATATTTATTTATCAATTTTTGTGATGCATAGGCAATTGAAACGAACTGGTTGCTGTGATAGAGAGTAAATACCATCTGGGCTAGAAAAATATTAAAAAATGAGCAGTACTTGAGAAATGAAATGTGGTTTGTAATTAAACCCAAGAGCCACGAGCTGAGAAAGGTAAATCGCAAGATGTTTGCTATTTTTAAGCCGTCTTCGCGTTTCTCAGATTTTTTATGCGCTCTTGACAATTTTGGTTCTTGCAACTGCTTGTTAATTTTTGCCCCTTGCAAATTATTTTCTGAATCTTCACCGCTTTTCGCAACATTGATTCCGATTCTTATAAGGCACAAGTAAAATTATGGTCTGCTCTTAAAACCAATTAAAAGTTATTAATTTAAAACTAAAAAAAACCACTTTAATTTTTTTGTGCTTTATGTGTGGCAATACAATGAACTTGTTTTTTGTATTTGTTGGCATATTCTATGTTCAAATAATGATAATTTTACTAAAAGTAATAGAGGGAACAGTTTAACAGTAGCGGTTCTCGCTCTTGATAGTAAACTCGGTTTCACATTTGGTTAAAGTAGCAGATTTGATTAAATTACTAGTTTTTACATCACTGCAGCAACAAAATGTACTGAACTTTTATTTACTACGCTGTGATTAAAAAATCAAAGAAAAAGCTTTAGTAAACATTGTAAAAAAATTATTGGGAATCACAGATATTCTGTGCTGTGAATCGTTTTGCCGGCAAAACTTAATTTTGTGTTGAGAAAATAAAAAATATGGAAAAAACAAATAAAAATATACTGGTGAAGAGAAAACGTGACACAATTCACAACAAAAGGTGGACAGATAAAGAAATATATATAATTTTAGAATATATGCAAGAACATGCAGACGTTGAGGTAAGAAAGTCACTCGAGCTTTGTGGTAAAAATCGTAGTGAATATAGCAGAGTGGTAAAATTAGAATCAAGAGTGAAAAACGCTAGTCTTTTAAGGTCTTTCGACATCAATGACCAGTTCGATGGCATCGCCTTCTATATGTCAGCAACATCAAAATAAGCTATAAGCTACTTTCAATTTTGTTTTCACTCGTGCACAATGTTAGCATAATCTCAAATTTTTTCATTGGTTAATTTCGTTGTGAACTTTCATACACTCCGTAGTCGATTATTACCTAGTGCGAAATTTCCAAGAATTTTTCTTTGTTCCTTTAAGTTTTTATAAACGATTTTGGTTACATATCAACATAGTGCATTATTTTCTTTGTCCTCCATTGGCTGTGTTCCTTGTAACTTTTTTATAAACTACTTACCACGACCTCTGCAGTTCATGCATTTTTCTCGAGGTTTTTTATCTGTTGCGCTTTGTAGCTGCTTGCTGTTGCTACACACTACTTTCACTCAAATTTTTGCTTCAGCAATATTTACGGGTTTTGTTAGTCTTTCTGTGCTTAGAGGTTTCTTACACTTTTCCAAGCCCATACTATTTACCTCTTATAAAATGCATTTCTGTAAAGTAAATTAAGTTTTTTTTAACTATTTCAATTTCATGTTCGCTTTTTCAAATTATTTTGCCAGTTTTAGTGTGACATGTTCATTGCTACAAGGTTTTTCAAAACATGTTGTTGCATATTTTTCATAATAATTTGCATATTTTCACATAAGAATATATACTACCAAGTAATAAACTGCACACGATTTAAAAACTAATCAACATTTTATATAAGACAGAAAATTAGAAAATTTAAAGAGTTATTAGCTAGGGAACAACCTTGCTGTTTTTATTTTTTTTTTTTGCTACGCGAAATTTTCGTTTTTATCAGTATTTTAATTTTTTGGGAACATAAATTTGTATCACTTTAAAATGTTTGTACCACGGTTTTAACAAAATTTTTTAGGTTCAATATTTTAATTTTTCGAGCCTTAAGGTCACTTGTTTTTTTATAAGTGTTTATTGAATTCGATATCACAATGGATATCTTCTTCAGGAATATTTTGAAGAAGATATCCATTGTGATATCGAAATATCGAATTTAATAGACCCTTTAAAAAAAAAACAAGTGACCTTAAGGCTCGAAAAATTAAAATACTAAACAACAAAAGTCGAAAAATTAGCATCAAAAAAATATTTTTAGGTTCAAGTTGAGCAACTTGATTTTAGTAAATAGTTACTCGTGATCAATATCCAGTAAATAGGAATAAACAGAGCCTTTATCTGTTTCGAAACCGCGAAGTTTCTCGTCAACATCGTCATGCTCTCGAGATCAGCCCTGGTCTTTGAGCCATGCTTTGGTAGCGGTCTTAGAGTAAGCTTTACCTGTCTATTATTGCTAGTGAATATTAACAAAAAAATATTATAATAAATTGAACACATCTTAATACAGCCTCTCACAGTATCTGAATACAATTTAGTTTCATCTTTTTTTCTGCTAACGTGATTTACACTGATGTGCCTCATGGCGGCTGGCTTCATACGCTTCCCTTTTGAAAGCAAATTTTACTACAACGTTTTAAGGTAAAACTTCTTGGAATATTTTCACCGACAGAGCAGGTAAAAATTTTTTGATTCATGAAAAAACAAACCGCTACAAGAACGAAAAACTTTGTTAATTAAAAAAAGCAGCCAAAATGTGAACTCTGAAAGATTGAAAATATAAATATTTAAACCAGAGACCGGAAATAAGAATTAGTTTTCAATTTTTGAAGAAATAAATTATACATAAATGAAAAACGTAGAAAACTTTTAAGTACACCATCATGATTTTTAGGCGAATTGCATCGAACATATTGCTTGATTTTTAAATTTTTGATTTTAATTTTAACAATTAAAATTTTTTATTTTTATTTTTTTAAATTTTTTATTTTTATTTTAACAATCAAAAATAAGTTATTTTTGATTTTTATTTTTTTAAATGAAAAATAAAAGTTATTTTTGATTTTTGTACTTTTAAATGAAAAAGAAAATTTATATTTGATTTTTATATTTTTATATCAATAATAAAAATCAATTGAAAACTCTTATTTATTTGTTGATGCCGTATGTATTCTAATTCAAATTTCTATATGAATATAATATATTATGTGACTTATCCATTATCAGCTATAGAAACATGAATGCATAGAAATAGCTTATAAGTTTTGGCTGGCATTCAAGTCAGTGTTAAGAAGTAAGTTGTTTTCAGGTGTTTAATTTTAACATCATAATTGATTTAAAAAATGTTCCTCAGATAAATTATACTTCAAATCTCCCAATATTAATCTGAGTGCTAAAAGTTACCGTTCTAAACTTACTTGAGTGGGAGGTACAGAATGAATAATTAAAGCTAATTTTCGAAGCCATGGAAACACAAATTTTTCGCTCTCCCAATATTCCAATAAATTAGCAGAAGTATCGAAACGCTTTTCCTTGCAATTGTATATTTCAAAATAAGCTTTGCGAACATATTTCCTATGCCACGAATTTTCAATTGATTTTTATTATTGACATAAAAATATAAAAATCCAAAATAACTTTTATTATTGATATAAAAATATAAAAAATCAACAATAACTTTTATTATTGATATAAAAATAAAAAAATAAAAAATAACTTTTATTTTTCATTTAAAAATATAAAAATCAAAAATAGCTCTTATTTCTTGATTTTTTGATGTAAGTCATAAGAGTTATGGTCCCTGATTTTAATACTTGAAGCAAAATTTCCTTTAACAGAGAAGTAAAAAAAATTGTCATGTTACAATTAAAAACAAATTTCAGAATGTTAAGCACCCAGGACACATGCAATAAACTCGTTCGGCCACATGTACATGCGATTGGCTTTGCTTGAAGCAAAACTAAAAAGTTTTTGATGTTTTTATTGAAGAAACTTCTTCCTCTCGTGTGCCCCATTGCGCGACAGAAAAAACCTCATTTACTTTGAAATTTTATAGTGAATATATATGTATATAAAGTTTCGAATGAACAAATTGAAGTAAAATGGGTAATTTTTACTTCTTTGTGTTTCATATGTATGCACATATACATAGATATACGCGCATACTTATGAAGGTGTTTTGCACCCTGCAGTAATTTATTATTGAGCTGACAATTCCTGCAAATAATATTTGCTATAAAAATTGTAAATGAGGGTGTTATTGAATATTGACTATTGACTTTGTAATAACAAGAATGTATTATCGTTGTTTATAATATTCTTACTGCCCTGAAGATGCCTTTCTTCAGTTTACCATAGGCGAACATAATTTTTTAAATTATACATAAACATGAAAAAATGTATTCCACGATGCAAAACTAATCTCTTTTCTCTAGCTATGATTAAAAACAAAATTAAAAATGTTTATGTTTTTATGAATATTCAAAGCCTTTGTACTGAAAAGAGATCGATTGGTATGCAATTGTCGAAGTGATGGAAAAGTACGCAGATGAAAAAAATATCATTTCACGGTTTATTAAAAACTATCTTTGTGCGAGATAAAGCAGCACAAGACAAAACTTACTCACCATCTATCGGAAAAATAGAAACAAATGCTAGAAAGTCACAAAAACTGTGATGTTTGCGTTTTTTATTGATTGTCTGCAGCAAATTTTTAAATTAACAACACGCACACAATCAGGCACTTTTGAGGTAGCGCAGACTTAGAAAACAGAGAAACATATTTTTGTACTTCTTAACTTTACTTTGTAAATTTGATGTTTTAAATTCATTAACATTTCTGCACATTTTGGCAAATGGTGTATTTGTAGCTAATCAGTTACCTTAGTTATTCCAAAGTGCGTGTTTCATTAACAATGCTCCAAGCTACAACTGTTATTGAGCCACCACACTAGTGCACCTATAGTAAAATAAACAACAATGTAAAATATATAATAAGGGCTGGCAAACAAATTTTCTATTGATTGGCCTCGAAGGCTTTCCACTTATCTGAAGCCTTGCGACAAATAACGCACCTACGAAGTATCGAAAGTTCTCCTCATAAAACTTGCAGGATTAACTCTTCCAGTGACTAGTACAAATGCTGTAGTAAATGAAAGCCTCACTCAATCTGAACTGCACAGCCGTAAAACTAAGTAGTGATTAGAGTGCTTAAATAAAGTGATTTTAGCAGGCATGAATAGTTAAATAGGCTTTCAATTGTTAGGTGCTATAAACAACAGAACAGAGTGTGATAAAACACACTCTGTTCTGGCGGAATTTTTATCGGAAATTAAGGAATCCACAAACCGTTTTCAATAATGGATAAAAAGTACTAGTATGCTCTAAACGGCACAAGTCTAACCGATCGACCGTAGTAATTAACACAACAGGCCTGTTATGGCCATCTAGAACATCCGCTTGACACGAAAATGGATGGTTTAGACAAATGTGCCTGTTACATGTACTTCCCACATCATAAACAAGAAACATGAAACAAAATTTTGTATGAAAAGCACACAACTTTTTGAACAATTTCTAATAAACAATTTTATAATATGAATGATTAACATATGTTTTTAACACAGTCCTAAAATATCTTCTCTAACTGTTTGATTCTGATGGTGTAATCGAGTTTCTGAACAAGCCACAATTAGTCATATCTTCTTTCGTTAGATTAAAAGCCATATTGCCCATATAAAGACTGTATTTCTTTTCCATAACAATGCCGTGCAACTTTCAAGTAGAAAGGGACACGCAAAAGTAGTAGTAGTTGGGCGTCCAATCAATTTAATGATTGCTGGCCTGACATGAGTAGATTTTCTAATAAGTTATTAATGATTAAAGTATAGAGAAACAAAACAAAAGTGAAATACGAAGTTCATAAATATAATTTAACACAATATCAAAACCAAAACGCTATGCTCGCGTTATTGATTTAAACAAACATTGAGGTGATATTCTACAAGTTGAATGATTACCATTGCCAATTAAATATTGATTTGTTATGTATATTTAAAACCAGAACTATTTGCGTTTCTGGAACAATATGTTGTTTTTTCTCCAACTCTCATAACTCGCAATAACTTCAATTTATTAAAGTGTAGAACACTTAAATAGTATAAAAATTATAAGACGCTTTGAAATCGTCTACACATACAACTTATTTAGATTTCTAAAGTAGGCAATAACTCTTGCAGTGCCCTGGTCATTTAAAAATATTAATTAGTTCAATTGCGGTTAAAAAAAATCCTTCAGGCATAACAATAGTTTTCTCTTTCTCAGTTTCTTGCTTATTTTCTCTTTTCCAAGAAGAAAAAAGCTCTTCTCATTAAAAGAAACGCTGAACTATATTTAAAGTTCTGGATTAGTGCTGAATATCCTCGGAGATATTTGGTCTGGAGCAAAAACAGAAACTTTAGTTATTGTAACTTAACATTTAACGAAATTTTATTTAAGTCAATTCAAGTGCTTAAATAAGTTTGAAATGATTTACCAGCAGCATTTCTATGAACAACCAAACTTCTGGGTGGGGGATGGCTGAAAGGGTTGATAGTGTTGAAAAGTTTTTGGCACACTCAAGTTTACAATGCCATTAAACTGTCATTAGTGACAGTTTGCCAGTACAAACTTTTGTTAATGACAACAGCATGGAAATAATTTAAAAATAAATAAATAAACGTTTGACAAATAGATAGAAAACTCACAGTGGAATTGCATTAGTTAAAGGATAAAACGAATAAACGAAAGGAGGATAAAAAAGATAAACAAACCATGACAATTAAAACAAATAAATCAGTATAAACTAAGAACCCAACTCCCAGGGAAAGAATATTTGAATAAATTTTGTCTACTACCGCAACAAATTTCATTCTAAAGGAGTATTAGAAATCTTAAGTATTGAAAAAAAAAATGTTTGTTTCATTCGCAAAATAGCTAGAATATTCATAACTTTTGAAAAAGCTTAGCAGTGAACCGATTTATTAATTTTATAAAGGCAAATTTTATAAATTCGCCTTGTAAAGAAGAAATCATTAAAATGGCAGAATAACTAAAATTGTATACCAGTTGTATGTAAGAAAAGTCTGATTACTAGTTGTGCTTAGACGAAAATAAGACAAATGGATAAACACCGATTGCACTGACAATAAGTGCCGTCTCTAAATTGCATATTGGTCTTTTTTCCTTTCAGGCGATAACGGCCTAGTAATTGAGTCGTCCGGGAGGTCACTCTATCCAGTAAACTTCATTCTAAAAAGAGTATTGAAAATCTTAAGTATTGAAAAAAACATTTGTCTCGTGCACAAAATAACTAGAAAATTCACAGCTTTTGAAAAAGCTTATTTCCCGTGAGGCGGCAAAGACCGACTGGTTAAGAAGGTTGCTTGCAGGTTGCTCACACCTGAGGAAACCAAAAAATCTTAAAATCATGATGTATACAAACGCTTTGATGTGGGTGCAATCATATTAGGCTAAAATTCTAATCTTAAAGAGCCATTGCGAAAACTGTTTCTCCACCTTGACTTCGAACTTGATTTTGAGCAGAAATAAACGCTTTCGTTTAACTGATAATATTATTCAAGAAATTTCCAGTTGTGAACTTCATTTCTAAAAACTAATGTACTCATTTTACTGAAAAACATCTTTATAAATCAAAAATAATTTGGAAAATCAGCTTTGGAATGATTGAGTTATTTAAAAAAAAATTTTTTTTTCAAAATCCAAAAATTTTTTTATTTTGGAATAAGTAGTTGGGTTTCAAAGAATTTTTGAGCCTACGGATGAGTTGATTAGCTTCAACGAAATGTTGGCGGCATATGAACGTCTGAAGAAGACAGAAAACCTTAAGGTATATCTTTAGCCCTTAAATAAAAAAACAACAATAATTTTCAATCCTAATAAATTTGCGATGCCATTTCAGACTTTTCTGCTGAACCAACAAAAAAGTTGTTATCATCAAAATTGAACCGCAGTAATTTACATTTACAGCAAATTAAAATTTTACAATGATAAGATATATTTTTGGCAGTGCCAATGGGAATGCTCTCAGGGGAAGCCATATAATCAAGACAAAAAATTTCCAAAATTACCTTGAGTCCCATAAGGAAAAATTGTCCCGTAAAAAGAGTAATCCAAGATTTATTTAACACAATACTATATTCTCCAGACCCTTAAATATTATCAGTTTTTAAAAAATCATCCACCAGCTACTTCAAATGAAGTTCGTCAACTGCTTTGTGACCCAATTACAACCACTTTGAAACATACAACGTAACACTCTTTTAATTAGAAGTACCTCAATAAAATTATTTTCCATGATTTCTGAATATTTCATAAAGAAACACAAAACTATAGAAAAGTTGATGCTGTTGCGATGTGTTGCCCATTCGGCAATGATATTTAAATTTCCAAAATTTTGTTTCGTTAGTTGAGACGTCTGAAAGCTTTGCAGGTGAGACGTAAAACTCTCGATGACCATACAGCAAATACAAGCCTGAACACACTTAAGATATAATTACCGTGATATGAAAGATATTTTTTAATCTAAAGCAGCTTTATAACTGCTTGTAACTATTTTGAATATATTATAAAATTGGGTGCTAGTGAGAGTGTGGTGACTTCTAAATAACTTATATTAAACCAATACGTACCACCGGGACTTATTAATGCCCGTAGGGGAGTCAATTATATGACCAAGTTCCAATAATTTGTTCCTAATTTTGCTTTCAAACACACTTACCCCATGCGATGCCTTCTGAAGAGAACTTTCACACCAAAATACAAAAACCAAATTGAAAATTGTATTCCCCGAAAATTATGTTATTTTTCTTTATGCTAATAGCTATCCAAAAATCGCTGGCAGAACATCGACTGCTAAATTAAAGCAAAGAAAAAACCTCTTTAATTATGTTTGTGGCCACAATGTTATGCTCTATGTAATAATATTGCGTTGTGGCTTTCAACCACATAATTTTATTGCTCACAAGCATATTATGGTTGCTTACAATCATGACACATTCAACGATATATTTCAACAAAAACATGTTAATCTTCGAATACATATTTTTTCTGTGCACCATATTGCTAAGACGAAAATTTGTCTATGGCGCACATTTACTTACAAAGCAAACCAAGAAGTTATTGCACAAAGTTTAATGTGTTATTACAGGTTTAGGAAACATCACTGCATTCAGTTTTTGCTTGTATGTAAAAAACAACAATAAATACTTTACAATGAATTCAAAAAAAAAAAAAAATAAAATATAATCAAATATTCCTTCTTTCAAGTTTTCACTCAAATGTTATTGTGTACAAGAGTTGAATAAAATCTTACATGTATGGATATGTGTATGTTTCCGTACATTTACTATCCTTAGTAAAATTGTTTGGCCGACCACGTGCCTAATGCACTTGTAAATGCATTTCAACGTGTTGGTGCGCCTGGTTTTACAGGTTTTATTTTCTAAGCCTGTATTGGTGTGTGTGTGTGTGTGCGTGCGCGAAATATTAGGTTTGTTTCTCCACTCTACATTGGCCTAAAGCAGGCTCCCAATATGCATGAAAAGCGTTCGCTTAACCCAAAAGTTGTGTAGTTACAGTGACCATGAAAAAATAAAACTATTTTTTTTTTACACGAAACAGTGAGTAAATTTTCTTAGTTATAGTTTGTGCATATAAGGAAAGTTCGATTTGTATGGACAAAAAAATTTGTCGCCATTGTGCTATTATTTTTTTGATAGCTTTCGTCATAAGGAAAAAAAGTTCCATTGCAACAAATTAACAAAAAATTAATTTCGAAGCTCTAAGATTTTAATGCTTTTCATGTTCGTATATCACACTAATCAGTCCCATGGTGTCGCTGAAGGAGTAATATATGTATATGCTGCCACCCCAATAATACTTTCTCTCCAATCGATGATATCGACCTCGTACGGAGCTTCCTAAGGTGGGCTCCCTGAATGAAATAACAAAAAATTTAAATTTTAGCGCTTAGAAAATAATTATTTTCAAATGTTGTGGTGGAATCTAAAGTAAAATAGTATTTAGTACTATTACATGGCATTGCAAAAACTACTGCTTGGGGCCATGTTATGACATATTTATTTGTAGGGTCCAACACAATTATCATGAGGTACAGTGCGATTCTTGTCGAATTCTTTTAATTTTTTAATTATTTTTTGTTCGTCAATGTTTGCTATTAAAAATGGTGAGTTTTTAGCGAATAGTTATTGACAGACACTATTGCACTTAAAATATTTAATAAAATTGCGAAATGGATAAGCAATTTAATTCTTTTGTGATATCAATTGTCAAATTGACGCGCCCTAGCTCACATTGCTAAGCAATCGACTCCAAGTAACAACAACAACCAAACAAAATTCATCTCATTTAAAGGGTTCACCATAATAACAATTTTGATGCTTTTCAATTAATATTTCATACCAAACAATGAGCAAAAAAGTTTAAACTAGAAATGTCTTCAGAAAAAAATATAAACTTTAATCAAAATTTGAGGTTCTAATATCTAGTATACCATAACACATATATGCTGATACAACTTATTTTTAAGCTAGAAATTTGTTTCCTTTGCCTCCCGGGCTTTTGTTAAATTTCATGTCTTTTTCAAAGAATATGTGTTGGCTCTCATTGGCACTCACTTTACCCAAAAAGTAAAGAATCAGACCTATTATTGCCTTTCAACCTGGTGTGAATGTTTGGTTTGCCTACAACTTGGCAAACAGTTTTTACTTTTTTTATTTGTAACAATTGGGTTTAGTAGAAAAATAGGAAAAAAATATATTTTTAACACACATACATCTTATACAAAAGAGTTTTTTGCGAATCTGTTGGTGTAAACAAAGTTTTATATGCAAATTAAAGTGAATTTTTGTATTCGTATGAAACTGGTAATATTTTATGTTTTGCATACCTGCATCAGTACAAACTTCGAAAATTAGGAGTAGTTTTTAAGTAGTAGAGATGAAAGTAGATAATCGGAATCTATATTATTTGCCAACTGTTTTCTCTTTATGAAAGCTGCTGAGTCCACATATCCAATGAACATTTTTGTTTTTGTAACAAAGTGCATTAGGAAATTATTTCCTTTATTTATTTGTTCCATATCAATACAATTAAGCCCATATGGAAAATTAACACATAATATCGGGTATTTTGAATTATCTATTTGGGGTAAATAAAACACATAAAATAATTTTATTCATGACATTTCTTTTTTACTACAAAGTCAATAAACACCCTCTTTGCCGTAGCCCCGCAAAAAAGCCTAATAGTGTCAAACCACATGATCTTGTTGGACACGACGAGAAATAACGCGGCCAGGAAATTTCTTTTACAATAAAACCATATTCGCCCGAGCTGTGTGGCACCGTCTTGTTGAAACCACATGTTTTTCAAGTCGTATTCTTCAATTGCAGGCAAAAAAAAAGTCGATTATCATACGACCATAATGCTCCGAATTGACGTTAATAGTCGTTCCATCGTCGTTTTCGAGGAAGTAAGGTCCAGTCACACCTTCGGACCAAAGAGCGCACCTAACAGTGACTTTTTCTGGATGAAGTTGTCTTTCTTCAATTACTTGAGGATTCTCAGAACCACAAATAAGACAATTCTGTTTATTAACATACCCACCGTGAGAGAAATGTGCTTTATCGCTGAAGAAAATTTTGTTCGAAAAATCGCTCGAATCCAGCGCCTATTGTTCAAGCACCCATTCCACGTATCTGCGACGTTGTGAATGGTCAGCTGGCTTCATATAAATATAAAATCCATATAAAATCCAGCTCACACAACAAGTGAGCTGGATTTTATATGGATGTAGGTGTAGATCTAAATGCAAAATACGGTATAATGAGCTGTAAGACAGTCCTAATTCCTGAGAATGACGGGGAATCGACACATTCGGGTGTGCCGAACACCTTCACTTACAGCAGCAATATTTTCAGCGAAACGAGCGAAACAATGACGCACAGACCTTACAATATTTGTAACCACTTTCCAATTTCTTCACAATTTCGCCAATTGCTTGCGTAGTTGGACGATTATGTAAGTAAGCCATAATCTCCTCTTAAAGCACGATAAGGGCTGTTGCGGAATCATCGTTGTGTGATAGTTAAGCGATCGATTTTCGTCAATGTCAGACTTTCAGCTAAGAAAAAAGCAATTGGTTTGACAACTTAGTTTGACAGATAAAAATAATTTTTTTTAAATTTTAGGTGCAAATACAAATTTTAACCAAAAACAAACATAAAAAATCTTTAATTTCTATGTATGTGCATATGTTGAAACGTTGATCCAAAGTCAAACGCTTTAAAAGTCTTAAATACTTTAATTACACTTAACAGCTTCATTTTGTTTGATTTGTTGTTTTTTTTTCATTTTATACAAATAGGAGCTAAGATCTTAGAATAGCATTTTCATTTGTCTCTTGTTTTCTTTGAATTTGCTTCTTGTGGTCGTCATTTTTATTTAAATTTAAACTGAGTATTTTTGAAAAAACAAATTTAAATGCACTTGATGCTTACTCCAACTGCGTTCTCAAATCAAGTAGAAGAAGCTTAAATTTAGAACTTACTTTTTCTTTCTGTGAAGGAAAATAGGGTTTGGGGAGGAGAAAAGAGGAATGCATTTTTTACATTATAATTAGCGAAGAATATGACTGCAGGCAATTAGCTCCACAGACGGACTGTGAATCTGAAAAACGAATTTTCTCCGTAATGCGTTGGCCAATTGACCACAAACGGATGTATTCTTGACAATGCATACTCGTATCCCACACTGTAACGAGGTTTCATTTGAATACCTACTGCTACTGATAAGCTTATTCGGCCTCTCTTACACACAGTCCAGTAGCCAAAATAGAGTTTGTGGTACCGGCCCAAATATGAGGGTTGTGTTTAGGGTTTGAGGTTCGGGAATCCCCGAAAAAGGTACAAAACCGAACCGAATCAGGTGAGTAACTTAATGCTTTAGTCGTACTGAAAACTTATTTTTTATTGAAGTGGTGGCATGAATTCTGTTGTGTTTTTTTTTTATTTAAACATGATCTCAAATTATTTTCTTACAGTTATTTGGCTCTTTTTATT
This sequence comes from Sturmia bella, assembly GCA_963662145.1. Lineage (NCBI taxonomy): Eukaryota > Metazoa > Arthropoda > Insecta > Diptera > Tachinidae > Sturmia > Sturmia bella. The sequence goes on along the minus strand of OY759171.1, from coordinate 28,471,815 downwards.
GCACAAATTGAATTAACATGTGCTATTTAATTTAATTAATTTTTGTTTCAAATGTATATGGGTCAATTTCAAAAAAAATGCAATTTTTGTGTCCCCACACTTTATACTACTATTTTAGGTAAAAAACACAAAAACAAAAATAAACAAAATTGTGAGAGTGAACAGCGAGGAATATGTAACAAAAAAACGTAATTCTCAAATTTGTATGTTTGTTTTTTTGTTTTTTCAGAATAGTGTTTTGTTTCTCCCTCTGACTCCTTCCATACAAAAGCAGGTGTCCCCCGTTAGAATTTTTAGTAAACAGAATAAAATAAAATCAAGGAAAAAGTAAATATGCAACATTTAATAACGGTTTTCGAATAATTGCGTTTCTTTCTTAAGTTTTGATTTGTTAAAGTCGTTAAAACTTAATTAGTAAGAATTTGGCGTTGCAAACAAAAGTTGTCCCCACAATTTGCGTTGAGCATCACTTTTTTATAAATCAAGTAATATTACTCGTTTTCAATTTTCACTTAAGTACAGTAAATAACGTAAGAAAAGTACAAAATTTAATTATTACAAAAGTGAAAAAGCCAAAAAAAAATCTATTAAAAAAAGTGTGCATATGCGTAGTTTTTGTGAACGCCATGGTAAGGGCACGATAAAATTTCATGAGCGTCACGCTAATTTTTTAAAAAGTGATTATATTAAATGTAAAAAATTTAAGTTGACAACCACTGTTTACAAGGTTTCAACTCATTTTTTTATGATTTGTGAGTTTAAGAAATAAATTGACTACAATAAGAACCAAAATAGGCAAACATTTCATGAGCATCACTTTTGATTTATATTGATTCGTAGCTTAAAATGCTTAATTTTGATTTTATTTTTTAATTAAAAGCATCCCTCCATACCGGCATAATTTATTTAAAGAAACTTGAAAAGCACGTGAGCTTCTGCACGATTTCTTCGGATTTAAATCATGGACCCGGTGCTATTTGGGCTCATTTAGATCCAATAATTGATTATTTGAAAGATTGTGCTCCAGAAATATCGACCATACACTTCTTTTCGGATGGGCCATCTTCTCAGTATAAGCAAAAAAAAAACAATTTTTTCTTTTTCTGCAATCGAATATTTGACAAAATATTTCCATGCGCAACATGGTAATTTTTTGAGAAACCTCATAGAAAAGGTGCAGCAGATGGAGTTGGTGCTGTCGTGAAGCGAACCGCAGATTCGCTTGTTGCTCACGGAGCAGACATAGTAGGTGCAGAAGAATTGTACCACACGCTTCTAGGCAAAATTGATGTGAAATTGTTTTACGTTAGTCCAAATCAAATTTTCAACATCAACAAAACATTGCTAAAAAATTTAAAGACAGTTCAAGACACGAGAGGTATTCATCAAATAATTACGAAATCCAGAGGTGAATTGATTTACAGATCTCTCTCGTACTTTTGCAAATTAAACCTCTGGGAGACCGGAAATTTATGCAACTGCCACAAACTTAATTCAAAAGTGGTAAAAATGAATGAGAATGAAAAAAAAACAAAACCGCTTGTCATTTCATGAAGTTTATTCAGATTCAGAATAAGAGCTCGAATGGAAATTTATAAATTAAAATAAGTTATTGTTTTGCGTCAAATATTTAAGTTTCTTCAAGAGTTACTTCCCTTTTTCCATTTTTGTTAAAGACATCAAAGAATATGTACATCTTAGTTTTGTATGAACATTTTTGTTTTTTATACCCTTCACATAAATGTGTAAGGGTATATATAAGTTTGTGATTCCGTTTGTAACGCATTGAAATATCCATCTAAGACCCCATAAAGTATATATATTCTGGATCAGCATCAATAGCGATTACGATTGAGCGATGTCCGTCTGTCCGTCTGTCCGTCTGTCCGTCTGTCCGTCGGTCCGTCTGTCCGTCTGTCCGTCTGTCCGTCTGTCCGTCTGTCCGTCTGTAGTCGTTGAAATACCGTTTCTGAGAAAACGGTTTGAGATAGAAACCTCATTCTTTCGCTAAAACGTGTGAAACCCCGGTAGTGGGTCTGCTATTGAAATCCAGTAAGATAGGTCCGCGGATAGCCGAGATATATTCAAAAAACCGGGTTTTGAGGGATATTTTGTGTAATTTTTGTATTCAGATTTTTGAAAAAAATTTTTTCTTAAAAACTAAACCATATCATTTTTAGTGCTCATTAAATCCTAGAAATGAAGGAATTTTTGAAATCGGCCCATATATATCCGAGATATAGCGTCTCCCGATTTTTAAAGAAATCGGCTTTATTAGCCAAATAAGACAACTTTTGGCACCGAAGATCAATCAAAATGGTATATATAGGCTATTTAGAGGCAAAAGTGGAAAATTTTTCCACATCGGCCCATATACACTCGAGATATAGCGCCTCCCGTTTTCTCAAGAAGTCGGCTCTAAAAGCCAAATAAAACAACTTTTGGTATCAAAAATCGATTAGAATGGAACATATAAGGTGTCTAAAAGCAAAATTGGAAAATTTTTGAAATCGGTCCATATATATCTGAGATATAGCGACTCCTGATTTTTCAAGAAATCCGCTCTTTAAGCCAAACAAAGCAATTTTTGGCACTAAAAATCAATCAGAATGGTACATATAGACTATTTAGAGGCAAACGTGGAAAATTTTGGACATCGGCCCATATACACTCGAGATATAGCGCCTCAAGTTTTCTCAAGAAGTCGGCTCTAAAAGCCAAATAAAACAACTTTTGGTACCAAAAATCGATCAGAATGGTACATATAAGGTGTTTAAAAGCAAAATTTGAAAATGTCTGCAATCGGTCTATATATACCTGAGATATAGCGTCTCCCGATTTTTCAAGAAATCGGCTCTATAAGCTAAATAAAACAACTTTTGGCACCAAAAATCAATCAGAATGATACATATAGGTTAGTCAGAAGCAAAACTGGAAATATTTTTGTCATCGGCCCATATATGTTCGAGATATAGCGCCTCCCGATATCTCAAGAAGTCGGGCCTGGAAGCTAAACGAAACAGGTTTTTGCACTAAATATTTGTCGGAATGGTACATACAGGCTGTTTAGGGGCAAAATTAGAAAATTTTTGGACATCGGCCCATATGCACCCAACTTTTGGTACCAAAAATCAATCATAATGGTACATACATATGTATATAATATTATATACATATGTATATAATATTTGCGATCATGTATGAATGTATGTATGTATGTATGTATGTATGTATGTATGTATGTATGTATGTATGTATGTATGTATGTATGTATGTATGTATGTATGTATGTATGTATGTATGTATGTATGTATGTATGTATGTATGTATGTATGTATGTATGTATGTATGTATGTATGTATGTATGTATGTATGTATGTATGTATGTATGTATGTATGTATGTATGTAGATACGTTTGTATGCATGTAGGTATGTATGTATCTACATACATATGTATGTATGCATGCAAGTATGTTAGCATAAACAATTTTTTTGCTTTGGTGTAAAAATGTGTATGTATGTACATACATACATATGTATACACGAGCTTGAAAATGAAAGTGATATAAAGAATTGTTGAAAAAAGGGTACGCAATGAAATTCTTTTAAACAATTGCGTCTTCAAATTCATTCACACAAAAAATCATTTTGGGTTTCCCTACGTACTTACATATGTACATACACACACACATGTGTATGATGATACGCAATAGATCATCAACAACGTGCACAAGAAAAAAATAATTTTGTAAAAGCAAGCAATGTAAATATGTATGTATGTATATATGTATGTATATAATCATTGTTTTATGGAACACACTGAAAATATTCAATAATAAAGAATTTATTTTAGAGTTTTCTATTCTAGATACATACATACGTATGCATGTACCCACATACGTAAGTAAATTGAAAAGCAAATCACACTTAATGGCAATGTTTAGCATTATAATTCAAAAATAATGCAATTATATGCAATTTTTTGTTAAATAAATTTTACTATAAAGTTAACTGATAAATAATTAAGAAATACATTTTGCTTTTCTTTATTTCATTGATATTAAAAAGAATTGGTGTCACCCAGTGGTTGAACTTGAGCATATTAGGAATTATTTAAATAAAAGTTTTGCAGCCTGTGTTAAATCCCGGTAGTGGATCTGATATTGAAATTCAGAAAAAATCGGCCCATTTAAAAGCCAAATAAAACAACTTTTCGCACCAAAAATCAATCGGAATGTATGTACCATTGTGAAGGGTATTTAAGATTCGGCCCAGCCGAATATAGCACTCTTACTTGTTTTTTATTTACTTTTTGTAAAAGAATAAACTTTTTTTCGTTAAACATTAAATTTTGCATTATTTCTTGTTTACGTGCAACAAAGTCTCTTGATCGTCACAAAATATCTTGAGCGTCACAAGTAGTTTTTTTTCCTTAATATGCTTATAATTGCAGTTTTATTTAAATACATTGTTACAAACCTATTACTTTGCAAGTAACCTATAAGTTCAAGCCTTTTTTTTAATAAAAATTTACATATTTTTATCTTAAAATTTAAAAAGAACTAGTCACTTTAAAAAAAAAATGAAAAATCAAGGTGACTAGTGATTTTGAGTTTATAATCGAAGAGGTGATTTTACAAAAGTCAGTCCTGTGCAACAAAAGAACATCGTGGTAAGCTTGTATTCCAAATATTTTTGCATTTTTAGTGATCTTTTATACACTTTTGGTGTGTGACGCTCAAGCTAGAAATCATAGAAAACCTTAAAAAAATTAAAAAATATTATTTTTTTTGAGAGCCTAAAAGTACCACCCGATTCTTCATCAATTTCTACATAAATTGGTCACTCTTACAGGCGAATTGAAAAAACTTTAAAAATAAGCAAAAAAAAACTCTTTATGTACGTTTTTTTTGAAATTGACCCATATACACTTTATTATATAATTTTAAATAAATCCAATTAAAAAAGTTTTTTACTAAAAATTACTTGTTTGTAGGAGAAGAAATTGTAGTAGAATAAATTTTCCCGAGAATCCCGGAAAGAGAAAAAGTATGGGAATTCACAAACACTTTCGGCCGGATATAATTGTTGCAAATTGTGAAGAGATGGGATAAAGTGAAGTATGTCTAGCACCTTTTAAAAAAACCTAGCCACTTAAGTGTTTTGTGACTGAAAAAGGTGCTCAGTCCAGTGAACATCGAACTTTGTAGCAATCCACCAACAAGAATATAAATGCGAATAACTTTATATTACAACTTGTGTTTGTTATCATTGGCACTAAAATATAAAATAATTAATTATTATTTCATTGCCTCATTCTGTATAAAAAAGATTTGAAATAAATTCCAGTTTTAAATTTCCATACAAAATCTCCTTAAGCCTTATTTCAAATACATTTTCATTTTTATGATATAACCCATATACTGTGATGCTACTGTAACACTGAAATAAGTACTTCAATATGTTCTCTTATACTTAACTACCTGTACAGCAAATGTGTTCCTTGCTGTATATGTGAGATAATGTTTAAATTAGTTATTATGCTAATTTTGTTTTTGATTAGCTTAGAATTTTTTTTAGTGAATGTTTGTTCAAGATGTTGCCATGGAACAACTAAAATTAAGTTGAAAAATTATAGTATGAATAAATTTGTGTTGTTCTATGTTTTAGCTTTGTTTTGTTTGAAACTGATGGTGTATTTAAAAGGGTAATTAGGATGATAATTATTATAAACCCTTTAGAAAATATTACCAGAAATACGATTATTATAATGAATATAATACTTATACGAGTGTATGTAAAGAGAAGAGAGGATGAGTTGAGACAACAATATCTTAAGAGCACCATGATACTGCGACTATATTGGATTGCTTTCAATAACACTATATTTATTTCGCAGTTGCGATTACGCATAGGACTACAAAGCTTATTGTCACTAAACCCCAAACGTTTCCTAATAATTTTATGATGCCAAGTACTTACACTATTAAACAATAGGTAAATAGACTTATAACCAATCATATTATTGCCAAAACATACACAATACACATTGCTTGCCATAAATAAATATTCCGCTTTCATTTTAATGTAATTGGCTAACGTGACCACACTTTCCGATTTAAATTTTACTTAGCTATTATGGCCAATACATAATGTATTTCAGAGCAGTTTCTTATGAAGAATTACATATATATAACATTTTGGTATAACCTATAATGATGACACAAAATATATTGAAATAGTTTGCGCGTCATGCTAGGAACACAACTGGGACGAACGACGAATTTCGCCCAAGACGACGAATACGCCGGTTAAAATTCGCTGTGCAAATTCGTCGTATGAAGCACAATAACGACGAAAAACAAAAATATCAGTATAATTGATAAAGATGTTTATTGTTTGTTCAAAGATAAAAAAAAATTAAATGAATCCAAGAATTTCAAATTTTGTAAAAATAATTAAACATCATGTTCATTATGGTAAAAGCCTTGTGCTTGTATGTTAAAAAATTTAACAACAGCATATTAAAAATTTTGTATGGAAATTTCCATACAAAATTTTTAATATGCTGTTGTTGAATTTTTTAACATAAAAGCATTGAAGTTTAACGCTTTGAACTATTATTTCAGTTGTATCCATTTTCTCAGTTTCTTAATTTTGTCTTATTATAGTTGAACAGCTGATGGGGTGAACATATTAAAAAAAGGGTTGCTAAAAAATTTAGCATTACCAAAAACAAAAAATTAAACACTACAAACATTTTTTAAATTCTAATACGTTGGCTTTTTATTATACATGCAAAAAGTCAAAGCTTAGCACCTAAAATAAAAATTATTAAAGTAAAAATTAACTGTTTTTACTAAAACACTTGAAAACTAAAACCAAAATGGCCACATAGTATTGATTTGTTCGTCGTTCGCCGGTGTAAGAAATAGAAATAAATCTATTTCAACTTCGCCACGTATAACGAATTTCGACCGACGCTGTGACTGTGTGCATTTTCATATTCATGTGTTTTATTTTTAACGGCGAAAAAATTGTCGTAAAAGAAAAGAAAAATAAAACTAAAACATAATAAAAAAGGGAATAAATAAAAAGTAAGCCATTAATATTTAAAAATAAAAATTAAAATAATAAATAATCTAGTAAGTCTTCAACTTTAATTTTCTTGGTTTCATTAAACATAATGAACACTACAATTTTAGCGTACAAAAAAGTCCAATTCTAAGAAAGTAGACCCGAACCTACCAGCACAATTTACAATTTTCAATAGAATTTATAATAACAGGCTCGCAAGCCAAATTTTTTTAATCCGCCATTTTGACTCAAGATCCTTTTTTAATCACGCAATTTTACGCACGAAAAGCGAAAAAATATCATTATATTGAAACAAAATATTAACGTAAAAAAATTTTAATTACATACATACATACATACATCTGTGATCGGAAACGATAAAACTTAGTTTCGATAGTTGTCGTATTTTCAATGTAGAACGGTTTCTTTGGAAAAATCTAAATGGGCTACTAAGAAGAATTTTTTGATGAATTAGTTGGTAGCGTGGCCGCTGAATTAACTCTTTTTTAAACTTTATCGTAGAACTATATGATTTACAATTGTTAATAATGTTCTCGGGCTGGAGTTCGATTTTTAATTCCTCAAAATTGATAACGATTTTTTCTGGGATAAAATTGCAGTGATCGAGGTTCTTAAGAAAGACAGAAAAAGTAAAGTTGAAGACTACCTGGCTGGGATACATACCGTGGCTATTGTACGACCACCACGTAGCTCATATGCACCCAAATTTGCTGCGTTCCCAGGCCACGACTGATTATATAATGGTAGTCATTATACAATTAGTCAACTACAACTATAAATAGTCATTGCCTGGGTTCGAAGCAAATTTGGGTGCTGATGAGTGATGTGGTGGTCGTGGAACAGCCTTGGTATGTACTAGAGATGTGCACGTGAGAGTTTTTTGGCTCACATGTCGCACGTTCACGATCCAAATAAATTTGCGCACCCAAGAAAATTTTTTTTCAGCCTCATGTCACGCACGCTCACTAACAAAAATTTTTCAAACACGCATTTTCACGCACGAACTTTTTTTTAGTTATGCAATTCCACACACGAAAAACGAGAAATTCTCACTATCAATCAAGTTTGTATTGAAACAAAATATAAACGTAAAAACTTGTACTTATATAAATACATACATACACAGATCTGTGATCTGCAGCGTTAGCAACCAAGTCTTAAAATATAGTTTCGAAACTGCCCTGTTTTTAGTTTAGAACGAATTCTTTGCAAAAAATTAAATTAAGAAGAATTTTTGTATGAATTTAGGAAGTATATTGAAGAATTCATAAAAGATTTAATAAAAGCATGTTTTTTAGGACATTTTGGCGTTAATTGCAAATTGCAAAGTACTTTTATTAATTGTTATTTCAGCCCTGTTTTGTTTATATCTTTTTAACAGACTTTGTCTCCAACAATTTACATAGATAAAACTTCATATTTATGTGAAACATGGGTGTGAAAGTTAGAAGAATATTATATTATATATGGCTGGTTTTGCCTAAAGTCGACTTATGTTCCTATCGCTTGTGTTACGAAAGCAACTGACAGTTACTCGGACTTCCTTTCCGGTTCCGGTTCACTAACCGCTCTGACTATGTAAACTAACATCACTTGTTGCAGGCCTAGAGAACCTCCTGCAATGTTTACAATTTCTCCTGTTCATGGCCTGTCCAACCTGTCATGGTTGTCCAATCGACATTACGACCGACTTAGGTCGCCAGTTTGAAAGCACACTATTTAAAGAACTCTTGCGTTTGCTCGGAGTACATCATTTAAGAACTACGCCATACCATCCTCAATCAAACGGCATCGTCGAAAGATGGCACCGCACTCTTAAATCCGCCATTTTGTGTCATAACGTTAATGAATGGACTTCATATTTGCCCTTAATTTTGCTGGGACTGCGTTGTACATACATATAAAGAAGACATCCAAGCGACGCCTGCAGAGCTTGTGTACGGCACCATATTACGCCTACCTGCCGATTTCTTAATCGAAAGCACGTGTGAGTCTGAGGCAGAGTGTGTTAAACAACTCCGTCAAGCAATGAAAAACTTGAGACCAGTCGATTCGGCTTGGCATAATAACACCAAAGTATTTATGCACCCTCATTTAAAATCTTGTGAATTCGTTTTCGTTAGAGACGACTCGGTGCGACCATCTTTAACAGCGCCATATAGCGGACCGTTTAAAGTTATTGAACAGGCATCCAAATACTATACCGTAAACATTTCTGGAAGAAATAACAAGGTTTCAATCGATCGTTTAAAACCAGCATTCACTGCTTCAGAAGTCGGCGAAATCAAGTTGTACCACGGAGTCGCCTCTCAGAGGGGAGTAATGTGGCAGCACGACCACAACTAAGAGGACAGGAGTGATTTAAATGATCTGGCAACTCATTTTGTATTTTTCTGTCTCTTTGCTTTTTGCTTGCCGAAGAATTAACACCACGTGTGGTCTAGCTGTGTCTTGATAAATAAAGAAATAAAAAAACCGCAAAATATAGTGACTACTTATTATTCCCTATATATACATTTTAACACCGGTATTCATAAAAAATAAAACATTGTTAAAACGCATTTTATAAAAAAATTTTCACATAAAATTTTTTCTAAAATGTATTTGAGCTACGTTTTATTTTTTATGAATACCGGTGTAAACATATTAAAGTTTGCTCTTCTGCCAATTCATTCACACTTTGCAGTCCGTGTTTTTCGATCTTAATGTCATGAAATTTATGCTTTCAGGCTGTTCAGATTTATTCATAAACAAAGAAGTTACTCAGGTTTAAAAAAAAACTATATAATTTGGTTTTGGTTTTGCACTACATGCATTTCATTGGGTTAAAATTACTCAAGGAATTATTTACCCCAACCATTTCTTACAATTTACTCCTTCCATAAAATTCGACTCATGTAAATTAACATTACATGTAGTAGAAATTGAGGCAAAATAAGCTGTATTGGAAAATAATCCAAGAACAAATGTGTGGAAGCTTTTTTTGCAATCCAAGAAAAAATCAGTATCTTTACTTTTTCTTGAAATTTCGTGAAACTTCGTGAGCTGCCGTAAAATGGTGCTCACGTACTATTACGTAAGAATTTTATTTTTAGATTACGCTCACGCACTCACTCATCATATTTCAAAATGTTATCACAAGCACGTGCTTTTTACGCGTGAATCACACTTGACACAAGATTTTCACGATGACCGCACACCTCTATTCTATTCCCATGCTGAAAGTAAAATTTTATTTACTGATTACAAGCAAACTTGTTTTTGTAAACTTATATTAAGAATGAAATCTTCAAATATCTCCTATTTTTTATGATTTTGTTATAATCTCCCCTACCCAAAATTATAAACATGCAATGATAACAGATAAAGCTGAACCTTTTTTCATAAAAAAAAGGAAAACATATTTCATTTTCTTCATTCATTCATTGTGTTCCGTTTCCTGCACTGTTCTGCCATTTCCTACTTACGGTTTATTTCGCATAAATTATACTTACAACCAGGTCACATACAAACAAACTTAAGCTCATGATATTTTATAAGTGAATTTATCTAAAATATGTGAGTGGATTGTGAGTGTGCTACACATTCAAATAAATTTCTTACACCTTTAAAAATGTTTATGTAAGTTTGTGTTTGTACTGCTCATAGACTCCCATACTCAAGGGTGTTGAAAGTTTTCAGTAAAACGTTATTCCTAAATATTTAAATATTCTGTGAGAATTCTTATCGTACAAAATACTGGTGTTAAAAAGAAAATTATAGTGCTTTTTTATATCATGAGTGCGAAGATTTACCAACATGCACTGTCACACACTGTACATATGTTTCGACATATGTTCAGGAAAGCGTAACCACTATTTTCTTGTATACCTTTTAATTGACAAGTACATGCATGCAAACTAAAAATATAGTTGTTGTTTAATGATGAGTTGAAGGATTTATCAAAAAAACAAACACGGTTCAATCTTTCTTTCACACAATCTTTGGAAAAGGTTTATTATTCAAAATGCATCACTTGCATAAAATACTTTTTATCCGTTCATATATAAATTAACACTTTTATTTTAAAGAAACAAAAAAACACACTTAATTGGAGATGCCCACAACCGTTCTTGTTCAACTTTAAGAGCTAATAATAGAAAACAAAAATAAGAATTCAAATGTAAGTCGGCAATAATTCACAACCAAAAGAAAGAACAGTTATTCAAGAACAGTGGTGGGCAGAATTATACACGATAGTGTTTGGCAAGATTTTGGCATTAAACAGTTGTATAGTAAATATAGTTTCAGAATCTCAATTGCAGCTACAAAATCAAATTTTACCTATAAAATAGGATAGTTTAGTAATACCTTGAAAACATATATTTTACTATGAACCCCTCACTCCGGATAGTCAAGCAATATTTATAAATGAAAATTAAAACAAAATCTTTAAGTTCTGCCCTTTTTAGGGATCCATTTTCACCGAGTAAGAACAGAACACTCTTACTGAAACTTCGCTGTTCATTCTTCCGTCACATCGATGATTTTCCCAAAGGACAACAGCTAGAGAGATGAAAATTTCACATGATTTAGAGTTACAACAATGAATACTCAGAACAACAGAATATTGAAAGCTAAAGGGTGCTCCCATGCAAGAAAGAGTAAAAATTAGCTATATCTGCTATATCTTTTGATCCATAAAAGATAGAGACTTTAAATTAGCACACGATATGTACTTACCATGTAACTATTACAACAAGTACTAGAAACTACAAAAAGCTGGACACTAAATTTCCGATCAGAACTATTTATATACAGAGATTTGGCACTTGCACAGCATATGAAGTTGACTGTCCTCTACAGCAACAAATACTATTAAGTTTAAATTTAAATAGTGCCCAAAATATATAAAAACCTTCTAGTTTCATAATCAGTCGTAAGTTTTGAATCGTAAGAGACTAAATAATTGACTTTTACAACAAAAATTACCAAAAATAACAAAAAGGTGAAATTGATATTGTGCTTAACATCCTTGAGTTTGCAAAGTACCTGCAAATTTTGAACTGTAAGCGATGGGGTTTTTAAATTTGCACAACATATATATTTTACTAGCTTCTATAGCAAACAATACCAAGAATGGCAAAAACTTGAATTTTGAAAGGCTCATATAGTAATGAGGGTACCCTTTAGTTGAAAAATTAGCTGTAAACTTTAAACTCTAATTAATACAAACTCCTAATTTGCCTGTTCAATTTGCTAAAATTTAAATTCGCACTGAATATTGACAATTACCAGCGACTTTCGACCCAAAAGTGACTAACAGCAAAAGTAACCAAATACGTTAAAAGCAAAGAGTGACCATTTCAGTTAAGATGTGCTTTAATTAAAGTGTGTGAATTAAAAGGATCTTGCACACTGAACTAAAGCCTGTTTTTGTTTTACTGTTTTAGTTTGCCTGAGTTAAGCTAATGTGTTTCCACCTAATGCTAGGAACACAACTGGGACGAACGGCGAATATTCGCCGTCAAAAATAAAACACATTGGTGTATATGAAAATGCACAAAGTCACAGCGTCGTTCGAAACTCGTTGTACGCGGCTTGTACTTGAAATAGATTTATTTCTATTTCTTACGCCGTCGAACGACGAACAAATCAGTACCATGTGGCCATTTTGGTTTTACTTTTCAAGTGTTTTAGTAAAACAGTTAACTTTTACTTTAATAGTTTTTATTTTATTTTTATTTTATTTGACTTTTTGCATTTAAAATAAAAAGCCAACATAATAGATTATAAATTATATATGTAGTTTTTAATATTTTGTTTTTGGTAATGCTAAATTTTTTAGCAACCAACTTTTTTACCCCACCAGCTGGTCACCCCATCAGCTGTTCAACTATAATAAGATAAAACTAAAAAACTGAGAAAATGGATACAAGTGCAATTATAATTGAAAATGTAAAACTTCAAGGCTTTTACCATAATGAACATGATGTTCATTATTTTAATTATTTTTACAAAATTTGAAATTCTTTGACTCATTTATTTTTTTTTTTAACTTTGAACAAACAATAAACAACTTTATCAATTATAACCGATGTTTTTATTTTTCGTCGTTATTGTGCTTCATATGACAAATTGACACAGCGAATTTTAAAGGACGTGTTCGTCATTTTGGGCGAAATTCGTCGTTCGTCCCAGTTGTGTTTCTAGCATTACTCTATGAAAACTTCTCAGACTTCTACATGGATTAAGCGAGGAAGTAAAAATTTTTATTTAGTCAATATTACCTTGGTTTTTTTCTATATTTCACTATTTCAGAAATATTAAAAAGTCCATTTAAAATGGAAAAGATGTTTATGAAAGGTTTTCCGATTTTAAAATCAGTAGGTAAACTTTTCAAATTTGAAAACTTTTTTGCAAAAGCTTCTGGTTGACCGTTATTTTAGGCAAAAGCGTGCATAAAAGCCAGTGAAAGACAGATAGAGAGCATTGAATAATATATAATTTATTTATTATTATAAAACATCAATAAAAACATAAAATGGGCCGCATCACTCCTGCTTCGTTGCAATCTAGTCAACTGCAGAGACCAATTTGATGTTTTTTATCTTTAATTGTTTTGTTTATGTCAACATTTTTAAAGAAGAAAAGCAAAGTAAACTTGAAAACGTATTAGCTGAATAGCATGACAGGGCTGTTTCACGTCCACCACAGCGATTATTTTGTAAGTGGGATTTGTTTATGTTCTTTATTTTCATGGTGGTCACGTTTTTTTATTTTTTTGCTTTGCCAAATATTTCACAATCTAAAGGTAAAAAAATGTTTTACCAATGAACATCTTTTGCTCACAGAACATTATTTAAACGTTTTTTTCTTTTTTTTTTTTTGCCACTAAAATAAAAGTAGGTTCAGAACAAAATAAAAGTAAATTTTAGGTTTAGGTCTTAATTATTTGTACAACGAGGCATACAGTTAAAGTATGAGTTTTGTAATCACAAATCTTTTCCTGTTTGGTATTTTGCAAATGCTTAATGGGTATTTTGAACATAATCTCATTTGATAAATGCCAATAAAATCGTAGCATCCTAAGCTTAATTTTTAAACGTTATTTATCTATTATTTAAATATATAAAAGCTATTTATTGTTTTATGCAATTTGTTCAGACTTATAAGATTTGCACTTGTTACAAAAACTCTGTAAGTTTTTAAGACTCACATTATACTTTACAAGAGAAGCTTCGGTTTTCTCCAAAATAATGTTGCTGTAGCAAAAGGTGCTGGTAGAACAGGTCGAGTCAAACGTTTGCGTATGTATGTTTATGTTTTGAGAGACCACAATAAAAGTTAGTATTAAGACCGTTGAATGGTTAATGCTTTTGGTCTGATAGTGCAGCACAACTTTTTAAAATATGGTTGCAATAACAATATATTTATTGATCTTCATAACAGTGATTAGGTTAAACCAGACTTTTATATTTAAAATAACGTTAGCATATTTTTTAATCACCTCAAACACATTTTTATTCATCATCAGCATATTTTTCGTAACAATGCCATAACTTTGCAGTCGCCATAAATTAAAATTGAAATATGGTTGCAATCATTCGAAAAAAAATTATGTTCAAGACCATTGTACAACAAACGTTTGAACATTTATACAAACATAATATTTTTGAATTATCAAATGGACTACAAAACTTGTTGCCGTTGGAAGCAAATTCGTCTCTCATTTTTGCATTGCGACTAAAAAGTAATGTGTGCTTGTCGAAGCAAAATTTTTCTTATATTGAAAGGGATTAATAGATATCTATTAATACATAAATATTTAATCAATTATTATTTATCTATTAATCTAGATCAAAAAAAATTCAGATTTAGTTAAGAATATCCTTCATTAAATTATTATTATAAATTATTTCTTTATGAAGAAGGAATTATTTATCTAATAATTTTTAATATTATATATATAACGCTATATCTAATTATACATAAACAATTTATTATAATTTATACAACAATAAATTAAATGGAAAAATTGCAATTACCAAAATGGAAATAAAATGATTGTGTGATGCAGATTATGGAAATTACAAAAATTTTCTATTATTGGGTATAGAATTTTGAACTTTCAATGGCACATTTATATGTACACAAATTTTGGTTGGAACTCACAATAGTGTAGAAAAATTATATTATTAATAAATATTTTCAATGAATTTGGTAATAAAATGGTTACTGTAAGTTCCCCTTAGAAAACAAACAGTAAAATGGTTCCTTGCAACAATATTATGACTCAATTTGACAGCAATATAATTACTATAAATCTTTTTTAAAAAAATTATACGTCTCAATATAACATCGCTATAATTCGATATGACAATAAAATGGTTGTATATGTCAACAATATGGTTGCCATGACAATAGTGCGGTTGGAGATGGCAATAGTATGGTTTCACATGACAACATCACTGAAAGTGTAATTATTAAGATTATGTTTATTTTATTTAACAACAAATGTTGTCAGGATGCAGCCATAAAATTCAACAATACTCGTAGTACGTTCTCTTCAAATATAGTTTTTTTACTTGGATCGAGAACAAATTTGTAAAACATATTAAGGCCAATTCTCTCTGAAATATATTTAATCTTTAACTCTGTCAACCAATTTGAACTCTATTACACTTAAAAGAAACTCTCTTAGGAAGGGTGTGGGCGGCGTTCAAATGTCACAAATACTTATTTATGCATCTAATTTATTAAGTAAATTTTTTGTCAATATATTTCCGTTTTCAAATTTTGTGAAGAAGAAGGATTTTAGAAAATACAGTAGAAACAAGTTGTGCATCCGTGGGGTGGAGTTTTCTAGGTGGTTTTTTGGAGTACATACTCACTTGTTTTTGTAGACACATGCATGTCTGATGAATACTGAATGTATATATTCTGGGTTCCCAGATTTTTTTCACGTCGCTTTTCCAATTAGAAGTTTTTTATTCCCAAAAGTCCACACTGAAAATAGTTCAATTTTAATTCACTTATGAACCGTTTACTGTATTCACATGCTTGATTATATACCCTGGGGCTAACAATATTTTTATGGACAACATTCTACGACAATCGAAGAAGAAAAGCCTTACCGACTACTGTGGAGCCCTAAACGGAGAGCAAAATGGTTAATAAATACCGGCAGAGTGAAGTCCGAACGTAATGCGAACCTCATATTAGGATGTTAGACTCTAAACAGGGCCAATAAAGGGGCACTGTAAGCTAAATTACTATCTCAAAAATAAAATTGTTAAGCAGTGATTTCTGCAGACTCTGTAATGCGAAGAAGGAAGCGGCAAAATATATCCCTAGTCATAGGGCCATATAGCAGGGTCCTGGGGTGTTGGACCTCAATAGCATCCAATGAGATTGGCTAATACCCTAGCTCTGGATTCTCTATTGACCAAAGCCTGCACAAAAAATATTTTTGGTCAAAGTAGGCAATTTTTTTTTTCTTTCGACTGGGACCAGTACTCAGGGGATGACCCCTGCATACTCGTATGCATTGCATTATAATAAAACTAGGAAAATAGGGAAGAGAGATTGGTGGGTGCAAAACAAAAATGAGGAGTGTTTGTAGACGTTTGATTGAGCAAACAAAATTATATTAGCGGAAATCATCCTTGGTTGCACATCTGCAATTTTAGCAGATATAGCATGATTTTTTGCTACAAAGCGTGAGTGTCTTTTTCAAGTGTTTAGCAAAATAATTGTGGCAGCTGATTTTAGAGTAACGGAAAATATAAATATTTTTGTTTTGCAAATTGAGAAGGAAGGTTAGAAAACAAATTGCAAAAATTTCATTATTCATCTTTTCGTTGGCCGTCTTTTATTGTTCACTTTTTGTTTAATTGCCTTAATTTTACTTTTACTTTCTTCATTTCCTTCCTTTATTTGTTTACAAAATTTAATAAAGCGAGTTTGCCGCATGAGATAAGCTAAGCCAATATTTGAAAAGCAACGCCGTCGATAAAATTTGCACGTGAAGCAATCGCCCGATTTTTTGCTTATTTTATAAAATTTAATAAAAATTATGCTTAATAATAGGTATAATATTAATCTTTTACTACTTTGTAAATAATTCTTTGAGCAACGTTAGCATTAATTTAATTCCAGCACAGGCATGTTTTGTGGCGGCCTTGCCGTCATACAGTTTTTTGAGCGCAGGAGTTTACGTGTTGAAATGTAGAAAAACAAGCAGCTGTTTTAGCATTTAGCAACATTTGCAAACACGGATCTGCAATGGTTTTTAATTTTGCATATTTGCTCAAGTGATGCAAATCTCGGTTTCATACATTTTGTTTTTGTAGTGTTGCAGACTATGGCACATATGCTACGGTTGCAATATCTGCAAGATCTGCAAGGGTAATTTGCAATGAAGGGTGAGTTCCGCTATTATAAAACAGAACATTTATTTTTGCAAAGCTGAGTAAGTCAGGATTAACTGGTGCTGATGCTGGTCTGTTTAGTGTCCAGTGTACATACCTTCGTATATATACATACTTTCAGTTAACAATATTTAACAAAATCTTTTCAGTATTACAAAAAGTTTACCATGCAGAACACGAAAGCGACACAATAACCACGATAGGACCTATTACAAACGTATACCTTATTTTTAATAGTATATGATGTTCATTAAGATCTCATTTGACCAAATAATAATAAAATAAAACAATAACCGCGAAATCTGTGTCACGCGCTGTTACAGTGTGAGAAGTGCAAATGACATAATTAAAAAACGATTGTTATGCATTCTTAGTAATTAACATGTTGATTAACAAAATCAAAATATTTGTTCATTGCCTGAACAAAATTTTAATTAAGTAATTTTATACAACAACATCTATTATTTTTGTAGGGAAAATGATTGTTATTTCAAATATTCGGACACTTTTTACCAAATTTTATTTATTTATTTCTATTGAGCTCATTTCCTTAAAACTCGACGAACACAAGCGTGGCTCGTTGATACAAAGACTGCATATTTAAGTAGACAATTTATTCCTAAATGAAATAAGCGAGTCGTGATATACTGAAATTGAAACAATCCTAAGCAGCAGATATGTTAAATGAAAATCTATACAAACTTTCCTGAAATTCTCAAAGTATAAAATGGATTTCCCAATCCCCAGAGCAAATTTTTTATCGCCATTTTCAAAAATGTATACCCAATTTGGGAATAAATCCTCTAATGTGATAACTCCAAAGGTACACACCACAGTACTTATATAAAAGCCACATCAGTTTGTGCCTAAAGTAATTTATAGAACGGATGCGATACAGATGAATTCATATTGGAATTGTTTGTATTTCAAATTTACATACCCTCAATGACCAAAAAGCAAAAGTATATGGTAAAAAAAGTACTCACTGTCCTTCGCTGATAATCAATACTGCAGAGCCAAGCTCTTTTATATGTTGTTGATTTCCAATAATATCATTCAACCATGTTCGTTATCATGATTTGTCCTGCTACTGTCAAAGGTTTACGCTTTGCTAGGAAAATACCATAAAACTATTTTGGCAATATTATAACAGATGATCTGAAGAAGCCTTAAAGAAAAACATATTAATATTTAGTTATCTTGACCCCTTTTTTCTTATATTTTATATATTTATTTGAGCTTAAGGTCTTTTAGAATTTGAGTAATTATTTTTGTCAATATTTCGCTCTCCTTCGGATAGCTTCTTCAGGACAATAATAATCATTATTATTGCCCTGAAGAAGCTATCCGAAGGAGAGCGAAATATTGACAAAAATAATTACTCAAATTCTAAAAGACCTTAAGCTCAAATAAATATATAAAATATAAGAAAAACATATTATTCTTGTTTGGAAGTTAAGATGTTACTTAAAAAACCTCATAGTCATTTTGTAAGTATATACAGATTATTTTTGGTTCCTTTTTGCAGCATCACAATTTATCCCTTAATTCTTGTTGGATTTCAAAAAAAAATTTTCCTCTCTCGTTTTTGTTTGATTTTTTGGTATGCAAATTGTTTACGCATGGCTTCCGTTTCCGCATAATTAACTGTTTTTTCGTAGAAGTTTGCTTGCCTTTAGTTTTTTTCTTGTTTTGCTCGTTGAAACAAGTACACTGATAGCATGGTAAAATTAATGCATAGAACCTTAACTCTTAATATGTGAAACAGCAGAATGACAAACAAAATATTTTAAAAATTCTTTGTATTTAAATTTGTGAAAAGAAAAACAATTTTTTTTGTACATAGTATAAATTAGGTTTTTGGCTTATACTAACTTGGACGTCTGACAAGTTTTCTGGTAAGAGTAAGAGCTCTTTGTATTCTATGACTGGTTATTTAAGCAAGAGAAAAATGTATTTTGTATACATCTAACTCAACTTGACTTAAAGTTTTAATGGGCGAATGTCTTAATTATTATTATTTTAGTTTTACTAAAAGCATGATGCCGACTTAATGGGATTAATTTCATAACAAAAGTTTTTAAATAGACGGTCTACGTCATGTACAACGAAAATAAGTTAGTTAAGAAATAACAAAGTTTTTTCTACTTCCACAAGGGATAAGTAATATGTGTTGCTTCGTTTGGAGGGAAGTTAAATAAACAACTTCTGTTACTCATTTTGTACAGGTTGTAATTTTTTCTTTTAGCTGCATGGCTAATGTGTAGCAGTGGCAACCAATGATTGAAACATATTTAATAATCTAAATATTTATTTGACGCTTCTTAAGCAGAAGATTTCAAAAACATTTTGTCAATGTTGTAATTGATGATATCCCTGGACTAAGGATCAGAGTCAAATATTAGAAACTATCACTATTTTCAAAAAATAGTTGCAGTATTTTTCAGCTGTCTACGACATTTCGTTGATGCTAAGAATTTTTCAAGTCTACTGATGAGACGATTAGCACCAACGAAATGTCGTCGGCATATAGACAGCTGAAAAATACAGCAAATATTTTTTGAAAAGGTTCATTTTTGGGCCTGAATTAATTAAAAAGTTTTTACATGAACTTAATTATTTATTTGCTTTAAGAGCCAGTTGAAATGTATTAATTCAGGTCCAAAACTGAACCGTTTTTACAAAATGGTTGCTGTCTTTTCCAGCTGTCTATATGCCGACGACATTTCGTTTGTGCTAATCAAGTCATCAGTAGACTTGAAAAAGTAGCACCAACGAAATGTCGTCGGCATATAGACAGCTGGAAAAGACAGCAAACATTTTGTAAAATGTTTGCTGTTAGGTCCCAAAATTTCATTTTTACCTCTATGAAATTTTCAATATCTGCAGGGGTTGAACTCCCTGGATGAATCTCTATTATTTCCTTTAATATTAAAATAAAAGGACTGTTGTAACTAATTGTAATTAATTATTGGTACTTTTAGGTTATTAAATGATTTACATTTCCAGTTAATATAAAGTAAATAAGTCGTGCTCCTATTAAATTCATGTTTACCATTTATTCTGTGACATAATTTAAGATTAAGTCTACTTATTCTGCCATTAATTCTACTTGTTGCCAGTGATCATCATCACGATGAATTTGTTTTCTTTGTGTGGATAGCTGAATTTTTTAAGCAAACGTATAGTTTTTTTCTCATACTCGTAATCATTTAAAATTGGTTCCAAAATGTTTATTGTTTACTTACCACCGGCTTGTCTCAAAATATACAGTTTTCATTCCTGATCTTGTACTCAAAACTTTACCAAAATAATGAAAATTTATTTAAGTTCTAACACAAACGCAAAAAGGTTTTAGAGAATTTGGCAGTTAAACTGAAAAGCTGTTAAAATTTAAATGGCATGTTAAAACTCTGACAAAATATTTATAGAGGTTTATTTTGGATCTAGTAAACGGTTAGTAATTTTTTAATAGGAAGCTGGGGAAAAGATGATAAAAATAGTAAAGTATAACTTAGTAAGCTAATACTGTTTAATCACTCAGTCGAAGTAATGTGGTTTAGCTTTTCAGCTTTCCAATTATAATATAGCATTTCATAGGAAAGCCTGTTAATAGTTAAAAAAAAAGTTTCAAGGTATTTTCCCAGAAAACACTGGAAGAAGCGAATCATAACTATTTCCAAAACACTGAATTTACATGATTGGCCTATAAGGGCGGTAGGCGCGCCCATTGTCTGATTACTACAAAGTTTTATTGTTTCCTGAAAAAAAAAAATGTGTATGTAAGTGCAATAACTTTATGTTCTCTGCTACAAATCCTAATTTTGTTCCTACTATTATATGGTCTCAAAGCACTGTTGGACGAAATTGCCCCCATACACATCCATTGCCTTGCGTTTTATTTATGGTTGTTTTTTATCCCTTTATCCCACATACGTCACGGTGGCCTAAACGTATTGATTACGAGAAGCAGTTTCTTTAAATATTGAAAAGAAACATTAAAATTTACGACTTTTGTATGCGTGTTGAATTATAATCCTGGAGGGAAATAAAGAAAATGCGATATTAGAGAAAGAAGTTAAAAACATGTAGGATGATAATGTGCTGGAGAGCAAAAAAAAAGTTTCGTATCAAATATCCAGGCGCCAGTTTTTCTCTGTTCAATCGTCTTACAACGTTGTTCAAATAAATCAGTGCTTGTTTTTGTGATTTGTTTTTTTTTTTTCAATTTTAGCTCTATAATATTTATTGAATGTAAATTGAAGGAGCAGGAGGAGAAGTGCAATGCAGTATTATTAAACGGCTGAGCAGAATCTTAAATACCCTTCCTAAAAGTCACATTTATACGTGTACATCTGCTATTTTATCAGTGCGGGCTATATCAATATCAAATGTTTTTATGTTATGATTTTAAATGGTTTTCATTTTTCACAAGCTGCATGTAGATACGCAACGACGTCATAAATTTGTATTTCTGAAACATATTACACTTTTGTATTATCATTACAACTATTTTTAGGCAGCCAAAATTATTGAAGTTCGGTTATTGGAAAAATTTCTTATAAAAATAGGTTTGCTGTCTATATCGAGTACATGCAAAGACGAAACATTTTAAAAAATGATTATGTTCAGTATAATGATGGATAAGGTTGTGGCAAACTAGATATTTTATTTAAAATGTTGCAAGCGGGTTTGTGAACATCTGATGAGAGCGTACATGTTTTTGTGGTTATTGGAAAAAGTTGGAGACCCGCAATACGTGTATGTGTGTTTGGTTTCTGATATATTTATAAAAAATATTTGATGCTAATTGAATACTGGTTTGCATTACTTGTGTACATATGTATTTGTCAAAGAAGTATTTAATAAACATAAATTATTTTTAAGAAATAATTGCGTGATAGTGTAAAATCGTAATAGATCTTGTGGGCGCGTTTTGTATTTTTATCTCTGTATTAAGAAGTTGAAAAATTGGACAGTGTCAAAGGTATATATGAGGCGCAAAATGGAAAGGGACCTAAGGCTAAAAACTGGTTTTGTTCAGGAAAGCCATTTTAAAGATTTAAATACCTGTATCTTTGTTGTACCGTCATTTTCATAAAACGGGCATATCTCTGGGGGGGAAACATTTTTGGGACATCGAATGAGCTCAACTGTAGTCCACAAAAGTGAAAATTATTTTTTCCCCTTAGGTCCCTTTTTCTTTGCGCTGTCACATATACATTGGATTCTTATTCCAATATTCAACAATAGTTAGCTCGGGTATATGCAACTTTGGAAACATAAATGTTTTAACTTTCAGGTTTTTTTTTTTTTTTGTTTTAAATCAAGCATCCACAAACACTCCTTTGTTCCCCTTTAATACTCCTTCTGCAATGCAATTCATATGTAGAGGTCATCCAATGAGTACTGAGATAAAAAAAATTATGTTGTTGTGAAGCACGAAAAAGGGTACATTTCTTAGAAAACTTTACTTCTAGCTGGTTTCTAAAAGAACCATAGAAATGCATAAGAATGTATCAGTAAATTATATTTTTCTTCTCATGTTAAACACAACAAAACAATGCAGTCAAATCATTCCTGCTCTTCGTATCTACATATGTATATACACTAGGGTAGGTCGATTTAGCAAACCATGCCTACGATTTATCGATATTTTTTGGCTTGAGGAAAAAACTACCCAACCATATATCAAAAAAATTAGGTATTTCCTAAAATAAGCATTTTAGTGCCATTGTAAATTTTCTTAAATTCGGTGCAAGAACACGCCCACCTTCTATACATCCTTTTTCTCAAGAACTTAGCTTGGCTGCGTCTTTTAATGCAATACACTGCTAATACCCATATGCTTCAAAAAAATAATATGTTCTGGCTCTGCTGTAAGTTTTGCGAAATTCGTTACTAGACCACTGCCACCACCCATACAAGCCCACACCTCCCATACGTAATTTTTTCGTTAAAGCTACTTTAATGAAGTACAGTGAAAATTAGCAAGTGCTTCTTAAATTATGTATTCTAACTCTGTATTCAACAATGAATAATGAAATAGTCCCTCCTGTTGTTTCTCCTGAAAATTTAAATTATATATCTGATGCAACTACGTCTGAAGCCTCCGCCACAATATCAAGAAACGTCTTTAATTTTACTTCCGCTACAACTTCCGCTGATATGATTTCCGCTGCTTCTGTTACTTCTGTTACTTCCGTTTCTGTTCTTGTTATTTCGTCTGCTGTCTTTTCTGTAGACACTTCCGCTGTATTACGTGGTGCAACTCCTATCCCATCTTGCTTACCTCACATTGTCACAACCTCTGATCCGATTTTCCCAAGAACTATGCACCTACAACTGCAGCTTCCAGTGAAGAATTGGAAATTGAAAAACAAATACATATTTTTAAAATGCGCGTAAGATGGTGAATCTTCAAAAACAACTAAATGATTTACAAACAAACGCAATTAGTAATACGCCTAGAATAAATTACGATGAATTAGGTAAAATGGTTTCAAAATTTCATGGTTTATGGAAAATTCTGATAATTGGATATATGCTGCATTAAAAGAAGCCAAAAGGTTAAGGAAATGGGTGACACCAAGTTAATGTTTAACCATTACATCCACACTTACTACTTCAATCAATATTTGCGTTTAGTATTGATTGAGGTCAATCAAATTCTCAGGTTGGCCGAACTGTAATGTATAATATAAAAAATACTTGTCGTATTAAAAATAATAATAATCATAGAACGTTTGCATAATATTGTAGATAGATAATTGAAAATAAATACAGTTTTAGAAAAAGCAAATTACAAATGGGTTTTTTCTATACATTGTTAAATTTTTATAGGGTGTCCGCGAAAAATTCGCTTGGATTCCAGTACTAATTTTTATTATTATTTTTTTTTTTTTTTTGATAATAAAAAAGAATTATACTATGTAAAAACCGAGGTCATTTGCATTAGCATTGAAAAAACAAAAATTTTAAAAACTATTTTTTTCGATGTTGGCAGTACCATAAAATTACATTTTGGTAACCTGCTGGGTAAATTATGTAGTATTACTAAAGGAACGCGTACTGTTTGCCAGAGAGATTGAAACTTCATTACAAATTCATTTAAAGTACTTAAAGAGCCAATTGAAATGTATAATTTTAGGTCTAAAAATATATCTTACTCATGTTTCTGTATTTTTCAGCCGTCTTTATGCCGCCGACATTTCGTTGATGCCAATCAACTCATCAGTAGACTCGAAAAATCTTAAGACTGCGTGAAACACAACTACTTATTCCAAAATTCGCATGAAGCAATAATGCGTTACCTTTACAATAGTGTAAATTATAAAAAATATTAGAATCATTTTTACTTGTAACTTACCACAAAGCACTGAGGGTTAGTGTGTTCGAGATATAATATTATGGGATGTTGATCATACATTTGGCTCCTCTCCAGGCTGCCTGAAGGTGATTAGCGTTATAGGGGAACATTTCTCTGACTTTCATTCTTTTAAATGCTTAAATGCATCTTTTTTGCTCTCATGTCAAAAGCCAAGTTTTTATTCTTACAAATCGACTTTCCCTAATATACACACATGTCTACATTTATTTATAAATACTTACTTCCTTCTATAATTGTGAGTGCTGATATGCAAAAGAGTGCATATGTATGTATATACATATTAAAACTGTCTCTTGCATGGAAACCATATACATATTTCCAATTTATTGTTTTGCATTGTAAATGATGCATATCCTGTTTTTGTTTTCTACTGAAGTACAAGGAAAACAACATACTTTGCTCGAATGAAAAAACATGGCATATTGCGATGCTTAATTTATAATTGGTAGATATGGGTATTTTGGCCAAAGTAGTGTTAAGAGCAATGAATGAACGAAAGGACTCGTGATGCAAGTAAAGTTTTTTTTTTAAATAATTGTAATTACCTGTTTATATTCAGATAATTAAGGTCAACTGCTGTTGACTGGTCAGTATCGAAGGTAGATACCCTGGTCACTGAGCTGAGAGATTAATTCTGACTTACTCAACTTTGCCCAGCTAAATAGTCTGTTTTATATTATAAATCTTTTGTTTATCAAACGTTCGCAAACACTCTCTATTTTCTCTCTCCTTTCAGCACATCAACCCTGCTTTCATCCTTCCTATTTTTCTTGTTCCAGTACAATAAAACACATGTGTAGGGGTAACTCCCGGAGTACTGGTCCAAGATAAAAAAAAAGAAAAATAATTTCCTTAGTTTCAGCCAGTCAAGATTAAGGTAATCGGTAGTAATATAAAATGTTTGATACTATTAAGAATTTTTTTCCTTATTTTTATAGAAAGTGTACATAATATTATTATTATTATTATTTTTAAGTGAAAATCTAGCACAACAAGATAATAATCTTATAAATGGGAGTGCTAGTAAAAAGAACAAATTAACAATTATATTTAGATTAAGTTGTCATAAGCGTTGAAAAATAATTTTAGTTAAAAAAAAAAAATTAAAAATTATTTTAGTTAAAACAAACGAAGAAAACATAATAATCTATCATTATAATAACATTGTATTTGTGAATAACTAAGACTACTTGCATACATTTATTACATAAACATTTTAATTAACTCCCTTTTAAATTTGCTTGCGCTGCCTAAGTTATGAATATGATTCGGTAGAGCATTCCAAAGACTTGTGCTGTATATTAAGAATTGACGTTGTGATAAAAGATAAAATTGAAATTGTGATAATATGCTTTACAGACTTTACTTAAAAAAATGTGCTCTAAACTAAAGACCAGCAGAAGTTTTTTTTAATCTAATTATCAATAATTTTGATCTAATAAAATTAAGATAAACTAGTTTAAAGTAAAGTAAGTACAACTAGTTTAAAACTTTTTGCATTAAATAATTAAATTAATATTCTTAAATAACTATTACACAGTGCTAGTTAAAAAAACCGACAGACGGTTCACCAACTGGGTGAACCTAATTTGGGTGCGCTGGATTCAGTGGAGCTAACCGTTTTTTTTAGGTTAGCTCTTGTTTTTGAGATATACCGTTATTTTAACAGTGAAGGAGGTAGGACAGCATATATTCCTTTAACTCAAAAACAATTTAAAATTTTGAAAAACATTCAAAAACCAAAATTTAGCAACAAAATACCTTTCAACAAGTGTAAAAATCTTTTAAATCGGCTTAGTAGTTTAAAAAATTAAAATTTTTTTAGATGAAAATAATGAAATTTTTTTCAAAAGTTCGAAATATTTTGTTCTTTAAACCAACAAAAAAATCTAAAAATTAAGTTATGCTGATGAATATTCATACATTCATGACAAATAAGGTTTCAAACAAAAAACAGAATAAATGACTGAAAGTGGTCTACAACTTTGGAAGTTATTCACAAAAAATCAAAAATTTCACTTCCAAACGGTCACCAGACAAACCCTCAAAAATTAAAAAAAAAATTATGGCTTTTTTTGTTTGAAACTTTATTTGTTATGAATTTATGAATATATTGTATTTTCTAAATATTGTATTTTCTAAACTACTAAGCTGATTAAAAAGATTTTTACATTTGTTGAAGGGTAATTTTGTTGTCAAATTTCGGTTTGTATAGTTTTTTTTAAACTTTAAATAGTTTTCGAGTTAAGGAAATATATGTTTTCCTACCTCCTCCATTTTTAATATAACAGTAAGGAACATAGGGCCATGCATTAGCACAATTCGCACGAAAAGTTTTGAATAAATATTTTTGGCAAACATTAAGAGTGCACTTCACCATTAGTTATATTAAATAAGAGCAACACTGATCTGGGATGCACACCTTGTACTATATCCTGTAGTACCTCGTCCAGTGTACTGATTTCCTTACCACCGCAACTTCAGGCTGAATGGCGCTACAATCGCTTAGTATCGTACAACTGATCCGTTATTGTAATTGGTGGATATGTATACTCCCAACAAAGCCTAAGTTCGATTTGGAACTCTGATAGATATATATCAACACTATTCAAAGAATTGCTTGACAGGTTTACACTGCATCCGTTATCAGTTATTAGAGCTTTTGAGCAGTAGTCAATACAACTCGCGATTTGCCATTATCTATGCATTTCCTGACACTGCGTCCTTCTACAAGCCACCTGTCTGAATTCGAAGCGATTCGGTTACTGACGATCGTTGTGGCGGAGGTGAAATAGCCATGATATATCAACTACCTAATTAAGAAATCAGATTTTTTTTGTTTTAAAATGTTTTCTCATTGTCTCTTCATTTTTCGCTCAAAAACAGGCTTTTTGAAAATAGTTAAGAGATTCTATTTACTCTACTATTCTATTGGAGCGATTTTAATTTAATTTTAATTCATTGCTTTATTTTTTGCCTTAATTGAAATTGTTAAACGTTGAAAAAAAAAATAAATGTTGAAATTAAAACTATTAACACAATAAAACTTGTTGTTCGGGGTCAGTGTTTGCTCACAATGTGCAATCTGAAACAAAGTTACAGACAGTAAATAAACAAAACCGAAAAGAAAAATTGTTGTACAACCACACCAAATGCCTTTAACTTCATTGAAGCGCAATGGTAAAAATCACAGCTGTAGAAACACTGAAGAAAATAGAGAATTGGTTGACAAAATCAGAAGGCTGCAAGTGCAACAAAACTTAGAGGTTATGCAAATTTAGAGAACAGCTAAAAACTGCAAAACTGTTTTTGGTTTGGAATCACTATACATTTCTTACTTTTTTTTAAGATTATTATTATTATTATTATTGCTAGGTCGGTCCAGAATGGCCCTTCGCACTGCGACCATGAATGATCTATTGTGCAACCCTTTTCTCTCACGAGTTTAATACATCAAGAAACAGTACTAGCTCCTTCTGTGGAAGCCCTTGCAGATCCTGTGAACCCAATGTATAGGCCTGCAACAGCCTGTATCTTCTGTGGCCAAGTGCCACACATTCAATAATCAAGTGTTCCATTGTCTCCTCTTCTTCTCCGCAAAATCTGCAGGTTGCCGTGCTGGATAGTCCCATTCTGTGTAGATGCTTCATGCAGGTATAGTGTCCTGTTAGCGCCCCACACAGTGTCCTTAGATTTCTTCTGTTTAATTTTAGAGCGAGGTCCGCCCTCTTGGCATCAAAGCTAAGAAATTTCTTCGAGTGTTCCAGACCCCTAGTGTCGTTCCACAGTTTTCCTGTGATGGATGCTGTCCATTTCCTGATCTCCCCCCTGAGGAGAAGCTTATTTAAGCCAAAGGATGGAGTGGGTCCAATAAAAGCCCCATTGGCTCCCCTTTTCGCG
This sequence comes from Sturmia bella, assembly GCA_963662145.1. Taxonomy (NCBI): domain Eukaryota; kingdom Metazoa; phylum Arthropoda; class Insecta; order Diptera; family Tachinidae; genus Sturmia; species Sturmia bella. The sequence continues at coordinate 28,443,014 of OY759171.1, read as the reverse complement.
TAGGTGTCAGCCAACTCGTTACCCTTGTGCCCCTCATGACATGGCACCCATATCAGAGTAATCTGATTGTGAGTGGCCAGTTCATTTAGCTTATCGTGACATTCCAGTATTGTCCTGGATGTGAACATAAAGCTACACAGGGCCTTGAGTACCGATTGGCTGTCGGAGAATATCTTGATTCTGACTCCTTTCGGATAGGATCCCTACAGCTTCCAGTATAGCATACAGTTCCGCCTGGAAAATTGTGGTGTCCCCGCCGAGAGTTACTGCCCTGCGTGCCCTAGGCCCCACTATTCCCGCTCCCACTCCTTGAATCGACTTGGATCCATCAGTGTACCATTTTTGTGAGTCATCTCGTAACCATATTGGGTTTGAGCACCACTCCTCCCTCGTAGGAAAGAAGACCTCATACTTTCTGCTGAAGCAGAGTATGGGATCCATGTGATCACTCGACCGAGACATATGCAAAACGTCTCTGAATCCCCTCAGGATCGCTAGATGACCAATAAGGTTGCCTTCCTTTAGTTCCTCTCTCCCATAGATGGTGATAGCCCGCTTGGCGGCTTCCTCCTGCACACATACATGAAGTGGTGTCAGGTTGAAAAGTGCCTCCATGCCTGCTGTCGGGGTGGATTTCATGGCCCCTGTGTTTTTTTTAAGATAGTTATTGTTTATTTAAAAACGAAGAGTAGCATTATAAATATTATCCTCGCTTTTATTTAGCTCACAGTAATACTTTTGCATTCTGCAAAAAACTTACGTTGTTATTTTCCAACCGGAAGGCAACTCACAATTTGAAACTTTTAACATCAAATGAAATAAACGGCAGGAAAATTACAACATAACAAGCAAACAACATGAGAAGCTATAAAAAAAAAACTATCAGAATAACAAATTACCTTTTATATAATTGCGGCTTCTGTGTTTCTGGATGTAATTAAATCTGCTACTATTTTAATGAGAAAAATTATTATAAATAATATTTAATTTATTATTAAAAACGAAATTTAAATAAATTAGCAGAAGATGGAAAAATAATAGTTATTTATAAAAATATTAAAAGGAATTAAATTAAAAAAGAAATAAATTTGCTATTTGCTATAAAAACCAGTTGTAACTGTCCAGCTTCTCAGACCAACAGAAAATATTTTTTTAGAGCTAAAATTACTGCTTTAAATTAAACTAATAATTTTCTTCTTGTAATTTTTCTATTCAGCCTTTTTATTAATAAATTAAATAGATATGATTTTTCTCTAGGCCAAAGAGCTTGGAAAAATCATATCTATTTTATTTACTAATAGTTTTAATCAAAATTACTTATTCGGCCCACACACTCCACAAAATTGTTTGAAAGGCCCAGATATACTCGCTACATAAAATAAATCTTAAATCATTATACGTTGCACTAGTACGTAGCAATCTGGAATATTATACATTAATTTGGAACCCGAGTGCAAAAACTTTTTACTAAATTCGCCCTAAAACTTAACTGGCATAATAAACTACCATCATATGAAGTGCGACGAAAACTGTTAGAATTACAATCTCTTGAAGACTGCAGAACATTTTTTTCGGTTATGCTCGTTTATAATGTTTTATCTGGTGAAATCAATTGTCCGGAGCTTATAAACTCATTTGCTTTATACAATCCTATTAAGCATTTGAGAAGAAATATGTGTTTTACTGAAGTCGTTCATAGAACAAACTATGCGGAAAACGAGCCAATTGCAGGATGCTTACACATATGTAATAGCTTTAATCCACCGTTAAATTTTAATATAGATGTGAAAAATTTTAAACTCATGTTATTCAAGTATTTTAACTAAGTACAAATTATTTAAGTAATCTGTAAGGATCAATTCTGTAGATGAAATAAATAAATAAATAAATAACTTGTCTCTGTCATTAAGCCTTTTTTGAAAAAAAAAAACTTTATGTATGTGTTTACTCCAAGCTGTGTAGCGTAATATAATAAATAAATGTTGCAATAAATCATTGGTGCAGAAAGGCGTGAATAAAAGATGCTGTTTTGTTTTGAATTGTAAAGTAACAATACTGACACACATTAAGTAAAATTTCAAAAGACACACACAAAATAAATCGATTCACTTGGAAAAAAAAAGAAATGCGGTCGGGGGACCCCCGTTAGGAACGAAGTTCCTTACGTTTTTGTTTTTCATCTTTGAATGTAACACAAGGTGAAATCTGTATGTTTTATTTTGTGTTGTTTTTAAAATTTTTAAATTTTATGTTTCTTTAAATTTTTGGAACGTTTCCCAACTAATTATTATTTATTGGTAGGTGTCTCCGCTGCTGTCAGCGGAGACACCGCCCATCATACACAATTGCTTGTCGACAGTACACCAATACATATAAACAGCTCACATGCTTTCGTGATGATTTCTACTAATTTCCAATACCAGCAAGCCGCGTTAAGGAACTTCGTTCCAATAGAGTTCATATTTATGTGTATACTTTCAAAATGACAAAAAAACCCTTTAGGTTAAAAAAATATTTTATGGTTGTATGCTAAGTCATCCTAAATAAGTTGGACAGCATCGAAAACCAGCGAAAAATAGGAATAACTTCTTGCTTTATGGAGAACTAGCCCATACTTCAATATGTACATGCCTACGTGGATAAGTAATCGTTTGGGCAATCCATACGGTCATTAACTGTTTAAAAGACACAGCAAATTCTTGATAATTCTGTGTAAATACCAGTTTGAACAAATAAAAAATTTCAATCGTTAACAGTTTTATCGGGCTTGAGTTCAAAGTTTCTTTCTCAAAGTTGAGAAAGATTTTTGAAATGGCTGTTTCAGAACAACCACGTCGCTCATCAGCAGCCAAATTGCTTCGAACCCTGGCAAGACTAACTTTTAAACAGCAGCGAGTAGCCATTCTACCCTCTGAGCCTTTCATTACTAACTGTCCATATTTAATATTATTGATAAACTTCAGGTGTTAACTTTATTTATTTATTTATTTCTTTTTTTTTCCTCTTTAAAAATTTTGATTTTTATCACAAAAGAGTATTTCTCAATTTTGGGGAAGTAAGATCGAACTCAAGCCCGATAAAATTACTAGAAATTGTAAATCATATAGTTCGACTATAAAATAAAAAAAAGTCAATTAAAATAAAATTTAACTTTTTTATGAAAATTGTATAAATTTTATTTTATAGTTTTTATTAATTTTTGAATTAGGGCTCAAATCCAGTTTGTAAAGTTTTGCTTGTTTCTAGAATTCAGCAAAGAGAGAAAAGTAATGTTTTTAGTGAGGGGGACAACCAGTTATTTCGAAGCGGCTACGCTTCTCATCACCCGCTTTTGTAATTTGATCGCACCATATATCAGAACTTTAAGCTGCTGTGCAAAAAATTCGACTACCAAAACTTATGAACTTTGACTTTTCACTTGAATATTTAACTGATATTGACACAGCAATGATTTTGTATATCTTTTTTAGATTCCCCCCGGAGGCACATAATACATCTCGCTGATCTTATCCAGCTAAGTGCTGCGTTACCAGGGCAGGTTGGGTAACGGATACCTCAGTTATCTTGGTACCCTTCACGCATTCAATATGTTCAATTGCGCATTCGTTTGCCAAGAAGTAAAATAAACATATTTAAAATATGTAGTATGTATCGTTTCTTTAAAGTGATAATAATTTAATTTAAAACGCCAAAGCCTTAACGGAAAGAATACAATATTGCTACGATATTAGTTTAAAAAGTTGTTGTAGGCTGTTTAGCACCGCTTCTTCAACGTTTCACAGCACACACTTTTCATTACATTCTGTAAGTGTCTCAAACCGATTTCCATTATATCCTTCCTTGCACTTGCCACTCATGTAGCCCACACATTTATTAAACTTGGGGAAGTAGCTCCAGGAGGTGATAGTGCGGAGGCAGTTATTTCTTGAACCAGACATTGGTGTTTCCTTACAAACCTCTGTAATATCAAATATTAAAAGTTTTAGCTTTAAATATAAATGTGAACCACTTAAAACCCTTACACACCATTTTTATAACTTAAGGACGAGGTGAGACCAAACACAGCCATTAACACTAAAAAAATAGTAATTTTCATTTTAAGGTATTTTCTTTGAAGTTTAAACAACTCAGTTGAAATCTTTATGTCGACTGCTTTCAAGTCTGAACGAAAGCACTTTTTATAGCAAATATTGATGTACGTGTCCAAATTTGTGTTATGTAGAGAGATTAAAGTATGTATTTTAATGTACACACATATGTTTTTCTAGTTTATTTGATATACATAAGTTGATCAACACAGGACGCAGCAACAGGTGTGAATATTTTCTAATGTCAACATGAAAGTTCCAAAAATAAATTTCATAGTTGACATAAAAGCCAATTAAAATTTACAAATTTTCGGCCGCACAGATCGCTGAGAAAGCAAAAAAAGAAAGATCTATATTCTCGTATATAGACCTAAAATGTTTGCATAAAAATTTAAATAAATAAAAACTTCAAATTCAAATGTATTTAACACATTAGAAAAAATAAATAAGTTAGAAATAATGTGCTCTTTTTAAAGATTCGTAGAAGACTTTCTTTCGAGGAAATCAAAAATAAAGGGTGACAAGCCTCTGGGGTGCAACACAGAGAAGATCATTTCAATTATGAATGTATACTGAACCATCTAGGTGATTTTCTAGGTTGAGTGCAGCTGAAAGCAGCTACATGGCTTGTAGGGCAGTACGAGATCATCTATAAGCCCATTAATCACCCAGAAAATTGGGAGCCTAATAATTTTTTTTAAGACTAGCGATCCGGCCCAGCTTCGCACGGCCATTCACGAAAAATTTTAATAACCATAAATTTTTGATAGTACACACTTAAACATGACAATTGAGAAGAGATACATTACGAAGAAAGTGTGAGTATTCGCTTAATGAATGAATAAACTTTTTATTTTCATTTATTTTAGATAGTGTAGATTCCCAGCGGTAGAAGAATTTTTAATATTGGTCAGGTATACTCAGTGGTTATTCAATGCCAAAAAAAAAAAAAAAAAATTACACACACAAAATAAAATGTTTGCCTTTCATAATATCAGTAGAGAGTTTATGTCAAATGCTTCCGAAAAGTGATATTTACAACCTAAAACCCATTAAACTTACTGAGTTAGAGCTTAAAAAGCGTATGAACGCTGTTTGAACTTGTTTTATTTTGTGGCAACAAAATGAATTACTATTTGTAAAAATCTGAGGTAGATAAAAAATAATTGGATAAATCGGTGAAGTCGTCCTTCTTTAGAAGTACGGCGTGGAAATTTGGGGTACTGCTAGTACTACCAACATTAAAATTATCCAATGTATCTAGTCCAAAATATTGAGAGCTATTGTCGATGCTGAATGGTACATTAGAGATGAAAACATACGCCGGGATCTAAAAGTCAGAGAAAAAAAAAAGCTGTCCGTGGCAAGCATACAGCTCGTTTAGTACGTCATTTCAACATGAAGCTCAGACAGTTGCCAACGAAGGAAACCCTGGCACCCAGAAGACTTAAGCGATATGCACCATCGGAACTAGTTAACCGTTATTGTAACCGTTATGTATGTATATCACATTCTTTTAACATGCCATATAAGTGGTCTCACGGACTGATTTAAGATAATTAGCACCCCCAATTAAGTACACCCAATTACTTATTGTCACTTTGTTGGTAGGTGTAACAAAAAGGGGATACAATAAACTCTTCACCTCTCCGCACCTTAGATTTTTACAAATAATAAAAATTTTCCTGGCATGTGCAATGGGACAATACTACTTATGAAGGAGTGAAGGACAATTTTATTGTAGCGACCGTCAGCACCAGTCCACCAGCGTGGCAACTATCTCATCTCATTCCAAAGACTTAAGCTTATAGTCAAAATATTTTCGACCTTCGAAATACAATTTTTTGCTCATGGCCAACTCTCTGTTGGAGCTTCATAAAATCATTTTATTTTGCTACCACAAGATAAAACAACTTCAAGCATCGTTTATATTAAAGCTCTTAATCAATAAATTTAATGACTTACACTGAAAATATCACTTTTCAGAAACATTTGAAATAAAATAATCTATATATATGTGTATATATATACATATATATATATATATATATATATATATATATATATATATATATATATATATATATATATATATATATATATATATATATATATATATATATATATATATATATATATATATATATATATATATATATATATATATATATATATATATATATTGTAGCGAGTTCAAGGCCTTTACTCTTGATCCAGCTCCTTACTGTAGCAACCGCATCGTTGCATGCTGTTACCAATTTATCTATGTACTTGCCTTTCAATACCAGAGCAATGTCATCTGCAAAGCCAATGATATGTGCATCCTTCCGGAGCAGGAGTCTCAGTACCGCGTCATACATAACGTTCCACAGTATTGGACCCAGAACAGAGCCCTGTGGAACGCCAGCTGATTCCACATATGGCTTTCTCCCCTTTTTTTTATACGTGTTCATTTGTATGTGTGTATTTGTGTGCATGTGTGTGTGTACCCATAAAGCAGAGAGTCTTAAATTTTCTGCTTTCTCAAGCGAGAATCCGCTCACATCATTTTTTCTTGTTAAAAAATGGCAAATGCCGTTTTATTGTCTGGCAAAATTTTAATTAAAAACTTTCTCAAATGTTTAATTTATCTTCAGAGCGTATCTTTATCTAGGAAAAGAAAACTTTTTCCCAGCAATTTATTTTTTATATCTCGGGTTTCTTGTCATGTCAACTTTCGGCACAATTTTGTTTTCGGCACTTTTCAGTAAAGGAAAACTGACTTTGTGTTTTTTTCATCACTTTCTTTGCATATATTACAACCGCAAGAAGTCAAATGAAACATTTAACACCACATTAACTAACAAATGTGTCGAAAGAGCAATAAAACTGCTACTGCATAGAACAAAGTACGAGTGGGTTTGAATATTTAATAGATAAAGAAAACGAATCACAGAATGTCTGCAACTAGTTCGCCTGGTTTGCCATGTTTTATTTTATTGCATCTATAGCACAAGCATCTAGTTAAAACTATTTCGGCTCGTTTAATTTTTTCGCTAAAGCGACAGTAATTTTCTCATTATAAAAATAGCATGACACACCCAATTTGAATATTTTTCTAAAAAAAAAGGTAAAGGCCTTAAATAAGGTTCAAGGTTTTTTGTTTCAACCGTATTTTTCTTTAATAGAATTTCTTAGACTTGGTGAGGGTTTCAGTAAAACTTGGTAAATTTGGGTAATTTTTTATTTAAGGCGAACTTGAAAACTACATTAATATGCACAGCCTTTTTTCTGTGTTCCTACTATATTTTGTTTAATCTTTCACCTCAGGCATGACCATTTGAAAAACAGCAAAAGACAAAAAAATCTAAATCAATGTACTATACTAAGCACCAGCAAAAAAAAAAACAGCCAACAAAACATGTCGGAACGAATGTAAGGTAAAAAGTTAAAAAATGTACAAAACACCGCCTTCTGAATCCCGGTGGATTTTCGAGTATGTGCATTTGAATGGGAGTGTAAACAGTTTTGATAGACAAAACGTGTGCGGTTTTTGTTATCTTTCAACTTCTCTTTGTTAACTTCTTTGTTTGCTTAGCGTTCTTGTTGAGCACATACCCTTTTAAAGGGGGTGGAGATGTGCCACAAGTTCAAGGACGGTTGCTTTATTTTAGAGCATGTTGGTTTTTTATTTATTCCTTTTGAGTGAACTTGCTTTAGTTTTAGTGTAATGGTGTAGTTAGCTTTTTCAAGAAACATAAAAAAAAAGACGTGGCTTATCTTAGTAACAAATGCATGTGTGGTTGGTTTATATGTATATGTACACTAAAGCCCCGACTTGCGTCGTTCCGATTTGCGTCGTTTCGATTTGCGTCGTTTTTTAAAACTGGAAAAATTCGATTTGCGTCATTGCGATTTCAAGTTGAGTCGGTTTGAGTTGCGTCGTTTTGACCCCGATTTGCGCCGATTCGATGTGCATCGTTTTGATTTCGATTTGCGTCGATAAACACGGTTACATTTTTTACTGCATCATTGTGGATTACCATTTTTAGCATTTGTAGTGTAGTATGAATTTAGCATCTTAAATTCATTAGTTTTTACAACTTCTGGCAACAACAACCTGTACGTTAAGAAATTTTCAGATTGCGTGAAAAAAAGGGAATCCCCTTTTCTTTTTTATATAAGTGGTGCTAAGAGCAGCTGTCTGGTTATGGTAACAATTTAGTGTGTGATTTACCAGAATATGCCTTAAGGACGTAAAACATGAGTCATTTTTATGTTTATTTTTTTCTTAATGTATGGTTTTGTTATTTCTTTATAATATACATATATAAAAATTTGTTGAACTAAACTAAATAAATAAAAACGTACTCATTTGTTTTTAATATTTTCCCCAAACAAATTAAATTTCAGTGCATTTATATAGAAAAAAGTGATTCGATTTGCGTCGTTTCGATTTGCGTCGCGTTTCTCCGGTCCCCATTAACGACGCAAGTCGGGGCTCTAGTGTACTTAGATTTGCCTTCTAGGGCATAAAAAAACAGTGACAGTTAAACTGTTGCTTAGCATAATTTCCATTTTGTTTAAATTTGATTTAAGTTTTGCGTCAGTTAATCACCGCCCCGTTTATTAATTATGCTTTTCTAAATAAAATTTGTTAACAATGCCACATTAGTCAATAAATATAAGTTTAAAAATCAAATTTCTCTCCCTTAAATATAGTTTAAATGTTCACTGACTTACAAGCTTAATTATAAATGAAACAGAAGAGACAGCTTAATAAATTTATATTTAAACTTTATTTAATTTATGTTTAAGCTAGCAAATCTGTTATAAAACACTAACTAAATTAAAAAATAAGTATTACGGTTATCAGGCTCAAGTTCGATCTGTATTATTTTTGTGACTGGTATCAAAAAAAAAAGCCAAAGAAAACACCAGAACATTTAGCTGGATGGAAAATAGCTATTTTGCAGCTGCCGTTTTTGTGGCCAGCACCCGTCCTTGAACTCAGGGCACAAAGTACACAGAGATGAAACGCGACCAGAATAAGATAGCAAGTCAGCGCAAAGCTGTGTACGTCTCATTTTGACAATCGCTCGAGAACTTGTAGTCAAAACCATGATACAATTAACAAGGTACCCTCGTCAGCTAAAAAAGCATTTTCTGCAGAAAAAGTGGTGGTTTTTTTATTACAAATTTATGAAATGTTTAAAAACTATATTAAATGGTTTTTTATAGTATAAAACTTCATCGTATTCACTGTTTATAATGTGCTAAACAATATTTAATTATGTTTTATTTTGTGACTTTAAGGACAGTGTTTTTATTTTACTTCGTAGTGGTGGTTTTGTGAGGAAAAAATACATGCTCTTCGTAATCAATTTCCAAACACTCAAATATGTATTATCAAATCCTAAGCCAAAGAGCATTTTCAGTTGACCACTTTTTACCAATTTTTTACTTTTAATTTACTTTAAATTAACAAATTTTTGCTGTTTCCACCATCTAACGTTTTTTTTACAACTAGTGTTTATTTCGTGATTGGTAACACTTAGCTCACATCTGATTTGACAGATCATTAGTTTTATCCTTCCGCTGAACGAATATCGTTGTGTATTCGCTTCGCTAAGTGGGCCTGCGAGCGACTTCGAGAAGATGCCGATCTTGTCCAAAAAATCATCTTTCCAGATGAAGCTCATTTTGATCTTGGCGGGTATGTAAACAAGCAAAATTGTCGCATTTGGGGCTCAGCATACATTGAAAAGCCGACGAGTCACTGTTTGGTGCTGATTTTGGTCCAGAGCCATAATTGAGTAATTTTTCTTCGAAAATGAGCAAGGAGTTGCCGCTACAGTCAATGGCGATCGTCGGACCATGTTGAACAAATTTTTTTCCCAAACTTGAAGAGGAGGGGATATTGGCCACATTTGGTTTCAACAGGACTGCGCTACATGCCACATAGCCGAAGCGACACCCGATGTTTTGCGCCGTTTTCAAAAAAAAAGTTATTTGGCGCACCATTTACTATTTTTGTGATTGATATTGGTTAGACAAGGCAAAGCTAATACTAAAGATCAGTAACTAGATGCACAACTAGCTGTTTCGAAGCTGCCCCAGTGCTCGTCAATACCCATTTAGTTACAGTACCCATTACTTTGAAAAGCTTTAGTGAATAAATGGGACATTGATTTACTGTAGCAAAGTTTTAACGGACTTTAAGTGTTTCAAACGTTTTACTAATCTTGAGTTTACCTCTCAATAATGTTTTAGGCATAAACTATATAAATGGGTGTATAGCTGAAATTTAGAATTAACTAATTCAGCCAAAAACACAAGTTTTAGTCAACAAATTATTTGAAAGAAAATGTTTCTGATAAATAAGTAAGTTCTGATAAATAAGTAATCGTTTCGGCAATTCAGACGGTCATTAATTGTTTAAAAGCCGCAGCAAATTCTTGGTAATTCTGTGTAAATACCAGTTTGAATAAATAAAAAATTTCAATCGTTAACAGTTTTATCCGGCTTGAGTTCAATGTTTCTTCCTCGAAGTTGCGAAAGATTTTTGAAATGGCTATTTTAGGACAACCACGTCGCTCATCAGCAGCCAAATTGCTTCGAACCCAGAGCAAGACTAACTGTATAATGTTTTTAAGGAGCAGCGAGTAGCCATTCTACCCTCTGAGCCTTTCATTACTAACTGTCCATATTTAATATTATTGATAAACTTCAGGTGTTAACTTTATTTATTTATTTATTTCTTTTTTTTTCCTCTTTAAAAATTTTGATTTTTATCACAAAAGAGTATTTCTCAATTTTGGGGAAGTAAGATCGAACTCAAGCCCGATAAAATTACTAGAAATTGTAAATCATATAGTTCGAATATAAAATAAAAAAAAAGAGTCAATTAAAATAAAATTTAATTTTTTTATGAAAATTTTATAAATTTTATTTTATAGTTTTTATTAATTTTTGAATTAGGGCTCAAATCCAGTTTGTAAAGTTTTGCTTGTTTCTAGAATTCAGCAAAGAGAGAAAAGTAATGTTTTTAGTGAGGGGGACAACCAGTTATTTCGAAGCGGCTACGCTTCTCATCACCCGCTTTTGTAATTTGATCGCACCATATATCAGAACTTTAAGCTGCTGTGCAAAAAATTCGACTATCAAAACTTATGAACTTTGACTTTTCACTTGAATATTTAACTGATATTGACACAGCATTGATTTTGTATATCTTTTTTAGATTCCCCCGGAGGCACATAATACATCTCGCTGATCTTATCCAGCTAAGTGCTGCGTTACGAGGGCAGGTTGGGTAACGGATACCTCAGTTATCTTGGTACCCTTCACGCATTCAATATGTTCAATTGCGCATTCGTTTGCCAAGAAGTAAAATAAACATATTTAAAATATGTAGTATGTATCGTTTCTTTAAAGTGATAATAATTTAATTTAAAACGCCAAAGCCTTAACGGAAAGAATACAATATTGCTACGATATTAGTTTAAAAAGATGTTGTAGGCTGTTTAGCACCGCTTCTTCAACGTTTCACAGCACACACTTTTCATTACATTCTGTAAGTGTCTCAAACCGATTTCCATTATATCCTTCCTTGCACTTGCCACTCATGTAGCCAACACATTTATTAAACTTGGGGAAGTAGCTCCAGGAGGTGATAGTGCGGAGGCAGTTATTTCTTGAACCAGACATTGGTGTTTCCTTACAAACTTCTGTAATATCAAATATTAAAAGTTTTAGCTTTAAATATAAATGTGAACCACTTAAAACCCTTACACACCATTTTTATAACTTAAGGACGAGGTGAGACCAAACACAGCCATTAACACTAAAAAAATAGTAATTTTCATTTTAAGGTATTTTCTTTGAAGTTTAAACAACTCAGTTGAAATCTTTATGTCGACTGCTTTCAAGTCTGAACGAAAGCACTTTTTATAGCAAATATTGATGTACGTGTCCAAATTTGTGTTATGTAGAGAGATTAAAGTAGGTATTTTAATGTACACACATATGTTTTTCTAGTTTATTTGATATACATAAGTTGATCAACACAGGACGCAGCAACAGGTGTGAATATTTTCTAATGTCAACATGAAAGTTCCAAAAATAAATTTCATAGTTGACATAAAAGCCAATTAAAATTTACAAATTTTCGGCCGCACAGATCGCTGAGAAAGCAAAAAAAGAAAGATCCATATTCTCGTATATAGACCTAAAATGTTTGCATAAAAATTTAAATAAATAAAAACTTCAAATTCAAATGTATTTTACACATTAGAAAAAATAAATAAATTAGAAATAATGTGCTCTTTTTAAAGATTCGTAGAAGACTTTCTTTCGAGGAAATCAAAAATAAAGGGTGACAAGCCTGTACTGGGTGCAGTACAGAGAATATCATTTCAATTATGAGTGTATACTGAACCATCTAGGCGATTTTCTAGGTTGAGCGCAGCTGAAAGCAGCTACATGGCTAGTGGGGCAGTACGAGATCATCTATAAGCCCATTAATCACCCAGAAAATTGGGAGCCTAATAATTTTTTTTAAGACTAGCGATCCGCCCTAGCTTCGCACGGCCATTCACGAAAAATTTTAATAACCATAAATTTTTGATAGTACACACTTAAACATGACAATTGAGAAGAGATACATTACGAAGAAAGTGTGAGTATTCGCTTAATGAATGAATAAACTTTTTATTTTCATTTATTTTAGATAGTGTAGATTCCCAGCGGTAGAAGAAGTATTGGGCGAAATTCGTCATTCATCCCAGGTGTGTTCGGAGTAGCATTACTCTGATTTGTAATTTTGAAAGTATCAAAAAGTAAAAGTTCTTTGAATATAAAAAAAATTAACTTAATTATTTATTTGCTTTAAGAGTCAATTGAATTGAATGTATTATTTTAGGTTTCAAAATAGATCTTATTAATATTTTCTGTCCTTTTCAGTCGTTTATATGCCGTTGTTGAAGTTGTGAAGAAAAGTAAAAGAGTTGCAAAATGTTTTCTGTATTGAAGGTTTATTTAAACGTTTCTGTTTCTCATTTTGCTCAAGGCAATGATGGAATAAGTTGTTAATTTTCAAACATTCTTTTACGAATTTTTCAAGTCTACTCATGGGTCTACTACCAAAGGATTAATGATAATTATTTTATCAGCTTTTAGTTCTTTTAGTTACTTTCTCAGAATTGAGGAAGATTGTTTTTTGTTTTAAAATTGTAGTGAACAGCATTGTTAAAGAAGACGAAAACAGTTAAATTGAAGACTGATTGGCTGCAGAACATACCACGGCTGTTTCAAGTCCCCCTCCTCGATTTTCACCTTGCAACGACACAGCAGCTCCCTCTCCTATCTGCCTAATAAAATGGAATATAAATTGATATGGTCACCGTTTTATGTATGTATGTTTTGCAAAGAAAATAATAATTTGCAATGGGAAAAAATTACTAAGCAGTTTTTACCCGGATATATTTTTTTTAAATTATTGGTAAATGGTCGATTTTATAACCTCAAACGAGAAGATTTTTATTTCTAAAACAAATTATAAAGTAACTCAATTGGCAGTTAGTTACTTTTTCCATCATTTAGAAAACTAATATCACTGAGTTTGTCTCTAACCATTATATTCGGGAAAAAAGTTGCTGTGCAGCTTTTACCCATTCGATAAAGTGTGGTTACATTTCTTTTGTCTATTGCTTTTTTTCATTGGGAAGTGATGACTTGTAAAATCGTTTGTATGTTATCCTGTTAGCAATTTTTTTTCGATTACTTCAGTTGATTGATGTGCAAGTTGTCGATGCGTGTGATAGAAAAAGCATTAGCAACAAATATGTTGGATAACGTGTTCCAATTTCTGTGGTAACTGTAAAGAAAACGATTTTCCTGCATGAATTTTAAAGGTCATTTAAATCAAAAGATAAGTTCTAGTGCACAAACCGAAAAAGTATTAATTTTTAGACAAATCAGAAACTTCACCACGAGAGAAACTTCACCACAAACGATATTTTGTGGTGAATTTGTTTTGAAAACTATAGTGTAAATATAATAGTGATTACAATATTTTAAAAATGGAAGCAACGTTAAATTAATTAACTTGCAATTTTAAGCTTCTCATGGTCTGCATGTCAGAGCTTCACCATGTCGTAACGATCATCACTGCGAAAAAAAAATTACTGTTACTGGTAGAGGAATTTTGTCAGTCAAGAGACTGGACAATAAAAGACTTCGGCTGCAGCTATTACCAAGAAGCAACGCGACTCTGAGAATCAGGTACTGAGCACATACTTTAGTATGTTCTTGTTAGGATTTTGTACTCATATAGTGAAAATGGGGCCTTGTTACTGAGACTTTGCTGCCCGTGCGTTTGTTCGTTCGTCACATCGCCCCTTCTCCAAAACGCTAGCACACAGTGAGCTGCATGTGATGATTACCCATGCAACTTAACAACAAATATAAAAAACAACAAAAAGTTTAAAATTAAAGGATGCTGTCATACTAGAGAGTGGGAAAACTAGCGGTAAGCTTCGAATATTCGAATGAGAGATAGACAGCTGAAACTTCCACAGGGTATGTGTTGTTCTGCAACATGAGCTATGAAATAACTACAAAAAGTTAGAGCCTAAAGGCTGTACCAATATAAGGGAATTGAAAATTAGTTGTAACTGTTGAACCGTATGAGGTTGAGGTTTGTAAACCATATGTAGCTACTTGGTCTCATTCTCTACAACAACAAATACCAAAACTAATAAAAACCTAAACCTTAAAAGGTGTCTAGTACATGGGAGCGCCTTTTAGTTTAAAAGTTAATTAGATCTTTTGAGCCATAAAAGATAGAAAATTTTAATTTGCACAGTATATCTAGTTTAGTCTGGCCTCTGCAACAAAAAATTAAAAAAAAAAACAAAACTGAATAAATTAAACAGTGCTCAACATATGGGGGCACTTTTTTGCTTGAAAATTAGTTGTAACTTTCGAACTGTAAAAGATAGAGAGCTGAAATACTAAACTACTAAAGTACTAGAACAATCAGAAGTTAGAATCTAAAAGTGCCTGCTAATTAAAATGGATTAAGCCACTTGTACTGTAGTATGGAACACTTGAGTCAATGTCGTACTTGCTTAAATTTTTTAATAATAAACTAAATTTTAAGGCTTAAGATCTTTTTTATAAGAAAATTTTGCAACAAAACACAAATATTTATTTATTTCAATATTTCGCTCACAATTTGTTGGCTTCTTCAGGAATATTTTTTTAATATTATTAATAATGCAATAAATTAAATTATTATAATAAATTAAATTTTAAGGCTTAAGATCTTTTTTATAAAAAAAATTTTTGCAACAAAATACAAATATTTATTTATTTCAATATTTCGCCCACAATTTGTTGGCTTCTTCAGGAATATTTTTTTATTATTAATAATAATATTAAAAAAATTGTGGGCGAAATATTAATATAAATAAATATTGTTCTTTTTTTGGAAAAATTTTTTATAAAAAAGATCTTAAGCCTTAAAATTTAATTTATTATTAAAACAAAAAAGATTAAATAAACTATACGTTAAAATAT
Source organism: Sturmia bella (assembly GCA_963662145.1). Lineage (NCBI taxonomy): Eukaryota > Metazoa > Arthropoda > Insecta > Diptera > Tachinidae > Sturmia > Sturmia bella. The sequence goes on along the minus strand of OY759171.1, from coordinate 28,427,364 downwards.
ATTTTTTTATTTTTTTTCCAGGACACAAACATATTTTGTTTACTTGGTTTAGGCCCAAGTTCAATTAATGTTAAATTATAAAAAATTATAAAATTTAAGTATATAATTTTTTTTATATTTTTAATTCTTGGAAAAATTAATTTATACAACTTCAGATCGTTTTTTTAATATAAAATTTATTAACAATATTATTCAATATTTCGCTAACAATTTGTTAGCATCTTCAGGACAATATTTTTAATTCAATTGAATTAAATTTATCAATTTATTAACAATATTATTCAATACATCGCTAAAAATTTATTAGCATCGTTAGGATATTATTTGATATTAAATTAAACTAAATTTAATTTAATTTAAATTAAATTTAATTACAAATATTATCCTGAAGATGCTAACAAATATTGAATAATATAGTTAATTAATTTTATATCAAAAAAAAAAAAAAAAAAAAAACGATCTGAAGCTGCATAAATTAATTTTTTCTATAAAATTTAAGTATAAAACTTTGGAAACCCAGTGAAGAATAATAAAATTTCTTTATATATGGAAATATCGTTGTATAATGTATTTAAATTTTTTTTTTAGATTTCTTAATTCTGCCTGCCATAAAGTGAAATTTATTGAAATGTTCATATATGTGCTTGCCTAAAAAATTGGTTGTTATTAATATGTCACAGGCTTAAGCGGCACAAAAAATTCTTTTGTTATATCATTTACGCAAACAAAGAAATATGGAAGAAGATTTGTTATGTAAACCAAAATAAGCAAAACTTTTTGCAAGTCAATGACAAGTAGCAAATAAAAATAAATACAACAGCTGGTCGTCTTGTAATCATTTATTTTGCCCAATTTTAATTTTCATGTTTTGGCTTCAACATGTATGATTGTCGAATGCCAGTTTTTTTTCGTTTGTTTTTATTTAAGCAGATATTTTGTTTGAGTGAAAAACAAAACAAATGGAGACTGTGAAACGCATGAAAACATGTTCAGTTGTTGTTGCACAGTGTTTTGTAATTATTATTTTTTTTTTTTTTTTTCAAAACATGTTGCACAGACTTTTTGCTTTAATAGGTAAATCCTGCTGAGTTGATGCTCCGACCATTCACTTTTTGAACATTACAAAAAGAAGAGGATAGATCCCTTGCTTAAAAGTTAAAGCACAAGCTGTTTTATTTTGTTATTTTGAGACATCGCTGAAAAATATTCTAACAAGCTGTTGCCATCACATACGCCAACTGGTGCAGTTCTCTGATCACTACTGGACTCTTTAAAATATTTCTTCTGTATTATATTTTGATGAACTCATTTTGTGCTAATTGTTGTGCATACATTTAGTGCTCTTAACTTTCAGTTTCCATTTAAACAATATGCAAAGAGATCTCGGTCATTTTTGTTATCAAATGCTTAAAGAGAAATTCTTGGAAATCTTAAACCAACTTTTAACGTCCCCTAAAACTTTAATCGGTACTGCGGGGATGAGTTACCTAACCGCATCCTTTTTGACTCATTGATGAGTTTATTTCGGCTGCAGCGTAATGAATTTTAAAGGAACTATTAGATCGCAAGGAGGAGCGATTCATATCTTTGACTTCAAGTATTCCAAGCATTCGGTTTGAAAAATTACACTACAGATGAAATTAGATTGCTTAACCAAGCACTAAACACTTAGACGACAGCAGACAGCAAGCAGTAATATGTCAAAAATAAAATGCATGTGTTTAAATGAAAACGATTATTTTGACGGCAGCAGAGCAGCACGACTGTACAACAGCATTTGCTGCTGCTGCCAACTTAGGCCATTTTCTATTTTGACGGGCAGCAAATAAGCAAATATAGTGTTGCCATTATATATGTATATAAATTGGACAAATTAGAACAAAAACTTTTTTTTAATATTAAACACAAAAGAACATTGCAAAAATCCAATAAACAAATAAATGTATGTGTTTTTCTAGTTTTTTCGTGATATTATTACATTTTTCATCAACAACTTCAATTTTATTCATTATGAAATAAAAAATGCGGCATCCCTGAAATTTGCATTGCTAAAATACACAGCTGTTCATTTTTAATATCAAAACAATTTTTTTTTGGTTTGAGTTAATTTGTTGTGATATTTTATTTAATTTTCATCCTGGTTGCTTTGAAAAAGTATTCTTCATCTTTTTCCTTAAGCTGTTGTACACATGTTTTGTAAAAGCCCTCTTCATCATGGGTTATATTTACTGGGCGAACCCACCATTCTATTTTAACTATTGTTGGGATAAAATTCACTAAATTTTCTTCGCTCATTTTTTATATATTTACACCGGTATTCATAAAAAATAAAACATTGTTGAAACACATTTTACGACAAATTTTTCATATAAAATTTTTTTTAAAATTTGTTTGAGCAACGTTTTAATTTTTATTGAATTTTTAATATTTATAAAAACTTGAAATTGATTTACACATCAGCTGATTATTATGTTGTTGCTTTCTTCAAAATAATTATGAAGCCGACTTCAGAGCAGCATTTGAAGTTGGCAGCATTTGTAGTCTGCTGTCGTCTAACCGTCTAATTCATAAAAATTATAACAGGTTTATAAAGCTCTTATTTGACAGATTTTCCATAGAAATATGTCAAATAGCAGTCTTATAAGCCTGTTATAATTTTTATGAATTAGGGGGTAAGTTTTTAGAGCATCAGTTTGGGGATAATGCTCGAATAAGATATTCTATAAAATAATTGGCACACGAGCGGTCTGACCATCTCCGAGGTGGTGGTCGGGTGGCTACATCTATCTCTCACGGACTTCATGAACTGTCAGGCTAGGGCACATGGCAGGTACTGATTCATATATTTGTTTTAACTAAATTCTTTAAACATTTTAAGGAAGTTTTAAAAGAGAAATCCTCACAAATATCTCACATCACTGTATCGCTGGCCACTCCAAATGTCACCAGTTGCAGCGAAATTAACAAGTGACCCACTTGAACATGATCCGAAGTAGATAGAACAAAATGTGTTTCGAATAAGAAAAAAAAAGTCATACATATTACAACTCAAAACCAATAACATTTCTTGTACAACACTGGACATCCAAAGGCAAGAGGAACTCTTAAAAACACAAAAAACAATGTAATCACATTTGTTTGTAAATACCAGATGCTGTTGTTATTTCCAGTTACACAGAAAAATAATCTACTTTTGCGAAAAACATTCTTGTTGTATTGTAAGAATATACAGTTTTGTGTGCATATGAATTCGGCACAAAAAAGAAGCACAAAATTGTTTTAAGACCAACAATGCTTAAACAAATGGCAAATGAATATACAAGTAAATATTGTGAAACAAAAATTGGAAAAAAATCTCCTCAAATAAGAACAGCTCATGTTGGTGCTGAGACTCATCTATCTGTACAGTGAATACTCCACAGTTAACGAGAGTATTCGCATGACGTTTTACGCATTCATTAGTTTGTTCGCTAAAAGGCAGAGAAACTTATCTCTGCTTTTTCATGAAAAAGTCTTAGCATTGCGATTATCCTGAATAAATTGTTAGAGTACATGATTCGTTTTAAGCAAAAAAGAGTAGTTTCAACATTCCTATATAATGCAAACATGATGTACAAGTATTAAGCCTCGGTTAACAATGCGCGGGGTAGTTACTTGGGCTAGTTTTTAGATAACTCTGACATAATGTTCATTTTGGAGTTACATCGTCTTCTCCCAGGACATTGTAATGCAAAATGGAGCATGTTCTTCCCATACATTTGGATTATTTTTGGACTAGTTCTGGTCTCTTGTGGAGTACTCCTTACATGCGTGTATAGAGTGGTTTCGATTTCTTTAGGGTAATTATGTAAAGCATTGCTTTTTCCACCAGTTACTCATTCGTAGAGGAAGTTCCTTTTCTGAAAGAAATGCATTTAGGCTGCTGGATGCTCTTCAGCACTGTCGCATTTGTCCTTTAAGTTGACGCAACTAAATTATTTTCAATTTGGATCACTAACCACGATTAAATGCGATTATTTTCTCATTCGCATATTTCGCTTTGAAAAATTTTCCAGTACTATTGCGTTGCTTTTCAGACCCTCAAAGGAAAAAGCTTTCTAACTAGAGCTGCAAGGTTGTTGATAGACTATCGATATCATGTTCAATGTTGAGAAAAGTGAAAAAGTCTTTTAGACTTATTGTAATATTTGCTTATTTAACTAATTTTAGAATTACAATAATTTATTGGCGACCCAGTTTAAACATCTCTCTTAACTTTCAATGTCACCGCCAGATCTGTTTCATTGACTTTGCTTTTACTTCCCTATTTATTAAACCCTTTTCGGCGATAGTTTCACTATCGATAAAAAGATATTGATAGTTCAATAAAAGTAATTTCAAACTTCTGTCTGATGTTGGCTAATGAAAAAATGGGTCACTTTAAAGCAGTAGAAAAACATGGTCAGCTATACCCGCAGTTGGTTTTTTTGCATTTTTATTTTCTTTATTTCAATTAATACATTCAAAAATTCAAAACTAATAAATTAAAATTAAATTAATTTTTTGAGTTTGATTCTAAATTGTAAAAGGTAGATACATAAGTATTATTCTTTCCCGCAAAGCTCATTAGCTTGTCTGCAGGACAATAATAATAATAATAATAATTATGCCAATAAGAAAATCATTACATTTTCTTGTTTACAATTATGTGCTTAAATGTTTTAAAGTTTTCTCATCTTTTAATTTACATATTTTACTTCACATTTTTTTAGTTTAAATTCATTGCTTATTTATTATATTTGTGAACAAAATTATTAAACCAAAAATATAAATTAACTGACTACTAGTAGAGCACATAATTACAATAATCAACACTTAAATAAAAATCAAACAAAACTATAGTTTACCATACCCGATCGGTAAACTATAGTTTTGTTTGATTTTTATCTCTGAGTGTGTTTTTATGTCTGTGAAATAAGTATCAAAAATTTCATGACGCAAACCCATGCGAACGCAAGCTGTGGAAATAAATTCGACTACATTTCGATCGCTGATATTTTCTTGCGACATTGAGGAACAAGCAGATAATCTTTGATGCAAGTAAGTTGCTGCAATTTTTGTTGACTGGTGAAGGAAAACAGATAAAATTTTTGATATCCTCGAATCTGAGGGATAAGTGTTGTTTGTACTAATATTTAAGTATTTAAGATTTTTCAGCTTCGAGCGTAGGCTCTCTCAATGTTTTTTTTTTTTTCGTTTTATGCTTTGCAATGTATTAATATGGGTTACTTCTTTTAGCGTTAAGCCATCAATATGCTTTTGCAAAGTATTTACATATCTGCATGCAGTCAATCAGACATTTACACAGTACTCGATATAACTTACGGCAACTTAATGCAAAACCACTAGGGTGGCACGCAAAATAAAGTGTAAATCTACTTGTACATTTTCAATCAAATATAAGAATTGTGTGTTAGATTTATCTGACTTAAGTACATTCTATATTATTTTTGTGATTTTTATACATAAAGCAGACGAAGAAAACATCGGACGTATTTAGAAGAAAGAGTTTGAATAATAAAAAATATTTCATTCAACAGTCATTGGTAGCAGCAGAGTATTTCAGAGCTAGGAAATAAAAATTTTAATTAAAGATAAAAAGCAAACATAAACTAAAAGTTGTAATACACCTTGGTTACCCTGGTTGTGGGGTGAGACACCTTTATCCTGTACATATGCAATGATAGACCAAAAATAAAATGTTTTTTTTGCAATTTTCGGTCATTTCCAGCAATAATTTTTTGCAACATTTGTAGTAGTATGTTCGTGTAATCTGCTGTAAATATATTTATAGCACTAGTTTTCTTGCAGTCTGTCAAATAAATTTTGTAAAAAGTGAGATGGAAACTTATTTTGAAAAATTCCACAAGAAGTTTATAGCTGTGTTCTGTCTTTTAGCTTTTCAGCAAATATTTATGCCCGAACTGCCAAGTAACTCCTCGGTAGTCTCGAAAACACTTGCTTGAAAATTTACTTTAAGCATAGTAGCAATGTTTAAAACTTATTTTATTTTAGTAAATAATTTATTGGACAAATAGTGATGTAAAACTTGATTTTATACAATTTTTAGTGTGAACACAAAATCAGTTTTGTATGGTTTTAACATTCAAACCAGATTTGAGCTTTTGGTTTGCAAGCAGTATATGTATAGTGGACTCATGTAGTGACTTTGAAATAATTTATTGGCCCCACTTCAGAGAGTTAAGCAATGATTTCATGAGCTGTTTTTAAACAAAGTACACAGAGAAAAAAGCACCTAATAAAGTAGAACAAAATCAATAAGATATCTCTATGGTTTTTTTTCAAGAAGGATTCCTTATTATTTTAAATGGGAAAACCTTATTGAAAAAACAACAATTAATGAAATTAAAAAGATGATTTACGTGTGTTTATATAGGAAACTAATAAAACCAATAGGGAAAAATTAATAGGATAACCTAATAAAATCAATAAGAAATCCTTATTGTATACAATTTACAAGAAAACCTAATAGAATCAATAAGTTATTCTCTATAGAATTTTTTTTGGTACCATGCAATTAGGAAACTGAGTAAAAACAAACGTGAGTAACAAGTTTTCTTCTTGGTTTTATGTGTTTTTCATGTTGAGACAATTAATAAGATTTGCAACATGGAAATAATAAGAAATACCCATAGAAAAATCTTCTTTTCTCTCTGCTGGGATACCCCTCAGCCTAAAAACGTTTCAAAGAGAAAATCTTATTGAATCTATTAGGAAGTTTTCGTTCTGTGTAAAACTGCCTCCCTATTATTCTGGCGTATTTAAGAAAATAATCGTAAAGCGCATGTGCTGCAAAGTATTTTGCAATTCAACATAAAGAAATTTTCAATATTTACAAACGCAATATATGTATTGTGCATAATACTACCACTACACATGACACTCTGGTGCTTTGTCCGTTCTTTAGTCACATGTTTTAAATACAGTTATTTGGTCTGTAGCAGAAGGCTGTGCTGTACATGTTTGAAATATGAACCGTATTAAAGCTTCCAAAAGCCAAGCTAAGGATTGTGTTATAGCGGAGCTGAATACATGTATATACTTGTATGTGTATAAATATAAGTAACATAACCTAATATTTATATTTATAAAACTTATTGTGTGTAAGTATGATATACATAATAACGCTAATGAGATTTAATATGAGGAAAGAGAGTTTATAACATATGTAGTAGATAATAAGAAAACTCTAGAACAAAAACTTAATAAAAAAAAACTTTGTATTTTTTTCCAAAACTACGAAAACATAACTGTTTTAGGTATGTAATACACATTTGCTTTTGGCTCCTAGGCCACAATTTAAACTGATGAATTGACGATGGTTGTGAAGCAATAAATCTTTGAATCTGTGACATCCTCGAGAAACACACACACACACATTCAAACTATATTTCAGTGTGATGATATCTAATTGATAAATAATGGGTGAACAAAGTCATTGTTACATTCGTGTGTATCTTGTGGCAAGACTATTTATTGATGAGGACAAATATGTAGTTATCAAGTGATCCTTAGTGCAAAGTATTAGAAGGTAAAAGGGGTGGCAAATAATTTTGATCCATTGACGTGAAGGAAGAAAATCAATCGTCTTTTGCCAGTAAGGGGCTGTTCTCAAATTACATAACGCTTAGAATGTTACGTATATGAGTTATATTTGTATATACTAGGTACAAATGTATATCAAATGAGTTACATTATTATTTTTTTAATACAATTTTTTATTATTTCGTGGTTGTTATGTTATGTAAATTGTGTTACATAATTTGTGAACAGCCCCTAACTTGGGGGTTACAAAAATTCTAAAGTAATCCACTTTAGAGTGAATTCGGATTCTAGAACAGACCCGATTATGTTGTTACTGCTTTGTTCTCATTAAACATTACAACATTTAAAAAAATGGGTCCGATTACACTGTACAACAGTGAAAATGACATTTAAAGCAGGTATCTCTAATTTGTATGTATACACTGTAGTTATGTTACCTGGCTGCAATAATGTTCTGATTGTGTGACCAAATGTATGCAGACAAATTATTACAATTAGAAATACCTGCTTTAAATTGTGCATACAATCAACATTTGCTTATGGATTTTTATGATTTATAGCTGATTTTATTCCTTGGGCATGTTGAATTTAAGAAAATGTAAAATGCTGCCCTTCTTTTTTGTTTATTTATTTTTTTTTTTTTTATTGAACAGTAAAAACAAAAAATAAAGCGAATTTCGCCTGAAAAAAAATTTTTTTTTGCCAATAATTTCTAAATAACTTTGAAACGGAAAAAGATCGAAACAAATTGTATACCAGTATTTAAAATAAAATTTTATAGCGCATCATTTTGATGTGCTATTCACTAAAATTGGAGAAGGGTCTTCCGTATTATATACATATGTAGGCGTAACTCTATAATTTAGTGGACAAAATAAGCTGCGCCCATAAAAAAACCTTACGTGATAGAGAAAACCTGAAAGCAGATTTGGATTTAGAGCACCAAAATACATGGAGTCTACATATTTTTATTCAAAACACAAGCAAAAAGTGTTATTTTGCAGAACAGTGTAATTGATTCTGTTCCGCTGCTGCGGAAAGCACTTTTTATGTGGAACCCAAATTTACAATTATTCATTCCGTTGCTGAGGTATCATCTCTACAGTCGCGGTATTGCCATATTATTGATTCCGCAATGTAGATATTTTTGTCAGTTTTGTTTACGCTCAAATTTTATAACGAAATGCTAACGGAACGAACAAAAATATAAGCAAATGTAAAATTTAAGCCCCGATTATGGTTTAGAACACTTACTTGGGGGTTACACGATCAAGTTTCGTCTTTCAAGCTTTAATACATTCACACTTTTTTTTACTAATACACACACAATTTTGAAAACTGATGCAAACTTGATGACACTTTTTACTTTCCACAGAGAGCATCAAGTCACAATCAAGAAAACAGCTGACAACAATTTTTTTTCGTTCTGTCTGCAAATATTTTTTTGTTTTTGTTTGAAAGTTGCAACTAAGAGTAATGAAAATTAAACAGATTCAAGCTTAAAAATAGAAATAAAAATGTTTACGTGCAAAACCAACAAATATAATGATGAGCTGCGATTTTTAGAGCTATGCAAATGCCACGAAGTTCTGTTGAATATGAATGTGGGCGTCATATCGACGAAATGACTTAAAAATTAAAGCTAATATTTCCTTTCTGCCCTCTGTTTTTTTCTTCTTTTTTTCTTTTCTTTATATCTGATAGTACTTTTAATGAAGCAGCTATTTTTTATTTTCTTCTTGACGGCATCTTGAAAACGAATTGTTATGAAATTGCGTGCAGCCTACGTCACAGCTATTAATTTTATTGAATTTTGACAAGCAGTATGTGAAAAGAACTTGATACCAAAACTTGGTCGTGTAACTGCAGTGTAACACAAGAAAACATGAGACACAATTTTTGAGGTTCAGACGAATTGCTGTCGAGGAGACGTAAGAAAACTAACTTTTGTCTGCATTATGCAAGATCACATCAGGATATTCTTTAGACCTGCTTTGGCATATTTTGACAGCATATTGCTACATAAAAGCGTATTTTCGTTAAGGCCGCAGTCACCGGCATGCTTAGCAGCTTTGTAGAAAATATTAAGCTTAATTTATTTGTGAAACATACTAGTCCACTAACCACTTTTTCCTTGGCTTTGTTCTAACAAATCGTAGAAAACACTAGAAAAATATGGGAAAATGAGAGAAATAAATTTTTCCTTCAAAATCTTCGGCTTAAAATTTTATTGTATGTATATGTCAGAACACACCAAAAAACCCAAAACTAACACAAACACCAAAAATCCATCAAATGGCCTAATTTAACTCTCAAGTTAGTACCACAAAGTCGTTCAAACACTTCCAAAGTTGCCAAATGGGAAAATTTCGATTATAATCTAAACTCAGAATAAGGGTGATTGCAATTGAAATCAACCATGTAATTGTTGTGAGTAATCATTTAATTGTCGTATTCAACCATAAAATTATTCATTATAATATAATGAACAAAACAACAGCTGCACACATATGAAAGTGGATTTTGTGAAGAGTACTTAAGCTGATTGCAGAACTCTATGCAACTTTTCTCTCTGTGTATATTTTTATACAAATGTATATACATTCATACAAATGTGCATTATATTTTTTAATTGCAGTTTTCCTTTAGAAGGAAAATGTTTGTTATATATTTATATCGGTCTTGGTTTTTGGTTACTTTTGACCACCAAAACATTCATAATTGCTTGTTATGGCCATCTTCATAAATTGCATCTTGTTCTTTCTTTGAAATCTATTCTCTTTTTTTTTTTTTTTTTTTTAGTAAAGTATACTGCTGAGTATCTATTTCCAAAGTTTTATTATGAAATAAACATAAGTGAAAGCAATTCAATTAAAATTCTTTTGCTTTTTTACGTTTTGTTGGAAAAATAATTTTCTTTTGTTAGAAGTTACAAGCTTGTTAAAAGTTACTTTTCAATTATTTGTTTTGAACATTCACTTGTAATTAAACATTGCAAAATTTACGGTGCTGTGCATTTTTAGTTTAATATATACATTTACTTTTGTAAATTATATATATAAAAAAAAAACAAAATAAATTTTCTCAGAAATGTTTATAAAATTTAAGCACCAGCCATCAATTGTTTGCAAGAAGTTTGAAAGTAAAAGTTTTTTTTACCATTTTACTGAAATTTTAGTTTTATTGAACGATGATCTTGTAATACGTTTATATTAAATTATTTTTCAGGCTCAAGTTCAACCCTTGGTTTGTCACTTTTTAATCAATATGTATTAATTAAGTAAAGAAAAGTAAAATTTTTATAGCTAGGTGGACCCTATGAAATTTGGACGTGTCAAATTTCACAATTTTGGCACAGCCGCTTTAGCCACTCGACAACCAAAGCTCCCGCAATTTGACTTTCTATTTTTATACTTCACTAACATTAACCAAAGCAACGATATTTTTTGTAGTCTATTTTATGGATGATTTTTTGTTATCTCAGAAGTCTAAAAGGCTGTTTTTATGAGAGCTTTTTTTATACATATTCTGGTTTGCGTCAGCTCAGATCTAGAGGCTCATTTTGTTAATACAACTTAAACATCCACGCCACGCCATGCGGTATGTGTTAACATTTTACGGAAATTTTAATTAAATTGAACTATGATAGTTTAATACCCTGTTCATACCTGCGCCTTTATTGAGATAATCGCAATAAAGTCCATTATTGAGCTCAATATTCCATACAAAAAGTCAATAAAGTTATTGCTTAATAAGCTCAAAATTGCTTTGAATATTGAGAAAAAGATGAAACACAACACTGTAAAAGATGTGTTTAATAAGCTTAAGTGTACAATGAGAGATGAATGACGAGATAAATGTCAACAAAACAAAACAAAATAATAAAAAATAAAAATAAAAACAAAAAAATGTTTAAACATTGCAGCATTTCCAAATTTTTATTTCTCTTTCTTTTTATCATTGCCGCTTTGGAGTCATAACATGAACGCACTACTTGTACAAGTTCCATATTTTTATTGTAAATAAAAATCTTTTTTATAAAAGGCAGTTTTGCTTCAATTTTTATTATTTGAGAATATTTTTCACTTTTTCTTTCTCACTACCAACACAAAAACAACAACTTTTTTCCAGCTGTCAAATACTAATTGAGTTAGCGCAATATTTGTATGTATGAACGCAAAAAATATTATGTCAATAAACTGAATATTATCTCAATTAGAAATGCATGTATGAACAAGGTATAATACATTTATATTAAATTATTATTTTTTTTTTTTAATTTGACACGTCCTATGTTCACAGGGTGCTGATGAAGGGTGTTTGCTACCTTGAAACAGCCGGTTGTCCTAGCTATAAAATTGTACTTTTCTTTACGTAATTGATATTAATTAAAATAGTGACAAACCAAGATTTGAACTTAAGCCTGAAAAAGTAATTTCATATATTTTTTTATATTTTTTTTTTTAATATGCTCTAACAAATTTTAATTAAAGTGAAATATTCACTTTATTATAATATATCAATTCAAATCTAATACGAAAATTAAAGCTAATTAAAGTTTTGTGTGCTTATTTCCGTAGGTACCATCCTACTTGTTAGAAGTAGGAAGAAGAGTCTTTAAGAAATGTTGAAATATTTATTTAGTTCTATATACGATTGCTTAAAAAAAACCTTCAGAATTAAAAACAAAATATCAACCAGAAATTCCCAACAAATATGAAAAAACACTTGATTTTAATAACAAAAAACAATGACCTCATTTAGATATTAAATTAATTAATTTTTTTTTATACGAACTCTTTCTTATGGTATTTAATTTCTATTATTTAATTTCTATTATTTTATTTCTATTATTCGAATTATTTCTGTATTTAGTTTTATTAGGCTCAAGTTCTTTCTATATTATCGTTGTGATTGATATTAATTAAATTAGACAAAGAAAACATCAAAGACATTCAGCTGGGTGGACAACTAGTTGTTTCGAAGCCGCCACACTTTCTCGTCAGCACCCGTCTTTCTTATATTAATATTTTGTATTACATTTCTCTGGCTTAAGTTCGTTCTATATTATTTTTGTGCTTGATATTTATTAAACAAAACAAAGAAAACATTAAAGACCTTTAGCTAGGTGGAGAACTAGAAGCTTTAAGGTCGCCCCACTTCTGGTCATCACCCATTCTTGAACTCAGAAGCTTGAGTGTCGCTCAAAACAAGTAATATAAGAAAATGTTCGAACTATTAAAATTTTTTAATGTAAATTAGTTTTAAATATATAATATTTATTTGATCTTTTAATTATTTGAAAAACTATTTTATACAGCTTCAGATCGTTTCAATACAAAAAATTTTATTAACAATATTATTCAATATTTCGATAACGGTTTGTTATTACAAATATTATCCTGAAGATGATAACCAAACTGTTATCGAAATATTGAATAATATTGTTAGTAAAAATGTTTGTATTAAAACGATCTGAAGCTATATAAAATAGTTTTTCAAGTAAAATAGTTTTTTAAAAAAGTTTTTCAAAAATTTTAAAAGTTGCTCAAAATCCTTAAATTGATCAAAAAATAAAAAAAAAAATATATATTTTCAAAATATGTCTACTAATGAGATGATTACCGCCAAACAAATCTCGGCGGACAGAAAATAATCAATTTTTAAGATAACGGTATATCTCAAAAACAAGAGCTAACCTAAAAAAAAAAGGTTAGCACCACTGAATTCAGCGCACCCGAATTAGGTTTGTTCACTGGGTGCCATGTCTGTCGGTTTTTTCAACTAGCACAGTGTAATTATCCAAACGCTACTAAAATATTTTATTTTTTGCTATATGAATATACTGAAACGATTTATAAATACACTTTTCAAAGTAATTGAAGTGATATAGATAACATTGAAACATAGTTCTATTTGTTGCCGCCAGAAGCTTGTTGAGATCTCGCAATAACGTACATACGTAGTTCATGTTAAGTACTTGATCGACCTTATTTTTAAAGAAGTATGGTCCAATGACGCTACCAACCCATAAACCGAATTGACTTTTCAATAACCACTCGTGGATCTTAAAGTGATTAAATGAGTCCACTGAGATGAGAGTCCACTTACCAACCTATCTCGAAGTGCCAAAAAAGCCTTTTTGGAGGAAAAATAAAATGTTTGTGATGTGCTTAGTTAAACAATTGATCAGCAAATACATTGCTATGAATCCGGGAAAAAAATGGCTAACTTTTGTTTTAAGAGCACTAAGCAGAAATGAGGGTTGCGGAATACCTATAGATACTGTGACAAATTTTCTATTTAAATTATTCACTCTTTTATATGACGTTAAGCGAATTTCATACGAAAAGCAACGTTTTTTAACGCCGCTTAACTCTTCACAACTAATTCTCCTTTATTTTTTTATTTTCTCTGCAATAAAAAACAAGTAATGAAAAAATAACAGCCAAATATTGATCATCTGTAGGCTTCCAAGAACATTGTTGTTTGTTATGGCTGGCGTACACATAAGTCTTGGAAAAATAATCAATTTCTTTTTTTACTTTTTGGCCTGCCGGTGGCGATTTGCATAAAGATTTTCCAAACGGTGGTTAAAATTCCGCACAGCTTAACTGTTTAGCATTCGCTAAAAAATTTAATAAACGAAACATGCTGGTTTCTTAAGGGCTTAATGGCAATTGAAACAGAAAGCAGAGGCCAAAAAGCGTATGTTGCCGCAAAAACTAAGCCTTTAAAAACAAGAAAAAGATTAAATGGATAAAAAATACTATTGTGTATTTAAAATGGTTAACTAAATAATGCTTACATATTGTTGAAAGCACAGCATGAAAAAGGGACTTTGAGCCTTAATGTTGGCTTTGGGACAGTTTTAATAAATTTTTCTCCTTCTTAAAGAAAGTGAAAAGCCGCAAAAATTAGTAGTGAATAGTAAATGTTAATATTAAATATAGCTCATGACATGACTCTGGCTCATTTTGTAGACCAGCAAAATATGTATATATTTGTATAATAGTTAAATAAAATTAAACTTTTGTTTCACATCAAAATTCTTTTAAATACATTAAACTTTTTATATAGTGTATTTAAAACTTTCCACTATAAAGTAAATTATTTCATGAAAATTTTTTTAAACTTCACGATAAACCGCCACTCCGATTGAAACATACTTTCACCTTTTAGTATTAACCACATTTACTTAGCCTTTAAAAGAATCCCTTTTAATAGTGCTGCATTCGGCTGAGCCAATTCTTAAATACCCTTCACAATGTGAAGGTGCATATCTGCTCTTTCACCGTTTGTTTTAACACTCAGGCATGTTATCAAGATATTTTAAGGTAACCTTTTGCTGCCAGAGCAATTTAAGGCCAACTAGTGTCCGGCATGAGCCGCACGTTTCGTGCCTAAGCCACCAGTAAAAATTGCCCGGCACGAGCCGATCGATATGCCAACATCATCTGCAATCTCTCTGATAGTGATTCGACGATTATCCAAAATCATTCTATTCACTGCTTCACTGTTTTCATCTGTTATTGACCTGCTCGGGCGAACAGAATGAGCATGGTCATTGACATTTTCACGGCCTTTCTTAAACCGATTATACCTCAATTGAAGTTGTGTTCTGCTCATGATAAATTAGCCAAGCACCACAGTCAACATTTCAAATGTCCTGGCTCAGTTAATTTAATTTTTTACACTAAATTTAATACAGTTTCTTAGATCCATTTTTTCGAACAGTACAAAATCGAAGAGCACACCAAAACACGACTAACCTTTTTATCTGTCGAAAACAAACGGACAATCCAAAATGGCTGACATTGCCAACATATATAATAGACATGTGTACCAACAGAACAGAAAAAAATGTGTAAATCGAACTCACGAAATTTAAAAATAACGGTTATTTTGTAATCAGACCTCGTATGTATGTACATAAAAGTGCGCTCCCTCCGACTTTGTAAGTAAAAATGTTAGCTTGGGTCACTACTACTAGTGCGCTTAGCTAGTTAGCGGTCAAATGAGCGGGGTAGATTGCGCTTGTACAAAAAAACGTTCAGGCTGGCATTGAACCATCGACCAATCAACCACCTGGGACATCTCACCACTTAAAACAAAAGAGACTTCAGCTGTAAAACAATACACTCGAATCGAAGTACTTTGTGCGGTATCTATGCGATCTTATTTGCCTTGTAAATAAGCAGCCTAAATAGCGTAAGTAAGGTTTTCCCTTACATCATAATCGGAATTCTTGTCAAAGATGTCTTAGATAACACATATATTATATGTTAGGCCCTTAAAACGTTGCTTAAAATATCATGCAATTGTACTTTGCATATATTAGCAGCGGGTAGTTTTACACTTTCATTCTTCAGTATACAAAAAACCAAATATGTGAACGTTGCGTTTGTTTTACCTGTTAAGCTGGGATCACACGATTGCCGCAATGCACCAATTTTACACAATTTTTATGGGCCTGAATTGATGTATAATAAAAAATTTGTCCCAATCAAATTCTCTGCAATCACATGATTGTGACATTTTACTGAAATTTTATTGTCGCAAATTGCCGCAAAACAATTTACGAGTCACACGATTGTTATATTATACAGCAACTCTAAGAAACAGCTGTTGTAGCTGATGACAAAATTTGTTTTCCCAAAAAAGAAAAATAAAATGAATTAAATGTTAAAAATATGGTTTGTTCATTAAAAAGAGAGAAAATTGCTTCTTCTATTATTATAATGTTGTGCGGGTTGAAAAAGCAAAAAATGAATAGTAACAACAATTGAATTTTACTGATTGAAAAGCAGAAATCATGTTTAGAAGACGCCTTTAAACAATTTTGAAACTAAATAAATGTATACATATGTATGTATGTAGATTATTAGCGGGAATTGTCTTCTCTGGTTGCCGCATGAGAACACAATAAATATTGTTGCATTTTTAGAGTTTTTATTGGTGATTAGTTGTATGTTAAGTGTTCACACGGTTGTCGCATCAGGGTTGTATTTGATTTGGACAAATAGGAACAACATTCGTTTAAGTTGCCGCATGAGCCAATAAATTGTGCTATCACACGATTGGCATACAAAATGTAACAAAAATTGGTGCATTGCGGCAATCGTATGATCCCACCTTTACTTTCAGATAAACAATTGCACGTCTTTAATATGTTTCAGTTTTTGAGTGGTAATAGTTGGTAGTTTTTAGTTTAAATTTTTGAAACAATTGTTTTAATTTAAAGTTAGTTATATTATAATATTAAGACAGGCAATTCTGCTTGTCGACGAGTGTGCCACATCACTGAAGAGGATTTTCTTTTGTTCAATGCAGACGAGTTGCTGCAAACAGCAGCAATATTTTCAGCGGTATCAGTTGTTTTAGCATCAGCTAGTGTTTGCACACCTCCTCTAGACCCTGTTTGCTAAAATTTTCTCACAATTTTTCAGATTATACACACATTCTAACGATTAAATAGAGCGAAAAAATCACATTTTTATTTGAACGCTCATTTTTATGATAAACCTGAAAATAACCTTAACGCGTTGCTCGATTGTGTATCTTTTCTTCGTTCAAACTGAATTAGTCTGAAATTGAGATAGTTAAATGAAATGCAGAAAAAAACTTTACGTTTAGATGTGGTTCACATTTAACAGCGGTCCTTAAAATTTAACCATCCGCTACATATTTCAGCTGCTCTCTGATCGATTTTTCTAAATTGCAACAGGCAATTCGCCACACAATATCGGAATAGATTAGCGCAAGAAAAAACTTTCAAATCAAGTAGTTTTCTCTAAACAAACTACTTTAACAGCCCAGAGCCCGAAATTATTTAATATACCATACTAGAACATTTATACCTGATTGGATAAGAAATCACAAACGACATCACAAACTTATTATACCTATAGCACTTGATGATGTGCAGGGTCAAAGAAAAAAAAAAGTGAAAGAATAATTGCTTTTTCACACAAGTCATGAAACATTGTTGTTCATACTGCATAATAGACCACCGAAGGATAATTACACAAAACAGGAAAATAAAAATCACCGGAAGCTAAAATATTGTACACAGTTCTTAATGCTGTTGCTATTAAAAACGCAGTTCATTTTTTTAATGAGGATACTTAAATGTGAAAGTAATGTAGTACAGTAAAGCCTATAGGCGATTTTCCCGATTCAGCATACACATAAATATTTTTGCACAAAACACAAATTCGATGCAACAAAACAGCCAGAAAGAAATACACTCATAAACTCCAATGGGAAAATCCCAATGCATGTAGGAGAAAAAAAAATGAAGAATAATCTACACTGCCAGAGAGTAGTGGAAGGCGATGTTCCTTCAATCTTGTGCAACATTATAGCGCTTAGCCGCCTAGAATTAAGATATGGGTCTAGTCTAAGATATAAGGAACATCTTAGACTAGACCCATATCTTAATTTACATTCCTGCCCATAAGACTCACTTTGCTTATCAGCTCAAAAAGTTTATATTTTTAATAATTTTTTTGCTCGGAAATATTAAAGAGGGACGTGAAAGCTGTTATAACGTTTTAGAGGAAAATTTTCTGAAGAAATTGCCTGCCATTTGTTTAAAACCAATACTACCATATTTTGAGCATCATTAAAAACGCTTTTAGCTGACTACTATTCTCCTGCAACAGCTATAATCATTTACTTTTCCACTTTAACCAATCTTGTAGAAACTTTTAGCATTAAATATAATATATACATGTAGGCCATTAACCAATCTCCCATAAAATTTCTTCCCTACATAAATATAATGTATTTAAGTAATTTTAAGCTTGACGAAGTAAACAGCAGAGAGCTGCAATGGCTGCGCATTTCGAGGATATGAGTGTACTTGCCTTGACACAATTTTCGGTGTCAATACCACAGCTTATCTCTTGTTCGAGTACTTGTTACACCAGGTTGGTGTAGGACAGGGGCTAAGCATCCAAGTGGGCTGGTTTTATTTTCGGGCGCCTGTAAAATAAAACAAATAGTTTGGTTTATAACAAACATAATCAGCCCAATCATGAATATTCTCAAGGAATTTTATTCCTAAGGAAAATACGTTTCTCGAGAAAAAATTCCTCCAATCATAAATTACCTGAGCAACAAAAAAATAAAAGTTGGTAATATCGAAATTTTTTATAAAAAACAAAAAACATATGTTTTTAAAAAACCTATTTTTGCATACGCCGACTATTTTTCCCATTCGATGTGGCTAAAACAGGGAAGGTTAAAAAAATTTCCTAAGGAATTTATCAACATAATAAGAGGAATGGAAATAGAGAAAAAACTCTTACGGAATTATCATTCATGATTGGGCTGAATGAAATTTGTAGCTGTTGGCTGCTACATTTTACTTCAGAAATACTTTTGCTTCTCAATCGGCAACCATCTGTTCTTCTGGTTTGTGGGCTTACATTTTTCATACGCATGTGAATTTTAACAGAGTCAATACATTTTGTGTTTTCGGTTGCACATGCACACTAGCAAATTTTTATGTATTTACTGGAGATGTTCGCGTGAGTGTTTTTTTTTTTTTGGGGAGGGGAACGTCATCAACTCTCACGATCATAAAAAATTTCCTAGCGCACCACACATGTTTTTGCACCTCAAGTCACGCACGCTCACGAGCAACATTTTTTCAATCTTGCACGAAGCTTTTTTTTTTTGTGTGAGT
The DNA here is from genome assembly GCA_963662145.1 of Sturmia bella. Lineage (NCBI taxonomy): Eukaryota > Metazoa > Arthropoda > Insecta > Diptera > Tachinidae > Sturmia > Sturmia bella. Next base: position 28,408,064 of record OY759171.1, on the reverse strand, counting down.
TAAGGGAATATATGTTGTTCTACCTCCTCCATTTCTACGATAACGGTATATTTCAAAAACAAGAACTAACCTAAAAAACAAAAACGATTAGCACCACTGAATTCAGCGCACCCGAATTAGGTTTAGGCACTGGGTGCCCCGTCTGTCGATTTTTTCAACTAGCACAGTGTAATCATTAAGAAGGCTTGCAAAAATGTTAATGAATAAAGCTTTTTCCAATGAATCGTAACGTTGTTCAAGAATGTTTAGAAAACTAGTATATAAAAATTATAGTTCAAACAAATGGTGCAATTATGGCTACAGCATACACGTGCAGTTCCCTGGTAAACAAATGAACGCTAACAACTATGAGAAAATTATGTGAAACTTAAATATTATTAAGTTTTGTTTAACAGCAAGTTACGAGTGTTAAATAGAGCTGTGATGATGTCAAGTGACAGCAGGATGGCTGCCAGCAAAAAACTATGAGACCATCACCATGGAAAGAAAATAGAAAAGTTATTTTACGTGGGGTAAGTAAAACAAAGTTGTACAACAAGCAACACAACAAAACATTAACAGCCAACTTTACTAAAGAAAAAAAAAAAAAAATAAATAAAATAATGTACGCTAACATCGTTGATGCTTCCCCCAACAGCAGCAATAAAAACAATTTCAATGCTGCCATCAGAAAACTAATGATTTTCTTGTTCTTAAATTGTAAATCGTTTTACAAAAAAACAATCAGGAGGTAGGATATTTTTTTGTTTGTTTCGAGTGGAAATTATGTTTTTCCATATGATTCGATTCGTTAATTTTTCTATATAAAAAAATGTCTAATTAGATAGCAATTTGTAATTTACAATTTTTTGTAACATGTATTTGCAGAATTTCGCAAAGCAATTTTTGTAAATTTCAATAGTAAATATTTGGCACAGTCACTTGATAAAATAGTGTAACAAAAATTTTCTAATCCAGGAATAAGCAACCTAAGATCATGCAGATGGTCTTCGCTTAATCGATTTTTCTAATAATTCTGAACAAGAGCTTCCCAGCTCTGGAACATTGTTATTATTAATCGGCATAAGAAAGCATGTGAATTTTACATTTTTGATAAAATGTCTTTGAAATCATTTTTTTAGATATGTTAACCCTCTAGCTACTGAGGATATGGATCTTTTTTGTCCTTTAATCTTTAAAAAACATCATTAAAACGAATTTAAAGGATCAACTACACTGTGCTTGAACTTGAAACTTTTTCTTTCCGATAGATGGGGTACCTATTGACATAACGTAACTCCGGTGCTCTAAATTCAGTGGAGCTAACCGTTTTTTTAGGTTAGCTCATGTTTTTGAAATATACCGTTATTTTAAAAATGGAGGAGGTAAGACAACATATATTCCCTTAACTCAAAAAGGGTTCAAAATTAAAAAAAAAAACTGCAAAAAGCGAAATTCGACAATAAAATAAAATTACTTTTTAAGTAACTGTAAAAGTCTTTTTAATCAGCTTAGTGGTTTAGAAAATAAAATTTTCTGCAAAAGTTCGAAATTTTTTTTTTTTTAAAAAGCATAAAAAATTCAAAAATTAAGTTATGCTTATGAATTTTCACTTAATCATAACGAATAAAGTGTCAAACAAAAAAAGCTTTAAATTCCTAAAGCCGGTGTTCAACTTTGGAAATTATTCACAAAAAATCAAAAATTGCAGTTTCAAACGGTCACTAAACGAAGCCTCAAAAATTAAAAAAAAAAAAATTGTTTAATGAAATGAAAATACTATGGAAGAAACATTTTGTTTGTCTATCTAACTAAAGCAATTTTAACTGACGGAAGTAAAAAAACAACTTACATATCGATACCTAAAGGGCGAAATTCCGTAACTAACATTATATACACACACACATACATACATATGTACGTGCATATGGCAAGAAAGTTGACTCGCTTTTAGGGGATATATTTTGGAATCTATAGGAGGAAGAAGAATGACTTTCTAAATAAACATGTACACTTCAAATGACCGGTCTACCGGATAATAAATCAAAAATTGAGGGCGAACACTGGGCAATTCAACCCTGCGCGTATCGGTGTTAGTAATTTTTTCCAAGCCAGCATAATTGAACCATAAAATTTTGTTTTGGTTTGTTCCCAATTAATTCGTAATTTTCCATGTCGGAAACCCTGGATATTAATTCCAATTTTACTTTCAAACTTACGTATGTACGTTGTGCGTATGCTGCAATTATTTTATTGCCTTGTTTACGTAGCAATTTTTATTGCCCTGTTGTCGCTGCTAGCAGCTCAGCAGATCAGTAACGCATAACCACGTACATACATACATTAAATTTATTAATCCACTTGAAATATTTATTACTCTTCTTGTAGTTATTGTAAAGTATGCTTTCATTTCTTATGGTCACCTTAACCTGCTACCCACAATGTAATAACCTTTTCTCACTAAACTCTTATACTCACATTGAGTGTATGATTTTATTACCTATCCGTTACACTTTTTATTACGTTTTCATAACTCGATAACCTGGATTGTTCTTGATAATATTGAAAAGCATTTTCTATATACCACACAAAAATGCATGTACATTTTTAAGTTTATTTTGCAATTGGATATTGAATTAAACTGAGCTGAACTAATTAAGCACTTGTTTTTAATGTAATACATTACAGTTATGTACATAAGTATCAGGCTCGGATCCAGCTAAAGCTTTGGGGGGGGGGGGGTCATTTTGTGTGGCATAGAATAAAGTCTTATTATTGGTAAATCGCTTATTAGCTAAATAAATATATTAATCATTTGAGGGGGGGGGGGGGGGACGGATATCCCTCCACCCACTGTTACTTCTTATATACGTATAGGGTAAAAGTCTCATCTCTTATGTTTTCCCTATCCTACCATCACTATCTAACATTACCCAGCACTTGAACAGCTGATCTCATACTATTCTGGCTGAAAAAATTTGAGGTATGTAGGTTTCTTTCGCATAGGAATAGCAGGAGGAGATGAATGTAGAGCTTGTGGGGAGGAAAGCGAAACATTGGAGCACTATTTATGTCAGTGCCCCGCTTTCTCACAAATACGATCCCGACATTTTGGGAGAGACACCTTACCAGACATAACCCAATTACGGGGCGTATGCTGGAGGAAACTAAGGAACTTTGTGTATGACACGGAGTTCCTATAGACCTATGAGTCAAACTGGTTCACGGTTAAACCCACGGAGCGCACAACAAGCCTATATTGGCTTAGGTGTATGTCGTAAGACATGGGCAAAAGAACCCCTCCATTCAACCTAACCTAACCTAACCTAGGTTTCTTTACAAATTTTGCATTTTAGATTGGTAAAAAATAACATTTACAATCTCCAGATAAATAATTGAAATGGATTTTGAAGAGGAAACTGGTCCACCATCAAAAAGAAGACACACCACTTTTTGTGAAAAATGGAAAGAATTTCCTAGCCATGCTGAATGTATAAAAAAAAGGTGATTACACCGTTGAATGTAAATTGTGTCATTCAGATATTAAAATAAAATATGAGTTCAGCCGATCGCTTGATAAACATTTGAAAACAAATACGACTTAACAACAATACGACCAGCTTGTGAATTGGGCAAATGTAATAATATTAATGACTACATACGGGTATTTTTTAATAAAATTGTTTGTACAATAACCAAGTAACATTTCGTGAAAATTCTATTTCAAAATGTCCAGCATTTTTTTTTTTTAATGTCCAGCTATTTTAATTTACATGTTCAGCTTTTTGATAATCTGAGTCTGGCAAGCCTATTCTGGTTAGTAATCTCATCTTCGGCTTGCTTTAAGTACACTAGTGTGTTATGGGTACTTCAATTATCAGGTACACTTCATACTAAAATCAAGTAGAAAAAACTTAAATTTAGAACAAGCTTTTTCATACTGTTTAGAGCCGTTTTTTTCTCAATGGGAACTACCCTGGATGTTTTCCAGCAAGTAGATTATTTAGAGTTCATTAATATTATGTTAATAATGTTATGTAGGAGAGAATTATTTTTATAAACCTTGGTGATAAATTATCGGACCCCAAAGCATTCGGTTTTATTTGTATATTGCAATCAGTTGATGATTGTAAAGGGTGTTTTTTTAAGCTAGATAGAACTTTAAATTGTAAAAAGTAACACAAAAAATTAAATTTTGATGAAACTTTTTTTTTTATTTGTTTCAGTATACTCTGACAAATCATCATTGTTCATGCTTGAACAACGCTACGAAATTATCCAAATTTACTTTGAAATTCAGTCGTCGATTCGCGCAACTTATAGACGACTTCGTCATTTGTATGGCGTACATAATCGTCCATCTGAACAAGCCATTCGTCGAACTGTGGATAGATTTCGTACCATATACTCTCTAGAGGATGTAATAACACCAGCACGTCGAAGGAATGTGCGTCATGAAGACAATATCGCCGCTGTAAACGAAAGTGTGGAAGAAGATCCAAATTTATCGATTCGTCGTCGGTCGCAGGAATTGGGGCTCTGTCCGTCCACTACGTGGAAAATTTTGCGCAAAGATCTCGGCCTACACCCGTATAAGATCCAGCTGGTGCAGGAATTGAAGCCACGAGACCATTATATGCGTCGTTCTTTCGCCGATTGGGCTCTAGAGCAGTTGGCAACTGACCCGTTGTTTTATCGCAAAATTGTGTTCAGCGATGAGGCGCATTTTTGGCTTAACGGGTTTGTTAATAAGCAAAATTGCCGCATATGGAGTGAGACCAATCCACAACAGACCTTACAGACTCCATTACATCCAGAAAAATGCACCGTATGGTGCGGTTTTCACGCTGGTGGCATCATCTGACCTTATTTCTTCAAAAATGAGGCCGGAGCTCGCGTTACGGTCAATGGAGATCGTTACCGCACCATGATCAATGATTTTTTGTTTGAAAATATGGATGACATTGATCCGGAGGAGATGTGGTTTCAACAGGATGGCGCTACGTGCCATACGGCGAACGCAATTATCGACTTATTGAAATCAAAATTTGGCGATAAGTTAATTTCGAGAAATGGACCTGTCAATTGGCCTCTAAGGTCGTGCGATTTGACACCTCTCGATTATTTCCTGTGGGGCTACGTGAAGTCACTGGTTTATGCTGATAAACCAGCAACAATTGACGCCTTGGAGGCCAGCATTGTTCGTGTTATTCGTGACACACGGCCAGCAGTGCTCGAAAAAGTGGCCCAAAATTGGACGTCCAGAATGCACTTCGTCAAGAACAGCCGCGGTGCCCATATGCCCGAAATCATTTTCAAATGTTAATGTCACGTATTGATCTTTCGAATAAAAAAAAAATTTTGATTACAATTAAATTTTTTGTGTTATTTTTTACAATTTCAAGTTCTATCGGGCTTAAAAAAACACCCTTTATTTTTTTTAATAAGAACAACAATTGGTTTTCAACACAAATGTGTTGAGCCAATTTGGCAAAGTTGCTTTCTGATTGCGTAATTAGTAATCAGCAATTAAATCTAAGAAATTAACTGCAATCATATAACTATGTATTAGCAATTAGCAAATATTCCGAATCGAGAACCCTTTTATTATTATTATTATTTTTAATTCAAATTTAGATATTGTAATAAAACAACACAGTTATATGTATATATGCATGTACATTTGCATGCGTAGTAAAATAGATTTTTCAGCTTTAAGAACATTTGTGAAGTAAATCTCTCATGCTGTTAAGAGCTCTATTACTTTTCCTCCAGCACTTAAATTAGCTCTGTCGAGTACTGAGATAAGCAGCAGGCATCCTAAGAAAAATATAAGTTTTTTTTTGGCTTTCTTACATTTTGTTGGGACCGTATGTAAATAATTCAAAAGGTGTCAAAAGTAAATTTAAACATTTTTCGATTGTGTGTACTTCACAACCACATACGAACATGTGTAGATAAGAATGCTCTTTAGTATATGTATTAACAGAGATATGAATTTGTTTGTTTGGCCCGGTTGAAAATAAAATTTATGTGAAAATTATTTTGGTTAAAGAAGCAGCAGCATTAGAAAAATAAAACTCTTCACATTTACTCACATACTTGAGGATTGTGCTCGTATAGAGCTCTTACCGCAGTTGCAGTTTCTAATATTTCCACTTATTTCTACATGGAATAATAGTTGCATGGAATATATATTTTTTTTTTTTTTTGATAAGCCTTGATTTTCTTTATTTACACACTGAAAAAAATTTAATCCATTTGTACTTAATTCAATTCCTAGCATTGTCAGAAGTTTGGTAAGTGAGCAATTTCTTACAAAAAGTACGTTGTGCTTAATTTAAGTACGGTTTATCCAAGCACTTAATACTTAATTTTTGCCATATTCAATCCTGGTTTTGGAATGAATATCGCGAAAATCTCTACTTAAAAGCAAGCACGTGGTATTTGCCTTAAGAACTTTCGTACTTATCATACTTTTGACTTTGATTCGGATTGATTTAAATACCGAATGATGGAATTTGTCTTGAGCGTGACGAAAATATTATGCACTTGATTCACTTTGAAAAGTTTGCTCCTCTTCAGCAATTGCGATTGAAGTGTGCGCATGAAATTTATTTTGAAGATATACATATACATAAATATTAAATTGGTTATTAAAATTTATTGACAAAATACACATGCGTCTGTACATATTATTTGTCATCAATTTTGATTCAAAAAACAGTTCTACTTTGTATTCGGTGGTTACAATGGATTTAAACTGCAATGTGTACGTATTTTGGGCCTTTCATTATCATTCATTGGCATCATCATCCCTTCGTGTGGATTTATTTGGTTTTTCTAACTATTTATTTTTATCAATTCAATTGTAGCCGATAGTCCACCTATTACAAGAACTGCAACAAAAATCTCCACGTCTTTAGATGGTAGAACTTGACAAAGAAACATCAAACTTTTTTGTTTTTCGTTTGTGTTTATGTTATGAAAGCAACATACGCTTACGTCTTTCTGGCAGAGTTGCTTTATTTGGCAGTTGTTTGCTTGCGGCCATGTATTTTTGCGGAAATATGCTCCACAAATAAAAAACAATCCTGTGACATACACAACACCTAGATGTTGTAAACCATAATCGCAAAAAGAGCTGTATGTTGTGTTGTAGCTGAAACAACGCAACACTTTGATGTTGTAAACCATAATAAAACCATAATCGGGGCATTAATTGTGAAGGGTATTTAATATTCGGCCCAGCGGTGATACAAAATAAGAAGAAGAAGAAAAAAGAGTTAAGAGTGCTATATGCGGCTGGGTCGAATCTTAAATATTATTAATAAAAACAATTAATGAATTCAAACCTCTTTGGGTCACCCCATGTAAAATAGACCGGTATATAAAAACTAATATATTATTTGTTCTCTAAGAAGAAACAAATATATTTCCTTCTTTATTCCACATTCATCTTCGTTTAAATTAATAAGCCATTCATATCAGTAATCATAATTTGTCCAAGTTAACGTATGTACATATGTGTGCTCGTTTGACAATTTTCACTTACATACGATTGATTACCAGTATTACTCTAAATAATTTTTCATTCGTCAAAAAATACAAAAATTAATGTCTAAAACACATTTATCATTTGCTTGTGACACGTTTCTTTGTTACTACAGTCAGTCGTCTCCTGTTTAGACGAATACATACACATCAACAAACACACAGTCCTGAACACAGGCTCATATTTCATAACAGAACGACAATACTTTTTGTTCTACATGTTCGTTCATTAAACAGAAAACAAAAGCAGGATATGCATCATTATTTTAGCAAAACAATAAGGACCGTCATAATGTATGGCTGTCTTGCCAAAGAGCCAAATTTAATAGGTTTGCTGCCACAAACATATTGTCTTTCGAACACATTTTTCTCTTTCTATAAATCCTTTCCATTTGTAATAAAAGAGACAAAAATAAATAATTAAGATTATTGTAGTGGCTGACATTTGGAAAAAAAAAATTTCGAATGCTTAAAATTAAAATGTTTTCGGACTCGTTTTCTTTTAACAAAAACTCTTTGCCTTTGGTTCGTTATGACTCACTTTTTATAGCCGCATATTTTCGTTTACAATTCTATTGAGAACTTCGCAATTTCAATATCCGACCCTGTAATATACACCCTATGCATTTTAAGCCTCTATCTCTTACAGTTCAAAAGTATATTTTGTGTGAAAAACTGATTTTTACACTAAAGAGTGTCTCCGTCTATAAACACCAATTAAATTTTACATTTTTGCTGTTTTTGGTATATGTTGTTGTAGAGGCCTGTGAACTACTTATACTGTGAAAATTTTAAGTCTCTATCTCCATACGGTTCAAAAATTATTTTTCAATTTCTAAAATAAAGGGTGTCCCGTATAAAGGGCAGTACTTAAATTTTCACATTTTGCTGTCTTTAATAATTGTTGTTGTGTAGGCCTTGTTACTGCAAACCTGTACAAATTTCAAGTCTCTACCTATTACGGTTAAAAACTTACAGCTAATCTCAGTTTCTTGTAGGGGAGCACCCTTTAGTCTTTGTTGTTTTTGGTGTTTGCTGTTATATGCTATGTAACCATATATTTTTTACACGAGTTTTACGTCTATATCTCTCATGGTTCAAAAATAACAGCTATATTTACTGATTTTCACAGTTTCTTATATGGGGACCCTCTCTAGTTTATTACTTTTAATTGTTTTTATTGCCTATTGTGGTAGAAGTCGGGCAACATTATGCCCTGCGTAAACTTGAGCTCTTTAACTCTTACCGTTTGGGGGATTGGGGCCTGTGACAATAGGGTAGTCCCGTAAAAGTAAGAAATCTTCACTCTATGAATACGCAAAAGCTACCAGGGTCATAGTTTCTTATATGGAGACCTCCATACGTTTTTAACCTTATTGTTGTTCTTAGCATTTGCTATTAAAGAGCATTTGCCAGCTAAAGTTCCAAAATTATAGCTTATTTACAAATTAAAGGGTGTCCCCACATTACAAGCAACATTCGAATTTTCTTGTGCTATTTTTGTACTCTTTGCTCTGCAGGCCTGGTGACTGCGTATGCTGTGCAAATTTGAAGTCTCTATTTCTTGCGGTTCGAAAGATACAGTTATCTTCAAGTTCTTGTATGGAAGCATCCGTTAGTTTTTAACTTATTAGCGGTTCTCACTCTTGATAGTAAACTCGGTTGCAGATTTGGTTAAAGTAGCAGATTTGATTAAAGTACTAGTGTTTACATCACTGCAGCAACAAAATGTACTGAACTTTTATTTACTACGCTGTGATTAAAAAATCAAACAAAAAGCTTTAGTAAACATTGTAAAAAAATTACTGGAAATCACAAATATTCTGTGCTGTGAATCGTTTTGCCGGCAAAACCTAATTTTGTGTTGAGAAAATAAAAAATATGGAAAAAACAAATATGTAAAAATATACTGGTGAAGAGAAAATTCACAACAAAAGGTGGACAGATAAAGAAATTCAGCAAGTTTTAGAATATATATATGCAAGAACATGCAGACTTTGTGGTAAGAAAGTCACTCGAGCTTTGTGGTAAAAATCGTAGTGAATATAGCAGAGTGGTAAAATTAGTATCAAGAGTGAAAACCGCTATTGTTATTTTTATTGGGCATTCGTTGTTGTAGAGCCTGTGAAAACTTCAGCTCTAGCTCTTATAGCTCAAAAATTACGTTTAATCTTAAATAGTGCTCACAGTTTCTTGCATGGAAGCATCCTTTAGTTGTTAATGTTTTGTGCTTTTAGCTTTCTAGCTTTTGTGGTTCGAAAGTTTCAGCTAATTTGATCTAACTTCTACAGTTCCTTGTGAAAATGGGTGTCCCCATCATTTAAGTTTTAAATTTTTTTTTGTTGTTTTTAGTGTTTTTGTACTGTAAAAATTTCAACTCTCTAGCTTCTACCGTACAGCGTAGAATTGCTAGTAAGAGGGTTCCATTTTCACCTTATGAGAACGGAATCCTACACTGAGAAAATTTTGTCAGTAAAATTAATTGAAAACACTTTAAAATAAATGAAACTTCATTTAAAATCCGTCCTACTTATTTTTCATTTAAATTTACTGATTACTTGATTTGAATTTAAATGTTAAAAACCTACGGAACCCAATCGGTAAAATAAAGATTTTTTTTTTCATTCTAATTGCCAAATAATTCATGCGTAATTAGCTTTTATTTTTTCTTAGGTGGTCATTTTATTTAATTATAGTTTTCTATCTGTATTATCTCCTTTTTCATTTCGCTAATTTGTTTTTTGTATTGAAAAGCCTCTGCTGAGATTCGAACTTGCAGCATCTCGACTTGAAAGCAGCGACCATTTTCACCCAGACATCACAACAACCACAAAAAATTTAACAACAATCAATTTAAGTAAAGAGTATGTATACTACATATGTATGTAGACACCAAATTATAAATATGTATATACATATACATATATTAACAGCTTGGCTTCTTCATGCATGTTTAACATAAGTGACTACTGTCATTATTAACTGTGACCGAAAATTCGTATCTATAGTTAGTTTTTTAAGCAACTGTACATATCAGTTAAAATTAAAATTTCATTCTTTTTTAAACGTTTAGTGACTTAAAAATAACTGCACTGATTACTTCTAGAATAAACTACGATCAGTAACTGCAAACATATTCTGAGTGTAAAAATAACTGAAACCCGTATTAAATTTTTTGCAATGATTTTATATATGTAACTATCTGTAAAAAACGGCCTGTTTTCGTTGACTTTGTATTAGGAAAATGGAGCTATAGTCGAAAGGCTTTCTGCCAAGGGTGGGCAGAACAAATGTAAAAAACTAAACGGGTGTTTTTCAGCGGAAATGTTTGTTTTCCCTTCAATTGATATTGTTTTTGTTTATGTTTTTGTCATTGTAAATTTTTACACCTTTATGCATTTCCGTTTACATACTTTTTGCTGCAATGGGAATCACAAAGCCATACAACATTTATTTTGCAAACTTTATTCCTTTTTAATAAATAAGCGTTGCGAAAATTATGTGACTTCTTTTAAGCACGCTTGATGCTAATTTTTCGACCTTTGTTCTCTTAATAGTTTGAGCTTGAAGGTCACTTGTTTTTTTTTTAATGTTTATTTAATTTAATATTTTAATTCAATATTCTTTTAAGAACTTTTATGTTTGAATTCAAAGATCAACAACTAAATGTACTAAACAAATCATAGCACCGCTGTCATGTTAACCATTTATGGTCGTTTCTACAGTTGATATTTATTTTGAAGCTTAAGTTATCAAACTGACTTAAGGCTAAAAAAAATCTTTTATAATTCAAAGTCGAGCTTAACAGGACTTTTCTGTAATTTAATTGCAGTATAAACTTGCCAGCAGTAAATCAGTGAAAAATTTATTTTTGATTGTTTTTGGAAATAGAAATTTGGCAAAAAAAAAGTGTCAGTTCATCAGAGATTAACTTGCACTGTCTTTGGGCAGTGATGGATTTTTGAATTATCTAAATTTTAAACCTAAATACTGTATTGCTATGTTTCTAAAAAGCTCCTCACTCTGTCGAAAAATTAATTGAGTTAAATTTTTTTATATTTAATTACACCATGGCTAACTTTCACCTTAACCTTGTCTACATTTAGTGAAGCTAACTGCTGTCAATTTGCAAGAAATGTCAATTGTTGTGGTTTAAATTCTCTAAATACTTGCGCCTTGAATTGTTGACTTGTGGTGTCTTTTTGAAAACCGCAGAATTAAATTAAAACTATAATACGACGCCAACCAACAGGTGAAGCAAAAAAACTAAAAAACTACTATTTTATAATTTGAAATAATTTTTTTTTATTATTTGACAAAACATATTCTGAAGGCACAAAAAGAAAAGGAAGATAATCAAGATGAAGTAGATTTTTATATGAAACCCATTCCATGATGTTTTTGCAATAATTTTTTAATTACATCTCTTAATGATAAACCTTTATACGTATTCAGTTTAATTTCAGAACTCATTAAGTTCATTAAATATGTTCTACTGGTGACCTTAAAACGGCAAACACACAACGTAATTATTTTAATATAAATGAAATATCTATATAACTTTGAAAGAAAATATAGAATAGAAACAAATTAAATTAAATTGAGCACTACATCAAAACGAAACATCTGCAAGAAAAATATTACAAGCTGTTTTAACCACAACATTCTTTTAACTTGTTAGAAATTTAACACAACATTATTTTTCTCATTTAAATGAAATTTATTATTCAATCTGCATTCGTACTTTTTATTTTATTTTTGCTAGTTTTGTAAAGTTTCGTAGAATTACCTGGGTTTATGAAGAACCAGGAGATGTGCTAAAACATAAGAACAAACAGAAAAACATATCAATTTCTTTGCAGCAATGCAAACTTGTAGGTGCCGAAAGGGGGGGGGGGGGGATGAAAATGTTTTATTGGGGTAAGAAAGTTATGCTGTACGAGTACTCCACCTATTTAATACAAATGGTAAGAACCCATTATGACCACCAATACAGACAAGCCTTGAAAACTTCGCTTAAACACAGTGCGACCGTGCCGGAATGCTTTTCAAACGTCTGATTTAAGTTGTACCGGCCAACTTAAGTGATGCAATTTGTCACTGGTAGAAATTCGATTGCGCTCTTGAAACTAAAATTCTAAACATAATACGATTTTTTTCGAGTTTAGTTACTAAAAGAATACTATAAACAGGTAAAGAAAAAATATGTTTGAGGGAAACATATTATTGTTGAATTACATGGTTGCAGGCAAACAATATTATTTGTTAAATAAAACATGCGCATTGTAGCTAACTCCACTTTCAGTGATTAGCAAACTAGCCATGTTACTGCTACATTCAAGCATAATATTGTCATGTCCCACCATGCTAGTGCCATTTTCAACCATTTTGTAGCCGCATCCAACAATACTATTCTCATTTCCCACCATGTTTTTGTAAATTCTAACTAAAGTTTACTAGTTTAGTAACATACTAGCGTTAAGTCTAGCTATATAATTTAATTATTGTAGATTACATGTCCAAAAGTATTGCCAGGCATAGCAATATTGTGATTACATGTGACAATAACATTGTTACTGGCCACAGTAGCCTAATATTTTATAATATTTACAGACTGCAAACAAATATCTATATGCATCTATATACCATTCAAAGCTCTAACTAGCACACGCAATGAAAGCAGTTCTATATATTTTTCTATTTTGAGCGATTGTCGGTTTCGGTTTTAATAAATGCGGTTTTTTATTTCGTTTATTTTCTGTTTCATTCAATACAAGAAAAATGTTCATAAGCACACAGAAATTTTCAAATACAGCACTAAAATTAGGGAAAAATTTGGGGACAACGGCAAAAACCATAGCTTTGTTAAAAACAACAATATTCTTTTATAATTTGCTTACCATTTGACAGATCAAAAATACTTTTTTTTTTTTTATCAGAAATAAGGATTGTTCACATCTTGTGACGGTATCAACTGGTCGCTTAGATCATAACAGTCTTCTGAGATGATAGAATATCATCCATAAAAAAGACTGCAAAAAGATCATTACTTTGGTTAATGTTAGTTAAGTATATAATTAGAAAGTAAAATTGCGTGAGCTTTGGTTGCCGAGTTGTTAAAGAGGCTGTGCCAAAATTGTGAAATTTGACACCTCCAAAGTTCATAGGGTGCTGGAGAAGGGTGTTTGCTACCCAGAAACAGCCGGTTGTCCGCCTAGCTACTAAATTTTACTTTTCTTTACTTAATTGATATTAATTAAAAGTAGTGACAAACCAAGGGTTGAACTTGAGCCTGAAAAAGTAATTTAATATAAAAAAAATCGGGTACAACAATAATTAAAACTTTGTTTTAATTATGAAAGACATTAGGCCTTATAAGCTAAACCAGAATTGGAACAAAACACGTAGAACAAGGAATTGGCCAATATATACAAAAACACAATTTTTATTAAATAAAAAAAATTGTTTATATGTGTTTTATTTCCGTTTACTTTTGAAACCGCAAAATGGATAACTCGTCAATATACTCACACTTTGTTATAACATAAGCTATAACAAAAATATTCAAGCAACAAAATTAATCTCAGAAACCAATTTTAATTATTATTTTTAAAATTAATAAAACTATTTTTTAAAGCTTTAGGTCTTTTATTTTTTTTATTAATTTTTCGATAGAAAATAAAAACAATTAAAGATTTCTGACGATGCTAACAAATTGTTAGCGAAATATCGTAAAATTAATAAAGAAAAGCTTTAAAAAATAGTTTTATTAATTTTAACAATAAAGGTCAAAAATTATAAATAAAATAATGTATAAAATTATTATTTTTTTTTATCGAACAGCACCATTTTTTTCTCAGAAACTTAAAGAATAGTAAATTAGCGTAAAGTATTTATAGTAAAACGCGATAGTTCCTTTTTAATATCTTATTCTTGGTATTACAATTGTTTACATATTTAACAATAGTATTATCCACCATATCGCCATACCACTGTAAGTTCTTGGAATATGACACAAAATGTTACAAGAAAAGAAAGCATTGAGGAAGAGTGTAAGCAAATGTTTGTGAGTCCTAATGGATTTTGATAAGAATCTTGTTCACTTTTTCTAGCAACACTTTTGCTGCTCAGGGGAATAGAAAAATTCTTGTCTAATTCTGACCTATAGTGCAAAAAACAAGAACAGCCTACTTAACAACTGTAAAACAAACTGTACCAAGCCGAACAAAATACTTCGCCATGCTGCACTATGGCAGTACTTTGTTCTGAATATTTGCAAACGTCTCGTTGATAAAAATTCACATAAAATATGTTTAAAATGATTATGTATATAAAATTCCATGAGGAATAGCAGTGCTAAAGTGTAAATATACAGAACGTTAAAAAATGAGCATTCTACCCGACGGATGGATGTAAGTTAATATTTATTTTACAACACTAACAACATTCAATGCTGCTACAGAGACACTGATATTGTCTTTCTTTATAATGGTTTTTTTTCATGGTAACTGGAAAGTTTTAAATTTAAAAAGATAGTCTGTGCAAAGGTATACAACATTTGTGATGGTAATAATATGTAGGGAATGGTGTGTAGATGGCCTGTATACTGTATCCAGAGATGTACACACGAATAAGCTGATAAACAAAAATATAATTAACAGAACATGCTAGTTAGGGGATTCTATTATTAACATTTATTTTGTTGTAGTTATTCCTGACCTATAGTGAAAGAACAATTATTTGTAAGCAGAGAAATAACATTTCAAAGCATGGGTGCGATAACAATATAATGTTTACTTTAACGGTATGTAAAGTTATGGCAAACAAGTTATTTTTATTTAAAATGCAGTAAACATACTTTGGGTTACTATAAACATATTCTTTATTAAAGTTTGACCAGGTTAATTACAATGTTACCATATTTCAATTTTATTAACGGTAACAAACGTGCATAAAATTTAAATATGGTAACATTATTTTTGGAATGAACGCTTAAACATAATATATTTATAACAAATACAATATTTTGGTTAGTAAATAAGCACATTATGGTGGTATTTTACAAAAATTATTATGTATTGGTCGTACAAAAACTATTCTTACATAAAAAAAAGTAAAGTAATTGAACAAACTGCAGTAATTGACCCTTGAATGCATGCATGTTGTTGTAATTCTGCAACATACTATTAAACTCACCTCAAAATGGTATTAAGTCGCTCACTACACATCGTTGTGTATTAAAAGAGTTGTACTTGGTGTAGTTTATGGCTTGGCAGCTCTCTTTTAGGTTTTTAAAATTTTTTGATTGTGAATTTCACGTGGACAAAGTAACGGTATTAAAATTCTTCTAGCAGGTACAACTTGTGTTTTAGTGAGAAGTATAATTTTGTGATTTTCAAACGTAAGTGTTAACAAAAATTGACTTTATAATTATTTCTGTATTAAGTTTATCAGGCTCAAGTTCTTTCTATATTATCTTTGTGATTGATATTAATTAAATTAGACAAAGGAAACCTCAAAGACCACCCTGCTAAGTGAACAACTAGTTGTTTCGATGTCTTTGATGTTTTCTGAACTCTTTGCACATAATAAATTCTGCTATTACATTATATTTGCACTGTTCTCCAAAATTTAAGCAATGCAAGAAACCAGCATCTTCTTCATCTCCATTTTCTCTAAAAAATATCCCCCTAATTCATTAAAATTATTACAGGCTTATAAGACTGTTATTCGACATATTTGTATGGAAAATCTGTCAAATTAGATCTTTATAAACCTCTTATAACTTTTATGAATTAGACGGTATGTCTATAACTACAAGAGTGTGATGTAATAATGTGTACTTGTTAAAAATGTGAACTTGTTATTCCCATAAAATTTGCATTTCCCAAGTAGGGAAATTTGCTATCATGAACATTATGGGAACGTTTGGGAAGAAAATATAAAAACAAAGGAAATTCATTGAAAACGTGTGGTTAAGTGATGTAAAAAGTAATTAAATTTATGTTTTATAACTAATAAACAGAAATTTGTAGTTTAAAAGGTAAAAAGGGCGAATAAATCGGAGTTTTCATGCCTGTTGAATATTTTGACAGATTCTCTGCCGGAAACAAAAAAAAAACATTTGGTATTCCGTCCATCATGAAACTAAGCGCATGCTTGCGTTTTTTTTTTTTGCAGAGGGTGGATACCAAAAAAGTTTTGGAAGAGATTACGAAGTAGGAGTAGCGCAATCCACTTTTTTCAAAGTGCTCTCTAAAGTGTTGGATGCTTTAGAAAAGTCTCTGCGCAGAATGGATAAAATATCCATGGATAAAATTCTATTCATTAACTTTTATAGGAGGAGGGCCAGCTCTTTTTACTTCATCTGTAAGCGAATACCAAAATTCTTCCACCACAACTTTAGAAACCTTCACAAATCCACATGCAATGGGTCGGTTATTTTGCAAACTATTGAGAAGCATGTCATGTTGCACATTATTTATTGATTTGGACCTAAAAATAGTTTTCAGCTTATTTATATATGCATTAAAATGTAGCAACTACTTGAGTTTTTATTATAGTTCCCCAAAGAAAATGAAATGAACAAATTAACTCAAAAGATGGGAAAACTATCTTTGAAAAATCCATTCACGATAAGGGTAAATTTCGAATGGGAACACATTTTATGGGAAAAGTTATTCATGATCGCACATTTGGGAAATGGGAAAAAATTTTGGGGGAAAAAATTTTCATGATAGGGGTGATTGTTACTGAATTAAACTAGTTTGCTTTGAAACGACGGTATTATGATAGTGGTTATAGCAAGCACTTAATAAGTTAATCTGATTCATAGTTCTTCAAAATTACATGGTTGCCCATGACAATATTATAGGCGAATACAACAAAAGTTTCCTGTTTGATTGCAACTACAATATAATAGCTCTAAATCCCTTCTGAAATATAATATGTTTGAATATTACAATGTTATGATTATACTTGATAGCAAAATGATCATGGAAAGCCTCAATTTGAAAATAATAAGGTTGAATACAACAAAACAATAATGTGGTTCCCTTTAATTTTATGTTTAAAAGTAATATTAATAGATTGTTACCACATACATATATATTTCAACAATAATAGATGTATCTTCAAATATGGTTACCTGAACCATAATTTCTGTACAAGATCAATTTCAAATAGGTAGATAAAGATAAACCATTGCAAGCATACATGTACAAAATAAGCTTAATATAATCGATCTTGCAATTGTATCTTAGCGAATATGAACAAAAAAATATTAATGTTCAAATTAGTTTGGACAAACATATTACGGTTTATTTTGCTAGGACTACTATTGGTTGGAAAATAGAAATAAAACAATTTATGATTTGAGTTGTGCTGTAACTAGCGGTTACGAAGTCGCCACTATTCTCGTCAGGGCCAATTTTGGTCATACATTTATTATTACTCTCTGCATACATTAAATCATATAAATATAGTTCATGCAATTATTTTTTGTAAAATGCATTTGTTTATTTATATGTATGTACATATGTATATTCTCAGATGGCCTGCAAAATATTTGCTTTTACTGCTTTATACATATGTAAGTCAAATAATCTATAAGCTGCATGAGAACCGTAGAAAATGCTCTTTGAAGATAAGGAAATCTGTCTGTTTTTGTAGACAAAAATTATTTTATGCTGCTTGCAAAGCTTCTTTGCACCATTCTCGTTTTACTTGTTATCATATTTCCGGATTATAGCTTAATAATTTTTTTTTCATAGAAAACATTGCTGGATATAATAAATATTTTATTTTTATTTCATATTCTTAAAACTAACAATCCTCATCTGTTCTACATTATTTGCAATCTAATTTTTTATTTTTGCTTTTATATATATAAAAGTTTTCTTTAATCTCTTTGTGTGTAGTTTTATCTTAAATCTGTAACATTTTAAATGTTTTTTAATTTGTCTTTTCTAGAAGTTTTATCTTTTTAATTAAAAGCATATATTTTTGGTAAGATAAAAACTAAAGCTAAGTTGAAAAAAGTAGAAGCAGAGGTATTTCTGGTAAGAGCTAAGTTGAAAAAAGTAGCAGTTGAGATAACGCTCAAAGCAGCTGAACCACAGCCAAAATGTTTGGCTATCTAATTAAAATGAGCCCAGTTGAAGTATTATTAGTTAGCAGTAAAAAAGCATGGACCCAACCAAAGGCTTTATAATGTGTAGTTCATGAATTCTTTCATCTGTGTCTTCAGCACTAGTTCCACAAGGAAAGCAAATGTAGTAGAAAGTCACAACCCAAATCACTCCCTTTGAAATTTTCTAACAATTGCTCATGACGAAAGCTGAAAACTAATAATTTGACTGTCAAACTTTTTTCCTTACTTTATTAAAAACAAATCACCCAAAACGAATAACAAAAACTTGAAACTTGCTCATAACAACTTAGTGGCAAATGGAAGCATTTGTTCAGTTATTTTGACTTTTTTAATTTAAAAGCATTTTACTTTAACTTGTGTGAGACTTCAGAAAGTAAAAAATAAAAGGAGTATGGCAATAAATTCGATATACAAATAAAACTATTACTGCCAATAGAAGGTAAAGTAATGAAAAGAGAAGAGAGAGAGAGAGAGAGAGAGAGAGAGAGAAAATAAAATGAGCCGTTATGAGTGTGAATGCATTTGCAGTCAAAATCAAATTCACATGACATTTTGTGAAAAATCAAGTAGACTTTAATAAGGAATTTCTTTTACATTTACTCTTCTGTCCATTGTCCACTACATCCATTGAAATACTACAAGTTTATGTACTTACATAAATATGTACATATATCGTAATACGATGTAATATGTTCTGCGTTGTAACTCATGCTAAATCTTTTCAGAAAAAAAAAATCGCAACCAGTGTTACAGCGTAATAGTTAAAAATCTTTACAGATAGAACTGTATTGCAAGAGAATGACACAATAACATAAATTTTTGATTCAATAACAGTAGACTAACATGACAATGTAAAATTGCAAAAACTTAACAAAATAGCAAAATATAATAATTTTAACAAGTTGTTTAATGTTTTAGTTGACCTTTCATAAATTTAAATTTTAAAAAATTTTTAGTTCGATTTAAGGTCAATATATTTTATTTCCTTTAATTTATTACTTAAGTCCAATATTTCGATCAACGTCGTTGATCATCTTTAAGCATAGATGCCCAATGTAGTAGTATTGGTGAGAGTGATAAAATAACACTGGAAGAAAACAATTTGCTATTCATTTTGTTTAGTCGTCAACGAGATTGTGACACATATGTGTTGAGTATGATATATTTTGAAATAAAAAGATTCTTCGAAGTGTTTATAAATTTTCCCTCAATTGATCATTCATTGTTGATCTTGCAATTAAAAAGTAATGAAATCTTCTATGTTGATACTCTTATTGCAGTTACGCAATAAAAGTATTTTTCTCAAACTAGAAGAATTCAGCTTATTGCGTTTTTTTGAGCAAATATAATTCATATCTGAAAATATTTGTTCGCAGAGATACGTTGTGGGAAATAAGGATAAACATTTCAATGAAATATTCTTTATTTCGGGATATCTTGTACCATCCAGATTTTTCCAGAGTCCTATATTGATAAAATTATCAGGGAAATTTAATTCCCTTCGAAGCATAATAAGTTCTGTTTGGGTTGGAAATTCGTACTTTAATATATCGCACTTAAAAGGGTTTTGAAAAATTTCCAGTAAATGCTTAATATTTTCAAAATCCTTAAACCTGTCATTAAAGTTATTAAAAAGCCTTTCTAATATTTCTAAAAGTTCAAACTTTTTCAAGTTTTTCTCCTTGTCGTAAATAACAGAAGTTTTCGGAAAGTTCGAAAAGTCTGCAGAATCAATTTGAGGTGGAAGTAAAAATAGCTGAGTTTTAAAATCCGAAAGAATTTTAAACATAATCATATACACGTTCATGAATCATAAACATGTTCACTGACAGCAGTCTCGATGACGATTAAAATGTAAAATAATACACAGAAGTTCTTCAAGTGTAGTTTGTCTCTCGCACTCAACATGGTCATTTCCTATTGGTTGATTGACAATCAAACAAAAGAGCGTAACTATACGTGTGAGTTTAATTTGCTGATATCAGCCACTATTGGGCATCTATGTCTTTAAGGGATCTAGAAACATAACAATCAACAAAATGAAACAAGAAAAAACAAACATTAAGTAATTACTTTTAAATAACAATTATTGTTATATCAAAACGTTCTTTACAGCAAAAACTGTAATTGATAACACAAGGACTAATTTTTTTTTGTTTAATCTATGCTTATTAATTATTGTATGTATATATAAATACATATGTATCTATGCACAGTTATCAACATGTTTTTTGTAATTTAATCTCTTACCAATAGGTACGTCTATTATATGTAGCATTTATAGAGTAAATTCTCAGTTCCTAATATTTTAACATTATCAAAATTCGGCTTATGCCCCACATTGTTCTGTTCTCTGTTGTGAAGCTATATTAGTTAATTTTAAGTCCGATCTGTGTGCTGCCAATCTGGTTTTTAACTTCGTGTTCGTTGTACTAACATATACTTTTTGACATATATACGTCAGCATCGTCCCCATTACATTGAATCTCATAAATTCAAGAAAAGTAATCTTATTTATAGATTTAAGATAATTAATACCCAACTCAGTAAATTCAATTACTTATTGTCACATGGTGACAGGTGTAATAAAAATAGGATAAAAAAAAAAGTCGAATCTCGCAGCTGGGATGCACAATCGTAAGTTTGCTCCAATCTTTGTGCAAAAGCGCCAAAATAGCGAAAAGGAGTGGCTCTGTGTGGATTTTCTTACTATGGTAAAGTGTGAAGCTGGCAATGAAAAACGCTTAAAATTAAAGATTTCGATATCGGCCTACTCATATATTTCCCAAACAAACACATGAACTGGATTTTTGTAAAGGCACAAAAGCACATATACATGCTTTTTGTAAAATTGTTATAATTTTAACATAACTAATTGCTCCCTGAACGGCTAAAACAGTGAATCGGTGAACTAGCTCTGAAGTTGCATATATTTTTGAGTGTTTTGAGAGCCAGAGTCTCATTTTCCGGCAACTGTCTAATTTCCACTTTCGAATGTTGTGTTAAGCTTGTCTGCTTGAGGCTTCCATCGCGGATGACTTCTTTTTTTTTTTTTTGTTTTGACATTTAGATCTCGATGTCTGCCTTCATCTCTAATGAATCTCATTAGGCGCTGACTATAGTTCGCAGTATTTTAGATTGGATTCGTTGAATAATTTTTAAATTAGTTGTGCTTTGCAGTGCCCCCGTCTACTACGACATACTTCCAGATTGGCGCTATAACTGTGTTGCATTTATATGGGAAGTTTATTTTGTTAGCACGGATCCTCTCCCTAGCAGCCAAAAACGTTGTCTGAACCTGTTGTTTAATTCGTGTTTCTCCTGTCCTATGTGGACTTTCCATATGAGTTTGGAGTCAATTATCATGCCAAGATAATGTGGTTTTGAGTTCGGATCTAATAGCCGGAATCAAATTTTTTTACCTCATTTTGTCTTTCCAAAGTATATGCATATGTATGTACATATGTATATTCCACATTAAACTTATATTTTTGTTATTTCAAGTAACAACAAGTAAGAGCTCCATTAAATTGCACTCAAAAAGGACACCTACATATATATACATACATATGTGTAAGCTTTGGATCAGAGCGGACGTGTTTCTTGTGATGTGTAGTCGTAATACGTGAACGCGTGTTTTTTTTAATGGATTTCTTAAAGAAACTTTCTGTGGTTATTTAACATTTATTAGGTAAATTATGTATACATATTTGCCAAATGAGATCTTAATAAAATCGATATGTTTTTAAAACTAAGTCCGTCAAAGTACACATTCGTAATAGGTCATGGTTGTCGTGTCATTTTTTTGTTCTGTATAGTTAACATTTTACAATATTAAAGAGGTAGCGCCAAATAATATTAACTGGAAAGTGTCAAAGGTATATACGTTTATAAACTTGATACTAAACAGACAAATTAGCAACAGTTATTCCCGACTCACTTAGCTTTGCAAAGTTTTGGTGTTTTCATTCACCAATTCATCTTTCCTACTTCCAGTACAATGTAATGCATAGATATGGATCATTCCCTGATTACTCATCCCAGTCTAAAAATAACCTATATTCATTCATTACTAATATATGGGTATTCGTTCATTTGTACGCAACTGCGACAGTTCTTACGCTGGTATTCATAAAAAAATAAAATGTTTAAGTTCGTTTTGGGACGAAAATCTTCATATAAAATTTGTTCTAAAGTGTATCTCTGCAACGTTTTAGTTTTTATGAATACCGCTGCTAAGCGTCATGCAAAATTTGCACTTAAGTTTAAGCAGAAGTAACAAAATAAATCATAAATTTTTGAGCACTGAGATTAATATATGTTAATAACTATTGAAATCGAAAAAATATAAATATAAATAAATAGATTTTCTTACCATTGCTCTTGGTTTCGAACTTCCTCAATCACCGGATCATTTTCCAAAAACTTTAATATACAATTTCCGACAGCAAGTCCCTGGCAAATTCAAGTTCTTCACCAATATACTTTGGTTTAATTTCACAGATTAACGAGTCTCTATAGCAATCTCCGAAAATGTAGTTCGCTGTATGCAACTGCAAATTTCATTTAGCCAGGGCTTAGAATGCCTCAACAAATTCTCTGATGAAATCCCAATTCAAATTTGTATTGACATCTTTATAAGTTGAAGGCAGAGCTTGCAAAAATCCAGACTCTATTTGAGTTTCAATGGCATCAGGTCAAAAGTCGAGTTCCATCGTGTAGCGTTGTCAAGAACAGGCATTTTAACACTGTTCTCATTGCTTCGAACAAGGCTTCTAAGTGCCAGCTGCAAATTGAATGGTGTAAGCTGCACATGTAAGCACTAAAAAACTGATGCAATGGATGTATACATCTGATCATTATATTTAGCTGTACTCTCCTTTCGGTCTTTAAGAAGCTCTTCGGCTTGTGTCTCCTGTACCATCTTGCTCGCTTTAATTACATTCGCTCCATTGTCGGTAGTGTTAGGATATATTTGACTTATGTATGTCAATTTCATAAGCTTTGAAATTTTTCCTAAACTCGGAATAAGTCATGATCATCAATAAATCGAACAGGCAAATTTTTTACTGTTACCAAGCGAACACAACTTTGTAAAAACTTATTTTTACCTATATTTGGGAACGGGTTTAATACAATCCTTTTTTGAAAGTAATTCTAGGTTTTGCTCCTCATTGTCACTTTGTAAAGAACTGTTGGTATCAATTTAAATAACGGCGGTTAATATTAAATATGTTTGTACCGCATATAAATTTATTGTTCTCTAAGCACTGAATTTTAGTAGCACTTATTATAATAGCATAATACATAAGTATTTTCCATCTTGACTTTTGCTTTATTAATGAGCTAATGCAAGAAAGTTGTGCATATTTGTATCAATATTGTTAACTTATTTTTTTTGGAATAGAGGGAGCGTGGTATGTAGATAATATAGATATTTATCACATTAAGTTATACCTTCTCTAAGTAGAGATCATCATCAATATATTATTTTGCATAGAGTGGTTTTACACTTTTACAATTGATAGACAAACGGAAATTCTACAAAATTTGATGGCATGAAAAAATTGTGTGAAGCAACAACATTAAAATTAAAACACCACAAAAATGTCCATAAATGCCCCGTACAGATAGTCCTGTACTACACAGTCTACCACAGCTCTTCGACGCCGTCAAACTTCATCCGTCTGTTTTCCTACAGCCAAAGTGTAAACTCCCACTTACACCAAGGTACTGTCAAATAGGTAATCGCACTGCTACCACGAGTGCAAGCAACAGCAATAACCATTTCGTATTTAGAACTCTCAGAATTAATAATGAGTCCTTTTCATCTGGTACAGATATATTTTTTTCGTTGCTTTTAAAATGATTTTTTTTTTGCCTGGGAACGAACGGTATTTTATTAATTAAAAATGCTTAATTTTTATGTAGTTAAATAAATTCGTATGTATGTGAACAGGGATTCAAAAAAAAAAAAAAATTATGAAAAATTATTCTTGGCATAAAGCGAAAATATTTTATGATCCTGCCAACAAAGAATACATAATGATACTGCACATATGTATTAAAAAAAAGTCATAGTGTTTGTCAGTACTCTGATGTATTTAAAATACAAAATACTGCAAGTATTTGAAATACAAAATGTATTTAAAATATGTATTTAAAATACCAAATACTCTTGATCAAAAAAGTTTCCATTTCCTTTCATAAACACCAGCTTTTCAAATGTGGTACCAGACAAACAACCTAGGGTCGGCTTTAGTATAATGGTACCAATTGCCGTAAAATGAAAAAGTGTGCTGCCAGATGCTTAAAAATTTTGTACGCGAAGCCGGTGTTGGTTATACCATGGAGGAGAAAATCCCTTTGCCCGGCCGGAGGCCGGTTGTCAAGAACAACATTTGCATACCAATAAAAAAATTTATTGAATTATATGTAAAAAAAATATGATTTTAGGTGCATGGAACCGTTTATGCATTCGCGATTTTATGTTCTGTGCAAAAGCTTTTGTCTGGCAGCACTGTTTCTCCGACATTTGCACAATTTTCTTAGTAAATTTCGCAACTTTAACATCGAATTATTAATAAACTAAAAGCCTGCGGCAGACTTTGACTTCAGTTTTGGGAGGTCCATGACCTCCTCTACAAACTTTCGTAACTCATTTCTTTCAAAGCCTGGCTCCTTATTCTAAAGTTTCCCCACAACCTATTGATGGCGAATGAATAAAACCAGCAAACGGCCAAATCTCAAATAGTTCTTATTGGAAGACGATATTTTATTGAAAGGGAAATAAAGGAATTAAGAAATAAGTGACAATAAAAAAAAAAAACGTTTGATCAAAGGCTATTTATATGTATAGTCTATATAAGTCAACATCTGATTAATATTTATGTATCTTCTTGTTCTAGATCAAAATTTCAAACCCTGAATTTTCCTTATATTTTATACATATGTATGTATATTTGCTCACATGAATACATAAATTTCATAATTGCCTTTCTTACAGCCAAAGACCACAATATTACAGCAGCCATTCCGCAACAATAAGAACAACTTCAGGAATAATTTTATTAGTATGTACGTACATGGGTTATGTGTTTGGGATAGCTTTATTTATAATGTGCCGTGGTCCATTTCGACTTCGATTTTATTTACATACATAGTTTGCTTTCCTTTTGTTCAGAAAAAAATGCAAAAGTTTGTGAAAAGCTTGAAGAAAATATTTGTAAGTATATTTAATAAAATATCTCGTTACCTAACATGTGAAACACAAAAGAAACACTCAGGGCTCGACCCCTACATACATATGCATTACATTCAACAGAAACTAGCAACGAATACATTGTAGAAAGAAAACAGAGACGACAAAAGCACAACATGACGACCTATTACGAATTTAGTCACTACAACTTTAACGCTTCTACTTATGAAAATATTTCGTGTGTATTATGCTAGGAACACAACTGGGACGAAAGACGAATTTCGTCTAACCCGACGAATACGCCGGTTAAAATTCGCTGTGTAAATTCGTCGTATGAAGCACAATAAAGACGAAAAACAAAAACATCGGTTATAATTGATAAAGTTGTTTATTGTTTGTCCAAAGATAAAAAAAAAATTAAATAAATCAAAGAGTTTCAAATTTTGTAAAAATTATTAAAATAATGAACATGATCCCAGATTATATAAGCATTCATGAAGTTTAACATTTTCAATTATAATTTCACTTGTATCCATTTTCTCAGTTTTTTTTAATTTTATCGTATTATTTATTGTTGAACAGCTGATATGGTCACTCCATATTAAAAAAAATTGGTTAATAAACAATTTAGCATTACCAAAAACAAAAAATTAAACACTACAAGGATGTTTTATAATATAATACGTTGGCTTTTTATTTTAAAAGCAAAAACTTAATACTTAAAATAAAAACTATTAAAGTAAAAGTTAACTGTTTTTACTAGAACACTTGAAAACTAAAACTAAAATGGCCACATGGTACTGATTTGTTCGTTGTAAGCCGGCATAATAAGTAGAAATAAGTCTATTTCAAGCTCGCCGCATACAACGAATTTCAACCGATGCTGTGACTGTGTGCATTTTCATATACACCAATGTATTGTAGTTTTGACGGCGAAAAATTCGTCGTTCGTTCCAGTTGGGTTCCTAGCATTATGTTGTTGTTTGACGAATTTCTATACAAAATTTGTGAAGTAAGCTTTCAATAAACCTGAAATATTTCTTCAAATGACACAGTAAACAAAACACGTGTTCACCTATTACAATTCCCCACCTTATATAAGGAGTGGACAAAAAACACATGAGCACTCACCAAAGGGTCACAAATCACTCCATTTAATAATAGTTAGCGATTGTTATTGTATGTGCTATAGGGTCCACTATCTAACTTTTTTTTCAACGCTTAGCTCATGTCTAATCTGACAGATTGTTAGTTTTATCCTTCCGCTGAACCAATATGGTTGTGTATACACTTGAACAACGCTGGGAAATATTGCGACATTACTTTGAAAATCGTGGTAATGTTGCAGAATGTGGGCGAAAATAGCGTACGGATTTTGGTAGCTCCGTATGTTCGTTATCTTGTGAAAAAAAAAAAAAACTCAAAGAAACTGGCATCCTCATCGATAAACCAAAGCGTGCAAAGCCATAAACAGTGCGTACACCCGAGAATATTGCTGCTGTGGCAGAAAGTGTGCGTGAAGTGCCATCAACATCAATTCATCGTCGTTCTTAACAATTCAACATTTCGGGGACATCATTGAGACGAATTTTGCATAAATAAAATAAAAAAAGAATTTTGAAAAAATATTAAGCAGTTTTTATAGCATTTTCAAAAAAAAAAGTTATTTGGCGGACCCTATACTTTACGGGTAGTATAAAAATTTAATAACTTTTAAGAGGAAAAATAAAACGCTGTACAACTTTGCCCAATCCTTTACAAAATAATACTAGAAATAAATATGAAAAATTTTAATAAAAATCTATAAAGAAAGCAAATTCCTCAAGTAGTTTTCGGCCACCCTGTTTAACATTATTTTCAAATTTCAAATAAATTTTTACTTTTTGCTCCCTGTGCGACAGTTTCCTCTAACAATTGCTAACAACTTGATTATTTATTTTAAGTACGTACATATATTTGCTCTCTGTATGTGAGAATGTATGTGCTTTAAATATATTTTATTTTCTCAATTATTTCTAGTTGTAGTTTGAGCAAAAGTTTTTGTGTCAAATTGTAAGGAAATTGTTTAGTTTGCTGAACAGTTTAACTGCATCTTTATTTGTTGAGGTTTTATGCCAGACAACAGCAGAACTGTTAAATGAAAAGTGTTTTGCTGGCAAAAGAGTTATTTTGTTAAGCACAACAAATTAATTAATTTTAAAATCAAATAGGCTTTTACGGGAAAGGAAGTTAAGGCTGCAATTAGATACATATGTAGGTAGGAGATGAAATAGTAATCAGGATGAAACAAAAGGATGTAAGCAATAAGTTGGGACTATAAAATGTATTAAGATTGTTAAGATTCATTTAATTTAGCTTTAAATGAAATAGACTTTTTTGATTTGCAAATCTTTGGGTTTTAAGTGGCTCAAAGAGAAACACTAATCTTATGTAGCAATTAGTAAAGTAAAAGCGAATGACACGAACATACAGCACTACTTAATCTTTTAACTCCTTGTATGTAAGCAAGAGGTTTCATACCTAAATATATTTTATTTTAAACCATTTTTCCCTTGAATCGTAATATTGTTACCATAAGCAAGTGCTCATTAAGCAAAATTCCCTAATGACATTTCCACAGCTTAACTTGTCTCATTATCGTTCGTTTTGTATTGAAAGGTTTCATCTGTTTTTCAGAAACTGATATAATTAAAAGCAAATTATATTTCACAGAGATACAGATTGTCAGAAGGATTTCTGTTACTGTTTTTATTTTTTACAAGTAGGATATATGAAAGGGTTGGGTATTTAAAAAAATTACTAAAGAAAAAAAATGAAGGAAATGCTAAAATAATTATCAGAAACACATACATATACATGTATACATTTATTCATTCTCATTTAGATGTGTGTGCTATATGAAGAAGTTAATATACATACATATAGAGAAAACATTTGCTCCATCGGACTAGACGCAAAACTTAAACAAATTTAAGGAAAAAGTATAATTACAAAAAATCAATCGTTAATTGTTTTATGGAGATTTAGTTCAATTTTATTTGCTAAGAAATAAGAACGATTTTTTGTTATCAAATTGTGGTGATCAGTATTAAAAAGAAAAAACCGTAAAGTCTGCACTTCTGCCACGACAATTATCAGCAACGGAATAGCTTCGAGCTCTGTTTTTAAGCAACTGGTTTATACACTTTTGACCAGAGCGGATGTGTTTTTTGTGTTGTGTAGTCGTAATAAGTGAAAGCCTGCTTATTTTTTATTGGCTTATTTAAAAAAATATTCCATATTTATCTGACAAATTATGTATAGATATTTGCGAAATGAGCTCCCAAAAGCCACAATTATTTTTAAAAATACATAAGTCCGCTAAACATTCGTAATAGGTCTTATCACGGCTATTGTGTCGTCCTTCTGTTCTGCATAGTCCACGTTTGGTAATATTGAAGAGGTTGAGTTATTAAATGTTGTTAACTGGATAGTGTCGGAGGTAAATATGTATACAGTATTTTTCGGTTAATTGACAGTACGGTTAATTGGTTTCCACGCTTAATTGAACCACATGATCGGGCAAAATAAATATTGCATACGAACACCATGTGAATTTCCTCGGATAATTGAATCCGGTTAATTGATTTTCCCGCTTAATTCGTTCGAAATTCATGTCATCAAAAATAAATTTCCTCTTACTTTTACCCGGTTAATTGGATTGAAAAATAATCTGGCATTTTTGCACATACATATTTGACATCATTTGTGAAAAACACTGGGTGGCATCTCTACTACACTACACATATATGTATGTACATTTTTTGCTGTTACTTGCATTTTTTTTTCGTTTAAGGTAAAAAAAATTATTTTGAAAAGCTTAAAGTGCACATATGCGATTTCTTTTAATTCATTAGTACATAGTACATATTATGCGTGATTTCTGTAACTGAACAAACTGTTCAATTAAATGGGGTTCTTGTAATTGAATGAATTGTGTTCAGCCATATAGGCTTAATTTATTTGTTAAATATTTTTAAACATTTTCCCCGTGTGAGCACAGATTTGTTTTGTTAAGAAGTTATTTATGATCAGTAACGGGGCAAAATACTGGTTTTACAAGTTGAATTGATATGTAGATTTTAAGGAAGAAATTGAAATAATAAAATTAATTGCAAAGTAAAAGGGCATTGAACCGGTCGTGTTATTTAAAGCATTTCCACCGATCCCTAAACATAATTTCATTTAAGCTATAAACTAATTAGCTTAAATTCTATTCAACTTAAAAGTTATTTAAGTTGATTTCTTTAAAAAACATTAAGGAAAATTCAAATTGTTCAATTAAACGGGTATCGGTTAATTGGTTCCCCGGTTAATTGAACAAAAAATTGTGCAAATTTTGATGTGCAATTAACCGAAAAATACTGTATACACTAATAGCCTTTTTATACTGACTCACATCTACGTGAAACGTGTGGAAGATGTTGAAAATGTGAAACAGTCGTTTACATTGACAACATCTTTCATTTACTTAGCTGTCAAGAAATAAGACGCAAAAATTTTGTGAAAAATAAAAAAAATTTTAAAATGGACTTGGAGGAGGTATTAGCCATTGGATTAGCTGTTAATTTGCAGGAGCAAAACCTAATCATAATGCAGTGCGTTGAAATATTGGAGGCCATCATGGAAGATGATGATGAAGAAGAATTTTTGGTGGATATTGGTATGACCCTTCCTCGAAAGGTTTGGATGTTTGTAAGTAAAAATATTATTAATTATATTTATTTCCTTATATAAGAAATATAAATTATATTTTTAGAATCGCTATGGAACATTTTGGGAAAAAGATGTCGTAAATAATGATGATGAATTTTTCAAAGAAAACTTTCGGGTCAAACGACAACATTTTTCATTATTGGTGGAGAAGCTCTCAATTCTGAAAAAAAAACGACACAAACTTCAGGATTGCTATACCTTTAGACAAGCGGGTAGCAATAGCATTATACACGCTTGGATCATCGGCAGAATACCGTACCGTTGGACGACTTTTTGGAGTATCAACTAGTACAGTTTGCAAAATTTTGCACGAATTTTGCAAAGCAGTTATTCAAGAGTTTTCTGAAGAATACCTTCCGTCGGAGTTCCTTACAGAATCCAAAGTTGAAGAATGCATACAAGGATTTAACACAATAGGATTTCCTCAATGCTTGGGAGCGATTGGTAAGTAAATGCATAGGTGTATTTGGTTTTAAATCATTAATGATTAATAAAAAAATCTTTAAAAAGATGGATGCCACATTGAAGTCAAACCATCAGCCGCTGAAGCTGTCGATCATTATAACTATAAGGGTTGGTACTCGACGGTTTTATTTGCTTTGGTCGATTTCCGGTAAGATTTATTAAAAGTTAAATATTTAAGAATTTGAATAAAACACTTTCCATTTAGTTATAGGTTTCTTTATGTGAATATTGGTTGCCCAGGACGTTGTAATGATTCATTAATTTACCGCAAATCTAAATTAAGTCACATGATAGAATCATCTGATTTACTTAAAGAAAAACAAAAAGAAATATGCGGCACACAAGTCCCAGTAGTTATCATTGGGGACTCAGCTTTTAAATTTTCCCCACAGCTCATGAAACCCTATCCATTTTCGACATCGGCTTCGTTGGAACAACAAACGTTTAATTATAATTTGTCCAAAGCGAGGCGTGTAGTCGAAAATGCTTTTGGCAATCTTAAGGCAAGGTTTCGACGTATTGGAAAAGGTCTAGACAATCATCAGAAGTACAATAGCAGAATAATTATGTGTTGCTGCATTTTGCACAACTTCTTAAATCAACATAACTGTAGCATAAACGACAGCTGGACAACTTCCATAAACAACGCCCATCCACAACCTGAAAATCAAAATACATCTTCGGATCATTCATTGCCAGCAGAAAATATTAGATCTGCTATTAGTAAATTTTTATTTGAAAGAGATTATTTAACTAATTAATCAATAAAACAAAAAACTCGTAAAATTAAGGCATTCAATTCGTTTAATTCATTTTAATTACATAACAAGAAAAAAATTACATAACAAGAAAAAAAAAATAAAAGAAAAAATTAAAAAAACAACTACAGTAACAAAACTCCTTAAGCTACGATCACATTGGTGAAATATTTGCCCAAAAAACGGGAACCACTACTTCCTTGTTTTCACTTACTTTGGACAAGGTCAGGATTAGAAACAGATCGAAATTAATCTACATATAGACCCAAACAACAACAAACGACAAAACAGAAAATAAATGTAAAAACATTCAGTTCTATTTCGCTTTTTGTTGCTTGTGCCCATAAGTAAATGCATTTGAACTTGTTTGTAAGCAAGCACTTGACCAAAGTAAGCAACAAAAACCGAATATTGGGCAAATGTTTGACCAATGGCAACGTAGCCTTAACAATAAAACAAAAATAAATAAATTCATTAAAATATATGTATAAAATTTTTTAAACTATAAAACAAAAAATAAATTACTTCAATTCAACAACTTTTCAGTCTTTTAGTCTCTACACTATGGCATTATTTATTTTTTTCTCTCAAAATATTTAAGAGTTCCTTTTGAAAACTGGCATTTTGAGCAGAAATGGTATCCAGTCTTTTAAACATTTCGTTTAATTGGGCCTTTTTTTCTTCATGTTGCTGCCTTTGCAGCTCAATACGCTCTTTGGCTATCTTAACTAGTTCGGAGCCATTATCGCCTTTCCTTTTTTTGGTAGCGTGAAGTTCGTCGTCCAATGAATGAAGACGCTTAGCGGCAGTGGATGTACTTGGCTCTGTAACGAATTCGATGGTGTCATCCAATAAAGTGGACATGTCTAAAAATTAAAAACTTACTTAATACAGGTTATTTTGAAAAAACTTCAATATGTACATACCTGTGCTTTCATGCATTGCCCCTTCAATATTATGCTGCTTATATGAGCCTAAAATATTGTGCACCTTATTGTAGTGGCACCATCGCGAAGGTGTTCCACCTGTTGGCCCTATTTTATTTTTCTCCTGTCTGTAAAAGTGCAAAGAATTATCATATGAATCTCAATATAAATTTAATAAAAACTATGTACTTACTTATATTTGCGGGTAAGGTTGTCCACTTTGCTCCGAACGTCCATCCAGCTGCCTGAAAAGCCATTTTGCTGCATTGCAGCTGCAATTTCTTGGAAGACGTGAGAATTCTTCCTTGCTCCACGCAACTCCTCAATTTTTTCTTCCCAATGGTCAAGCAGTACGTTCTCCATTTCCATTGACCAAACCATGCGAACACAATTTTTCTTTTCCACTGCAATTAA
Source organism: Sturmia bella (assembly GCA_963662145.1). NCBI lineage: Eukaryota > Metazoa > Arthropoda > Insecta > Diptera > Tachinidae > Sturmia > Sturmia bella. The sequence goes on along the minus strand of OY759171.1, from coordinate 28,374,860 downwards.
AATGAATTTTTATTAAATTTAATAAAAAATTATAGCAAAATACTTACATTTTCCGCTCATTTCTTTATGCTACATTTGCTTTGTTTATTTTCTGAAATGTTATTTTGCTAGTGATGGTACAAAAGCAACCGATTTTCTGCCATTTTTTTAGTGATGGCACTGAAAAAATCGAAAGATGTAAGATGGAACAAAATGAAAAAGGATCATCTTCTGCTGATGTAGAAAGATGTAGAATCTTCGCCCTGTATAATTCTTATGGGGAAGATGTAACATCTTTGCAAATTGATGAAAGATGTAAGATGTGAGTCAGTGTAAAAAGGCTATAAACAGACAGAAATCATATATAAGACTTTCATTAAGGGTTATTTCAATATTGTTGTGTTTGTATCTGTTTACCAAACTTTGTTAGAGATTAGAGGATTAAACATTTATGTGAAATTTTGGGTGTGAAAGTAAGTAGAATATTATAGCATATATGTACATATGTATGTATAATGGGAAATCATTTCCATGCTACATAAATGAAAGTAAATTAAATAAAATGAATATACAAATATGAACTTAATTATTTATTTGTTTTAAGAGCCAATTGAAAGGTATTAATTTAGAAAATATTTTTTAAAAAGGTTCATTTTTGGACCTAAATTAATACATTTCAATTGGCTCTTAAAGCACATAAATAATTAAGTGCATATTTGAATACTCAAAAAGCTTTTACTTTTTGATACTTTTAAAAATACAAATCGTAGTAACTCGTCGTATAGAAGGTTGCAACGAAAAGTAAAAGAGTTGCAAAAGCGAAAAGAAATGTTTGCTGTGTTAAAGATTTGTTTGAACATTTCTGATTCTCATTTTGTTCATGGGAATTATGGAACAAGTAGTTAAGTTTCAAAAAAACTTATCAGCTCATCAGTCTACTGATGAGCTGATTAGCACCAACGAAACGTCGTCGGCGTATAGACAGCTGAAAAAGACAGCAAATATTTTTTAAAAATTTTCATTTTGGACCTAAATTAATAAAATGAATATAGAAATAACAATCGGAGTAGATTGTAAAGAAAAAGTTGAGTGAAATTGCAATTACAAAAATAAAAACTGGTTAGAATCGGTGTAATAGTTTAACTATATGAAGAAGAATCAGGACAACACTGTATTATTCCAAGACATAACAAATTACTATGTACATATATTTTTCAATAAGAGTAAAGGAATTACAAAACTCAGCTGACGTGTCTTTTGAAATGTTCACAAAACTGGTAGCAATGGCTCTAAATTTATCATTCTATTAAACTTGATGGCATTTTAAGATTTATTAACAAACCTGGCGCTAAAGTATTTAAAAATAAAATTTGATATTATAAGTAAAAAAAATATATATTTTCATTCCTGAGCAAAAATGATGTGAGCACGTTAAAGGAAAAAACGAAAATAGTACGAATGAAACAATTGTTTATGATGAAAGATGAATACATTCCAAGACGAAAATTAATAACGATTGCGATTTAGGGAAATGGAAAACAAATTGCATAAGAGAATGTTTACGATACGGCCTAAGATGCCGCTTCAAAAATCTCGCATTTCAGAAAAAAAATGTTTAAAACAAATCCATAGAATCTAAAAGAATGATGATTTTTGCTGTTAGGGGGCCATACCATATAAAACAAATACAGTTATTTCCGCTTAATTGAGCCCCGGTTTATTGCACTAAAAATCATGGAACAAAATCATTCAGTATACCTGTCAATGTTAAAATAGTCGTTTAATTGAGTTCCCTTTAATTGCATCACCCGCTTAATTGTTTCGTAAATTAAAACCGCATTGCGAAAATCAAGAGCAAATGTTTCGCTTAATGGATTGCGTCTACTTAATTTTTTTTTTTTTGCTCCACAAACGTAAAAAAACATTATTTTGCGGCAAAAAGGTTATGGTTCTGTTCCTTTATAAACATTGTACGATGAACGTACCTGATTTTTATTTTGTTTTAAAAAACCTAAACAATTTTTCAAATTAATATGTAACTAAAGAAATTAGCTTTATTTTCCATCTACGCATGGGTGTTTCGCTTGTGATTTTCATTTAATTGCATCGGCGATTCAATTAACCGAGTACTGCTTAAATGAGTTCCCGTCTAATTGCGTCGAAAGTCGTGTTTTTTTTTTTAGTAACTTAATTAAGCGGAAATAACTGTATGAACTTTGTTGTTGGTTAGGCAAATGTTTCTGATTTGGCACCAAGTGTTATTGGGCATGTTCTAAAAAAAATCGGTTGATAATATACATACATATATAGCAGTTATACGAACCTACACTTTTGACCTTTAAACAAACTTTTTTATTGCAAAACGATTTTCAAGTATTTAAAATTCAACTCGCTATAATTTTGTAGTTCCTTTACAGTGGGACATGCGCAGCTATCGCACACGACGATACCTATTTTGAAGACTTATAAATCAAGAAACTAAACTTTCACTCAGGAATTTATTTAATATTCCCCCCCCCCCCCCCCCCCAGCAAGACATGCAACAGTTAAATAACTGCTTTATGTAAAAATAATTTTACTTCACAGAAATATTTTTTCTTTTGACAAAAGAATTCAATTTAAGTTAACCAAACGCTTATTGGAATATCTGTTATAATATAGAAAAATAGTAAAATTTAATTGCAAATAATTTTACGTTCATCGTCATTGAAATTATTTTCCATTTCGGTACACATCACATGAGGAACAAGCACTGCATGATGATGTCGTTGAATGCCATTGATGGCGATAATAATTAAATTGTTTTCGTTGTAAACTGTTATTACACAAATATTTACTTAATGCAACAAATATCTGTTGTATCTATTTTTGAATGCATGATTAAACATGGCGTTGTGTTTCGCAGAGTACGTGTACATACATACACGAACAAAGTACATTGTACAAAGTACACAACTCTGCTCACAAGCGATAGCAACTTAAGTTGACTTACAAACAAAAATCAACTCATACATGTTACAATATTCCATTAACAACAGTACTTACTTATTCATGTGAAATCTCCATGTGTCGCAATGAAATTTTGTTAGAGAGATATGATTAAAAAACAACATTGAACTAATCTTGTTCTTCATTAAACTATTATCCTTTAAGAAAAGTCTTATACAACTTGCTTTAAGCGTCAATATTTGTTTTTATCAAATCTTGTATACATTTCTAAATACAATAATCATAAATTTATCCAAAACTTTTTCAAATTTACCCAGTTTAATTTTTTGCAAAGACATTTCTCTACGTTGCGAACGGCCTTTTCCCCAATCTATATTTCTTGGGTTAGACTAATATCGCTTGCGATCACAGGTGTGTATGTATGTACGTATTTAAATGTTTAAGTACGCCATCTTTGTATGTGGGATTTATACAATTAAGTTTGTTGTTAAACGTAAATTGTAATAGTTTTCATTTAAGCCATGATTGATACCATCAACATTTTAATGAATTCTGCAATACACAGAGAAAAACACTGCCACATAAAATTAACAGAAATAAATTTTGATCCTGTTACATTTGTATCGTCTCGATTAAAGCTGCCAATTGTTCCATTCGTCCCAATTGCTGCTATAGCTGATCAATTATCGTGAGGCTGGGATTCGAGTCCCATCAGAGGCTAACGAAAATAAAATACGGAAAAGAAATCAAATAGAAATACAATTCAACAACAGTTCAAACTATTATACATACTGTGTATTCTTATTTTTATTTATTATTATTATTAATAAATATAAAATTCTTCACAATCATTTTTTATCTATATATATCACAACTTTATTTGATGTGTGCCAGATACGCCTATTACTAAAAACAGTATTATATAATTTGTAAATTGCTTATACTCGCAAAAGCTAGCAACATTAGTTTAAAATTAGAAATTAATAGTTCAAATTAAACAAAATATATTAAAATCTGCATTCGGTAAAAACTTGTTGAGCAACAAAATTTCTGGCAGTGCTGCCAACTCATAATACATAATAAATCTTTCAATTGCCATAGTGTAAAACCGCTCTTAGAGCTCTTCCACACTCTGGCAATTGAAAGGCAGAATTTTTTTAACTCTTCTTTGGTATGTCCAAAGCTTACAGAGTTGGGAAACTAGTAGACAGACAGAAACTCTACACAGCCCCTACACACAGCCGCCGACACTCAGCTGACAACATTAAAATGACAATGGCATTAGGAAAATAAGTAAGTGTGTTATATTCGACTTGGCCGAATCTTATATACCCTTTACCCAAGTGGTATTAAAAGCTTCTCCATATAAAAATGTGTAATATCAGTTTATATATGGACTTTGATGTATAATAGTTTTTTTTTTAAATAGACACTTATGCATATTAAAAGGGTATGATAATGAATCTTGACCAGGCAATAGCAAAAATCGAAAACTGCATATATTTTTTGATAAATAGAATACCTATTTATAATTTACTTAAAAAAACAATATATTTTTTTTTAACTAATGTTTGTATTTTGCATAAAACCGAAAATTTCAAAAGCTGCCACTTTTTGCATTACATTGTATGTATTTGATAACTGAATTATTATCTTTATATAACTCATTATTATACAGCGCCAACTTTTACGCCAAGAGCTTCGAGTTCGAATCCCAGATGTGCCGAACATGAAAAATTATTTTTTTTTATTTGAGCTTTGCGTTTAATTGATGTTTGGTATATAAAGTTGGCATGAGCAAAATTTTATGAAAAATCATGCTAAATTCGTACAAAAGTAATAACCTGATTCAATATTATAGTGCAACACAACAACTATTTAAATTGCTTGAGTTACCTTTTATTCTAACAATTATGGGGTCGATTTAAACCCCACCAGAGGCAAACAGAAAATTTTGCAATACAAACTTAAGGAAATCAAATATGAAAAAAATAAGGTAAAAGATAATTACATAAAAACAATTAAAAAATTAATAAAAAAAAAATTACTTATAAATTTTTTTTCTATGTGTATTTTTATTTTCCTCGAAAGTAATGGTTTCCACTACAAAAGTAGTAGCATTAACCTATGGGTTTTTATTTTAATTACAAATTTGAAAAGTTAATGCATTAACTTTGGGGCATTGTGAACAAAAATATTCACTTCTGTATATATTTTTTGTATTTATCGCAATATTTTTGTCGCCGTTACGCTGCATTGTCCTGAAAAAGCTATCCGAAGGAGAGCGAAATATCGACAAAAATTTTCGAATAAATATGCAAAATATATACATTAGAAAGACCTTCAGCTCAAGAGAATAATAATATTGAATCGACTTAAGCCGCACAAGACTCAGAGGCTCCATATAAAATGAATGTGTTAAAAAGAACTGTTTCTCTTAAAGGATATTTAAAATGTCTGAATTTCTTTGTTTCTAGGCTCTAGGTCGGAGTTGTTTTAAATAAAACTCTTGTGTGTTTTATTTTACATTGATTCGATTGGATTTTTAAAATTTAATCGCTGAAGTTGTGTTGGAGGGGATATTAAAATTGATTTAATAAAAACGTTAAACACAAATATAAAATACACACATACGTTGGTATGCGTAAAAAATTCAGAAAAAACGTATTTTTTCAGTCATAAAGGCAGTTAGCATAAGCTACTGAATGTTATTAAAACGAAATATCCTAAAGTACATACTACATTTTTTTGTAAAATTTTTATTATATTATACATACGTGTATTATAAACATTAGTTACTAATAATAAATTATTTTTTAAAATTTTTTTTTTTAATACACAGTGTTTTGTTCACAAAGAAATGAATTAATTCAGGTCCAAAAATGAACCTTTTTAAAAAATATTTGCTGTCTTTTTCAGCTGTCTATATGCCGATGGCATTTCGTTGGTGCTCATCAGCTCATCAGTAGGCTTGAAAAATTCTTAAAAGTTTGTTTGAAACTTAACTACTTGTTACATAATTAGCATCAACAAAATGAGAATCAGGAATGTTGGCGGCGTATAGACAGCTGAAAAAGACAGCAAACATTTTGAAAAGGTTAATTTTTGAATTTTGAATTAATACATTTCAATTGGCTCTTAAAGCAAATAAATAATTAAGTTCAAAGAATTTTATTTTTATTCTTCTAATTTTTATTTTGCCGATTTTTTCCGAAAAGTGATATTTTCGACCAAAATTAAATGGCATCACTGATTACAAGATTTATACACATGAGACTTATTGTTTGTATCTTGTTGCCAAAGGCAAGTTTTATGAAAAATCAAACCTATAAGAAAAGGGGTGAAATTCTGGCATCTATACATGTAAAATGCCAATCTCATCTACAAGCAGAGACGGTTCAATAGTAGGGTAAGCAGCTTATCTACCTGCATGTTGCTGGTTTGATCCCGTTTGGTTCCTTTTGTTTTTTTTTTTTTAACAATATATTGTGTTATGCTTTTTTGTCTTTAACTCAGTAATTATACACCCGATTTTGCTTATTTTCAATCGCCAAGCAAAGGGGATATTTATAAAACGACTAAATTAAGATTTAGATCAGTAAGTTGTCTGGTGGCTTCACAATCGGTGCTTGAAAACAGGTGTTTTATGACAAATCTATACACAGCAAAATACATGCTCTGATACATTTAAAATATAAAATACAAAATACATGAAAGTTGTGTATTTAAAATACAAATACTTTTTTTTCATGTTTAAATTTAAAATACAAAATACTGCATTCCAAAAGCAACTATTTGATATACAAAATACAGTGAAAAAAATACAAAATACTGCATTCCAAAAGCAAGCATTTGAAATACAAAAGACAGTATAACAAAAATATGTATGTATTTAAAATACAAAATACTTTTAATCAAAAAAAATTTTAATTTTCTTTCATAAACACCAGTTTTTCAAAAGTGATATCAGACAAACAATCTCTTGATGGCGAATAAAGAAAACCAGCTAACGACAAAATCTCATTAATTTCTTATTAGAAAACGATATTTTTTTGAAAGGCATATAACGCAATCAAGAAATAAATGACAAATAAAAAACGTTTCACCAAATGCTATATAAATATATATAGTTAATCCAAGTCAACATTTGATTGATATTTTTTTTTTGCTCTTGTTTTAGATTAAAATGTCGAATGCTGTTTTTCCTTGTATTTTATTTTTTCATTATTTAACTTTCTGACAGCTTGGCGATTTTCTCAATGTATGTGCATTCAGTTGCGTTTACTTTACACAGGCACTTTAGTAATTAAATTTTGGTATTGCAATTTTTTAGAAATAAGACAATAGCAATATTTTCGATTTTAGTTGATGTATGAATAGAATAATTTTTAGCGCATATATTTTAACATAAATTTAAAATGTATTTTGAGAGCATGAGTATTTGAAAATAGAAAACACTCAAGTTCTTAGTGTAAATAAAGTACACCAACTACAAGTCCCAGCTACTCACACGGGATTTTGAATAAAACACACAATCCAAGTAGCAAAGTGTCTTTATATTAAAATTCCTACATTCAATTCAAACAATGTAAGAGAATATAATTCTTAACAATTAATTAATAAATTGTGATACATACTTTTTGCTGTGGAAATCACCAGGATAAAATTCATAAAATTACAAAGTTTATTGAGTTACAAAATTACTCGACGCTGCGCGCAACCAGCTCGTATGATTTCTGATTACAGAATAAAGATGGCTGCAAAAAGGCGCATGTTCTTGAGCTGACCTTAAATACTTTCGTTATTTGGAAAATTAGTACAATCAGTAAACTATAATTTGGCGATGCCAGACTTATAAAATAAAATCATTAATTTTGTTGTTGGCGTTAACACATACACCGGTATTCATAAAAAATAAAACGTTGCCCAAATACATTTTAGAAAAAATTTTATACGAACAATTTGTCGTAAAATGTGTTTCAACAATGTTTTATCTTTTATGAATACCGGTGTTAGTATTTAAAATACAAAATACAAATACATTCATGAGAAGTATTTAACATACAAATACAAAGTACGTATGTATTTGTATTTTAAATATGTATTTCAAATACATGTATTTCAAATACTGTCCAGCCCTGTCTATATATACCCTTTTATTAAAGGATATAATAATGTGAAACAACAACATGAATATTAGAACAGCAAACAAAAACTGTCCAGTTCGTTGCTTACAAACTTCGGCTGTCTGTTTTTCCATGTCTCTCACCACTTGCAAATTGATTGACAAGAAATATTAATGTAATTGCAATAAAAACTCATCATGGCCAGTACTGCACGCAAAACTTTTTAGTTTTCAATTTCTCGCCAATTTAGATGTAAAGGTCGAAAAGGAAGTCATTTATGGGTTCAATGAAACATTTGACTTCTTCAGGAGCACCAAGGGACTAGATAGGAAGGTAAAAGTGAAGTATTTGATGTATTTATGTGTAGAATCTGCCTAAAAAGGAGAGATAATCGGTAAATGTGTTGAAAAATCTAATTGAAGGAATAAATGATAGTGTCAGTCAAATATTTTATTCCTCCATGGGCAACCTGTAGCTAGCTAAGACTAAGGTGTAAAATTTATTAAACTGATTTTATATGGAAGCTCTAAAATCGTTTCAACCTAGACTAGTGCCTCAAACATATTATTGCCGTCTAAGCCTACCATTTTGCAGGGAAATGAGTGGCTTAGTCATGACTTTGGCTCGAAGCAATTTGGATGCTGATGAGCATTGTGGTGGATGTGAAACAGCCATGATATGCTCCCTGGCCCATAAGACTTCCACTTTACTTTTCTTCTTTCAAAATGTTAATCACGGTAATTTCATCTCAAAAAATCCCTCTCAGTTATTAAAAAGCAAATTCGAACTAAAAGCCTGATAAAGTAGTTACTAAAAAACATTGCTAACAAACTGAACACTGTGTTTTTAATTCCCAATAATTTTATTTTATTTAATAATTTTTTTAATTTGGTATCGACCAATGTGATTGCTGATTACAGATTTTGCAATGATTTAAAATGTTCGTAATTTCGATTTAAAATTTTATTTTAAAATGGCTGTGTCAGCTTCAAGTTTCGTAACTTTCATAAAAATTTCACTTTATTTAAATTAAGTAGCACACACCCACACACACCATACAATCTCGTACTGCATTTAAATACGGCTGTGAAGCACAAATCTTATTTTAATACGAATGATATAAAAAAAAAAACTCAATATCCAGCACTGAAATCGTATTGGAAATATTAAAACAGGAGTTCAAACGAAACTATAATCACATCTATTATTACATGTCGCTTTAACCAGTACAGATAAATTAATTCATCTCTACAAGTATGAAATAATTGCAATTAATTGCAATTTTTACGCAAACTTTACTCATCATAAATCATGAACGGTAAACATTTAAAGCAGAGATTAAAGACTTATTTAATATTAAGCTTCACCGGAGAAATATGAAGTTTTTGATTAAAATACACCAGCCTGCATCAATTTTTGCAGCAAAGAATGCAGCAGGAATTGTTGCTAAAAATGTTTCAAAGGGAAATATGAATGTCTACCACATACTACAAGTTTTTATATTTTATTAGAGCACTTAACATGGAGATGCAGTTAAGAGCAACGTAAGTGAACACAAATGGCATGAGATATAGCAAACCCATTTCAAAAATGTATCTAATAAAGTGCTTAAAAAAAAAATCATCAAAAATAGATGTAGCACAACTGATGCAAAAGTCCAAAAACAAAAAAATTAGCAAATGAAGAAAAACACTTAACACTTTTTATTTGTATGTGGACTCTAAACATACCTATGACCAGGGGTGTTAGATATGACGATTTTACGTCATTTCCAAGTAATTTTGATCAAAACGCACTAAAATGATGTTTGACGTTTTTCTTCACAGAAGCTCTGGTACGTTTTTCTAGCTTCGTTCCTTTATGGCAACTACGATAAAGTAATTGAAAGAAAACTTAAAAAAATGTTTATACTTTAATTTACTCGAAAAAGAAAGAGACTAATAGATAGCATTCTTATACCTTGTTCATACATGCATTTCTAATTAAGATAATATTCAGTTTATTGACATAATATTTTTTGCGTTCATACATACAAATATTGCGCTAACTCAATTAGTATTTGACAGCTGGAAAAAAGTTGTTCTTTTTGTTTTGGTAGTGAGAAAGAAAAAGTGAAAAATATTTTCAAATAAGAAAAATGGAAGAAAAACTACATATTATTAAAAAGATTTTAGTGTTGTACAATAAAAATATGGAACTTGTACAAGTAGTGCGTTCATGTTATGACTCCAAAGCGGCAGTAATAAAAAGAAAGAGAAATAAAAATTTGGAAATGCTGCAATATTTAAACATTTTTATGTTTTTATTTTTTTATTATTTTGTTTTGTTTGCTTTTGTTGACATTTATCTCGTCATTCATCTCGCTTTGTATACTTTAGCTTATTAAACACATTTTTTACAGTGTTGTGTTTCATCCTTTTCTCAATATTCAAAGCAATTTTGAGTTTATTAAGCAATAACTTTATTGACTTTTTGTATGGAATATTGAGCTCAATAATGGACTTTATTGCGATTATCTCAATAAAGGCGCATGTATGAACATGGTATTACGATCACTAACAACACTCATATGTATGCTAATAAGAAGTAAACAGTATCACTATGAACTATGTACATAATATGTCTGTCAAACTCTATATAAAATTTGAATTTGTAAGGCAGTCAGATAGCACAACTTTATTAATTGTAGTACTTTGCTCATCTTGTTTAAAAAATAATGATAAATTATATCCATACACCAGGGATGACAGAAGGTTTTTTAAAAGGAAACAGTTTTTACCAAGTTTATCTTGTTGCTCACGTAAACGAAAAAATGTCGCAGTGTAGAATTGACGTGGAAATTTATTACCCAACTTGTAGATAATTGTATTGAATTCTATGTTGAGTTATGCTGTCAAATAAAGAAAAAATTTGATTTTGGAAATTCAGTTTTAAATAATTGAAATCTAATTAATCCATTCGTTGTTTTAAATAAAAATTTTTCCTAATTTGGTATCTAATGAGAAGTACCAGGAAGTTGAAAAAGTAGTAAAAGAAATGCGGATTTTAGATTTACATAAAAGTTCAACCGATTTTTACATTTTTCTTAAAAATAAATTAACTCAATCAAGTTAGTAAATAATGAACCGGCTTTTCCTATCTTCCTTATTAATGATGAAGACAAGGATCAAACAAAACTTCAATATTCAATTGCATTAAACCAAAAGTAACTAAACGTGATATGTGTAGATTTGTATTGCTATTCTATAGAATGTTATTTGTTCTTTAATTTATTTATTATGCTAAAACTTGACAAATTTAACTTAAACTCTAAGTTGAAAGGAAAAAACAGAAAATTCATATTAAATCACTAAAAATAATTACAGAGATATGCATGTATGTATGTGCGAGCTTATAAAAAGTATTTCTTCAACAGATTAAAATAAAAAATAAAAACATCTCCTGAAGAAGTCGACAAACATTATCGACGAAACGTTGAGAGAAATCCACGATGAAATAAAATTGTTTTCTTTACATCTTAAGAAGAAAGTATGACCATTATTAGCCCAAAAAGTCAATCTTTTTAATATTAAAATTAATTAATTTTGGGTTTATTTGTACATTTTTATAAATGACGTTTTTTGACGTGTAACGAATTTGTTTTTGACGTTTTTCTTTCCAAAATTTGACGTTTTCTGAAAAAATTTTCCTAACACCCCTGCCTGTGACTACGAAAAACCTCCGTTTGACATGATACTGATACCTATTACTGACTAAAACTCTCACGTTTTACACCAGTTGCTACCCTTAAAATTCTCTATAAATTATTTTAAGTCAGTTGTTGCTCTTTGTGCTTATTTTATCATGAGATTTCGCATTTTGCACCGGTTACGTACTTGGTAAATCTTAAAAAAGCTTATGAATCCTTTCGAAGTAGTTGAGGTATTCCCCCAAAGTTTTCTCGAATTTTCTCATCGCGTGCTTTTCTCATAATTGTCTTTTAACATTTCTGTAATTTTGTTTTTAAAGAAAATTATTGTATTTGGCAAACTTTTCGCTTGCTTTCACGTTTTTATTCGTACTGTGTTCAGTGCAGCTGGTTAAAGTCCAGATAAACTGAGCAAGGGAAAAGCCATTGTGTTGCATGGATCTTACTCGTTAATCTTCACTAATTCACTAAAAAGTTGCTGTAGTTAAATATGATCTTTGTTTAGTTTCTCATCACCTCTAGATTTTGAGATATAGCGTTATGTTGAAAATTAAGCTTTTGTATTATATATAGCAAAGCATAATTTGTTACTGGTTGCTAGCCACTCTGGCTAGAAAATAAATTCGAATTTTTAAAACAAACTAATCTTTAGACAATGACGTATTACTTTTAAAATAGATTAGCAGTTTTAGAGAGATCACATAAATTCAGCAACAAAAATAAAAAAATTATAAAATTTGAGTGATCATATTGAGTTTGCAATCAAAATGTTTGTAGTAGCCACCAACTTGAGGTGTGGTCCCTAAGCCAGTTTTTTTTCAAGGTTATTCCTACCTGTTTCGCCTTGTCTTTGACTGAGACATCAATATCCCTTAGCCTTAGGGCAGTGATCTCTAGCGATCTTCTGTCGGTTGCTATTTCGAAGGACCTTCAAGGGTATAAACAATACCTTCTGGATATTTTTGCTTATCTCCTTTCCAGCCGCCGTCGATTCCAATAACGACTTTTTTGCTTTCTTTCGCGCCCTTTGATACTTTTTCATGTCGATCGATCGTGTTTGACTCAAATTGATTTACAAAATACTTTTAAGAAGTCGATTAACTTTATATTTATTTATTGGATTTTATCAGAAATTACAATTTAGCTCCCTTTTTAAACAAAAACAATATATCTATGCTACCATGTGTTATAAAATAGCATTCGAATATTTGTATCATTACAAAGAATTTCACAAAAATTCATTTCCATATCCTGTGCATTTTTTAAATTACAAATTGAATTTTTAATTTTATTTACTCATTATAAAACGCACCATAAACACCTTCACGAACACAAATTTAATTATTCAATTAAATACATTCACTCTTATTAAATAATAAAAATGCAAACAAGCGGACGTACACGTTGAAAAATAAAGTGCAGTCAAACATGCAGAACAAACAAAAGAATGAATTAATTAAGCGAACAAACGTTCAGCACAATAATTGGTTTAATGACGTGCTCTTGATAACGAATAAAACTGATAAGTGGATGGTGCTTTAAAGCAACATACACATTAGCAGCTCCAGAGGTGTGAAGTAAAAGAAAATCAAAGTTTTTTTTAGTTGATTTAAAAAAAAAATAGAAATTATTAGTACAAAACCTGTTTCTCAGAAAAAAAAAATTTACATATGATTCGAGAAGAAAGTGCGAGACAATTTAGGTGCAGTAATATTTTCACAAACCCTTTTTTTAACTGACTCTTCATTAATAGCACGGTGGTATTTTGAATGCGAAAGAGGAATTTCAGACAATTTCAGACTTTCTAAACTTCAGTGCTGCAGCTCCGAGGGAATAAGTACATATATTTAGTACCTGCTATGCTGCAACATAATTTACTTCCATAATTCTCAATTAGAATCAAGCTCCAGCCCTGGATGATCCTTATTTCTATTATAATTATCATATTAAATAAAAATTAACTCATACAGCTAAGTGGAAAATCTGCTGCTTCAGCACTCTCATGAACCTTTGGACATGCTAAAGTTCACAGTGTTAGCACTGCCACTTAAGCCACTCGCCAGCGCAGTGTAACTTTGATTACTAGCAGCCCATCCCAGACTCGCAACGGTGCTTTCGAAAAAAATGTTTAAAAGAACCCAACATGTAGGTGGTACTACAAACACTTTCTGTAATTGAACAGAAAGTGTGATTATTTATTTAATAGCTTAGCTTCCCAACGGTGAAAGAATTTTTTTAATTGCTTTAGACTACGAAGGGTATTTTAATTAAAAAATTTATATTTTTATGATATTGTTACAAATTTTAGCTAGTCGTGCGTCATGGGTTAATGCAACACAATTGGTTGGGTAGTACTACTATAAGCGACATCTGTGAAAGAGCAGGAACCACCACAGTGCAGTTTAAATATATACGGGCGTCTATAGATTGTTCTAAAAGGATCTGTGCTGCCACATCTTAAGCGTTAGCATAAAGGTTGTTGTCTTAGGAATTTTGAGATCAATTATTGCGTTGTTGGCGCTCAAGGAAAACAGTCAGTTGGCAGACGAGTGGCAAGCAAGACGTTGTGTGGAAACAAAACAAGGGTTCGGAGTCTAGACTCTCCTTAGTTTGTTTCTTTTTTGCATTCACTTGGTTTATCACTCGTCCAAGTAACACAAGAGGCCGGTTGTCCGAAGTACATTCGTGTTCTGCAGTATAACGGAAATCTCGTGGCAAGAGAAAAACCGAGGGCTCGGAGTCTAATCTCTCCTCGTGTTTTCCCTCTACTAAAAACCAACCGGCTTGATTGGGTAAGACGAGGATAGTACTGGAGCGATCATTTCACTCCAGGAATATCCGAGTTTTATGAGAGGATATACAACATTACACAATGGCCATTGTAACGACGTGTTTTTCCACTTTATGCTGGGATAGATCAGCGTTGCCAGGATTCGTTACAAAAATTTTATTTGTTTAACCAGAGAAGAAAGAAACCACCATATCGCATGATTTTGTTGCCTTTTATTATCAGGGATTGCATTGCATTTTATTTTGCATTGCAGTGTCTTTTGTATTGGCCCAAATCTTTCTATCTCCGCTTCCTTACGATATGGCTGCTCTATTGACTTCGTCTATATCACAGAGTATACAGAGGTGAAAAAGTGACTTTCGAAAATCACTCACAGCAACTGATGTACAGTTTTTTTTTAAAAGATAGCTAGAGTATGCTCTTTATGCGAAAAACAAATGTAGACAAAACAAGAAATAGCACGTTTTTACAAACAAGCACCACAGAAACAGCACAAAGCTACAGACAAATTTCGGCACAAATTTCGGTACAATCAAGACACTATTCTATACATAAATATTTGTTATTACACGTTATATGTTAACCGTCTAATTCATAAAAATTATAACAGGTTTATAAAGCTCTTATTTGACAGATTTTCCATACAAAAATGTCAAATAACAGTCTTATGAGCCTGTTATTTAGGGGGTAAATATTTAAAACTCTTTTTTTAATATTTAAATAATTTTAGCGAAAACCACCACTTTTTTTTTGCAGCATAAAATCACAAAGTAGAATAAAGAGGGACTGAAAAAATCTCTTTTGTTACTAATTCTAGAAAATTTCCACAAACGAGACGAACAGTTTTTTTTTTTGGTTTGCTATCTCGTTTTGGCTGCTTTTCACCTCTGTGTACTTTGTGGTCTGTAGTATGGTAATACCTATAGTTATTTAGTTCACGGTCTAAAAATGTTATAGGAAGCACGTGATTTTTGGTGGTGTCTGCTAGAAACACAACTGGGATGAACGACGAATTTTTCGCCGCGAAAATTCGCCGTCAAAAATAAAACACATTAGTGTATATTAAAATGCACACAGTCACAGCGTCGGTCGAAATTCGTTGTGCGCGGCGAACTTGAAATAGATTTATTTCTATATCTTACGCCGGCGAACGACGAACAAATCAATGCCATGTGGCCATTTTGGTTTTAGTTTTCAAGTGTTTTAGTTAATTTTTACTTTAATAGTTTTTATTTTAAAAGCTACGCTTTGAGTTTTTGCATTTAAAATAAAAAGCCAACATATTAGATTCTACAACATGTTTGTAGTGTTTAAGTTTTTGTTTTTGGTAATGCTAAATTTTTTAGCAACCAATTTTTTTAATATGGTCACCCCATCAGCTGTTCAAGTGTAATAAGATAAAAATAAAAAAATTAGAAAATGGATGCAAGTGAAATTATAATTGAAACTTCATGAATGTTTATAAAAGAAATGCGGTCGGGGGACTCCCGTTAGGAACGAAGTTCCTTATGTTTTTTTTTTCATCTTTGAATGTAATACAAAGTGAAATCTGTATGTTTTTGAAACAACACGTTTTATTTTTTACTTTTGACACATGTCAATCTTTTACAAAACAAAGAAAAGCAACTGTTGGCCAATTTTTTAATATTGCTGTTTTTTGTTGTGACATACTTTACTTTAGTGACATCTAGCAGCTGATAGTGTCCGTTTACACAACTAATTAATATTTATTGGTGGGCGTCTCCGCTGATATCAGCGGAGACACCACCCATCATACACAATTATTTGTACACCAATACATATAAACAGCTCACACGCTTTCGTGACGATTTCTACTAACTTGCACTACCAGCAAGCCGCGTTAAGGAACTTCGTTCCAATAATCTGGGATCATGGAAGTTATTTAAATTATTTTTACAAAATTTGAAATTCTTTGAGTCATTTAATTTTTCTTATCTTTGAACAAACAATAAACAACTTTATCAATTATAACAGATGTTTAGGTTTTTTGTCGTTATTGGACTTCATACGACGAATTTACATAGTGAATCTTAAACGGCGTATTCGTCGTGTTGGGCGAAATTCGTCGTTTGTCCCAGTTGTGTTCCTAGCATAAATTTGTTACATTAAGCATTGATGCGCAATCAACATTGTGCACTATAATTGGACTACTCTTTACAAAGCTTATGAAACCAAAACTCTTTCTTGCATACGACAAATGTTATCCGAAAAATTTGATTTTGTTTGTTGGATGAAAAGCAATGAGTTTCGCCAATTTCTACAAAATTCTTACATATCTATCAAATTTTAAGTAATTGACAATGAGATAGTAAATAAACCAAAGGCTCAGTTTGTTGACTACAAACATTAATGCAAAAAAAAAAAAAAAAAACAGTGCATATTTACTATGAGCCTGGGTTTGAAGCCAATGGAGTGCTGGTGAGCATTACGACGGATTTCTCTATCTTAATTTGAACTTGAAAATCGATTTAAGTAAAATATCACTTAAACACTTGCACAAAGCTCAAAGTTTAATCAACAAATTTAGTTTAAAAATACCATGAAAAAACGTAAGGTATTATCTTCACCGACAATTTATTGAAGGTAAAAGTTGTAAATCTCCAAATAATGTTCTAGGATTTATTGCTCTTAAGCAGATTTAACTTTTTCTTTTGTATCATTAAGAAAATCAAGCACATTTTAGTTTCTACAATCTACCATACATACATAATTTTTCTGCTGCTCAAACACTAAGAAATCTTCTTAAATTTTGTTAAAGATTGTGGGGCAAATTTACAAGCTTCAAAATTAACTTTTGTTGTCAATAATGTGTTACTGAAAAGTTTCAGTGAAGCTGAACTGTTGTAACCAGGGAGGCGGCAATATGAAATGTAGTGTATCCTTTGGCGTACCGTCACCCTCCTCTTTGGCCTTTTTTTTCGTTAACTGTAAGCAGGCGTTGTTGAAATCTTTAAAATGTTGCACATTAAAAAACTTTTTCAATTAAAACTCTGCCGTGACAGGTTAAAGCGAACAAAAATGAAATTAGTACAACGTGTAGGTGGAAAGTTTTTAAATATTTGTGTTTTAAGTACGTAATGTAACTGATGAAAAATAGCACGAGTATGAAAGATATATGAAAAAACTTGGGCAAAATTAAGGTCTTTAGTTTATTGAGTATTATTAAAAAGTGAAATAGGGTTGAAATAGCGTTTTATACACGTCTTAGCAACAGCCAACATTTTTGTTTCAAGCATAAATAAGTAATAACTCTAATACAGCGGTGAGAATTCACACGGCTCGTGTATACAAAATGCCAACAATATTTATTGTTCAAAGCTTTAGTTTAATTATTTTTCACTTCAAGTTTTGCACCCGTTAATTTAACATCATTGGATTTATCCACAATACAACTCTTCCCTACAATAAGAACAACTTCAAGAACAATAGCAAGAATTTTGGTGCAGAAAACTTTCAAGAAGACATCGCTGTTACAAACTTTACAGCACTTACAGTATTTGCAGAAGAGCAATGAGCAGCACCTCGTTTCTGTAGTTCTCGTATCGAGAAATTTCTAACATGGAAGAAGGGAATTGACACAAAAACAATGTAAATTGAAACAAAAATGTCAGTTTCTCGCACAAGCGTTTCTGTATCATTGACATATGAGAACTAGCTGTCATTATGAGTGTTTTCCGTTAAATATTGGAAAGATACGAGTAAAAGTGTTTCTATATGCAAATAATGCGAGAACTTTTCGGCAAGAACTGTCAAAATGATCCGCATTCAATCATTCATCCGAAAACAAGGCAAGAAGCAACAAGTGTACAAAATCTATTAATCGATCAAAATAAAAATTTTTAACACAAACCTTTTTAATTAAAACATTAAACATATTGTAAACTATTATGGATTCAAAATTAGCCGAAAAGGTGAGTAATAAAAAAAAGAACATTTAAAAACTAATATTTATGCGGATGTAAAAATTTTGTTAAAAAAAAGTACTAAATACATACTTACATTGTTGAAAAAAATAAATAGAGTGAAATTTTAAATATGTAAAAACGTTGCATTTAATTGAAATTGAGCATGTGATTCATACTGTTTTATTTAAAAATTTATCGAATGTGTTTATTGCTAAAAGCAGTGCACCTGGGATAAACATGTACATATATATTTGTTAATTTTATTTATTATCATAGTAGAAAATCGAACGAATTTCGAAGCAGCAGAAGCAGAAACTAGTGAATTATATGGCATCGAATTTAGAATTCGCAAGAGGTCAGTTTGGAGCAGCTAACGCCTACACCAGTTTGAAAGAGGAATGGGCGTCACTGACAACATCATTGAACTCCTTGGGTGGCAGTGAAAAAACTGCTGAACAGTGGAAAAAGGTAATATTTTGTAGATAAATACATAAACACATTTTCTTTCATAGATTTTTTTTCTTAGTGCTGAACGGATCAGTTGCGTCTCTCAGTTTCCGACGATATAGTCGCATCATGTTCCTCCTGTCATCATTTTCTGCAACAACTACAGCAACGGCATACATTTTGTTTATAATTTTATTTTTAAATTGTATTGTTTTTATATTTTATTCTTTTTAACACAATTTCTCTAAACGTTTTTTTTTTTTATTTTGATAACTTATTGTTTTTAACAAGAAAAAATTCTCTTTTTACTTTTTAAAACACTAAATTTTTTTGACATATAATTTTTCCTGTTTGACGTTTATTTTTCATTTGACGTTTGATCAATGGAAATATTCCAGTGAGTACAACACTTGTTTTGATTGCTTTCGCACTGAAATACAGACACACTTTTTTCTCGCAAATCGAGAAACGATGGAATTTTTTGTTTCACACTTCAACGGAAAAGTTTCTCGGTGCGAGAAATACAGAAACGAGGTGCAGAGCTCACCCTAATTTCCTATCTCGTTTTAGCTGCCTTTCATCTCTATACTTTCTCGACAGTTTTACAAAGTCAGATGAGTAACGGTTCAACTAATGAGGCTATTTTGTTCAATGCAGCTCGATAACAGGTAGTCGCATAACTACAACAAACACAACACCAACAAACGCTTAATGTATTTTGATGGCAGAAATCTTGAACTACTGTCACCCATTTAATAGCGTATGTGTGTTTGTGTTGTGTATTTTGACAGTTCTGCAAAGCTAAAAGCAGTAGTTAGCTGGGCTTGTAAGGCTACCTGGTATCGAGCTGCCTTGATTTTGTTTGTTTTATTATAGTTTATTTTATTTTACAATTATGGCGTTTTCACACTGACTGGTTGTATCACAAAATTGGTTCCAACGTTGAAACCAATCAACTTCGTTTTTGATGTACATTTTTCACAATGTAACTACTCGTAGCTAAGTAATGTTCCATAAAACTAAATTGAAATACATAAACTATTGAATTTCCTCAAGTTTTGCTTTTATAAATACTTCATTAGCTATTATAGCTGCACTTGGAATTAATAGTTCAAGAATTTTAAAACATGGTTCTGCAAAATATAAGCTAATTTTCATATCAGATCGCATTGACAAAATTTTTATTTCTTCGTGCAAAAAAAAAACAAAAATAGCAGACGGAAAATTACGAGAAGGTAAAATCTCTATTATGAACACAGACATAGTAAAAACCAGCTTTGTTCTTTGTTTAACAAATCTGTAGAGCCACAATTTCAAAATGAGGTTTAGTTTACTAAACCTTATTACTGGTAGCAGGTACCAGTTGCGAGACCACCAGAGTTTAATTTCTGTAAGTGAATACCAAACATCAGGCTGATTTTCATAAAAACAGTGGGGCGGAGTTCAATACAAGTGTCATTAATTAATAAAAATGTGTGATAAATCTTTTGTTTTATTTGTGGATTGTTCGTTGATAGGCGACAAAAATAAGTGTAAAATACCAATTGAAATTCCAAAAAATAAATAATTATTAATTGAAAAAGATTTGTTTGTGATAAGATTGGAGTGATCAAACTTTTTTAAAGAAGTCAAGAAGAGTTAAGTTGAAGACTTGCTGGTTAAGGTACATCTCACGTCTGTTTCATTTCCCTCATGACGCTCATCAGCGCACAAATTTGCTTTGAATGCAAGCCATGACTAATTGTACACTGTTTTTGAGCAGCAGCCATTCTACTGGCTGAGCCCTTCTCTTCTATGTCCAACATCCAATTGATTTTTGTGTTTGTTGCTATTGTATCAGTGATAACAAGGGTTTAAAATTTTTTGACGTGACCAGCTATTTTTGAAGCATTTTTTTTTGTTAATTTTATGGTGGAACCTTTTGTGATTTACAAATGTTAGAAATTTTCTCAGGCAAAAGTTCAATTTTACTTCTTCACAATTGAGAAAGATTTTGTTTGTGATAAAATTTTATAATCTTTCTTACTGTCTGTTCCTGGATGTCGCAATGTAGTTGAACGATTTCGTATCAAATTGGGTTCCTCCATATTGACAGCTTACGTTCGCATGTGCTTACGTTAGGAAATTTTTTTCATTTACTTCACAGAGATGCCAGATCGTTAAATTAAAGTTGTGCTTGATTTTTTATTAAAGTATGGACAAGAATTACCAAATTGTTCTTGTGTAAATACAACCCTTCTTAAAACTGGTCAAATACATACATACATAAAAAAGTACAAAATAAAAAAGCAAATATTTTGAAAATGTGGAATTAGTTTTTGGGGTGTTTTAAAATTTAAATGTATTTTTTTTTCCATAGACATTTAAAAAGTATTTTGATGATCTGAGCGTTGGCACTCAGGATTTTCTTCGATCCAACGAAAGATTGAACTGTTTAGGAAAACTACATACGTTTTAACCTTTTCAAAACGTTTCTCGTAGATTCTTCAATTGTAATGAAGTTAAAACACTCACGTCTTCAGTTTACAGTAATCAATAGTTCAACACTTTAGTTACTTAAACACACTGTACTTGCAAACACTTTACTAAGAACACTTTACTAAAAGAACAACACTTTCACTTATTCACTTTTTATTACTTAAGACACTTTACACGTTAGCGCAGCTAAAAATCGACTGATAATTGTTTAATGTATTTACTAAATAAAATAAAAATGAAAAATATGTGGAGTTTCTAGTTTTATTTTCCAGTTTTTTAACAAAAACTAAAATTTTTTTCTAGTAAAACATCCACTCCAGAGCAAAACAGCAAATGATTGATTTTGACGTTTGTGTTCGCAGTGCTGATGTCATGATCCAAATAGAGGAATCGGATTTGGTATGAAAACACTTACGACTTTTCGACTTGTCGATCGAGCTACCGTTCGAATAGAAGAACGTCATAGATTAACCCAAAACAATTTCCTTTCGCTTAGAAAACGAACAATCGCACGATTTCGACATTGAGGAACAGACAGTTAATTGTGAGTAATATTGAACCCAGTCCTGATAAAATTATTTACAAATGGGGGTCATAAAAAGTTCGAACATAAAAGTTAAAATTAATATTTAAGAACCATTTTCTTCAAATCGAGATTTAAATTACGGCTTTCTATTTATTTTTTTCAAATGCAATATAAAGGTAAAAAGAAATGTGTAAAATTTGTCTTCACAAGAGCTCGTATATTTAATGTTAAAAATTCAAATATGTTTTTTTCTTTTCTCCGTGCTAGATGCCTAATAAAATTTGACCTCAAGTTACTTGAGATCACAAAGACACGTTTTATTTTTTTAGTTTATTTTTTTTTTCTCTTTCATGAAAAAAAATGTTTTTCAAATATGTTGCTGAAATTGACTCCATATTTTCGGTACACTATACCTTTCTTCTACTAAGAACACATAAAATTGGTTTATATCATGCAAAATTAATTTTTTATTAATTTGCTTTTGCTAAGGAAAAGGTTCAAGTACATTTGAACTTAACAACATTCTTACAACATGTATACATATGCACATATTTAGCTTGTTTACATAACTGACTCTTTAATTTCTATCGTTTCTTTCAAATTTCCTCAAACATAATGTGATGAAAAATAACTATTCCCTGCAGATTAAACACTAGTCTTAAAAGGATTATTGTGTTGAAGAGCATGTTAACTCATCAAACACATAAAAAAGAACAACAAATGTAATTAATATGGATGAAGATGTTTGTTTGCCTTGGGGGAATCGGTTTGACAGGAGTAAAAGGTAGAAGAAAAGTGTAAAGGTACAGGTATTCCTTTTTTGTTCTTGGCAAAACATTAAATAACCTGCTTTAAACGCATGCTAAAACATTCTAGTGTAAACATATACGCAAATACTGATTCAAAGAGAAAATAAATAAAAAAGTTTGCCAATATTATAACCAGGGAAAGCAGAGTATGCAGCCACTTGTTTTGTCTAGTGCAAGCTCCAAGGGTGAAAATGGCAGAGTTAATCGTTTTCGGGCTTCCTTTTAGAGAACTTTGGCTTTGATTTTGTTAGTGTATATTATTGCACATTTTACTTGGCAGGGCATATTTCGGATATTTCGATTTGAAGAACATTTCTTTGCAGTTTTTTAGATAAGAAGTATATTTTACTATAATGCCATCAAAAAATTGGGAACCAAAGTTCAATTAATGAATGAGTTTGGTTATTTAACCCCAGACAGAGGTGCAACACGACCCGTGCCCATCTGTCTTCTTTGCAGTCAGGGGTTATGGGGCTGAACTCGAAGGCAGCTTTGCTGAAACCTGGGCTCCCCAGCAAATAGACAACGAACCCTGCACTTTATCAGGATATGGAAAATATCTCTTTCACTTGCGGTAACGAAAATATAATTTAATTTGGAACAACAGCAATCTGCCCAGCCAAACGAAATTCGTATAAAATATGAAGCGGCTCTGACACCGACAAAGCGCATCATCAACAAATCTGTATAACCAAGGCGAATCCATTACAGGTGCCCGCATACCAATTCGCTTCAACACTTTTCTACGATTTCATCTTCTGAGTTGTCAAAGTTGATAGCAAACGACAACAAAACTTATGACGTCTCGAGTGAAAATATTGAAGCGAATTGAATTACGACCATCTATACTTGATTCGCCTTGTGTATAACCATAAGCGACTCTATATTGGAAACTGTGATGTCAGATCGCATACCGGAGATCAGAGTACAGGCCAATTGCGAAACATGGATTAATGGATTCCATTCCTGGTTGACCGACTCTTTGACCCAGATCCCCACTTGGTTTCATTATTACATGGATAATAATGAATGATGAATGCTGTGTTATTTTGGAAAACCAGCAAATACATTAGATGCTTCACTTTAATATGTACGTTATGCTAGCAACCAAGGCGATCCATTACAGGTGCCCGCATCCCAATTTGCTTCTACATTTTTCCACGATTTTATTTTCTAAGTTGTCAAAGCTGATAGCAAACGACAACAAAATGTATGACGTCTCGAGAGAAAATGTTGAAGCGAATTGAATTGCGACCACCTGTACTTGATTCGCCTAGACTGGGACGAACTACGAATTTCGCCCAACACGACGAATACGCCGGTTAAAATACGCTGCAAAAATTCGTCGTATGAAGCACAATAACGACGAAAAACAAAAACATCTGTTATAATTGATACATTTGTTTATTGTTTGTTCAAAGATAGAAAAAAAAAATATCAAATGAATCAAAGAATTTCAAAATCAAAGTTTAATATTTTCAATTCTAGTTTCACTTGTATCCATTTTCTCAGTTTTTTAATTTCATCCTATTATAGTTGAACAGCTGATGGGGTGACCATATTAAAAAAATTGGTTGCTAAAAAATTTTGCATTACCAAAAACAAAAAATTAAACACTACAAACATGTTTTAGAATCTAATATGTTGGCTTTTTATTTTAAATGCAAAAAGTCACAGCTTAGCATTTAAAATAAAAACTATTAAAATAAAAATTAACGGTTTTTACTAAAACACTTGAAAACTAAAACCAAAATGGTCACATGGTACTGATTTGTTTGTCGCTCGCCAGCGTAAGAAATAGAAATAAATCTATTTCAAGTTCGCCGCGTACAACCAATTTCGACCGATGCTGTGACTGTGTGCATTTTCATATACACCAATGTATTTTATTTTTGACGGCGAATATTCGCGGCGAAAAATTCGTCGTTCGTCCCAGTTGTGTTCCTAGCATAAGAGTAAAAAACCTAGTGCAATATTTGCCTGAGCTGCCAAAATTGTTGCATGTGTGTTAGTAAAAAAGTTTTGTTGGTGTTAGTTTCGGCCATTCATTTCTTGCAGGGCCGGTGTATTCACTGAATATGAAACATTTTCATTATCTCAATAAATTGTGTCTTTTCCACTTGAAGGTACATATTTCCTGAAAAAAACACAATAGTTACATCTAACTATGCACCAGCGGTCCAGTACAACAGTGACATTCATTCAATCAGTTTTTCTTTTCTAACAATTTGTTTTCATTTATCTATAATTTATTTTCGCCACTCCTAGTGCGGTTTTATTTTTTTAATTTTTTTTTTTCATTTTTTGATTTTATTTCTGTTTGCACAGGTGAAGTTCATTTAATTTGAAATTCTTTGAATTTATGGTGAAAGTTTGTGGGCGACTGTGTATGTGTGTGTGCGTTTGTGTGTGTGTGCGAGTGAAAGTGTTTGCCAGAAAAATTTTATGAAAAATGTTATACAATAAAATTAGGAAAACCAGAAAACCCAACATCTACACAAAAACACCAACAAGGAATATTCGTCTGTCTGTTGAAAGTTGAGCATTCAGTTGGAGCAGTGAATAAAGGTTACTGAGTTATTTATTTCTATTTGAACAAATTTTGTTACTTAGAATAAATTTTTCTTTATTTTTGCGTCCAAAGAAATTCCCACGAATTTTGCATCAAGTTGATTTGGGATTTTTAGTGCAGCATTGTAACGAAATTTGGTGTAAAAAACTGTTTGGTAGGGGTTTGATTTTTTTCATTGTTATATAAACTTTGCAATGGCTGCAAGAGTATACGATATAAGATTTTGTCACTCACTTTGTATTCCCACAATAGTCATTTATGATCTCATGAACTATGTATATACATACTCTGAAACAAAATTGAGAGTTACACTATATCTGCCTGTTCATCTGCGTGCTGCTCAAACACTTACAAATCCATTTCTATTAAGATGGACATTAATTTCGAAAATTATTCACATTTATGCAATAGCTGTATTTTTTGTAGCTTCTTGATTCTTGTATAAACTTGTTTCAGGTTGTTTTTGCATTTTGCAAATTTTTTTGCATTTTTTTCGCCTGTTTTATTTTTGTAAATCTTTTAAATTATTAAAAACTATTTTCATTTCTTTGTGTCTTTCAAAACTCACGATTAATTTTTGCTACTTGTTTCTATATTTTTCAGGACTCGTTTTTGCCAACTTTTGCATTTTGCAAAGTTTGGTCTGTTTTATTTCTGCAGCTACTTTAAGTCTATCAATCTATTCTGAATCTGGCAAAATATTTGTCACTTAATAAAATGAAACGCATTTGAAACGAGTTTTAAAATGCCAAAAATACCAACCTCTTCAGAATCGATTTATTGATGTACCTTTGGAAAGTAATTGAAATTTCCTATGCAAAACTGGAACAAGATTTTTGATATATCCAAAACTGTAGCAGATATAGCTGACGAGCCATGGAGAACATTGGATTTTGTTAAGGCAATTGTGAAATTTATATTTTCAATTTATTTTTCTTTTAATTTGTAAAAATTAAAAGAAATTGTTCGTTCGTTGGTGGGCACAAGCGACAGCAGATCACGAGCCGGTACCGAAGTCGAGCGTCTCGCTTCAGTAAAGACTCCCCATCTGCGCCGAGCCAAGATTCGTATTGAAGACGAGCGTCTCGCTTCAATCCGACCCTTGTTCTTGGTACCATCTAGACCAAGTTTGTCTTTGCCGTGACCGACTAGAGGCGGAGCCGTTACTGAAGTCGAGCGTCTCACTTCAGTAAATACTCCACAGCTGAGCCGAGCAGTGATTGTTATTAAAGTCGAGCGTGTCACTTTAATAGCAATCTTGCTTCTAGTACGGTGAAGGCAAACGTCGGTCGCGTCCCAACTGTGCAGTGGCAGAGCCGGTACGGAAGCTGAGCGCTCTCGCTTCCATACAGACTTCCCATCGGCGCTGGGATAATATTTATATTGAGGTCGAGCGTCCTCAGTAAGTAAAGGCAGAAGGTGGTTGCGAACTGCCTGCTACCCAACAACACCGCGTGAGTGGATACGTCCGTCCTCACCAACGTCGGCAGCGCTCGAAATAATAGAGCTCAAAAATCGTCAATAAAAATAAATTGTCTACCCGACATACCTTGTTTTTTCCTTTCTGTGAACACCCCTGGACGCCGCTGAGATATACCCCGGCAAGCAGCGAAAAGCGTCTTCACAGCGAATATAGCTGACTTGGAATCTAGCTCCAATCTTCATTTTACCATGGCCTTCACTTTACTATAGCCTTGTGAGAAAATTTTGACAAAAATATCAACTTCTTGAGAATCGTTCATAGGTTATGCGACTTTACGTGCAAGTAATAGGATTTAACACGTTTTTACCGTTTTGGATTTTTTATCAATTAAAAATTAAAAAAAAATCCAATTTTTTTTTTGGAAAAAATATTTTTTTTCTTCATATATTTATTTATAACTGCAAAACTCTTGCTTATGCAGCGAAACGTTGTATAAACAGATTAAAGGAATTGTAAATCTTAATTTTTTAAAATTTATTTCAGCTTATACGAACTAGTGGTTCTCGAGTTATAACCAACAAAAGGGCCTAAAACGTGACAAACTCCCCTACACGATACTTTGCTAACTTCAAATTAATTTTTAAATTATTATTTGAGGTACCCAAACCAAACGAATGATGCAGAAGTTTTTCTTTTTAGGGCTACTTTCATAAATAATTATCAGAATTGAAAAATTTTGTTGTGTATTGCATGAGTGTCCGAAAAACCATCTCGTTGAAAATTTTTTGAATGCTTTTTTATTCATATTGCCTTGAGTATGGACTTATATTTTTAAATTTTTTCACAAAACATATTATTTAAACGTATAGATCACTCTATAATTTATGCTTTACACAGAGTAAACCTTCCAAAATTTAATTTTGTATTAAATTATTTACGTAAGTTTTGTTCCCTTTTTCTTTTTCTCACACTTAAATTGTTTGCAAAAACACAACTTTATATATAAAACGCAACGACACGTACACATTCAATTTATTACAATTTATTAACCACATGTCCACCACAAGAATAAATAATTTTTGTCAAAATTAAAATAAAAAAAACTGTTTGTTATATTCTCAAAACCACAATTACAATTGTCCCTTAACTATTTTTCATTCTTATCCTTTTACACACACTCACATACAATAGGGAATGCGAAATGCAACCAACACATTCAAGCAACATTTATCTTATACAAATATTATCCTTGAATAAATACTCAATTTACAAAATTGTTTCCCTTCCTCATTTTTCTATTTGAAAGTGCAATGTGATTTTTTCTTTCTTTTTCGTTTTTGGCTTTGAAAATTTGCAGCTAATCATGTTGAAATAAAATAATTTTTATTTTATTTTGTGATCACAAGGCTGAGAGTGAGTGGTGGAAGATTTTGTGCACCGGAAGCTGATGATGTGTGCTTCTGTGTAAGGCAGCCTTTACAGCATGTCAAATATTCGGACTATTTTCATCTTCAACACACAATGATATCAATGCCCTCTGAGCCAACATCCAACGCTTGATATTGACAAAAGTTAAAACCCCAAGTTTGACACAGACACTAAAAGAAAACTGTTTGTAATGCTAAAAGTTTTGCTAGAACTTTTGTACAATGTTGTTAGTTTGCCATAAAGATAACGATAGAAAATAATTGACAAATGTAATACCAGCAACTACTGAATCTTTCTTTTATGAGCAAATAGAATCACTGGACGCAAAAAAACTATTTCAAAGAAAAATTTGGCGATATAATGAAAGTGAATGAGTTACTGATTTTGTTTGCCCTCCGCCAAGTGCATATTCCAACACAGCCACATGGTTTACAGCAAAAGTTTAGTTATTCGTTTCAACCACGAGTTCCTGCATATGGACAAACTGTCATTCATCAATGATATCATGTGTCAATGTTTATGATCAGTACCAATTTGTGATTGAATACTGAATGGCCTGTTACTTGATGTTAGCAGCTCTAAACAAGAGCAGACGACCACATGCAATCACACACACACACACACACACACACATACACACACCCACTCAGTAAAGCAAACAGATTTATGAAGGACGACATATTATACCCTTTACCCAGCGGGAAAAAGTCGCAAAGCTTCTTTGATTTCAGTCCTTCTGGGTACTGTTTTGCTAACAAGGATATTTGATGATGATTTCCTTTTTCAGCAATCAGTACTTTTTACAGAATATTGATTTTTTTTTTCAATAATCAGTAAAATTTACTGAATACTGTTATTTCTTCAGTAGCCAGTAAAGTTTACTGAATACTGAGTTTTTTTTTTCAGTAATCAGTACTTTTTACTGATTTCTCTTTTCAGTAACCAGTAAAATTTACTGAATTCTGATCTTATTTTCAGCAATCAGTACTTCTTACTGAATACTGATTTTTTTCATCAATCAGTACTTTTTACTGAATACTGATTTTTTCTTCAGTAACCAGTAAAGTTTACTGAATACCGATTTTTTTTTCAATAATCAGTAAAATTTACTGAATACTGATTTCTCTTTTCAGTAACCAGTAAAATTTACTGAATAGTGATTTGTTTCCAGTCATCAGGAAAAAAAAATACTGAAAAAATGCCCACACAGAGCGAAAACTTCCTAATAGATTCAACAAGATTTTCTCTTTGAAACGTTTTTAGGCTGAAGGGTATCCCAGCAGAGAGAAAAGAAGATTTTTCTATGGGTATTTGTTATTATTTCCATGTTGCAAATCTTATTAATTGTCTCAACAAGAAAAACACATAAAACCAAGAAGAAAACTTGTTACTCACGTTTGTTTTTACTCAGTTTCCGATTTGCATGGTACCAAAAAAAATTCTATAGAGAAGAACTTATTGATTCTATTAGGTTTTCTTGTAAATTGTATACAATAAGGATTTCTTATTGATTTTATTAGGTTATCCTATTAATTTTTCCCTATTGGTTTTATTAGTTTTCTACATAAACACACGTAAATCATCTTTTTAATTTCATTAATTGTTGTTTTTTCAATAAGGTTTTCCCATTTAAAATAATAAGGAATCCTTCTTGGAAAAAAACCATAGAGATATCTTATTGATTTTGTTCTACTTTATTAGGTGCTTTTTTTCTGTGCATCTATGCAAGTGATTCATTTTGAAATTTGTATTGGTAGTGCTGCGGTTATGGTCGAAACAGAGGAAATGGATTTTGTATGAAAACACTCACGTTTTTTCGAGTCATCGTTCGAATCATAAAGGAACCCAAATAAATTTGATTTCGCTTAGAATGCGAACAATGGCACAACTTTGATATTGGGAAACACGGAGTTAATTTTAAAGTTCAAAAATTCAAAATAAAATTGAAACTTACAACTTAAGTAGGAAAACAATAAAAAACGAAATCGAATAATTTAACCTCAAATAACGAAAATTTTAATTAAAGTGAAAAAGCAAAAATTTAAACAAAATTGAGAGTTTATTTTTAAATTGAGAGCATTCCAAACAAAATTCAGGTTTTGATTTTATTGATTTTGGCTTTTGAAATTTTTCACTATTTACGATTTGCTTCCGATTTTATTGGGAATTTCTTAAATTCAAATTGAGCTGCTCAATTTAGTATAGAGTTTTTCAAGTTCATAGTTTCCATGCCTTTGCAAACTTAATTTATTTATATGTATATTTTTAAGTCGTACCAATTGTTCAAAAAATTTAACTCAAGGCTAGATTTGGAATAAATCATTTCATAAATTTCAGTTTTAGAAAATTGCAACGGAGTTTGGAGAATTTAAGCGAAATTGGGAAAGCTAGACTATACGTTAGCTAATAAGCCCTCACCTTTACTTTTCTTGTCAGTTTTTGAAATGCCAATAACTGCGATTTATCACTAGAAATTCTTTCTCAATTTGGTGACAGTGAAATCGAATATAAACACTTTGAATGTTCCCAATTCCAGTATGGTAAAATTTACTCGAATTCCTTCGTTTTTCCCATCAGGTTCAATGTGGAGCATTTGAGTTTGTGCTGAACAGCAAACCGCTTCATGAAGTGCACACCTGCTACAAAACTCATGCTCATACGGAATGTATGAATAATTTAATAATCTTAATCTATTTATTTGATTCATTGCTAAATGATGTTAAAATTTTGCATTTCAATTTGTGTTTTGGGTTTTATCAATTCAGTTGTATACGAAATCGCATTAAGTGATGCAATTTGACAAACAGACAGTTGACAGTTTGTAGAGTGCTGTTTTTTTCTAATTAGTCTATTGATTTCTAATTAGTCTAATGTAGATATTCAAAATGTTAAACATTTATAGAAAATAATAATTTAGATATGGTTATACAGGGTGGCCCAAAATTAACAAAGGGCTTTGAATTGCTTATAACTTTTTAAGGCATAATTATAATTTTTTTTTAATACGCTATATAAATGGGGAATATTTTCAATTTGAACTGTATAATGTTGACCTTTAATATTAATATTTTATTTATAAAGTGAGTTCAGCTTGAGGTCCTTTAGTAAATAATTTTACATCAAATTTTTAAATTGATATAGCAAATATTTTATTATCTCCAAAATTTCGGCCAACTTTGTTGGTCATCCTCAGGGAGTTCTTGAATTTACAAAGAAACATTAATTCATACTTATAATATTGCACATTTTAATATATTTATACATACATCTTTTTTGTATTTATTTTTTTTTTATATTAGTAGTGTCGTCAGTTGTTAACGTTAGTAACTTTTCTCGCCTACTGTTTCGTTATTTGTATGTCAGTTATACTACTGGACAATGTTGAGGGACGAGATATGAGATTACGTAGAAGACGTGCCGGTAGCATACGATTGCAACGCCACAAATTATGTGCTTCCATTTTTACAGTTTGATTAAATTGATCAAATAATTCTTCAAGATTTGTAACATCGCGGTTTGTAGAGTAAACACGGTACGCATGTTAAATGCATTCTCATCTTTAAATACTGCTGTTAAATCCACCACGGATTTTACACGCGAGCAGGGTGAACAGTTGACATCATCAATTTGAAAAAAAGGATTACCCATCAAACAAGTTTCATCATAAAGTTCTGTTAGTCGGAGAAATCGCTCAATTATTGGTAACGTCATACGACGCCACAAACGCATTCCAGGGTATACCATTGACCTTACACTCCTTTCTGCTACAGACAATGAAGCTTCATGACGGTATACAAATATGCAGAGAATGGCCAGAATAAGATAAAAACTCCAATATAAAATGTTCCGCCTTCGATCCAATATGTGGCTCAATAACTCTCTTTTCAAAAAAATTGTTGGGGAAAAGTTCATCGCTGATGTTTCAGAGGATAATCGTTCTGGGTAACCATTTCTTCCGTGATGAAAGTAATGAAAAAGGACGAAATTGTCAAAAGCAAACGGACGAAGATCACATGACTTTTCGGCTTTAGATCGAAGTTGTTTGAGTGCAGTTATATGTATTGGGGCCATAGCTGACATTTATGCTTTCCATTTCAAATTTTTATAGTAGTATAACTTGTGTGTTCTATGTTGCCCAATATGTAAACAAAGTTAGGTCTCTTTCCAGAATCGTTCCAATATTCTCGTTATAAAAAGTGCATTGCAAATCAGGTTTATTTTTACATATGCAAGCGTTGAAAGCTAACTTGCGAACGTGAATATATTTTATATAACTAAGAATATTAAAATTTTAATGTAAATTTGCTTTAAATTTCTTTTTAAATATTTCACAAAACGAAAAGTCAATAAAACAACCACCGCATTTTTACAAAAGTTTGTAGCCGTAGTTATGATCCGTTTATCTGCAGGTATGTTAATAATATGAAGCATCTCTTTTAAATAATTCTTCCTGTAATTTGTCGCTCTTTCTAGTATTCTCACTCTGTTTAAGTCAGGCTTATGTTTGGTTGCTGCACAATGGGCCGCAAGTGCAGTTTTTGGATCGTTCGGTTTTCTGTCACTTGTTCTTTTGTGTCTGATTTGTGAGATGATAATCTTGCTTTTAATTTTGTTTGTGTAGTGCCAACATATACCTTTTGGCATGTGTTTGCGTCATCTCCGTTACATGTGATTTTGTACACTACATTCGATTCATCCATTATATCTATTTTAGACTTCATGTTACTGAACAAATTTTCTCGTTGTATTTTTCGTTTCCTTATTATAAATATCTGAGTTTTTAAGTCCTTCGTATAGCCCTGGCACACACACAATCGATTTATAAATATTTGACGGTTTCGCAACTGGAACGTTTTCATTTTGTTTTGTTGGCTTATCTTGAACCTGTTCAATTTATTTATTTATTACATTAGTTGGAAAAGCGTTTTTTTGTAAAATAGATCTAATTTTTCTTTTGTTTGTGCTGTGAAACTCTCTGTTACTTATGTTATAAAATAATTGCTATATCAATTTAAAAATTTGGTGTAAAATTATTTACTAAAGGACCTCAAGCCGAACTCACTTTATAAATAAAATATCCTGCAATAGTTGGCCATTTTCTGCTTCGCACAATCGTGCTCTTTCCAACACATTTTCCAATAACCTTTCGCAAAACTTCAGGTGTTATAATGCTTATTTCGTCGCGTTTATTGCTTTTTAATTGCTGATTGGTTCTTGGCCCATTAATGAAGACTTTTCCCTTCAAATAACCCCAAAGAAAACAGTTTGCAGCGGTTAAATTCTGTGAAAGCGGAGGCCAATTAAAATCATTTGTACGCTAAGCAGTTCGTTCCCCAAAGATTACCCCTAAACGAGCGATTGTGTCGCTTGCAGTGTGCGCTGTGGCTCTATCTTGTTGGAACCATACTTGATGGATGGTTTTACATGGCTGGCCTTCAAGAATTTTCCAACATTGTCCGATATCTGACACCATTGACGGAAACGGTGACCCCGTGTTCATTTTCAAAAAACTAAATACCAATTATTCATTCCGATGAAACATGGCATCAACCGTACACTTAAGTGGGTGTAATTCTCGCTGTTGAGCTGCTCTGGGATTTTTCATAGCCCATATCCTGCAAATTTGCTTATTAACAAACCCACTAAATTATGAATAAAACAACGATTTTCTTCTGCTTTTTGTCGGACAAAAAACCGCATAGTCAAGTCGTTGCTGGTAAACTGTCAGTTTGCATTCTTGGTCAAGCTGAATATTGTATGAAAACATTTCTATTGTATGCGAAATTCCCTGTAGTGATGCACATAAAAGGTTGAAATTTCCTCCCGAATACTGTTCCGTACCAGTTCAATATTGTCATCCGTGTGCACCGTTCGTCTTCTGCCAGCACGGGGAAGGTTCCTTACTGGCCCTTGTTGTCGAAAACTTGCAACCAGACGGTATATTGTTAACTCTGAGGGTCCAACCCGCACAATAAAATAACGACGATATGCAAGCTGAGTCAAAACAAAGGATAGTTGATTTCAAAAATAAAGTTCAACATTTTGAGCGCGTTGTTCAATTGAGTACAGCTCCATTTTAAATATACAAAATACTGAACAGAAAAGAAGAAAAAAAGATTATAATAAAAAAATTATAAACAATTCAAATTCCTTCGTTAATTTTGGACCACCCTATATATGTATATCGAGCCGATCGTTCTTTTTATTATAATTTAGATTTTCTTAAATTTTACATTTGCCGATACATTTCGCTCTTCGTCCTTCGTATAGTTTCTTAAAACAAATAGTTACGTGTGTAACGCGTACAAAAATCGCCCAGAAAATCTATTTTCCACATTCTACGCATTCTATCCTCTGTTCTAGGTGACTTGTCACATACAATTTCACGCATTTTACTTTTGTGAGAAACGCATCGAGGCCCGCGACGAGTGCTGTTTAACTTCAACTTTGCAATATTATATAATATATAAAATTCTAGGTGTACACTTATTTCCTTTGCCATTTGCATTTAAGCAACTGTTACTTCAATTCTTCTTGTGTCTTATTTATATTTATCAAAAATTGCTGAAATAACAAACCCTAAAATTTGTATTTGCCTTAAATACATTTTTCTCTATCTATAAAAGTTCAATAAAAACTTTTTTAATCTAGAAAATTGCTAAAATAAAAACTCTTTTGCCGTTTTATCATCCCACTTCGGGGAATTATAAAAGCAAGAATTTTTTTAACTTCGGTATATACACACACGGTACACACACACACTCACGCACATGTTCTGGCTTACAATTGTGTAGCATATGAGATTTAAAGCCGTTTAAAGTTTTTAAGCTGCAACTTAAATATTCTGCTAAGTGGAAAATACAAAATAAAGTCTCCTTTTTAGGGTTCCGTACTCATCAGAGTGAAAAGGAACCCTATTACGGAGACAAGTACGTCCGTCCGTCCGTCCGTCCGTCACAGCGTCCATTCTCCGAAACGGTAAGAGCTAGAGAGCTGAAATTTTCACAGGATGTTGTTGTACCTTGCCGCTACAACAACAAATACTAAAAACAACAACAAGTCGAAAACTACCAGGTGGGCCTATACAACGAAAAGTTGCAATTAGCTATAACTCTCGAACCGTAAGAGATGGACAGCTGAAATTTGCATAATGTATGTATTTATAGATGCTTTACAATAACAAATGCTAAAGACAACAACAAGTTGAAAACTACCAGGTGTCCCAATACAACGTAAAGTAACAATTAACCGTAGCTGCTAAACTATAAATTACAGAGAGCTGAAATTCGCAGAATATATGTGTTTACATATGTCCTACAACAACAAATGCTAAAAACAACAACATGTCAAAAACTACCAGGTGTCCCTATACAACGTAGAGTAAAAATTAGCCGTAACTCCCAAACTGTAAGAGACAGAGAGATGAAATGTGAACAATATATGTACTCGCATGTGGTCTACAATAACAAATGCTAAAAACAACAACAAGTCGAAAATTACCAGGTGTCCCTATACAACGTAAATTAACAATTAGCCGTTACTCTCGACCCGTGAGGGACAGAGGGATGAAATTTGCACAATATGTGTATTCACATATGCTCCACAACAACACTGGCTAAAAACAACAACAACTGTAAAACTACCAGGTGTCCCTTCACAACGTATAGTAATATCTATAACTCTCGAACCGTAAGAGATAGAGAGTCGAAATTCGCACAGTGTATGTATTCCCAGATGCCTTACAACATTACAACAACAACAAGTGGAAAATTACTAGGTGTCCCCATACAACATAAACTAGCTTTAAAACCAGAGAGATGAAATTTATAAAATATACATATGTATTCACATACATCATACGAGCGGAACCCTAAGAGTGCGAGCCAGCCTCGTACTTGACTTAATTTATTTATATTATTATTATTTTTTTTTGTTTCTGAAAAACAATACATAACATAGATAAACTATTTGAGAATACATACAAAGTAAAGTAGACGCAGCAAAAAATGTCAATAAATTTTATGCACACTCAACATACATTTACTTTTACCACTTGCACAAAAATGTTTAAGCAACAAGTTGACAAAGAAAGACGAATTTTTAAATTAGTGCTAAGAAAGAGAAAATTATTTAAATTATTATTAAGAAAGTGAAAAAAAATTGTAAAAAAGACATTAAAACTAGGCATCAGCTTTGAGTAACAAAAAAGAAAAAAGAAAAAGCTAGAAGAATTTAATCGTACGTGCTGTTTTCACAATCTGATGTATTGAATGCTTTCATATCATACACCTGCAAACATTTTCTATCAATTGTTAATGACCTATCTGGCATTAGTCCGCACTATTTGCTGCAAGAAAATATTTTGTTTTCCTATACCTTTCCCAATATTGCATTGCAAATGAAATATGTTCTTATAAAATTTATGACACTGCCGTATGGTTTTTGAGTAAAATAAAAAATTAAAAATTAACATATTAATAGTGTTTTCACACCTTAATCTAACAACACTAAACAAGTTACACCGGTATTCATAAAAAATAAAACATTGTTGAAACACATTTTAGAAAAAAATATTCATATAAAATTTGTTCTAAAATGTATTTGATTATTTTTTATGAATACCGGTGTTAGTGTTTTAACTTGTTCATGAAACTTCTTTGAACTGCCTTAAAATTGTAATCTAAATTGTAGTCATGCATAAAGTTTTAATTTTAAATCAAGCTTGCGACCACGCGTAATTCGCGCGTCATTTTCGCAACAACCGCACATCTTTAGTTAACACCCCAACATTATTCATGTTGCAATACTTTTAAATGCTTGTATGAGTTAGAATTTAGTGCATGAGAATTTAATTTAATAAATCTTCTATTTTTAGTTGTCACAACAGAATTGTATTTCTGCCATTTCTCTTTTTTTTTCAAAAGAAAAGAATAATGATACTTTTATCTGCATCAACCAACCGTCCAACCATCCATCCAACAAACCACCAACAATAATAACAATTGCAAAAAATGCTACAACTGAAGCATCAAATGTCAACATAATTTTTTATACGCTAATATACACCCAGAGAAAAATTGAAGATTTCCGATGTTTGTTCATTAATTTAAATTATGAAACCATAGTACTCACTATAAGAATTCTATGGGAGAATTAAAATGTAAATTAAATGTGAGGCTTACCTAGACTGAGCGAGCCTGAATAGTGTGACAACAGGCAGCACCGAATACGAACTGCTGGTGGTAATGAATGCATTGCATGTGAGGAAGAACATTATCTATTATTACGTTTATACGTACTGCTTATTCGCGAATAAAATTATTGTGAATAGAAAAATTTGGCGTATAAACAGTAAACAAAATTTTTATTTGTGAATAGCTAAGTCACGAAATCAACTAATGATTAAAAAGCAATTCGCAAATAAAACACACAAAGTTGCCACTTTTTTTATCGGCTTTAAAGTTTTCTTCGATGTGACACAGGTACAATCATATGACAGAAACGAAATAACTTACTAAAAATTGCACAAAAGCAAGTCTGCGCCTTCTTCTTTCACTAGCGATTACAAAAGTTGCATGTCTTTTGTTGAACCTTTCTTGCAATATTTCCTGGCTTTTCTGCATTAATTTAATCATCAAAGAAAAGCAGACATTTTAATCATAATATTTTGTTTCTCCATTATTATTTCAGTAATCACGTCTGTGGACTTTTGACAAAACACCCTTTCAAAAACTGCAATTTTACAGCACAACGAAAATACTGTTAAAATATCTAACAACTTGGATTTTGAAATATTTGGTGAAAATGTGAAAGTGTAATATTAAATTCTTAATTAAGTTCCTTATCCTTTTTCGTGCATTCATACCAAAAATCTGCATCCTGATGTTTTTTTCTTTCTAACTTCACCCAATTTTTTTCATCTTCGTTGATAGAGTTTCTTATTTTGGATTTAAAGAGTTCGCATGTATTACACCGACCAAGTTGAGGTCTCTTGAACTTAATATCTAGGGTATTGAATTTATCTCTATATTTTGATTCCGATACGCAATCAGTGTACTTTTCAATATATAACTGGTATAAAGTTGCCAAATTAAGACACCACATGGCAATGGTGCCAAATAATAAAAATGACAAACACTTTTAGCGCACTACTGACATTGTTTATCTAGAAATGTGGGAGAATTTGTACCATGCATGAACTCCAAAACAGCTGCTTTTGATCAAAATATTTATTTTCAAGTCCACAAAAAACACTTCTTCGCAAACAATATTTTACTTTTTATCGGTTTTTGTTTTCACATAAGAACTTCTTTTCCAGCCGTAATTTTTTGCAACTCAACGAACTTGATTTCTTTAAACAAGAAAAAAATATATAAGTAGCATCATTGTTTTTTGATTATATTTTTTGTAGCTTGTGTTTCCAAAAATTTTAAGGTAGCTGGGTAAAGGCGACATATGCAGCCGGCGACATTTGTAGTCATGTGTTCATGTAGCCTGTTGTGGCGAGTGTTTCATTTTACAAAGCGAAGCCCGCATTTATATGGGAAACAATAACAAATTTAAAACTATTTCCACAACTGTTATTTTTTTACCTAGAATCTTATATTTGTGCATAATGTCAGCAACAAATTTCTAAAGTATTTTCAACTTTGGTATGGTTTTTCATATAAATTCTGTCATTGTGTTTTGAATTATAAAATTAAGTGCTTAATTTGTTGCTTACGCTATCGGCCGAGCGATCAACTTTTTTTTTACAAAGCTAAGAAAAGTAAAGTTGAATAAATAAAGTTGGCTGGGAAACTCACCACCAGAGGAGTTATCAGCACCCAAATTGCTTCGAACGCAGGTCATAAGTAGTTAAAGACTATTGTCAAGCAGCAGCTTTTGGTCATCCTACTGCAGAAGCTCTCCATTCCTTGCTGTCTGTCTGTATATAATTTTTGTGTTTGTTGCTGTTGTATCATTGAGGACGTCTCAGCGAATCGCACTAAAAAGATCGATAACATAATCAGACATTGTAGATTATGAAGATCGGCTAGAAATTTAAATTAATGTTTCAGTCCTTATTGTTGACCGACTTTAAAACAAATCTCTTTAAAATTATTCAACGTTGTTTAATATCACCAATTATGGCTCCAATTACTGTTGGAGGTATAATTATATATATAGAATATATAATATCGCAAATTGAATGGTAATAATATTTGTCGAGTGCAAAAACGTTTCTCTGGGTGTAGGAGATATGAAAGTATATAAATATGTGTTAAAGTATACGCTTATTTCACAGGAAAGTTGTCGCCAGTGATGGTATTTATTAAAAAAGACAAAGCAAGATGAGCGATTAAAAAGGGCAAGAAACGCAAAACTAAACCATGACGGATAAAAGGTAAAAGAAGCATCGATTTCTTTTTTCTGATTTCAGCCATTTCAAAAACTAGTAATCGATTGTCTGGACCTGGAGAAAAGATGTAAAAAAAATTAAGTTATATAAAAATGGCAGTTCTAAATGGCAGATATATAACGGGTCCACCATATAACGTTTTTTTTTCATTTAGTACTTATTTCGTGATTGGTAACAATTAACTCATGTCTGATTTGACAGACAATTAGTTTTATCCTTCCGCTGAACGAATATCGTTGTGTTAACGCTTCGGTAAGTGGGCCTGCGATTGCCGATTTTGGCAAAAAAAAATCATCTTTGCAGATGAAGCTCATTTTGATATTGGCGGGTATGTAAACAAGCAAAATTGTCGCATTTGGGGCACAGAAAACCCGCACGCATACATTGAAAAGCCGGTGCATCCAAAACGAGTCACTGTTTGGTGCGGATTTTGGTCCAGAGCCATAATTGGGCCATTTTTCTTCGAAAATGAGCAAGGAGTGGCCGTTGTCAATGGCGATCGTTATCGGGCCATGCTGAACAAAAATTGAAGAGGAGGATATTGGCAACATTTGGATTCAAAAGGACGGCGTTACGTGCCATGCAGCTAAAGCTACACTCGATGTTTGGAGCCGTTTAAAAAGAAGCTATTTGGTGGACCCTATATATATATATATATATATATATATATATATATATATATATATATATATATATATATATATATATATATATATATATATATATATATATATATATATATATATATATGTGTGTATGTATATATACATATGTATATGGATTTTAGGGGCCACCAACCCTGTTATTGATATATTCAGTCATAATATTGCCATGGCCATATATAATAATGCCATTTTCAACGATAATATTTTCACTTTCAAACATGTATTTGTCATTTCCGACTGTACTGATATCAGATCTCTCCATATTAGTTAAAGAAAAATCAAGGGTAACGATATCGCAGTCAAATTCTATCATAGTATTGCCAGCTGGAACAACGTTGTTGTTGAATTAATCTATAATGTTGTCATGTCCAACCTTGTTGTGCTCTGGAATCAAGCATTATATTTCCAAAAGACACATTATTTATGATGTTGCAAATACAGTCACAGTATTTTCATATCCAAATATGCCAAAAGAAATCCCAAAATTTTTTTATTTTAATATTATAGCCAGGTTTGTCCATGATATGGTTGGAAACCGCAAAAGTATGGATGATTGACAATATTTTCATTATAAGGGGGTTAGGACTGATAACAGCGTGTTTGGATGCAACAATAGTATGGTGAGAAATGAAAATAGTATCGTTGGAAGTGAAAAAGCATGATTGAAAATTAAAAATAGTGTGGTGGGACATGAATATAATAGAATAATAATCCCTGAAAGTTAAATTGGTTACCAAATGAAATTTTCTTTTCTAAGTTGTACAAATCTTAAATTCATATAATAGGCTTTTTACACTTATAGCCTTTTTACACGGACTGACATCCATGTGAAACGCATAGAAGATGTTGAAAATGTGAAACAGTCATTTACATTGACAACATCTTTCATCTTTCATTTATTTGTCAAAAAAAAAGACGCAAAATTTTTGTGAAAAAAAAAAATATTTGAATGTCCAAGTCCATTTAAAATGGACCATTTTGGACATTTTTATTTCCATAGGTCAAGCAACATATTGATTGACCATACGATGGGCTTTCTTTTGCACTGCAATTGAAATGAATTTATTTATGTATATGTATGGATGTAATTAATTAAAAATTATAAGAAAATACATGTTCCGCTCATTTTTTTTATGTTAAATTTGTTTTCTGAAATGTCATTTCGCTAGTGATGGTACAAAAGCAATCGATTTTCTGCAATTATTTTGGTGATGGCATTAAAAAAAATCGAAAGATGTAAGATGGAACAAAATGAGAAAGGATCATCTTCTACTGATGTAGAAAGATGTAGAATTTTCGCCCTGTATAATTCTTATGGGGAAGATGTAACATCTTTGCAAATTGATGAAAGATGTAAGATGTGCGTAAAAAGGCTTTCATCATTTTGGCAAAATGTTAACATCTTCCTATACAAATTCTATATGAAAAAAACTCAACATCTTTACAAGATGTTCATTTCTCATTTCACCGTATTCAACATCTTTCGATTATTTTAATGTCATCACTAAAAAGAAGTTAAAAAAATGATAAAAATTCATATCATCACTAGAAAATATACAAGTGTCAAAAATTTTTACAATGAGCGCGAACAAACAATGCAATTAAATTTTAATTAAATTAAACATAATATAAAATTAGTAATACAATACTTTTATTTTTAGTAAAAACAGACTAAAATAATGTTTTTTAGTTTGTGTGTGTAATGTTTTTTAGTTTGCTCAAACACATGAAATAATATTTGACAGATGAAAGATGTTGAAAATGTAATGTAAACAGCTTTTAAGATGCAACGAGTGAAACACATTTCTTACAAATCTAGGCATTGATAACGAAAATCCAACTTTAATTGAGCGATTCGCTTTTGAACTTGCTGTAGTGTCTACACAGGATATTTTGGGCAGCAATTTTTTTATTTTCCTGACCTTTTCCGTGCAATTTGACATTTCTGTTAGTTTTACTTTACGATCAAGAACAATAATATGCAAGACTCTATTTCGATATACTGCATACCACCTTTCAAGATTAATTTGGATTACATAGATACTTTTTCTTTACTTATTTACCATTTATATTTTAAGCAGCACAGAAAATGCAAATAGTTCCCTTGGTCAAATACTCTTAGAGCTGAAGCATTGTCTAACTAAAGTTTCTCCGTGTGATCTAGCGCTAAGAAATTAAAAAGACTAACCGTCTAATTCATAAAAATTATAACAGGTTTATAAAGCTCTTATTTGACAGATTTTCCATACAAATATGTCTAATAACAGTCTTATGAGCCTGTTTTAATTTTTATGAACTACCCCCTAGACCTAGACTAAGGTCTTAATATGTTTCATTAATATAAAAAAAGCGTTTTGAGACTTAATAGCAAAAGTGATCCAAATTGATATTCAGCAAAATTTCGAGCTTATTAGAAAACAAAAAGCACCAAAAAAGCACCAAAAAAGCACCAAAAAACCACCTGAAAAACACCAAAATACCATCACCAGTCACTCTGACTGGCTGCCCGCATTTACATTCTTTACGCTGACAGAAATCTATTGTGCATGGTTTTTATTTCAATACAAATGACACTGATGATGTTCATAAATAAAGAGTAGACAGTAAAAAAAAGCTCATATTTTTAACTTGAGTGTTGTTTAGTTGGTGGTTCAAAGTTTTACTATGCTGCATGCGGGTCTCTACATGGTCACACGTATGTTAATGTATACCTGTATTCTATATGACGGGGGTCTTGATTCGATAAGATTAACACCGCATTATTCTTTGTTGGATCTTTGTGTAATCGAATATGTGTTTCAAGGCAACATAAGTATATGACATTCATACACTTAAAGAATGAAACAGATGCTGCCAAAATTAGAGTAACTAACTTTATTTGCACCCAAAAAAATCACTGGCAGCTTAAAGTTTGGTGTAGCTAAACTTTTATTTTATTTCAATAAAATGCAGTGTGAAGTTTGCATTAGTGAATCCGTTTAGCATTTATTATTTATGCTTTACGAAATAATTTGCCACCACGTTTACTTGTAGTGTATTTACAATTGAAGATGAAACGCACAATTTTGCTCGCCAATGGTTCACTGTTTAACAAAAATGCTAGTTTAAACATATTTTAAAATTATTAAACATTTCATTTAATTTTTATATAACGAAATGGAGAAAGATTTTTTATGATAAAATTGGAGTGATCAATATCTTTAAAGAAGACAAGAAAAGTAAAGTTGAAGACCTACTGGTTGTTGGGGTACAAACCATGTCGGTTTGACGACCCAAAATTTAACTATTTATTCCATAATGAATTTTTTCTGTTTTCGCATTTAAATGCAGCAGCACATTTTTCGCGCAGTTTACAAAACCATAAAATTTTTTATTTCACCCTTCAAGTGCAAACTTCCTCGATGCGAGAAATACAGAAACGGGGTACAGATTTATGCTTCTGCGTAGGTTTTAAAATTTTTGCTGCATAATTATCTATACCATTGTTAGGTATATCCTTTTGGATGTGTCCCAGGTTCTTTTAAATTCCTAACTAGTATTCCATGCAATGTCCCGTAGGAATGCAAAACTTAAAGAAATAAGGAAGAGTGAAGTTTGTGTTTTTATTCACCTGAAGGGACCCGTAGCTAATCGCAGTGAATGAAGAGTCACTTACGGTGCTCTAAACAACTGCTGCCCTGAAGAACTCCATCTAAAGCTCCAAACACATAGACGACAGCAGACTGCAAATGCTGCCAACTTCAAGTGCAGCCAACTTCAAATGCTGCTCTGAAGTCGGCTTCATAATTATTTTGAAAACAGCAACAACACAATAATCAATATCAAGTTCTTATTCAAGGTTTAAAAATATGAAAAATGAGCGAAGAAAATTTAGTGAATTTTATCACAACAATTGCAAAAATAGCCCAGACTACAGCTGAAGTGTATGAAGCCCATGAGACGAGTAGTACAAGAAACCGAAGATGGTGGGTTCGCCCAGAACAGCTGTGTATTTTAGCAATGCAAATTTCAGGGATGCCGCATTTGTTATTTCATAATGAGTAAAATTGAAGTTATTGATGAAAAATGTAATAATATCACGAAAAAACTATGAAAACACATACATTTATTTGTTTATTGCAATTTTTTGCAATGTTCTTTTGTGTTTAATATTAAAAAAA
The DNA here is from genome assembly GCA_963662145.1 of Sturmia bella. Classification (NCBI taxonomy): domain Eukaryota; kingdom Metazoa; phylum Arthropoda; class Insecta; order Diptera; family Tachinidae; genus Sturmia; species Sturmia bella. The sequence goes on along the minus strand of OY759171.1, from coordinate 28,330,492 downwards.
AAAGTTTTTGTTCTAATTTGTCCAATTTATATATATATATATATATATATATATATATATATATATATATATATATATATATATATATACATATATATATATATATATATATATATATATATATATATATATATATATATATATATATATATATATATATATATATATATATATATATATATATATATATATATATATATATATATATATATATTGGCAACACTATATTTGCTTATTTGCTGCCCGTCAAAATAGAAAATAGCCTAAGTTGGCAGCAGCAGCAAATGCTGTTGTGCAGTCGTGCTGCTCTGCTGCCGCCAAAATAATCGATTTCATTTAAACACATGCATTTTATTTTTGACGTATTGCGGCTTGCTGTCTGCTGTCGTCTATGTGTTTAGAGCATAATGCTAAAAACTTATGCCTATTTATACTAAACCTTACTTAGCTAAACATGCTGAATGTGTGTGTGTGTGTATTTGTGTATACACAGGTAACAACATTGTCGAATGTGAATTAAGAATGCAGTCAGCCTTTTTGCTGACTCTGTGAGAATTGTTCACTCGACAATATTGCTGACTGTGTAGAAAATTGTTAGTATTGCTGACTCCAAAATACAGTTTAAACTACATACGAGGCTAGCTCTATAATTGCTTATAAATACCTTTACGATGGTGACTCGCAAACACCATGTTTGACCAAACAGTAAATATTAAAGTTTAGAAACCCCAGACACGGAGCGAAGTTTGACAACTTATTTAGGCTGTGTGTACATCGATCAATATCATTTTTATATTTTCTGTCAACAAAATAACAGTAAGCAATTGAATTTGCTTAGACTGAGTTTTTGAGATTTCAATTAAACCAAGTTTAGTTAAGCTGAAAATAAAATCTGAGCCGCTCTTAACAATTTTTTGACCGAACAAATAATTTTTTCTTTATTATCACTAATACAATAGCAGCAAATATAAAAAATCAATTAAATGTTGCTGAGAGAATGTGAAATATATTCCAAGCAACAGAAAAGTGCAGTGATAAAGTGGAAAGTTGATCAACAAGATTAAATGTAGGCAGTCAGTTAAGAAGAGATCGGTATACATTTAGTCAATACCTCGAAGTATACATTTAGTCAACGCCTGGCTTCGAAGCGATTTGGATGCCGATGAGCTACTTGGTGATCCTGAAGGAGCCATATAAGTCTTCAACTTTGCTTTTCTTGTCTTCTTTAAAAATGTTGATCACTAAAAGTTTTGTCGCAGAAAAATCTTTCTCAACTTTAAAGTAGCAAAAATTGAGCTAAAATCTGATTTAAAAAAATTATTAACAATTGTAAATCATATAGTTCGACTATTAAATTAAAATTATTGCGTAATGGTCTACTTTGTCAAAGACTTTGCTAAAATCCCTTCAGATTATATCCATTATTCATAGTTGTAGCACAATATCCAAAAGCTGTGCAATTCTAAATAAGCTTATTGAGTTTTATTCCTTTGCGCTTCAAATTGCTTTTACACTCGTATTTAATGCATTCATTCAGCGTGTGCATTTTTCTTTTTCTATACATGACATGATGAGCTTCATAAAGCAATTCCATTTTCTTTTGCTATAACACACGCTTCGCACAAAACTTACAGTCGAGCAAACTTACTTGAAATTTATCTGCCATTTCTAGCTGGCCTTTGATGCCATCATGGCAGACTTTTTATCAGCGCGCGCGTTGGTGTTCGTGTTAAAATTTTTATTGTAATTGTGAAAAATGTGTGATAATTTGCTTTTCTATTTTCCAATGACTTTTTTCTGTGCTGCTCATTTGGCCACATAGTTTCTTATTTGAAAACATTTTTCTTTGGCATCATGAAGAACTTAATATAATTAATGCAACGTACAAAAGAAGAAAAACTCTAAGCAGCTAGAGCGCAATTTAGTTGAGAATATATTTAAAAAAAATATCGCTAACTCGCTTATTTAAGCTTTTAGTGCAGAGAATATAGCATACACTTAATGCTAGACAGATAATTTAATGCTAAGACTTGTAATAGAGATTCGATATCTATTGTACTAACATATGTAATGGAAATCTGGCAACAAACAGCTCTATCGCAAAGTTGGAAATTTTTGAGGTTATGCGTGCTCAGAACGTTTTCACATACGAACGCTATTTGTGTGGTCTACAGTAACTGAAAAGGTTCATCCCGCCCCAAAAATGGAATTAAATCGTTAACATTTTTGTGCTTTTACATATATACTATCAATGTAGATTAACTCAGCAATCGTGCATGAATGAACTTAATTTAGTTTTTGGCAATGAGGCTCCATCAGGGACGAGGTTTTATGGTTGTATGCTGAATTCATGGCGGTCGTAGCTCACTTCAAGATGAGTTGCAGTAAGGTCGTCCAAATTCAGTTGTTGCCCCAGCAACCATATATGATATGCGCGATCTGATATTACCAGATCCTCATGTCAACTATCGTGACCTGGAAACAACCTTATTCATAAGTGTACCATATACCTGCTTAAACTAATACCATTACGACTAAAAATAAAATACTACTGAAACATATTTTGAGTGCATTAATTTTATGTTTTGGTAAACGAAACTCTGATTTCAACATATTGAATGCATATTGCGAATAAAGTGTGGAAAGTTTTTGCTGGCTCTATAAAGTGAACTTTGGGGTAGATGTTAATATAAAAACAATTTTGTAACTTCTTAAATAAATTGATTTTTCATTGAAAATTGAAGTTGTTGCAGAATGTAATACATTGAAGGGCAATTCAGACTATTAAATAAGTGTTAATATTTCTATTTCGCTTTACGATACAAAAGTCTAAATGCATTTCTTGCTACTGCTAGAAAATCTAACGTAAATTATATTTTGTATTCACTACATCACGCTCAAATAAATTGGAAAATAGTACACGCCTTAGAAAAATCTTCATTGGCGGTGTATGAGCAGTTTTATGTAGTTGGGCGTAGTGCCGTCCACTGGAAATATTCAACTACTAAAGTAATCGTTACGTCTATCAAAAATCCGAGAAATAAGAGTTTATAAAGTACAAAATTATAGATTATTTTATAAATATTAATTTGAAGAGAGTTTCAAAGAAATAAAGATACATGATGAAACTAGGAAAAGAAAATTGTTATTGGAGAAATACCAAAAGCATACATATCCGGATTTCCTATAACGGAAGAAAAACGAAAAGATCTTTTATATCTGTGTGATCAAAATGTAATTCAAAAATTTATACAGACAACTTAATGGTTTTAATGGAAGATAATGACGACTAAATAATACAATTTAGTTTCTACTTATTTAATGTTATACTAAATTAATACTGTTTCTGTTATCTTTATTCTTATAATTATTTTTAAGTAACCTTGAATTTATGTTATTTTTATTATTATTATTAATGCTAGGTTGGTCCAGGATGGCCCTTTGCACTGCGACCAATAATGATCTATTGTGCAACCCTTTTCCCTCACGAGTTTAATACATCAAGAAACAGTACTAGCTCCTTCTGTGGAAGCCCTTGCAAGTCCTGTGAACCCAATGTATAGGCCTGCAACAGCCTGTATCTTCTGTGGCCAAGTGCCACACATTCAATAATCAAGTGTTCCATTGACTCCTCTTCTTCTCCGCAAAATCTGCAAGTTGCCGTGCTGGATAGTCCCATTCTGTGTAGATGTTTCCTGCAGGTATAGTGTCCTGTTAGCGCCCCACACAGTGTCCTTAGATTCTTCCTATTTAATTTTAGAGCGAGATCCGCTCTCTTGGCATCAAAGCTAAGAAATTTCTTCGAGTGTTCCAGACCCCTAGTGTCATTTCACAGTTTCTCTGTGATGGATGTTGTCCATTTTCTGATCTCCCCCCTTAAGGAGGAGCTTGTTAAAGCCAAAGGATGGAGTGGGTCCAATAAAAGCCCCATTGGCTTCCCTTTTTGCGTAGGTATCAGCCAACTCGTTACCCTTGTGCCCCTCATGACCTGGCACTCATATCAGAGTAATCTGACTGTGAGTGGCCAGTTCATTTAGCCTGTCGTGACATTCCAGTATTGTCCTGGATGTGAACGAAAAGCCACTCAGGGCCTTGAGTGCCGACTGGCTGTCGGAGAGAATCTTGATTTTGACTCCTGTGGAGCTCCTTTCGGATAGTATCTCTGCAGCTCCCAGTATAGCATATAATTCCGCCTGGAAAATTGTGGTGTCCCTGCTAAGGGTTACTGCCCTGCGTGCCCTAGGCCCCACTATTCCCGCTCCCACTCCATGGATCGACTTGGATCCATCAGTGCACCATTTTTGTGAGTCATCTCATAGCCATATTGGGTTTGAGCACCACTCCTCCCTCGTAGGAAAGAAGACCCCATACTTTCTACCGAAGCAGAGTATGGGATCCATGTGATCACTGGACCGAGACATATGCAAAACGTCTCTGAATCCCCTCAGGATAGCTAGATGACCAATAAGGTTATCTTCCTTCAGTTCCTCTCTTCCATAGATGTTGATAGCCCGCATGGCTGCTTCTTCCTGTACACATACATGAAGTTGAATTTGTGTTATAACTACTTTTTGTTTGAACTGAAGTGTTATACATATTTAATTTTCTTTTTTGTTTTACAAATAAAATTAATTTAAAAAGAAAATAAGAGTTTTTTTGTTTTGTATAACATTTTAACTAAAAACTCGTCTATGTAGGAAAATATAATTTTCTAAAATTTTTGTCCAAACTAAAATATTATATGTATACTTAGGTGATTAACTTAAAAGCAATAGATATATCAAAAACATGCTAAGTACACTTAGACGACCAACAGCCAATGTTTTCACCCTAACAAAACATTTTATATCATTTTTAGCTATGATTCAATTAAAATTTGTAAATTCAGAAAATACTATAAAAATTCTACTCAAATTCTACTAAAAACAGTGAAAGAACAAATGGCACATCTTATATAGTTTATGAGATATCGCGTGAAAACTTTGAGAGCTCGTAACTCAAAACTCACTTTTTCGACTTGGAATGTTATAGAATGGAGGCATCGATATTTGACTATAGAAAAGAAAAAGGGTAGATTTCTAACATGAAACTACATGTATGCATCTAAAGTGCCACTTTCAACAACAAGTTGCTAATCAACCTTCATGCTGCTGGTTTGATCCCGTTGGTTTCGTTTTGCTTTTTTTTTAAAAACAGTAAATGTGGTAGAATATTGTGTTATATTTTTTTGTCTATATCTCAGTAATTTTAAACCCGATTTCGATAATTTCCAATCTCCCAGGGGGCATTTACAAAACGACTAGAGTAAGATATCGATCAACAAATTATCTGGTGGCTTCACAAACGGTGCTCGAAAATAGGCGATTTATGATAAATCTATATAGACTTCTTTGGTAAAGGGTATAATAAATAGGGTTTTGAAAAGTGAAAAACTATTATCAAGGACTAAGCAAAAAAAAATTATTAACATCGCTTGAAAGTGCCAATTAAAATTATTTATTTAGTTCAAAAATCTTCCTTTCCTTGTTTTCAGCAATAAAACTCATTATTTGCGAAAATCTTTGCTTTTTTGGAAAACCTTGGATTAAATCTATGTATATTGTATCTATTGAATTAAAAAGCTTTATTTACTTAAAGTTAAATTTATTTTCAATTTTGTTCAATTTCGAAAATTATCCAAATAAATAGTTTCAGTCTCTCTTGTTTCATCTCTGTTAACAAATAAAAAGGCAACATAACGCAAAAGGCTTAAATAGACAGGAGAGAAAAAAAAATTGAAACGTTTGTTTATTTTACAAAATATTTATATAACAAATGATTGAATCTTTTGTGCAAATGCAAGAAAAACAACAATGATGAATTTTCATAAAAGTAAACAAACAATTTGATTTAAAATACGAACTGAACTGAAAATAAACAACTTGAAATAGCAAAACTATTACAAAAACAAAAAAAATAGAAAAAAAAACATTTTTGATACCATAGAAAAAAAAAGAATTGATTTGCATGCAAACAGAACTGATTGCAGAATTTTTTAAAATTAATCTGCTTGTATTTTGTTTTCGCATTGTAGTTATTTTAACATTAAATTACTCTCTACTCTGATTTATTTCATTCCAAATCCTTTAAAACTGTTTAAAAATTCTTTGTTTTGCAATTTAAAATGTTGCTCTTTTTGTTGATTTTCAATCCTCTTTACAAAATCTGCTGCTGTCATTAACAAATATTTGCATTGGCATACTGTCACTAATGACAGTTTAATGGCCTGAAATTGTAACGAGAAAAACATTTTTAGTGCCTCTGCCATGACCAATGTTACCATCCAGTTAAGGACGCCCGCCTGTAACAGCTGTTGAACAAAGTGTTTCTACAATATATAGACTCCTTAAATTATTGCAGAGACTAATGCATTCTTTTTGAAACTTTAATAAATGTTAGCCGTAGCATATTTTCAAAGAATCAGTTAGTGTTTTGTTAGGGAATGTAGTTAGTGAAGTCAAGTCTTCATAGGACACTAAGACTTTTAGTAAACGAGTCGTATTACGCCGTGGAGCAAATTCAAGTTAGCAAAAGTTAGGTCGATCCTGAGAGTGAGAGGTGCAAACGGAGGCTAAATTAGAAGACCCGTATTGCGGCGTTTGTTTATGGTAGTTCAAATCTTTCGAACTTTACAGTCAAATGCCGATTATCAGCATATTGTTTATCTGGTTTTCTGGCAATAACTCGTTGACTAATTGTTATTTTTTTTAATCTGTAAAAGCCAAATTATAATATGGGCAGAGATAAAATAATTTTAGCATGGTGGACACCCAACTGTTGCTGAGCCGCCACGCTCTTTTCCAGCAACTTAATGAGCTAACTAAGGTTCACTCATATTTATTTTGCCTTACCTATTTTATCAAGATTAACCAAAAAATAGCGGTTTTATTCACTCCTATCATGAATAATTTTTCCCCTAAAATTTTTTCCCATTTCCAAAAAGTGCGATCATGAATAAATTTTCCCATAAAATGTGTTCCCATTCGAAATTTCCCCTTATCGCGAATGGATTTTTCAAAGACATTTCCCCATTTTTTGTGTTAATTTGTTCATTTAATTTTCTTTGGGGAACTAGAAAAAAAATGCAAGTAGTTGCTATATTTTAACCCTCCGATGAGTGACAGCTCTGAACTTCACGGCCGTGTGAAAAAGTCCCTATGGACCTTTTTTTGTAAATCATGTTTTTTTCATATAAAAAATTTTTTGTTGTTTTTTTTTTTTGTTCTTATTGTTTATAACTAAATTCTACATACAAAAATAATTTTTTCATTACTTTAGGAGTTATTGAGGTTTTAGTGAGAATAGTACGCGGACGTGTGAATAGGTCCGTATGGACCTTGTACTGAATTTCACTAATAAATGCATGTTTTTGGGCAGCATTATAATTTTTTTATTGTTTCAACACATAATTTACTCAGAACAAGTAACACAAAGACCTAAACTCAAAGACATTGGGGATGATGATAAAAACAAAAAATTCTAAGAACAAAAATATTTAGAACAAAAAATACTAAGAACAAAATACTAAGAACAAAAAATTCTAAGAACTGGTTTATTGCTAGTAATATAAAATTAGAACTTGAATTATGTGTTGAAACAATAAAAAAATTATAATGATGCCTGAAAACATGCATTTATTAGTGAAATTCAGTACACTATTCACACGTCCGCGTACTATTCTCACTAAAACATCAATAATTCCTAAAGTAATGATCCGATTGGCTTGAAAAGATGCGCAACAAAACACTCTTGGAACACAGAGTAACTTTGGGGGGGTTTTAGTGGCCGAAGTAGGAGGAATTTCAGTTTAAAAAGGCAAAAAGGTTCCTAGGGACCTTCCCACTCATCGGAGGGTTAATGGATATATAAATTAGCTGAAAACTAGTTTTAGGTCTAAATCAATAAATAATGTGCAACATGACATCTCATGTTCTCAATAGGGTGCAAAAATAACCGACCATTGCATGTGGTTTTGTGAAGGTTGCTAAAGATGTGGTGGTCGAATTTTGGTATTCGCTTACAGAAGAACTAAAAAGCCCTTCTATTAAAAAAGTTCATGAATGGAATTTTATCCATTCTGGGCAGAGGCTTTTCTAAAGCATCCAACACTTTAGAGAGTACTTCGAAAAAAGTGGATTGCGCCATTCCTACTTAGTAATCTCTTCCAACACTTTTTTGGTATCAACCCGCTATAAAAAAAAAACGTAAGTTTTACGATGGGCGGAATAACAAATGATTTTTCGTTGGTTTCCGGCATAGAATCTGTCAAAATATTCAACAGGCATGAAAACGCCGATTCATTCACCCTTTTTACCTTTTAAACTACAAATTTCTGTTTATTATTTAGAAAAAATAAATTTAATTACTTTTTACATCACTTACCCACAAATTTTCAATAAATTTCCTTTGTATTTATATTTTCTTCTTCCCTATTGTACATTCACTGCATATTGATAGCAAAACAAACGTTCCCATAACATTCATGATAGCAAATTTCCCTACTTGGGAAATGAAAATTTTATGGGAATAAAGGTTTCACATTTTACTTACGATAGGGGTGATTGTCTCTATAATAATATTTCTGATTTCGCGAGACTATTGAACATTTGCTTTATGTCCAACATACTTTTTTGTGCATTTGGTTGTTGGCTTCTTTACTTTTAATATCTTTGTACACAGTATAGTAATATAAGATTTAAAACACAACATTTGCTTTAATTTTTATTTAATCGAAGTTTTTTGTAAAATATTTGTATCTATTTATGTTCGTTTCAATAAAATGCTGCTATTTTAGTTAATATTAAAAAACTAATATGAACCTAATTATTTATTTGCTTTAAGAGCCAATTGAAATGTATTACTTTAGATCCAAAAATGAACCTTTTTGAAAAATATTTGCTGTCTTTTTTCGCTGTCTATATGCCGACTACATTTCATTGGTGCTAAGCAACTCATCAGTAGACTTGAAAAATTCTTAAACGTTTGTTCGAAACTTAACTACTTATTCCATAATTCCCATTAAAAAAAATGAGAACTAGAAATGGTCAAACAAACTTTTTTAACACAGCAAACATTTTGGACCTAAATTAATACATTTCAATTGGCAAATAAATAATTAATTTTATATTTGAATATTCAAAAAGCTTTTACTTTTTGATACTTTCAAAAATACAAATCGTAGTAACCAATGGTGACTCATTGTATAGAAGGTTACAAAGAAAAGAAAGAGTTGTAAAAACGAAAAGAAATGTTTGCTGTGTTAAAGGTTTGTTTGAACATTTCTGATTCTCATTTTGTTCATGGGAATTATTGCATAAGTAGTTAAGTTTTAAGCAAACTTTTAAGAATTTTTCAATTCTACTGATGACTTGATTAGCACCAACAAAATGTCGTCGGCATATATATAGCTGAAAAAGACAGCAAATATTTTTTTAAAAAGGTTAATTTTTGGGCCTAAATTAATATATAAGAAAACTAAGGTAAAATAAACTTAGCAAGGCAGATAACAATGTTCAATTTGACAATAATATGGTTGCTATAAAAGTTTGGTTGGAAATGGGGATGGTATGGTTAAAAATGAAAACAGTATGGTTGAATAGTAGACTACTACAGTTAATGGTTGCATTAATCTATTTGTTGCAAATACAATTATTAATATGAATGTTTTATTTAACAGTTCAAGTCTTTAGATTTTAATTATACATTTTTACAATATTGCTAGGTTTTTCCCCTTTAATGCAATGGGTTTTGTGAGTCCATCAATTGCAATTTATCAATCTCTTTTCTATAGCACTTTACAGCTTAAAGCTTTACTAGCTGTTCAATTCTGTTCATTACCACTTTACACTCTTAACACTGCTCCGGCTACAGCTGTAAGAACCAGGCTGGCTCAATAGGCTTGTTTTTGAAGGTCGCACAGTTTAAAACACAACTGATTTCAAGCTCGAATAAGTGCCACTGATTTGTAATTATTCCATGTGATTTGTATTGCTTCAATTGTAATTTTATAAATTTCAAGTTATGAAATTCAATGCTTTGTTTATGTGTTTGTGGACTGTTCTTGTTGAAAATTTTATTGAAACTGAATAAAAAATTGTTGCTTGCTTTGACAAGAAAATTAAAGAAACAAAAAATATTTTACACAAGTACAAAAGTATACAAATACAGCAAGTATGTATATATATTAAGACAATAGCAGTAGGAAATATTCTTCAACAGTCACTGTTCATACTCCAATTTAGCACCCGGAAATTTCCTAGTCGAGACTCAACTAAGCCTAAAGGCAGTACTATTGACTTTTTCACCGCAGTATTTATACCGGCCAGTAGAGATACTAAACCAGAAAGTTCTATGACGAGAACCTTTGATACTTCTGTTGTGCATAATTTTTCCTAAAGTTTTAGACAGGCCAAGAGACTGCGAGGCAAATCGGTCGACAAGTTAAAAGCAATTTCTTTACAAGCAACCGTATCAATTGCTTTCGAATGATCGCGAAGCACTAGAAATGTAGTTTTGTTATTGTCTAACTCACATCTTATGTTTGCTGTTACATCTAAATCCTAATCGTTTGTCAGAGAAAAGTTTATGTTTCGCTATCAAAGAGGATATCTGTAGATATAGCATTTTTTTACAGAACTTTTGATAAATAAGAAAGAATGGCAATGGCGTATATCTTCAACGTTATGCTTGCAAGTCTTTACTTTTTAGTGCTGCCAAATAACTCAATAATATATTGAGATTAAGGTCCTGTAGTAATAATCGTAGTTTTGCACAAAAGTCAATATGAGACATTGTCCAAATGACTGCTGGCAACAACTGCTGGCAACAACTGCTGGTTTTCGTATGAGTGATATTTAATTCAGTGCAAGCACTCGCCATTAGGTATACGCACCCATTTTCAATCACTTCTTTGTTTGTCAAATCGATTTTGTAAACCAAACAATATGCGTTATGATTTAGCCACAACATTTTAATAATCATAGTTTGTATAAAATTTCTATTCTTTCTATTACACTGAGTTTTTGTGTGTATATTCATATATTTTTAATTTCAATGAATAAACATAAATTAAACCAATATATTGGCCATTTGATTATACATAATATGGTTAGAATATACTGATATATGTTCTCGTTAATTTTGATAGATTATTTTTTCAAATAAATAAAAAATTTTAAATATAATTGACCATTTAAATTCAATAAATATAATTTTGAATTTTTTTTTTTGACCACAATGCGGTTTGAAAAAAAAATACAACACCAACAATGATATGAAAACACATACAATTAAACACTAAATCATATTTTTCTTCAGTTCAGGGCAATACATATTTAAAGGATTTCTATTTATATTAATTGAAGACAAAAATCAAAATAATATTTAATTATTTAGCCAGGGTCGAAGTAAAAATAATTACTTGTATTAAAAAAAAATTAAAGTCTTTATTATATGCGTTTTGTTTGAAAATTTCCATATAAAAATTTTTTAATTTGGATATGAAATAGATATTAATTTTTTTTAATATTTCTTGCTAAAGGTAAGTACTCTGATTAAAATTCCACGCGGAAAGTTGTCAAAATGCATGTGAAAAAAATTCGTATGAACTTTTCGTGAAAAAATGTTGCAGAAATAGTACTCTGCTCATTTTGAGAAAAACATATGAAATGTATCTGGCAACATTTTCTTTTTACTGCGAAATAATTGAAGTGGCAATTCTTCCACGTGAAATTTTTAGCAACAGCTGACTGCCGATATTTTCATTGCAAAAATTTAAGTAAAATTTTTTGGCCAAAAATATAAAATAAATGCAAAGTAATAAAGAAAACCAAAAAATTAAATTCAGTGCGACAGAAATGCGGGAACTGACATCAGCCGTGAAGAAAAAGAAAATTATTTGGGACTTCTTTGTTCATTTTGATGTATTTGTATAAAAAATTAACTTTTTATTCTATAATTAAATTTCTCTCATCACAATCCAAATTGCAAAACATATGGGTTTTGTTTACAAATGTAAAACAATGTAGCATACTTTTAATGAAAAACTCGTTAAATTGTGTAAAACCGCGCGATAGGTAACATTAGATACATGTCAAATTTTCCGTACGAAAAAATCAATGTTGCTCAACATTTTCCGCAGTTTCGAATACAGTACTTACCTTAACGCATGACAATTTTTAGTGTTTCATTTATGTATGCATTTTAGGCCAGCAGTGCAATTCAGTAAGCAATATTGTTTTTTTATTTTCAAATTATTTTGACATGCACCCATAGGTGTTAAATGAATTATATAAACTTTAGTGCAAAACCACAATATTTGTAGAAAAGTTTAGCACTTTAAAAATCATTATAAAATAGTGAATATCCACACAAGTCGATTTGCATTTACCAACATTTGGCGATATGGTCCAATTGACTTCTCCATAGTTTTTGATATTACGGAAAAAGTTTCACTTTCGCGGCATGCCATTTTTAATATATATTCTGTTTGTGTGAGAGATAGCGATGAATAATACATTCGGCGAATAATAAGTGGCATCTGATTTCACAGTTTATTTCTTTATGGTCTTCCCTGTGCACTTATGTGTTTAATGGGATAAATTTAATGTTCAAAGCTCCTAAATAAGAGCTTTTACGACCAGTTAGTCCCACGATGACTTGAGAGGAGTCAAATCTCCGACCAACCTCCAATAATTTTCTCCCACCAATTTTGGTTCAAACTCCCCATACTGGTAACACTGCTCTTTCTCGAGCGTTTCCATATAAAAATACAAAACCAAATTGTAAATTAGATGCCTCGCACACTATTTTTTAATATATCGCAGTGGAGCTCTTTCTGTTTTTGGTCATGCCAAAACCTATATAAAAAAAAATTAATAACCACATATCGATTTTTAAGTCAACAATCCCTAATGCACTTATTCTGGTAAGGGTACATATGCATATTTCAGATTTAAGTCTTCTCACTTTTGCAGAAGTATATTTAAAATTGGTTTTATTTGATCCATATTTACCTTTGAGCACATAAAATATGGAGTCATTTTAATACATTGATTTATTAGTAACAACAGCAACATCAAAAAACTGTCCTCACAAACTAGAATGCCCCAGAGCTTAAAGCTTTCTACAACAAAGTGGCATTAAAATGAAACTACACATACACAAACTTCAAACGTAATCAAAAAGTCCACTGCATTCTATACAGTCGAAAGAAAGTAATAATGCTAAACAGTGACATGCATTCATAACTGTATGGGTGATTCTATTTGTTTGTTAAACTGAACCAAATCTTCTATTTTTTTCTCCAAACTATTAACGAATACAATGATTCCACTTCGTCGTTCGCAAATTTCAACCAGCAGCGCATAATTTGACAAAATATTGTTGAGGTAATTGCTTAAAATTATTTTTTACATAAGAAACCCAAGATCAAAAGCTTGAATAATTAATTTAACAAATGAAAAATAATATGATAAAAACTTTACTTCCCATATAACTAGGGTTCGCGGTTCGGAAATTCCCGAAAAATTTTCATCGGGACTTCCCGGGAAAATGTTTGAAAAATCCCGCGAAAACGGGAAATGTTTAAATGTAATATTTTATGTCTCAACACTTTTATTTTTTTAAAATTAGTTATTTCATTTAATAAAAAAAAAACTTTTGTTAAATTAATTTCAAAAATAACGGAATTTAATTCTAAAAATTTGCTGTTTGTACATAAACATCAATTTTACAAAACACCGCTGAGTGGCCAAGAGTCTAACCTCTTAGTAGCTGATGCTATAATCAATACTCTTTTTGCACAGCTTATGTTAATAAAAATACCATTTCCTCAAAACACAGCTGAGTCAATTCGGGATAAAGTCGGCCAAAGACGCAATGAAAAAATGATAGCATTACGAAATTATTTAAAAATGCCTGATGTCAATACGTAATTATTAAAAAATTCTTTAAAATTATATGCGGAACCGCTATATAAACGGCTGTTTGATCAATCACTTTCTGGATTGTTCAGCAGCAATTCTGATACATCTGACAACAAAATTAATGAATGTTTTAAATTAAATTGAAAAATCCCATGGAAAATGCAAAATTAATGAATGTTTTAAATTAAATTGAAAAAATTAAGAATGAATTCTAAGAAACTAATTCAAAGAAAAAAATTTGCTTTATTTGAAGCGAGCAATATTCAAACTAAAAACTTACATAATTTTTTTAATGCTTTACTAACAATAAAACCAACATCGGTGAATAGCGAACGGGGTTTCTCCGTTGATGGGAATTTAGCCAGAAAAGTACGAAACCGAACATCAAGCGAGTTACTTAATGTTTTGGTCCTACTAAAAACTTATTTTTTACCGAAATGATGGTATGAATTCTGTTATGTTTTTTTTTTTTTTAAACATGATCTCATATTATTTCCTTACAGTTATATGTCTCTTTGCACAAATTGAATAAACATGTGCTATTTAATTAAATTAATTTTTATTTTAAATGTATATATGTATTTGCACTTTATTATATAATTTTAAATAAAACCAATTAAAAAAAAGTTTACTACTAAAAATTACTTACTACAAGTAGAAGAAAATTTTCCGGGATTCCAGGAAATTCCCGGGAAATTTATAAATTTTCCCGGGAATCCCGGAAAGAGAAATGTCCGGCAATTAACATGCCCTACATATAACTCATCGCTTTTTAAAATTTTTCAAAACGATAACACCGGTATTCATAAAAAACATTCTAAAGCACATTTTACAACAAATTTTTCATATAAAATTTATTCTAAAATGTATTTGAGCAACGTTTCATTTTTCATGAATACCGGTGAAATTCTTTTCACTTACGTTAATTATGTTTAATATTTTTATTTTATTTTACCAAAATTTTCTGTAAAATATTAACACATTTTATGTAGGTCTTAAGTTTTCTTTTTTAACGTTGCTTTTATGGGTACTATTGAAAAATAAACGGAAAATAAATTTTAGTATGCTGGGTACCCAGACGTTTCTGAGCCGCGACGCTTGTCAACAGCAACGAAATGTACCCACCAAAAATTTCTTATCTTTAGTATATTCGAGTACCAATAAGAAAAAAATTAATCTAGTCCTTTTTAGTTTGTTGACACTGCTGACTATCAACGAATATATTTTTGTTCATAAAAAAATTTTAATCTTTGCATATTTTTTTTGGTTCTTTTATACTACTTTTATTTTGTGATTTTTTTTTATATTATTGTTTTAATATTGATATTATATATTATTTTATGTATTTATGTAAAATAATATCAGTTATCTATAAACGAGTAATTTCTTTTAGTTTTAGAATGGAATTGTTCATATGTAAGTTAAAAAGGGAATTAGGGAAATGAACCCTTAGTTTTCTGTCATGATGTGGTGGCTACTACTAACTAGGCTTAAAAACATGCGAAGTCAGCCTCAAAAGTATATTAAAGAAATGCATGTGAAGCATCATTAATTCTAGAGCACAAAAAGAAAACGAATAAAATTTAAATCCAAATCTATACAAATATATTAACCCCCTAATTCATAAAAATTATTACAGGCTTATAAGAATGTTATTTGACATATTTGTATGGATAATCTGTCAAATAAGAGCTTTATAAACCTGTTATAATTTTTATGAATTAGACGGTAAGATTATAATTATGAATTTTATTCAAACATAAATAAGAGCTCAAATAGAGTAAAATATTCTCCTAAAAAGTTTTAAGAAATCAATTTTTTCAAATTAAGATTTATTAGATTCAAATAACATTTAACAAATTTTAATGAGGTAAAATTTTTGTTAAACAAAATAAGCTGTACAAAATAAACAAAAATATGAAATATAGTTATTCTATTAAAACAAATCGAACAATCAAAAAACAATTTAATTAAAATTTTAAATTCTAAAAAGATGTCTATTAAAAAAATTTTATCGAATTAAATTTGGCTGTAAGTTCAGTCCAAAATGGCTAGATGGCTAGAAACAATATTGCCACATTTTTAAAATAATATTATTTCATAAAAAACTAATTTATTTTTGTAGTTGCAGATCCTTTTTTATATAAAATTTTTTAACAATTCTGTTCAATATTTCGCTAACAGTTTGTTAGCATTTTCAGGAGAAGAATTGAAATATAAATTAAAAAAATTATTTTTATATTATTTGATATTGAAATTATTAAATTAATTATTCAAGCTTAAGTCTTTGTTTTTTATAAAAAAATAATTTGAAACAATTATGTATTTGCATATTTATTTGCAATAATTCGCCAACAATTTGTTAGCATCTTCCGAAAAATAATTATAGCTATAAGATGCTAACAAACTGTTGGCGACATATTGAAAATAAATATATGTATTTATTTCAAATGATTTTTTATTAAAAACAAAGATCTAAAGCTTGAATAATTAATTTAATAAAGTGAAAAATTTTGAAAAAATTTTACTTATAAAAATTAAAAAAATTTGAGTCTCGTTTCTAACTAACAATAATACTAAAAATTTATATAATTATAAATGTAAGCAATTTATCTATTGTCCTATAATTTGTATGAGTTGTTCTATATGTCCTCATAAATTAATAAGATCAAACAGAATTATAGATATAATATTATTTTAATTCAAATATTATTTTAAGTCGAACTTTTTATAACTTACAATTTTTGATTACATTTGAAATAAACAAATTTCTTCGAAAAATTATTTCTTGGGGTAAAATTATAGACATTAACACTTTTTTTTTTTTTTTTTTTTTTTTTTTGAAAGACAAGAAAATTAAATTTTGACCCTTCTGATAAAAAAAAAAAATTTTTGGAAATAAAATATTGCTAAAAGAAATAAGACGGAACTCGATCATCCGCTGCCATGACAGCAGGTGGTTACCACAGGAGAAGGTGGAAGGAAATAGGGTTCAAAAAAATTTAATGCTTATGCTAAATTCTTCCAGAGTTGCTCTCGTTCATAGGGCTATATTTATATAGCAATCACATGCTACTGACCACATTGAGAGCAACTCACTGTATCCAAAATCACAGTTCACCAAGTTGAAAATTATTTGATGCTGTAGGCCAAACTAGGTTTTCTAAAGCAATCATATGCATATTGGAAATTCCCACTTGGTTTTACTGTTGGTATGGATTATATCTAAATTTTCTTTTGAGCCTTAGTGAGCACAGTTGCAGTATGAAACAAAAATTTCAATTCATTCGTAAAAGCAACAGAGTTTATTGTTTGTACAGTGATATCTTTTATTGACATTTTAAATTGAAGCTTTTTGAAATAACTTTTCTTAAGTCATCCATAATGTTACACCAAAAATGATTAAAATTGCTGTACAATTCTAGGTAGCCGATACATCTTCATTTCGAACAAGAATAGTGCGAATGCTCGAACAAATATTTTTCAAATTGGTTTCAACAAGCAAATTTTATTTTAACAATAGTACTGCCATCTCGTCAGTGAACTGTAAAACTTGTCCAAACCCGTTGCGTTTCACTTAAACATTGCTGGCATAATAACCTTTACCCTCAGAAGCATTAAAGACAAGGTCCTTTCTCCCTTTTCCTCTCTCTTTTTCTTTGCCTCTTATGAGCTGTGTACTAAATTTAAGCCCCATACAATATAATTTCTTTTCGACAAAACGAAAATTAATTCTAGTAAATACTTTGTTGTTTCAGTTTTATATTTTTGCCTGTTACAATTTTTATTTGGTTATTTTCTGCAACATTGAAGCTTTAGCCTCATTCATTAAGCCCGAAGAAGTAATAAAATGTAAGTGAGTTTTCTGAGGATTAAACGCAAAACATAAATTAAATTAATGTATGTCTTGAAATTAACCAGCGGAGGGCAAATGTTAATGCAGGTAAATAAAAAGGAAAAATAGTTTACAAATTTCTGTGCAATTAATTAAAATGTATATCCTTAGGAGTATCAGAAATAAATTTAAACGGGTGCTAAATAAATGCTGTAATTCAGTAGTTTCTAGGGCTTTAAAAACAACTTCTTACAAGATTTCAGGAATAGTGAGATTCTGAAATTGGTTTCTTTTAGTTTAAGTTAGATAGGTTGTTTAGCCTACGTGAGCTCACTCAACGTCCGGCCCTTTGCGATAGCCTGAAAGCCACAACAGGAGAAAAGAGAGAGGAGAGAAACAAAGATAAGAAAAGAGAAAAGAAAATACAAGGAAGAAAATAAAAGAAAATTAAAGAAGAGACGAGACGAGAAGAGCAGAGAAGAGAAGAGAAGAGAAGAGAAGGGAAGGAAAGGAAAGGGAATAAAAACCTATAAATAAGATGCCCCAGGCCAAAGTCCCAATGAGGTCTACGACAGCCTTTTCCTTGTCTTATGCTGTTTCCGTTTCCAAAAAATACGTTCATTTTGGAATTTTTACTCTTTATATGTAAGTTTTAGTATTTTAGAGAGAATAAAAATGTTTAATACTTTATTGAGATTAAAAGAAAATTAATAAATTCTTAAAATATGAATTTAATTATTTATTTGCTTTAAGAGCCAATTGAAATGTATTAATGCCGGTCTATTTTTGTACCTGCATTAATAAATGTTTGAATTTTCATTGCAAAACAAATTTGAAATATTTGCTTAGGTAGAAAAAAGGAAAACAGCATTAATTTCGACTTGTGAAGAAAATAGCGGAGGATACCCAAACCATCTAACATGATTTTTAGATGATGATACATAACACAATGTTATGTGTGCTCGCTTTTTGGGGTGCAAACACATTCTTCAACATGAAGCATTCGGGTTCTTTAACCCATCTTCGCTCTACTCACCTCACGATTCGTTTCTTAAGTTCTATAACATTATCCCACACATTTCTGTTTCAGTCAATTCCTCAGCGATACTATATCAACAATTGGACGTCATATTTCGATGCCTCACCATCTACTAGAAAAATATCTGGCAGTCTTGCACAAGACTAAAAGTGTATAAACTCCAGTCCAGGGGTTTATAGTCGTTTCTCAACTTCTTATATTTCTATGGTATATCCCACAAAATGCCGGCGGGTTTTTCTGTATACGGACAATATCTCCATAAGCTTTGTCCATCCGATAGTAAGGTCTGATATAAAAATCCGAACCTTCTACTATCCCGCTAACCCATGGCTGCATGTATATACATATATGCGGGGTTTGGGGGAAAAGTTTTCCTCAAAGCTCTTTTTCCTCAATCAAATCCAGGTCTTGCTCTGGCTGGTCTCAAATACTGCCGGATAGTTCAATTGTCTTGGCGTACACATGCGAACTATACTCGATACCTATGCAACCTTCCTACAGTTTCTCTTGCCATAAAAAGATACAAAAAATCTAACTAAGTTAGTTTCGGACCCCTTTTGTCGACAACAATGATGTGTGGGACGTTCTTCATCGGAAGGTACAGCATCCATGATTTCATTTGGTGTTTATCGAGCTATTGTTTTTAAATTTTTGTTACAAGAAATCGCATTTCACATTGATTGAGCTTTTAAATCAAATTTAGTGAAAAAAACTTTTACTCTTATCTATTTTCAATTTTTGCTTAAAAAATTTAGCTTTCGGTGCTTTGGAAGATTGACCTTAATAGGAAAATTTATTTTGCATTTGCAGTATTTTTTTGCAATAAAAATACCTTCGTCATAATAAATATTTTATTAACAAGCAAACAAGCTAAACATTCTAGAGACAAGGAAAACCAACTGCGAATGTCTGTGGCTGTGGTTAAGGCTTAAAAGCCTGGTTAAACAGATACTAAATATTTTACTCAGCTTGTTGTTCCTCAGCAGAACTGTAAAAGAACTAATAAGTTTGCAAGAGCTCATTTGTGTGGGATAAAATTGTAATAAAACATGGTTATTCGTATACGGGTCAATTTCAAAAAAAACGTACATAAAGAGTTTTTTTTTGCTTATTTTTAAAGTTTTTTCAATTCGCCTGTAAGAGTGACCAATTTATGTAGAAATTGATGAAGAATCGGGTGGTACTTTTAGGCTCTCAAAAAAATTAATATTTTTTAATTTTTTTAAGGTTTTCTATGATTTCTAGCTTGAGCGTCACACACCAAAAGTGTATAAAAGATCACTAAAAATGCAAAAATATTTGGAATACAAGCTTACCACGATGTTCTTTTGTTGCACAGGACTGACTTTTGTAAAATCTCCTCTTCGATTATAAACTCAAAATCACTAGTCACCTTGATTTTTCATTTTTTTTTAAAGTGACTAGTTCTTTTTAAATTTTAAGATAAAAATATGTAAATTTTTATTAAAAAAAAGGCTTGAACTTATAGGTTACTTGCAAAGTAATAGGTTTGTAACAATGTATTTAAATAAAACTGCAATTATAAGCATATTAAGGAAAACAAGTAAGAGTGCTATATTCGGCTGGGCCGAATCTTAAATACCCTTCACAATGGTACATAGATTCCGATTGATTTTTGGTGCGAAAAGTTGTTTTATTTGGCTTTTAAATGGGCCGATTTTTTCTGAATTTCAATATCAGATCCACTACCGGGATTTAACACAGGCTGCAAAACTTTTATTTAAATAATTCCTAATATGCTCAAGTTCAATCACTGGGTGACACCAATTCTTTTTAATATCAATGAAATAAAGAAAAGCAAAATGTATTTCTTAATTATTTATCAGTTAACTTTATAGTAAAATTTATTTAACAAAAAATTGCATATAATTGCATTATTTTTGAATTATAATGCTAAACATTGCCATTAAGTGTGATTTGCTTTTCAATTTACTTACGTATGTGGGTACATGCATACGTATGTATGTATCTATAATAGAAAACTCTAAAATAAATTCTTTATTATTGAATATTTTCAGTGTGTTCCATAAAACAATGATTATATACATACATATATACATACATACATATTTACATTGCTTGCTTTTACAAAATTATTTTTTTCTTGTGCACGTTGTTGATGATCTATTGCGTATCATCATACACATGTGTGTGTGTATGTACATACATATGTAAGTACGTAGGGAAACCCAAAATGATTTTTTGTGTGAATGAATTTGAAGACGCAATTGTTTAAAAGAATTTCATTGCGTACCCTTTTTTCAACAATTCTTTATATCACTTTCATTTTCAAGCTCGTGTATACATATGTGTGTACATACATACACATTTTTACACCAAAGCAAAAAAATTGTTTATGCTAACCTACTTGCATGCATGCATACATATGTAGATACATACATACCTACATACATACAAACGTATCTACATACATAAATACATACATACATACATACATACATACATACATACATACATACATACATACATTCATACATGATCGCAAATATTATATACATATGTATATAATATTATATACATATGTATGTACCATTATGATTGATTTTTGGTACCAAAAGTTGGGTGCATATGGGCCGATGTCCAAAAATTTTCTAATTTTGCCCCTAAACAGCCTGTATGTACCATTTCGACAAATTTTTAGTGCAAAAAACTGTTTCGTTTAGCTTCCAGGCCCGACTTCTTGAGATATCGGGAGGCGCTATATCTCGAACATATATGGGCCGATGACAAAAAGATTTCCAGTTTTGCTTCTGACTAACCTATATGTATCATTCTGATTGATTTTTGGTGCCAAAAGTTGTTTTATTTAGCTTATAGAGCCGATTTCTTGAAAAATCGGGAGACGCTATATCTCAGGTATATATAGACCGATTGCAGACATTTTCAAATTTTGCTTTTAAACACCTTATATGTACCATTCTGATCGATTTTTGGTACCAAAAGTTGTTTTATTTGGCTTTTAGAGCCGACTTCTTGAGAAAACTTGAGGCGCTATATCTCGAGTGTATATGGGCCGATGTCCAAAATTTTCCACGTTTGCCTCTAAATAGTCTATATGTACCATTCTGATTGATTTTTAGTGCCAAAAATTGCTTTATTTGGCTTAAAGAGCGGATTTCTTGAAAAATCAGGAGTCGCTATATCTCAGATATATATGGACCGATTTCAAAAATTTTCCAATTTTGCTTTTAAACACCTTATATGTTCCATTCTAATCGATTTTTGATACCAAAAGTTGTTTTATTTGGCTTTTAGAGCCGACTTCTTGAGAAAACGGGAGGCGCTATATCTCGAGTGTATATAGGCCGATGTGGAAAAATTTTCCACTTTTGCCTCTAAATAGCCTATATATACCATTTTGATTGATCTTCGGTGCCAAAAGTTGTCTTATTTGGCTTATAAAGCCGATTTCTTTAAAAATCGGGAGACGCTATATCTCGGATATATATGGGCCGATTTCAAAAATTCCTTCATTTCTAGGATTTAATGAGCACTAAAAATGATATAATTTAGTTTTTAAGAAAAAATTTTTTTTCAAAAATCTGAATACAAAAATTACACAAAATATCTCTCAAAACCCGGTTTTTTGAATATATCTCGGCTATCCGCGGACCTATCTTACTGAATTTCAATAGCAGACCCACTACCGGGGTTTCACACGTTTTAGCGAAAGAATGAGGTTTCTATCTCAAACCGTTTTCTCAGAAACGGTATTTCAACGACTACAGACGGACAGACGGACAGACGGACCGACGGACAGACGGACAGACGGACAGACGGACATCGCTCAATCGTAATCGCTATTGATGCTGATCCAGAATATATATACTTTATGGGGTCTTAGATGGATATTTCAATGCGTTACAAACGGAATCACAAACTTATATATACCCTTACACATTTATGTGAAGGGTATAAAAACTACTTGTGACGCTCAAGATATTTTGTGACGATCAAGAGATTTTGTTGCACGTAAACAAGAAATAATGCAAAATTTAATGTTTAACGAAAAAAAGTTTATTCTTTTACAAAAAGTAAATAAAAAAAAAAACAAAAATGTTCATACAAAACTAAGATGTACATATTCTTTGATGTCTTTAACAAAAATGGAAAAAGGGAAGTAACTCTTGAAGAAACTTAAATATTTGACGCAAAACAATAACTTATTTTAATTTATAAATTTCCATTCGAGCTCTTATTCTGAATCTGAATAAACTTCATGAAATGACAAGCGGTTTTGTTTTTTTTTTTTTTCATTCTCATTCATTTTTACCACTTTTGAATTAAGTTTGTGGCAGTTGCATAAATTTCCGGTCTCCCAGAGGTTTAATTTGCAAAAGTACGAGAGAGATCTGTAAATCAATTCACCTCTGGATTTCGTAATTATTTGATGAATACCTCTCGTGTCTTGAACTGTCTTTAAATTTTTGGGCAATGTTTTGTTGATGTTGAAAATTTGATTTGGACTAACGTAAAACAATTTCACATCAATTTTGCCTAGAAGCGTGTGGTACAATTCTTCTGCACCTACTATGTCTGCTCCGTGAGCAACAAGCGAATCTGCGGTTCGCTTCACGACAGCACCAACTCCATCTGCTGCACCTTTTCCATGAGGTTTCTCAAAAAATTACCATGTTGCGCATGGAAATATTTTGTCAAATATTCGATTGCAGAAAAAGAAAAAATTGTTTTTTTTTGCTTATACTGAGAAGATGGCCCATCCGAAAAGAAGTGTATGGTCGATATTTCTGGAGCACAATCTTTCAAATAATCAATTATTGGATCTAAATGAGCCCAAATAGCACCGGGTCCATGATTTAAATCCGAAGAAATCGTGCAGAAGCTCACGTGCTTTTCAAGTTTCTTTAAATAAATTATGCCGGTATGGAGGGATGCTTTTAATTAAAAAATAAAATCAAAATTAAGCATTTTAAGCTACGAATCAATATAAATCAAAAGTGATGCTCATGAAATGTTTGCCTATTTTGGTTCTTATTGTAGTCAATTTATTTCTTAAACTCACAAATCATAAAAAAATGAGTTGAAACCTTGTAAACAGTGGTTGTCAACTTAAATTTTTTACATTTAATATAATCACTTTTTAAAAAATTAGCGTGACGCTCATGAAATTTTATCGTGCCCTTACCATGGCGTTCACGAAAACTACGCATATGCACACTTTTTTTAATAGATTTTTTTTTCGCTTTTTCACTTTTGTAATAATTAAATTTTGTACTTTTCTTACGTTATTTACTTTACTTAAGTGAAAATTGAAAACGAGTAATATTACTTGATTTATAAAAAAGTGATGCTCAACGCAAATTGTGGGGACAACTTTTGTTTGCAACGCCAAATTCTTACTAATTAAGTTTTGACGACTTTAACAAATCAAAACTTAAGAAAGAAACGCAATTATTCGAAAACCGTTATTAAATGTTGCATATTTACTTTTTCCTTGATTTTATTTTATTCTGTTTACTAAAAATTCTAACGGGGGACACCTGCTTTTGTATGGAAGGAGTCAGAGGGGGAAACAAAACACTATTCTGAAAAAACAAAAAAACAAACATACAAATTTTAGAATTACGTTTTTTTGTTACATATTCCTCGCTGTTCACTCTCACAATTTTGTTTATTTTTGTTTTTGTGTTTTTTACCTAAAATAGTAGTATAAAGTGTGGGGACACAAAAATTGCATATTTTTTGAAATTGACCCATACACAATTATTAATTGCGTAATAAAAGTAAAATGTAACGAAGTGATTGCTATGAATTAAACACGACAAAGAAAGCAACAAGGACACCCAACTAGGGGGACAACTTGCTGTTTCGAAGCCACCACAGTTGTCGTCAGGACGCGTCCTTGAACTCAATCGTGCGTGTATTTCTAAAGCGACACTCAAACCGCTCTGTCACCCAAGAGGTTGTATGTTCTCTGATTAACTTTTTAATTGCATCAAGCACACCCATTGTTACTTTTTCATTAAATGCATCATTGCATATGTAACGGATAAGAGTTGGTTACCACACAAAGCTAACCAATTTGTATTACAACTTTTTGTTAATTCTAATTACTCATATTTCCAATACTTTTAGTAGGCACCCGTCCTTGTGCGAAACAGCTAGTTGGCCACCTAGCTAAAGGTCATTGATGCTTTCTTTGTCTTACTTAATTAGTTAATATCAAAATAATTTATAACGAACTTAAGCCTGATAAACTTAATACAAAAAATTAATATTATGAAGGAGTTGGAATAATAACCATTCATTAATTTTCTATTCTGGAAAAGTGTTTTGCAGACTTTGAGATGCAGAACGGTCGGCTACTTTGTAGTTGCTACTAAACTAACTGTCATTTTTTAAGTTCTTAATTAAGATTTTAATTAAGAAATCAACTTGTTTTGTCAAAGTTTATTGGAGACTTTTAAATTGAAAATATTTCTTATGATAGCTACTGTTTTTATGATAGCTACTGTTTTCTTGAGGTTTCTTTTAAAATTAGCCACAAGAACAATATTATTAATTTCGGGAATTCCTTTTTTGCAAATGTACCAAAGAAGTAAATTGTGGTCTCTAGGAAGGGAGACACTTAGCTACCTCAAGTCTGCTATTTTACCCATTAGCAATGCTTGGTAAAAAAAATTTCTTATGAATAGAATTCACTCTCCTTTAAATCTTTTTTAAAGTATACTAGAAAAGTAAGGTGAAGATTTTAAGCTGGGGACCAGTAGTCGCTCAATAATCATATTATTTTATTTCCTAAATAAGAAATAAAATAGTTTGAATAAAACAAAAAAGTAAGCTTTTTTTCTTACACACTTAGCACAAGTTATCACACTTCTTGCTGGGAGACAATCAAATACAGTCGTACAGTCGCTTAATCTCTCATCAGAGAAAGCTTAGTACATCTCTAAAAACAATATTATTCTTTTAAGACTCTGTTTTCTCTTTATAAACAATCGTAAAGGAAGAATTATTTGCATATAATTTTTTCTATTCTGTTTTCGGTTTGTTCAAACTACAAAAAAAATAAAAAATATACAAGCTCAAGGATTGGAACCTGTTGCAGTTTGGCTTAAAGTACATATTGTGAAAATTATTACAAATGTAGTTGAACAAAAAAAAAAAATTAAAGAAATAAAACTATTTAAAGTAAAAAACGAAATAGGGAAAAAGTAGCAAAGACTACGCAAAGCAAAATAACGAAAAATAAATAATAAAAAAGGCAAATGTCGGATTACTGAACTAACTTTCTATATACTTCTGCACATAAATGTAAAATAATCCTTACTTTAATACGCACTAGTGCATCCTAGCATGTATTTCTTCTTTCGAAAAAAATGTAGACCAATATTTCTTTCATGGTGTCAGAAGATGTAGCAGTTGAAATTTTTTTTGTGCCAGAAATATGACTCCTATTTGTACTTCCAAGTCCAGTTGAATTTTGCGAAATTTCATTGCATAACCAATGCAATAGCATTATATTAGATCGCATTACTTGCTCTACATTAATTTGCATTTTATTGCAGTACCTGATATTATATAAAACTAACTTTGGATCATATTAATGCAACTTTACATGATCTTCCGTTTTCTGAAATTACATAACATTTTACAGCATTACATATCATAACATCACAGTGCTTTGCAATACATTGCACGTCATAAAAATACATTACCTTCCACCAATTTACTTTACCAAATAAGAATACTTTAATTTGCATTACTTAGCATTACCTTACATTAACTTGCATTACAATACGATACGCAAGGATACCTAACACCGCAGTTTGACATTATAATATAGCACATAACAAAACATTACATTACATTACTTAACGTAACATAACATAACATAACATTACATAATATAACATAACATAACATAACATAACATAACATAACATAACATAACATAACATAACATAACATAACATAACATAACATAACATTACATAATATAACATAACATAACATAACATAACATAACATAACATAACATAACATAACATAACATAACATAACATAACATAACATAACATAACATAACATAACATAACATAACATAACATAACATAACATAACATAACATAACATAACATAACATAACATAACATAACATAACATAACATAACATAACATAACATAACATAACATAACATAACATAACATAACATAACATAACATAACATAACATAACATAACATAACATAACATAACATAACATAACATAACATAACATAACATAACATAACATAACATAACATAACATAACATAACATAACATAACATAACATAACATAACATAACATAACATAACATAACATAACATAACATAACATAACATAACATAACATAACATAACATAACATAACATAACATAACATAACATAACATAACATAACATAACATAACATAACATAACATAACATAACATAACATAACATAACATAACATAACATAACATAACATAACATAACATAACATAACATAACATAACATAACATAACATAACATAACATAACATAACATAACATAACATAACATAACATAACATAACATAACATAACATAACATAACATAACATAACATAACATAACATAACATAACATAACATAACATAACATAACATAACATAACATAACATAACATAACATAACATAACATAACATAACATAACATAACATAACATAACATAACATAACATAACATAACATAACATAACATAACATAACATAACATAACATAACATAACATAACATAACATAACATAACATAACATAACATAACATAACATAACATAACATAACATAACATAACATAACATAACATAACATAACATAACATAACATAACATAACATAACATAACATAACATAACATAACATAACATAACATAACATAACATAACATAACATAACATAACATAACATAACATAACATAACATAACATAACATAACATAACATAACATAACATAACATAACATAACATAACATAACATAACATAACATAACATAACATAACATAACATAACATAACATAACATAACATAACATAACATAACATAACATAACATAACATAACATAACATAACATAACATAACATAACATAACATAACATAACATAACACAACATAACATAACATAACATAACATTACATTACATTACATTACATTACATTACATTACCTTACATTACATTACACTACATTACATTACATTACCTTACATTACATTACAATATATTGCAATACATAACAACACATTAGATTACATTACATTTCATTGCATTTTATTACATTACTTTACATTACGTTACATTACATTACACTACATTACATTGCATCACATTACTTTGCATTAAATTACTTTACATTACATTACATAACATTACATTACATTATATTACATTACATTACATTACATTGCATTACATTATATTACATAACATTTTATTACATTACATTACATTACAATACATTACATTACATTATATTACATTACATTACATTAAATTACATTACATTACATAACATTACATTATTACATTACATAACATTAGATTGCTTTAAATTACACTACGCTAGGTAGCATGACATTACGTGACATTATATTACATTACAAACCATTACATCAGATGATATTACATTACATTGCATAAGCTTGCATTACTTTGGATTAGATTGGTTTATACAACACTACATTCCATTAAAAGTCGTTACATTGCATCGCATCACATTGCATAACACTACAGAAAATTGTGTTACATTACCCCATAGTACATTATATTAAAAAAATATAACTTGCATTACATTACATAACATTAATTTCCATTACATTATATTACTTTTTAAACATCACATTATAATACATTAAGCCACATAGCATTCAAACATAATACAATAAATTACAATCCACTATTTTAGATTACGTTGCATTTCATTACATATTATTCAGATGATATTACAATGCATGACAATATATTCCATGATACTACATTAAAATATATTTCATTACATTGCCATATATTATTTTCTCTTGCGTTACTTTAGTTGCATTATATTATATAACATTATTTTGCTTTTGTTGACCTTACGTTACATTACACTCCAATGCATTGCATTACACTGCATTACATTCTATAAATGATTATCATTACATTATCTGAATTTGGATTGTAATCAATGCCTTGCATTGCACTACATTACTTTTCATTCTGTTACAGTACTTTGTTATTGGTTTCTTAAATTACACTTAGATTACATTTATATTAAGATTACATCTCGCTGCCCTCTTTACGTAACAGTAGTCGTTTTCAAATTATGGCTCCTTTTCTTGCGAGAAATTTACCAAAATAAAAGTACTATCTAACTAATGTTGCCCTAACAACATAGTTTGTGCTTTGAGCATTAATTGTTTAACTAAATTGATGCTCTGCTACAAATGTAATAATTAATTCTGTAAAACCGCACGGCTTTTCGTTTTAATAAATTAAATGCTCATGCTTTAAATGTGCCTGTGGAAACACACAGATTGCAGGCTTTATGCATAAAGTCTACAATCGCTTAAACTTCATTCAGCTCTTTGCGGTTTTGTGTATCGACGTCTACACACAAATAAATTCCAAACACAAATTAAAATGCAAAATTCTAACATCATTTGCTAATGAATCAACTAAGCAGATTAAGATTATTTCATTATATATACATTTGAAGATGCTGCCATGCATAAATGCATCAAAAAGCATTCATGCAATGCGATTATAGCTTAAAATCATTATGTGTCCATTTTCATGCAACACACAAATACATTAACAGGTTAAAAAACAGTTGCAGCCACACTTCAATAGGGTGACCTTGATACGGTTGGAGGTTCAGTTAAGCTAGGTATAGACGATTATGAGATCTTACAATATCGTCAGAAAATGTATAGAATATTTTTAACCAATCGTGAGAACTTACAATTTTTTCCTGACAATATTGTAAGCAAAAGCATTGGCAGGCCATCTATCCAACAATTAATTGCCAGTTCACTGTCAATCGTCTGAACACTTTGGCATCATCATTGCTAGTATGTACATTGTCAGGCTTTGGCATATTGTAAGATGCATAAATTCTCAACACCTTACAATGGCGTCAACAATGTGTGTGTACGAAAGAGAGAGAGAGAAAAAACAAGGGAAAAGTAAATATGTGAGTACGAGCGGGAAAAATGTCGCAGAAAAGAGAATAAAAAAATTAAAAAGATGGTTATTGAGCGAGAAAAATAAAGAATGAATAATGGCATGTGTGTGTGTATTTTGATAATGACAATTGGCTGACAATCTTTGATACAAAGAAAATCTTACATCCGTGTAAGCTGACAATTTTCGTTGGTAGCTAAATTTATTGTCAGGCAATTGTCTGGCAATGAAATTGTAAGATTTTCTTGCAATTGTCTGAACTGATAATTTCCTTAATGCTGACAATTTTGTATTTCCAATAGATTGCCAGCACCTTGTTAGGTCTTGCTACATTGTAAGATCTGACAACCGTATACACGAAGATTTACGGGAGTAAAATTACCATACTTCCTTAGTGTTTGCAGGTGGTAGTTGTGTTCGAAAAAAAAAATTAGGGAAAACTAACAAACGGCAGATGGACTTATGTTTGACTGCTCCGAAGGTACAATAGCGGTATTCATACCGAACTTGTTAATTTGTTACTCGGTAGTTTGTTCATTTATTAAAGTTAGCAACTGTGAACGACCTACTTTTTCAAACTTTGTCAGTCTGTTAACTTTCTCAGTAAGCCAGCTGATTTATTGATCCGACACAGTTTATACTTGCAAACAGTTTTATACTTACTTTCAATATACGCTAAAAAAAAATATATATTTTTTAGAAATGTATCACAAATGACTTTTAATATTTAGAAACTGTAACAGCTGATTGCGAGTTACCAACTAACAACTATTTTATCAAGTATGCCGTGTCGTTAATTTGTTAAATGTTAATCCGGTAGTGCGGTAAATATAAAAAAAAACAAAATACATGTAAAAAAAAGTAACTATTAACGATTAACGAACTAACAAGCTCGGTGTGAAAACTGCTAATATTGGGAAAATTAAAACACTAGCTCGACCGACCACACGTTTTAATGACTTTTATAATAGTTTCAAGTCGAAATTTATATTAAAAACTAAGTGTTCTCATTTTTTGATACACCCAAGGTATCTTTATACCAAGTTGTTGTAGCTGACTACTGCTTTCGACAGTGGTACTGCACAAAAATACAACACGAACACACAAACTCTACCAACAAAACATCCAAATTTAACTTAATTATATTCCCTAAAAACAAAATAAGCAACAACCAGGATCACAATTCGTTCGATCACAAATCCAAACGGTCACTTGAATCATGCTTGTTATTTTACCACTAACCTCAGACGCACTGGTAGTTTCAGGAAAATATTAGTTAAATAAGGCGGGAAGCTTGATGTTCGTTGCTGGCAGTGCAAACGATTTTGATGGTATTGGATGTGTTATGTTTTGTTATGCGGGCCGCCGGTAGTGAAACCGGCCCACTTGGGTCCTAGAAAGGTCCCGTTGTGATACCTGAGTAAACTGTAGGGAGATAGCCCTACAGGCTTTTCGCCAGTTCCAACCTGAACCAACCCGATGAACGTATAAATGAGTCCACTCCGTCCACACCGCATTCCGACACTACCGGTAGCCCATTTAGTGTCGGTCTGCCCAAATAATTTGCTCTCTTGTTAGAGAGAGTTCGCCACTCTGCTCCTCGTCCTCGTCTCTGCAGAAATCATTAGAAGGAAGATTTAGTCTTCTCGCATGTACTCCCATATGACAATGTCCCATTAGAATAGCCACAAGGGTGGAAATCCTATGCCTCGGAAAGTTAAACAAGGCCACATTCCTCCTATACTCATAGCTGGCCCATGTGAACCCCGATATTCGACCATCGACCTAACCTCGTTTGACCACCTTTCCTGCGAAGTTCATAGCAGCTGTCGTTGTATCAGCTGTTTGCAACTTTCGAGGGGAACACCAACAAATTCGTCCATATACCCCTCCTGTAGACGGGAACCAGATCTACATTACATTGTAGATCTGGTGCCACTGGGCACCATTGTGCCCAGGTAGCTAGCGAAGCGCTAGGTCTGAATGTCTCGCTATTTCATGTAGAGATATCCGGGGTTCATGAACCAATCGAAATGTTGTATAAACACCCGCAAGCATGTTTATGACAGCCTTGCTGTCAGTACAAATTATGATATGCTCACCGTATACCCTATAGTACCTCATCCAGTTTGCCGCCCTCCTTATTGCCGTTACTTCGGCCGTGAATGACGCTACTCTCATCTCGTAGCTTAAAACTGATCCCACGTTGAAATCGGGGGATGTATATACTAGACTAGGCTAGACTTGTGTCAAGCCCATTCAGTTGTTCATTCTCGCCACGGATCAATTATCAAATCCTTGTTCTTAAAATGGGTTCGATCGCTTGTTCGCAGAAAAAAACAAAGAAAATGATACAGGTCTAGAATTTTTAGCTATGTCTTTTTATTTATACATCTTGCATAATTTGAGTAAATTGCTTAAGTTACATGATTACAATATTATGAAACATTTTACAAAGTTACTTATATTTGGATAACCTGGTATATGTGCAAGTATTTTGCTTGAGCCACTAGTTTCACATAAACATTCATTCAGTTGTTTTTCTCAAATCCAATACAATTCAATAATTCACTCTAAACCGGTATTGCTTATACATACGTTCTCGGTGTAAATGGATGAAGTGGTTGCGAAACTCGATGGAAGTTTTATTTTAATTCCTCTAAACATTTAAGTAAAAGAACTAATGTGGTTTGACATTTCGTTTTTAAGCGTATAAAGAAAAATATTCGGGTTAATTTGGTGGAATTTAATTTTCATTTATGTATTAATGCTTATCGAGATACAGTTTGTCTATATATAAAGTATAATATTGTTGGGGG
This sequence comes from Sturmia bella, assembly GCA_963662145.1. Taxonomy (NCBI): domain Eukaryota; kingdom Metazoa; phylum Arthropoda; class Insecta; order Diptera; family Tachinidae; genus Sturmia; species Sturmia bella. The sequence continues at coordinate 28,297,610 of OY759171.1, read as the reverse complement.
TTTTGCTTATCGTGTAGCTCCAGTTTATTAATCATATGTTTTACTAGTGCTTATTTCTCAAATAATGAAACATAAATAAGTAAATATTCTGAAGTTAATTTCAAACAACTGGTAGCTTTATGTTATTAGATACTGACAGAATTAATAACGGTGTGCACTGAAAAAGCAATTCAATTCGTTTATACTTAAATCAATCTTAAACATATCCTATATGGGTATTTCCATGAAATGGTCCACCGTTAGTTAAAAAATCAAAAGGCTCGCACAATTTTTTTAAGCACAGAAAATTGAAAAAAAAAACTATTGACATTTTATTATGTAAAAGAAAATTTAAACTTATAATAATTTTAAATGATGGTAAAAACTTCTGAAAATATATGTTAAATTACAAAAATATGTATGAAGGTAAAAAGTGTCACGTGCGTAATGTAACGTGCGTAATAAAAAATTTTTTTTTTCCTAGCCAACCCATTCACACTTGTTTTTGAACAAACCATGATTATAAAGGTCCATTAATAACCTTTATAAAAAAAATTTTTCCGAAATAAAAATCTTCTATAATTCGCCTACTTTTGCAATATTTCATGCTGCTTTAAAAGGCACTTACGTTTTTTGTCACGTGCGTAAGTCAACTTTGATCGCAAGGAACTTGGGTACCCAGTGCTCAATTTTCCAATATATATACTTTTTGGAAGGAACTCATCACATTAAATGTAACAATGGCAAAATTCCATTCAAAAATTCCAACCCATTTATATTTTTATAATATTCAAAACAATTAAACGTGTACATATGTCACGTGCGTAATCATGGAAACACCCATATAAAAATATGAACTTAATTATTTATTTGCTTTAAGAGCCAATTGAAATGTTGTTGTTGTTAATCAACTCAACCGTAAACTTGAAAAATTCCGGGTACAACGAATTTCGACCGACGCTGTGACTGTGTTCATTTTCGTATACACCAATGTGTTTTATTTTTGACGGCGAATATTCGCGGCGAAATTCTCGTCGTTAGTCCCAGTCGGGCTCCTAGTACAATCGATTTATTGAAAGACATGTTTGGTGACCGCCTTATTTCATGTTTTGGACCTTTGAATTGGCCTCCAAGATCTTGTGACTTAACACTGCTAAACTACTTTCTGCGGGGCTATGTAAAGCCATTGCTCTATGCGGATAAGCCACAAATGCTTGACCATTTCGAAGACAACATTCGCCTTGTTATGTTGGAAAAAGTCATCGAAAATTTGACGTCCAGATTGGACTACATCGGCGCCAGCCGTGGCGGTCATATGCCAGAAATCATATTTAAAACGTAATGCCACAAGATTATCTTTCGGATAAATAAAATTCATGTCAATCGAATAATCCATCCGTGTTTTATTGCAACTTAAAGTTCTATACATCGAAAAAAAACACCCTTTACTTACATACGTTGGCTTGTATAAACACAAATATTTAATAATACGCTTGTACGTAACAGGCATTAAGTAAACTAAAATTTCTGAACACATGTCCTCATAAATATATGACAAATATACATAAATAGAATTTGTCAAATTACCCTTCTCTCTGAAATGTTAATTAAATATTTGCTATCCACCACATCTACTGGTAAACATGTGAAAGTAAATTTTCATAAATTAATTTTTCAAATACATGTGTTTACTTGTTCTACAAATGATTTCTGATATTAATTAATAACAACATGTTTTTATTTCAACAAAAATGTTTTGCTAATGCTTAAGTGTCTCTGACACAGCCGAACACAAACAGTAAAACCGATGAAGGAAAAGAATGCTTTTGACAAATTGCTGGCATTCGAAAAGAGATTTTATCATGGCAAAAGGAAATATGCTAATTTGTAAGTAAATGTTGAAATCTACTGGTGTCTTGAGAAAATTTTCAAAAGAATTTTTGTTTATTCTATATATGTATATATATTAAATAAAACAAAAGAATTTACACAAAAGCTATGTGCAATGAACATTGTAGATACATATGTATGTATGCATGTATGCAATAGTATGTGTAAAATAGTTATAATTTGTATGCTATTTGTTTATTGGTGTATTGAATAGTTAGTTAAAGCAATATGAAAAATATTTGATTCCATATCGGATAAAATTCGTAACATTTAAAATTTATAGATTTTGATATTTGTTTTGTGTTATTCATTTAAATAAAACGGAGTTGTCGATATAAATTAAAAGATTTTTCTGCCAAAAATTTTGAATGCTCATTTTACTTTATGGAACAAAAAGCCAGTCCCAGGATGTCACTCGCTAACGTTCGTAAAAGAAAGTCACTCACTCACTTTCATGCGTCTGAGCGCCCCACTAATATGTGACTTGACGTGCGCATGAATTTACGTGTTTTACCTAAACCATTTTCAGGCTGTCAAATAATAGTTGTTGCCATATAGATATTTATCGAAAAAAAAACGCTTATATGGAAAAATTTGTTCTAATAAAAATTTAACTCTGTGTGTTTGAAAGATATGAAATTGGTAAACAAATAAAGAGAACTCAAAAAAGTGGAAATAAACAAAATTCTATTTGAAAAATAATGAATTTTTTTCCAAATAAAAGACAGGCAAAAGGAATACAGGTAACTCGCGGTAATTTGAACTTCCACAATATTGAACTATTCACTAATGTGAACATTCAGTTTCTTATATGAACTCTCTTAATTGTGAACATAATTTTATGACTCTAAATATTGAACAACAGTTTTTTGCCGCAAAAACAACTCCCAACAATAAAAAAAAAATCGTCAATCAACCAATAGGAAATCACCATGTTGAGTGCGAGAGACAAACTACACTTGAAGAACTTCTGTGTGTTATTTTACATTTTAATCGTCATCGAGACTGCTGTCAGTGAACATGTGTATGTTTCATGAACATGTATGTATATGATTATGTTGAAAATTCTTTCGGATTTTAAAACTTAGCTATTTTTACTTGCAGCTCAAATTGATTTTGCAGACTTTTCGGACTTTCCGAAAACTTCTGTTATTTACGACAAGGATTTTGATAATATTAAGCATTTACTGAATATTTTTCAAACCCCTTTTAAATACGATATATTAAAGTACGAATTTCCAATCCAAACAGAACTTATTATTCTTCGAAGGGAATTAGATTTCCCTGATAATTTTATCAATATAGAACTCTGGAAAAATCTGGAGGGTACAATATATCCCGAAATAAAGAAGATTTCATTGAAATATTTATCCTTATTTCCCTCAACGTATCTTTGCGAACAAATATTTTCAGCTATGAATTATATTTGCTCAAAAAAACGCAATAAGCTGAATTCTTCTAGTTTGAGAAATATACTTTTATTGCGTAACTGCAATGCGAGTATCCATAGAAGAAGTTAATTGCAAGATCAACAATGATTAATTGAGGGAAAATTTATAAACACTTCGAAGAATCATTTTATTTCAAAATATTTCACACTACCAAGAGTATTACTAAAATATGTACAACACCCGCCACACATGTGTCACAATCTCGTTGACGACTAAATAAAATGAATAGCAAATTGTTTTCTTCCAGTGTTATTTTGTCACTCTCACCAATACTACTACATTGGGCATTTATGATTTAAAACCGAACATACATATGTGTTGCTATGTGTTGCTCTCAAATATTTTATAAACTCTTCACGTTATTTTCTCATAGTTTTTTAGGATCTCTCGTTGTTATTTCACATTTTAAAACTTACATATGCATAATTGCTTTTTTGAGAGTAAAGCAAACCTACATACATATATATTTAAATGTTCTAAATGTTATTTAAAATTAAGAACAAACGCAAAAGCAGTCTACTTTTGCCACGCAAGGGAGGCGCTTTAGTATTTCTTTGCTAACTTTTCAGAAGTGTTAATTCATTTCAAGATTCGAATGGTCTGAATATTATATCATTCGTTAAAGCGGGCCTTCACTGTATTTTTTGAAATGTATTATTTTGTCGAGGGCAAAAATGTAAGTGAATGATATTGACATTTGGTTGCGCACAAATGACAACCAAAATTATTATTGGGACACAAATTTAAACTGAAACACTTACGTTGTCACTTACTTGCTGCGTTGTGCTGAAAATTTTAAGAGAGACGCAAATGCTTGCGAACGTCAGAGAGTGACATCCTGGGACTGGCTGTAAGACTTAAGGGCATTACAAACGGCATCACAAACTTAAATTTACCCTGAACACTGGTGGTGGAGGGTACAATAAGAGCACCTCGATGAATGAATTGATGGAGTGCCAATACTCAGAGACTCTTCTCTGAGGACACAGAAACGATTCCTGCAGAAGGCTTTAGGTTTTTCTGCAGACAATCAAAAAACTTTGTCGTTTTGTATTTGATTGAAAAAAAAAAATTTCATAAATAACGAAAATATAATTGCTTTACATTATCGGATGGTAGTTCGGCTTTTATTGCCTCCAAAGTGGTATTAAAGGCTCATGTAATACGATGACGCTGCTGCTTAAGAACAGTATATACTCGTAATTTTGCCATGGCCTGAGTCTGAAAGCGATTGGGTGCGGACAATGGTTGCAAGGAGCATAAAATAACTACAGTTTAGTCCCTAGTTAGTGAGGCATGTAAACTGTCTGCAGGGAATTGATTTTATTTCCATATTCTAAATTGATAAATAAAAAAATAAAAAATTGCAAGCATTTCAAAATGCTATAAATTATATAATAAATTATATAATAATTTTTATTTTTATCTGTGATGCGATTTAAGTTGCAATATGACTATTGTTTGAACTATATTCTTTTGCAATGTATTACTTATCCAAAAAGTTTTTCAACTTTTGATCATGCAGAACTGGAGGGTTACATTAAGAAATCTCCTCATGCACATCACGTATACATATCATAGTTTGCTCTTCTAACATTTCATTTACTCTTTGCAATTCATGAACTTTTCGATACGAAATCTTATGAAAGAAAAAAGTTAAAAAAGTTTTGAAAAAACAATAAAACAATGATTTAATTTTTGGTTGAAATTAATCATAAAATTATTTCCCCCAACCATTTTTTTCCTTTCCACAAATCGATTCAGACGAATGTTCTTTACATGTGTAATAGAAATTGAGAAATAATTTATGAAAAAATGTGTGAATGTTTTTTTTTCTATAGCAGAAAAGTTAGTGTTTTAAATTTTTCCTGAAATGGTAATCACACACGAAATTTCATTTTTAAATCACGCTCACGCACTCAGGCGTAATTTTTCTAAAATTTGATCACAATGTCGCTACATTTTAAGGACAACCGCACATCTCTAGTTTTTAATACTTTATCGGAAGAATTTTTTTTTTTTTCAATTTTGAGAATGTAAGATTTCAATAAATGACAGTGAAGCCCAATAAATGGTTAAGAAATTACGAAATTTAACGTAAAACTAAAATTAAAGCTTAAAGAGAACTTTAAAAACCTAACAATATTGTTGCTTTTTTCTCTTCTGTTCTTTTTGCAGGCGCAAGCATGCCTTTCATTTATGTGATGAAAACTTCTACGCTAACATTTTATTTTCATCATTTCCTAAGTAATTTTTTTTTTCTATTAATATTATATATTAACTTAAAAGATTAACAATAAACTCATAGCAGATAACGAGCTTATGCCAAATTTAATTTGAATGCTAATTTTGGTTCGTATCGTGCAGGTAAAAGGCAGTAATATTCAACGGATATTCATGAGGGTGCTCAAAAATATTCTTTCTTCCAAAGTTCATCAGCAAATTTTATTTTAATGGGAAGATAAATTAAGAAAATATTTTTCGCTGCACAAAAATGTTGACGTCGATTATAATGAAGCAGAACAGCAGTTTCTCGGCGCCAGCAAACAAAACGGCAGGCGGAAAAGTGTCTTAAGAAACGTTAAGACGGGAGTTTAGAAAATTTCATTCCATGAATGAATAGACAATTTTCTGTAATTCTTGAATTTGGTTGATTGATTGAACTGAGTAGTTGATTGGTGCACAAGGGGAGGGGAAATCTTTCGTATCAAAAAAGCCAGGTTTGTTAATCTGGAAATGTTTTTGCTATTCAGGCATTTAGGCACTCGTAGTTGTGCGCCTCGGTGGAGGAATTGGAAGAGTGAATTGGTAGAGAGTCCCCGGGTTCACAGGTTTGATTCTTAGAGAAGGCTCTGGCTGTTTTAGCAGACTAAGAAAAAGCTTTGCCATTTTATATTTGCTAAGAAAAATTAAGAAAAATTTATTTCAATTTTAAAAGCAAGATCTGGGCAGGTTATGAGTAAACAAATAGGAGAAATGTATAAGACTCGGTACAGCCTAATCTTATATACTCTTTAGCCAAGTGTAAGTATAAACTTTTCTATATAAAAGTGTAATATCAGGTCATTTATGGACTTTGATATCTCCAAGTTTATTTGAGAAACAGCCACTTATGTGTATTAAAATAATGAATTTTGACCAAGCATTAGCAAAAATAGGAAATTATAAATTTATAAATTACTAGTCTAGTTTTAGTACCGAAAACTTCATTTACAACTTATATAGCAAGTAGTTATTGCCTGCATTGCATTGTAACTAAATTTATTTATCTACCATTTTTTGCATTACATTGTATGTATTTTATAAGGCATTCTGTTTATTATACAACTCATTATTATACAGCGCCAACTGGTCAAGCCAAGTGGTCCGAGTTCGAAGCCCAGACGAACCAAACATAAAACATTATTTTTATATTTTTTGCGTTTATTTGATGTTTGGTAACTAAAACTGGTATGAGCGAAATTTAACTAAATATCATGCTAAATTCCTACAAAGATAATAATCCAACTCAATATCATAGTGTAACACAACATCTATTTAAATTGCTTCTTGTACTCTTTAATTATTACAACTTCGATTTAAAGCCTAAACGAAAAACTTTGCCATACAAACTTAAAGAAATTAAATATGATAAGAAAATGGGTTAGAAAAAAAAATACATTAAAACTGTAAAAAATTTTATAATTTATTTCTGCATGAATTTTTTTATTTCTAGAAAGTCATGATTTCCACTACTGTGGGTTTTTCTTTTAATTATAAATTCAATTGGGAGCCTCAATAAAACCTAAAATCTAAATCGATAAATTTAAAATGTGTAATGCATCACTTTTGGGACGTCGTAAACAAAAATATGTAATGCTGTAATCAGAAATATTTTTGCTATTACGTTTTCTAATCACTAATAACACATTTGGTAGGCGAAGTTTTTGGGGCAATACGTATCAAATAATAAAAATTGCATAGAAAGGAGATCTCGGTTTTAGGGTTCCGTACTTTTCAGAGTGAAACGGAACCCTATTACCGAGACTATTACGTCCGTCCGTCCGTCCGTCTCTCTCTTCTCCGAAATGGTAAGCGCTAAGAAGCTGAATATTTCACAGGATATTTTTTTTTTACCTTGCCGCTACACCAACAAATACTAAAAACAACAACAGAGCGAAAACTACCAGGTGTCCCCATACAACGAAAAGTTACAATTAGCTATAACTCTCGAACCGTAAAATATAGGAAGCTGAAGTTCGCACAGTGTATGTATTCGTCACTCGCTTACGTTCGCAAGCATTTTAGTTGCAAAACAGCTGATTTGTGTCTCTCTTAAAATTTCCAGCACGACAAGTGGCAAATAAGTGACAAAGTAAGTGTTTCAGTACAAATTTGCGCCCCAATAATAATTTTGGTTGTCATCTGTGGGCAACCAAATGTCAATATCAGGCACTTACACTTTTGCCGTCGACAAAAAAATACATTTCAAAACATACAGTCAAAGCCCGCTTTAACGAATGGTATAATATTCAAACCATTCGTGTCTTGAAATGAATTCCCACTTCTGAAAAGTAAGCAAAGAAATACTAAAGCGCCTCCCTTGCGTGGCAAAACTAAACTGATTTTGCGTTTGTTTAGAACATTTAAATATATATGTATGTTTGCTTTATTCTCAAAAAAGCAATTATGTATAGATATATGTTCATAAATACGTATGAATGCCATTGTAATTATTAAAACGTGAAATAGCAACGAGAGATCATAAAAAAAACTATCAGAAAGTAACGTAAAATGTTTATAAAATATTAGAGAGCAACACATATTTTCGGTTTTAAATGAACGTCATATATATTAGATGAGCTTTTTTTATTGTAAGGAGTTGTTTTTCTGCAAAAAAAAAAACTGTTGTTCACTATCTAGAGTCATAAAATTATGTTCACAATTAAGAGATTTCATATAAGGAACTGAATGTTCAAATTAGTGGATAGTTCACTATTGTGGAAGTTCACATTACCGCGAGTAACCTGTATTTCTTTTGCTTGTCTTTTATTTGGAAAAAAAAAATTATTTTTTTTTTTTTCAAATAAAAATATATTTATTTCTACAGGTAGTAAAATTGCATGAGCTTTGGTTGCCAAGTGGTTAAAGCGGCTGTGCCAAAATTGTGAAATTTGACACGTTCAAGGTTCATAGGGTGCTGATGAAGAGTGTTTGCTACCCAGAAACAGCCAGTTGTCCACCTAGTTATTAAATTTTACTTTTCTTTACTTAATTAATATTAATTCAAATAGTGCACTTAAGCCTGAAAAAGTAATTTATTTTATTTTTATTTATTTTATTTGTTGACAAATTTCATGTCTTTCAAACTCACAGAGTTAAATTTTTTTTAGAACACATTTTTCCATACAAGCGTTCTTTTTCCGATAAATATCTATATGGTAACAACAAGTATTTGACAACCTGAAAATGGTTTAGGTAAAACACGTAAACTCATGCCCACATCAAGTCACATATTAGTGGGGCGCTCAGACGCATGAAAGTGAGTGACTGACTTTCTTTTGCGAACGTTAGCGAGTGACATCCTGGGACTGGCTATAAGGACTATTTTTAGACTTAAAATTAATTAGCTCTTAAAGCAAATAACAAAGTTCATTTTCAAAATATTAAGCCAAAAAAAATTTTTTTTTTTTTTTTGGGAGCCCTTTTAACGTATTTCTGTATATAAATTTAACTGAAATCTTGTCGTACAGGAAATGGAAATAAATAAATAAATTTTGTGTTATGTTCAAAAAACTTTTAAGACAACCTCAGGAAATTTTTTTGTATGCGGTTGTACCAAGCCAAGAGAATATTTATGTTCAAGGAACATTAATTTAAGTAACTGCATATAAACATATCGCAATGGGAGTTGATAAAATTCAACTTTCCACATTTGAGTACATTTTTCAGATTTTTCTTATATTTTTTAACTGATATGATTCTGAATGCAAATGTTGCTCACATTTACAATGAAATAGTAGAGAGGGTTTTTAAAGTCACACGTGAAAATTCTTTCTTAATAACAGCTCTCACCAATAGGAACTAAAGCCTGAATGTTTAATCATCAGAACGTTTTCCTTACAGCAACCTTAAGTTGACTATTAGACAACTTAAGCAAGCCCAACGTTCTTGATTTAAGCAAATCCGTACTTACCTAACTTCTAACACCGCTTGAGATTGATTTAAGTACAAATGGTTTGAATTGTTTTTTTTTTCAGTGTATAGCTTAGCAAGTTTAAGCCGCAAAATGTTGTCTTAAATGAACCTCTACTATTGTAGCACTAGTATGAAAATTGCTTTTCAACGAATATCAAACTATCCAATCCATAAATAACCAGTTTCGAGAGCTGGCAGATTTGAAAATAGTTAAAGCTTTCAAAAACGATTATAACGGATTATACATTTTGCGACGTCAAAAGTGGAACCGAGATGAACAAATGCTTTACATTTTATCGTTATGTATGATATTTAATAGATGGAAATATCAGACTAATTTTCCTAAAGTGTGAATTTAAAAAAAATTAGCTTAACTACTTATTTCACTGCTATTTTATCTAGAACACACTTAAATTTTCACTTTATAATTTTGAGCTGCTAATAATTTTATCTGACTTAAGTTCGACTCTCAGTGTTGAAAAGAATCACCCATTTATTTATTTAATGGATTTTTTAAAGTTCTAATATAACAACGTTCCTATTTAATTTGCATTCTCTTTTCTTTCTAATTGAATTTTACTCATATATCCCAGCCATGTGTTCATTGGCAGCTGAATTAAACATTTTGTCCACTGTGTTGAAATGTGTCAACAAAATTAATAATATTTTTTTTAACCAGTAGCTTCAGCTAACACACTAAAATTATGTGTTTGTAAAAAGATAGCAGAAATTAAATTATGGTTTTTTAGACACTAATTTTGATTTAATTAAATATGAGGCAAACCAAATTGTTATAAAAAAAATTACACTTAAAATGTAAATGAAAACTTATGCAGGTTGACAATTACCATAAACGTTGCATAATACCTTAATAAGCAAAATCTCCTGAAATTTTATTCGTAAATGCAGAGTAGTGAAGATTTTAATAAACGCATATCAACGACAAGATCCATGTCTAAGGATTTAATAAATTGGAATATTCGCAGCGAAACTTTGTAACTATGTGCAAAAGCATCTAAAATAAAGAACAAATTTATGAAAATATGAAGACAAAAATAAATTGTAATTCATTTCTATTATTTGAACTTTTTCTTATATAATTATTTCTGTATTAAGTTTATCAGGCTCAAGTTCTTTCTCTATTATCTTTTTGATTGATATTAATTAAATTAGACATCAAAGACATTTAGCAGGGTGGACAACTAGTTGTTTCGAAGCCGCCACACTTTCTCGTCAGCACCCGTCTTTGAGCCTGATAAACTTAATACAGCAATAATTATATAAGAAAAAGTTCAGATAATAGAAATTAATTAACTTTACCATCGCTGGGCACAGTAGAACATTTGAAAAAAATCTAAGAAATGAAATTTGAAAAATAACAAATAAAAAAATAATATATGAAATAAAAGTTGAAATACAACTTACTTACCTTTGTGGTGAGAAACTCTCACCCGGTAAATGTGCAGTGATAAATATAGATAAATAAAAAAAAGAAATGAATGGTGTGTTTGATATAATTAAAATTTTAGAAAGAAAATATACAGCAAACATGAGCCCCTGCTTTCAAAAACGGGTGCTGACGAGAAAGTGTGGCAGCTTCGTAACAACTAGTTGTCCACCCTGCTAAATGTCTTTGATGTTTTCTTTGTCTAATTTAATTAATATCAATCAGAAAGATAATATAGAAAGAACTTGAGCCTGATAAACTTAATACAGAAATAAAAATAAATTTTATTAATGGCCAACACAAACGAAAAACTTTCACACGCTATTCGATTATTTCATTTATTCCATTGCTGTTGTAGTTAAATGATATAAAAAAAAAGTAATTTTTTGTTGCATTTCGCTTAAATGCAAAAAAACAAACAATACTATCAGCTATTTTTCGAAGATGTTCATACAAAGAAAACACATATTTAATAATTTTTGCAATGGTAATACAAAGTTCTCCACAACGATTTATAAAGTGGTGGCAATAATATATTCTTATTTAAAATGTCCCAAGCAAATTTTCATCAGTATAAACAAATTTTTGGTTAAATGATGCTCAATTTGGTGTTACCACCAAATGGAAACTGCAATAGGGTTTCTTTTAACATTGTCTATATCAGTTTTGCCAGTTTAGGGGGTTTCCCTTAGATTTAGGGTTTTTTCTTTTCTTTTAGGGGTGAATTTGGGGTGTTAAATTCTTTCGGGAAAAATGCCCATTGAGATATCGAAACATTGAATTAAACAAGCATTTAAAAAAAAACAAGTGACCTCAAGCTCAAAGTATTAAGTTAAACGGTCAGATTTTCTACTAAAAATTTTGATATTAATTTTGCAAGAAGAAGGAAAACTAGAATGTATGTTTCTTTTTTCTGATTTCATAAAGCAGCACCTTCTATCTTCTATCTTCTATGAATTCTCGTTTTGTACACCTAAATTTTTATTTTCGAAAATTCGAATTTCATGCGTCTTTTTGAAAAATTTTAATGGCAATCCAGCTTAAAATACTGTTTGCTGTCACCCCAAAAATAATACAAAAGAAGGTGGAAGAACTATAGCCATTGGTTTGGGCTTACGGCGAAATTGAAAGGCGATAAGTATAAAATATTTTATGCCATTTGTTTGCATACATTGAGAAAACTTGCTTTAGATTTGAAGGCCAGCAAATTCCTGTTATTTGTATATTTTAAATTTTGTTAAATTTTTTGTTACAAATCTCCAGCTATTCAAGCAAAGTTCAATAACAAGGTCTTGGTCGAAAAATGTGTGGATTAAAGAGCTCAACTTCAAATGTTGGCAATATTTCAAAATTATACATAAACTCTTGCATAAAGATACCCAGGTCAAAGAAATGGGTATTCATTCATTCATTCATTCATGGCATTTTTTATATTATCAAACCAGCATTGTTCACTCAAAAATTTGCTTTGGAGTATAAAAATTTGGAGCTATACACAACAATGCTTTGCTGAGTGCAAAAGTATTAAAATTAAATTTAATCCCCAACCCTTTTAGTATACCTTAATTTTTTTTTTTCTTTTCAATCAAGTTCAAAGCATTCTTGTAACAAAAATTTGCAACATCTTTAGTGTATTCCTTGGTAACTAAAATTTATTCGAGAGCTCTTGTCAACTACTTAATAAATGCTAAGTTGAACAACACAACTCACTTCATCATCTCAACAACATCTTAAAACTATTTTAAAACAATTGAATTGAGTTCTATGAACGCAAAGAAAATGAAAAAAAAGAAGAAATATTAAAAGCAAAAAATATAAAACTGAATTTTTTGGGCATTCAGATTGGCAGGTGAAATGGGGAGACTTAACGCGGCCAAAATGCTAACTTGTGCTGACCACTGCGAAATTGTTTGCTGTACCCCAGCTAAAATTTTACTTTCCGTTTTTTAACCATTGTCAATCACAAGCGATAGTTTAGAAACTAAAACCTGAGTCTGAGTTAGTATTTACAAACCAAAAAAAATTATGGTTACCCTGCGGGTACAACAACAAAAGCTAAAAGAAACAGAAGAATTAATGCTCTTTGTGAGCCATAAGAAATAGTGACTTGAAATTCACAGAGAATATGCAATTTCATTGGATTTACAAAACAAACAAAAAACAAAAAAGTAAAGGGTGCGCCCATACAAGAGACTACAAAGTAGCTGTAGATGTTGAACTTTATTGAAGAGGTAGGACAATAAGCTCAGAAAATTATAGCTCAAGAAATCATTATTAATGTTCTAAAAAAAATTAAATTAAATTAAATTAAATAAAATTAAATTAAATAAAATTAAATTAAATTAAACTAAATTAAATTAAATTAAATTAAATTAAATTAAATTAAATTATGTAAGATTTTAAATTAAAATATAAAATATTTAAAGTTCTAACAGTTTATAGAAAATGGTTTTTGTGCAAGAACTTCAGTGCAGCAAATTTTAAAAAATACTTTCTCAAAACACCTACACTAAAATGTTTCTACAGAAAATGGGGTTAATAATTTTAATTTGTAAATAGTTAATTTATTGATCGGTATTTATTTTAATAGAATAATTTATACCTGATAATATGATAGATGAGCAACTACGTGTTTTAGGTATCCCATAACCCAAATATAATTTGTTATTAAGGTTCAAAGAACTTTTTTAACCCCATTGTTATTTTTTCTCCTCATTATTGTATCCTTATATTTTGCCAAAACTACTGTCATTGTCAAGGTCGAATAGGTTGGTTGTTCTACAAATATACATACCAACAATCAAAAAAAAAAGGTAAAATAATAAACCTCAAACAAAAGAAAATTTCATGTATGTAACATGAAAGAACACATGGGTGGCAGGAATAAAAGAATCAGTTGCTTGTAGAGATGTGGCTGGGTGTTTTTATATAAAGACCCAACTTGAAAATGCAGATGATGAGGAAGTTTCTATTACGAACATGTTCGCACTAAACAGGAATAAGCAATGGCCTTCAAAGAATAATGTGAAAAAAAAGTTTGTTTTTAAATACGTGATTGACATTGATTGATGTGAAAAGAATAAACTCATCAATCAATGTAAATACATAGAAGGGCATTATGATGTTAAACTTTTGTAAGCTTGTTATTTAAATAAAAATATATTTAAATTTAATTTGTATTTAAAACTTTTAAAACAAATTTTGTATTTTTTTAATAAGCACTAAATCTGCAAAGAAATTAATTTAAAACTTTTTTATTTCGGAAGCAATGCAAATAAACTATTGGAAAATCTATTTAATATTGCAAACTAATTTTTTGAATCAAAATAGCAATAAAACATATCTTAGAGGTCAAAACCCTTGAGGCCATATTCAACATAATTATGGTAAGTTTATTAAGCTCTAATACGACGTATTTCTATGGAATCTTTGCCAAATAGACGTGTAATAAGCCTACAATAGTTTTTATGAATATGGGTGTTACAGTTTATTTTTGCCTAGCTAATGTAGGTTTATAGCCTAAACAGATGGTAGAGTTAGTTTGCATTAAGAGCTCACGAATTTTAATTAAAATTTTACGGTGGCAGACTACGGTTTCTGCATTTAGTAAACACCTGTTGTTTGCTATTGAGTTTTTGTTTTGGTATTAAAAATATTTATTTGCAGTTTACTTTTACACATAAAATGGAAAAAAAAACAGAGCGTTTATTTTCAAGAAAGTTGAAATTTCTTTTGATGAAACAAATTTAAATTTGTGGCAACAAGTTCAGATCGTAGCAGAATATTACGAGATAAAATAAAGGGAAGTGTGGAAATTTGTAAGTTTAATATTATCTATTGAAGCGGAATATAATTCATACATATGTATAATACATTACTAAGGGACGGTAATAGCACTTTTTGGGAGCATGATGTCCCTTAAAGAACATTTGCACCTCAACAGGAAGGCTATCCAAAAATTATGTAAACAAATAAAAAGTATTGAAAGGTTGGATACCAAATTTCTAACACGTTCCATCCAAAGTTCTAACAGGAGCTGTGTATTCCTATCGATCCACAGGCTTCGTTTTTTCTCTTCTGAAAATATTTCATTCAATTCAATATTTATTTCAATTTAGTTATTTGTTTTGTTTGAAAAAAAAAATAAATAAAACAGCCTACCTTTCTTGTCACAATAGTAAACAACATATCAACAGCTGACGGATTTTGACGGTGCTGCCATATTATGTAACTGAATTTAGTATAAATGCAGTTTGATTTTAGGCATTTATTACAGCTAAATTCATATTCGAATGTAGATAATGCACAAGTAAATGCGCAAAATGGCCACTAATCTACATTAACGGTGCCATCTGTCTAGGCTATTACGTTTAGGATACGCATTTCTATATTTGCACTACTCGATGTCATTCTCTGCTATAGGTCTTCCTCCCTTTCATATATGTATATCGATAATCATATTTGATTTCGAATTTCTATTTTACAAGAAAAATATGTACCAAAAACGTACGGAATATAGAATATTTCTTAGTTACATAGATAATAAGAGTTTGTAAAGAAAATTTGTTACCATAACGACTAATAAAAAAAAACGTGGTGAAGGGTTAAAATTGTCTGCGTTACGCACATAGTATACCACAAAATTTGTGTAAAAGTTGAGTATTTGTTAAACGTTTATTTTGGTATGAAAAACAAAAACAATTTCAAAAGTGTGAACTTTAATGTTTTGCATGTTTTTTTTTGTTTTGTTTTATATAAACATTCACTAACACTTTTTCTCGAATAAATAAACTCCCAACGATTTTCTTTAGTTCAATTCCAGACTCATGTGCGTATGAGTGATTTTTAATTTAATTGCACATATCGTCAACACGTATACGTTCTAGCACATAGTAATTTCACACTGGCTGGTCTAAAGTAAAATATGGTCTTAACTATTAATTCAGGTCCAAAAATAGACCTTTCAAATGTTTTATGTCTTTTTCAGCAGTCTATATGCAGCTGTCTATTGAACCATAAAAGGCAGAGAATTGAATTTTATACGGGATATGTAGTTATGGGGGGGTTCTACAAAAGCAAGTACCAAAACAAATAAGAACTCAAAAACTAGAAGGTGTCGCACCCTGCGTCTGCTTAGTGGAGTGGGTTAAACCACTTCCGCGTGGCAGTACGATAACCTTGCTGTACGAGTCAGTCTCGTACTTGGCTGAATTTATTTATCTATTAATAACATTTTCTTGGGCAAATCGTCCTCTTTCATATTTTTTTTCTGTATATCTTATTAAAGTTATGCAGATTTTTCACTTTCTTTTGCGCATCCCTGATGAAAAAATATGTGAAAAAGAACAAAATAATTTCCCAAAAGTATCCAAGCTTTTACAACTCTTTTCACAATTTGGCTTTTTTATCGTTTAGATTTTGCTGCTCTCTATCTTAAACAATTTTAAGTTTTTTGTTAAAAGTGAACGTGATGTGTTAAACGTAATAATGTTTGTAGCTGGAGCAGTCAATGTTAAACATTAACCTCTACAACATTTAAAACGTAAAGAGTGCCTGTTCTCAAACATGTACATCTGCATATGACTAATTCTATTTTAGCTGTAGTTTTTTTAATTTTTTTTTTTAATTCCATATTCTCTTTGGTGGCATAAGTCTTTTATATGATTCCTTAAAAGAGTCCTTCACTTGTTTTAATGAAAAATGTTCCAAAACTATAATTAGCTAAAAAAAAGTATAAAGTTCATAAAATTTAATAGAATACTTCATACATAAATTTTTTCGAATATGCAAATTGACAAAGAAGTAAAACGTTTGGTACATGAATGGATTGCGGACGATGATGCGCAGCTGCATATAAAATACCATGTTGAATTTTCTATGTTTATAGGTCTTCAGGAGTCACTTGACTTGCGTAATAAACAAAATAAAAGCACTTGTCCAGTTTGGATTATTTCAGTACAGAGGCACATTAAGGAGGCACGTAAGTGCAAAAAAATAATTCACATGTCAAATACTAAGCCAAAGAAAACTCTGTTGGTCACAAGTTAAAATTTTAATTGAGAAACTTTCAAACAAAATCAAGAACTTTGTTATGAACGCCGTTTAATATACTGACGTAAATCGTCCCTTAGATAATTGGAGATCTAAGGGACATATGTGGAACGATTTATAAATGTACACTTTAACTATTAGAGGATCCCAAAGGCAGAAGTCCAGCGGTCTCAAATCACATAATCTTGGCAACCAATTAGAAAAGCGTCATTAGTTCGTAAGCTGTGTGGCAAGTGGCAGCGCCCTGTTGAAACCACATATCGTCCACATCCATATTATAATTAATTTTATTAATTCATAAATTTTAGTTGCACAGAAAAATTAGTATTCATCGAAAATATATTTTTAGCTGATCTATATTTAAAAAATATATGTACTTTCAATGTTCCGTAAATTGAATGCAGAGTTATCGTTGCCCACATAATAAAGAAACGTAAGCTTCACAAAATGGCACGAAAAATTTTGCAAACGTCTGGCAAAATGTTTGCACAAAAAAAATCATATATATATATATATATATATATATATATATATATATATATATATATATATATATATATATATATATATATATATATATATATATATATATATATATATATTTATATATATATATATATATTTTGCAAGTAAAAGTTGGGTGTTCGGTAAAAAAAAAATTAAGAAAATCCCATAGCATGAACATCTAGTGGTAGACCATCTACAATCTAGTTAAGGCACCGCATGCGGCATTTGCTTTGGTAGACTACGCTAAAAAAATTTTTGCACACACATGCATGTTCGACTTTTAGGTCGTCAAAGCTTTTTTAACACTCTCTTAATTTTTTCTTTTTGAACAAACATTTTATTTTTTGCAAAAAAAAAAAGAAAATATTTTTTATATTTATTAACATTGGAACTGAAAGTTTGTATGTTTCATGGTGTTCAGTATTGTGTAAATTAAACTCAATTGAAAGTGAATTTTTTCAGCAAGTTTTATTTTTCGAAATTTATTTACATTTCCACATAATGGTGAGATTTTGCGTTAACGTATCTATAACCTGAATTTTTTGAGACAGAGGACAAAAGTTCGAATTTATTAAGCAATTGCTTATTTCTTTTATGCGAAATTCAGCATTTTTTAATTGAGGGGATTTTTTAATTATACATATGTATGTATACTGCCATACGGGCTATTGCGATCAGTTCCTTTTTTTTTTATTTATTTACGATCTTTTTACATTTGGTTTTAACTATAATTTGCATAGTAAAGATTTTTCTTTTTCAGCTTAATAATTATAAATTCTTATATTATTTTGACTACATACATAAATGATTAAAGGAATTTCGGAGCCAAAAAATTTACAAAAACCTATTTGAATTTTTTTTTAATATATTTTAATAAAAACAATTTAAACTACAACTAAACTAACTAAATAACTACTACTATGATGGTACGAGCTCATTGATATGAGCATACTCAGAACTCAAACACATTGTGTTGAACCTTTCAGTTAGTCTTTCTATTTTGACTCTTACTAATTCTATATCCGTAAGTGCATGAAGGCGCTCTGTAGAAAAAAACCATGGCAAATTGTACATTATTTTTAATACCTTATTCTGCGAGACTTGCAGTTTTTGCAAGTGGCATTTTGCACTTGGGGACCAGGCAGGAGCTCCATAAAATACGACAGCATGAAAAATTGTTTTTAATATTAATTTCTTATTCGCGATACTAAGACTAGAATTTCGGTTTATAAATGGATATAATATTGCGATTAGCTTTTTAACTTTATTCGCTATATATGAAATGTGGTTTGAGAATTTAATTTTAGGATCATTTAACTTTTAGATATTGAACTTCCCTTTCCCATTCAACTGAATTGTTATTAAAATAAAGGTTTTGTTGTGGTAAAAAGCATGGCTTACGTTTTCTGGAGAAATATATAGCTTGAGTTTTATCATAATTTAATGTAATTCACCATTTATTAAAATATTCTTGTAACTCGGCTAATGCTCTATGGAGATTCGATATGAATCTCCCCCGAGCAAAGTACCGCAGTGTCATCAGCCAAAAAATAGACATTGTGCAATAGTCTAACTGGGGGAAATCAGCTGTATATAAATTATATAAAATGGGTGACAAGCGTGAACCCTGAGGGCACCCTGCTGAAACAGAGAAAAGCTCAGAACAAGTATTACCCATATAAACTCTAAGCTTTCTAGAGGAAAGAAAGCTGTCAATCATTTTAATAATACGTACAGGGAAGTTGTAATTTATCATTTTGAAAATTAGTCCTTTGTGCCACACTTTGTCAAAGGCGGCTTTGACGTCAAGCAAGACCATTCCAGTTGACTTTTGGTCTTCAAAGTTTTCCTTAACTAGGTTCCTTATTCGAATCAGTGGCTGTGTAGTGTTGTGATGCCTGCGAAAACCAAGCTGTTGTGGGAGAATTATACTGATATTTTCCATGAAATCTGCCATTTTATATTTTATAACGTTTTCGAGAATTTTGCTTATCGAGCGATCAGTTCCAGTTTTTATAAATTAAAACCAATTTATTTTGCTTTTTCTTCCAACGTTTCGTCCATTTTTTTGTAAGCTACTTCAGGGTTTGCTTTTTATTATTTTAAGAAATACATTTTTGGTTTTTTAATTATTTTTGTTGTTGTTAAAAAACTCACGATATATTTTATTCTCCTCACTTTTTCTTTTCCTTCAAACAGAGAATTTTGCAAAAATTATTTGTCATTTCGAATCGCATTTAAGAAGTTGAAAAGCCATTGGAAAAAGCAGAACAATCTATTAAAACTTCAATAAAAGTCGTAAAACACATGGCGTTTTTTTTTTTTTTTTTTGCTGGAGATTTCATTCACTGGTGCCGTAAGAAAAGCCAGTGAAGACAGAAAAGAAAAAGATCAAAACGTGCCTGAAGAAGATAACCATTGTGATATCGAAATATCGAACTTAATAAACATTTATAAAAAAAAACAAGTGACCTAAAGGCTCGAATAACGAAAATTTTTGTGAGCAAAATATTTTTTTGTTATTTTATTTACTAATTCCTGTAATGCAAAGAGGTCAAATGCTTAAATTTTACAGTCACATGTTTGTCCTAAATCAAGCAGGTATTTAAGCGCATTTAATTTAATTTAGTTTTATTCTTTCAGTTGTTTAAAATGAAACAATTTCAGGCAGTACATACGTGTCATGTGAAAATGAAAGCGAAAAGGTGACATACTAACACACACGCTCATGCAAACAACAACAACAACATACATTTCGTGACTGACACTTAAACATGTTTGTCACGTTTTGCACTTGTTATTTTATTATTGTATTGTTTATATTAACAAAACGTCTGTTTAACAAAAACAACATGAACAGAAAAAAAAAGAAATCTATATAAACATTGACATGCATGCAGACATATTGAAAGAGCAGAGTAAAATTGGACATAAAACAGGCAGCTGCTTTATATCTTGCTTTTTTTCTGTTTTCATGGCTTTTATCATTATTTATCTTTTTACACATTTTCTTCAAAGATTCGTTAAGCTTTTGCTGACATATTTTTGTAGCTCGTTTAAGAACGCAGTGAGACTGAACTGAATGTGTCATCTGTAAAAATGGAAAAATTAATGAATCCAGTGGCAAAGGGGGTTATAAAACTCACACTCTTAGCAAATTAAGCTGGTAATAAGATAAAACTTATTTCTTTTATGCTTTCAGCAACACAATTTTTAGGATTGCGTGCTCATAGAGAGAAATAAAACCAAATTGCTAAGATTATGTATGTCCGTCCCCTACAGCGCCGATTCTAGAGAGCTTAGATTTTCCACATCTCCTGGACATCATGGTTATTCAATTTAGGAATGAAAAAGTTAGTAATCATAGCGCTATACCGATCACCATTGACTGTAAGGTTCTGGCCATCATCGTTTTTGAAGAAGTATGGACCAATGATTCCACCAGCCCATAAAGCGCACCAAACAGTCAGTTTTTCTGGATGTAACGGTGTTTTTTTTTTTTTTTTTAACAAACACAAAACTGCGAAGCTTTTGGCTTGTCTGCAGAAAGCATTCGGCAGGAGTCGAACCTGCGACCTCGGGGACTCTTAGTAGGACACTCTACCAATTCATCCATTCGACATACACTTGTGGATTAGCTTCCCTCCAAATGTTGCAGTTTTGTTTGTTGACGTCGCCATTCAACCAGAAGTGCTCTTCATCGCTAAACAAAATTCGCTTTCGAAAATCGGGAACAACGGCAATCTCGTTTTGCATTAAAATTGCACTATTTTCAAGCGTTATTCAGGCGTGAGCCTATTCGTGATGAATTGCCAAACCAAACTGAGAATAAATAAAAGCTGTAAATTGTTATCTGCGTATCTAGAAAAAATCAAGTGTCTCCAAAAATATTAAGAGTTTCTAAGTCGTCTTCGCTCTTTACGTTCTTGTGACATTTTCATAAAAAGAGTTTCAATTTTATCAAAGGTTCTTAGATATTTTAATTTTACCAATTCTTAACAAACGGAAAAAGTTCAAAGAAATGACCCATAAGGAAAAAATTCATTCAACTCAACAAAAAAAAGTTCTTAAAATTACCAGTTGCAAAATTCTGTACTTGAAACTAACAGATGATTTACCGTTGGACCAAACACAGAAATCCCTTAAAAATACCCAAAAAATAAATTGCTCCTCCCTAAATTTTCTCCGAAAGAATTTATCATCCCCAAAAACCCCCTAAACTGGCTACACTGGTTTGAACTTAAATACACAAAAGTATAATAATACAATTTTGGAAACAAACCTTCCGCAAATCTGATCGAAGCAATAAACACTCTATAGAGACATAATATTATTATTATTATTGTATCAAGTACAAAAGTAAATGTAATTTAAATTACATTTAAATTAATTAAATGTAATTTAAATTTTTCAATATAAAAACACTTTTGACGCAATGGTGCTCAGAGTCTTGCATCCCCATAGAAAAAATTAACAGGGTATATACCATCATTGGGCCTTAACTATAGTCAAACGCTAAAGTCGGTTCTTTTTAGAAACAATTTAAATTTTAAAAAGCCTTGCTAACTTTTTTTTTAACTATAGTCACAGTTAAAGTTGGCTTTAAGTTCAACCAGCTTTAAATGGGTGCCACATTATTTATCGAAAATGGCAAATTATTTATCATACAGCCATTAACAAATTTAAGTAAAATCCCATCTCTAATGAGATGACTCTTAAAAATTACCCTGTCGGACATTGAGTAGTCGACTACTGAAATAATTATTTTTACGTTAACTTTTATGGACTAACTTCAAATTAGCTACAATACAATCGATTTGTAATTCACTTTTTGTGTACTGGCTATAAGCTAGCTGAAACGTAGTGCAGAGTTAACCCAAAATTCAAATAATAACATACACACATACACGGTAAATAACTCTTTAATTAAACTGCCTATTGTCGCATTCGTTTTAAATGTTGCGATGGCTGAGTGGGTATGTTGGCTGCTCACCAGTCTTGGGGCTTAGTGGTTCGATTCCCACCAGAGGCTAGAAAAAAGAAATAGAAAGTAGGATGAAATTTTATTTAATAAAATATTACCACCGAAAAATGTAAAATCAGCCTTGATTTGTACATTTGTTTCTGTGGGTACTGACTTTTAAGTAGCTAACTTTAAGTTAGTTGAAAAGCATCACCATGTTAAAATTGTCAGTTGTTTGCATTGAGAAGTAATCCAGGGGCCAAATTCTGGCACTCGTGATTGAACGATTTCGTTATAGAATGCTGTGTGTTTGTTGCTCATTTTGATTTTGCTCTACATTGTTTTTATAATCGAGTAGAATATTCTATCACGAATGTCAGAATCCGGCCCCAGGCCTCAACCAGTACCTGTTGTGAAATAGTTAGCTGTAAGTTAGCTTAAAGTTAGCTTGGTTTCCGACAGGGTATGTATAAATGTAAACACACGCATATATGTACAAATGTAGTAAGTAAAAAAAAATTATCAACGCTAATTGGAGAAAAGTAAAATTTTAATTAAAAAATCTTTAATTTAATTATTTAATGTAAGAAAATTTATATTAAAAAACTTTTACATTTAAAAGTGACATTTGTTTGAGCAAAGCTGTTGATAAATAAATTAAAGACAACTTCTACTGGTTTTAAGTTTAGAGCAGACTTTTGCGGGCAAAGTCGGTTTTTTCGAGTAGACTAAAAGTTTGCTTTTATTCAGCAGTGACTTGAAATTGTTTAGTGGTTTTTCGATGTCTATAGTTATGGCCCATTGTTGCTACTCAGCAACTTGATTGCGGACAATCATAACGCGGAATAATGATTTTTCTGCCTTTAAGTGATCTGGTAGATTTAGTTTTATCGTAAAAGTACAACGGAGTTTTGCAGATAAATAATCTTATGAAAAAATAAATTATAAGATGTTCTTGTTGATTTTTAAAAAAAATTTCTTCTTAATGGACTCAAACCCACTACCTTTCAGTTGTCAGTTGTTTTCTCCTTGTAGTTTTTTTTTTTTTTTTTTGTACCAAAAATAACTGGAGCTGAGCAAAAAATTACTAACAAGTTTTGTGCTTGATTTTATGTGTATTCGCTATTTATCAAATTAGAAAGGTCCACCAAATGAAAATAATAAGGGATATCATAGAGAAATCTCTGCATCTTTCTACTGAAATGTCCCTGAGCCTAAAAGCTCAATAAGAGAAAATCTTATTGATTATATTAGGTATTTGTGGCTTTGTGCAGTAGTGCTGTTATGCTTTGATGAAAAATCTAGAAAACGCATTATTATTCATTACTTTAATTAATTTACATTTAGATTTCGTTTATCCCCTCTTTTTTGTCAAACTCACAATAGATATTTCATTTGCAATGAAAATGAATTATTCGATGCTGTGTTTTGGTTTTCTAAACTCACACTATATATTTTATTATAAAACTTTCTTTCTATAAAATATTTTTTAATTTCACATCATTCCAATCATTTTAAAATCTATTTGTTTGATTAAAAATTAAATTTGCACTTAAATTACCGTTTGTGAAGTCAAGCAGAAAATTTTAATATTGATGAAACAAAATTTTATTGCAATGAATTAGTTTTATCTGTATATTACAAAATCAAACTCAAAATTGTTGCTGCTCTTTGGGCAAAATTTGTTAATACATATTATAGTAAATATTCAATTGCATATTACTCAGAAAATGGAAAATGATTTATAATACATTATGTGAATAATACATCAGGCGTCGGAATAATATTTGCCGCAGGAAAAATTAACCATTATTATGTGAATGTGAACCTCTTAACATTTTCAGAGCTAAAATTTATCATTATATGCAGCGACTTTTTCATTCAGCAATTTATTTAATATTATTTGATTGGATTTTAGCATTTGGTTTACCTTCTAAGAGTTGTTGTACGTACCCACATATGTATGTATATATTTATAATCGTTTTTTATTTGTAAAACTTTCTTACGGTGCATCACGATAGTTAAAAAAAATGTTTGGACAACAAAGGTTGAGCTTCAAAGTCGAAAATTTGCAGCCAAACTTGCTGCTACGGCCCTTGCTTGCCTTCTACTCTGCAAACTCATCACAAGATATTTACGCACATACGATCTTATTATATTTGTAGTGAAAAAACTTTTGTCGTATGTAGTTCTATTAATATTAGAAACTAATTTTAGTCAAAAATACCATATTTTTTAAGCGTAATAAGAAATTTAAACTTTAACGCCAGTATTCAGAAAAAATAAAACATTGTTGAAATACATTTTAGAAGAAATTTTTCATATCAAATTTGTTCTAAAATGTATTAGAGCAACATTTTATTTTTTATGAATATCGGTGTATAAATATAAAATTTTCATTAAATAAACATTATAAAAAAAACAACATATCGTGCACCTCCATATCTTCCAATTCAAGCCATTAAAAAGGTCGTTATCGTCTCAGGATAACGAACACAGTAATTGACTGACCGGCCTCATTTTCAAACAAAAATACGGCCCGATGATGACGTCCGCCCATAAACCGCACCCAACAGTCACTCTTTATGGGTTTATTGGTTTTCTGCCAATCAGTCTAGGATCATCATTCGCCCAAATGCGGCACTGAAGATGATTTTCCTTGAAAATTGATCGTCTGTTGCCACTTCTTACCACAATTCTGACAATTGACGACACTTACAATGATCAAGTCCTGTAAGCGTGTAAATGAGAGTCTTTATGCAAAATGTTCATCAACAAGGAGTGTGAGAGGTGCAATTGTTGGGCACGACGACGAGTTGAGATGGATGACTCTCCAGCCACAGTATCGAGAACAGCAGCAATAATTCCTACAGCACGAGTTGAACGGAGCAGAAAAGGTGCTTTTACATTTCCTACAGACTCGGTTTGCTCTAATATTTGCACGCTTTTTCTGATTGTACGCACATCTTGAGGATTAAATTGATCGAAAACATCACGAATTGCATGATATGTTTATTTTCATTTTAAACACACGGCCGTTAACGATCGCAACAGACGAGCCCACTGGTCTCTGGCCAATAACTCCAGCTCATTTTCTCATCCGTAAAGCCATTTTAATCATACCTGAGGCACATGTGTTCGATGCAAAAGCTAACGTAGCCAATCGTTGGAAGCTTTTGCGGCGAATACAGCAAACCTTTTGGAGCAGATGGTCGGTGGAGTATTTGCACCAACTGCAACTTCGAACAAAGTGGTGCACAACTCAAAAAAAAATGTTGAACTAGGGCAAATTGTGCTAATAAGAGATGACAATGCTCCCCCAGCCCGATGGTTACTAGGACGAATTAGTGCTGTTCGTCCTGGACCAGATGGGTTGATCCAAGTGGTCACTATAAAAACCGCATCTTCTACAATACGTCCTGGCATAAGTAAAATATCGGCTTCACCTATTGAAGGGCCTATTCCAGATGAAGATGACACCAGTGTAGGTGAGGCTGAGGACTACTTGGTCCCCAATGGTGGGCGGCACCATTAACTCACAGATCGCCTTTTTTAAAAGACGAGGTGGGCGGTATGTAGAGGATTTTAGCGCGTTATTTTTGTGCTCAACAAATAACTACAATCCGGCATCTAAATATGGTATGTAAGATAGAAACAAAAGAAGAGAAAAAAAGTCATTCGGTTACATGGAATAGAATTAAAATTGTACGATTTACAATAATTAATTTTCTATAATTACAAATAAAGATTGATTTTTTTTTTTAACAAACACAAAACTGCGAAGCTTTTTGCTTGTCTGCAGAAACACCCAGAGCCTTCGGCAGGAATCGAACCTGCGACCTCGAAGACTCTTGGTAGAGCACTCTACCAATTCATCCATCCAGGCGCACAAATTTAAATTGGAAAACTCAAACAATAATCCTGAATAAATTTAACGTATTGCTCTATTCGCTACTTTTTCATAGTTCAAATTGAATTTGTCTGAAATTGAGAGATGTAGAAAAAAAACTAACACCCATAATTCTAACACCCATAATTCATAAAAACTATTGAAGGTTTATTACACGTTTATTTGACAAATATTCCGTAGAAATACGTCAAATAAGAGCTTAATAATTTTACAATAATTATTATGAATATGGCCCTTTTAAGTTTAAGTGTGGTGCACATTCAATATCGACACTTAAAATCTAATCCCCCATTAGTCCTACTGTAAAGTTAAAATTAATGTTTATTTTTTTTATTTGAAACCGTCATGAAGAAAATATCATTTGGTATGCATTTGCCGAAGGGATGGAAAAGTACTCGAATGAGCCACATGCACTTCACAATTAAAATTGTGCTGCCGCCTGCTTTGTCCAATACAAAACAGCATAAGGCAATAATATCCCACCACGATTGTATGAGGGAAACAAATGCTACAACAGAAAGTCAAAAAAGCTGTTTCAGCCATGCTTGGCATATTTGTGGAAATACCCATCTGTGCATAAGCAAGAATATGTGCACTCATTTTTCAATAAAAAAAAAAACCAATTGACTGTCACAAATTTAGGTCAAATTAATAAATAACTAATAAATGCAAATTTAAATATGGCAAACAGCATCAGCAACAAATTATCACAGATTCAACAGTGATGACCTTCATACCAATAACCAGAATCATAAAATAAACTCAAATCAATTTTATGTCTGTGAAATAAAAAAAAATACAAATTTATATTTATGAGATGCCACAAGAATAATAAAAAAAGGGGAAACTATAAAAAATCATAAAGCAGAAAAAATTATATAAAGTAATAAATTTGGCAATATATCAGACATATTTTTTTTTTTTTTAATTACATGCACACGCAAAACCTGTATTGTTTTTAGTTTCTACCAGGGATCTGCACGGGTGTTGCGCAAATATAAGTGCATCGTTACTCACATCTTGTAAGTGATTTTCTTGTCTTCCTTAAAACCTGTAAAAAATCACTAAAATTTTACCGCGAAATATCTTACTCAATTGAAAGAAAGTACAGTTGAAACCTATAAAATCATTAACGATACGGTGTTACGATGTTTTGTATTTGATTTGGTTCGTTTCTCTTGAAAGCTTTATATTTATGTTTAATTTTTCAGCAACAACACTAAACCTTTTAGTATCATATCTAAAAGACAGAAGTCAGAGTGAGTGTTTACAATGAAAGCAATGTCTTAGAATGCTGTTTAATGCCTAGAGGCATACCACAAGTATCAATACTTGGACCGCTTCTGTATTCCCTATACGCTAATGATTTACCATTGCATGTAAAACATTAGCGGGAATCACCCTTGGTTGCGTATCTGCAATTTTAGCATATATAGCATAATTTTTTGCTACAAAGCGTGAGTGGTTATTTCAAGTGTTTAGCAAAATAATTATAGCAGCTGATTTTAGAGTAACGGAAAATATAAATATTTTTGTTTTGTAAATGGAGAAGGAAGCTTAGAAAAAAAATTTTCGTTATTCATCTTTTCGATGTCCATCTTTTATTGTTGACTTTCTTTTAGGGTTCCGTACTCATCAGAGTAAAACGGAACCCTATTACCGAGACAACTACGTCCGTCCGTCCGTCACAGCATAAATTATCCGAAACGGTAAGAGCTAGAGAGCTGAAATTTTCACAGGATCTTGGTGTACCTTGCCGCTACAAAAACAAATACTAGTAACAACACCAGGTCGAAAACTTCCAGGTGTCCCCATACAACGAAAAGTTACAATTCGCTATAACTCTCGAACCAAAAAAGATAGAAAGCTGAAATTTGCATAGTGTATGTATTTGTAGATGCTCTACAACAACAAATGCAAAAACAACAACACGTCGACAACTACCAGGTGTCCCTATACAACGTAAAGTAACAACTAGCCGTTACTCTCGAACCGTGAGAGACAGATTGATGAAATTTGCACAATATGTGTATTCACTTATGCTCCACAATAACACTTACTAAAAACAACAACAACAACTGTAAAACTACCAGGTGTCCCTTTACAACGTAAAGTAACAGCTATAACCCTCGAACCGTAAGAGATAGAGAGCCGAAAATCGCACAGTGTATGTATTCCCAGATGCCTTACAACAGCAAATTACAACAACAACAACAAGTCGAAAATTACTAGGTGTCCCCATACAACATAAAGTAGCTGTAAAAACAGAGAGATGAAAGTTTTACAATATATGTACATATATATTCACATATGCCATTCCATACATACATTACACATACATACGTACGGAACCCTAAGAGTGCGAGCCAGCCTCGTACTTGACTATATTTATTTTTAATTACCATAATTTTATTTTTAATTTTTTCCGTGTTCATTTTTTTGCCTGTTTATTATTTAATTGTTTACAACATTTAATAAAGTGAGTTTGCCGCATGAGATAAGCTAAGCCGCAGCCAATATTTGAAAAGCAACGCCGTCGATAAAATTTGCAAGTAAAGCAACCGCCGGTTTTTTGTTTATTTTATAAAATTTAATAAAAATCACGCATAGTAATAGGTATAATATTCACTTTTTACTATTTTGTAAATACTTTTATGAGCAGCGTTAGCATTAATTTAATTCCAGCACAGGCATGTTTTGTGGCGGCCTTGTCGTCGTAAAGTTTTTTGAGCACAGGACTTTATATGTTGGATTGTAAAAAACAAACAGCTGTTTTAGCATTTACCAACATTTGCAAATACGGATCTGCAAAGGTTTTTGGTTATGAATATGTGCTTAAGTGATGCAAATAACGGTTTCCTACATTTTGTTCTTGTAGCCTTGCAGACTATGGCACATATGCTAAGGTTGCAATATCTCCAAGGTCTACAAGGGTAATTTCCCATGAACCGTGAGTTCCGCTATCGTAATATTTAAATAAATACCGATGACATGCTGACAATTGTATACAAGGAAGCGAAGAAAAGTAAAGTTGAAGACTCACTGGTTGGGATACATGCCACAGCTGCTTCAAGACCACCCCTTCTATCATCAGCACCCAAATTTGCTGCGAACCCAGGCTCTGACTAATTGTGTACTGTTTTTAAGCAGCAGTGGATATCCATCCTGTTAGTGATAACAACATGCAATAACATTTTCGGCATACATGTTTATGTATCTCATGCATATGGGATATACATACATACATATGTATGTGACAGCAAGTCAGATGCTAGGGTATGATAGCCGAAACATGAAAAAAAACATGTTTACGAAACCATATCAAGGAGAGAACACATTAAAACTAAATTATATTTGCCAGAATCCAAATGATAAAAGCCCACTTTCGCATGCAGAGGAGTGCACTAAGACTAAGGTCTAAATAGACACTCGTTGCAGTTATCTGGCTTATACATATATTTTCTTAAACATTGAAATAAATATTTTATACCAAAATTTTAGATACTTTTTTGTGAAAAAAGGTAATTTAAATTTAAATGTGCCAAATCAGCATAGTTTTTGAAAAATCCTGTACAAGAGTGGTTGTGACGTGAGCTCAATGAAAATTTTAGTTTGTTTAAAATAAAGCCATAGAAAAACTTATTTTTAATGTCCTTAAGCTAAGCACTGTACACTCACACAGGGAAAGCAAGCAAAAAGTATAGAGAACGAAGTTGATTTTAAATTTCTCAGTGGTGATTTTGCTTCCTATGAATTGAAAATGATTTGGTATTAAAACAATAACCACAGCTTTTGCTACTAAGGCAACTCTAATTTATAATGATTAATTTTGTCAAGATAGAAGATTTTACATTACAGTAGCAACAAAAATATTATGTTCTGTACAACCATGCTTATAATTGTGGCTAACAAAATATTTCTATTAAAAATGTCGCAAACGTAACGCAACTTTTTGCTCTCCATAAATAAAGTTTTTGTTACAGTTTAGTTATTTTGTTGTCAGCATACATTAAAATTGAAATGTAGAGTTATATTGATTTGAAAAAGAACTATCTAAAATCCTAAAATGTAATAAGACTTTGTTTCAAAATAATATAGTCATAAAGAATTTCAAAATAATATGGCTAAAAATGACAGCAGTGTGACTGGAGGTGATAACATGATCGTTGAAAATGACAACATCGATAATTAAATGGAGCAATACTCTGATTAGAAATGGAAAAAGTTTTGCTGGCTGTGACAGCAATATGGTTAAAAAGCCAATAGTACGGTGCGACATGACAAGTTGCATACAGCAATAACATCATTATCGGTGACAAAAACCTAATGTCTGGCTGTTGAATTAGTAACAATAGGCATGTTTTATTTAACAATAAATATTGTTTGCTTGTTACTATAAATTTGATAATACTATGTTTCTCTTCGAATATGGTTATGGCAACTATATTTTTTTACGTGCGGTTAAGACCAAATGAAATTTAAAATAGCGCTGACGGGAATAAATGATATTATTTTTGTATGTTTTTTTTTAATTTTTTTTTTTTTTTTTTGTATTTATTTTTATTGCATTGCGTTTGTTGTTAACATTTATCTCTTCATTATTTAACACCCGTTTTGTGATTCGAGCTCAGATTTGCTTGTGCTTTTATCTTGTCCTTTTAATCATTAATGAGCTTTAATTGCCATGATGAATACTAAAATGTTGCCAGAACCTCCAACACAACAAAACGATTTACTATAAATAGTTTAAAAAGCACAAAAAAGAAACTCAAAGCGGAAATGTTTTTTTGAGTGCTTGCACGGTCTAATTAGACCACTACTTTGGGTGTGAATTTCCTTCATATTGCACTTTGCAGTGCAAAGCAAAAATTTCTTTTGCAAACTGAGAGTATATTTGGAAGCAAAAAAAACGGATTTTTTTGTGAAATTGTGGGCAGCTCTTGAATGCTCATAATTAAAATGGTTAGTTGTTAGATATTTCTATTTATTAAGTCTGGTTTGCTGCTTTGCTTTCTGTCGAAACGAAACGAAATGTTAACCAAAATGGTCACATGTAAAATAGGATAGCTGTTGAACTATTTATGTATATTTCTATACTAATAGTATAAAAAAGTAAAATATGATTGTTTGATTTTGCATCGAAAGGGCTCCGAATGAAGCGATTACAAAAACTCTTTCGCCTTTGAAGAGCTGCACTATCGCCGGTGAACATAAGCTATGTATGATTTGGACGAAAAAGTGGCTTAATTAGTATTTGCATGTCTTTTCACTTGAGTTATTTGTACGAAGCGCTGGCCACGTTGACAAACTTTACGACGAATCGTGCAACGCGAAGTTTGATTTTAAGAAACAAATAGTACATCAAATGTTTTTCGAAAAAACCCATATTAAATAAAACATTAGAATAAAAGGAAACCAGCTGCATGGGCATATTTCTGCTTTCTACTATAATTAAGAGCTCAGAGCAACAAATGCTGCCCACAGTTTTGTTTCTGTGTTTGCCTAAAACCCCAGTTCACTCCGCATGGTTCGTTTATTGTAATTTTCATTGAATATTAAACAGTTGACCAATTCAAAATACTTTTATCATTTTTGGTCTTCGAAAAACCTTTTAGCAAATTTGCCAAAAATTTGCAGCACCAACAACCATTTGCACATTTTGTTCTTACAAACTTCCACACTTACTAAAGCCATTCGAAGCAACTACTGTCATAAATTCATGCCAACAAGCTCTTTTACGACAATGGCTTTAAAAGGCTACAAATGACCCACTCAATATTCAATATTCTATTTTTCCTGCAGTTTTTCAATTTGGCTCTTTTTTCATGGTCTAAGAGATTTCAGAGTTTTGTTTTAGTTGTTTTATCTTTGGCTTTGTTCGGTTTTTATGTTTACCAACAGAAAAGTGCCCAAAATGGTCCAACAATATTGTTTTAGTACAAAGAAAACTGTTAACGCTTATTATGAAATGCTGGATCGAAAAAGTTTTTCGTATTTAAGTTCATAAGATGGTATTAAATTTTTAGATTTTAATTTCACACATCTAGAAAATTTGGAAATATGAGAAAAGAAATTTTTTTAAGAACCCATCAAAAGTTTTGAATAAAAAATAAATAAATTTAGGGTCTTATTCATAATAAATATTTTAGGTTTACAAAAATTTTACTTAACAACTTTTTCATACAAATATGTCACATAAGAGCCGTATACGTCTGAAATATTTTTTGTGAATAAGGGTGTTAATATATAGAAAACATGTTAGCAAGCACACCGAAAAAAAAACATTTTAATAACCTGGTAAATACGTAACAGCTTGAAAAAACCCCGTAACAAAACCCCATTAGGTATAATTTATATCATTCTGAAAATGCTAATTTTTTATTAGGTATAACTTTGGAGTCCAGTGTTCACATAAAAACGTTTGAGAAAGTATAAAAATTTACCTTATTAATTCAGTTTTGTCTTTTTCAGTCGCCTATATGTCGCTGACATTTCGAGGCTACTATATATGCTATTCTTGCCACGAACGTAATTAGAACCACAAACGCTCAAAACCAACCTTTCATACAGAAAACATTTGTTTTTCATCCTGCAACTCTTTTAATTTTCTTAACTTTTACTTTGCTTTTTTTTGAGTTTTTTTCGAGTGTACTGATGAGCTGATCAGCATCAATGAAATGAGGGCTGAAAGAGACAAAAAATAATTAATAAAATAATTAATAAAATTCTTAGACCTAAAATAATACATTTCAATTGGCTTTTACAGGGTGGCGCAAAAATAACCTTCCGATGTTTTTTGACTGTAATTAAAAAAAAAATTAAAAACTTTGATTTTTCTTGTGGACTATTTTTATTTGGTCTTTTAATTTTTTAACATCAAGTCGAGAATATGATGTCATATAAATGGCCGGCGCCACAGTTGATTGTCATTTGAGCCCTTTTTATAGCATTTTCCATCACATTGGCCAAAACTTCCGGCGATAGGTCCTCACATTCTTGACGCATATTGTCTTTAAGAGCTGCAAGAGTCTGAGGCTTGTTGACATAAACCGGCGACTTCAAAAAGCCCCACAAAAGGAAGTCTGTAGCGGTCAAATCAGGTGATATTGCTGGCCAGTGCAAATCGCCAAAATGCCATACTTCAGCAGATCGGTTGTGGCACGTGCAGTGTGTGCCGCAGCACCGTCCTGATGCAACCACATATTTTCCAATCCCAATTCATCAAGTTGTGGCAAAAAGAACTCCTTGATCATTGCTCTGCAGCTCTCACCATTCACAGTAAAGGCCGTATCAGATAAAACTTTGTTGCTTTGCGTGATGTTTATAACTTTGAAAGAAACGCGTAAAACAATAAAAACTTTGACAAGACCCGCGCATTGTTTGTTTATCAATAAAATATTGAATATATAAAATATTTCATATATGTACTTGTTTGTAGTTTTGTTTATTATATACTTCAAATGAATTTATTCATTAAATTTATAACATTTATTTATATGTATGTATATTTGGAATTTTTATTTTTGATTTCTGTTGACGCCAAGAAAAAACAAAAGAAAATGAAAGCAGCTAATTGTCAAAGCGCGCAAAAAGATGAAAGATGCCCAACTTTTTGCTTTGCTTTGCGTCAAATAAAATTTATGTGACAAGTGCCATATAATTATATACATTTATCTTAAATGTCAAAGCGTGTATGTAACGCAACGCGAAGCAAAAGTTTTATCTGACACGGCCTTAACCGTTTGGCCCGCGACGTCTTCGAAGAAAACAGGTCCGATGACTCCTCCAGCGAAAACAGAACACCATACAGCGACTTTGAGCGGGTGTAATGGCTCTTCGTGGGTTACACGCGGATTTTCAGTGCCCCAGAAGCGTAAATTTTGCTTATTTACGTACCCGCTAAGATGGAAATGGTTATTTTTGATGAAAAATCATCTTTCTCTTGGTGGTGATCAAGGATGACCTGAGCATATGTTAGACGCGATTGGCGGTCAGCAGCAGCTGATGCACCATCTGGACTTTGTACGGAAACATCTTCAAATTTTGTACCAAAATTCGCTGTAAATAAAGATCGTCGACTGATACCCAGTTGCGTGGCACGTCGTCAGGTCGATGTCGACGGCTCTTCCATGACATCCTCGGCTACAGCAGCAAAATTCTCTGCAGAACGGCTACTCCGGGGTCTGCCGCGCCTGGCAGCATCTCGTGTTGTACCAGTCTCTTCGAGGAGAGCTTCTAAACGTCGCAGTGTTTCACCAGTAGGCGTTAGACGGCCAGGAAACCTGCGACGAAATTCACGTTGTGCCAACGTCACCGACCGAATATTGGCCAAATAAATAAAAGTCACCAATATTCCGCGCTCTGGAGCAGTGTAGCGTAACATTGTTTATTAACGTGTATTTCGCATGTGTTTACTACACAAATGTCAAAACAGAACTGACCAAAAGGGGCCAATCGCAAAATTTATAGCATTTTCTGATAGAAGGATTACTTTTGCGCCACCTTGTATATTAAATAAATAACTTGATTTATTTTTTAATTATATACAGTAAACACATTTGCCACATCAGGCTACCGACTACAAAATATCAAAATTAGAATGCACACATTTATATGGGAATAATTATTTTGAGGTCAGCAGGCAACGTGGCTGCAGGCTGTTGTCTCTGCTACTTTTGTCGTTGTAGTCAAATTAAACTAGTTTATATTTTTGTTGGCCATACAATCAAGTGTAATTCAATACAACAGGGCGTGTTAAATAGATGAGTGCTCAAAAATATCGAGTATGTACACAACAGGACCCAAAAGAAAGAAAATTTGATAATTGGAAAAGAAATAATTACAATTGCACAAGCTGGTGCAAACGTGCACAAAAGGTGAAAAATTTGTAAAGTGCAAGCATTGACTTCATATAGATCTTCAAGAACAAGAAACACTTGCAAAGAGCACGACGGGACACAACACTGCAATAATTTGGGAAAAATTTGCATATTGCAAAAATTAATTTAAAATATTTGCGTAAAATGTTAAATCACCGCAAAAGATGCTATTGCTCCTAGAGCGTAAACATATGCAATAAATTTAGCATATTGCAGAAATTAGCTTTAAACAGTTTTATTAAAAATGTGTTAAAAGAAGTACAAGAGTTAAGCCCTGCGGACTCCCAAAAAAAACACAATTTCCAAATTTCAAAAAATGTATTGAAATGGTGCTTTTATTATTTTTCATCGTATTAAACTGCCTCGGAGAGCGCGAAGGGATGCGAGCGAGTTGAAATCGCAAGAAATTGCAAATTGCAAAAATTTACTTTCAACTGTTTTTCAAAAATGTTCGACATT
The DNA here is from genome assembly GCA_963662145.1 of Sturmia bella. Lineage (NCBI taxonomy): Eukaryota > Metazoa > Arthropoda > Insecta > Diptera > Tachinidae > Sturmia > Sturmia bella. The sequence continues at coordinate 28,261,896 of OY759171.1, read as the reverse complement.
TGTAAAAATTTATGTTACCGAAAAATTGCAAAATATACAATTGAAAGTAGCTGTTTGCAATTTGAAATTCAGTAGTTATTTTTGCGACTATTTAAATTTTTCAGAAATGATTTTAGGTTATTAAATGCAAATGGAAATTTTTTACGAAATTCCTCACTTTCCCTCCCTGTTGTGACGTTTGCAAATATTTTATTTTCCAGTTATATTTCTTGTAGCTTCTGCTTCCAAAATATTTAAGTAGCTGGGTGAAGGCGACGTATGCAGCCGGTAATATTTTTAGTTATGCGTTGATGTAGCCTGCTGTGGCGAATGTGTTTATAGTATTACATATTAAATATTTTGGACATAAGCAGTTAAATTTTGTAAATAAAAATGTTTCTCAACCTTTGCTTTTTTATTGTATAAACTAATTTTGGCAGCTTCAAATCGTTTTTTTAATACAAAATTTATTAAGAATATTATTCAATAATTCGCTAATAGCTGGTAAGCATCTTCAGAATAATATTTGTAATTAAATTGAAAAATGTGTTATGGTTGTTGTTCCGTGTTCTAATTCTCAAAAAAAAAGAATAAAAAAAAAACATTGTGTATCATGTCAAGATGGATGAATGACACGGTGGCTTCTTCCGGCTACTCGTCGTATGAGTGAGTTCTTTTCACCGACATATACACACAACCATAGACATAAAAATCTTTCGTGTCAAAAGAGAATTATAATTAGTCGAGGAATAGGCCTCATGTCAACAATGAATAAAACGATATGCGTAAGTATGTATGTTCGTGAAAGTCACACCAGTCCTAAAAGTCCGTCAAATGGTCGGAGCCACCCACCCCTTCTGTGATCATTCAAATACACAGCCATTGTATTGCTACTGGCTCTAAATTAATCATAAGCAATACCCAAAATCGAAATCCCCAGCATATTGTAAATCAGTCCATGTCCACAAAATTTTTTTTATTAAACCTGCCGCTTACGATCACCCCCCTGCCCTTTACAACCCCCTACATCGACCCACAGAGAAACTTAGACCGCCATGATTATTGCCTTCCTGACAGAAAGAAAATATATATAAGGATTCATTGGTATATTACATATGCCACAACTGCTTCCATTCATTGAAAAATCATTCTATTTCTTTTTTTCATAGACAAATAAATTTTTTTTTCTCATATATTTATCTGAATGCAATTCTTCTTTTTGTACAAAAAAAAATGTTGTTCCTCAAAAATATCAATATTAGATCATAAGTATTTTTGTATGTTTTTTTTTCTTCTTATAAATTAAAAATTCCAAATGAAATAACACCACTACTAGAAGAGTGTAAACCTCTCTTTAAAAAAAATGTCAAAATTATAATTAAAAGTTTAAATTACAAACTCAACCAACTCATGATTTTGGTTATATTGATTCTCTTGAGCTGTGTTTCTCTTTTTCTTGGAAAACTGCTGGCTTGCACTCTTCTTTACAAGGAGAAGATAACGCGTAAAGAGATCTCCTTTATATACATACAACAAAACTAACTTGTTGCACTTACATCTATTGAACTTATCTTAATTTCTCCTTTTTTTCTTCTCCTTTTATTTATATATTTTTTCTTTCAGGTATAGGTATATGGTTTTACATAATTTGTCTTCTTTTTCTATTAATTTTGATTTACATTTACTTATTTTCTTTTTCTTTCTAAATTCTATTACATAACCTTTTTATAATGTAAATTCTCACCTTCGTTTTGTACATTTCTTATACAAATTTGATTTTATTTTATTTTTGTTCATATGTATATATACATATATATTTAAACTTATTTACATATGTAGATATTTGATGCTTGATAATTTTCGTTGCAATTTAATTCTCCTTACACAAATTTCTCCTTTTGGCCTGTTTCATTTCTCCTTCTGATCTCTTGCAGATTTATATATATATATAGTACATATACCCCTTTTGCTTTTTTTTTTCTTTTTTTGCAAATTGAAACTTTAACGTTAAGTCTTTGTATTTTTTTGATTATGATCTTTAATCGGATGATTAAACAGTTATATATATATTTTTTTTGTAGCGTTTTTTCTTTTTTTTTTTTTTAAATACACATATAGTGGAATATATATTGGAGCATATGTATAAATGTTTTTATTTTTATAGCATGTTTATGTATATAGTTTTAATTCATTGTTACATATATATTCAGAGTAATTTGTAACACATTTTACTAAATGTACCTCTATACAATATGATATTTTTTCTTTATTTTCTATTGTTATTGTATTTCTGTTTTACACATGAAACAACATTCCTTTTTTTTTTCTTGTTCGATCGTATGTAGATTTCGATTATACTTTTGATGTTTTTGTACATCTATTTAACCATGACTTATAAAAAGTCATATATGTACCTATGTACTTTTGTTTATTCTTTTGCTTGTTTTTAATTGTCTGAAACTTTTTGAAAATAAATTTGTCCTTTATATCATTTTTTTCTTTCAACAAGAAGTAACTTCTGTCAAGTTCTAATCATCAGCAGACAATGATCGTCCCTCAACTCAAGAAATCCCTCTTTTTCTTTTTTTTTGTTCAAAGTCTTCGCCAAAAAAAAATCCAATCAAAAAATGTTACCTTGAACAGTAATTCCTACAGCTGAGCCAAGAATGATTTTTTTTCTGTAGAGATACCATGGTACTACAAACCGTAACCGCTACCGTAACAAATGTGAAAAAATTTTGATTTATAAAAATTCCAAAATTGAAAATTAAGAAAACACAATCACCCTTAGCGTGAGTAAAATGTGAAATTTTTATTCCCATAAAATTTTCATTTCCCAAGTAGGGAAATTCGCTATTATGAATATTATTGGAACGTTTGTTTTGCTATCAATATGCAGTGAGTGTGCAATAGGGAAGAAAAAAATATAAATACAAATGAAATTTATTGAAAATTTGTGATGTAAAAAGTAATTAAATTTATGTTTTATAAATAACTAGCGGACCCGTTGCCTGCTTCGCACGGCAAAACAAAATAAGAAAAGAAACACACTTGTAAACCATATATGGGCCACTGCCTACGTAGTGTATAAGTTTGGTTGAAATCGCACGACGCGTTTATGATTAGTTCGGCGACGTAAATATACGGACTTATTTTTATATATATATACATATAGATAAACAGAAATTTGTAGGGTGAATAAATCGGAATTATCATGCCCGTGGAATATTTTGTCACATTCTCTTCCGGAAACAAAAATAATCATTTGGCATTCTACCCATCGTAAAATTTGAGTTTTTTTTTTTGGTGCGGGTTGATACCAAAAAAGTGTTGGAAGAGATTACGAAGTAAGAATGGCGCAATTCACTTTCTGCTAAGTGCTCTCTAAAGTGTTGTATGCTTTAGAAAAGTCTCTGCGCAGAAGGGATAAAATTCCATTCATGAACGTTTAAATTAGGAGGGCCAGCACATTTTAGTTCTTCTGTAAGCGAATACCAAAATTCAGCCAGTACATCTTTAGAAACCTTCACAAAACCACATGCAATGGGTCGGTTATTTTGCACCCCATAGAGAGGCATGTCATGTTGCACATTATTTATTGATTTAGATCTAAAAATAGTTTTCAGCCAATTTATATATCCATTAAAATATAGCAGCTACTTGCATTTTTTTCTAGTTCCCCAAAGAAAATAAAATGAACAAATTAACACAAAACAGGGGAAATTTCGAATGGGAACACATTTTTTTAAGTTATTCATGATCGCACTTTTGGGAAATGGGAAAAAATTTTACAGGAAAAATTACTCATGATAGGGGTGATAATAGTAAAAAATATTACAAATAGAAATAAACTAATTCTATGTCTAACATTTGCTTTGTTAACATTCCCAACATGTTGCATTGCAATGATAATATTTTTAATATAATAATTAACATTAAAATACATTCAAGTTCCCAATCTTTTATTAACTAAATATCTGTAATTCTGCGCTCAATTCTCTGTGTCTACCCTAAAGTTCCTCATATAAGCTAATGGTGTTTTAATTATCTCTAACATTTCTAGCATGTAACGTTTCTTATAACTATTTTCTGCTTTTTTATTTTTATATTATTGAACTTTTTTGTAAAATATTTATATATTTAACTTTTTTTACAGGCTTTCATTATCGTTTTCAGAAAATACTGCTATTTTGGATAATATTGAACAATAAATGTAAAGTAAATTTACCACGCTCCTTTTCAAATTCTCAATGGCCCACTGTCATCTCAAAAATATACATTTTCAAAGTCCCAATATTTTATCACAATTTCAGAAGGGCAAATATTAAAACTGTAGATTGCAGTATAGAACAAACTCATCAAGGTATGAAAAAAGTATTTCTAAAAATGATAGATCTTTTTTTCAAAAACAAAATATCAACAAATTTTGGTGACTAAGTCAAAAAGCACTGTTTTCTTGTTTTTACCTTTAATTGAATTTTTTTTTCAAATCAAAATATTAAAGTGATATTTTTAACAAAATTTTTTCATTACAGAAAAATAAACATATTCTTCATTTGAAGTTTGAAATCCAAAAAAAAAAAAAAAAAAAATATTATCGAAAACTTATCAGTGTTCTATATTATACTTGAGAGCCCTGAAAAGGGACTGTGTGTATTTGTAAATATTTATAAATAATAACTATTTTTTGATGCTAATTTTTCGACCTTTGTTGTTTAGTATTTTAATTGTTCAAGCCTTAGGTCCCTTGTTTTTTTTAAAAAGTATTTATTAAATTCAATATTTCGATATCGAACAATTAACATAATAATAACTATTGTTTATTGTTGTTTTTAGTAAATTTTCTAATTTTGCATATTAATAAACGAAAAAAAAAATACATTTTCAAAAGAAAAACTGTGAATCTCAGAATTTATTTTTGAACTAAACCAGATTTTAGCTTTAGGTGTGAAACCACTATTAGATTATGAGGCAACAAAATTTCATTTTTTTCTTGTGAAAAAGATAATATACTAGCTATAATTGTGCTCAGGTGAAATGTCTGATACCTTCTTTGGTTTAATTTCTTAACGCAATTCAGTATATAAATTCGATGTAGCTAATTCATAATGTATTTTTTTTTTTTCATTATAACTCTAACGAAACTAAAAACTAATATATAAATAAAACATTTAATTGTTTTAATTTTTCAATATCATTTAAAAGGTAATTAAAATAATCTATTTAAATGTGACTTTATGCAGTCAGTGTCCATAATCGAACCCCAATCACATCCACATATCACGGCATGCGTATACGTATTGGCGAGTTATTGCATTTAATTAAGTATCACTCATACGTAGGATGGTCCAATATTGACATTAACACTTGACTTGCTCACGCAGTGGGTAAAAGCAAATATGCATTGTGTGTGTGTGTGTGTGTGCGGTTTGTGGTGTAAGCGAGGAAATGAATTGGATTCAATATTTATGTTTCATATTGAAAACGGTGGTTTTCATTAAACTTTTTGGCGTCACTTTAACAGAGAAACATCATGTTAAATTGAATAAAATTAATGGCGCATTTGTTTGGGTGACATCGCATTTGTTTGGGAATACAAACATGTTTGCACACGAGAAGTTTGGCTTAACAAGGCAATCATTTTCAGTCGTGTGTGCTTAAATGAACAATAAATAGTAAAGACTTTATTTTCTTATCTTTTAAGTGAATTCATTGTTCAGTCAATATTGAGTGCCATGAAGTCTGCTTAAGTCTTTATATTAAAATTGATATCAAAGATTTGTCAGTGTCTGCTAGAGTATTATAGTCTTTTTAAACACAACGACAAAGCAAAAAAAATTTTACAAAGGATTACCACAACACAGCTTACAATCGAAATAAATTGGGTAATTGTCTGAAATAACACTGAGAAAAATAAAGCTATTTAGCAGGAAACTTACAAAAGTATAATTTGATTTTATCTGTACAAAAATGGTGTTTTCTGGAATCATTCATCTCAGTCTTTTTGCACAAAAAAAAAATTTCTTTAAATTGTATATTTTATATATTTAGTTTTGGTTCAAACCAAATGTTTTATGTTAGTTTTAAAGAAAATAAAATGTAATGAGAAAATTATATTAATATTTTTATAATACAAGAATCTCTGACAAGTACAGGTGAAGTTCTAAGCGAGAAAAAAATATGGAAGACTGCTAAGACTTAGCAAGCCCCCATTAACTAGATTAATGGAAGCTATGGTAGATCACCCTTAACTACTGATACATCTTAACTGCATAGGAATAGCGAGAGAAGATGAATATAGAGCGTGAAGAGAGGAGAATGAGACATTAGATCCCTATTTATGCGAAAGTCTTCTCACAAATACAGCCCCGTTATCTTAAAAGAGAAATCTTAGTTGGGTGATCCCAACTACGGCACATATGCTGAAGGAAATTTGTGAATGACCCCTAGTTCTCATAGATCTGTTAGTCAACCTGCTTATGGCTAAATTTGTGGCACGCAAAACCAAAACATACTCGCCTGACATGGGCAAATATTACAATCCCATAAACCTTATCTCACAGCCTCTTCACGCTTATCAACATCTAACATTAATTTGCGATGATGTTGAAATTTCCCCATAAGAAGTTTACAGGGCTAAAAACCAACATCTTTATAAAATGTTCCTTTTGTTCCACTCAATATCTTTCGATTATTTTAGTGCCATCACTGAAAAATGACGAAAAATTGTAAATTTTGTATTTAATGATACTGAAAATTAATAAAAACGCAATTACAGTCGAACTCCCTTATAGTGAACTTCTGTACACTGAAATTCTCCTTATTATGAACTAAAATCAAGTACACAGCTTTTTCGTTCCACTTTCAATGTATTTTGATCTCCGTATAATGAATTTCTACACAAAGAATTTTTCTTTACAATGAACAAAATTTTGGAAACAAAACTACATTTTAAATGGGTTTTTGTCTTCATATTTGTTAGCAACGCTATTTATAAAGAAAATATGTTATATTTTTGGGATTCCCAAAGTAATGAAAATGAAAACAAAAAAGTTTATGATTTGACTTCTAATATCAGTTGACCGAGTTCAGTGAACGAAAATGATGCATCGGAGTAGTATTTCTCTTGAAAAAAGTTATTAGTAATTAATAGAGTTGAGGAAGGGACATCAAAGAAAAAATATATGGCTAAAGAGTTTGGAATTCTTCACACAGTTCTTTATTAAACATTTTTAAAAACAAGTCAGTTATTCAGAAGAATGTAGAAGACAAGCATTTAAACATTAAGCCTAAGAGACTTCGAACTTGGCTTTACGAAGCCATTGACGAAGCAATGCTCTTCACTTGATTTACTACGAACTCTCTTGGAGATGGAGAGCAATATTCCAACAAATGTATTTAAATGTCTTAATATAATTGAAACTGTTATTAATAAAGTAAAAGGGAAAAATGTAGTGCAAACAAAAAAATCTCATTATTTTAAATAAATAAAAAATAAATATTTCTGTATTATGAAGTTTCTGCATAGTGAAATAATATGCCAACCCCGTGGAGGTTCACTATAGGGAAGTTTGACTGTATTATAAATTTCATATTGGTTTTGTGTGTTTCTTGTTTTTTTTTTTTTTTTTTTGTTTTTTGTAAAATTAAATTTCTATGGATTTTATTTACTGCATTAGTAGTAGGGACTGCTCTTGCAAGTTAACTACTAAGCCTGTCATTAATTTGTTTTTAATATAAAATGTGGCTTTATTTATTTTGACAGCTACATGCGATTGATGTTAGATGTTGTACGTGAACGCATGTTTATTTTTTGTAACTCAAAACTACTGCTCAAAGTTTTTAATATCGCTTCTATATATTCATTAAAGCTTTTTTTTCACGATGTTTCTTATATTTTTAGTAAAATAATTTTTTTTACCCAAAAACGTTGGGTTCTCACTGTCTGCTATAACGTCAAAACTGAAAAAATTTCCCACCCCAAATTGCAACGTCTTTTTGTTCTAATGATCTCTTACCCTGTTTCGATACGAGAGCTTTTAATGCTGCATGTACATACTGTGTTTGTTTTAGCTTGTTTTCACATAAAGTTCATGTTTTATAAAATGATTTTTTTTTTTTTTTTGTTTTTCTCGCTCAACTTTTTTCATAAAGTGTCTATTGTGTTGTAAGAGCGTTTATCAAGAGTTGTTTTTAAGCTGGAAAAACAATTTTAGATTTTTGCTCTATTTGAATTTGGCCTAAAACTTTTTTGTTTTAATTAAAAAACTTTTTCAGTGATTTTTTTTTTTGTTTTTTTTTTTTGCAAAATTCGTAAAAGTTTAATTTCTATGCAAACAAGAGAAACGCATGTATGTTTATGAAAAATAACCAAAAATTAGATATTTTTAGCGCAATATATTTTTTATAATATTAAACATTATATCGGCTTAAATTCTTAAACAAATTTCAATTTAAATACTGAAATTGAATGTGACAAAAACATGGACGTGCACTTTTCTGTCATTTCAAATTGGAAAAAAGTAATTTTATAACAATATTATAAAGAACAATAAATGCGCAGCAGTTAAAAGAATTGGAATTTGTTCAAATTATTTTTATGGCAAATTTATTATAATAATTTAATGCATTAATTGGAAACCTTAAACATCAAATGAAAGTTTGTTTGTAAGAATAATTTATTACGAATTTAAGTTAATTAATTTTTATTACTGGAAGCCCCTGTTCAACCTACATAAATTTTGAGATCCATATTAATTAAATAACACAAAGACAACATCAAAAATCATTTAGCAGAGTGGAGATCTAGCTGTTTCGAAGCACCAACACCCGTCCTTGAATTCAGCGGGCTCATGTTTCTATAGCGACAGTCATGCCACTCAGCCGCCTAAGTTGCCATATATTCTCTGTGTAAATGTATAATTATAACAAACACAACCATTATTAATTTTTTTTTTCTTTCTATACATCATTCCATATGTATCGAGTGAGAAGTTTTTCACCACACAAAGGTAACGAAGACTTACAATCTTCTACAAATATACTGTTAATTCTAGCTATCATTGCTTTGCTTTTTTAAATCTTCTGCTCTGTCCAGCGACTGTTAAACCAAGTAATTTTTATTACTCAAACTTTTTCTTGTATAATTATTTTGTATAATATAAGTAAAAAATAGTAATAATGGGTGTCTTTGATTTAATTATACAATTAGACCGAAAATATAGAACAACCTGGGTGGCTGTGTGGCATGACTGTCGCCATAGAAACCTGAGCCTCTCAGTTGCTGACGAGAAGCTTCGAAACAGCTAAATGTTCACCCTGCTTGATGTCCTTGATGTCTTATTTAATCAGTATTAATCAATATTAGTTGTTTAGATATAATACACAAAGAAATACATACATATATATGTATGTGATTGACATTAATTAAATTAGACAAAGAAGACATCAAAGACATTTAGCAGGGTGGACAACTAGTTGTTTCGAAGCCGCCACACTTTCTCGTCAGCACCCGTTGTCCACCCTGCTAAATGTCTTTAATGTCTTCTTTGTCTAATTCAATTAATATCAATCACAATCAAGAACAAGGAAGGAAGAAAGAACTTAAGCCTGATAAACTTAATACAGAAATAGTTATATAAGAAAAAAGTTCGAATAATAAAAATGAATTATATTTCGTTCACGCCATGTGTTACAGATAATGGAATGTAACTATAGACATTTTCATGCTCCTACACATAACGATTACTGTGGTAGTTGAATATTTCCAGTGGACGGCACGACGCCCAATTACATAAAACTGTTCATACACCGCCGATGAAGATTTTACTATGGCTTGTAGTATTTTCCATTTTATTTGAGCGTAATCGTGTAAATACAACATGTGATTTACGTTAGATTTTTTGGCAGTCGCCAGAAATGCATATAGACTTTTGTATCGTACAGCGAAATGAAAATATGAACTTTTGGTTAAAAGTCTGAATCGCCCTTTAATGTATTACATTCTGAGACAATTTCAATTTTCAATAAAAAAAAAATCAATTTATTTAAGAAGTTACAAAATTGTTTTTATATTTACATCTACCCCAAAGTTCACTTTATAGAGCCAGCAAAAACTTTCCACACTTTATTCGCAATATGCATTCAACATGCTGAATTCAGAGTTCCGTTTGCCAAAACATATTATTAATGTACTCAAAATATGTTGCAGTAGTAATTTATTTTAAGTAGTAATGGTATTAGTTTAAGCAGGTACTGATTTAAACAGCTGTTGTAGGGGGCTTAGTAGTCGTTCTTCTGCGTCTCTTAACCAGACCTTTTATTACACACTTTTCATTACATGCTTCAAGAGTCTCAAAGCGATTTCCATTATATTCTTCTCCACAATTGCCACTCATATAGCCAATACATTTGTTATACTTGCGGAAGTACGTCCAGGAGTTGGTGGTGTAGTGGCAGTCCGGTCTTGTTCCTGCTCCAGACATTGGTTTTTCTCGACAAACTTCTGTAATTTCAAATATTAAAAAGCATAGCTTGAAATAAAAGAATGCCATCAGCTATTATTTCTACTCACCGTTTTTATAACGTCTGCCTGAGGCGAAACCTAAGGCAGCCACTAGCATTAATAAAACAATGATAATTTTCATATTTAGATCTTCTTTTTTCTTATAATTCCAAACTACTCCAGCGTTGTCTGTATAGCATCTGTTTTAAAATCCGAATAGCAGCAACATTTATAGGACATATGTATATATGTCATACATATGTTAATTGTTTAGCAGGTGTCTAAATATTGAAAAGAATAAAGTGCTCATTTTAATACACATGTACTGCAAATATTGAATATCTCTACACTGAAAGAATTTTCGTTGATAATTATGATAAATTTATCAACCCGGTGAATCATCATAGATTTAATGAGCTAGTTTCATCCAAGCAGCTTCTACCATTTCATTAAAACCATCATTGGTTTTATGAAAAAAAAAACCGACTAGATCAATAAACGATTTCATTAAATCAATAAAAGGCTGCGTTAGAAGACCTACATTTTCAATTTTCAGTTGATTTTCAATGAAAAGGGTTTAAACATTCCAACGTATTCTCTTTCTATTCTCATCACCTTGAAACCGTTCTGTCAAGTCTTTAAAGGCCACTTATGAGTAGAACCTAAAAAATGACGTCATACCTAAACATACAGACATACAGAAAAAACTACACACTGAATATCGCTAAGAATATTAAAATCATTTATTTTTAAAATTATTTATTATTTACTGAATTATTTACTTGCACATGGCACTTAATAATTGAAATGTATTAATTCAGGTCCATTCGAATGTTTTCTGTCTTTTTCAGTTGTCCGTATGCCGTCGACATTTCGTTGGTGCTAATCAACACATCAGTAGACTCGAAAAATTCTTAAAAAAATGTTTGAACCTTACACACTTATTCCATTATTCCCATGAACAAAATTAGAATCAGAAATGTTTTAAAGGTTTGTTTGAACAAACCTCAATATTCTTTTAATTTGAATTTTGAATATTCAAAAGCCTTCAACTTTACTTTTCTTGTTGTCTTTAAAAATGCCGATCACTCCAATTTTATCCCCTAAAAAAATTTTGAGGGAGCAACAATCGAACTCTAGCCCGATAAGATTATTATCAAATGAAAATTTAAAAATGTTAGATGTCTAATAATTCATCATTCAAGTACGAACTACATTAATAACACGAGAAAAATTACAGGGCGGCGACGCTTGGGTCTGGTAAAGAAGATGATATGAAAGATCGTATCGAAGCGATCCAGTTAAAGATTCCCTGCTTTGGCTATTCTGGCAGCATGTCGCTAAACAAAAGTGTATTTTCTTTACATATGAGATCAGAGGTATGTTCAGGAAATTTGTGGAAATTATTTATTTATTTATTTATTTATTTATTTATTTATTTATTTATTTATTTATATCAAGAACACTTAAGAATAGAATTCTTTTATGGTTCATTAAAATATTACATTGACATATATGGTAAAACGGAAAAAAATATACAATAAAATATAATATATATATAATAAAAAATGTACTTATAATATAAATCTTATACTAATCCAGTATTATGTAAACTTTATCACATTATTATAATGTTTAAAAGCGAAAAGGAAGATATACAAAAATAAAAAAAGTAAAAGCAAATTGATAAATAATTAAGAAATATGCAGAGAGATTTGAATTTATTTATTTGAGAAAAAGTCAAAAAGTGCTTTAGTAAAACTGTTTTTTCCCTGAATGAGTTTAATATATATTGGTAGACCATTCCATAGCTTAATAGCGTTAATGAAAAAGAATCTGGATGTATTGAGGTGCATGTGTTTTGGTGTTAAAAGTGTTATAATTCGAGAGGATGTACCAAAAGTGAGTTTTTCGTACAGATAGCCGGGAGTTTTTCTATACAATAATTCATGCAAAAAAGATAAACTTCTTATGGATAAATAGTCATTAAGTTCACAATCTAAAAGCATATTTCGCCATGACGAAACACTAGTGAATCGTGATATACCAAATACATAGCGTGTTGCGCTGTTGAACGCTACTTGAAGTTTGTGTAGGGACTGTGAGTCAAGCTTGCTATAAACTTGCGCCGAGTATGCAATTATGGGTAATATGAGTTGCAGTACAAGCTTTCTTTTCACAGCTGTCGGAACATAGCTGCCGGTCATTCTCAAATTTCGAAAAGTGAGAAACATACTTCTTACAACCATGTTAATATGGTCTTTACAGGTTAGTGTAGAGTTAAGGTGAAATCCCAGATATTTTACTTTATTAACATACTTTAGCTCAGCCTTACCAAGATATATATTTGGGAATCCAATACAATTGAGTTCTCGCCTACATATCGGTAAGATAAATGATTTCTCAGGATTTACTACTAGTTTATTGGCCAAGGACCATGCACCAATTAAGACTAAGTCCTCATTTAACCTATGACACATATCCTCAAGTAGACCAACACGATTAGATGCGTATAGCAGAATGTCATCAGCATAAGCATGTATTTTTGAGTAATTTACCACAGTTAAGATGTCGTAATTATTGGGATAAATAATTACACCAGTATTCATAAAAAATATTGAACATTGTTGAAACACATTTTACGACAAATTTTTCATATAAAATTTTTTCTAAAATGTATTTGAGCAACGTTTTATTTTTTATGAATAGTGGTGTTAGAATTTCTTTTTTTTTTTGGCTTTTTCTTACAACAAATTGTAGGAAATGCAAAAAAAGGGGTTGAAATATTTCAAAACTTTACTTTTCTTTACTTAAATGATTTTGATTAAGAAGTGACTAGCCAGGGGTTGAACTTGAGCCTGAACAAGTAATTTAATGTAATGTATTATATTTCAAAAATTTTAAAATATCAGTTAGTCGACGAGTGAAAGCCAAAAAATCATATAAACAATAAACTGAAAATCGGCATTTGAAAGTTCAAAGTTCTTCCAATTTTCTCTCTATTTTCATCTCTCACATTCAGAATCGACATAACTTTTGCTAACTTCAATGTGTTCCACAGTGTAACTGTAGTATACAGTATTGAGGGGCGACTTTGAGCCAAGTGACCAAGAAAGATTTCTATTTCTTATTTTGATTTGCTGTCATTTTGCATTAATGTGATCCTTCCAGGGGAGCCTCCTGGCTAAATGAATTCCAAAATATTTAACAGTGTATTGAATATACTAATGTTTAGAGTGTAACCTCTGCTCAGAGTGAAAGTTTTATGAACAGACTTTTGATCGTTTATTTTAATCCAATCAAATTTCTATCGCCTTGAGCTCGTTTCGAACAATTGGAGAGTCATGTGTGACCAATAATACATTGTTTATACATGCATTTCTAATTGAAATAATATTCAGTTTATTGACATAATATTTTTTGCGTTCATACATACAAATATTGCGCTAACTCAATTAGTATTTGACAGCTGAAAAAAAGTTGTTGTTTTTGTTTTGGTAGTGAGAAAGAAAAAGTGAAAAATATTTTCAAATAAGAAAAATGGAAGATGTCGAATAGATTTAAATGTTATTAATTTAAACAAAATAGAACAAAAAGATACATAAAATATTAATATAAAAATCTTACCTTCCTTCACTTGACTCTCCATTTTTTTTTATTATTTTTTATTTTTTTTGCTTTTGTTGACATTTATCTCGTCATTCATCTCGCATTGTATACTTTTGCTTATTAAACACATCTTTTACAGTGTTGTGTTTCATCTTTTTCTCAATATTCAAAGCAATTTTGAGTTTATTAAGCAATAACTTTATTGACTTTTTGTATGGAATATTGAGCTCAATAATGGACTTTATTGCGATTATCTCAAAAAAGCGCATGTATGAACATGGTATAAGGCGGTGTCGTCAACATAAGTTGCAATGCATATGTTATTATAAAATATGATTATAAATTGCATATAAAACTGGGCTCACGACACTGCCCTGTGCCAGACCTGCCTGAATTTCGAATATGTGACTCGCAAAATAGAAAGTTACTTAAGAGTAAAAACCGGTTTTGTTCCTAAGCGCCATTTTAAAGATTTAAAAATATGTATCTTTGGTGCACCATCACTTTCACAAAGCGTGCATATCTCTGGGAGCGAACACCGAACACTTTTGGGGCAAGGGATCGGTCTCATACGATGCTCAGGTGTTGTCCACATCAAAAAAAAAAAAAAAACCTGAAAATTGATTTTTTTTACCCTTAGGTCCCTTTCTCTATGCGCTGTCACATATGCGCAATATTTCATAATTGATTTTGACATAATATGTTCTATTTGCTAAAAAGGCTTTTATGAAAATAGTAGAATATTAAGGAAATTGCATGAAAAAAATTTTGTCGCCACTGATTTCTGAATGTCTTTGAAACGGGAAAAGACAGAAATAAATTATATGCCAGTATTGGAAATAAAATTCTATAGTGCCTCTTTCAATATGCTATTCACTTAACTGAAAAACTGAAAGCACACTTGGGTATAGAGCACCAAAAAAACATATAAACTACCCATTTTCACTGTTGTACAGTGTAATAAAACACGATTTCGTTTTGCTATATTTGCAATATAAACCCATGCAAAAAAGAAGTTCCACATAAAAAATTTAAATTTAGCTTAAAATTAGGGTAGAAGTATTAATTTAGGTCCAAAATTAACCTTTTTAAAAAATATTTTCTGTCTTTTTCAGCTGTCTATATGCCGACCACATTTCATTGGTGCTAATCAGCTCAATTGGCTCTTAAAGCAAATAAATAATTAAGTTCGTATTATGGTAGAAGGTTCAAAATAAATAGAAACGACAGCGGTTTTCTGTCTTGTTGTCCCGGCCGCTGATATGCAGCCTCCATTTCGCTGGTGCCCTCATCACCAGACTTGAACAGATTTAAAATCTTCAAGCAATTACTTTATATTATATTTATTATTATTATTATTAATGCTAGGTTGGTCCAGGATGGCCCTTTGCACTGCGACCAATAATGATCTATTGTGCAACCCTTTTCCCTCACGAATTTAATACATCAAGAAACAGTACTAGCTCCTTCTGTGGAAGCCCTTGCAAGTCCTGTGAACCCAATGTATAGGCCTGCAACAGCCTGTATCTTCTGTGGCCAAGTGCCACACATTCAATAATCAAGTGTTCCATTGACTCCTCTTCTTCTCTGCAAAATCTGCAGGTTACCGTGCTGGATAGTCCCATTCTGTGTAGATGTTTTCTGCAGGTGTAGTGTCCTGTTAGTGCCCCACACAGTGTCCTTAGATTCTTCCTATTTAATTTTAGAGCGAGATCCGCTCTCTTGGCATCAAAGCTAAGAAATTTCTTCGAGTGTTCCAGACCCCTAGTGTCATTCCACAGTTTCTCTGTGATGGATGTTGTCCATTTTCTGATCTCCCCCCTGAGGAGGAGCTTATTATATTATATTAATTTAAGGGAATTAGTGAAGGTACTCTTTGCAGCTTTTTGCTTCGATCAAAAAGTGTGTGTTAAACCTTTCTATATAACGGGTTATCCATTTAGTAGTTCTAAAAGTAAACGTATGTATATAAAACACATATAAAATATTTTTTTCTCTGATATTTCTTTTTTATTATAAAGTTTGGACGTTGACGTTTTAGACTCTTCAAATTTCTTCACAATTTAACCAATTGCCTGCATAGTTGGACGATTATGGAAACCATAATCTCCTCTTAAGTCACAAGGCAGAATCACCATTTTTGTAGCATGTTTTGATTACTTTCATGCGTTGTGTGATAGTTAGAAGCGATCCATTTTCGTCAATGTCAGACTTTGAACTGAGAAGGAAAAAATCAAATCAGATTTTAATTTTTTTCCCCTGCCTGCTTGTTTCATAGATAAATGCAATTAAGAAAAGACCAAAATTTAGTCTTACTGGCTTTATGCGTTAATGAAAATTACAAACACAGTCACAAACTTAAATCTACCCTGATCACCTTGTGTGAAAGGGTATAAGAAGTTGCAAAGAAAAGTTTGCTGAATTGGTAAAAGATAAGCTTTGTATGACTGATATTATTTGATGCATTTTCATGCATAATAAATAGAACTTGTTCTACGAAAAAGAGCGATTTCCTTAATTCTTCCTCTCTTCTCAACCAAAAACTAAAATCATTTACATATATATATATAAAATATGTGGCAGATAATTTCATAAAAATTAAAATTCATCCCAACAGAAAAATGGTTTTTATTCACATCCAAGCAAAAATATTTCTGGCTTGATGATTTGATTTTACCCCAAAGTTACGAAATAATTTTGTGCTTATCTCATAACTATATTTCTTGATTTAACAAATATCTGGCCAATGATCTTGGCAACAGTGTATTTTAATCTCACATTGAGCAAAGTTAATGAAATGTATAGAAAAATACCCTCATACCATCAGTGGAGTAACAAATACATTTTTAAAAACTTTTATTCTGGCAGACTTTTCTTCTAACGACTACTGTTGACACATGTGACAAAAAAAACAAAGTATTTATTTATTTGTATATTTCTTTCCGTTTGACATGTGGGCTGACTGACTGTTGGCTCATGATCAGGTATTAACGTGTGTTTGCACAAGAAGCAGTTGCAGAATACAGACGGGGGGTTATTGAAATATTATTAAGTTATTTTGTCATAGATTTTCAACATACTTTCCGTTTTTTTTTTTTTAACTTTTCCAAGTAACAAAAGTAAAAATATTTCTCTTTTCATGAGTGTTTTGTTGTTAGAAATTTGTCTTACACTTGTGCCAGCACACAAAGTTATTTGAGTCAATAAATTTGAAATTTCATAGGAACTTATGAAGGCTGTCGATAACGAGTTTTAGCAAAAATGTAAAAAAAAATCTTTGTATGAGATTTTGTATTAAAACTTTTTCGCACACACAAAAAAAAAACAAAACTTTAGATTGATTGACAATTGAAACATGTCATTCAATTACATCAGAAAAAACGAGAAATAAAGCATAATGCTAATTTATTTATACAACTTTCTTGAAGAAAGAATATATGGGTATATAATAACAAATTTTAAAATACATATATACAACATACATATTTAACATCTACATCAAAAGGAGAATTTAATTTGAATACGAAATTTTATTATTTAGAAATTTTACATTTTACGTTTTGAACTAACATTATACAGGGTGGCGCAAAAATAACCTTCCCATGTTTTTTGGTTGTAATTAAACAAAAAATGAAAAACTTTGATTCTTCTTGTGGACTATTTTTATTTGGTCTTTTAATTTTTTTACCTCAAGTCGAGAATATGATGTCATATAAATGGCCGCCGCCACAATTGATTGTCATTTGAGCCCTTTTTATAGCATTTTCCATTACATTGGACAAAACTTCCGGCGATAGGTCCTCACATTCTTGACGGATATTGTCTTTAAGAGCTGCAAGAGTCTGAGGCGACTTCAGACTTCATAAACCTGCCACTTCAAAAAGCCCCACAAAAAGAAGTCTGCAGCGGTCAAATCCGGCGATCTTGCTGGCCAGTGCAAATCGCCAAAACGGGAGATTAGGCGCCCGGGAAATGCATCCTTCAGCATATCGGTTGTGGCAAGTGCAGTGTGTACCGTAGCACGGTCCTGTTGGAACCACATGTTTTTCAATCCCAATTCATCAAGTTGCGGCGAAAAGAACTCGTTGATCATTGCTCTGCAGCTCTCACCATTCACAGTAACCGGTTGGCCCGCGACGTCTTCGAAGAAAAAAGGTCCGATTACTCCTCCACCGAAAACAGCACACCATACACTGTATGAGTGGGTGTAATGGCTCTTCGTGGGTTACACGCGGATTTTCAGTGGCCCAGAAGCGTAAATTTTGCTTATTTACTTACCCGCTAAGATGGAAATGGGCCTCATCACTCATGATTATTTTTGATGAAAAATCATCTTCCTCTTCGTGGTGATCAAGGATGGCTTGAGCGTATGTTAGACGCGATTGGCGGTCAGCAGTTAACAGCTGATGCACCGTCTGGACTTTGTACGGAAACATCTTCAAATCTTGTACCAAAATTCGCTGTAAGGACCTTCGACTGATACCCATTTGCGTGGTACGTCGTCTCTGGTCGATATCGACGGCGCTTCCATGACATCCTCGGCTACAGCAGCAATATTCTCTGCAGAACGGCTACTCCGGGGTCTGCCACGCCTGGCAGCATCTCGTGTTGTGCCAGTCTCTTCGAGACGAACGGCTAAACGTCGCAGTGTCTCACCAGTAGGCGTTGGACGGCCAGGAAATCTGTGACGATGGGGTACGTAGCAGATCCTTTCTGCATTTACTGTGAAGTTACGGAAGATGACGCAGAGCATACCTTTTTCCACTGCACGAGGTGGCAGACTAAATGTAATCTACTGTAGACTCGGATTGGCGACTTTACACCTGATAACATAGTAAGCAAAATGCTGGAGAGTAAAAACAGCTGGAACGCTCTGAGACACTATGTAGAGTTTATACTACAATCGAAGAAGGTAGATCTCGATGCAGTCCAGCGGAACGAGCTAAATGACCGGCCCAGAGGTGGGTAAATAGAGAGGAGTCCTGGAGGACGTAGATCTGGGCCTTCCCGAAGTAATGTAGATTGCGGTCCCGGGAAGGATCACCTCAGAAAAGAGGAGGCAGTTTTTTAGTGGATTCACCACACAACGCAGTTTGCGACGGCCACTGTAAGTGCGAAGGCATTTTAAACCCTACCTCACCGTCAAAAAATAAAACAACTACACAAATGTCAAAACAGAACTGACATTAGAGGCCAATCGCAAAATTTATAGCATTTTCTGATAGGAGGATTACTCTGCGCCACCTTGTCATTATGAGCAGTAATTCATAAAATTTATCTAAAGCCTGACTGAGAATGTAAAATGTATGTATAATTTTCTCAGTTTTCAGTTGTTATTCGTTACTTCATTTTGCGAGTTCAGCATTTATAAGGACATGTTTCTGTTGACTGGAATTCCTTGAAACCAAATGCGCAAACAATGTACACAAAATAGATTGCTTGCCATCTCTTCTTGGCCTTTTGCTTAGGGTCTTATTCATAATATATATTTTAATGTATAGTTTATTTGAACTTTTTTGTTTTAATAATAAATTAAATTAGATACATTGATAATTAGGAGAGATAATAGATTAGTAATTGATTGGTATGGAAAACCAACAGCATCAGGAAGGATAATTAATTATTTATAAAAACATAGCAGGAAGAATATAATGAACAGTGCTAGGAATCTTGTTACAAGAGTTCTTGCAATTACAGATGAGAAGTTTTTAGGAAAAACACATTAACGGAATCAGGAAAATATTGCAAGATAATGATTTTCCATTAAAATTAGCTAACAGACTTATAAGTCAATTTAAAAATAGAAATTCCATAAGCGCTAGTAATTTCTCAGAGCCTAAGACTTATAAAACATTAGCATACATACCAGGATTATCAGAAAGATTATCAGGATCAGAGATTTTTGATAGACTAAAATATAAAATAGCGCATAGAAATTATAATACATTAGATAAATTGTTTAGTAAAACTAAGGATAGAAATAGTAAATGGGATATTTCGAATGTGGTATATAAAATCCCTTGTCAAGAGAGTTGTGATAAAGCATATGTATATATGTAGGAGCAACTAAGAATAAATTACGGACTAGAATTGCAGGACATAAATCAGACCAGAGATACAGGGATATTAATACTCAGAAGGCAGCATTATCTTGTCATTGTGCTAGATC
Source organism: Sturmia bella (assembly GCA_963662145.1). Classification (NCBI taxonomy): domain Eukaryota; kingdom Metazoa; phylum Arthropoda; class Insecta; order Diptera; family Tachinidae; genus Sturmia; species Sturmia bella. The sequence goes on along the minus strand of OY759171.1, from coordinate 28,241,635 downwards.
AAATCATTATCCTCATTTTGATGTGAAATATTTCAATATTGAAAACAGAAAATAATTATAACAAATGTTTTATGTTAGAAATGTTAGAGATTATTAGCACTCCAATATCACGTAGAATAAATTTTAAAATAGATACAGAGTATGTAGCTTATAGATATTTAATCAGTGGGAAATTAAGTACGTAATGTGAAATTAACAACACAGTTTTTAAAAAATGTACATAGTTCTATGAGTAACATTTGTTCTTTAAAATTTAAGTTAAGACACAACATGTTTGAGATATTAACTGTTGAGGTTCTAATTTATTGTGTTTTATTATTTGGTCCTGGAGGGTCCCGTAGGAATCGCAGGATATCTTTTGCGAGAAGGAAAAGAAAACACACTTTTGTTTAGTTTAGTTTGATTTAATTTATTTTTATTTTGGTTCTTGCTCTTGTTTCACCTTTTGATTACTGATCTTGATCACTCTTCACTGCTCGTTCTTTTTGGCTGCTTCTGGCTTTTATAGGTAGCCTGTTTCTGCTACTGCGATCGTGGGAATCCCAACCGACTGTTGTTCCCATACAGCTTCTGACTGTGCCTGATTTTCACCACCCTAATATTTCGCAATGTCAGTGGTTCCCATGGATTGGGCTGGTAATTGACACCGGCCTAATTGTTGAAAGGTTTTAGCGTTTGCTGTTGTTGTTGCAGCTCTTAACTATTGCTGCCGTTTTTGGTTGAATTAAATTTGCTTGTTGTAGCAGTTTTACTGCTACTGCTATTGTTGTTGTTATTTTGGTTTTTTCCCATGGTAGCAGTGTTGCTTATTTCTATTGTTGTTGTTGCCGCTGATTAATTTGCGATGCAGCTGAATTTATTCGTTGGGGGAAAATGTCCCATAGCTCTGTTTGCTGTTGTTACTATTGTTGTTGTTGCCCACAATGTAATAGTTGTATTTGTCGCCTAGTTATTGTTGATTTATGGTGGAGATTGATGTTGTGGCATTTTTGTTTAAAACTGAGGGTGGTATTTTTGAATCATAACATCGAGATTGACATAAAACTATCTTTTAATCTGGTGTTTTCGTTGGCTGTTGGTTATTTTTGGTGCCTGGATGGAAGGTAGCGTTAGCTCTGCTTGCTATTGTTACTATTGTTGTTGTTGCCCACAATGTAATAGTTGTATTTGTTGGGGGAAAATGTCTCATAACATAACAAAGCAAATGTTAGTCGTAGAATTACACTGTGCTAGTTGAAAAAACCGACAGAATAGATAGACAGATGTACATATCAAATCTGAATTATATGAATAATAACATAGCTAATCTGAATTATCCAAAAATAGTTGCAACTAAGCATTAGCACAACTGTTCCTTTCAGGCACCAAGACGGCGAAACAGAAACATAAATTTATGCTGCTTAAATATTGACTATGCCAATGTTTGTTTTTTTTTTTTTTTTTGCTGGAAAAACTTTAGTTTAGTGTCTTAATTATTTAAAAAAAATTAACTGCTTTTTCGCAGCCATAAAAAATTTCTTTCTTATAACAGATTATCCATTTTGCGGTTTCAAAAGTAAACGTAAATAAAACACTTATAAAATATTTTTTTTTTTTTTTTTTCAACTTTAGATAATACATTAATGTATGTTCTAATTCGCATAATATACATTGTATTCAAAGTAATGAGCCCCCGCATGAAAACTTAACTGAAGAATTCAGTATGGCTAATGAATTTGCCAAGTATTGGTCCAAAAACTCTTCCGACCTATACTTTCCAAAAAAATTTCAAGATACAAAATCATCTTTTAGGCAAAATCTAATCAACATTAGACCAAATCAGAAAGCAAAATTTATAGAAAAAAGTATTACAAATTTAGAATTTCTTTCAACCTTACAAAAACTAAAGGGGAAGGCACCAGGACTGGATAATATACCGTACACTATGATAAAAAATTCTCCCAAAATTATTAAAGACAGAATCCTTAACTTATTTAACAATATACTGCAAAATAATATCCCACAACAATATAAAAATAGTGTAATAATTCCCATTTTAAAACAGAACAGCAATAAAACCAAAATCCAGTCATATAGACCAATTTCCTTGAACTCATGTATTGCAAAAGTGTTAGACAAAATCATTGCCAACAGACTTTGGTGGTTCATTTCAACCAGCAAGTTACTCAATAATAACCAACTAGGATTTAAAAAGAACAAATCAACGGCAAATGCTCTTTTATATATTGAACATTTAGCAGCGAGCAGTATAGCCAGTAGGAGTCATGTTACTATAGTTTCCCTAGATTTTGAGAAAGCATATGATAAGATAGGGATTCACACAGTAGTTGAACAACTAATCGCTTGGAATTTAGGACCCAATATCATTAACTACATTATAAACTTTCTCACTAATAGGAAATTTGTAGTAAGAGTAGGGAAAACGTACTCCAAAACGTTTGATTTATATAATGGAATACCCCAAGGATCGCCAATTTCCGTGGTACTCTTTCTTATAGCATACAATAAGTTGAGTAATATACTGTCCTTACACAAAAATATAAGCTTTTGCGCGTATGCTGATGATTATAACTTAATAATAAAATCTAGCAAATCAAAAAATCCTGATATTAGGATAGACAATATAATTAGTGACATACAGGAATGGGGCGAGGAGTCAGGTGCTGTATTGTCACGGACAAAGTGTAAGTACATGCATATATGCAGAAAACATAGCTGCACTTGTTCAATGTCAGCGGGTAATATACAATTATCTGAAGCGAATGAACTAAAATTACTTGGAGTAACCTTTAATAGTACTTTAAAGTGGAATACACATATAGATACGCTAATCAGTTCCCTATCTAACCGTATTAAATTAATTAAATGTCTTGCTAGCCCAAAATTCAATTCATGTACAACCACACTTATTAGTGTAATAAAATCATTGTTATTATCTAAAATAAGATATGGGTTATTCCTATACGGGAATTCGTCAAAAACATATCTCAATAGAGTTAAAGTAGTGATAAATGCAGCAATTCGTACTGTTTTTGGCGCACTGAGGACAACGCCGATAAGTAACATGTATATTGAATCGAATTGCCTAACACTGGAGCTTTTATACGAAGCAGAGAAGAAAAAGCTTACAAAATCGATAATATATAGTCACGAAACTCCTTTAGCGAAAATTATTAGCAACTTCTCGAAAATAAAGAGAAATAAGAGAGTAAATTCTTCTTTATCTAGGGCAATACATATAGGTCAAGAGTTCAACCTTGTCGGAAAAATACAGAAACCACCTGCATATGCGATTCCTCCCTGGCTGCTAAGTGATGATGCTGTAGATTTATCATTGGCTAGTTATAAGAAGGAATATACTTCAACTTCCCAATACTTGTTGCTATTCCATGAAATAAAAAATAAATATAGCGAAAGAAAGTTTATCTATACGGATGGTTCTAAATGTAATGGCATAGTATCGTTAGCTGTAACCACTACCGATACAGTCATTAAAACATCTCTACTACCTGACTTTAGCTCAGTATTTTCCGCAGAAATAATAGCAATAGAACTTGCCATTAAATACTGTCAAGGGAAAGGTAAATTTGCTATATGTACTGACTCCCTTTCTGCAATTTATGCCATTAAAAATATTTCTAACAATAACTATTATGCATCAAGTATCAGGGAAACATTATTAGTTAATTTTCCTAACATTATTTTAATTTGGATACCAGGACACTCTCTTATAGAAGGGAATGAATATGCGGATTCCTCAGCTAGGATCGCAGACAAATCACCCTTAGTTATGACAAATAATTTAAATTTCTCAGACATAAGAAAGGCAATTAATATAGAAAATTATGATAATAATTTAAATAATTGGGATAAGACAAGCAACTGGTATAAAACAATGAATTTAAACAGAACCAGTATTTTTTCATGGAACAGTGATGCTTATAAAATAAGCCGTAGAGACTTGATTAAGTTTCTGAGGCTAAGATTGGGACATACAAAAATTACGCATAGTCATATTATAGCAAATGAAAATCCTCCAATATGCGAATGTGATAATAGTACTGAGATAAATATTCATCACCTGCTTGTAGAGTGCACTAAATATGTGAACCAGAGAAAACAAATTTTTGCAGAAACCAATCCTATGTCCTTGTTGATCTCTCCGTCCTTCTCCTCAATTAAGACCATAACACAATATTTAAGAGCTACTAATTTGTATAATGACATTTAAGTATAATCACACTATAAAATTAGTTTAATTATAAGTTAGCTTAAGGCTTCTTTGCTATAGCTACATTTCCTTTTAGAACTTATAAAATATTATTTTTCATGATATTTCTTTTTTATTATAAGTTTGAACATTGACATTATGTGTAAAACACTACATTTAAATGATCGCCAAGCGAAGTGTTGCAAGCATTGATTCCTTTGAGATAATTTTCGACCACTTTTTGACACATCTTGGGCGGTATCTCAGTCATAACTTGACGAATGTTGGTTCTTAAGTGCTCAAGAGTTAAAGGTTTATCTGTCTAAGCATGGCCTTTCGTGTAGCCCCACACAAAAAAAGTCTAATGGTGTCAAATCACATGATCTGTCTCTTGCTATAAAGCCATATTCGTTCGAGTTGTGTGACATGTGGCACCGTCTTGTTGAAACCACATATTCTCCAAGTCGTGTTCTTCAATAGCAGGTAAAAAAAAAGTTGGTTGTCATGTGACCATAACGCTCCGAATTGACGGTGACAGTAGTTCCATCGTGGTTTTCGAAGAAGTACGGTCCAAACACACCTTCGGGCACCAAACAATGACTTTTTCTGGATATAATGATATAATGGCCTCTCTTCAATCACTTGAGAATTCTCAGAGCTCCAACTACGACAATTTTGTTTATTTACATACCCACCGTGAGAGAAAAGTGCTTCACCGCTGAAGAAAATTTTGTTCGAAAAATCGCCTGTTGTTCAAGCGCCCATTCCACGTATCTACGTCGTTGCGAATTGTCAGCTGGCTTCAGTTGTTGTGTTAGCTGGACTTTATATGGATGCAGGTAAACATTTAAATGCAAATTACACCATAATGTGCCATAAGATAGCCCTAATTTCTGAAAATGGCAACACTTTCACTTACAGCAGGGATATTTTCAGCGAAAGAAGCAAACCAATGATGAGCAGGCCTTACAATATTTATAATCACTCCAGTCTCTTCAAATTTCTGTACAATTTTGCCAATCGATTGTGTAGTTAGATGATTATGTAAACCATAATCTTCTCTTAAAGCACGATAAGTGGCTGTGGAAGAATCACCATTTTTGTAGTATGTTTTGATCATTTTTATGCGTTTAAGCGACTTATTTTCGTCAATGTCAGACTTTCAACTGAGAAGAAAAAAACATTGGTTTAACAACTTAGTTTGACAGATGTCGAATTCCAGTCCTATAATTTTAACACCACGAAATGGATAACCCATTATTTATATTGCAAATAAATTTTGTTGTTGTTTTTAAGATTTAAGCTCAAAAATAAAAAAACCAGCAAAAAGCATTCTTTCTCGCCTTAATGAGCAATAAATATAAATTATTCTGTGTGTCTAATAAATTAAGATTGTTCAAATATTGAATTCTCTTGTTTAGACGTCAACGTAAGTAGTTTTGCAGAAATTTTCTAATTTATTGCTTGATTTAAATACATTTTTGTAATAAATAACTCGTTGTTAAGTTTATGTATTCATTTCACGCATTAAATGAGTGTTATTTTAAATAATAAACACCTGAACTATAATTGGCTTTTTCACCATAATGGTTGTGACATCTGTTCGTTCTAATGGTTCTTGTGGTTTAATAATATTTTCCAACCACAACACAATGCAACAATAATGCTCTACAAACACCAGCACACACACTCACTCACTCACTCACACTCACACAAACACTAAACTGCCCTGCAGACCAACGGAGTAGTATGTTTAGATATTTGATTAGTTCATTTTGTATACAGTTGCGTACCAGTTGACGTACTAGTCCGTATTTCTCAAAACTTACAAATGTGTATTACAAGTAATATATGACTCATGCACACAAATGTGTCATACTGCCTTTTGTTTTTCAAAATGAGCTTCATTTTTTTTTTATTTATTTACAATCTATTTTAACAATAATAAGTAAATTTGATTACAAAATTTAACAATGACAAGAAAAGATGAATTTTTTTTTTTTTTTTTGCAAAATCGGCATCTTCTGTAAGGCGATCGCAGTTCCACACCTGCTACGCTTCGCTAAACGCAACCACAGAGTACACAGAGATGTTAAAAGTGACATTTGAAAATGGCTCAAATCAACTTCTAGACAGATTGTGTAAAGAGATAGGCTATAGTATGCATTTTTTACGAAAAACAAATGTAAACAAAACAAAAAATAGCACGTTTTTATGAACAACCACCACCGAAACAGCAAAAATTTAATAATTTAAAGTAAAAAATTGGTAAAAAGTGGTCAACTAAAAATCCTCTTTGACTTAAGATTTGATAATACATATTTGAGTGTTTGGAAATTGATTACGAAGAGCATGTATTTTCTCCTCACAAGACCACCACTACAAAGTAAAATGAAAACACTGTCCTTAAAGTTACGAAATACAACATAATTAAATAATGTTTAGCACATTATAAACAGTAAGTACTATAAAGTTTTATATTATAAAAATCCATTTAATATACTTTTTAAACATTCATAAATTTATAATAATAAAAAAACCATCACTTTTTCTGTAGAAAATGATTTTTGTTTTGTTTTGACTACAAGTTCTCGAGCGATTGTGAAAGCGAGACGTACAGAGCTTTGCGCTGACTTGCTACCTCGTTCTGGCCGCGTTTCATAGTTTTGTTTTTGGCCCTTTTTTTTAAATAAAAAATTAAGGTTGATTTAATTTATTCGTGTTTTATTTAAAGTAATTTCGGGTTTTTACAATCTTGTATTGTAACACAAATTTTGTTTCTAAATTTAAAAACTATACATGTTTCTGTCTTTAAATTTAGTTAATGTTTTTATTTTAGTTTAATCAAAAATGTTTTCTTATTCTGATATTTATTTTGCAAAAATATATAATTAATTAATTTAGCTTTGCTTTATGTTCTTTTTAAACAATTAACATTTTACTCCACGAAAATATTTTAATCAAACGCACAGACAATTTGTTAACTCCAAAATCAAGCTTTATTTTATCAATCCCCGTCTTTTATATGAAAAAATATGTACTAAAAATAACAGTATGTGTTTGTGGATATTATTCCGGGAATGCAGAATTATGAATTGCCCTAGTAACAGCATTCTTCTTTTGCATATACAATTTGTGTATGCAAATAAGAAATAAAAATGTGCATGCACGATCATGTTTTAAAGTGAACAGTTACATATTTACATACAACTACATATATTTAATAATTTAAAAATAATCATAAACCTTAACACTTATTCTACATACTTAGTGCAGTATGTAAATAAGTGAGTATGAATGTGCATGATCTATCTATATATCTTTTATTGTTACATAGGCATGTAGGAAGTTACAATATTTATTGAAAAAGAAAAACAAGAATTACTAGGCGCTCAGGAATAATTTTAATAAACAGATAATTTAAAGAATGCATGTTTGTTTATATACTTATATTTAATTAAATGAAATAACTATATTAGGAGGGTTCACAATGCTAGAGGTATTCGCACATACATATAACTTTTCATCTCTGTGTACTTTGTGACGCAACCATATTCGGCAATCTGTCAAATAAGACAAGAGCTAAGTGTTTCCATTCACGAAGTAAGCACTAGTTGAAATATAAAACATTAGATGGCGTACCCTGAAGCTGTTTCGTATCTGCCACTATACTCGTCAGTACCTAAATTTTGTCTTCAAAATTGGCTCACGTAAATATGAGCTGCTTAACGCAACTATATTTAGACCTCACCAACAACTAAGCTTTTCATTAAATTTCTTTTCTTACAGCCAGTTTATAGGACACTACAGCGATCACTAGCGAATTGGTGGGCGGGCGAACACGTAATAAAATGGCTTCATAAGACGAGACTTGGTCTTGTCGTGCTACTTATATTAATTAGCGCACATATTAAATACTTATGATATTATGTTAAATGCTTCTAGGTGCTAACATTTTTTTATACGAAAGCATTTATTGAAATAAAATTGACAAGCCAAGATTGAAACAGTTAACCTGGATACATTTATATACATATACATCAATAAAAAACAAAATAGTTCTTAAAATATTTTAAATTTATTTTAAACATGTTGTACATGTTTAATTGATGTCAATGCTTAATATTATTTATGCATGTATACACATATATGCGTACGCCTATACAGATATACGCGCGAGTACAATTTCTATTCGCCCAACTTTGACACTTTTGGTGAGAGAAATCGTCTCCTATAAAACAAAACAAATTGACAGCTACACGTTATTCATTAAAAGCTTTATAAAGTGAAAGAAGCAAAAAAAAAATAAATGCAAAGTTATCGCTTTTTGTTGACGAGGCCTGTCCTATAAACTGAATGTTAGTGTTTGATGCTTGGATGGAATTTGCATATCTTTCAGAGCAGCTAGTTGCTACTTTCAACTGTATGTATTACTACTAACCTGAAGTGATTCAAATCTACAATGAGCAATTTTTTGCAAATCGGGGTGTATGTGACTTGCAAGTTATGAAAGCATTGAACCAGTGTAGAAGAAAAAGTTTAAATTTAAATATTTTCCTTCTATCGTTGAGAAACTGCAAATTTTTGCCCATTTCTTTAAAGTCCCCAACTTTGTGTCGGGAATCCTTGATTGGAAAAACTAGCAAAATACAAAGGAAAGATGTCACAATGGCTGCAAAGACATCAAAAAAGGGTAAAACTGACCTTTAAACGCCACAATGGCAACGCTGCACGTAAAGTGCAAAATATATGATCCATAAACTCATCGCTCAATTTGATTGTGCACGTGTGGACGTGCTTGTTCGGCTACACAAAAATTTGTGATATTTTTGCTGAAGCACGTGTCTACTATTGTGCTACGGAAAACCCCTCATTTGGTTTGAAATTTCGTGATATAAATGTGCGTATGAAAACATAAAAACCACATGTGTAATTGTTGCTTCTTTATGTATAGATATGAAGTTTGTTTACAAAGGGTGTTTTTTCGATGTATAGAATTTTAAGTTGGCATTATTGTTCAAAATGGCCGCCGATTTAACAGCTGTCAAGTGATTTATTCTCAGTTTGGTTTGGCAATTCATCATAAATAGACTCACGCCTGAACAAGTAAGGCTTAGATTCGTCGAATGGGCCCAAAACGAGATTGCCGATGCTCCCGATTTTCATAAGTGAATTTTGTTCAGCGATGAAGCGCACTTCTGGTTGAATGGCTACGGCAACACACAAAACTGCCGCATTTGGAGTGAAGCTTATACTCAACTGTATGTCGAAACACTGTTACATCCAGAAAAACTGACTGTTTGGTGCGCTTTATGGGCTGGTGGAATCATTGGTCCGTACTTCTTCAAAAACCATGATGATGGCCAGAACGTTACAGTCACTGGTGATCGGTATAGGGCCATGATTACTAACTTTTTCATTCCTGAATTGAATATTCATGATGTCCAGGAGATGTGGTTTCAACAAGTCGGCGCAACATGTCACACAGCTCGTGCCACAATCGTTTTATTGAAAGACACGTGTGGTGACCGCCTAATTTCACGTTTTGGACCCGCGAATTGGGGCTCCAAGATCTTGTGATTTAACATCGCTAGACTACTTTCTGTGGGGCTATGTAAAGTCATTGGTCTATGCGGATAAGCCACAAATACTTGACCATTTGGAGGACAACATTCGCCGTGTTATTTCCACAGATGTTGTTATACGGCCACAGATATTGGAAAAAGTCATCGGAAGTTGGAAGTCTAGATTGGACTACATCCGCGCCAGCCGTGGCGGTCATATACCAGAAATCATATTTAAAATGTAATGCCACAAGATTATCTTTCGGATAAATAAATTGTTTTATTGCAACTTAAAGTTCTATACATCGAGAAAAAATACCCTTTGCCTTGCAAGAAATGCAGTAATTTGTGTTTGCGTCAGTTCTACTACTGACAATTCCTGAAAATAATATTTACTACACAAATTTTTAGTGTGGGTGTTATTGAATATCGACTATTGCAATAATATCGACTATTGTAATAATAAAAATGTGAATTCCTTGCTTCATAGACAATTTATTACAACATTTTCGACAAAAGAGGTGACACATTCTTCTGCCTTGTAGATGCTTCTCTTCTGTTTACTACAGTGGAGCTTTAAAAAAACATTTAAAACCATCAATCGAGAGCGGGAGAGAAAGTGTTAATTTTTTATTGGAAGCCTTCATGACAAAAAAAAAATAAAAGTAATTTGTTGAAGATACAATTGTCGAAGTGATCGAAAAGTCCGCGGATAAGAAAACATTTTACGATTTATTGAAAACTAACTTTGTGCAAGACAAATAACACATCCGTCTGCAGTAAATAATTAAAATAAACGACACGCACACAATCAAACTGAGTGACGAGTTTATTACACGTTTTTTTTTTTTTTTGGGCGCTTAATAAGTCGCTAATTTAGCTGCAGGGTATTAACACACACACAACTGTTTGTTCGCTTTTATTTTTATTTACTATTGAAGAGCTTTAGTTTCCGCGGAACTTTGCTATAACATCTGATTTTATTTTTATTGTTATAGTTATAGTTATCAAATGAAGTTGTTGGTTTCATGCTCACCGTTGAACTGTATATTTTGAAATTCAAATCACCGTATAGCAAATATTTATTTTCAACATAAAATCGGTAAAGACTAGTTTAAAATTTATGTACATACATTTTTGTTTGTTGGCAATATATATGCAGAAAATGGAAAAACTACACAGCTAGAATAAAATAAAGTTTTCCTAATAGAGTAGTACATAATGATAGTTAAATGGTGATATTTTTAAAATATAAGACAATTATTGCAAAAACTATTAAACAAAATAACAAATTCAATTAAATTTACAACTTATACTTGGGGTGAGCAAATTCTTGATTTAAAACATCAAAAAAATGTGGATAATCTTGAAAATATGGTAAAAAAAAAACAAATCTAAAAAGCTTTACCAAAAAAGATTTTTTTTTATTTTAGAACTACAAATAGATTTTATTATTTTTTTCAGCTCTTTGTATGTAGTTTTAAGAGAATGTGTCAAAAATTGCTGTTCATTCCAATATTTCCATAAAAAAATTATTGATTTACTCTTAAAGCAAATAAATGATTAAGTTAATTTTTGATTATTCCAAAATACTTTTACTTTTTGATACTTCTAAGAATACAAATCGTAATAACCAGCTGTAATTCGCTGTATGAAGTTGGTGAAGAAAAGTAAAAGTGTTGCGAAATGGAAAAAGTTTTATGTGCATTAAAGATGTGCTTGAACATTTGTGGCTGGCATTGTGTTCATGGGAATAATAGAATAGGTAGTGTACTGACGAGTTTAGTAGCATCAACGAAATGTAGTCGGCATAGAGACGGCTTAAAAAGTCAAAAAGCAATTAATTAGTAGTTTCTGACCGACAGAAAGCGATTCTCAAATTTTATCTATTCCATGTATTGAAAGCGCCTTGATTCCTAGAAAATTGTATGGTGTGATGACCTATACTATTGAGACATTTAAATACATAAAATAACAATTTGCTTTGGCTTGTCAGATACAGCTGACCAGTTTTATGAAGGATTGTATTTACACAAGAACAATATAGTAGTATATTTGTCGATACTGCAATAAACAATCAACCAAAACTTTAATTTACCGATCTGGTATGTTTGTAAATTAAATGCCAAAAATTTCATCACGTAAGCCCATGCGAACGCAAGCTATCGACATAGAGGAATCCAAATTGATTGGAAATCGAGCGACTATATTTCGACCGTTTACATTTTCTTGCGACATTCATTTTTAAATAAAAATTAAAAATTTAAGATTAATTTAATAAAATGTTCATTTAAAAATTTATATAAAAATAACCGTATCCCCTAAAGAAGTATTATTTTAATAAAAATAAAAAAATAAATAAAAAAAAATTTGTTAATAATTTAATTAAATTTAAATAAATAAAAATAGTAATTTATCAGTAAATTATTTCAATTCATAAATAATTAAAAATTAGTACAATTTGCCCCCTATACTAACTTATTTTTAAATGAAAATTAAAAATTTCACATTAATTTAATAAAATTTTGATTTAAAAATATGTATTCCACTTCAATTGGCTCTTATAGCAATTTCTTGGCATATCTCTTCGGCAAATGGTACTATTGGATCCATAATTTTGCTGAGAATGCAGTACAGGCTCTAGATATCCTCAAGGTGTTTGAAAGAATTTTGTATGATGCACTACTCTCAAAACTTATTGCTTTTAGGGTCGATGATGAATGACTCCTCTCTATTTATAATGAGTTTTTTTCCTAGATCGGAGTGTACGCGGTTTTATAGATGGAGTGTCATCATACGAGTTCAAGATTAACTCGTGTTGTGTTGTACATACTTGATATTTTTGAGCACTCATCTATTCAACATGCCCTGTTGTCTTGAATTACTCTTCATTTTGCAGCCAACAAAAATATAAATTAATTTAATTTGACAAAAGTAGCGGAGACAACAACCTGCAGCCACGTTGCCTGCTGTCCCCAAAATAATTATTCCCATATAAATATGTATGTGCACTAATTCTAACATTTTGAAGTTTTAACAATTTTTTTTTTCTTCTAAACGATAATCTATTAATTTATAGCAAAAACTTAATTCTTCTCACAAGTTTTATAAATATTTTTGCTTTAAACGTAAACAATTACTCAGCCGCTTTTCTACGCTCATATTCGCACATTCAAGCTGTCATCTCATTGAATGGAAGTGAAATGAAATTTTTTAATTATGCAACTATTCATTACAGTCATTTCTTCATTCATGCTCTTGTTCGTTTAATCATTTGTTCATTTATTCATACACAGCACCATTCATTTATCAGCACCATTAACAATAAAAAAAAAAGAGCGAAAATCCTCCCGACAGTCTTGATTTGCATTAAAGAAAATTTTCTTTAACTTATTTCCAGTCTCTGGAAGAAATACAAAAATAAACTTTCATAACAATACGAATGGTAATGAGACAAGTTAAGTTGTTGAAATGTCATTAGAGAATTATGCTTAATGAATGGTTGATTGTGGTGACATGATGACAATTCAAACTCAAAAAAACCCATTTCAGCACAATGTTATAAATAAAGTGCTTAGTAAATAATACCCTGAAGAAAGAAAATCAGGGCGAAATACAGTTTATTACAAAAACAAAAGCATACGCCTAATAATATTGCACTAATTGAAACCAATTTTTATATAAATGGTTGCTTAACACATGCCCCTTTTAACAATCTTCTGCTTCATTTAAGTAAATTAATTGTTGTACAAACTGAAAAGAGAAACAAAACCAATTGCAAGCTTTTCATCAGCTCATAGTTATTGAATTACAACTTTAGTATTCCACTTCATTATATCTTGACTTGTCTTAATTATGAACAACTTCTGCAAATCAAATTGTATTAAGACTAAAGTTGAGATCTCAGTTAAACTAAATTTAGTTAAACCGTAAACAGAAATATGCCACCGTTACGGCAAAATGATATTATTTTCCATTATTTCAATTAAGAAGAACATTTTAGGCAAAACTAAGTTGTTATTACATAAAATTGGTAATGGTGGCCCATATATTTTTCGGTTTAACTAAACCTAGTTTAACTGAGATCTCAAACGCCCAGCCTAAGACGAATATAAAAAAATTCGACTCGGTTTTGCACTTCCAAGGGACAATTCTGTAATCCAAACAATTTAACGCACAAACGTTTGGTTAAAAATGCAAACTATACGTCTAATATTAATTTACACTGAACAAAATTGGTACATAGAAGCTCAGAAGTGAATTAATATTAAGCTGAAAAATGCAAGTTTTGTATTGTGATTGTTTTCTTTTCAAATGAAATTTATTGAAGCAACTGAGAAGAATATTATAAATCACACAAAAAGCAAAAAAGACTTACAGTCTTATTCAGAAAAAATATTTAATATTGGTATCATCTGCATATTAGTAAATTTGAGATTTGCTCTTAACAAATGGTTATTGAAAATTCTTATTCAAAAACCCCTTCTTAACTAATTAGTAATTTAAGAACTTCTTTCATTTAATACTGGCAACAATATTTTATTTATTTGTCAAATGAATTCTAATGGTGAAACGTGAGCGAATACTATTTATCATTAACCACAATTGCTTTATTTAAAATTAATATGAAAAGCTTGAAATATTTTGCATTCCTCCTTCAATAAAAGAAAGTACTTTTTAGGGTTGCGTACTCATCAGAGTGAAACGGAACCGAGAGTACTACTATTACCTATAACGTCACAGCATCCATTCTCCAAAACCGTAAAAGCTAAAGAGCTGAAATTTTCACAGGATGTTGTTGTACCTTGCCGCTACAACAACGAATACTAAAAACAACAACAAAGTGAAAACTACCAGGTGTCCCCATACAATGAAAAGTTACAATTAGCTATAACTCTCGAACCGAAAAATATAGAAAGCTGAAATTCGCACAATATATGTATTTATAGATGCTCTACAATAACAAATGCTAAAGACAACAACAACTGTAAAACTACCAGGTGTCCCTATACAACCTAAAGTAACAATTAGCCGTAGCTGCTAAAGTGTAAAAGACAGAGCGCTGAAATTCGCACAATGTATGTATTTACATATGCCCTACAACAGCAAATACTAAAAACAACAACATATCAAAAACTACCAGGTGAACCTATACAACGTAAAGTAAAGATTAACCGTAACTCATATACTGTAAGAGGCAAAGGGAGGAAATTTGCACAATATATAAACTCACATATGGCCTACAATGACAAATGCTAAAAACAGCAACCAGTCGAAAACTACCAGGTGTCCCTATACAACGTAAAGTAACAATTAGCTATAACTCTCGAACCGTGAGGGACAATGGGATGAAATTTGCATAACAACAACAAGTCGAAAACTACTAGGTGTCCCCATACAACATAAAGTAGCATTTAAATGTAACTCTCAAGCTGTAAGAGACAGAGAGATGAAATTTATACAATTCACATATGCCGTTCCATACGTACATTACACATGTACTACGTACGGAACCCTAAGTGTGCGAGCCAACCTCGTACTTGACTGAATTTCTTTTATTCTAGATAAGCATCATGCATATGTATATGTACTTACATGTACTTACATCCTCAAAGAAACAGAGGAAAAGAACTCGGTTGCATTCTTTTTATTTGTTTATGTTTTTTTACACATCACTAATTTCATATTTTTATTTCAATATATACAAATATATCGTCACCTGATACACAAAAGGGCTTAACAATACATTTTAAAATTTTACAAGAAAGACAAAAAACTTCATAAAATCGAAACTATAGAAGTTATGATTTATGATTTATTCAGTATAGCATTAAAATACGATAGTACATTTATTTCTTAAGACAAAAGTTGCTGTCAACGTTCTTTTTACTAGTTGTGTGGGATACGCCCTTTTGAATTCAAAAGACCTGAAATTCTACCTAATAAGAAATTATTTTAATAATAAGTATTAGAATGTACGTACTAGTCTTTCAGATTGGTGATTATTATAAAATATTACATATTTTATATAATGTGCTGCTCTTTACTGGCTGTGAAATAGAATTATATAGATTCAACGAAAACTCAATTATAATGATTAAGAAATAAATTAGATAAATTGTTTTTTTGCATTTTACCAGGCCGTATATATAGCGCTTGGGAATAGCTTCATAATTACGGAAATGGGCGTGGTTTAAGTGATGAGCATTCAGCGGGAAAGGTGTGTTTCGTGCACTTTTTATTATATCCATCAGCTACGACGGCAAATTTACTTGCTTATTTTTTAGTTTTCTCTCAATGAGAGAGTGTGTAGCATCGCTCTCCATTTGAGTATGTCCTACACAGAAACCTTAGCTAAAATCGACAGGTTATTATAAATCATAATTTTAAGATCACTTTAAATTTTTTGTATTTGAATTTCAGACAAAAAATGTTTATGTTTATACATATATTTTTTTTTTTTTCATCCAAAAATATAAATTTTTAAGCGATTTAAAAATTATTAGTTATTAGAAGACCTGAATTATATTGTAATTTTTTTTATTATTTAACACAAAAAAAATGTATTTAAATTTGAGAGATTTTACAGTGAACCTTATGACTTAGTGTGGGTTGCGCCCTTTTGATTTAAGAAAAAAAAAAAACAAATTTGTTGTTACGCCCTTTTGCATTTCTTTAATAACGTCATTATTTTTGACATTAGGACTGGAAAAATTTATGAGAACATGTATTTTGATTTGCTCTACCATAATCAGTAAAAACCCCCATTTCGATTTTTTTGTTGCTACGCCATTTGCACTTCACAATTTCTTGAATATTTCCAAAAATTCTTGTACAAATATTTTCAAATGTGACAAAAAATGAATAATCAAAACGAAAATATAATTTTAGTTTACATTTAAAGTAGGGGTCTACATACTTTAAAATTTCAGCATTTAATACGCCGTTAAGGGCAACAAATTAAGCTAATAGTCGTTTGTGAATAGCACTTTAAGCAATTTTCGTTATTATTGGATAGTAAACCTATATATTAATTTTTCCTGAATAACACTGATAGATTTCTGTTTTCTTAAGTTTAGAATTTTTTACTAGTTGTCTCTGAAATTTATTAAACCTTCTCATTCCACACTTTGCAGACAAATTATATTTCATGGATAATTGAAAAGAAATTATTTTCCCATTATTTTCAATCAACTTTAGTTTAAAGCACAATTTGCGCACATGAAAAAAAAAACTATTGTGCAGCCCTTTTTGAACACTGCGCTAAGTGCAGTCTTGTGTAGCATTCAACTGCGGCACAAAAAATAGTTTTTCTTATTTTTTTTCCATTGTCGATTTTCCACTTTTTTATATTCCCGACAAGAATAATTTTATTTGTAAACTACACACATTTCAACAAGCAGAATTATGTCGAAAGTAAATTTATTGCCTTAGTCCTTGCAGTTCGTTGCATACTTTTAGGTGTTGTTGAGGCTGGGTGAGTGTGTGTGTGTGTGTGTGTGTATGTGTGTGTTTTTGTTTGAATTTGTACGAAAGTCAACGCAAAGTGAAAAGTACTTTAAGATTACAAGAGCCGAAATAGTTTTAGACAAATGATTTTATTTGTAATTCAAAAGTTATGATAGAGATTTTTTTAATGTAAAAATTTTTATTTATTTGCTCTTGCTCGCATAATGCCAAAAATATTTTGCAAACTTAATACATACATATAACAATAGAGCAATAAATTTTGGTAGACAACTTATTTTTAACATTCACAGGAACAAATTGGCTGAGAGGCTAAGAAGCTGAATAGTTTTATTTAATGTTTCAATCGTTTTTGATCAATACAAAATATTTATTTGATGAGGAGAATGGCATAAATGAATTTTTGAATTTTTTCTCATCAATGTTTTTTGAATCATGTTATTAATTGCTTGCAGAAAGTTAATGTTTAAGTGGTAAGAATTTTTCAAAATTAACGGTGGACGTGATATTTTGCCAAAATATAATAACTCCTTCACCATATCATCTGCAGGCCAGAGAGAGCACAGTTCTTGTTGTGGCCATATCTAATTATTACCCTGTGTTGGTTGTTATACTTTCTGAAATATTTCAGTAGCATTTACTCGTAAGGTATCACGAAAGGACTAGAGCACATTAAAGAGTTCTAAAATTAAATAAACTATTTCAAAAATACTGCCTAGAAATCAATAATGAATCGGCTGTACTTTAAGCCTTGTAAAGGAAATATCGACTGTAAGTGAATTCTTAAGTGAAGAAAATTTAATGTGTTGTAAACAATTAAACTTGAAGTATAATTTTCTAGGGTGAACAAAGAGTGCGTTATCATTTGACTTTCAATTGATAGTGTTCATAAATTGTTTTGAAGGTTAAAAGTAACACAAGTAATATGCAGCAGACTTTAAGGCTAAATATTGTTTCGTCATTAACCTTTACTAAAGTGACTTGCCGCCTATTCAACTGTAATTGATAATACATTATATTGTTCTGCTATTTAAAACAACCAACAGCTCACAACTTTATTTAGTATATTGCACTGTTAAATAAAACGCTTTACTTGAATGCTAGTCTAACTGCTGAGCTCATTGTTTAAGGTAACACAGTGCAAACAGAACTGGTCATAGACTCAAATCAATTTCAGTACTTATACCAAAACCTACCTTGCTAGTAGCTCTCAGACAGACAAGATGGTACCGTTGGACTCAAATCTTTTAATTTCGTCAAGGCTATCGATCTTACCAACACTGCCAGTTGTAGTAGTCATTTCAACCCTAGATGCCGCTCTAGCCACTTATGAAGGCATAGTTTTAGGCGGAAGCCAAAATCACATGGCGGAAAACAGACATGTGATTTCCGCTAAGATTATTCATCGTATTATACTGAAGCTACAAGCAAACTTTGTGCAGCCGAGTTTTCGAGAACAGACAAAAACTGTCTGTACAAGTGTTCCACCAAATTTGGAACACCAGCCAAGGAATTTTTGAGTAGTAAAGCAATCAGTATGAAGAATTCCACCTGATACTGCATGGTGTTCTATTTAAAAATTTGGTGTACTAAATAGAAGCCATGCAAAAGATTTTGTATGGAAATTAAAGGCATTACTTAATATAGTCCTGAGTTAATACTTCTCTTTAAAATGAAATTAAAAATCTATACCATACAGTCTTGTGGAAGTTTGACTCATAAGCTATGAATATAAAAGCGAACAATTTAGATATTGTGATTTGAAATACTTGTTTCACTATATTCGTGCTTCTTTTGCAATAATCAACAAGCTCTTCAAAACAAAAATCACGTTTTACAACGATGCTTTACACGTAGAAAACTGCACATTTATTGGAAAATCTTACACTCTTTTTTTCTCTCCCTCCTTCTAACTAGCTTTGTACATCAACACCTCAACAAAATGAAGTTTTCTTTTAACTGTTTTTTTTTTTTTTGTTACACAAAAACATCGTGCATTTATGGAATGAGATGTTGAGTGAATGTCCTTGAGAAAAAAATAAAATTGAATTGCATTTAAAACAGTTTAAAAGTATTACGGAAACTATTTAGGAAACTAAAATTATGCAATAAGTGCCTAAAAGTAGGCAAACAAAATATTTGTAATGGAACAATTTCTGGCATCGCCATGCTTAAGCAGGTGAAAGAAATGCAAATTAATAAAAAGTACGTTTAAAGAAAATCTTTTTCAACAAGAACTTTATAGAAAATGATTCATTACTTTTCTTTACTTGATTAATATTGATTTAAAAGTGGCAAACCAAGGGTTGAACTTGAGCCTGAAAACGTAGTTTAATATAAATGTATGAAAATGATTCATTTTAATCAACTTGTAGCGTGATTTATTAAAAAAAAAAAACTCTTTAAAACACCAACCGTGTTTTTTGGTGAAACTAATGTACTCTACCAACAAGCTGTTTTTTCCTTTGCAAAAACAAATCTTTTACCAAACTTTAACCTGAGTTGATGACTATTTTTATTGCATGAGAATTTTAAATGCATTCTTTGCCTCAAAAGGCCAAATATTTTTCTCGTTCATATTTTTCTAAGCTTATCTAAAAATCATAACACAGAAAATACAAAAATTTATCTTCATTCAGGCAGCACAATCTACTTCCTGCACTAACAACTGTAGAAGTTCCAAAAAAAATAAAAAAAAAACAAAAGAAAAAAACGGAAAGAACCTTAGTTACCTCGTTTGGGCTTTTTGCACAATTTCTAAGCCGCACGTGCTCACAAACGGTATTAGACAACAAATTTCGATAAAAAAAAAGAAAAACACTACTTCAGACAAATCAACGTCAAAAGAGCACCACAACTTAGAAAAAACACATACATACAATGAAAACGAAAATTCACAAGTGCAGCTTTTGCTGATAACAAATTTTTTGGCAATATGCAGCTCGTTACTTGTAGACTATAAAACCATTTGCAATCATCAAACTTTTTTCGTTCTACTTTACCTTTGAACACCAACAGGCAGCAGGCAGCACTTCCGCTTCTACAAACAAATACATACTCTTAAATCGAACCGTTTTTAGAATATAAGCACACATACAGATACACACATACGCTGGCTACTAAGCCCTACAGACAAAATTAGCAGTATGTGGTTGCTAGAAATCCATTGGGAAACAACGAAGATATAACTTTTCAATTTTAGGTTGCAACAAATCCCATTACCCACTACATTCGTCATTATAAAATCTGACCTAAAAAAATTAACGATGATTTTGTTTTCAATGGACTCCAACAAAACGGAATTGGTGCAGGAGAAAACCTGAATCATTTTTTTTCTCAGCTTTTCTATCACCATGTCATTAACAATTGTAAACCATATGCAATTTTCACAGATGGTGACAACAAAATTATAAAACTACAACAAAACCTGTGTTTATGGTGACCAAAAATATGTTTACTACATTTTAAATACATCTATATACATATATAAAATTTTATGTGTGTGTATGTGTGTATGTATGTATGTATGTATGTAACGTATAGACTCAAAAACGGCTGGGCCGATTTTGATGAAATTTTCAGGGAGTCTTCAGAATATTCTGGCGGGTGACACAATGAAGTCTGAATTTCGATTTTCGGTCTGTGGGCAAAATGCAAAGGAGCCCCTGTACATTAAGAAGTAAAATATAGCTGTAACTTTTGAACGATAAGAGCTAGAGAGCTAAAAGACTAAAAGCAACAAAAACCCGACGCTAAAGAAAACACCCTGTTCATTGAAAAGTAAAACTTAGCTGTAAGTTTTGAACAATAAGAGCTAGAGAGCTGAAATTTGCACAGGATATGTTTTTACACATGCTCTACAATAACAAATACCTAAAACAACAAAAAATAATTTAAAATTAAAGGGTGCCCCATACAAAAGTGAAAATCAGCTGTAACTTTTTAACGATATGAGATAGAAAGCTGCAGTTTGACAAGAATATGTAGTTGCCTTACTCTCTACACAACAACAACAACAAATATGTACCAAAAATCTCAAAACTTTTGTATTAATGGGTATCCAGTGTATTAGCGCACCCTATAGTCTATATATATAAAATTCTTTGTGTGTATACATATGTATGGCAAAATCCAATTTTCATATTGTACCACCAATATGAACCACCAATATGAAATCCATGGATTTTTATTTAAAGGCCGTAAATTTCATAAAAAGCTTTCTTAGGGCCAACAATGCGGACCGGGTCAGCTAGTTTTAAATAAAAACACAGCTTTAGGTTCTAGCACACAACCTCACGCTTCGTTATAGAGAGCATACTATTGTTGTTGCAGCCTGTGCTGCAACCTCGTTACAAGCAGTAATACGACTGTCTCGCATTATAACTAGCTAGAAATTTAGCTGCAGGAAGAATCTACACCAAAACACACACAGACTCAAACTCAAACTAACCCAACTGGCCAAATTGGCTTGCGCTAAACCTCCTTTGACAATTTATGCACAACTCATCTCATTCTGTTTACGTTTTCTAAATATATGTTAAACAAAATGAGCAACAATATATCCAATAGTTGCCCATATTACACAATTAAATACACAAGAGAAGAGTTTTAAATACCAGGGACCAAATCATCGCATTTGTGCTCAAACGAATTCCGTCGCTTATGCTGTATGTTTGCTGTTTATTTTGTTTTATTTTACATTTTTTCTTTTTTATGCCCTTCACAAAAATAAATAAGGGTATATATAAGTTTACGTGTGTAACCATCTAAGACCCCATAAAGTATATATATATATATATATTCTGGATCAGAATCAATAGAGATTACGATTAAGCGATGTCCGTCTGTCCGTCTGTAGTCGTTGAAATACCGTTTCTGAGAAAACAATTTGAGATAGAAACCTCATTCTTTTGCTTAAATGTGTTAAATCCCGGTATTAGATCTGCTATTAAAATTCAGTAAGATCGGTCCACGGATAGCCGAGATATATCCAAAAAACTGGGTTTTAAGGGTTATTTTTGGCTATTTTTTTATCAGGTTTTGAAGGATTTGTTTTTTCTAAAAAGTTAGCCATATCGTTTTTAATGCCCATTAGATCCCAAAAATTGGAAAATTTTTTAAATCAGCCCATATAAACCCGAGATATAGGGTCTTCCGATTTTCAAGAAATCGGCTTTATAAGCCAAATAAAACAACAACTTTTGGCACCAAAAATCAATCAGAATGGTACATATAGGCTATTTAGAGACAAAACTGGAAAATTTTTTGACATCGGCTTATATACACTCGAGATATCTCAAGAAGTCGGTCCTGGAAGCCAAACGAAACAATTTTTGCACTAAAAATTTGTTAAAATGGTACAAATAGGCTGTTAAGAGGCAAAATTAGAACATTTTTGCTCATCGGCCTGTATGCCCATATGATCCTCCCGATTTCTAAACAAGTCGGCTCTAAAAGCCAAATAAAACAATTTTCGGTACCAAAAATCGATCAGAATGGTACAAATAGGATGTTTAAAGGCAAAATTCGAAAATTTTTGAAATCGGTCCATATATGTAGAGCCGAGAAATAGCGTTTCCCGATTTTACAAGAAATCGGCTCTATAAGCCAAATAAAACAACTTTTGATACCAAAAATCAATCAAAATGATACATATATCATTGTGAAGGGTATTTAAGATTCGGCCCAGCCGAATATAGCACTCTTACTTGTTTTTTGTTTGTTAGTTTAATCGATATAGAATACGGCTACTAGACCCCAGCACTTCAAAACAAAAAGAGTCTGGCAAACATTATGCATTTTTGTTGAGTTATATGTTCACGAAGGTTTGCTTTATTAAATTTTGCGAAGTTTAAACAAATTATTAATATACTTATATAGAGCTACCATGTTGCGAATATCAATTTTTAGTAGTTACGAGTATCTGTCTGTATTGATATTCATCGATAAAGAGTTGTAAGAGTACATAACGCAACGATTGAAATCAGTCTAGTTTCTGCCATCAACCGCAAACAACGTGTATTCTCTCCACTTGTTAATAATTCTAATGAATGTCAATTCATTTACCATTAATAATTTTGATTAAATAAAAGTATTATTTTCCATAATGTTAGATTCATAAATGCGCTTTTTATTTATGGATTTAATAGAGTAGAGTAGATCGACACTATAATTTTAATCCGAAAAATGGGTGAAAGTTATCAGAATTTTATGCCTTTTAAAATACTATGAGCTGAACTGGAATTGAGAAAGAAAGTTGTGGCGATCAAAATTTTTAAAGTACGCAGGGCATGTGCAATAAACTCGTCACTCGTTTGATTTTGTGAGTGCAGTTGGCTCCGTTGGAAGCAAAAATCCAAAGTTTTTGATATTTTTGTGAAAGTAATTTTTTCCTTTCGTGTCCACTATTGCGCGACAGAAAAAACTTCATTTGATTTGAAATTTCGTGGCGGAGAGCTACATAAATGTGCTAATGACAAAACAAAATCAAAATTAGTAATTTTTCCGTCTTTGTGTTTCTTTATGCTTAGTATATGTATATATACATATGAAGTTTGTTTATACCCTATCCCCTATTGTTTATACCTATGAATATCGGCTACTGCTGTACTAGTAACAAAAATTTAGATTCCTTGTTTCAAGGACAATTCATTACAGTATTAGAAACAGAAGGTGACTTCCGGCGGCCTTGTATACAGATTCCTTTCTTTTGTTTACTACAGGGAAACTTAATTTTTAAAAGTGTACATAAACCTGGAAAAATGCATTTCAGGATAGAAAATCAATTGAGAACGGGAAAGAAATTTTTAATTTGTTTATTTGAAGCCTTCATGACGAAAAGAAGTAATTTGGTAGACATGCAATTGTCGATGTAAAAAAAAAACGTTTACGATTTATTGAAAACTATCTTTGTACGATACAAAGCAAAAATAACTCACCACTCGACAGCATAACAGAAACAAACTCTACAAATTCACAAAAATTACGATGTTTGCTGTCTTTTATTGTATGTTTGCAGCAAATTATTAAAACAAATGACAGGCACACAATCCAACGTGAGTGACGACTTTATTAAGAGTTTCTGGGGACAAGAGAAGTAAAATTGAAGGTTTGTTGTCTGAGGAATAGCCCTGGCTATTCCAATTCACTTCGAGCTAAGGTTATTACTAAATCGCCCTCTGGCCTCAAGGAGTATACTACAGTCGTCCTACTACCTGAGTATTTTATGACTGACTGTCTTAAATTGGGTAACTGATCAACTTTCAATATTGTAAAGGTTTGACTACAGGTGTTTAATCTTGGCGTGAATAATTTAACCAAAGTTAAATAATTGCACTTTTATGGTGCGAAGATTTGAAGGGAATCACCTAAGGGTGTTTAGGTGTTAATTGAGTGGAACAGAAGGGGAGTCTGACTCAATTTTAATTACATATATTACCAAAAGTAAATAATTATTATTTTCAATACTGGTTACTCACATTTATAATCCAATTTATTAAAAAAAAAAAAAATAATTAGGTATTACTTAACGATTCTTTGACGAAAGCTTCTTGGGTACTTCTGATAGCTTGAGTGGCTAAAATGGAAGTCAGAAGTCTGCACTTTTCAGTTTAGAACATGGTTGCACTTTCGTAAAAAACTCGTCAAGTTGTGGCACAAAAAATCGTTATTAACTTACGAAAATCACAACAGGTATAAAATTCAGGGTTGTGATTATTAACAACATCAATATAGATTAGTATAAATTTGAGTTAATGCAAATATAGTTCATTGCAATAACTGCTTCAAATAGAGTCACATAAATTTGAATAAAGTAGTTTAAACAATAGGGTTACGTACTCATAGAATGAACACGGACTTCCCTGTCTGTCCGTGCGTTCTATCAAGACAACAAGAAGAAGAAAGCTGACATTTGTAACACAAAGTACACACAGAGATGAAAAGCAGCCAAAACTAGATAGATAGTGTTCGGCTCGTTTAACGTACACTATGCATTAGTACATTAGCACAGTTAATTTAAAACCATGCTCTTGAAATGAAAAAATGCAAAGCGAAAAATGGTTGACGTGTACGGTGTTTATACGGTCTTGCCATTTGTGTCTATTTGTTCGAAAATTTCGTCAACGATTAATTTGAGCTGTATTCAATATGTCTTCGACGATTTGCTATTGTCTTGTATAAGTCATTTAGGATGCTTTTAAGACATGGCCAACTGGGAAACTCTAAAACTAGATCTTATGTATGTGGCAAATTTCCAAAGCACTCGTATGTGGACTGCAATGAGCAAAAAAAATTAAACTTTTTAAGAGTGCGAGGTACGATGGCCTAAGGAATGAATAAATGAATATTTTATTGCTAAATAAAATGATGGGCTATTCCGTGCAAACAACAGAAAAAGTGAAGTTTCTCACTTTATATATTTATTGGGCTTACGATTGGTTTTATTTTCTCCAATTTAGTAAGATTTTGAGATTGTACGTAAAAAGACAAGAAACGTAAATTTGAAGACTTGTAGTGGCAACACTTATACATACTTGGTACCCTACACACTCCCTAAAAATACAAGCAATAATTTATAAGAATAGGAATAAGAACACTTGTAGAGCAGAGAAAGATGAACAATAAACACAGTCTAGATTGAATACGAGAAGTGAGCGTTTGGCTTTAGATGGCCACCGAGACATGTACCATCCCCTTGTAATTTTAATTTTTTTTATATAAACAGGGAAGAGTAACATCCCTTTGTAACTCCATTGTAATATAAAATTTTCTTTATATATAAAAAGGGAGGTGTACCATCCCATTGTAATATTAATTTTTTTTTTCATATAAAAAGGGAGGTGTAGTGGCAACACTTACCATACTCGGTACCCTACACACTCCCTAAAAATACAACCAATAATCTATAAGAATAGGAATAAGAACACTTGTAAAGCAGAGAAAGATGAACAATAAAGACAGTCTAGATTGAATACGAGAAGTGAGCATTTGGCTTTAGAGACTTATTAGCTGGGGAACATCCCTG
This sequence comes from Sturmia bella, assembly GCA_963662145.1. Classification (NCBI taxonomy): domain Eukaryota; kingdom Metazoa; phylum Arthropoda; class Insecta; order Diptera; family Tachinidae; genus Sturmia; species Sturmia bella. The sequence goes on along the minus strand of OY759171.1, from coordinate 28,215,369 downwards.
CAAGAAATAGCTGATGGAAACTAACACATTAACAACTTAATTACAAACACATGCAAAGCAATTTTATAGGTTTCAGCGTTGCCATTACAATGATTGTTTTAGTATTTTGATTTTCTCTTATTAATTTGGTAATTTCATTTGGAATTACGTTTATGCATTAATATATTTATAGGTTCATTTGTCCATTATTTTTTTAATATAGTTTATTATATTCTTTTTGAATTGTTTTTTGAAAATTTTCGAAAAATTCTTTTTTTATTTATCAACAAAGAAATTAATAGCATTGCATGTAAATTTGTGGGCATTTAAAAAAAAAGATTTCGAATGATCGCTGTTACCGCCACTGTCAATTATTTAAAGTGTAGATGCGACCATAAGCAAATACCAATTATCAGTAACCATTTACGGTCGCTAGATTGATAACCCCTGACAATGCGAAAACGTGTCATTTCCGTTTTGCATCTATAGTCAGGACCATTTTGGATTTTTTTTTTAATAATTTATAAGTGCTAAAAGGAAGGACTTAAAATCAACACCGCGCTGGATTTTCATACTAAAAAAGTATTATTATTAAAATATAAACTGAATTATGACTCTATATCTAATATTATTATTTTGTGGAAAACTACAGGAATTTTAATATACGAATACAAATGGACTAAAATTAGTTGTTTGTGTTTGATTAGTTGTTTGTGTTTGATATTTAGAAACAATCGCTTTTCTGAGGTGGTAACGCTGGTTAAAAAAATAGCTCACACGTACACGAATGTTTACATCAGTTTTTTCATTTTGCCCTTAAGAAAATGATAGAAACCCTGATGTATGAATCCATCAGCAGTGTCGGTCATATGATGGATCATATGACCGACACTGTTCTTGCAGGGATGTCATGGCTGTTTTATATATGACACAACAATTGTCATTGCCAGCACATCGAAGCATGTGCGAAGCATCATTGATTACTAACTGTCTATATTCAGCCTATTGATTAATTAATAGTTCATTATTTGCTAAAAAAAAAAAAAAAAAAAAAAAAAAAAAAAAAGGAAAACATGTGAATGTAGCACTAGGATTGAGCTGTATTTTGGTTTCCTGTGAAATCGGGTTTTTATATTCTTGAAATTCTTATTAAGTAATTACAAATAATACAATGTTGCCACATAATTCTAAAAGTGTTTTCACAGTTTCGAGCTGGGTGGCATCAATGAAAGATCGGTCGACGACATATAGACATGGTGAAAAGACAGAAAACAGCTGTAAGCTTTCCTATCTACTGATAACCATTCAATGATCTCATAATTCAATCAAACAAAATATTTATTAATCGAAATTTTTTCTACACACGAAATTTAGGTAACTTTCAACTGTTGACGTTCATGAATACTTTTGACTTATTCATGGGGTCTGACATTTTTTCTGTATAGTTATACTGACGGAGATACATAGGTTCGGATAATGCTCAAAAGAACACCTGCACTTTAACTCAGGTATCAGTGGAAGAAGCTGACGAATAACTCATGATGGCTTTTATATCTCTTGGCCTTAAGGGTTGCTCTAAAACCTTAAGGTTGCACTAGATTAGGTCTAGTGGCATTATGACTTTGGCAAAATCTTCAGAAATAATAAATAAAATAAATAAATAAAAATAAGATATTTTCTTTCAATTTTTCTTTTTCGTGTCTTGAAAAATAAATGAGGGAACTAAATAGGGACCGTTTGTGAACATTTGGTTGAGCAAAAAAACAACAGAATAATAAAACATGTATTTCTTCAAAGTTGAATAAATCAGAGGTAACTAGTGGCGATTTGTCTCTGTAGTATCTAGTGTATGTAATTTCGACACCATCCAGTCAACAAACAAAATTTAGCGCAACGTCTTCAACATTTCAAGACCATACATACAGACGGGGAACACGACAAGATATCTTACAAATTTACTATTACAGCTGTATGCTTTACAGCTTTCACTTTAAGTGCTTACTTGATAAGTGATCAGTAATCATGAAATATTTGTTATAAATAAGCCAGTAAACAAACACGAGCTCACCTATTATGGGTCCACAATTTATCCAAAGTATAAAAAAACATGTCCGCCCTCATTAAAAGTTCACAAGCAACTTTCTATAAGAGAAACTATAATATTTTAAATAGTTATTTTTTTGAGCTAAAGGTCTTTTATTAAAATTATTTAAATATCGACAAATATATTTAAATTATTTTAATAAAAGACCTTTAGCTCAAGAAAATACACCCATATTCATAAAAACTATTGCAGGCTTATTACACGTTTATTTGACAAACATTCCGTAGAAATACATACGTCAAATAAGAGCTTAATAAACTTACAATAATTATTATGAATATGGCCTATAAAATATAAAAAAGGGACCGAAAATAACCAGGGACCGGAAATAAGAGTTATTTTTCAATTTTTGAAGAAATAAATCCTACATAAATGAACATCGTAGAAAACTTCTAATTACACCATCATGATTTTTAGGCGAAATGCATCCAACATATTTCATGATTTTTAAATTTTTGATTTTTATTTTTTAAAATGAAAAATAAAAGTTATTTTTGATTTTTATATTTTTAAATGAAAAATAAAAGTTATTTTTGATTTTTATATTTTTAAATGAAAAATAAAAATTATATTTGATTTCTATATTTTTAAATGAAAAATAGATAAAGGTTTTTTTTGATTTTTATATTTTTATATAATAATATAATAATAATAATAAAAATCAATTCAAAACTCTTATTTATTTGTTAATGCCGTATGTATTATAATGCTGCTCCATTCAAATTTCTATATGAATATAATATATTATGTGACTTATCCATTATCAGCTATAAAAACATGAATGCATAGAAATTGCTTATAAGTTTTGGCTGCCATTCCAGTCAGTGTCAAGAGGTCAAGTTTTCAGGTGTTCACTTTTACCATCATAATTGATTTTAAATGTTCCTCAGATAAATTATATTTCAAATCTTCCAATATTAATCTGAGTGCTGAAAATGACCTTTCTACACTGAATTGAGTGGCAGGTACAGAATGAACAATTAAAGCTAATTTTCGAAGCCATGGAAACACAAATTTGTTGCTCTCCCAATATTCCAATAAATTAGCAGAAGTATCGAAACGCTTTTCTTTGCAATTGTCTATTTCAAAATAAGCTTTGCGGACATATTACCCATGTTACGAATTTTTAATTGATTTTTATTATTGAAATAAAAATATAAAAATCAAAAACAACTTTTATTATTGATATAAAAATATAAAAATCGAAAATAACTTTCATTTTTCATTTCAAAATAAAATCAAAAATAACTTTTATTTTTCATTTAAAAAAATAAATATTAAAAAAAAACTCTTACACGGGTATTCATAAAAAAATAAAACATTGTTGAAACAACAAATTTTTCATATAAAATTTTTTTCTAAAATGTATTTGAGCAACATTTTATTTTTTATGAATACCGGTGTTTTTTTTTTCTATCTAAAAATATAAAAACCAAAAATAACTCTTATATCTTGATTTTTTTTTTTTTTTTTTTTTTATAAAAGTCATAAAAGTTACGGTCCCTGAAAAAAACATTATAATATTTTAATTTGATGCTTCAAATAGCCTCTGCCAGATTGTGATAAAAGAGAATAGCCGCTCAATTGAAGTAGTTATTAGTTCATTTGCACTAGTTTGGATTCCAGCTGTCATAAGCATCATATCATATTTTATCAAAATATTTAATAGGGATTACAATTATTTTGCAATAACTTACTCGTACTTGCTGGTTAATTGATGCGTATAACTATATATAATTCAGTGATTGCAATTTAAAGTTTGGCATTCGTTGATTAATTGTCTGAACACTGGGGTTCCCAACCGCGGTCAAGAAAGCGAAACCACATGTTTAGTTTGCAGTCTGAACAGGGTATAAAGCGATGCAACTTAAATCATTACCTGCTTTGCTTTGAAAAGTTCGTATTAATTCTGCTTCTTCGTTAAGCACTTCCCTCTGCAAAAAAAAAAAGAAAAACCAGAATATTGCTTTGCACTACATAATTTGAAGTTTTCTTAGCTTTCATTGCAATTAGAAATGTTAAGTTCTATGAAAACCGTGCAACACCTTAAAAAATTCTAGAAAAATATTGTAATTATTATTTTTAGCAATAAAGATTTTATCCAAGAAATACATTTAATTTTTATTACGATTTGTCTGCATTTCACTCTATTTACAACAACAAACAAACAAACAAACAAAAAAACCGTGTCAGCAAATATTTATTTGCAAATTATATGTATAAATTATTTTTCTATCTAAAATTGAAATCATGAAAATTGCCATATTGTGGAATTTTACCCTCCACTCGCTCAATACAAGTTCAGAAAACGTTGAGAAAAAACAAAAAAATTGTTGGTGCAAAAGTTTTTCGCCATTCAATACACTTTCAATGCACATGTACATGCATACGTATGTATGTACTTTGTAATATAATCAGACATTGTTGTTATAACAATTTTTATGTGTTTCCACATCGTTTGGGCGGAACGTGTATTCTTTAGGACTCTTGAGCATCCATAAGTGTTTGTTAATTAACTAAATGTCATTGAATAACACAAACGTGCTTAAGTTTTCTAAAATGTTGGCTGGTTAGAAGAACTTGAGAATTCATATACATAGATACATATGTATATAAATGTAATAAAGCAAATATATGGGCATCCAAAGTACACAAGTTTTTTTTCAAGAACTTTCGTATGAGTTTGCCAAAAAAAATGTGAATTCACATTTAAACAATTCTTATTTTAAGTTTCTGTATTGGGTTCTTTCCTATAACCATTATTTAAAGTACGAAAAGGTAAGATTCGCGTTGCTACGTTCTTGCATTTTAAACCGTTTTTAAGGGCTTTTCAACTTGTGACGCCCAAAGTCATTCTTTCGTTTTCGGACCACAATTATATACATATTTATTTATACATAGGAATTCCAAAAATTAAATTAAATATTGTTACGAATTTAGCCGTGAACAGACCCCCGATTTTTGACTTGGGATTTAAATACAAAATTAGTAAATTTTCCTTAAAATTTACTGCCTGTTCCTCAATGTCGCAGTCGTGCGATTGTTCGCTTTCTAAGCGAAAGAAAATTGTTTTGGGTTCCTCTGTGAACTTCTTTTATTCGAACGATGACTCGATCGACAAGTCGAAAAAACGTAAGTGTTTTCATACAAAATCCGATTCCTCAATATCGATCATGTCGTCAGCACAGCGAACACAAATGTCAAAATCAGGCACTTGCTGTTTTGCTATCGAGTGGGAGTTTTTATAGAAACAATTTTTGTTTCATATATTTTTAATTTTTATTTAGTAAATATATTAAACAATTATTACATGCATGCATGTAGTTTTCCTAAACAGTCCACTTGTTTGCTGGATGGAAGAAAATCCTGAGTTTGCCAGAGGAATACCAGTGTTCATCGCGTCAAAATACTTATTAAATGTTTATGCAAAAAAATAATTTTGAATTTTAAAACACCACAAAAACTATTTCCGCACTTTCAAAATGTTTGCTTTTTTTTATCACAGAGTACTCTGCACAGAATACTCTGTGGTACTCTGTGTTATTTATGTATGCATTTGCTTTGGCTTGTCAAATGCAGCTGACCAGCTTTATGAAGAGTTGTATTTACACCAGAACAATTTAGTAGTTTTTTTCAATACTGCAATAAAAAATCAACTAAAACTTTAATTTAATTGCCAAAAATTTCATGACGTAAGACTATGCGAACGCAAGCTGGCGACATAGAGGAATCCAAATTGACTCGAAATCGAGCGACTACATTTCGATCGCTTAGATTTTCTTGCGACATTGAGGAACAAGCGGTTAAGTTCGATTTAAAAAAGCTTTCTGTTTTACAGTCCAAAATTATTTTCGGTAATTAATTGTAATAAAAGTACGGCAGCACAATGTAAGTGTCAAAAAATTATCGATAACTCAATAAAAAACAGCTGTTTAAACAAATTTGGAAGCAAGTGAAATTGTGAAAAGTTTAGAAAATAATAAATTGTTTTGTAAAAATTATTAAAATGAGTAGCAAAAGTGTTAAAAGGACTCCCAATTTCACTGCCACAGAAGTGGATTGATTACCTTCTGTATATAATAAAAAATTAAATTATGAAGCAAAAAATGCATGTGCAATTTTCTTAATTTGCAGAACAAAACCAAACTGTCAAAATCATATGGCAGTAGGAAAAACTTAAATCGATTTTAAATGGGCACGGCAGGCCGTTTAAGTTTGATTTAAATAGCAACTGTTTGACTCAATTTTGTATTTAAATCAAATTTAAATTGAAATGGCATTTAAAATCCAAGTCAAAAATTGGGGGTTATAGACAGCTACCTATTCTATGAAAGCTTTAGTCTGGAAAGACTTACCGTTCCGAAAAATCGGAGCTGCGACGTACAGACGGATGAACGTATAGGAAAGATGCAGTAAAATGGCAGCTCTTTAAGAAAAATTTAACAAATTTCAATGAAGTGCAAAAGAAGCAGCATATACTATCTCCACCTTCAAATTTGTAAATTGATATTGTTTTGCCTTCGTTACAAAACTGAAATAAATTTAGTGTTTTCTGCTTATCTGTTTCCTTCCATTAAGTGCCAGCGAATAAAGAGTCACGTTAAATATTTCCTTATATTTATTTAAATAGAATCAAAGAAATAAATGAAAATATAAAATTTGTTAGAAAGAAATAAATAAATAAAATGTAAAACGTAGCAAAAAGGAAATCGTTAACAAAGCTCAAATCGGTTTTAAACATGCCTTTGCCATTCGCAATTCCTTTTTCCATTTTAACAAAATAAACTTAACACACAAAAAAATGGTGTTAAAAGGGAAGGGAAATAGTTTAAGTAACAAAAGCAAATTATACAAAAGCCATTTGAACAGTTTCACACTTTCTGTACCCAGAAAAAAAAATAAAACGATAAAAAAAAAGATAACAATTTTATTAAGCAAGAAAAAACGATAGAGTATTTTTATCAAACATCACTTAAGAAAATTAAAGTTTGGTTACGCTTTCAACAGCAACAGCCGAACTTATTGCTGAAAATTTATTTATTTATTTAAGCAAGGAAGCGAAACCCAACAAAGATCGATTTGCATTTCCCAGAATATGTCTAATATGAATCAAACAACTAAATCCCTTGAGTCGAGTTTCAAAATGTGTGATAAAAACCAGCAAAAATCATTTTCTAGTGAAGTGAAAATTTCATCGTGATGACACAGGCATATAGTTACATATGTATACTTTCACATATATATTTTTGTATGGGACGCAATTCAATTGAATAAACAGAATGGGCCATAAAACTAAAACCGATTCATTTTAGAAACAACTTAAGCTTTAAAAAGTTTAATATTTAGTTATTTGACCCCTTTTTTTCTTATATTTTATATATTTATTTGAGCTTAAGGTCTTTTTGAAATTTGAGTATTTATTTTTGTCAATATTTCGCTCTCCTTCTTCAGGAAGAAGCTATCCGAAGGAGAGCGAAATATTGACAAAAATAAATACTCAAATTTCAAAAAGACCTTAAGCTCAAATAAATATATAAAATATTTAAAAAGTTTAGTTAATTATTATTTATCGAAAATGTCACATTATTTGTCATACCTGTATCCCTGTAGAATACCAAGTTGTCATTTAAGCAGGTTTTTGGGGTGAATGCGTATTTTAGAATAACCCCCTGATTACCTCACGTAGGGCGGTAATAATTGGCCGCCATAATCAGTTGTTTTGATACCATATGGACATATTTAAAAGAAATAAATTAAGTCAAGTACGAGGCTGGCTCGCACTCTTAGGGTTCCGTAAGTATGTATGTGTAATGTATGTATGGGATGGATGGCGTATGTGAATACATATGTATATTTTATAAATTTCATCTCTCTGTTTTTAAAGCTACTTTATGTTGTATGGGGGCACCTAGTAATTTTCTACTTGTTGCTGTTGTTGTAATTTGTTGTTGTAAGGCATCTGGGAATACATACACTGTACGAATTTCGACTCTCTATCTCTTACGGTTCGAGAGTTATAGCTATTACTCTACGTTGTAAAGGGACACCTGGTAGTTTTATAGTTGTTGTTGTTTTTAGCATTTGTTATTGTAGGCCACATGCGAGTACATACATATATTGTTCACATTTCATCTCTCTGTTCGGGAGTTACGGGTAATTTTTACTCTACGTTGTATAGGGACACCTGGTAGTTTTTGACATGTTATTGTTTTTAGCATTTGTTGTTGTAGGGCATATGTAAACACATATATTCTGCGAATTTCAGCTCTGTGTCTTTTACAGTTTAGCAGCTACGGCTAATTGTTACTTTAGGTTGTATGAGGACACCTGGTAGTTTTAAACTTTTTGTTATCTTTAGCATTTGTTGTTGTAAAACATCTATAAATACATACACTATGCAAATTTCAGCTTTTTATCTTTTACGGTTCGAGAGTTATAGCTAATTGTAACTTTTCGTTGTATGGGGACACCTGGTAGTTTTCGACTTGTTGTTGTTTTTAGTATTTATTGTTATAGCGGCAAAGTACAATAACATCCTGTGAAAATTTCAGCTCTCTAGCTCTTACCGTTTCGGAGAATGGACGCTGTGACGGACGGACGGAGGGACGGACGTACTTGTCTCCGTAATAGGGTTCTGTTTCACTCTGATGAGTACGGAACCCTAAAAACAGCACCTCAATAAGCCAAGAACAATGCAACAGCTAAAAAATGAAACAATCCATCACATTAATGACATTGAACTTGAATTGTGAAATGGACCATTGGATAGGGGAATGCCCGTCGAAAACGTGGCCAGCATTGGGACAACATATAAATGTCATAGATAATGCATAATCAAAAATATTAATGAAATATATCATAATGAAAAATATTAAGGTAATTCTCCGAAAACTTTTTGTTTTGCTTACAATTATTATCGTGCATTATGGGTTTCCAAGCGAACTTACTTAATTTTTGGGACTAGAAAGTTTACCAGTAGGTTGATACTACTGATAGTACTGCTCCCTTTTGATAAAGTCATCTTCAAATCAATCTGGCACTAACTAGCAACACAAGTTGACGTCTCACTTTCTCTAAGGGCTCAACTTCCCACATGATTCTTTGAAAACAAATGCAAAGCAAAGGAGTCGTTGCCATCGACCACTTGTTTAAGTAACTACAAGTTCTTACATTTATAATCCACACAGTTGTTTGTAATAAATAAACTCAGATAATCAATACATATGGAATTGTGTAGCAAATAAAGAAAGCAATGAAAATAAATCCATATTGAATTAAAAGAGAAGTGCTTGTTTAACAAGTCTTGCAGATTCATAATTTATTTAATTTTTTTTTTTTTGTGAGACTCAAAGCAGGGAGAAGGAATAAGGAAGCTGTAAATTAATTGTTACTAATTTTCGTGCTTCCGCTAACAGTTGTTAATAAAAATTGAGAACAGAAACTGGGCGAAAAAGATAAAATAATAAATTATTTAAAGTAGACATTAAAGAAAAAGTAGTATTTTTCTGTTGATGATTAAGTTTTTATGCAAAAGATATATTAATAAAATGTTATGGTCTCCCTTAAAATCAAAACCTCTTAAGCAAAAGAGAGATTAATAAAATTTATTGTCTTACTTAAAATTATAATCTTATTTAAGAAAAAGCAATACTCATACGAGGGTAGAATTTTATATTTCAAGACTAGAGTACTAAAATGAGAGGTAAACTTTAGAATAAGGAGTCAGGCTTTGAAAGCAAGAAGTCCTAATGGTTTGTAGAGGATATCGTGGACCTGTCCAAAATGAAGTCAAAGTCTGCCGGAGGCTTTTAGTTTCTTAATAATTCAATGCTGAAGTTGCGAAATTTACTACGGATAATATGAAAACATTGGTAAAACAGTGCTGTCAGAGGTAAACGGTTTTAAGCGTCCAAAATCGAATTTTTTAAATTTTATTTCATACATTTTTTTAATGGGCATGCAAAATTTGTTTTTGATCACCGTCTCTTGGCCGGGCTAAGGATTTTCTCCCCCCTGCTATAACAAACACAGGTTTCGCTGACAAAAACTGTAAGCGTCTGGCAGCACACTTTTTCATTTTATGGCAATTGGCAAGGCGAATCAAGTATAGGTGGTCGCAATTCAATTCGCTTCAACATTTTCTCTCGAGACGTCACAAGTTTTGTTGTCGTTTTCTATCGGCTTTGACAACTCAGAAGATAAAATCGTGGAAAAATGCTGAAGCAAATTGGTATGCGGGCACCTGTAATGGATTCGCCTTGGCAATTGGTACCCATGATCAGTGTTCCCAGGTCAATGTATATCTTCCCCCCAGAAAAATTTTAAAACCCCCTAAAATTCAATGTTTTTTTACAAAATCCCAATAAAAAAAATTTTGGAGAACATTCTGCTTTAGTTTGCGTATCACTATTAGTACTTTTCAGGGCATATCTTTTGATTACAGGCGTATGTTTATTTATTATAAATTTTCGATTTATTTCTATTCACATATTTTTTTGATCTAAGTACATATTCATAGGCAGCTGGAAATTGTTATCAGCGTATCTAGAAAAAATTAAGTGTCTCCAAAAATGTTAAGAATTTCTAAGTCCTCTTCGCTCTTTACGTTCTTTTCATATTTTCATAAAAAAGAGATTCAATTTTATCAAAGTTTCTTAGATACTTTTATTTTCCCAATTCTTAAGAAACGGAAAAAATTCAAAGAAATGACCCATAAGGAAAAAATTCATTCAACTCAACCAAAAAAGGCCTTAAAATTACCAGTTGCAAAATTCTGTACTTGAAACTAACAGATGAACATAAAATATTTCATTTAACTTTACTTTAAAAATCGTTAGTCTTCAAATTTATCAGTTGAAAAATCTTCTAACTCCTGCCATTTTACCGTTTAACCAAACACAGAAATCCCTTAAAAATATCCCAAAAATAAATTGTTTCCCCCTAAATTTTCTCCGAAAGAATTTAACACCCCAAATTCACCCCTAAAAGAAAATAAAACCCCCTAAATATAGGGGGAAACTCCCTAAACTGGCAACACTGCCCATGATACAACTAATAAGGTAACCTTTTTACTACAATAAGAACGACTTCAATAAAAATAACATGAATTTTGTTTTTGTACAACTTCTGCAAACTGTCAAAAAGACGCCACCTCTACATTTACAGGAGATAGTTGAACAGAGCTTACGCTGATTAGCTATCTCGTTTTGGCTGCCTTTCATCTCTGTATTCTCTTGACAGTTTGAAGTAGTCAGATGAGTAACGGTTCAGCTGACGAGGCTACCTTATTAGTTGTACCATTATTGGTACCATTATACCATGATACAACTAATAAGGTAGCCTCATCAGCTGCACCGTTAACTGCTGTTTATTTTCAGGCTCATACATGTAAGGCGAAGATTCATCACGTGTCACGATTTCATAGACGTGTTTCCCAGGCGATTCCATTACAGGTGCCTGCATGCCAATTCGCTCTAACATTTTTCCAAGATTTTTTCTTCTGAGCTGTCAAAGCTGATAGCAAACGACAACAAAACGTATGACAACTCGAGAGAAAATGTTGAATTGAATTATTGCGACCGCCTGTACTTGATCCGCCTGGCGAGTTTCGAAGCACCGCTATCGTATTTTTTGAGCATTGAACGCGAACAAAATTTTATTGACAGTACATAAACATTATGTAATATTGAATGTATGCTGGATCCACTAATGCCTAAAGTTGCCTAAATCTCGCTACAGGTCACATGACGATCTTGCAGTATCAGTTCGCGCACAGCATCAATGGTTTTCGTCTATGAGTGAACTACGACCATGATTGAATTCACCACACCATCGATAAGCCCTGGTCCTTGATGAGGCTTCAATCCAAAAATTTAACTGTTGCTGACTTAATCCAAATAAAAAAAATCGCATGAAAATGTTCACGATTTAATTCCCTTTTCGGGCCGAAATGAATGTGTTAATGTATGTCAAAACGTTCTGAATACATGCCCCCTCAAAAATGCCATTGTCAGTTGCCACATCGCAACACTGGGATTGCAAAGTCCCGAAATATAAAAGACAACCCTCATACATGCTTCAAGTCTTTGGCGAAAATTTCATTTGTGATTTACCCATAAGATTTAATAATCTTCTGTTCCCCAAAAAAAAAAAAAGTGCTTATCATGTTGTTATAATGACTTGATGAATATTTTTTTTTGCTCTCATTCAACTTCAACAGCCTTTAAATGTTGAGGTTTTTCAACATTTATCTATTTTTCATTCCTCTTTTAACTTAGCTTTATCGAATTTTTTGCTAAAAGTAAACGTGTTTAAAAGAAAAAACGCCAGACCGTGTAAAAAAGGCAACAAAAATGAAGCGTTAATAATGGAGGTTAACAAATATAATGTATGAGAAAACAAAACTAATTATGCGGAAACGGAAACGATGTGTAAACAATTTTGCATGCGGCAAGAATATTAACAATTTAACAAACAAAAAAATGACTGAGAGCGATTTCCATGGAGGCGGAAGTAATAAATGGTGGCTATAAATGGGATAAGAAATCGTTGTTAACATGTTAATAGCAACAACAACAAAAATCACTTTTTGATGGATGATTTACAGCATTTCAAAATACACTTTCTTTTTGCAAACGTTAAATGAGGGTAGAATTCATTCCACAACATACAACAACAAATAAAAATTTAAATAACGCCACATATTCTATGAAAATTTCAGTTCTCTTTAGTTCTCTAGTGGTTCAAAAGTTGTACTTAATTTCCGTTTTCTTGTGTGGGAGCACTCTTTAGTTTTTACTTTTTTGTTGTTTTTGGTATGAGCTGCCATAGAGCCTATCGGACCACATATCTTGTGTAAATTTGAAGACTCTTATCTCTTGTGACTCAAAAATTACAATTAATTTTTCCTGTTTCTTGTATGGGGGCCGCGTTTAGTTTTTAGCTGTCTGCTGTTTTGATTATTTGCTGTTGTAGCGGCCGGTTAACCACATGTCTGGAGTAAATTTCAGCTCTCTAGCTTCTACCATTTGGGAGATTGGGGCCTGTAACGACCGGACAGATGGCCCGCTGTTGAAGTCTCAGTGAAAAGGGTTCCGTTTTCCCTGTACGGAACCCTAAAAACAATTAACAGCGTTTTGGTCGAATCTTGAATACCCTGCACAATCAAAACTTTTTATCCTTAGACAATGTTGCCCATGTGGTACTAAAGTGTCAAATTTACCCTTTTTTGAGACCTATGACCCCTAATACACCCTTTCAATTAACTTTTAACAAATTCACGACACTTGCTACCCCTTTCCATCAAACATAGAAGAAAGAATTCCCAACATAAAGTGGGAGATTTTATTACAATAGTGCAGTTCATTATTTGGTGCAAATGGCTTGCGTAAGTGCGAATGCAAGAAATCGTTGCTTTTTCTTTGCAACCCAACAACAAAATATGCAAGGTTGCACTCGCAATATTTTTGCATTTACGCACCGCTAATTACGTGTTGCCTTTTTTCGTATGAGTATTGCGTTTGCTACACTGACGCTCGAACAGCTGACATTTTAAAACAAAGCAAACAAACAAAATTTTACAAATGGAGCCAACAGCACCAAATTACCAAAAAAATAAAACGTTTAAAATTAAAAATTGTATATTAATTTATCACCTGTTATTTGGAGTGCAATAAAATTTGCAAAGTTGTTAAAAGTGGTGCTCAATATCAGTTGCAATATAATTGCAAATAGTCGCAATCAAAAACGCACCAAACGCTGAGTACCGCTAATTTACCGCTTATTTTATGGGCCTCATTTCCCAATAAGTTTTCATAATTTAAAACTGTAGATGCCTCAAAACACAAGCAAAACCATTTTAAAGTCTGGTTGCGATAACAACATAATGTTCTCTATAACAATGTGTAAGACTGGGACAAACAAGTTATTTTCATTTCAAATGCAGTAAACATGCTTTTCATTACTGCAAACACATTTTTTGTTAAACTTTGACCATATTTTTGTTACTGTTCATAAAATGGAAATATGGTTACGTTATTTTTGAAAAATATCTACAACCAATGTAGTGCTCAGAACAATCCATCAATTTCAATTCAACACCGTGCTCAGGAGCTTGGTCTTCAAAGAACAACTTTCTCCACAATTTTACACAAAGATTTGCATTTGTTTTCATTTAATATTCAGTTGACGCAAAAATTTCTTTCAGCAGATTGTTTACATGTGCCAATAGGATGTTACAACTCGCCCATAACAATCCTGATTTTCATGAAAAAATCATAATGAGTGGCGAGGCACAATGAATGGAGATGTGAATAAACAGAATAGTCGGTTCTGGGCGACGAAAAAACCCTCAAAGTATTAATCAATAGCTTTGCATCCACTCAACGTGATAGTCCGGGTCCAAATCGTCGCATACGTGATCGAACGAGTTTTGTTGCCTGGGCCTTGCGGTTGTGTGTTCATTTTGTTTTTGTTTTATATTATTTTTACTCGATTCGACATCGAATGCAACGATTGGGCCCCTGGTGTGCAATTTTGTTAGGAAACGTCGCTACGGTAGTTGTCAATGGGTAGCAATGCCGTGATATCAATGAAAACGTTTTAACACCACAGCTGCTTGCTATGGGTTTGATTAACGTGTGGTATCAACAAGACGGTGCCACATCGTATGCAGCCAGGATTACAATGGAATTTCTGCGAGACTTCTTTCCGCAACAACTTATTTCAAAAAATGGTGATGTTGATTGGCCCCTCCACGGTCGTCCGATTTGACTGCTACGGACTTTTTTCTGTGGTGATATCTGAAAAGCAAGACTTATGCAAACAAATCAGAAATGCTGGTTTGGTGCAACTCAAACAAGATATTCATGATGAAATTAATGAAATACCACGAAATCTGTAAGAATGTAATGAAAAATGTGCTCAAAAGGACTCGCATTTGTGGGGCTAACAGAGCCAGGCATTTGTCTGATATTCTAATTCATTCGTAATTGCCGGCATTAGCAATATAAGATCCATTCTATTTCACTTCATCAAAAACTATAAACAAACTCAGTAGTAGACCTTCCCAGCGGACACCGTATATTTGTTGCAAAGTAAGTTTATGTACACCATAGATGACCAGTAGTGGCTGATATCAGCAAATTAAACTCACACGTATTATTACGCTCTTTTGTTTGATCGTCAATCAACCAATAGGAAATCACCATGTTGAGTGGGAGAGACAAACTACACTTGCAGAAATTCTGTGTCTTATTATTGCGATATATTAATGATGTCAGCAGAAAAGTATTTTATGTTACAAAATGCTTTTGATGACATTCAATGTCTTATATTAAAAATAAGAAATATAATATAAAAAAAAAAACATTTTGAGGATGTTCACAAAGACATGAATAAAATGAATAGCAAATTGTTTTCTTCCAGTGTTATTTCGTCACTCTCATCAATACTACTACCATGGGCATCCATGATGTACACACATTGTAAGGGCATGTTTCCACGATATGCGCTTCGCTCTCTATTTATGCTTAACACCCAAATCAGGAGCTAAGCAACGTGTTTCGCCACACAAAATTTTGAGAGCGAATGAAGCTACAAACGAAGCCCAAAAAATTGCTGTCTTCTCTAATTTATATCGCAAGTTTATCTGTACTATTTGTCAAAATCATATATTGTAAACAAAGAAAGCATAATAATACACAAAAATACAAATTAGAAATCAATAAAATAATAAAACGTTAAAAACAATGGAAAAAAATTGTGTGAAAAGGTTTATTATGACAAGAAGGATATATTCTAAATTAAAATTTATGGAATGTTCAAAAGCATGCTTCAACTTTCGGATGGAATGAAATAAGAAGCATTCCCAGTTTTTGGAGCAGCTGCGTCTGATTAATTGTTTACTTATTGGAAACAAAAGTCAAATCGCAGCACATACACGAGTCGTGTAAACGGTATGATTCATAAATACAATTGAGAGAACGAAGCAGGTGATTCAACTCGTTTTGACATTGAGATTGACATTAATAATAAATAAGTAAATTGATTAATAATTAAAAATAAAATTATGGTCTCAGCTGGGGAGCTGCTGTGCTATTTTCATACAGCAAAAGTTTTACTAATTTTTCCTCAACGACGAAAAATATCAATTTATTATCTACAGTTGTTAATTGTTAACATTTTACTAAAAAAAATTTTATTGTTGTTAATTATTTTATCGGTCATTAATTCAGGTCCAAAAATGAACCTTTTCAAAAAATGTTTGTTGTATCTTTCAGCTGTCTATATGCCGACAACATTTCATTGGTGCTAATCAACTCATCAGTAGACTTTGGTTACTACGATTTGTATTTTTGAAAGTAGTAACCAATGGTGACTCGTTGTATAAAAGGTTGCAAAGAAAAGTAGAAGTGTTGCAAAACGAAAAAAGAAATGTTTGCTGTGTTAAAGGTTTGTTTGAACATTTCTCATTCTCATTTTGTTCATGGGAATTATGGAATAAGTAGTTTAAGTTTCAATTAACTTTTAAGAATTTTTCAAGTCTACTGATGTGTTGATTAGCACCAACGAAAGAAATGTCGTCGGCATATAGACAGCTGAAAGATACAACAAACATTTTTTGAAAAGGTTCATTTTTGAACCTGAATTAATACGTTTCAATTGGCTCTTAAAGCAAATAAATAATTAAGTTTATATTTTTGAATATTTTATCGGTCTTCAGTTCAATTTTTAGTTCCTCGGAATGAAGAAAGATTTATTCTGGTAAAACTGTATGGAACAACATGTGTGTTAGAGAAGAAAAAGAAGGTTGCAGACTTATTGGCTGGGGAACATACCATGGCTGTTTCACGTCCACCCTGACCATCATCAGCACCCAAATGGCTTCGAACAAAACACCTTTCTCAATTTTGAGGAAGTAAAAATTGGAACTAAAATCATACGACAAAAATAATTTTTAAATTGAATATATTTTTTTAAAAATCCCCATTTAAATTAGTATGCCTTGTTAAATTCAATAAATGAGTTTTAGAAATTTTTTTTTTGAAGTGCCTCTGGAAACAAAGTATTTGTCATTGTTGTCTCCCACATTTTTAAAATATACTTCATTCATTTGGTTTTTTATGGTCGCTTTAATGTCCTTAAATTGTTGCAAGATTTCGTTGTCGTTATGTGGAACAGCTTTGAAGTCATAAAACTAAAGTTGAAACAATGTTTCAGCTCACAAAAAAAAAGCAAAACAACAAAATATATGAATATACATTTCAGATGCTGCCAGTGATGACAATGCTACAATGCTCACAACGATTTGAAGAAATGTTGAAATTACTTTATTGTCATTGCTGTTATTTTAATATACTTTTTAAATTAAAACGTACACCACATTTGCAAATGCAAAAAAATTCAAAAAGTTGGAAGGCATTTGTCTGTGGCCATTAATTTTAATTTATGTCTAACAATTGTTGGTTGGTCAACAGCAGAGGAAAATTATTGGTGATGGGCACAAATTGGATTTCTGGCAGCCAGATATTTTATAACACAAATACAAATGAAAACATTGAATGAATGACACAGTAGTTAGAAATAAGGCTTTTTGTATTGTAATTATTTTTCAAGAAAGTATAAAGTTATTTAAGAAATTTAATGAAGAAAGAAAAGAGTCACATGGTTATATATTTAATAACACAAGGGAACAAAATTGAACTTTTTGAGTGTTGTTTGGAATTCTATAGCAATTTGTTACTAATTTGAGGTCGCTGATTTTAAATCTAAATTCCATTTTTCTCCATCAGCTCGACATTTTGAGATATACCGTTATGTCTAAAATTAAGGCGCTTCCAGTACAAATGTTTAAATAACTTGAAAACGGTTCACCATATTCAGTTTAAAAAAAAAAAATTGAAATTCGTCAACAATATTATCTTTAATCCGTGTCTACATTGTTGTTAATTTGAACGAGTAGTTTCAGAGATATTGTTGTAGTTTTGAAAAAAATAACAATTTTCAATTCAATTCAATTTATTTATTTCAATTTATGGTGTTTACAAAATTGCTTAATGTAGCGTATATATACATTTTTACAAGAATTTAAGGATATTTCCTTGTTCTACTTAAATATATTTCTGATTTTGTATTATTTGTACTTTTGGTTTGAGAATATCATAAATTGAAGGTGAAAAATTTCAAAAAAACTTCTGTGAATTGCGATTTTCATACACTTATTAAATAAATAGAACAGCACACACACACACAAACACACATATTAGTAAATGTTATTTCTGTATGAAAATCGCGATTTTTGTCAATTTAGTTATTCTCAATAAATCGTTGAGAAAATCAAAAGTTGTGCACCGATTTCAATGAAATAAAGCTCATTTGATTCAAAATATATTAAGCTAAATGCTTTGAGACCAACATTGTGGCTTTAGTTGCATGATTTTTTTTATGAATTTTTAAATAAGAATTTTTTTTTATATAAAAATGTTATTTTTTTTCAAAACTACAACGATATCTCTGAAACTACTCGTTCAAATTAAAAAACAATGTAGGCACGGATTAAAGATAATTTTGTTGACGAATTTTAGTTTTTTTTTTTTTAACTGAATATGGTGAACCGTTTTCAAGTTATTTAAATATTTGTACTGAAAGCGCTATAATTGTAGACATAACGGTATACCTCAAAAAGTCGAGCTGATACAAAAAAACCAAGTGCAGATTTGGTTTCAGCGTCCCAAATTACCATTAAAACAACATTCAGTTCATAAACAACAAATACCTTGTTCCCTTGTGTAATATTCGCCACAGCAGTCTACCTGAACACACGACTATAAATGTCGCCGGCTTCATATGTTGCCTTTTATCCAGCTACCAAATATTTTGGAAGCAAAAGCTACAAAAAATATACATACATAATAAAAATTAAAACGAAACAATGGTGCTACTGATGTTTTTTCGTATGTTTTTAATTTTGGTGCGAAGAAATCATGTTGGGTCACTTGCAAAAAATTACCGTTGGAAACGGCCAAGAAATTTGCAAATTGCAAAAAGCCTGACAAGGCGCATCAGTGTGAAAAAATTAGCGAAAATTTTCAAATTGCAAAATTTAAATTGAAACAGTTTTAAGAAAACAAAATACTTGCAAAAAATGGTATCATTGCAAAGGTGCAAAAATTTGCAAAAATTCACTAAAACAGCTGCGCAACGGCACAATATGCAACTGGTGTCAACATGTGAAAATTCATGAACAATTGCAAAATGCAGAGACATTCACATAAAATAGGCCTTTGGAAAATAAAATATTTGAAAACGTCACAACAGGGAGGGAAAATGCGGAATTTCGCAAAAAAATGTCAATTTGCAACAAAAAACTTAAAATCATTTCTGAAAAATTTAAATAGTCGCAAAAACAGCTGCTGAATTTCATATTGCAAGCAACTACTTTCAATTGTAGTTTTTGCACTTTTTCGGTATTCTTGGCTCATTGCCTCTCTTCCTGCTACTTTTTCTCTGCACCAACAATAATATGCACACATTTAAATTCATGTTCTTTGGAAACACCACAGTTTTTTTCTTGCTCTCATTTTTGCATCATTAACACGACTTAAGTGCTTCCAAAAGTAGATTATTTCAGGTGGCTTGTATAAAAAAAAAATTAAACTTTTTTAATATAATTTATGTTGTGAAGATTTCATTTATTTCTGTTTGTTAGTGGTTATCACGCGACGTCAGCAAAACAAATAATATTTACAAGTGATAATTCTTGTTAAAGCTGTTAAGAATTCTATTGCATTAAAAACGAAAGAAAATTAATGCGATTTGGATTTTTTTTGGAACGAAGTTCCTTAACGCGGCTTGCTGGTAGTGCAAATTAGTAGAAATCGTCACGAAAGCATGAGCTGTTTATATGTATTGGTGTATCTGTCGACAAATAATTCTGACAGCAGCGGAGACACCTACCAATAAATATTAATTAGTTGTGAAAACGGACACTATCAGCTGATAGATAGATGTCGCTAAAATAAAGTATGTCACAACAAAAAACAGCAATATTGAAAAATTTTCTTCGTTTTGTAGCAGATTGACAAAAAAATACAGCATGTGTCAAAAGTAAAAAAATAAAACGTTCCAAAAATTTCAAAAACCACACAAAATAAAACACAGATTTCACCTTGTATTCACATTCAAAGATGAAGAAAAAACGTAAGGAACTTCGTTCCTAACGGGGATCCCCCGACCGCATTTCTTTTTTGCTTTATTAAATTGCTCTAGTTTTGTCTCATTTTAGAAGTCTCAATATGATTTGTATTAATTTCTTGTGGTTGCTATAGACGACAGACATCACAAGTCATTCATCATCAGTTGAAGTAAAGTCTGTTTTAAACGTAGAAACTGCAATATAATGAAATATTAAATATTGCTATTTATTGATTCGGTTTACCACTTTTAAATTAGGCCAAACGAAACTGTAAAGCAGTGGTGCCTAAAATCTTCTTATGGAAGCGTAAACACCAATACGTATACACTTTATTGACGCACACAAAGAAAAACAGAAATATTTCATTAGGTACACTGGGAAAAAAATTAAATTTCATTTTCACAAAATGTATGTACTGTATTAAAATGCCTTTCCAAATCATATTTACTAATCGTCTTGATTATTTGAAAGCAAATCATACATTGTGCTCGTTTTTCAAAATTTTTAGCGAACAAAAGTCGGTTTCCCACGTGGGATTCATTCTACAAAATAAACTGTACAGTTGAAACTAATAACACAAAATTATTTCTTCAAGTGTTTCATTCTCACGAAATCATTAAATCATTAAAAATAACAAAATCATGAAAATAAAAAAACAAAAAACAACAAAATTCACGCTTGGCACAAATGTGTGCCAACAAAGCCTGCGTTCGTATTGCTGTGCATATGAAAGTGTTGTTGCTTCCCTGTCGGAAAAAAATACCGTACAAAATGTACACTTTGCGCAATGAAAAACTTGCAATGCATAGTAGTTAGCTTAAAGTTAGTCAATAAAAGTTAACTTAAAGTTAACTATTTTTGTAGTCGACTACTCAATCTCCGACAGGGTTTGAACTTGGGGTATGTGTGGATGTGTGTATTTCATACAAAAAGTTGTGTATACATATTAGAATGCTCAGCGAATTCTCCGCGGTTTTACAAAAACAAAAGCGTACCAAGCGTATAGACCGTGGGCACCTCTGCTGTAAAGCATAATTGAACAACTGTAATGACAAGGACGAAGGACTGAACTAATCTGCAGCATTCCAAATTACACAAATTAAATTTCAATTGACAGAAGCAACAAATAAATGCATTTAAATTTTTAATTGCCTTAATAAGTTCATTTTTGATTATTAGGGGTGTTTGTCCATCTCTAGCGGCATACGCTTAAACCAGTATGGGCATGTTGTGCTCTCCGTGTTATTCACAAAGTTCCTTAATTTCCTCCAGCACATACCTCGTAATTTGGATATCTGTATCTGTAAAGGTTTCCCTCCCAAGCTATCGTAACCATATTTGTGAGAAGGCGGGGCACTGGCATAAATAGTGATCTAATGTGTCGGTCTCCTCCCCACATGCTCTACATTCATCTCTTCCCGACATTCCTATGCGATTAAGGTGAATTAGTAGTTGCGAGTGACCTGTCATTACTCCCGTTATTCCGCTTAATTTGGACTTGCCAAGTCTTAGCAGTCCCCCTGTTTTTTCCTCGTCTGGGTCCCCCCAAAGAATAATTGATTTGATTTGCATGGTTTCGTTATGCCAGAGAGCTAAATTGGCTCTATGTGATTTGTTCTTTAGCTCAGATTTAACTACCTTTTACCAGGTAACTGCAGATTTAGCAGTTTCAAAATTATTAACAATTAATTATCATATTAATGGTAATATGATTTGTAAATTTAGAAAAGCAAAAACACTATGACTTAAAATTTATTTATTTAATCATTCCTGTTATGTGACTTAAAATTGTTTTATTATTTGTATTTCATGGTAATAACAAGTTTACTTGTGAGTCTTTTAATTTTATTAAAGAACTTATTTAAAAAAAAAAAACAAAGCAAATTAAAGAACTTTACGAACGAAAATTAGAGAAAACAAAAAGTACACAATATTTGGATGAACTACAATCAAGTCTGTTCTGAAAATCACGTGATTTCCAAAAAACCAATATGTATCAAAAAAAAAAGTCCAACAATGCCACTCGGCATCGATCGTTCGCTAAGATTCATGCAATGTTGAAATTTTGTTATAGTTTTTAGTGTGCTTGAGCAAGCGAACGATGTCGAGTGACATCGTGGGCCTGGCATTTAATCTTGTTTAAATAATATTCACTTTGAGTTTAGAAATCAAGTGATTTGCAGAACAGGTATGGATACAACACAAAAACGAATTCAATATAAAAACGTTTCGATATCAGATTGTAAATAGTTAGTTTAACTCAGCTAAGAGACTCGTATTTACAAATAACAGAAAATGTTTCCCCACCCAAGCGCTTAGCCAACCACATGTTCTTCACCACTGCCAACTTTAAGGTATCGCAGCTAAAATTTGCACAGAGATTCGTATGTAGGGCACGACCCATGCCCTCAATAACAAGTAAATCAGTCTCATATTTTTGCAGTGCCTCGCAGAGATCTTGAGGAAGTGTACGCATATCAAGACAAGGACCATTCTGTCCATTACCGAATACTAATAATTTATCATTGGCACGAGCCTCCTTTATCACCGCACATTTACAATTGCAGGAATCAAGTATGGTGGTTAATTCGCTGCAGGTAACATCATTTAAAGTGGGCACAGTGTTAGCACACAATATTACTTTCGTTTCACGTTTGAGTAGCTCACGAGCAAATGGTAGTATACCGAGTACAGCATCTATTCCACTATTGTCAACAAATATGGCGGCACATTTATGGCTATCGCCTTGTAGGCACTGCAGAAATTTGTCCAAGTCATCCATAAGCCAAGGTCTCTTTTGTATGCGCTCCAGTGCTCCATGCAAACCAAAAGTTTTATCACTTTGTATGATATTGGTGACAGCCTGGGCGCCCCAGTCAAACATATTGCCCGCTAACACCCCGCGCACTAACTCAATCCATCTCTGTCTTACGTCTTCAATGGCATCTATTTCCTTGACACGTTCCGCAAACAAAGACAATGCCAATTTATTTTCAGATTGCTTCTGTTCCAACCAAGGATCTTCAAAGCCGCATAAATGCAGCGTCTTAGAATTGTATTCTAGTAATTCTCTTATACCCAGAATTTTGTTGCTGGCTGCATTCTCTTCGGTGGCGTTGCGATACTCTTCCAATTTACTTTGACAGATTTTTTTAAACTTTTCAGCTCTTTCGTCAGCAGTATCGTCTTTCTCACGTTGCGAATTTGCCGCTTGACGGGAAAACTTTTCAATCATGTCATGCAGGCAAGGGAACCAATAATTTGCTGCTTCTACATCTTTATTTAAATCTAGAGTATCCGGTTGATAAGCTGAAGCATCCTTGACCAAAGCATTGCAGCGCCATTCGCACATTCTGTACAATGATTGCTGAGGGATAATGACCAGAAATTGTCTACCCGAATTAAAATAATAGAAAAAAATCTATACAGATTATTTCACAACAGCTAATTAAATTAATATTTTCATATTTTCCTGCTTACCAGTATTTTGTTTTTTTTTCAGAATTTCTTCAGCAATGTTGCGTTTGACCAAGTTATGGGCTTTTTAAAATAAATGTTTAAACTACAAGAATATTTATAATCATATGTTTGTATGCAAGCATACTTATACATATGCAGTATGTATGTGAGTATAAAACTTGTTTACTTTAAAAGTTAAACAACAAGAACCAGAACCTCTAAAGGACAACTATCATGATTTTCATCAGACAATACATTAATTACCAGTCGGAAGGCAAAAACCCGCATAAATAAATTACTTGTATTCTTAAGTTCTTAAACTTAGTAATGACTACAAACTTTCTAGATATCTTTTTTTTAATTTTTTACGTTCCTTGTCTCTTTATCTTTTGTTTGTTAAATTTTATAACCAAGTGTTGCGATAAAACATTTTATTAATATGTAAATAACTTAACAACAATGCCAAGTAAAATTTCTGAAAATGACAACAAAAAACCGCAATTGACACACAGAGCAAAAATATTTCGATAACAACCAGTGATGGCAAAAAAGAACTCGTCAAACTTCAGTCCAAAATCGTTGAGAAAAATCTGTGAGAATATTCAGCACTAGCACAAGCGAATCCATTACAGGTGCCCGCATACCAGTTTGCTTCAACATTTTTCCATGATTTTGTCCTCTGAGTTGTCAAAGCTGATAGCAAACGACAGCAAAACTTATGACGGCTCGCCTTGGATGCGGGCACCACTAATGGATTCGCCTTGGCGATGCTTTACTCAACGCGACTTAAGCACCACAGCAAAATGGAAATTCAAAAAAATATTGAAAATTATTACATTAAAAATTGAAAAATTTTCACTCTGTTTTTGGAGTAACTTACCGAAATTCTGATGAAGATCGAACATGGACATTTACGATTATAGTTTCTAGTGGTCGGTATTATGGAGTGTATGTAAAATTGATGCAAAGCAGATTGCCACAGCTTAGAATCAGTTTGAGTTTTTCGTTGTTGGACACAGATAATGGTCTCCAACAAACTAGTTTGAAAGTTACAGTTAATATGGCTTCCTGGATGGCCTACTGAAGTCCTAACTTAACGTCTACACTTGACGAAATTTTGTTGAGACCAGCTTCATCAGGCTCTGTCTGAAATAATTTTTGTCTTCGCTTATACAAATTTGTACGATAATGATTCAACAGCCATATCTGTTAAGCGTCGCCTAGGCTATCCACATAAGAGTTAAGAAAATAAAATCTCTACTGAAAAAGAGTATGAGGTATAGTCATTACATAGTGTCAGCTGTAAAATAGGCGATCTGTACAATTTTTTCTGAGGTGGTAAATACCCGTATTTCTTTACTGAAAAAATGTTTAATGTATCAAAAGGAAATAAATATACTTACACATATTTTCGTAAGCACGTTACAATCCTAAAATGTGTTTTTATTTTTTTGCAATAACGCAAGGCACTTTGGTTTTTGGTTACGCCTGCGCACGACTACAATAATTTCATACATAAAAAATAGGGATAACTACTCGGCTATAAGTTAAACCTCATTTTTATTATTATTATAATTGACATAAATATTTACATGGTTATGTATTATTTTTCTCTTTTGTTACCTATTACATTTTCCCGATATTCATAATACACCAGCCACTTTTTCCTATGGACGAAAACTTTCGCACACAAATAACGCCCGAGAAACATTTACATTTATTTTTTGAGTAGATAACTAATTAAATTTCATTTTAACACTTGGTATCAGGTGTGTCACAGAGTTTGTACGGTAGTGAAGATTTAAATTTGTTTCTTCAGCTTTTAAACGTGTTCATAAATAAGACAAAAACTTTGTGAGCAAGTAAAAATATGCAATGTATATACAGTATTTTTCGGTTAATTGACCCTACGGTTAATTGGTTTCCACGCTTAATTGAACCACATGATCGGGCAAAAAAAATATTGCATACGAACACCATGTGAATTTCCTCGGATAATTGAACCCGGTTAATTGATTTTCCCGCTTAATTCGTTCAAAATTCATGTCATCAAAAATAAATTTCCTCTTACTTTTACCCGGTTAATTGCATTGAAAAATAATCTGGCATTTTTGCACATACATATTTGACATCATTTGTGAAAAACACTGGGTGGCATCTCTACTATACACATATATGTAACTTTTTTGCTGTTACTTGTAGTTTTTTTTCGTTTAAGGTAAAAAAAAAAATTATTTTGAAAAACTTAAAGTGCACATATGCGATTTCTTTTAATTCATTAGTACATAGTTCCAATTATGAGTGATTCCTGTAATTGAACAAACTGTTCAATTAATTAGGGTTCTTGTAATTGAATGAATTGTTCAATTAAACGGGTATCGGTTAATTGGTTCCCCGTTTAATTGAACAAAAAATTGTGCAAATTTTGATGTGCAATTAACCGAAAAATACTGTACATACATGCCTATGTATATAAAAATGTAACGTGACGGACTGACTGTGGGATCATCGCCCAGCCCTAACGACTACAGCTAGAGTAATCAAATTTCGTATATGGGCAGTCCTTCTGAAGTATGAGTATGCCAATAATTTTTTTAATACTTGTCGCCACAAATACTTGTTCTCTTTTATGTTTTGTGTCGTTTTTAAATGTTTCTATATGCATGTATTTATTGGTAAATAATTTATGTAAAATGGCAAATAAAATATTGAAACTTTTTAAAAGACCTCATATCAGTTGAAAAAGAACAAATTTCTTCTAAAGAATATTCATTCAATTAAAGCGAAAATGCCTACAAATTGTTTTGCCACAAAA
The DNA here is from genome assembly GCA_963662145.1 of Sturmia bella. NCBI lineage: Eukaryota > Metazoa > Arthropoda > Insecta > Diptera > Tachinidae > Sturmia > Sturmia bella. Next base: position 28,188,819 of record OY759171.1, on the reverse strand, counting down.
AATCAAAAACGAGTTTTGCTTTTTAAAGTAGAGTTTTAGAAAAAGTAAATTACAAGATCCACTAAGACGGGATTTTAGGAAATTAGAGCCGGAGAGGGGTAAAATCGGTAATTCAATATCTCCGTACTTTGAACAGGTAGCACAAAAATTCAAAAAGCACCCAAAACTATTATAAAAAGAAACGGGCAGGTGTCTGGTACTTTTTTGATATTTTGAGTACTAAGGGGATAAAACGGGTAAAAACTGAATTTTGGTACTTTTTTGAATTGCATATACATCTATGTAAAGGATAGAAATAGGAAAAAACTATAAACTGAATTTAATACCCATTGAAAAATTCTTGATACAACTTTATCACTTTATTTAAGTTTGGACATTTAGGGGGTAAAAAGGCATAAATCTGTAATTCTATATCTCCGGACCCAATACAAGTGACAAAATATGTAATTCAAAAAATGTTTGAAAGCCTACCAAAAATAATCGAACAGGTCTCTGGTAATTTTTATTTTTGTGTGGATTTTTTGTGGTTCATAAAAGCTGGCTTTGCTTATTTTCATATTTTTTCTTGACTATTTTTTAGTCTAAAACAATATTCTTTGTTTTATTAAGATGGGCTTTATTTTTAATATATATGTATATATTTTCTTTGTTAATTCAGGTCCAAAAATAGACCTGTCAAATGTTTTCTGTCTTTTTCAGCTGTCTATATGCCGCCTGAATTAATACCAATAAATAAATAATTAAGTTCATATTGTATTTTATTTACTGTTAAATTCCTCAATATTTCGATACGCCTTTGTGTATCTTCTTGAGGAAAATGTGTTTTCTAATATATGTACATATATTTTATAAATTTTCAAATATTAAAAATTATAAAATTTTATATGAAAAATTTGTTGTAAAATGTGTTTCAACAATGTTTTATTTTTTATGAATACCGGTGTAAAAATATAAAATGTATTAATTTAGGTCCAAAAATTAATCTTTTTAAAAAATTGTTGCTGTGTTCTTCAGCTGTCTATATGCCGACTAGATTTGGTTGTTGCTAATCAGCTCATCAGTATATATAAAATATTAGAAAACACATTTTCCTGAAGAAGATACACAAAGGTGTCTCGAAATATTGAAGAATTTAACAATAAAGAAAATATACATACATATATATCTTAAAAGTAAAGTTACCTCAAGCTCAATTTAATAAACCAAAGAAAATGAAATAAAAAAAGGTCAGTCGAAAAGCTAGTATCTAGAACATCTTAAACAATACCTAAAATTTGCAATCCCCAGCTGGGTTTGCCCATTTTTTAAAGACATAACTTAAAAGCAAATAGTATTCATCATTAATTAGTTGGCATAATCTTTTAACGTTTTTCCAAAATTATCAATTACGCCTGTTTAGCATACGGGAAATATTTATGTTTTCTGGAGAAGGTTAAAACGTTTTTATGTTCACTATCGCACGAATTTCATTTTTGCCACACACCTGTACAATTCAATTTATCAATTATTAATACATATAATTTTATTTTAGTTAAAAATGCGGAACTTTCGTATTATAATTTTTACCGGCCGAGACGAATAACGATCTAAAGATGTACATAGTTTAAAGTTGCCGGACTTGTATTTAGAAGCAATTATGCCCACCTTAGGGATTTCCTGTTGGGGACTTGTTACACAGATTGTCTGTGAAACACTTGAAAGAGTGTTGCCATGTAATAATAAAATTAATTACACTTACCCATTATACAAAAGTTATATTTGTGCCTTAAACACTGTGAAAATAACAAAACTATAGTCAAAAAACTTTTCTACCATCAACAGTTTTATGATTGGAATGGAATAGCACCAACTTTTTTGTAAGCAAAGAAAAAAATGTTTGATATGTAAGAGCTTTTTGATGCAAGAAGCAAAATATAGTCACCTATGCTACCAACAAGGCGGATCAAGTGCAGGTGGTAGCAATTCAATTCGCTGCAACATTTTCTCTCGAGTTGTCAGTCATACGTTTTGTTGTCATTTGCTATCAGCTTTGACAACTCAGAAGAAAAAATCGTGGAAAAATGTTGAAGCGAATCAGGATGTGGGTACCTGTAATGGATTCGCCTTGCTAATAAGTGTGGCAGATTCAGACCGGGTAGGTGCATTGGAATTCCCACGCGCGCACAGAACACAAAAACAGAGGCCAAACATTCAGATTTTCATTTCGATATCGAAATAGATTTCTTAGAGTGACTCTCAACAGAGTAACAAAATTCTTCGTTTAAATCATTCGATCTTACCAAGTTGTGTAAAACATTACAATTAATCAAAACTGGCCATTCTCAGAATTTTCTCAAGCTCCAGCCTTTTTAAACAACTTTTGCATTTGCGATAGTATCCTCTATCTTTTACAACAAATAATTCAGTGCAATAAATATTTACTTGATGTCTCCACAGGCTCTCTACTGGCTTGGCGCCGGTAGTGAAACCGGCCCACTTGAGTCCTCGAAAGGTCCCGTTGTGATATCCACAAGCTCTATGTATTTGAAGTAATTTTTTTGTTTTGAGTTTTTCATAGAGGGTCTGACACTTGTCTAATAAAACTTATGCCAACTCTACATGTTAAGTTGAAGGTGATTTCTTATTTGAATTAAAACTACAACATAATTAAATTTTTGACAAGTACTTATATTTTCAATTTTAGCCAACAAAAAGTACAAATGTTCACTTATAGTGTTTTCCATAAAACTTTGACAATTTGTTCTAATTTAAATGTTAAGCGTTTAAGTGTTTTTAATATAAGAACAAATTGTCAAACTTTACAGCAAATACAGCAGAAAGTGCACTAATTCATTGAGAGAAAACCTTTCTAAAATTTTATTTATTCGCTATTTTAAAGATTCCCTATTTTTAATAAGGATTGGCCAGATATTTTTAATAAACACTAACTAAAATTAATCGAAAAAGGAAACTGTTTCCTGTCGAATTGATTTGAAATATTTGGTGCAAAAGGTTTATTATTAGTGGTATTTGATTGATGTGGGCAGGGTGGTTCCATGTATTTTAAGTTTCTTGCTTCTTTCCAAATGGATTTATTTTTGATAACCAATTGGATGATGTGGAACTAGCCGAAGAAGTTTCTAGTTTAGTGATGGCCTCAATATCCGGATCGCTTTCCGTTGCTACCGTTTGAGCTGAAGGTTTATCCGATGACTCAATGTTGCCGCCAGCTTCACGAATACCAGCCTGCTTAAGTTGTTCTATTAATTTCATACGGAATTCCACTTTATGTGGCACAACAGGATTTTCCGCCCGTAATTGAGCCTGCAGCTTTTTTACGGCTTGTTCAAAAGTATAGCCATACCAATCTATCTCCTCAGGCGTAAACTAAACGAAACAAATTTATATTTAATATATTTCCATGTAAAACTATTTAATACTTACGCCGTCCAAATAGCATTTGTATTCTTTTAATATACGTTCGCGTTCAGTGGGATGGGCAGAATGTGATGGACAACCCAAAAGTAATTCCTGCAAGATTTTGCGCTTCAAAGTCAATGCTAAAGAAGAACGCAAATCACAAGCTGGATGCTAAAAGTGAATCAAAATAAGTTTTAAGGTATTGAAGCTCAGGATTTTAAAGTTTATGTATGCCATAATACACATATAGTTATCTGAAACGCTAACCGCCCCAACTAACTAAAAATTCGATATTGATATTTTTCTAGTAAATTTATCGAGCATTTTCTGCAAAACTTGATGGCTCGAATGATTCACAATTGCTAATTATTTTAACAAGCTTTTTCAGAATTAAGAAATATTTTCTTTTTGTAATAGAATTGTAGTGATCAACATTTGTTTAAGACAACAAAACTTAAAGATTTATTCGTTTAAAATTCCCATAAATTAAATACAAAAAGAAATATTTTTTTATACTCCCTGGACATTCTAATGTATTCGGAGTTTGCCTTAAATGAATAGAATAAAGAGTTTGGAAAGTAAACATAACAACACTACGGACACATAAATTGGAGAAATTTTGTAAGCAATCAAAATGTAGGCAGTTTCTACAAACGACTTTCAATCTACGAAAAATAGTTTAAAATACGATTCCCAAAATCCAAATCAAAAAGTTGATCTGAGGCAATTATTGAAGAAATTATATGAAGAAACACCACACACATCGTGCTGTTTCTTCATAAACGTAAGCTATTCTATCATTTTAGGAAACTTGTATTTTAACTACTGGAAAACTCTAAGGTCGAAGAAAAGAATAAAACTATTCCCAAAAAATGGCGTTTTCATATCGTGGAGCTATCATGTTTTTTTTTTTGGGATATTGAACTTTCTGTTAAATTTCTTTGCGTTTTAGCTAACAGCATACATACTTTTAATTTCGAGGACGGATTTGCACCATATTTTTACATTAAATATTTAAAAAACACCAACAAACAATTGTTTACCTTTAGCAAATAATGATCGAAGCCATGGCATTCGTGTATTTTTGCAATTGTACGATCCGTGACTATTATAGACATGTATTCGTTCAGTACTTGGCTGTGCACAACGGAACGCCGTAAGACAGGGACCCAAAAATGCGGTACACGACGTTTAAATCTATCACGTTTTTGGAAGCCCTTTATAACAGCTTCGCCACCCCAAATACCCTTATGACTTTCTGGTGTATCGATCAAAGGCAAGGGAATATTTTGTATTGGCTTTATTTCACCTGTCACCTCATCACGTTCCCATTCTCCATCTTTAGGTATATAGTGTACTGCAGCCGGTGTCTGAACCTTCCATTCACGCCAAAACTTCTTGTATGCATCAGGCAATAGGGCGCCTATGCCCTTATCGAAACGGCTCAAAGCTTTGAAGCCATTCAACAATTGAGGACCCTTTACAGATGAAAAATATTGTTGTTTTACAAAGATTATTGCGTCACAAACAGAAATTTTTTTAACAATATTTTGATTACCTGTTTTGTGGCATGTGCCATGTCGTTCTATAAATTCCAAAATAAGTTTGTGTGCTCTTTTCGCTTTTATATTCTTTTATTAGTATCACTTTTACGACAAAATAATCTCAAAATATTTCCAATAAACCAAACAATTTTGTGTGTCTAATTTGCTGAAAAACGAGAAAATCACGTTTGACGTTTTTGCACAGGCAAAATGAAAAAAAACGATAACTATCAGCTGCTTGTTATCATTTACCATGGCGTTGCCACTGTCTGTAAAATAGCTAGCGATGGGAGATTTTTTACTAAGAACTCGCTAAGTTTCACTCAAAATCGTTAAAAAAATGTTATAACGGCTTAAACAAAATAAGAGCGGAAGCCCCACGGTGGTACAAAAAGGGGTTTTTTTACCTATTTCTGTACTTTAAATATAAGTGGAATATTGTTATAAGGGAAATGGAAATAAATAAATTTTGTTCCTTCCGTTTGGATTTTACACTGATGTCCTATACCTAAGCAGAAGCGGCAAAACTACGTCAAATTGGATATTCAAATTATAAAGCCTGCCGGGTTTCGGTATGCTTCATACAAATTGTATGGGCATGAAAATTTTGGACAGCAAAAAACGCTTTCAGCTTCTACTAACACCGCATTTAGATGGGAAAGTATTTTCATAAAATTTTTGTATACGTTGTATGAATAAAAATTTCAATGATATCAAAGGAACGTGAAAGTTCATTTTGAAAATGTCGTCAAAGCGAAGAATTGCAAGTATTATTATTTTAAAATAGAGTTGACAAGACCACTACGTTTATAGGGCAACATTCGAAAATAATTTTTATTGCTAAGTTTTTACTAATTAATTTAATAATTATCACTATAAATATACTTCATTTGTGTTCTTTATTCGTATATGCTGTGAAAATGTTTTAAATATTTTCTAATGTACAAAATAGTTTAAAATTCACAATTATTATTCTCCTGCAATCTTGAAAATTTGTATGTGCCGTGGAGCAGGCAACCGTGTTTACCACCTTGTCACTTTACTTTCAGTAAGTGTCAAAAAATTAGTTTCAGGAAAATTTTGCTGAAAGCTGAATTGAAAGTTTGATATCTAATTGTGAGTGTGTTAGTGAAAATGTGTGAGTGTATTGCAACTTTCAGGCATTAACTTTCCCGTCTAAATGCTACGTAAGATATCCCTGACATTACGAGCTTCGTTTTCGTCGGCTATTAGCTTTGACAACTCAGAAGATAAAATGTTGGAAAAATGTTGAAGCGAATTGGGAAGCGGGCACCTGTAATGGATTCGCCTTGGTTTGGCATAAAAAAACCATTTTACAAGTCAATTAGGTTCTTCAGAAACTTTATTTTAGCAGCCTACAGGCAGCCATCGCTTAATCGACTTTTCTATCGATGCTGATCCAGAATATACATACAAGCACTTAGAATGTGCAAAGTAAGCGGTCTTTTCGAGCGCTTTATTTGCTTGTTCTATTACCATATTTAGTCGTCAAGAGAAACCAAAAGCAATTTTTATTTATACAATATATTTTTTAGGTAGTATATAATAAAATTAGCATTATTTTACAATTAAATTTAGTTAATATTTATGTATATTAATTAATTAATATAATAAAACTTATAATAAGAAAAATGTAAGCATTATAGAAAATATTAATAATTAACTGTTTTCACAAAATTGAATAAGTTTGATTTGATCTCTAAAAAATATTTAAAGCAAAATTCTTAAATATTTTCCTAATTGTTTTTTTTTTTTTTTGTATTATTTTCTACAAAGTAGTAGTAATTATATGTAAATATTTAGTAATTTTTAAATACTTAGAGGTAAAAAGTGTATGTAAAGCTAAAATTAACCGCATTGTAGTGCATTTCATTGGAAAGCACAACCTGGGGGCAGATGGGGCACAATTAATTACACATAAAGCAATATAGTTGAATATGCAAAATAAATTTCTTTTAAAGACTAAATTCATTAGATTTTTTCTTTACTTTTGTAGAAACGAGGCGTATGGGACGATTTCTAACAAAGAGCCAGAAATCAAACTTCAAACGACTTAACGAGACGCAACGCTAATTAATATTCAGTTCTATACGAGGTGAAGTTGTCAGCACAAGTGATTATTTTTGGTATCTTGGTCAGTTTTGTTTTCTTTGTCTAAAACATTTTCGCGCCATTTTAATGTAGACATTTTTCGCTTGTGAATTTTCATTTTCAATGAATTGTCTTTAAAATTCAGTTTATATTTGATATTCACAAAATAACTTATTAAAAAAAATCTAATTGTGTCTAAAAAAAAGAGGCGAATGCAAACTTTTAGAGCCAATAGTATCGGTTACACCAAGGCGAATCCATTACAGGTGCTCGCATCCCAATACGCTTCAACATTTTTCAACGATTTTATTAAAGCGAATCAACTACAGATGGTCGCATTTCAATTCGCTTCAACATTTTCTCTCGAGTTGTCATACGTTTTGTTTTGGTTTGATATCAGCTTTGACAACTCAGAAGATAAAAATCGTGGAAAAATGTTGAAGGGAGTTGGGATGCGGTCAACTGTAATGGATTCGCCTTGAATTTTATTTTCTGAGTTGTCAAAGCTGATAGCAAACGACAACAATACGTATGACAACTCGAGAGAAAATTTTTAAGCGAATTGCCACCACCTGTATTTGATTCGTCTTGTCAGATAGCTGCATTAGAATTCGCTACACAACACACACCACAATCTCTCACGTGCTTTTGTTAGTGCAAAGTGATTTCTGTTGTCAAAATCTGATTATTTGCTGAACACTTTAAAAGTCATATTTTTGGGCCTTAAAAACTATGAAAGCAAAAAAAAAATTATTATCACAAAACATTTTTACCACCAAAAATCTTTAGAATAAAATGGCACCAATCTTTTTGTAGGCAACGAGAAAAAAAAAATTGGACATGTGAGGGCAAAAAGCAAAAAGTAATCACCTGTGCCAACAAGTTCATCTTGTATGAATTCGCCGTGCTCATAGCAAACGACAACAAAACTGAAGACAACTTTTGGGGAAATGTTGCAACGAATTGTATTGCGAGCACGTGTTATTGATTCCCACTGCCTTGTTATCAAGCGCCTCGTTCGTCTCGCGTTTAGACAAGCTGTTGTATTTAATGTACTTATATTCTCTTAAAGTAATTGTAACAGTTTTTAACAAAGCTTAAATGCAGCAGAAGAACAAAAGTTTTTCTTGTTCCGAAAAAAAGTTTTTATGTGCGTCACTCAAGCAAAATATGTAAATAAGAAGCAAGGTACCTCTATGCCAGGTAGCTGCATAAGTACAACAAACGAAACACCAATAAACAGCTCATGCATGGTGTTGGTAATCTATATTCTGTCTCCCATTTGTTCGAGTTTGTGTGTCCGTGTTGTGTATTTATGCAGTTTGTAAGCAAACCTGCCACAGTTCTAGAAGCAGTAGTCAGCAGCTCTAGTGCGGCTACCTGGTATAAAGCTAACTTGGTAAAAGTTTGTCGCAACAAAAAGTATTACTGCCTGTTCCTCCATGTTGCAAGAAAATAGCGCAGTTCATTATTTGGTGCAAATGTCTTGCGTAAGTGCGAATGCAAGAAATCGTTGCTTTTTCTTTGCAACCCAACAACAAAATATACAAGGTTGCACTCGCAACATTTTTGCATTTACGCACCGCTAATTACGTGTTGCTTATTTCGCATGAGTATTGCGTTTGCAACACTGACACTCGAACAGCTGACATTTTAAAACAAAGCAAACAAAAAATTGTAGAGATGGAGCCAACAGCAATTACCAAAAAAATAAAACGTGAAAAATTAAAAATTGTGTACTAATTTATCAGCTGTTATTTGGAATGCAATAAAATTTGCAAAGTTGTTAAAAAGGGTGCTCAATATCAGTTGCAATATAATCGCAAATGCAATCAGTTGCAACCAAAAACGCACCAAACGCTGAGTACCTCTAATGTAAGCAGTCGAAATGTAGTCTCTCGGTTTCAAATCAATGCGGATTCCTCTATTTCGACAGCTTGCATTTGCGTCATAACATTTTTTCCATTTACTTTACAGACATACCAGATCGGCAAATTAAAGTTTTATTGAAGTATTGACAAAAACTACTAAATTACTCTGGTGTAAATACAACCCTTCTTAAAACTGGTCGGCTGCATCTGAAAAGCCAAAGCAAGTACATAACGAAAACGCAAACATTTTGAAAGTGCGGAACTAGTTTTTGTGGTGTTTTAAAATTTAAAAGAATTTTTTTTTATAGATAATTAATAAGTACTGTGACGCACTGACCCTTAGTATTCCTTTTCCATCCGGCGAACAAGTAAACTGTTTAGGAAAACTACATACATAAATCATATGATAATTGTTTAATATGTTTACTAAATAAAATGATAAATATGTGCGTTTTCTACTTTTATTTCCCAGTTTTTTTTTAACAAATAAATATAAAATTGTTTCCATAAAAACTCCCATTCGATAGCAAAACAGCAAGTGATTGATTTTGACGTTTGTGTTCGCAGTGCTGACGACATGATCGATATAGAGGAATTGGATTTTGTATGAAAACACTTATGTACGTCTTTTCGACTTGCCGCGCGAGTCATCGTTCGAATAAAAAAACGTCCTCGAGCAACCCAAAACAATTTTCTTTCGCTTAGAAAGCGAACAATTGCACAACTTCGACATTGAGGAACAGGCAGTCAATTGCACTCGTATTTGCTTAAGTGACAAAAACATGTGAAATCGACTATAAACAACACAATATCTAAATTAACTTAACTTTAAAGAGGATTGAAAACGTGTAAAAAGAAGTTTAAAATGTTCTGGGTATGATTTAAAAGAGGTTGAAAGAGAGGAAGGGGGAATTATTTATAACAAATTTATACATCACTATGTGATACTGCTTAATTATTTTCTTAATAGCTTACATAACTAAATTTGTATATGTATGTATATATAAATACTCGTTCAATTCACAAGTCTAGTTGCATCAAATAAACGTTGTATGTGTTTGGAGACAAAACATTCAACATAACCTCTCAAAAACCAAAATAATTTATAAATAATTTGCTTGTGCATTGCATTTGAAGTTGTCTCTCCATATACATACATATGTACCTGGGCTTGTGAATTGAGCCACTGTTTTGTTTTTATATTACAAATTACAACTAAATGCCAGAGAAATCGAGAGGAAAACAGCAGTGTAGACAGACAGCAGCTCTCTGTTCGCTTCAGCAAGTTTCGTATTCGTTTTATTTCATTTCACCACTACCACCAGTCTTGAGTATCTGATAACTTGGATTTGAAAATGCATCCGGCGCCTTTGAGCCATTGTTGTTGATAAACTTTTTAGGCGATTTTATATTCACATAATTTTCACCATTTTCTCCGTGCAACTTTGTCTCCGTCACATGATGACGCGGCGACGGCGTGGGAGCGTTTCTTGTCTGTTGCAACATTTGAGTATATTTTCTTGGCTGCTCAGGACTGTCTTGTTCTGAGTTAAGGCTGTTTTGCAGCATGGGAATTTCTTCCGGCAGAGGTTCTATGCCTTCTTTCTTATTGCGCGGTGGCTTATTCACCGGACTGTCCAGGTTATTGATAATGGTGGGGGAATGTTGTTGGGTCGTCGCCGTATCTGGGAAATTAAATGTAGAAGCTGAAATATTGTTTGCTTGATCTGTATTATTATCATTATCTTCGCTAGTTTTAGGCGAGTCTTTAGGGCGTGTTGGTGAGAATATGACAGCATCACCATTTGGTCTCATTGTTAAATAATCATCGGTGGACAAATCTATGCCTGGAGTTTAATTGATGGTTTTGTAAAAGTTTTTTTTCAATGGAAAGTTGTAGAAGATGTGTACATGTCGTGTGCAAAGATCAAATAATGTCAAATGGAAATTGTAATGTTGGGGCGCGTTTGTGTAACAAAGTGCATTAAATATGAGTTTTTGTTTTACATGTAGGTGTATGTATGTATGTAATTCAAAAAAGAGATTAGAAACAAGAACAAATAGTTTAGAAACATGTTAATTCGTTTAGAGTAAAAGTGAGATTTAAGTAACAAGCAAGAGTTAGTGGACAAAACTGAAAGAATACTTACGTATTTCCGGCAGAACATGACCATTAACGTATCTGGGGGGTGGTGGTGCCATTTCGTCAGGTGAACCCATTAACGATAAATAATCGGTTTGATTGCGTTTCATGTACTCCGTATTGACTCGTAAATAGGGTTCATTTAAGTCCACATAGTGCTGAAATTGAAACACATAAGCAGTCAAAACAATTGTTTCAATTATGTCAATAAATTCTGATAGGCCACTCTCAACTAATGGCACATCTTAACCGCATAGGAATGGCGGGAGGAGATGAATGTAGAGCATGTGGGTAGGAAAGCGAGACACTAGATCACTATTTATGCCAGTGTCCCTCCTACTCACAAATATGATGATCCCAATTAGGGGGCATATGCTGGAGAAAACTAAGGAACTTTGTGAATGAGACGGAGTTCTTATAGACCTCTGAGTCAAACTGTTTCATGGTTAAATCCATGGAGCGCACAACATGCCTATACTAGCTTACATGGGCAAACAAATCCCTCCAATCAACCTAACCTATGTCAATAAATTACTTGTTTCATTAATTAAGATACTTTTGAGAATTCAAAATGCCAAATAACTGTTCAAACTTGCGGTATAAGTTGGTTGTTTTATAAATTTTCACCAGGAAGCATATTAATCTTTTTCCAAATAGCGAAAATGTTCTTCTTTCGCCTGATTAATAATATCGGATATGAATAGTTGTATATATGTAGTGCTGGGGATTTTTACTTTACTTTTCATTTGCATTACCGGAAAGTTGTGAAAGTGGAACTCAGCCCACAAAAGGAAAAAAAGTTTAAATATTTCGGAAATCAGTTAGCTCCCCTCATAGTTGATATCTTTTGAATTGGTTGGTTTTCATTACTTGTCAAAATATTTAATGGCCTGTCTTAACTGTGACACATATTAGAAAAATTTAACTTTAATATTCCTATGAAAGAGCTACAATTGGCTCCAGCCTTTGCAAAAAGACAGAGTCATGGGAAATCAAATCTATAACCGAAATGTTGTAATAACTACTTACATTTGTCACCTCTTCACCTAACATCAGGGCAAATCTCTCTTTCAGCACATTAAACAGTGGCCGCCTCTCCGGATTTGTACTCCAACACTCCAACATTATATCGTATAGGTCATCATTGGCATAGGGTGGCTTTTCCATGCGATAACCATCCTTCAATTTCAAATACAAACTCTGATTTGCATCGATTTCTGGATATGGCACTTTGGCCAATGAAAACAACTCCCACAAAACAATGCCATACGACCAGACGTCCGTATAGGTGCTGAATATATGATCACTCAGTGATTCCAAGGCCAACCATTTGATGGGCAGCGGTGCATCGCCCTGTTTCTTGTAATTATCGCTCTTGTACATGGAACGTGCCAGACCGAAATCACAAATTTTCACAATATTATCTTCGCACAATAAAATATTTCTGGCGGCTAAATCGCCATGTAAGACTTTTTTCGAAGATAAATATTCCATGCCACAGGCAACTTGGAACGCCCAACTGATGAGATCGGTTGTGGTGACAGCCATGGCTTCCGTAGAATCGGGCTTATAATTTGAACGCCAGGCAGGTTGCACTGAATTATTGGACATAATGTTGTTGTCATCATCTGCGAATGAAAATAAATGTACATGATGTGGGTATTTAAAATTTTTTTGTTTAATCGGGCTTCAGGTCAAAGTTTTCTCTATGAATCGTTGTTCACCGTTTTAGTCAATATATTGAACTATTCTTAAAGAAAACAATTGAACTAAATCTCGACTGAGATAATCAAGACAGTTATAAAAATACAAACGTTCAGTTCAGATATACATTTTAATTGCTTCATTAAGAATTTCATTGAATAGAACTTTACTGCCTGTTCCTTAATGTCGATGTCGTGCAATTGTTTGCTTTCTAAGCGAAAGAAAATTGTTTTGGTTTCCTCTATGAGGTTCTTTTATTCGAACAATGACTTTCGCGACAAGTCGAAAAGACGTAAGTGTTTTCATACAAAATCCGATTCCTCTATATCGATCAAGTCGTCAGCACTGCGAACACAAACGTCAAAAAAATATTATATTTATTTGTTAAAAAACTGGAAATATGTAAATTTCCTAAACAGTTCGCTGGATGGAAGAAAATCCTGAGCTTGCCAGAGGAATGCCAGTGTTCAGTGCGTCAAACTACTTATTAAATGTCTATGCAAACAAAAAAAAAATACTTTTAAATTTTAAAACAGTACAAAAACTATTTCGACACTTAAAATGTTTGCTTTTTTATTTTGTACTTATTTGTGTATGTATGTATTTGTTTTAAGAAGGGTTGTATTTACACAAGAACCAAAAGTTTAATTTACCGATCTGTTATGTCTGTGAAATAAATAGCAAATATTTCATGACGTAAGTACATGCGAACGCAAGCTGTCGACATAGAGGAATCCAAATTGATTCGAAATCGAGCGACTACATTTCGATCGTTTACATTTTCTTGCGACATTCAGGAACGGCAGTTAATTGAGTTAAATCTACACTACAATAATACCAGTAGTGCTAGAAGTCTTTGCAGAAAATTATTTATTTGCTGAAAAAAATTTTACCGTAAATAAGTTATTAATTCTTTATTTTATAGGGGCTGACAACTGCAAATCTTTTGAGCGCAAGCCTCTTATGCGAGCATGGTGAACCACTTTTTTGAGAAAGCACAAAGTTGTCAGTTCGTTTGTATTTGTTTTGTATTGTTCGCTTAGAGTGGTTTTACATTTTTGCAATTGAAAGGCAGACATTTTTTTGAATTCTCATTTGGTCTCTCCAAACCTTGTACACTTGGGAAATTAATAGACATACATAAATTTTACAGAGCCGCTACGGACGACCTTGTACAGCATTAAAATGATGTGAAGCCACGGCATGAAAATTACAGCAACAAACAAAAAATGCCCACAAATACCTCGTACAGATAGTCGTGTACTACACTCTACTGCACCGCCTTGGCACCATCAAACTTCTCGTCTGTCTGTCTGTATTGCAATTACCAAAGTGTGAAACTCCACTTAAAAATGCAAAAAAAAAAAATCCTCCTTAACTGGGGGGGTCTCCACTTGGTATGTACATGATGTCGAACCAAGGCGAATCAAGTATAGGTAGTCGCATTTCAATTCGCCTCAACATTTTCTCTCGAGATGTCATAAGTTTTGTTGTCGTTTTCTATCAGCTTTGACAACTCAGAAGATGAAATCTTGGAAAATTGTTGAAGCGAATTGGGATGCACGCACATGTAATGTATTCGCCTTGTGAAAACTCCTTGTTCATATTTCGGCCAAGGCGATTCCATTACAGGTGCTCGCATACCCATTCGCTTCTAAATTTTTCCACGATTTTATCTTCTGAGTTGCCAAAGCTGATGGCAAACGACAACTTATGGCGTCTCGAGAGAAAATGTTGAAGCGAATTGAACTGCGACCACCTGTAGTTGATTCGCCTTGATTTCGGCCATGCTTGGGCAGCCAAGGCGAATCAACTACACGTGGTCGCAGTTCAATTCGCTTCAACATTTTCTCTCGTGTTTTTCATACGTTTTGTTGTCGTTTGCTATCAGGTTTGACAACTCAGAAGATAAAATCTTGGAAAAATGTTGAAGCGAAAAATTTTGAGTAGTTTTTTTGGCACACGTGTATCTCCATGCATAAAAACATGAGCGAATTAATACCGTTGCTCTGTCGGCATCATGTTCATGTCATGCTCAAGTTGAGAGCTGGTGAAGGCGCTGAGTTAGCTTTGAAGCATACTACATTAATAAGCTTTTGTAAACAAAACCCAGCTGTTATTGAAAATTCCACGTGGAATAATTATCGCTTCATTTACTTCTCAGCTAAAAATAAAATAGTCACATTTCAATATATATCATAAAATGGACAGAGTACCTGCTCCGCAACATCCTGTCATGATTAACTCATGCAAATATCTATAACATGTATTTCAACAGTAGTTCTGGTGAAATTTTGATAGAACAGAGAAGCTTGATCCCGTACTATTTGACAATGTTCGGTAAAATGAGAGATTGCTTTGAATTTCTCACAAAAAACATAATTAAAATGACGATGGCATGAGAAAAGTGATGTAAAGCAACAATATGAAAATTACAAAAAAAAAACCAAGAAATGTCTGGAACCACTGTGGCGCCTACAAACTTCGTCTGTCTGTCTTTCAATGCCCCAAGTGTTAAACCCCACTTTCCTCCTTTTGTTTTTTGCAAAACTATTTGTTCTTGTGCAGACAAAATAAAACATAATTACAATGGCACCAACTGGTAATTAAACAAGTTACAAGTAAATTGCCACATGTGACGATAACTCAATTCAAGGTTCTATTGTCGCCTTTAAAACTCATATCTGAACAGGCTTAAGATTATTATTATACATACGTATGTATTTGAATTCACCTTTTTTCTTTACAACTCCTACAGAGCAGCAATCAAGAAATATTAAAATTAAAGTTGTGTTTATTAAAAACTTTTGTACGACATATTTCAAAACAAAAAATAATACATATGTGTTTGAAATGGATATTACATACATACATATATCCTAATTTTATAATTCACAATGCACCACTTGAAATTGTATGAAAACCAATAAAAAAAATTTGAAAACATTTTACAAATTTGTTGTTGCATTGTAGGCATATATGTAATTATAATGATGAAACTTCATAAATACAGGGTGTCTGATTTATATTTATTTTTTTTTATTTATTAATTTATTTTTATTTATATTTTCAAACTTAAATAAAAAACGTAGTAATTGACACAAAGTTTTATTAAGAGCATTAAACGATACAATGGAAATGCGGATTTTATTTTTTTAAGTCATCCAGCAGTGCAATTCAGTAATCAATTTTAACGCTAATAAAATCGTTTAACTCATTTAATACATATACATACTAGCGCTTTTGGTAGTCAGTAACACTTTATGAAGACATTTGCAGGCGTTTAAAATCAGCTGTTTTTAAAGGCCGGCTGATTGGTGTTAGTCAATTTCATTTACATAAGCGGTTCTCACTCTTGATAGTAAACTCGGTTGCACATTTGGTTAAAGTAGCAGATTTGATTAAAGTACTATTTACATCACTGCAACAACAAAATGTACTGAACTTTTATTTTCTACGCTGTGATTAAAAAATCAAACAAAAAGCTTTAGTAAACATTGTAAAAAAATTATTGGGAATCACAGATATTCTGTGCTGTGAATCGTTTTGCCGGCAAAACTTAATTTTGTGTTGAGAAAATAAAAAATATGGAAAAAACAAATAAAAATATACTGGTGAAGAGAAAACGTGACAAAATTCACAACAAAAGGTAGACAGATAAAGAAATTCAGCATGTTTTACAATATTTGCAAGAACATGCAGACTTTGAGGCAAGAAAGTCACTCGAGCTTTGTGGTAAAAATCGTAGCGAATATAGCAGAGTGATAAAATTAGTATCAAGAGTGAGAACCGCTATATATTTTAACTTTAAAATTTTTATTGAAATGCCTGTTGAATATTTGGCTCACGATTTATCCGAAGATTGGAATTTCAGCACTCTTTATTAAATATGCACGTATTATAATTAATAAATATCACTTCAGTTTACTCACTTGGCGAATAATGGAATGGTTAGAGAATTTTTATTTTGTTCAAGGCAGCTCGATACCAGGTGGTCTTACAAGCCCAGCTGACTACTGCTTTTAGCTTGTAGAACTGTCAAAATACACAACACAAACACACATACGCGATTAAATGGGTGACAGCATGATACAACTAACAAGGTAGCCTTTTCGCTACAATAAGAACAACTTCAATAAAAATAACATGCATTTTGTTTTTGTACAACTTATGCAAACTGTCAAAAAGACGCCACTTCTACATTTACAGAAGAGAGATGCACTGAGCTTACGCGGATCAGCTATCTCGTTTTGGCTGCCTTTCATCTCTGCATTCTCTTGACAACCTAAAGTAGTCAGTTGATTAACGGTTTAGCTGACGAGGCTACCTTGTTAATTGTATCATGGGTGACAGTAGCTCAAAATTTCTACCAACAAAATACATGAAGTGTTTGTTGGTGGTGTATTTGTTGTAGTTATGCGACTGCCTGGTATCGAGCTGCCTGGGATTTGTTTATTTTTTGTATTCTTCTTTGTGTTTTTAGCCCTTTTCGACGAAGCTGCCACTTATTTTCAAATTATTTTGACATGTACCCATGGGTGTTGAAAAGTAATTAATGAATCATATAAACGTTAGTGCAAACCACAACACATGCAGACAAGTTAAACACTTTTAAAGTCGTCATAAAACAGTTAATAGGGCTACATATTTATGTCTCCTGTCAAGTTGAACACGCTGTTCTATGCGAGGCCATGTTCTACGCCACACGCTACAGTAAACTTGGTTCAATTGAGCTGATTCCTTCAGAAATGTTTTCCCTTGTCATTATAAACCCTCTCTTTGCGGTAACCCCATAAAAAAATTTATGGGAGTTACATCAGGCGACTTTGGTGGCCATGGGTTGTCCCTTAATTTAGGAAATTTTCCCGAAGCTCTGGCTGTGTGTGCAGTTGCACCATCCTGTTGAAATCACGTGTGTGAAGAGTACGATGGCTGAGCTCGCAGGCTTGGCATAAAGAATTCTGTAATCATGCGTTGATAATTTTCATCGTTGACATTCGTCCCTGAGAACTTAAAACTTCCTTGAGAACTTAAAAAAAATGGTCCAATTATTTCAGGCGTGGTTAAAGCACACCAAACAGCTAACCTGGGGCAATGCAATGTTTCAATCGATGCCATTTAAGTAAAAACGAGCCTTGTAACTCTCAAAAAATGGGACTTATAGTACGGAAACACTCCAACATTGTTTCACACACAGTTTTGTGTAACACAAAGTGACTTTGTTTCAGTTCTTGAGCACATGTTGCAGGAGTTTTTTTTTAATTTCATGAATAATCGCTCGTAGAAGTCCCAGTGAGGCTGCTCTTTCCCGCATTGAAAGTCGTAGATATTTCCGTAAACTACTTTCAACTAGTTCAATGTTTTCGAGAGTACTTGGAAATCGACCGGGCCTTGGCTGTGGGACATTCTTAGCCAAAGCAGTTGCGCGGAATCTCTGCACCCAAGAGCGAACTAAATTTACTCTTGGTTCATCACGTATTCGCTGAAACCCGAACTTTGAACAAAATTGTAGATAGGCAACTACCTAAGAATAATTATTCTTAAAAGATGTAAATGCGCAATGCTCACTCGAGTGACTGACAAATCCGTGCAATTGATAGTTCCAACGTTGGCACCCTCTCCCGCACCGTTTATTAGCTTTTGAAATAATTTTTGATGCTAATTTTTCGACCTTTGTTGTTTAGTATTTACATTTTTCGAGCCTTAAGGTCACTTCTTTTTTTATAAGTGTTTATTGAATTCGATATTTCGATATCTCACAATGGATATCTTCTTCAGGAATGTTTGATGTTTTTTCAAAATATTTTGTTTTTTTTTAAACATCAAAACATTTCTGCAGAAGGTATCCATTGTGATATCGAAATATCGAATTCAATAAACACTTATAAAAAAACAAGTGACCTTAAGGCTCGAAAAATTAAAATACTTTTGAAATAATCGTATTTAAAAGTATAAATTTGCCATCAGACACCCTGTATACGAAATAACAATTAATTTATCTACCAACGAAAATTGGCGGCTTACAGGGATGTAAGATTTTCAACGTAGCAAAAATTGTCAGCCAATTGTCTTATCAAAATCCACACACGCACATAATTCGTCAATACTGTTTTCTTCGTCAAACTTTTGTCGCTCCTCATTTTTGCAATTTCTTATCTCTCTTGCTCAATCTTTCTCCTTTTCGTACACACACACACATTCTTCTCTAGAGATAATAGCCTGTCAATATGGTCAGAAAGAAATTATAAGTTCCAACGATTGGTTAAAAATATTCTGCATCTTTTCTGATAATATTATAGGTTGTGCTTTGTGGATTTAACCCTGAACAGTTTGACCCATAGGTCTATAGAAACTCCGTCTCATTCACAGAGATCCTTAATTTCCTCCAGCATATGCCTCGTAATTGGGTTTTGTCTGATAAGGTGTAGCTCCCAAGGTATCGGGCCGTATTTAATAAAGAAGCCGGGGCACTGGGATAAACAGTGCTCTAATGTCTCGCTCTCCTCAGCCCAGGTTCTATATTCATCTCCTTCTATGCGGTTAAGATTTGCCAGTAGTTGAGATTGATCTGTCATTACTCCCATTATGCTGCTTAATTCAGGCTTACTAACTCTTAGCAGTCCCCCTACTTTTTCCTCGTTTGGATACCCCCGTAAAATTCTTGCATTGATTTCCACGATTTCGTTATTCCAGAGACCTGGCAAGTTTACCATGAGTCGAGTAACTGTTAATAGCATAATTGAAATCCCAAACTGTTTTTGTGATTTAGTCCGTTCAGCTGAGATCGCTCTAATGGCCACTTGACTATCCGTGAATATTTTCACAGGTCCTGGCCTTCCCTTTTCACTGACCTTCCTAATGCCCGTACTTTCGTTTTCGAAAAACTGTACAATAGTTCGGCAGACGGAATGACAGTTCTGTGATATTTTCTCAACAAATATGTATCAAGTCCTGTTTTTCTCCACGCCCTTGATCCATCCGTGTAACAATGAAGCCTTATGGGAAGTCAGGAATCAATGTTTCGCAATCGGCCTCTAGCCTGTTCTCCGAGAACCGTTCCGGCGTCACATATTTCCGTATAGACTCGCCTATGGCTGTAAAGATTTTGTTTGATAATGCGCTTCGTGTCCCTGATCGATTCACTCACCCATTATCTTTACTTATTTCGCTGTGAGAGCCGCTTCATATTTTATACGAATTATCTGTCGCTGATATTGTAAGATCGTATCGTACAACCGTCTTTACCAAGTTTTACATTAAACGAGTGATGTGATTTGGACAAGACGGATTACTTTCAACTTGACTGACGGTAAGCGCGTAGCGACCAATAACCAACCGAAAAATGTGTTTCAAATTAATTCTTAGCTAGCAAGTCTTCAATTTGATAGTTTAAAAAAATTTTCCATTTAAAAATATGTGGCTAAAGCGGGCGACAGCTTATCGCTCACTTTTACGCGGCAAGCAAGTTTTAACTAACGCCTAATTGTAATACTGACCCTTATAGCCTTTTTACACTGACGTACATTTTACATTTTTCATCAGTTTGGAAAGATGTTTACATCTTCCCATAGCAATTATACAGAGCGAAAATTCTACATCTTTCTACAGCAGCAGAAGATGATCCTTTCTCATTTTGTTCCATCTTACGTCTTTCGATTTTTTTAGTGCCATCACTAGAAAAAATAGCAGAAAATCTATTGCTTTTGTACCATCACCAGCAAAATGACATTTCAGAAAATAATTAATTAATAATTAATTATAAATAAATTCATTTTCATTGCAGTGCAAAAGAAAGCTGGTGTTCGCATCGTATGGTCAATCGATATACAGAACATGTTGCTCGACCTATGGAACGAAAAAACTCTAAAAGTCCTCCTCCAAGTCCATTTTAAAATTTGTTTTATTTTTTACAAAAATTTTGCGTCTTTTTTTACAGCTAAATATATGTATGAATGATGAAAGATGTTGTCAATGTAAACGACTGTTTCACATTTTTAACATTTTCCATGCGTTTCACGTGGATGTTAGTCAGTGTAAAAAGGCTATTAATTGAATTTCAATAAGGAATTTAAAGCTATAAGTCTTAAATAAACTTTACTTACCTTCCGGCACCGTGGTCATGACTGTTTGCTCTGTGGCACAAGTATTCACTTGACCCTCGTATTCCGATTGCGTGATATAACCAGTTGAATTGGGCCGACCGGCACGGGTACCCGAACGCGGATCATTGTCCGAATTGCTACGATTGTTCATGGAATAATAGTTGTTCATATTGTTGATATTATTCATATGATTGATGTATTGATGTTTGGAAAATGATAGATTGACATATTTTAGACCATCTCTGTTTATTGTTTGTTTGTTTATTTCGTTATGAGATTAGATTTGATTGTGTAAGACGTGCCCAAACACCAAATGAGTTTTTTTTTGTATTTGTTTTATTTTGAAAAGTTACAGTTGGCAAGAGTTAAAGATATTTTGTGATATTTTTGAAGGGTTACACATGAACATACCACCACACAACATCCAACAAGACACCACAAATCCAAAAGTTTTGGTTGGTTATACGAGCGTATTTTTTTTTTTTAATTTTAAATGCATATTAAAGATAACATTTACAGAGGGAAGAAATATTTGTTAATTAAAAACATAATTTGATTTTGTTAATTACAAACAAAATAAAAAATATATTTAAAGGGTTAAGTTAAAGGCGATTAAACAATAAATTATATATTAAAGAAATAAAAAAGAAAAACAAAAATTAAAAAGAAATATTATTAAACTCATTCAAAGAAATTAAATATGCTAAAACATAAATATACATAAAAAATTTAATGATGGATACAATAAAATGTGAAAGTCAGTGTTTCTGTGGAGTTAAAGTCTCAATTGTCATTTGTCCGTAATGAAAATCGATTTTATTAATGAAAATTTACATAAATTGAAGGGGATTAACGTCTTAAATATAGTTGGAGAGTGAATCCGAGGCTCAGCTGGTTGAGAGGTTTAAACGTCGCGTCGTTGCCATGAAACAAATCACCTTCAGCATAAACTAAGTTCGAAAGCCATTTGCTTGCTGACAAGTATCGTGGCTGATATGAAAGTGCAAAATTTTCACCAGCAAATAAGTCTTTACATTTCTTGTCTTCTTTAAATATATCAATCATTATAATTAAGCCCATTAATGCCAATAACTAATAATCATAAAACAAAAAGAAACTGTCCTGGTTTTGCCTTGAATCGAAAGAAAGCGGAAAATTGGCTTCACCTAAAAATGAGCTCGACATTTGCACTGCATTAGAAAATTGAGAGAATTAACTCAGAACCAAGCTTTAATGACTTTAAAGCTCACCTTAGCACACAAAATAAATGTATATAAAATAAATATTGTCTAACTTCTTAAGAGCTTTCGGATTTGATTAAAAAATAAAAACGTAAATCTTAGAGAAACAACAATCAAGAATGCTATATTCGGCTGTTCCGAATCTTAAATGCCCTTCACAATCAACACTGCTAACCCTCAGATCTGATGTATAGCATATAATTCGCTTTCAAATGCATTGTGTTTTGTACAGTTATTTTATTATTGCAACAGCCCCCCCAGAACAATTTTAAAACCCTCTAAAATTCATTGGTTTTCTACAAAATCCCCCTAAAAAGTTTTGGTGAACATTCTGCTTAAGTTTGCGAATCATCAATATTAATGCATTGACAATGCAGAAAATGTATAAAATTGTTAAACTTTCCCCAATTAAAAAGAAGTAAAAATTAACTGATTATATGTATTTTTCAGTGCATATGTTATGATTACATGAGTAGGTATATTTATTATAAATTTTCGATTTATTTCATATTTTTCGATTTATCACATATTTTGAGATGTAAGTACATATTTATAGGCAGCTGGAAATTTTTATCTGCGTATCAAGAAAAATTTAAGTTTCTCCAAAAATATTAAGAGTTTCTAAGTCTTCTTCGCTCTTTGCGTTCTTTCGACATTTTCATAAAAGGAGTTTCAATTTTATCAAAGGTTCTTAGATATTTTAATTTTGCCAATTCTTAAGAAACGCAAAAAATTCAAAGAAATGACCCATAAAGAAAAAATTCATTCAACTCAACAACAAAAAAAGCTTAAAATTACCTACCAGCTGCAAAATTATGTACTTGAAGCTACCAGATGAACATAAAATAACTCATTTAGTTTTACTTTGAAAATCTGTAAAGTCTTCAAATAGGTATATCAGTTGAAAAATCTTCTAACTTCTGCCATTTTATCGTTCAACCAAACACAGAAATCTCATAAAAATACCCCAAAAATAAGTTGATTCCCCTTAAATTTTTCCCTAAAGAATTTAACACCCCAAATTCACCTATAAAAGAAAAAAACCCTAAATATAGGTGGAAACCCGCTAAACTGGCAACACTGCTCTCGACACCAAAAATTGTAAGAAAATAATAACGTATGCTTTTTGGCATCAAAACCTTTTTCAGTTCAAGGTTCAGTCCAACTTCTTGAGAAATCAGTTTTTGCTAGATCTCGGCTATATGTTAACCCATGTGGTAAGTTCTTATTGTTCGCCTTAGAGTAACTATTGTTTACTATGACATCCACCCTTTGGTAACTAAGAGAGAATATAAAGTATATTTCAATCAATAGAAAAACACAGCGATAAAATGGAAAGTTGATCAATAAGGTTAAATATAGACAGCCAGTAAGGAAAAGCTTAGGTGCTAGTGTGGCTAAGCGCTGCTACTTAAAAATAGTATGCACTTAGTCATGGCCTGGGTTCGAAGCAATTGGGGATGAATAAGCGATGTGGCGGTTGTGAAACAGCCATGTTATACATATACCTCAGCCAGTAAGTCTTCAACTTTACTTTTCTTGTCTTCTTTAATAATGTTGATCACTTCAATTTTATCACAAAAAAAAATTTCTCAAATTTTAAGGCAGTAAAATCGAGCTCAACTCTGAAGTTAACTGTAGTGGCTAAAAATGTAGAGGTGGCTCCCGTTAATTTCTTTTTTCCAATATATTTTGCAAACATACTTATAGCGTATCTTTATTCATAGGGGACCTCCCATACAAAAAGACGATTTTTGTATATTTTCTCCGCATCGTCTTAACTAGCTTCACTGTGCCTCTGGAGGAGGCTTGCATCAAAACAAGCTAGGCATCTCCCCTCCTTAGGAAAGTTCACATACAAAAGTAGTTTTAGAAAATGTTCCCTATCGTCTTAACTAGCCCCCTTTGGAGGAGTAGAATGTACTACCAATGCCCATTAGGTTACCGTTTTCAAAACTTTCTCGGAACAAACCAACCCTCTATCTCCCCACCTTCGGGGCGCTCCCACACAAAAACAGTTTTACAAACTTTTCCCTATCGTCTTGACTAGTCCTAGCGTGCCTCTGGAGGAGGAGAGAATGTATAACCAACACCAACTAGTTTCCCTTTTTCAAATCTTCCTTGGAACAAACCAACCTTCTTTTTCCTCTCATAAAAAATGGTTTTAGCAACTTTTCCCTATCGTCTTAACTAGTCCCCTTTGGGGGCGGGTGTTTTAGCCAACCCCATTAGTTTTCATTTGTCAAAATTTTTTCGGAAGGAACCGATCATATATCTCCCCTAATTAAAAAGCCCCCCTCATACAAAAACAGTTTTAGATATTTCTTAACTCGCCCCAGGTTGTCTCTAGATGTGTACAATTGCCGTATTTCCCTCCGTCAGCACTCTGCGTATGGGAAGTTGTGATGCGAAATTTGGTAACAATAGCCGTCGAAGAAGGTCGCTCAAACTGACCATAAAACGGAACAAAAGCACAATAAACCTTCTTAAACGAGCATGAATTTTGATAAAAAACTCAAAAATCTTGAAGCATTGTTAGTTTCTAAGACGATTGATTCATAGTTAAACTAGAGACCAAACATGTTGCACAAAACATCTGAGCTGCAAAAAAAACAACACTGTTGCCAGAAAGAAAGTATCGCAAACAAATTACCCATTATTTATAACACAAATTTTGCGCTTTGATTATGCAAATGCTCTGATTTATGTACATTTTTCTTAACCACCTTATTATCTTATTTATTTTCCCTTCAAAAACAATATCTTTGGGTCAAATAGTCTGTCGTCCATTGTGAAATTTTGTCAACCAATTATTCCTTCAAATACGATTTTTCCTTAAAGCTTGTGATTAAATAAAATTTAGTATGAAATGTGCAATTAAAATTATAAATCTACAAGTACTATATAATGTTAACGACTTAATATAATGCATGCATTTCCTTACAAATATTTAACTTTACATTGGAAAACTTACCGGTTCAATTCAAAGTTATCGGAGAATCTCTGTGTCATAATGGAGGGATCTAACTTCCCTGTAGTTGGGTTTATTTGATTTATGAAACGTTTGCGATTACGCATCAAGAAATTTTGAACGTTGCCATAGCGACAATACTCCACAATTACCATCAATTCACCTAAAAATGTAACCAAGAGAGGTATTAAAAGCTTTAATATAAGAGAAAAAGAGAAATAAGTTCTCTTACTTATTAATTTAAAGGCATTTCCTTATAAAAATGGTAAAACAATTACTATTAAAAAATTTGGGAATATAGCACCCAATGAAAGCTCTCTACCAGCAAAGCTTAATTTTGGGTTAATAACATTTTCAACGGCTTTGCATTTGACTGAAAGTTTCTTTTTCTCTATCGAAACTGTACTGTATTGACTTGGAAAAAAGCTTTACATTACTGAGTAACCCCAGAACTTGAAAGCTTTTGAGGCTATATGTGCAGCGAAACATTGAGCTTGTTTATTTTTTATATGGAAAAACTTTTAAGTCATATAAAAAAACTTTAAGAAAATGGATATGCGTAGTACACTGAAAGAACTTTCGTTCATAGCTCTAATAAATTTATTTCATTAATACTTTTTCATGAATCCAATGAAAACGTTCATTATGGCAATGAATTTGCACAGATCTAATGAATAAATTTCACTAAAAACTGTTCACTAGATTTCATAATTTCGTTAAGAAATTTATTCAAATTAATGTATTTGTTCCTTAAGGTTTCAATTCTCATTTGATTTGTAAAGAAAAGTGCATATGTATATGGTTACATATTTTAATATATCGCAAAGGTTTTGAAGTCTACTGCGAGTAATATGTACCTAAAAAGTGGTATCACGCATAAAACTGAATTTTTTGTTTTTGCAATATATGTTAATAGTATGATTATTCGTAATCTTCATAATATACGTCACAAAAATTATGTTCTTCGTATTTGATGAATCGTTTCATTTAGTCAATGATTTTTTGTCATTAAACCAATGAAATAATTCATTAGCTTAATGACTAAAATTCATATATTTAACGAAACGACCATTAATATAAATTTAATGAATCCTAATTCACTGCTGTAATGAACCCCAACATTGGTTGAAAAATAATGAATTTTTTTCATTAAATGAATGTCGAAATTCATTGGTTTTATGAACAAAATTCTTTTAGTGTATAGGCTAGTATTGAGTACGTCGCATTGAATACGACGATTTGTGGTTGGCGCAATCGAATTTTAACGTTATTTTGACATGAGTGTCTTTGTAATAAGAATTATGTCGTTTATAGAAAATAAACAATTTGGATTGACTGTAACGCACATACGGGTAATACTTAAAAAAACTGTTCCCCAGAAAAATAATTCCATTCATATGGAAATGATTTTCTGCAGCATTTTAAAGTAGTAGTAAATTTTAATGCACGATTTTTAAATAACTTTAATAAAATTCTATGATTTAATTTAAAAAAATGTAATTTCCTTAAAAGCCTTTATGAAAAAAATATTTAGTTCGAACTTACGCTTAGCAATATTTTTCGTTACTGCTCCCAACAAATTCACTACATTCAAATGTTGTCCCAAGTGCACCATTATCTTCAATTCCGACACTAAAGCTCTCATAACTTCATTATTAGCTTGACGTTTCACCATTTTAACAGCTACAACACTTTCTTTTTCATCCGGTTTTATGCCCTCTGCATGAGCTTTTAGGACAACACCAAAAGCTCCCGCACCAAGCTGTTTGCCCAATTTAAGTTTTTCGCGCGGAAATTCAAAACCCCTGTCATAAGGCAACAAATCTGCTTGTTCATCTAAAGTTAAGGCCGGGTTTATGTGCTCAATAGCACCCTCTTCGAAGTTTGCTAAGCCGGCAGCTTTAAGCTCACGCAAAAGTTTACGCTCACGCTTAACACGTATGTAGAGATAGATGACCAAACCGATAAGTACCAAAAGTACAACTAAAATACCAGCTATCCAGCCCAATGTAGGACCAGGAATATCTATAAAAAGGGAAACACATGTGTTTAGTGTTTAAAAAAGGAAATATTTCTTTCTTGCTGCCTACTTGTTATTTTGATATTAACAGTTTCTTCTATGGAGCCCAATCTATTGGAGACCTTGCACTTATATTGGCCTTGATCTTCGGGTCTAAGATATGGTATAACGAGCACAGCCTGATTGTCTGTATCATTGTTTTCCACCAGCTCTTCATTTTTATACCATTCCACTACCGCTTTGGGTATGGCTTCAGCTTCGCACCTCAGCAACACTGAGTCCCCTAACTTACGTTCAATTTTGTCACCCAGATTCGTAGCGACCATGTGAGGGGAAGATGGCTCTGGAAATAAAAGTTTTGAATTGATGTAATTCCGCTTAATGGCTCTTTATACAAGTGTGGCGGCTGATGTACTGATTGAGTTAAATGGTACCCAAACCGCGATAACCCAGTCGAGCCACGAAATTGTCATGCAGTTTACAACTGCAGTTCTTACTTTAAGGCCTTTATAGCAACCAGAAATTTGTGGCTGAGGGCCTGGCATACAAAAACACTTTTGTTTTCTTTTGGCATAGATCAAAAGGTGAGCGTGCTGCGGGTTAAGGCTCCTCCAGACTAATATTAGCTTTCCAAGATTTTTGATGCTATTTTTCATAATATACATAATCATAAGTCTTACACTTACCATGTGTTATGATAGTAAAAATTCTTGATTCTGTGGACTCGTGATTGATGGCTCTTGCTCTACACTCATATTGGCCCTGGTCTGAATCTTTTATTTTTTTAAACGTTAAAGATTTCTGATAAGAGTAAGGCGTCGATGAGTTGTGTATGATAATATCTACAAATAAAATAAAAAAAGTGGTAAAAATAATATCTGACTTTCGAACAAAGCAGTGCAACAGTGAGAACAGGGCATCTTGTTCAATCCCCTGCAAGGGATTGTATTATAAACCAAGATATCGGGGCACATAAACTTCCATTCAAACAGTTTTTTGAAAAAAAGAAAAGAAAAGAAATGCGATTGGGGAACCCCCGTTAGTAACGAAGTTCCTTACGCTTTTTCTTCATCTTCGAATGTAATACAAGGTGAAATCTGCATGTTTTGGAAATTTTTATATTTTATATGCTTCTTAAAATTTTTGGAACGTTTTATTTTTTTACTTTTGACACATGCAGTATTTTTTTGTCAATCTGCTACAAAACGAAGAAATTTTTTCAATATTGCTGTTTTTTGTTGTGACATACTTTACTTTAGCGACATATATCAACTGATAGTGTCCGTTTTCAGAACCGCTGCTGTCAGCGGAGACACCTGTACAATTGTTTGTCGACAGATACACCACACACGCTAAACAGCTCACACGCTTTCGTGACGATTTCTACTAATTTGCACTATCAGCAAGCCGCGTTAAGGAACTTCGTTCCAAAAAAAGAAACTGGCTACGACAAACACTAAACTGAAAATAGTGTTCTTTATCCTGTTGCTAGTATAATCGCTTTTCTAATGCCCCCGTCTTCTTTTGTTGCCCAGTGTAATGTATGAAAAACTTACTGTCCGATTCCTCGATGAGATTGCCCTTTTCATCATACCACTCAATATCACCTGAAAAGTAATAGGCCACTGCAGCACAAGTCAGGCTGATTCTATCGCCCAAAGCAATTATATCGTGATCTTGTACACCATAAATGGTCATGTTGTCGTTTATGTCACGTATTAAGATGTGGCTTTTGGCAATCGCTTTACCGATTTTGTTCAATGCCGCACAACGTATTATGCCCGGGGACTTGGGCTCAAAGTACAAGTCGTAGATAAACTCTATAGCAGTGGGCCCATCCGAGGAAAAAGTTTCCTAAAATTGTATTTCCAATTTATAAAACGCATAAGATTCATCAAGTTTGGCTTACATTAAAGTCCTGTATAACCTGGCGTGAGCACGAAGGCCATCTTGGCACAATGCTGCAAGGTTCGAATACCCAAGACACCAATGCCTTCTGGTGTGATTGCACGCGACACTGGACATGTGCCCTTTCATCGGTGTGCACATAAATATCATTCATGGTTATTATGGGTATATCCTCTATTGTAACAATAAATTCCCTTTTCAACGAGGTCTCCGAGTTGGTGGCCTCCACCACATAAATGCCGGTATCCCATAAACGCGAGCTGTAGATCTTTAAAGTGGACGACACATCGTCCGTGGTTATTTCAAATTTGTGATTATTAAAGATCTCGGTGCCATTGGGATTGTACCATTTTATTTTGGGCCAAGGGTAACCGCTGTAGCGCACCGACATCTGCACCGTCTTGTTGGCCTTTTCATTGATCTTGTAGTAATCGTTCGACTCACGCATCTTTATGTAGCTTTCATCTTTGCGTACTATCAACATGTTGTAAGAGCTTTTGGCTTTATTGGAAGAGTGATCGGAAACATTACAAGTGTAATGGCCGGAGTCAGTGGTTTTGGCATTTTTAACGGTCAAAATGTTGCGACTGTAGACATGGGTGTCGGTAACATTGACATTGGCATAGCTTTTCTCTATGAAACGTGTCTTAAAAAAAAAAATCAAGAATAAGTAAATTTTAAGCAGGAAATTGCAACAGAAATAGATATAAACATGCTCACCTCATCCCTCTGCACACCCTCCGGTAAAACCCATTCAATTTTATACTTGACATCATGGGCAATTTTGACATTGCATATCAGCTCGAAGGTTCCCCCCTCGGGAGCATGATGCTTGGCATTCGATGTTATATTGGGTTTATCCACATGCGTGGTATAAGCTGTTGCACAGTGAAGTGGAAGAAGAAATGCGCACACACACAAACATTTTAAAAAAATTCAAATTTTTTTAGCAAAAGTGCCAAAGATACAAAATTAAAAACTACAAGGGAATAATTTTCATGCATGATCTAATAATTATATAATTTATTAAGCATTTTTCTTAAAAAATAAAAATGAAATGAAGCACATTCAAAAGCTCTTCTGAATGATACAAGTGTAAGCAGACTTGCAATGGAAATCCAAAAGGACACAATTTTGAATACCGTTTTTAATATAACTTCAAAGTTTTGTTTTGATCTCACATAGATATAATTAATTAAATATTCAAATATGAACTTAATTATTTATTTGCTTTAAGAGCCAATTAAAATGTATTAATTCAGGTCCAAAAATGAACCTTTCCAAAAAATGTTTGTTGTATTTTTCATTGGCTCTTAAAGCAAATAAATAATTAAGTTCATATTTGAATATTTAAAAAACTTTTACTTTTTGATACTTTCAAAAATACAAATGTAGTAACCAATGGTGACTCGTTGTATAGAAGGTTGCAAAGAAAAGTAGAAGTGTTGCAAAACGAAAAAAGAAATGTTTGCTGTGTTAAAGGTTTGTTTGAACATTTCTGATTCTCATTCTGTTCATGGGAATTATGGAATAAGTAGTTAAGTTTCAAACAAACTTTTAAGAATTTTTCAAGTCTACTGATGAGTTGATTAGCACCAACGAAATGTCGTCGGCATATAGACAGCTGAAAAATACAACAAACATTTTTTTGGAAAGGTTCATTTTTGGACCTGAATTAATAATTAATTAAATTTTTTTTAATGCACTTTTTATACAATTCTCATATATATATTTTAATTTTTATGCAATTAAGACAACATTTTTTTCAAAACACAACAACCATTAATTATACTAAGCAACAAAATTAGTTTTTTAAAATAACAATGTTCAGCCAACAGATTCTTGTAGAGGGGTCTTAAAAAAAGATATATGTTCGTCTAACGGCATTTTAAACGTTTACATCTGAAACTAATTTTGCGCGCTAGTGAAAGCTGCATCCTTTCATAGTAAAAACATGTAAAACACCGTATGATACTTTATTTTTTGTTATACAGTGTCTTTAAAAGAGTTATTTAAAACATTACAGGTAAATAGTGTCAGCGTACTTTAGTCCTGTAGCTCTTCTAGAAATGGATCCTAAACGGCTGTTCACAAATTACGTAACGCAATTTTTGTCGTGGCGGATGCGAAACAGTTGGTTGTTCTCCAGCTTATAAGTCTTCATCAATTTATTTTTCTTAATTAATAATTTAGCAATCACTGTAATTTATTGTAAATATCTTTCATAGTTTGAACTCAATCGCAATTACAAGAATATTTGATAGCTATTAAATACAAAAATTTCGACCAAAAAATAATTAAAATTCACTAAAAATTTTCAGTTACATCGATGAAAAAAACGGCATTTAAAATTAGTTCGTTTGCGATTTCCCTCACATTACTGAAGGATAAAGCTCGCGATAATTTCTTTAACAATTTATTTGGTAATATGAGGATATACATACACATACATATTTTAGTAAACTTTTCTATTATAGGTTTAATTATATACAACTTTAAAAATTATACAAAACTATACTGAATTTCAAATAACAGAATTCATATGTATATACGAGGTCTGATCAAAAAATTTTCAAATTTCGTGAGTTACGTATGTACGATTTTCGCATTTTGTTTTATTATGTTGGTACACAACGTCGTAGTGAGGGTTACAAAAACTTTTATATTATACCAAATAAACTGTTAAGGATCTTATCGAGAACGCTGTGAATTAAACATGTATCGTTACCTAAAATAAAAACTACCGTAACCTAATAGTTAAAATCAATTTGTTTTATCAATTTCGATATGATTCTTAAAAAACAAGTCGAAATTATTAAAACGTCAGATATTATGGGCATGTTGCCTTTTAGGTAACGATATGTAATTATATGTACATATGTAGCTGAAAGAATGAATTAATATACACTGGAATGTTGTAAACAAAATTTATCTAAATACGTATGCAATAATAAAAAGATAATAATAATGCATAATATTAAAAGCTTTTATTTTCTTAAGCCATAATTTTATTTAAAACGCAAAAAATAAATAAATAAAATTCATTTTCAAAACAAATTTTTGGTAATAAAAAGAAACGTTTTTATTTTGAAATCCCTTCCATACACACTGTTCGGTTTAGAACTTCTACTACATGTTTTTACAGCTCTACCAAAAATTGTTATAAAATAATGCAATAATTCATTCACTTTTATTATTCGATCTCTCTCTTATATTTTTGTATTGTATTGCATTTATCAGGCTTAAGTTCGTTATATATTATTTTTGTGATAGATATTAATTAAATAAAACCAGGAAAACATTAGGGAAATTTAGCTAGGAGGACAACTAGCTGTTTCGAAGTCGCCACACTTCTTCAATGATGGCTGCTGACGAGAAGTGTGGCGACTTTCATTGGGTATATGGGCAACCTCGGGAAATTTCCAAGACAAAAACCTTCCATGTTTACTGTTGCTGCTGCTGGGGAATGCTACAGGTTGCTTAAATTGTTCGAGAGCTTTCAAGGATTGCTAAATCTTTTGGTATCCGAAGCATGATTGTACTACTAGTTTTAAAAGACATCTTTACTTAGTTTTGTGGCATAACTTAGGGATGTAATTTTAAGTTTAGCTTAATCTGTTAGCTTAAAAACATAGCTATTTAAATTCGCCACAATATTTTAATGAACTTGCACTATTTTAAATATATTGTTATGAATTTAAGCAATTTTGTGTAAATAACCACTAGGTTTTCTTCAACTTAACATTTCATCCTCAAATTATGCTACAAAATTAAGAACACAGGTCTTTTTAAAATAATTATTAATTCTATCATGCTGCTGGTAACAAAAAATTTAACAAATATCGATATCTATCGTACAATTAAAGCAGGGATGCCCACGGCCTATACGCTTGGTACGCTTTTGTTTTTGTAAAAGCGCGAAGCATTGGCTGAGAATTCTAATATGTATACACAACTTTTTGTATGAAATACACACATACACACATACCCCAAGTTCAAAGCAACAACACTTTCATATGCACAGCAATACGAACGCAGGCTTTGTTGGTACACATTGGTGCCAAGCGTAAATTTTGTTTTTTTTTTGTTTTCATGATTTTGTTGTTTTTTTTAATGATTTCGTGAGTATGAAACACTTGAAGAAATAATTTTGTTTTATTAGTTTCAACTGTACAGTTTATTTTGTAGAATGAATGACACGTGGGAAACCGACTTTTGTTCGCTAAAAATTTTGAAAATCGAGCACAATGTATGATTTGCTTTCAAATAATCAAGACGATTAGTAAATATGATTTGGAAAGGCATTTTAATACAGTACATAAATTTTGTAAAAATGAAATTTAATTTTTTTCCCAGTGTACCTAATGAAATATTTCTGTTTTTCTTTGTGTGCGTCAGTAAAGTGTATACGTATTGGTGTTTACGCTTCCATAAGAAGATTTTGGGCACCCCTGAATTAAAGCAAACTCCAGCACTTACCGGAGGTTCCAGTCTTGGAAAATTTTCGCTAAGCTGATATCAGTTGCTTGGTGCGGGTAAAAATACGGCAATAGATATGACTTTGAGAGTCAATGTGGTTTTCAGAGCAGTGAAAACAGTGAGTGCAATAAATAAGTTTGCTCAAGTAAGGCGGTTTTTCTAACAGTGTGCAATAATAAATAAACCGTCTAATTCATAATAATTATAACAGGTTTATAAGGCTCTTATTTGACAGATTTTCCATAAAAATATGTCAAATAATAGTCCTATAAGCCTGTAATAATTTTTATGAATTAGGGGAAAAGTCTTTAAATTGTTAAGTGCTAAAAGTAACAGAGCTGGGTATGTTTATTTTTCAATTGTGATTAAGGACTCCGCTAACTGTTTTGGCATAAATTCGTTATAAAAAGCTCGTTAAAAAAGAGCTTGAATTAGCATTAATTTTAAAAAATAGCTTATAACTTTAAAATTGTGAAATTATTACAACATAAAAACTAATTATTTTTTTTTGCCCGAATGCAAACATTTTTGATTTATGCATAGTTTCCACCACACAAACAAGTGAGTTGTCTGAAAAATTCAGAGCTTTTCAAGTCGCTTGCTTGTGTTTCAAAAAAAAAAATGTTTTTCAACTAAATCGTGTACAATTTAGTTTAAAATAAATAAAAGCTTTTAATTTAGCATATATTGCAAGCATGTTTTAATTTTTCTAAAACTTAAGCCTAATAGTTTTGTTATTTTGTTTAGTATTTTTACAATAAGTAAGCCACATTTTAGTAAAAAAAATTAATTCAAAATAGAAAAAGAAAAATATTTAAAAGCTTTCTAGCTCTCAAAAAAGCTTCGAAACAAGCTTTTTCCATAAATCATAGAAAACAATTTTTTAATAGACAAGCAAAATCATGCTCCAAACAAAGAACAAAATCCAAAAAAAAAAAAACAGAAACGAAACACAAACACCAAAATTCTAAGCGGAAAAAACGAGGGCAAACAAGAAAAAACACACGTAAAAAAAGTTTAATGAAATTGAGCTGCCAGGACGTCAAGGACACACAATATTTTGCAGAAAATTGTGTAATTTTACATTTTTTTTAACGGCATGGCTCTATTAGGGAATGTGATTCTATTTCATTCTAGTTGCCAAGTAGACCATTCTGAGTATCTGGATGCTAATTACCACTTTTGAGAGATATCAAGTGATCTAGCCAATATAAAAAAGCTTAAAGTGTCACTCCAGTTGTCTGCTCATGGCTAATATGAAAGCAACTCTCACAAATTTAATAAAAGCTCTCACAATGAGCTTGAAAACTCGAAACAACAGCGAAATAAAGCCATCATGAAGCGATTGTATAGAAAGAATTCCATTTCTCTTCGATGTCGCAAACGGTAATTAGAGCTCTGGTTTTCAAAACGACAGTACGACAACAGCTTTAATTATTTCTTGTATCACAATTTTGTTACCTGTGTATCATTTTACTCAGCTGCCTTATCATTTTCAGTACCTGACCGATTGCTTTCCACAAACGAACCAATAACTGACTTTAGCACATAAAACAGTTCAATGAATTATTGAATGAACTATAGAACTAGACGAGCCCATTGTTGAGTCGCGTGAACAGTTCAATTGATTCTGGCCATCTCTAATTAACTTTAATTCTGCAAAAATGTTTTTGACGCCGTTTAAAGCAAAATTTCATTAAATTTTAATAAACTTTTTTTTCTTGAGTGCATGAAAAGACACACAAAACGAACTTACTAGTCGAACGATAATGATGGGACGGACGTCTGGTAGTAACTTGACGAGATTCTCTAACACGATGATTTAAATTTGTTTCTAAGCTTTCAAAGTTAAAGTCATTATTGTAAGCATGAGTGTCTTTGGGTCGATTTGTTCCAATTTTAGGCCAAATGGTTGGTCTGCTTGTTGTTAAGTAGTCTAAATAACGTTTTTGTCTGTAACTTTTTGTCACCGGAATCAAGTCATTGTATTCATCCGCATCGTCTTCATCATCGTTCTCATCATCATTTTCAATGCTATCATGAGCTTGACTATTGCTATACCCATCACCAATCAAACGCAGATGTATGCTAATGCTTAAAACCCCACTATCGGCTGTAGTATGATTAGAAAGTGGAACATTTTCAACACCAGTATGATGGACCTCGTGTGCAAAACGTACACTTTTTTGTTCGGTTAAATTGGCAAACATGTTGTTAGTGGCATTCAAATTGTTAGTTACTGAACTTATTGTTTTCGTAGTTAATTTGGTATTGGTAGTTTTTGCTGTTTCGGTTGGTTTTTTACTATACGTGGTTAGCTCCCAATCTTCCAAAGTGGTAGTTGATCTTTCCAAAGGGGTTGTGTTTAATGAAGCTAATTTTTGGAAATGATTAATATGTGTTATTCATTAACCGTTTTAAAATTTGATATGAGACAGAAAAGAAACAAAAGAAAAAAATAGCACACACCAAAGCAAAAGGAAAACAAGAAAATATTATTGAAAGAAAATTTTTTTCAGTTTAAAATCAAAAGCATCCTCCACCAGCGTTACCAGAGTAGTTTTAGTAATTTTCTTCTTGTTTCACCACACAAATGTATTATTTATTTTCAAACTACTCAACACTCTTTTTCTAGCAGTGTGGGTGTGTGTGTGTGTGTGGGTGCACTTTCAACAAATAATACTTTTTCCATAATAAAATATTTGGTTTTTTTTTACACATTTAAATCAAAAGACCATTAGAAAGAAAACTTAAAAAAAAGAGACGGAAACAAGCACAAAACAGGGGTGCAAAACTCACTATCAATGATTTTGTTACCCAAAATAATTTCAATTTCCGTTTGTTCCTCCTCGTTGGCTGGGGCCGGTATCTTGGGCCGGCAGATGTACATGCCGCTATCTTCAAAGCCCCGTATTTCGATGACAAAACCCAAACGTGGATTATAACGTATACCGGTGTTACTGGCAAAAGTCTAAATAATTAAAAATATGCAATTTTAATGAAAAGAACAGATTTTAAAGTTTAATTTAAGCGCAACTATTTCTCTAAGTGCAAGCAGTCTTAAAAGCTGTTTCCCAAGCAAAAAAAAGTGAAAAAAGTGAAAACAGTATGTTAGAAAATGTAAGCGAGCTTAAATGTGTAGAAGAGAAATTTGTGTTTAATCCTAAATAATACGGTTCTGTTTTATTTTCATAATTTTTTCCCCCGTTACGAATATTGTGTTGATGTTTTTTTTTTTTATAAATTTTCTTGTTACTATGATACAACTAATAAAGTGAAATCTTCCCCACAATAAGAACGACTTCAAGAAAATTAACATGAATTTGGTTTTTGTGTGAACCTGCTGAGAACTGTCAAAAATACACCACTGCTACAAACTTTGCAGCACTTACAGAAGAGAGACGAGCAGATTTTTCACGGATTTTCTATCTCATTTCTCATGCCCGTTTTATGTAATCATATGATTAACAGTTTAGTTAATGAGACCACCTTATTAGTTGCATAATGACAAGCTAATGTTAAACATGTTTAGTAGTGTTGTCGATTTAGCAATCGATATGAAAAATTGATAACTTTTGGCACGAGGAATATATCGCCACTACGATAAATAAAGAAACAAATCATATTCGAGGCGTCCGATCTAAGACTTTTATTTGTATTTTTGTATAGGAGCCCCCTAAGGAAGCGTGGTATGAGATCGGTGTATTCGTAAGAAAAAAAAATTACGGGGAAAATTTCATTGCAAGTTGGTCGTACATATACCGCCGATACGGACACCGTGGGGCAAGTGTAATTTTCAAGGCGCCCTAGTATGGACTGTAGAACTGATTAGTGCCCGTAGAGAAGTCAAATGTACATCCAATAATTTTTTTCCAACACAATGGCCCCGTAGGGTATCACTTAAAGGGTGCTCCCGTGCAAAAAAAAGGTCTAAGTCGGACGTCTCGAAAACTGAATGTTTTGTCGAAATCAACCCGTCCTAATATTCAGTCCAAAAATATAGCCATGAATCGACAAGCGAACAACGCTTGCGGATTATTGAATTTTATTATCAAAATTCTTGCCCGGTTAAGAAAGTACATCGTGCATTTCTTTCGGGTCGGCTTTAGTATAATGGTACCAATTGCCGTAAAATGAAAAAAGTGTGCTGCCAGATGCTTACAGATTTTGTATGCGAAGCCGGTGTTGGTTATATCATGGAGGATGAAATTCCATAGCCCGGCCGAAACTAATTTTACATTGCTATGAATAAATTTATTAAATGAAATGAAAAAAATATACAATTTTGGATGCTTAAAATTCGCTTTATGAATTCGCGATTTTACGTTCTGTGCAAAAACTTTCCTCTGGCAGCATTATTTTACAAACCTTTTCATACTTTTCTTAGTAAATTCCGCAACTTCAACATCGAATTATTAATAAACTAAAAGCCTCCGGCAAATTTTGACTTCAGTTTTGTGAGCTCCAATCTATAAAACTACAAAGCCTTTATTCTATTTGTGGGGTTATGTTAATGCCCGATCTTGTATATAAAGACAAGCCCGGAAAGTTTAAGCCAATATTGAAGAATTTAATCGTGAGACACCAGCAATTATGTTGGTGAGAGTATGTGAAAATTGAACCCGGCCGTAGTTGCGCTAAGCATTTACATAAAATCATCTTGAAGCATTGACTTATATAGATCATTCTATATATTCAATATTTTGTGTGTTTTTCTTTTGTCTTAAATCAAATGCGAATATCATTATTTCGAGCTCCATCGGTGCTCTTCTCCAGGAGAAATTGTGTAAATGGCATTTTACACTTTGGCAATTGCCAGACAGACCGACGAAGTTTGTTGGCAGCGGAAACAAGACAGCTCAGCTGACTACTGCCTTTAGCTTCTATAATTGTCAAAATACACAACACAAACACACATACGCAAACAGGTGGGTGACAGTAATTCAAGATTTCTACCAACAAAATACATGAAGTGTTTGTTGTTGTTATGCGACTGCCTGGTATCGAGCTGCCTTGATCGGAACGATGTGATAGGGTGTATAGCACACTACTATGTATCTGTACGAGACATTTGTGGACGTTTTGTTTGTTGTTGTAATTTTCATGTGGCTGCTTCATATCATTTATCTTATGACATGATTATTTTAATGCTGTTGGTTGGAGTTTCCACCTGTCTATTAATTTTCCAAGTATGTAAGGTTTCGACAAACCCAAAGAGAATTCGAAAATATGTCTGTCTTTCAACTGCCAAAGTGTAAAACCGCTCTAAAGTATGAACAAAACTCTGGTCCCGTGTTGCCAGATTAGGTAATTCATCGCCAAATCATGATATATTTTTTGAAATGGGGATACAAAACTTTGCCTCGGGCATTTGGGGAATTCATTCGGAATGATTATTATGCTCTGGGTATTTCCACCAGTTTCTTGGGAATATGTCTGTCTTTCAACTGCCAAAATGTAAACCGCTCTAAAGTATGAACAAAACTCTGGTCCTGTGTTGCCAGATTAGAGAATTCATCGCCAAATCATGATATATTTTTTTAAGTGGGGATACAAAACTTTGCCTCGGGTATTGGGCCAATGCTCTTGGTATTTCCGCCA
The DNA here is from genome assembly GCA_963662145.1 of Sturmia bella. Lineage (NCBI taxonomy): Eukaryota > Metazoa > Arthropoda > Insecta > Diptera > Tachinidae > Sturmia > Sturmia bella. Next base: position 28,149,724 of record OY759171.1, on the reverse strand, counting down.
GTTTCTTGGGAATTTTCATTTAACATTTTACCTGTTTTTGTTGCTCAAGATTAGTTCAATATATCGCAATTTGTTTGCGTGATAGAGAAATGCAATTTATATGTATATGTATGCTTTGGAAATATACATATTCATTCATATATTGGCTGCTACCGAATCTCCGTCTTCTAGTCTCCACGCATATCTAATAATAATAATAATAATAAGCAACGCTTGTGTTCGACGAGTATTTAAGCAATGAACTCTATAAAAACAAAGACTTGAAACAAAACGCAATACGATTTGACCGAATCTTTGAAATAGTATTCATTTGTCTGAGGTCAAGTACATTATGAAACCCTTCCAAATTGAAAACAGTTTCAGCTTCAATAGTTCTGTGAAATAATATCGAGAAAAAAATCTAAGCAACAGTATAAACCTAGCAGATCAAAAGATCATTTCAGCTGTCTAAAGTTTTCATAAATTATGAATATACGACTTAATATATTTATGTATATACAACGTTTTTTTTTTTTTGTAAATAAATCATTAACTTTGTACAGAGATTAGCATATCTTTAGAATATTTCAAATAGTACATACATAATTGAATATCAAATGTTTTCAAATGATCTTTAAATGTGAAATTCACATTTGAATAGATTATTTTAATTTAAATATTACGTTTTGGAATTTTGTGTTAATTCAAACTACTCGTAAAATATCGTTGGATTGAATATATGTAGATATTTAAATATAGAATAATAGAGCAAAATTAAAGAACACATACGCAAAACATGAACAGTTAAAGGGGTTTCATACGTTTGATCTTTGAAAACGCCAACACAACTGAGTAGTGAAGGACACGTATCCAGACCATGAACGATAAAACCCAATTTCGGATTATAACTGATACTCTCGTAGACAAAACCCGTTTTACTGTTGCTTTTTTGAGTTTTTAATGTGATATTCGAGGATCGAATGGTAAATGCTGTATTATTGTGTTCATCGTCCTAAAAGTGAATTCAGAAAGCTGTTATTTTTTTTGTTAAACACAAAATTTATTATTAGAAAATTGAAATTGTGTGAAAGGTTAGTGAGATGATTTATGTTTATGATTTATGTAAGTGATCTGTATGAATCTTTAATCTAATCTTTTCCAATAGGAAACATTCCGGTTTGAAATGTAAACAAAATTAAGTCTGAGTACATTAAAAACGAATATACCTAAATAAACTATAAAATACGGGGGAAACTTAAATTAGTGTTAAGAAAAGATAAAGCTTTGTCAGACTTCAAAGAGAGAAGCTTTTAAGCTTTATTATTTAATAAGTGAACAAGCTAATGGCAGAATTAATAAAGTCGTGTAGTAGTGGTGCGTATCAGCTGATCAAATATGTATTCCTTTGCTATTGCAGCAACGAGTTTTCCCTTTCACTTCCACTTACCATCGGGTACCCGTAACCCATATGATGCACAGCTTAGCATGCGTCGAATAACTGGTAATAATAGGTTATCCATTTAGTGGTTTCAAAAGTTTAGGACTCGAATTCGACATCTGTTAAACCAAGTTGTTCAACCAATTTTTCTTTTCTTCTTAGTGGAAAGTCTGACATTGACGAAATGGATGGCTTAGCGCACTACGCATACAAATTATCATAACATACTACAAAAATGGTGATTCTGCCACAGCCACATATCGTGCTTTTTTGAACAAAATTTTCTTCAGCGATGAAGCACATCTCTCACTCGGTGGGTATGCGAATAAACAAAATTGTCGTATATGGGATTCTGAGAATCCTAAAGTAATTGAAAAGATTCCATTACATCTTGAGAAAGTCACTGTTTGGTGCGCTCTTTGGTCCGGAGGTGTGATTGGAGTTTACTTCTTCGAAAACGATGATGGAACGACTGTCACCGTCACACTTTTTTCCTGCTATTGAAGAATACGACGTGGAGAATATGTGGTTTCAAGAAGACGGTGCCACATGCCACACAACTCGAGCGAATTGCAAGAGACATTTCCTGGCCGCGTAATTTCTCGTCGTGGCCATATCAACTGGCCACCAACATCAAGCGATTTGACACCATTTGAGTTCTTTTTGTGGGGCTACGCGAAATACCGTGTTTATGCAGATAAACCTTTAAGCCTTCTTGAGCACCTAAAAACCTACAGTCGTCACGCTATGGCTTAGATACCACCCAATATGTGTCAAAAAGTAGTCGAAAATTACCTCAAAGGAATCAATGCTTGCAACCCTTCGTGTGGTGGTCATTTAAATGATGTAGTGTTTCACACATAATGTCAACGTTCAAACTTTATAAAAAAAAATATCATGAAAAAAATATTTTATATGTGATTTATTTACGTTTACTTTTGAAACCGCAAAATGGATGACCCTTATAATTTTTGCAGTCCGAAACTATCAGCGGCTTAACCCGCTCAGGAATTTGCAATAGTCTGGTAGACGGAATAACCGCCCCCTGTTGATATTTTCTAGATAAATGACCAGGCGCTATTTTTTCCTCGCACTTGATCCATCTTTATATTAACGTGGAACTACGCGGATTTGGTTTGAAGAGTCGGTCAGTCAGGAATGCATGACGGGAATTAATGTTTTGTAATTGGTCTCTAGTCTGGATTCCACTATGCGATTTGTTATCGCCTTTAGTAAATGAGCCAAAACTCCGCAACTGGTAGTATTTTTGATTGAAGTATTCTTCTGGATCTATGAGTCAAAACTATTGTGGTTAAGTCCATGGAGCGCACAACAAGTCTACACTGACTTCTATGTCGGAGGACATGGGCTATCACACCCCTCCTGTTATCCTAGCCTTTATTTAAGATAACATAGTCATGGCTCGGCGTCGTAGCAATCGATACAATTCGAATTTTTCTTTTATTAAAATACCCAACAAGCCAGGCTTCAGCCAGGGAGGTCTACTCAGTCTATGATCAGCCAGAGCTGGTCAGAAAAGTCACCTTCAGGCCGCTCATCTACATGAAAGCAACTTATGCATTCGGTTGAGAGTTTGATGGGCATTAATTATTTCAATGAAGTATAGAGAACTGTCCTGTAGAATATGTTATGCTATGTTACACGGGTTTGGGTCCTAGAAAGGTCCCGTTGTACTACCCGAATAGGCTGTAGGGAAATAGCCCTACATACCGACCACCGGTTTCGACTTGAACCAGCTCGATGAACGGATGAAAGAGTCCACCCTGTCCAATCCGCATTCCGACACTTCCGGTAGCCCATATAGTGTCGGTCTGCCTAACTAATTTGCTCTCTTAAGCTAGGTATAGACGATTGTAAGATCTTACAATATTGTCAGAAAATGTATAGAATATTTTTAACCAATCGTGAGAACTTACAATTTCATCCTGACAATATTGTAAGGAAAAACATTGGCAGGCCACCTTCCTAACAATTAATTGTCAGTTAACTGTCAATCGTCTGAACACTTTGGCATCATCATTGCTAGTACATTGTCTGGCATTGGCATATTGTAAGATGCATAAATTCTCAACACCTTACAATGGCGTCATTGTCAGACTACTGACAAAGAATATTAAAGAAAAATGTATATGTACGAAAGGGAGAGAAAAAAGAAGAGAATAGTAAAAATTTATTGTCAGGCAATTGTCTGGCAATGAAGTTGTAAGATTTTCTTGCAATTGTCTGAACTAATAATTTTCTTAATGCTGACAATTTTGTATTTCTAGTAGATTGCCAGCACGTTGTTAGGTCTTACAATATTGTAAGATCTGACAACCGTCTATACGAAGCTTTAGACTCGGTTTTGGATTACTCTGACGTAATGTTTTTTTTGTGGGGCGTCCAAATTATTTGACAACCTATGTAATTTACACATTAGATTCTTAGATAAATCTCAACAAGGTGGATGTTTACCGAACATATGTATGTATATGCTGGTGATAGGTACCCTTAAGGGTACCCAATTTCGTGTTTTGAGAATTAAAAAAAAAGTAGTGATGTAAGCGCTGTTAAATTAATGAGAATTATAGAAGTTTTTGCAATTGTGGTAAAATAATTGGTTAAAAAATGGATAAAGAGAGAGCGAGAGAAAGATGTGGTACAATAGATTTTGAAGAAAAGCAAAAAAAAAGCAAATTAAAGCAGTGTTAACACACACTATCAAGCAGGCAAAACTGTTGTGTAATTCAGAAGCTTAAATAAAGCTCCGAATAATTTCGTTAAATGTTAGAAAGCAGCTTAAGCCTTACCGAACCACTGGGTGTTGTTAATATAACATCATAATTTGGCATTGAAGGCTTGCAGGGTATGACGGCATCTTGGAACTGTATGACATAGGTTACCGGAAAGGCCATGGGTGCCAATAGATTATTTTTATCTGATTTGTAGAATAATTTTTAAAATTTAGAATCATTAGAAACAAAATTAATTTAGACTTACCATCCACATAAACATAAATAGAGGAAGCCAAATTGCTATTAGCCAGATCCGTCAGTTCAGAGTCCTCCATCACATTTAAGTCCTTTGTCAAGGCACTGGACTTGACGCAATAATAATTGGCCACATTCATATAATTTACATCTTTCAATGTCAAACTGGTGCCGAAACGCCTCTTCTGATCTTGCGGCAAGTAAGAGCTTTCCTCAGCCGTAATGGCATCGAAGGGATATTTCCAGGCAATGGGTTCAGTGTCTTCACACCGTATGGTAAATTCACTATTTTCTTCTAATTGCACCTCCTCCATGAGAGGTATGATAAGTGGTGCTCCCAGTGCTACTGCAACGTTTTCATTGTTATCATCTTCGTTCGCATAATCCCGTTTATTAATACTATTTGTTGGAGTTGTACTGGTTGTTGGTGGTTTGGGATGCGGCACTACAAAGAGCAACAAAAAGAAAGATGAAAAAAAGAAGCGTAAAGATAGAGAGACACATCAATTATATCACCGAGAGTAACTTAATAAAAGGAAAAGTATTTACATATTTTGCATTTATATTTGTTGTTTTGTTATTGTTAATTGTATTTGACAGTTACTGTCTGGCGGCAATAGTTTGCTTTCTGGTTTGTTTTTTTTTTATTATTGTTTTTTATTTCTTCTTGTTTTGTAATGAATGCCATATCATTATAATAAAATTATTGTTTCTGTTGTTTTCTTGTTTCGGTTTCTGTAGAATAGTGATTGAATTTGAACTTTCATTTTTTATTTATTTATTTTTTTTTGCTTTTCAATAGCAGAGCATCAAGCTGCATTCGGCTGGCATGTGCGGATGTGTGCGAGTATCTGAAGTTATCTGTCTGCATGAGCTTGTCTTGTCTTGCATGAGCATTTTGCACTTTGCGCGGGCATTTAAATCGCGTTTTGTTGTTTAATTTGAGCGACAGATATTTCCCTCAGGTTGCGACTAATCATTTTGTGATTATGAAAATTTCAACTTGATGTTTGAATACTTCATAAACCATTGGTTGCCCATTACCTGTCGACCTTGAACAAAATAAATTAAAAGCACAAATATGCAGACAAATACAAACATGTCTGCATGTACCAATGATGTTGCGAATATCAATTTTTGATAGTTACAAGTATCTGCCTGTATTAATATTCATCGATAAAGAGTTAAGCTGAAGTTGAGAGCCAATCGATACTATAAATTAAATCCGCAAAATGGCTGAAAGTTATTGGAAGTTTATGTCTTTTTTATGAAATTTTTTAAGAATCTCTTCAACTCGACTGAAATTTTATGATTTCAATTGTTTATGTTTGCAAAGTCATTTAAAATCTTATAGATCGCAATGTAATCGCAAACTTTTTTACAACTTTAATTCAATAAATTATGGCAAATGAGTGCAGAAATAATAGTTGTTTTTTTTTTGTTCGATTTAATCAGTAATTTATATACTGTGTATATTTTCAGCGATCAGTGGAGTTAAAAAACAATACAATCAATAAGCAATTGAATTTATTGAAAGTAATACCTATAATCTGATTTTACCAAATGCAGGTCCTGATAAATATGCATGTGTATTGGGGCGGGCCGATTTTGCAATCGTTACTGTGACATCGATTTTTCGATAGCTTTTGGCATGGGGAGAAAATTGCACTACAACAACAAATAAAAATAAAGAATTTTTGAGGCTTCCATCTTAAATTTTTGTTTGTATGAGACGCCCCATAAGGAGGCGTGATATGGGGTGGACGCGTTCAAAAAAATATTGCAGAGAACAAATTATTGGCAATTGGTCATACATTTGACTGCTCCACGAGCAGCTGGGACTGATTAATATTAAAGACCCGTATTTGGGCACCTTGGAAATGAAAAAGTGGGCTATAAAAATAAAATTGTAAAGGTTGATTGTGCTAAACAAATTCATTTGTTGTTTCTAGGAACACAACTGGGACGAACGACGAATTTCGCCCACCACAACGAATACGCCGGTTAAAATTCGTTGTGTAAATTCGTCGACGAAAAACAAAAACATCTGCTATAATTGATAAAGTTGTTTATTGTTTGCTCAAAGATAAGAAAAATTAAATGAATCAAAGAATTTAAAATTTTGTGAAAATAATTAAAATAATAAAACGTCGTTCGTACCAGTTGTGTTCCTGGCATCACTATTTCATGGATTACCCCAGAAAACTACTTTGGAAACCATTCATTTATTAAAAGACTTTCATAAACAAAAATAAGTAATATAATACACATTAAACGCATACGAATATTTTATTATGAATAAAGAAAAAAAGAAATAAATAATTGCAAACATAACAATTGTATACATAGAATATACCAGAGTGTTTCAAATCTGCACAAACAATAATAGGCTAATTTTGGATGGAATTTTGATCCTGATTTTGAAGTTTTAATCTATTTTTTGTATACATTTCAATACACCAATTAATTCCGTTGAATGCACTTGCGTTATTTAACTTATTTAAATAATAATCTGATTCTTTTTTAAGAATTCTTCTTCGATGAATTGTTTTTTTCATGTGTTGCGGGTATTGCCAAATAATAAGTTTTTTTTATACATCATGGTCCACGTTCGCTTAACGTTTACTTAAAACGGATCATGTACTCCCATAATTTCTGCAGGGATGTCACAGAAATTATTCGGAAGGGTTATGGTTACGAATTTTTAATTCGATCGATTTTGTTTTACGTTTTTCAAACGTTGATAGACTGACTTCATTAATTATTTTTAAATTAAAAGTATTTGTCTTTTTTTTAGACTGGGATGACTTATATATATGCATTGCTTCATACTGGAACTATGAAAATAGGAAAGAGGGATTGGTGGGTGGAAAAACGAAAATGGGGAGTGTTTGTGGACGTTTGATTAAGCAAAAAAAAAAAAATTATAACATAAAAATAGAACATCTAATTTTGCAAAGCTGAATAAGTCAGGATTAATTTGTCTGTTTAGTGTCCAGTGTATATACCTTCGATACTATCCAGTTAACAACTTTTAACGAAACTTTGACTATACAGAACCAAGGGACGAAACAATAACCGCGATAAAACCTATTACGAATGTACATATACTTTGATGGACTCATTTTTAAAAATATATTATTATGTTTCTTTAGATATCATTTAGCGAATATCTATACACAATTTGCAAAAAAAAATGATTAATAAACATAAAACAGCCTATAAAAAAAATCATTATAAAAAAAATACTCGTTTACCCATTACATATGGTTATTAAGGAACAAGACGAAAATAAAGTAAAAATTGATCATAAAAATGATTTAAATTTATAAAAATTATTATACATTTATCACATACAAACACTACTAGCTCATGCACGCAACTAAGTGATTTCATTCCCCTTAATTTGATCGATTTCTATAGTCGGAAGACTACAGATTTCTATAGTCTGAAGAAGCCTTCTCGAATTGAAATAATTTTCATTCGAAATTGATATCTGTGACAGGCCTGTATATATTTGCATTTTTATGTATCGAAAGCGCCTTTAATTCGCAGGAAAATTTTGGTCCCCTTGTGATTATGAATTATCGGGAGTCCACTGTACTTTTGTTTTCATTTTAACCAAAATTAAGTTTTTTTTTTATTTGAATTCTTTGCCATTAAGGAAATATATAGTTCGGGAACATATTTTTAACCAATATTATATTTATTTTGTAGACATAAAATTCCTGGAAAATGTAGCACAATGAAAATAGTACAGGATTTTGGCCCAGGAAGTCCCACAAAAAACACATTAACAAGTCTTATTAGTATAAAGTAGTTGATCGACACTAGTGGATACCGTTATTTCATAACCGATACCATATACAGTAAAATTATCATGTAAAAATACTTTCACTGTTAACCAATAATGCAAACCAAAACGATTTACTTGAACCCCTCTATTAATACACTCGCTGTTAACGTTAGCACACATTTGAAACCTCACTCTCGGATAACCATATCACTGTTCGAATATCACAGGTCTAATATACACTGACTCTCAAAAGTGGCTGATAGTGGTTTCGAAAAATTTCTAAGACGAGAATCTTGTTGAGCATTAGAGTAGACTTGTATCGAACTCGTTCTCTTGTTCGTTTTTGCCACAAACCTACGATCGAATGCATTTTCAAAAAGCAAAGGTTCAATCGTTGGCTTGTGACAAACACGAGCAAGAGAACGATTTCGATACAAGTCCACATTAGAGATGGTTTAAATTGTTCGAGTCACTTCGATATCTGTTAAACCTTTGGTTATCGGAAGTAAGACAGCACTACTTACGTAAGTAGTTCTTTAAACATGACTACCTAAATTTGTGACAATATTAACATTTAACCTTTTTTTTTTCTTGTACTTTTATTAGATTTATTTTGAAACCAATTAAATTTCTTAGCCCACTGTAGATTTTAGAGCACATGTACATACATACATACTCTATACAAAAAATAAATAAAATTAATTTTTCTCTTTTGCTGCAATTTTCCAAGTCACATTGATTAATTGGCGAATTGCAAAGGCAACCAGGTTGCTTGAATTCAAAACATCAACATTTATCACTTCTTGACATCTGACGACAAATCATTCGGCTGATCAATAACGAGTGAAAGAAACAGAGAGAAGAAGACATGTAAATTAGAAAAGTTGGCTGCAACTCTCAAATGCGTGCATGTGGGTGGCATTTTGAATGACTCCTGCAATTTCTTGGGAAAATCTAACGCACAAAGTAAAATTTTATCAAACAAATTTAATATTGATCAAACGTTTGGCAAACCAACCAACAGCTTTGCATTTGAACGTGTTACAATTTTCAAATAATTAAGATGACCGCCAACTGTTTTGTCTTTCTTTTCACTTGTGGTCACAAATAACAGTTTGTAAATCAACACTATAAATGGTTGGCTGGCTGCGGCTGATGGCATTCGAGCTGTCATATGAAAGTTAGAAGATGTCAAATAATTGATAAATGTTTTCAGTTCAAACATTTTTTCACTAAAGACTTGGAATTCGGTCTTTAGTGAAAAAATGTTTGATGACACAGTTACACACATGTCTCAATTTTGCAACATGAGAAGACTTTGGACTCTGGTGGAAAATGAAAAAATTAGAAATTTTAAAAACCTAAAAAAATTTACATACATGTACACTTACATATAGATGCATATTTACTGCATGCATAATAATAGCGTTTTTTCTTTTATTGCCACCATTAACATCAATCTTTGCAGCAGTAGAGTCATAACTCCAAAAAGCTTGTTTTATAGAAAATTAGTTTAAGGTTTGGAATCTACACACAACTTAATGAGCAAAAGCTTATTTTGAAAGAAATTTAAATAAAATGCTCACACAATTTATTATTTTAAGTCTAAACAGACATTTTTAATTGTTTGTTTTTTTTTTTGTCTTTTCAAGTCATTTATATGCCGCCATCGTTTTTAAGTTTGCTCGAGAGTTGAGTAGCATCAATGATATGTTGGCGGCATATAGATGTTTAAGACGGACAAAAAAAAAGAGTGAAAAAGTCTGCTTAGACCTAAAAAAAATACATTTGAATTAACTCTTATACAGGGTGGCCCAAAATTAACGAAGGGGTTTGAATTGCTTATAAGTTTTCTATTTAAGACATAATTAAAAAATTTTTTTAAACAATATATAAATGGGGAACATTTTTAGTTTGTGTATTGTATTGCGACTAGGTTGGTCCAAGATGGCCCTTTGCACTGCGACCATAGATGATGTATTGTGCAACCCTTTGTCCCTCACGAGTTTAACACATCAAGAAACAGTATTAGCTCCTTCTGTGGAAGCCTTTTCATGTCCTGTGAATCCAATGTATTGGCCTGCAACAGTCTATGTCTTCTGCGGCCTAGTGCCACACATTCGATGATTAAGTGTTCCATGGACTGCTCTTCTTCTCCACAAAATCTTCAGATTGCTGTATTGAATAGGCCCATTCTGTCTGTATAGGTGATTCTTGCAGGAATAATGGCCTGCTACTATCCTTAGATTCTTTCTATTCAGCTTTAGAGCAAGGTCCGCCCTCTTAGCATCAAAGCTAAGAAATTTCTTTTAGTGTTCCAAAGTGTCCCTAATGTCGTTCCTTAGCTTTTCTGTGATGGATAACCTTTTTAGTTTAGTTATGAAAAATAATATCTCGCTCTTTCCCATACATTTTCCATATCTTTTCGCAAAACTAGTTCCGGTGCTGTGCTATTTATTACGTTGCGTATATTGTTTTTTTATGTATGGTTCTTGGCTTAGAGTTTTTCGAATAACCCCAAAGAAAATAGTCTATAGCGGTTAAATCCGGTGAACGCGGAGGCCAATTAAAATCACTTGTACGTGAAATAATTCGTTCACCAAAGATGTCCCGTAAAGGAGCCATTGGGTCCCTTGCAGTATGCGCAACTTGCCATACTTGTGGATGGTTTGACACGCTGGCTTTAAAATATTTTCCCACATTGTTCGATATCTGACAGCATTGATGGAAAAGGCCATCTCGTGTTCATTAAAAAAAAGGACTAATTATCCTTTCCGCTGATTCACCGCACCAAACCGCACTTTAAAATAACGACGATATGCATGCTGAGGCAAAACAATAGATTGTTGATTTGAAAAATAAAGCTCAACAATTTGGGCAAGTTGTTCAATTGAGTATTGCTCCATTTTAAAATCCCCAAGTCTTTTTAAAAAAAAATTTAGGAAAAAAGTTCTAAGCAATTCAAAGCCCTTTGACCTTAATTTTGGGTCACCTTGTATCACATTTTAAATACATTTTGGAATTTTACACAATACGATCTTAATTTAGGAATATTTGGGTATGTTATGCAGAACACGTGTTTTGAATTCACGTGATTTCGAAGCTCAAAATAAGCATTACTTCGGTAAGATAAAATTGCATACGATCAGTGAAGTCTGGTATAAAATTCTAAGCGACTTAAGAATCATAAAAGATCTGCATAATGTCAGGTTTTTGATGAAATTTTGTTTTTTTTTTTGGAAATCATGTGATTTTAATCCAAAAGCCAAAATCTGAGTTATGACGCTATTGAAGCAAAGCCTAAATAACCGATAGTATTGCCTGTATCATTTCATTTCGATGTTTATGCGTGATTTAACTTTTCAAATACGTGTGTATACAATTTAAATAAGTTTTTCTTCTTCATATCGTCAACAATAGATGAATTGCCTGCCAGTCACAAGCTACTGGACTAGCATCTGTAATTTATGTGTTTGTATAAACGCACATGTGCATGTGTTGAATGCAACAACAAATAATTTTATTGTTTTGATACAATTTCAATCAATTTGTGGCGCATTCGAATTAAAAAAGAAGTATTTGTGTAAGTTTTAAAGAAAATCTCGTTTTTATAAAAAAAAAAAATTATATATACATGTGTGTACTTGTTTACTCACAAGCATCATAAATCTATTTATTCTTTTTTCTCTGATTCTTTCGCAAAAAAATCTTAACAATATTACAAAGACAACATCTAAGAGGTCTGCTTACGGTTGGGCCGCATCTTAAACACCCTTCATAACAGTCACACGCATATGAGTGTATAAAAGAGTGGGTCGGTTCAGCAATTGTCCATCGATTTTAAGACAGCTTTTGGCATTAGGAAAATAAGATTTTTTGTTATGCCATAACAAAAACTCGTTTTCGAGATATCTGAATTTTTTTTGGATTTTTATGCGGGAGCTTCCTAAAAATGTGTGATACGGGGTCAATGTGTTCGAAGAAAATACTATGGGTTGGTCCCTGGAACTACTCAGTTCAGAACCCATATTTGAGGGCTCCGAAAATTAAAGTTTTTATCTTTCCTCACACTAAATTGACCCAGGTGCCCGTAGACGAGTCAAATTTACAACCAATCTGCAGTATTATCTTTTTCCCAATACTGTTTTTTGAACACAACCACTCCGCTCTACTCCGCCTGAGGAGATTTACCTGCCAGCATATACAACAAACAAAAATGAATATCAAACGCGTCGAAAATGATTTTTTTATGTGCCAAAACCCTTTCAAAAAATCCTTGGCACAATATAGAAAAAATTTCGTATATACATACAAGTTGACCCGACCAAATATACGAAGTCTGATCAAAAAATAACCGTTGTTTTAAATTTTTTCAAAAAGTATTTATTTATTCATCAATAACTATCTTTACCCCTTCAAAGTATTCCCGCACTTATGCCACCGTGTTTTCCAATCCTCGAAACACTTCTGAAACGCGCTTTTTTCGATTTTTCTTTTATCTCCTCAATCGTAGCAAAACGCTTTCCTTTCATCGGTGTCTTCAACTTTGGGAAGAGGAAAAAGTCAGCGGTTGCCAAGTCCGGCAACAGTTTTGGTTTTAGCCAAAAACTCACTCTAAAGTATCGGTGTGTGAGCTGGTGCGTTATCATGGTTCAAAATCCATGATTCGCGCAAACGGCGTATAACTTCCAGGCAGTATTCCTTATTGACCGGATGACCTTGTGGCAAGAATTCATGATGCACCACGCCATTGCAGTTGAAGAAAACAGTGGGTCCAATCTGCACATTTTACCGAACTAGACGTACTTTTTTCGGTCTTGGCTCTTCTGGACGCTTTCATTGGGATGATTGCGGCTTGGTTTAATCCTTATAGCCATACACCCATTATTCGTCACCAGCTATGACCTTTTGTGAGGAAATCTGGATCGTCGTTAACGATGTTTAACAGCTTTTGAGCAATGTCCATGCGACGTTGTTTTCACTGAAAATTGAGCAATTTTGGAACAATCTTCGCTGCCGCACGTTTCATGCCTAAAACATCCGTAAAGATTGCTTGGCATGAGCCGAACGATATGCCAATATCATCAGCAACCTCTCTGATAGTGATTCGATGATTATTCAAAATCATTTTCATCACTGCTTCAATATTTTCATTGGTTGTTGAAATGCTCGGGCGACCAGGACGAGAATCATCATCATACCACAATTGAACTTGTGTTCTGCTCACAGTAGACTCGCCAAACGCCACAGTGAACATTTCAAATGTTCTGGTGCATTTAATTTCATTTTTAACACAAAACCGTTTCTTTGATCCATTTTTTCGAATAGTAAAAAATCGAAGAGCACACCAAAATACGACTAAAACTTTTATCTGTCAAAAACAAACTGACAATCCATCCATATTTCGGGTGTTCAGCTTTCTTCAGATTGAACGTCAAAATTGGAATCTCTCAACCTTTTTATTTATGGTTTTTATTACAGAAATCTATTTTATATATTTTATATAAATACGTGCTCATTTTATTAAAGCAATTGTAATTTTATTTAAATCCTTTTAACATTGATATATAGAGCTGATGACATTTTGCTAAATTAGAAAAATAATATTTATTCATAGCGGACAAATACACCAGAGACAATTAATGAATTCAATGAAGCGTTAATTGTACAAAAGCGAACTTAGCAATGCGCTTAACAGTAAATGTTTATTTAAAACTCATTTATATTTAAATGAGTTTTTTCAATAAGCTGCACAAAATTGAATATTAGAGACACGTTAAGCGGCAAGAAACGAAATCAAAAATGCCTGGCAAAACTTTGTGCTGTAGGTCTCCCAGCTCTGGGAAAATATTTTTTTACCAACATGCTAACAGAACGAATTAATAGGTAATACTCTTGGTTTACCATGGCTCCCTAGGGTACACTTACTGCCGAATATAATGACCTTCATGTAGAATATAGCAAAGTCAAAAAGCTCTTTCGTCCCTTTTGGGTCCCAACAAGGACATAATTGGCTCAATCTGAGCCACATGGTCTCACAAAATAATGTTTTCTAAATATGTTTAAAGATGAAAATTCCTTACAGCATCTAAAAGGCGGCAGTTTACAGTCCTCATCCTGAGGAGGTGTGCCTGTTTCAGTGAAATTATTCGAAAACATTGTCAGAAGAAAATCAATTGGATGTTGGCCAGAGATTGTAAAATATATTTCAATTATTAAGATCACAGTGATTAAATTTAAAGCTGATCAATAAGTTTAAGTATGGACAGTCCGTAATGCAAGGCTGAAGTAGCAGGATGCCTTAGCTAGGACTTTAGTTCGATGCAATTTATGTATATTGTGGTGCATGTGAAACAGCAAAGTTACACTACCCAGCTAATAAGTCCTCACATTTAGTTTTCTTATCTTGTTTAAAGCTATTTGATCACTACCACCTGATCACAGAAAACTTTCTTAGCTAGGAAGAAATAATATCGAACTAAAGGCCTAAAAGGTAATTGACATTCGCCCTGTTATTGCCAAGATCAAATTCATGTCACTGGACCTGTGTAAGGATAACTTTTTAATTTTTCCCCATCTAATTAAAAATATATGGATTCTGGGGATGTGGTATAAGTTCTAGCCACCGATTTTATAGTAAATACTTTGACTAGTTGCTAAAATCTGGGCTCAACTATCGCAGGTCCTGCAAAGTTCAGCTACCCGATCCTCTCTTAGCGGTCGATATCTTCACCTGTAAGATGCTACACCATCCGCTTTGTTAATGTGTTCTTGAAAAGAGATGACGTATTCAGTGCGAACCAAATGTCATCTGCATGCAGCCTTAATGGAAATTTTTTTAGATCACCTTGCACATGAGTTTTATAGCAATATTGCTTAGAACTTATTACACGTCATGTAGCTAGTTTTTTGACAGCCAAAAGCCACTGTTATAATTGATAAAGTTGTTTATTGTTTGTTCAAAGATAAAAAAATTAAACGAATCAAAGAATTTCAAATTTTTTAAAAATAATTAAAATAATGAACATTATCCCAGATTATATAAAAATTCATGAAGTTTAACATTTTCAATTATAATTTCACTTGTATCCATTTTCTCAGTTTTTTAATTTTATCTTATTATAGTTGAACAGCTGATGGGGTGACCATATTAAATAAATTGGTTGCCAAAAAATTTAGCATTACCAAAAACAAAAAATTAAACACTACAAACATGTTTTATAATCTAATATGTTGGCTTTTTATTTTAAATTCAAAAAGTCAAAGCTTAGCACTTAAAATAAGAACTATTGAAGTAAAAATGAACTGTTTTTAAGCCCGTATGATACTTCATTTTTCTTTCATTAATTGGTATAGAATTGATAGAAAGAAACAGCAATTGCTAGAAAGAACCGAATATACAAAACGTAAACAAAACTAGCATCTTTTTTGTAAGTGTTGTATTCTGTTTATTTCAAGAAAACGCTAGGAAATAAAAATGTTCTAAAAAACAAGCGTTAAATCGCAAAAATTGTCCATAAACCGCTGACACAGCAACATTCAAGTTTGAAATGTAAATTTTAAGTTAAAAAATTTTAAATTTTTTTTGACATAACCTGATTTTTTATTGATAACTTCAGCGAAAATGTTGACAGTTTTGCATTTATCTTAATATAGCTGAACTCTTTCCACATACTAAATTCTACTATTACATTATATTTGCACTGTTCTCCAAAACTTAAACAATGCAAGAAAAATGTAGTGTCATACGGGCATTACTAAAACATTTGAAAACTAAAACCAAAATCCCCACATGGTACCGATTTGTTCGTCGTTCACCGGCGTAAGAAATGGAAATAAATCTATTTGAAGTTCGCCGCGTACAACAAATTTCCACCGACGCTGTGACTGTATACATTTTCATATAGTACACCAATGTGTTTTATTTTTGACGGCGAATATTAGCGGCGAAAAATTCGTCGTTCGTCCCAGTTATGGTCCTAGCATTACTTTGATTTTTTTGATAAATCTGCGTTTTTTTTTAACACCAAACATCTGTTTAATACAAGTGGCAGTGAAAAATTTAATATTGACAACAAATTATTATTAAATCTTTGTTAGTTACTCCTTTTGAATAAAAGAAATAAAATATTTTCTTCTTATATCTACAAATGAAAAATGAAACTAAATCTATTTATAGCTGAATATAATGATTATTTATAAGAAAAAAATTTAAACAAAATGAGAAGCAAGAAGAAGAAAAAAAAAAATAAAAAAGAAATATTGTATTTAATGTGGGCACAAGTCGACAATTGATATTAACACAAACAATAATAAAAAAATGTTTACACACATTCGTAAAAGATTAATTTATGTATGTACATACATATGTTTTGTAAAGAAGAAAAAATATCCTTATCGCTGGCGTTGGGTCAGCAGTGTCCAAACTTGAGCACTAAATAAAAAGCTGCACAAAAATGATGTTTAACTATTATTTGCTAAAAGGCGGTTAAATTTTGAGGGCCGATATTCAATGTGAACCACACCTAAACGTCAAGGTTTGTTCTGCATGTCATTTGACATTTCCCAATTTTAGACTAATGCAATTTGAGCAACGAGTTAAAACTATTCACACCTGTTATGAGAATGGGCGCTCAAAACAAAATGTTTATCGTGCACTTCGTGATCTTTTCGGTCATCTTAATCATCCAAATGTACATAGAATAGGAAAAATCGTGCAAAAAAATCGAGGAAATCGGGTCTCTAGGGGATATGAAAGCAGCAGCTCATGTTCGTGCAGCTCGTGCTGCAGAAAATATTGCTGCTGTTGGGTGTCCACCTCAACTTGTCGTGGTACATAACAATTGCACGCTCTTCGTACATTAGGCATAAAGACTTGCATTTACGCGCTTACAAGGTGCAATTGACTCAACAACTAAGGCTTCTTGACCCTTCCAAGCGTTCTCAATGGTCAGAATGGTGGCCAGCAATGCCAACAGTGGATGATCAATTTTCGAAGAAAATCATCTTCATACATTTCCACCTTATTGGATTCGTTAGTAGGGAAAATTGCCGCATTTGGGTGATTATCGTAAAACCAATACACCCATAAAGGTGATCGTTTGGTGCGGCATCATTATTTGTAAAAAACTAAAAACTATTAGCGGGCCTTATGTTGGACAATTGAAATTTCGTTAATGAAATTATTGTTGAACTAAATTCATATTTTATTTTCGGATACTGACACTTGTTTCGTGTGGAGGGAAAATTGTTTCAACAATTAACTGAGAAATTATGTTTCTTGGAAATAATAAACACATTTTTCAAGTATGTGATATGTACATATATATAGACATGTGAAAGCAAATACGAAACAGAAATTGATTTATCTGGCAATTTAAACATTTTAATTTAGCACGGAAGTGCGAAAATACAAAGCTGCTGCTTTCTTCAGAATTTTCAATTAAAATCATGATAAACAGAACAATTGAGCTTTTCAGGAAAATATTTCACTATATACAAGCAACGTGTTATCCATTTCGTGGTTTGAAATGTTTAGGGGACTGCAATTCGACATCTGTCAAACAAAGTTGTTAAGCCAATTTCTTTCTTCTCAGTAGAAAGTCTGACATTGACGAAAATGTATCAATTTACATATTCTCTCTATAACTTTCTTTGCATTCAATTACACGTAACAGATCGATTGATTTAAAAGTGGTACTTGATTGACATCAAAAAGAATGGTCACGAAGGAGAAGAACGATAAAAAAGTGCTTTTAAGGCAACTAACAAAACGTTATGTTTTCAATATGGTATTGACCGACGTTGAGATCAATACCCCTTGCTTTTCCTTTTGTCGTTTTTAATTGACCACCAAAATTCTGAAGGGTATTGTTTTATTAAAATTTTTAAATTATTTATGGTTATAGTGACAGATGCTGTTGATCTCAGTTTCACTAAAATCTTGAAAGTGGCATTTTACGATAAAAGTGCCAAATAAATGCGTAATTTTGTGTGGAAACGAAAACGACATTATGTGAAATAAACTGAACAGCGCGTCGCTTTTGTTAAGGAAAATAGGTGATTTGGGTCATGCCAAACATAATGCTATGGCGCCCCAATAATAATTAAGTTTCTGTATTTCCGTATTTAAATACGCAGGATTACATGGTAGGCTATGTTTCATAAGTACGGACCTAGAATGAAGCCTAGACCTGAGCATGTTGTACCCTGGTTTCGCACAGGCCCATCTCTGCCATTCAGTACCAGTATTGTATCTTTCAGGGACGTCTGTTACAACTCACGGCAGTTAATGCACAATAGTACTCAACAAACGGACGACTCCTACATATGTATGCAGTACATGGTACCAGGACCAGGCAAATATATAAAGGGTTATCCGTTTTGCGGTTTTAAAAGTAAACGTAAATAAAACACATATACTAATTCAGGTCCAAAAATGAACCTTTTCAAAATATTAATACATTTCAATTGGATTTTGAAGCAAATAAATAATTAAGTTCATATTTAAAACACATATAAACTATTTTCTTTCATGATATTTCTTTTTCACTATAAAGTTTGAACGTTGACTTTATGAGTGAAACACAACATCATTTAAATGGCCACCACGCGTAGTGTTGCAAGCAGTGATTCTTATGAGGTAATTCTTGACCACTTTTTGACAAATATTGGGTGGTATATCAGCCATAACTTGACGAATGTTGGTTCCTAAGTGCTCAAGAGTTAAAGGTTTATCTGCATAAACAAGGTCAACAAATGGTGTCATTAGACCCGCATGATCCGGGTGGCCAGTTGATATCGCCACGACGAGAAATTACGCGGCCAGGAAAGGTCTCTGGGTCTCTGGCGCTAAAGCCATATTCGCTCGAGCTGTGTGGCATGTGGCACCGTCTTGTTGAAACCATATATTCACCAAGTCGCAGTCTTCAATAGCGGGCATTTTATCATATGACCATAACGCTGGTGACCGAATTGATGGTGACAGTCGTTCAATCGTCGTTTTCGCAGAAGTAAGGTCCAATCACACCTTCGGACCAAAGACCGTACCAAACAGTGACTTTTTCTGGTTGTAATGGTCTTTCTTTAATTACTTGAGGATTCTCAGAACCCCAAATACGACAATTTTCTTAATTAAAATAACCACCGAGTGAGAAATTAGCTTCATCGCTGAGGAAAATTTTGTGTGAAAAATCTCGCGAATCCAGTGTCTGTTGTTTAAGCACCTATTCCAAGTGTCTACGACGTTGTGAAGGGTCAACTGGTTTCAGTTGTGGTGTGAGCTGGACTTTATATCGATGTAGGTGCAGATCTAAATGCAAATTACGCCATAATGTGCCATAAGACAGTGCTAATTCCTGAGAACGACGAAGAATCGACACATTCGGGTCTTCGGCAATACTTTCACTTATAGCAGCGATATTTTCAACGGAACGAGCGAAACGATAATGCACAGGTCTTTCAATATTTCTTTTCAAATTTCTTCACAATTTTGTCGATTGCTTGCGTAGTTGGACGATTATGCAAACCATAATCTCCTCTTAAAGCACGTGGCTATGGCAGAATCACCACTTTTGTACTATGTTTTGATAATTTTTATGCGTTTAAGCGATTAATTTTCGTCAATTTCAGACTTTCAACTGAGAAGAAAAAAATTAGTTTAACAATTTAGTTTGACAGCTGTCGAATTCCATTCCTATACTTTTGAAACCACGAAATGGGTAACGTTATAGTTATGGGACTACCTGCTATCGAGCTGCCTGGCTCCAATCAAACAAATAACGCAATTGAAATTTGTCTCAATAAATTTAAATATTGTTCGTCAATAATGAAGACATCAGGTCGAAGGATGGCTATACGTATGTTTTATTTGCAGTATACAATTTGTTATGACCTGGGTTCGAAGCCATATGGGTACTGATGAGTGTCGTGGTCAGGGGTGTTAGATGTGACAATTTTACATCATTTTGATGTAATTTTGATCCGAAAACACTAAAATGACGTTTGACGTTTTTCTTCACAAAAGCTCTTGTATTTTGACATTTTTCTAGCTTCGCTCCTTTTTAAATTTAAGGCAACTACGAAAAGGTAATTGAGAGAAAACTTAAAAAAATTTGTACACTTTAATTTAGTCAAGAAAGGAACATACAAGCATATGTATGTTAATAGGAAGTAAGTAGGATCACTATGAACTACATACATACATAATATGTATGTCTGTCAAACTCTATATAAAATTTGAATTTATATGGCAGTCCGGCAACACAACTTTATTAATTGTAGAACTGGGTTTTCCCTTGTTTAAGAAATAATGATAAATTATCTCCATACACCAGGGGTGACAGAAAGTTTTGTAAAAGGAAACAGTTTTTACCAAGAGATGAAGTTTATCTTGGTGTTCACGTGAAAGAAAAAATATCGCAGTGTAGAATTGACGCGGAAATTTATAACCAACTTGTAGATAAATATATTTAATTTTATGTTGAGTTATGCTGTCAAATAAAGAAAAGATTTGACTTTGGAAATTCCGTTTTAAATAAACATTTTTCCTAATTTATGTAGTATCTAAAGAGAAGTACCAGGAAGTTGAAAACGAAGTAAAAGAAATGCGGATTTTAAATTTAAATAAAAGTTCAAACGATTTTAATACTTTTTGACCATAAATAGATTTATCAAATAATGAACCGGCTTTTCCCATCTTATGTGGTTTTATTAACGATTTAATGGTTTTGTCAAATCGATCTGCTAATGCTGAACGAATTTTTGGTCAGGTAAATTTAAACAAAACTAAAATTAGAAATTCCTTGGCGACTAAAACAGTTGAAGGGATTTTGATGTTTTGCTAAGGACTATTCAAAATACAACTCTGCAGAGTGTTTTAATATAAACATTACAAAAAGTTTAATTTAAAGCAACAAAACTTTTAAATTTTGTATGAATAATATTAACATACAATTCTTATAATACATACATACATACATACATATGTACAAATGCACTTGTTTTGTTATAGCTAAATTCATGTTGAATTGTTGTTTGTACAATATAAAAGATGTTATTATATAACATTAATTAATTTTGGGTTTATTTGTACATTTTTATAAATGACGTTTTTTTTTGACGTTTTTCTTTTCAAAATTTGACGTTTTCTGAAAAAATTTTTCTAACACCCCTGGTCGTGGTAGACATAAAACATCCATGGATTTGCCAGCCCTAGTCAGCAAATCTTCAACTTTACAATTCTTGGCTACTTTATAAATGTTGATCAATACAATTTTGGCAGAAAAATCTGTTTAATTCTGAAAACTTCAAGCCCAATAAAGTAATCAATTAATGCAAGCTGCCTTTTTTAAGGAATTGAATGAATAAAAAAAATATTGATAGAATTCATTAGAAGCACTAAATAACAGCTTGCTCTAGTTTAGAGCTAAAAACAATTTAACCTAGATTTAGAATAAACTTGCGTTTAATCTCTTGCAAAACAATTCAAAATGATGTCACTATTTTGCTTTGATATTTAAAATTTTAGAAAATATTTTAATGCTTTCAATCCGATTTTTTTTTCTATAAATTTAAATGAATGAATTTGTTGCAATTGTTAATTATTTTAAATTGTTTCAATTAAAAGCGCACTTGGTTGGTTATAAAAATGGAAAAAAAAAGAATAACTCATACTTACATGCTGCACAACCAATTATTGTGTTTGATATCCATAATCCCAATAATATCAAGATGTAGAAATTTAGGTTTCTGCAGTAACAGCCACGCCTACAGCCCAGCCGTTGTGTTTTACAGGTTTGAGGTAAAGTCATTGTTTGAAATTTTTATAAATACTTTCTTTTTGAGTTTGAATTGTTTATTTTAATTTTTTTTTTCATAAAAAACACATTTTACTGTTAAAAATTAAAAAAAAAAATTAATTTTAGCAAAAAAAAACATTAATGGGGTTTTGTGCCATTTTAAATATATGTATATATTTCTTAAATCTTTAGTTTATTCGGTATTTTAAACACTTTTTGAGGCATTTTGAAGAATATTTTTTTCTTATTTTATATTGTAAATTTTTTAAATTCAGTACGAATTTTTTGTTTGTTTTTGAAATCAGTCTTATCCGTTCGAGTTCCTTTTCAAAACTATTTTTATTTGTTTAAAGCTTTTAATTTTCCCCCAAGCTGTTGCTGTTGTTGTTGTGGTTCAGCATTTGTTTAAGCTTTATGTTCAGTTTAAAGATAAATTATTAATATAATAACAAATAATTTCTGCTGGTTGTTGCATTGTTGTTGTTGTTGTTGCTGATGTCGTTAAAAACATAATTCTGCTTTATCAATTAAAAATTATTATTTATATGTTATGAATAAAAAAAAAAAATTAATATATATTTTAGCGGGCTCCCAAAGCTGTTTGTTTTGTCAACAACTTAATTACAATTTTTATTCTCTTTTCTCTCGTTTGTTTTTTATTATTCCATTTGTTTACTTCGCATAAATTAATTGTTTTTGTTTCTTTTTTTATTTTATTTTATCTGCAACGAAAAGAATTTAAAAACAAAAGTTAATTTATTGTTTTATTTCTGTTCATTTCTTTGGAGATAAACTATAAAAGTTTAATTACTTTAGGTCTACTTATTAAGGCTAGATTAAGCTTAGTTTAAACTAGGCTAGGATTAATGGCGCTTTCTATTTACTAGCAAAAGAGATAATACTATGGAAATTTATAGAATACAAATAAAACATGTATATCTTAAGACAGTCAAGGCAAAATTAATAATATCTAATGAAAATTGTTTTAGATGACAACAGGGTGAAACAAACTCAAAGAGAATTTGATTACTTTTGTTTATCTCTCGGGATGAGCAGATAATTCTGTAATCTTTATCTGTACACCTTCAAGATCGAGAGTTATTGATGAAATGCAATTTTTAGCTATCTAATCATTTCACTGAATTTAAAATTTTAAGCGAAAATTATTCAGTTCCTTTTGTATAAAGAAACACTTTAGTGCATTGAATATTTTAAGAAACACGATTGAAGAAATTAAATTTTTTTAATGAATCATTTAGAATGCTGTATAGCCAAATTTTTGAAATGATTGATATGACTAATATTACTCACACAATTAAAGTAAAATCATGACTTGAGCTGGGTAACAACCAGCTGTTTTTTAGTCACCCCGCCCCGCCGCTCAGGGAATTTCTATTTATAGTGATTATTTTTAAACATTTTTGGAACTTTGCAATGATACCATATTTCGGCAAGTATTTTTTGCTTTCTTAAAACTGCTTGAATTTAAATTTTCAATTTGAAAATTTGTCGCTAATTTGTTCACACTAAAGCGCCCTGTTATGCTTTTTGCAATTTGCAAATTTTCGGTAATTTGCAGAAGTAATACGAGTAGCTTCATTGTTTTTTTATGTTAATTTTTCGTGTTCTGGATACTCGTTCTTCATTTATAAAATCTAACAAAGTTAATTTTTCGTTGTATTTTTTGTAGCTTCTGAGTCCAAAATATTTAAGTAGATGGTTACAGGCGACATATGAAGCCGGCGACAAATGTAGTCATGTGTTCATGTAGTCTGCTGTGGCGAATGTGTTTATAACATTATTATTCTATCTTTCAATAAAAAAAAGGCTTAGAAGAAAAATATTAATATTTGAACAATACCAACCAGCTGCTAAAATTCATATTTAAATAAATAAACTTTTGTGTTCACTGTGTGGTTTAATTTTAACACAATTCATTCGACTAAATGGACTGTTGAAAGAAACCATAAACATGTGCTACAACAATTTGACAAATTTAATCATTAACCATTGTTATGGTTAACATTTTCTTTCATGACCATAAAAAATGATTGCTGCTTACTTTTTTGATTTCCAATTTACACATCTGTTTTGCTTGTTTTTATTTATTGTTAATTTTCTTTTAAATGTACTTCCGTTTTTGAACGTGATTTCAAATATTTTTAGAACATGTTTTCTATTTTGTATATTGAACACGCAATGAAATTCTTCAATTCATTTTTTTTTTTTGTATAAAAAAAAAATATTTTCGATGCATTTTTAATTTACATTTTTTTTATGGCTTTTAATTAAAAATATTTGCCATACATTTTAATTGTGACAAATACTATAAGCGATTAAACCGCTGCAGCGAAAACTAAGAAAGTGAGGCCATTAATATTTTTATTATGAATGTTATAAATTGTGATATTTTGTTCTGAAGAAATTGAAGAAAAAAATTCAACATTAATTTCAGCCACAATTGGGGTTGACAGAATTGCGGATTTTAGATTTTTTGATGTTAGGGGATAATAATTAGAAAAGAAGTACATATGTATGTAGTTTTCAAATAATTTATTGCATTAGAAAAAAAAAACGAATTCAATTTGAAGAATTAATATTATTTTGTTTGAAAATTTAATAGGTTAAGAATTCTTAAAACAATGAAAATATGGTTATTATTTATTTCAATGAATATATTAAATATTTGTACTGCTCATGAAGCAACATGCTGGCGCCTGTAAACACTTGTCTGCAAAACATTAAAATTCGAGTGATTTAGTGTTTGAATATCTAAAAGCGATTTTGTATAATTTTAAGGGGAATACATTTTGGAATTTTGCAAGTTAATTGAATGAAAACATTAGGGAGGATCAGTCGTATAAAATACTGTTTTTTAAATTTTAATATGCTTTAAGTACTAAAGCTAACTTTAAGTTAATGATCGAAATGAAGAAGCTCGCTTTCGAATCAATTTGGATTCCTCTATGTCGATAGCTTGCGTTCGCATGTACTTACGTCATGAAATATTTGCTATTTATTTCACAGACATACCAGATCGATAAATTATAGTTTCGGTTGATTTTTTATTGCTGTATTGAAAACCACTACTAAATTGTTCTTGTGTAAATACAAGCCTTCTTAAAACTGGTCAGCTGTATCTGACAAGCCAAAGCCAATACATATGTACATAAATAAGTACAAAATAAATAAGCAAACATTTTGAAAGTGTGGTCACATTGATAACCACTGTTCCATCTTTACAGCCGAAGCTTTGGCAATATTCGTTGCAACCCAAGTTGCAACCAAGGATTATTTGTACTGACAGCCTTTCCACTTTTTTCGCTACACGGAACACAACTTATGTTTCCCCTT
This sequence comes from Sturmia bella, assembly GCA_963662145.1. Lineage (NCBI taxonomy): Eukaryota > Metazoa > Arthropoda > Insecta > Diptera > Tachinidae > Sturmia > Sturmia bella. The sequence goes on along the minus strand of OY759171.1, from coordinate 28,124,368 downwards.
TAACTAACAATATTCGAAATGCTCTCTTTGTCAATCAAAATAAGATTAAACTAATGTGGGTTCCATCACACGTAGGTATATCAGGAAACGAATACGCCGACATTACTGCCAATGATGCCGGAAACAGACCATTAGTAAACTTTTACACTTGGGAGCCAAAAGATATCATCAACTCAATCCACTCGCATTTGGAAAAATGTTGTAAATTAAGATGGGATGAATATCAACATTACTATAAGAACACTAATCCCCTTGGAATCATCCCAGTATACCCGAATTCCTGCCCAAAAATCAAAACCAACTTAATGACAAGACTCAGAAGAGGCCACAGTAGACTATCACATCAACATCTCTTTGAAAATGAAGCTGCCCCGCAATGTCCAAACTGTAACACACAACTAAACATTACCCACATATTAAACGAATGCTCAAAGTATAAGCATTCCAGAGAAAAAATCTTTGGATCTAACTTGCCGTCTGATTTATTGAAGAATACATCCAAAATCAACATTAATCTATATATGTATATTAAAAAAATAAGTCCGTATATGTACGTCGCCGAACTAATCATAAACGCGTCGTGCGATTTCAACCAAACTTATACACTACGTAGGCAGTGGCCCATATATGGTTTACAAGTGTGTTTCCTTCCGGGTCCGCTATCTTATATATAAATTCCTGTTAGAAAATAATTTAAAAAATCTAATATAAGCTACATCCGGAGTTGAAAGCCCAAGCAGCTCTTACTCCTTCTTTTTTTCTTTTAGTTACTGTAATTGTATTATGTAATTAAATTCAAATAAATAAATAAAAAATAAATCGACGTCTTCGTCAACTTGAGCGTGACATGTTCGCTCATGTTTTTGTACAATGAGGTGCGCATGTCCACACTATTCATAATTTTTGATTTGTCAAAGTGTTTACTTCATTCATATTTTTGCATTTTTTTTTTTCAATATTTTATATAACCATACAATTTTGTATTTTTAAATGTGTTAAATGATTTTTTTTATAATTCAATAATTTTTTATATCCTTTCTGTGGTGTTTTCCATGAGAGCTGAATTGTCAGAAAGGAAATGACATGGTGAACATCGATGCCCGAACATCGATGGCCGCAACCTGAACATGAGCATGACATCACGTTCATGGCTATTGGAAACTCCCAGTAATAAAGTTTTTCTAGAGTTGCCAACTATTCGACTCTTCCCATAAACTTGTTTTCGAATAGTTTAAAATTCTTTATTCATTTCACTAAAACTTAGACAACACAAATCTTTAAGATCAAATAATATTGTAGGTACTGATACTTAAAATTTTTCAAGTTTATAAGATTTGTTAAGTACTCATATATGTATGTATATGTGCAACACTACTCTCTAGCTTGCCTCTTTTGCTGAAACAAAACGGTAAATGTTTGTGTATGCTTGAAGGTTTGATATCTTTAGCCAGTCAATGAACACGGTTTGATCAGTTTTGGTATAATCAGTACAAAACAAAGATCATGAACATTCAACTCAACTGTAACAATAAGTAAATAAAAGTGCTAGTTTGATATGAACTTTTGCTAAAAGAAAACAGTATCGCTCATGAACAAATACTTTTAATAAAAAATCTGTGTACAAGATTGTGAATGCTTGAAAGTTTGATATCCGTAGCCAGTCTCTGATTCGTATCTATGTCTTTCCGTTTACCTCTGGCAAGATTTGAATCCACCAGCTGAAGATTGTTGAGCAGTTGCCACGTCCACTCATCCACTGTATCAATTAGAACAATTCAAATAGAGAAATCATTTTGAAGAATTAGTTTATTATTTTGTACGAATTAAAGATGATTTTTAATAAATTTTTTTGTGCTTTTAAATAAAACAAAACATCAAAAATATTTTGTTTATATTGGTCACATCCAGGATTCGAACCCAGGCTTCGTACTTGGTTTGCTGAGCACGACATAGATTATATAGCAATGAATTATATATAAAAAAAATTTATATTATTAAATGCAGAAAGTGTCAGTTATATAAATATGCCTACAATCTAATAGCTGTGAAGTTTTCGGTGTATATATTTTGAATTTGAAAAATTTAATTATTTGATTTGAATATTTTTAAAGTTTTCAAAATTCACTCTTAGACGCTAAAATAAAATGCCTCAGATATTGATATTATAATACTGCAACCAAGTTAGTAGTAGCTTTTTGCTTTAGCTTGTGCATACCCCTATTGCTAATTTGATTTAGCTGCTATAAATGTTAAATGAATTATAAACACGTACACGTTTAATGCAAGCAGGAAAATCACTGCAAAAAATCTATATTAAATGCTGTTGAAAGTTCGTTTTATAAAGTACTTTGGAAATAAATCTTTGAAATCTTAAAAGTTACAAGAGCTCATGTGGTTTTGAATTGTACTGCATTCGTTTATGCAGATTTCTTTTTCTCAAACACACACACAGAAATAGCAAAAGATAGAACATGCAAAAAAAAAAAATAAATAAATTTATAAAATATAAAGACATCAGGAATTTAAATCAAGATACACTCTTGAAATATGTTGAAATATCGCATAATAATAAACTTCGGATGCAATAAAGAAAATTGCACAAAAAATGAATACGTGCGCATTTTAAAGAGTATGGCAAAATGAGGTGTAAAATAAATTTGACATAAATATGGAATACATAGTTACGGTATTCAGTCTTAAAATAATAGCACGAAAATATGTATATGACGGCTGTGAGCAACCCCTGTCATAAAGTAGTGCGATATTTAAATTTTATTTAAATAAAATTTTTTATTTTGCATTTAAAGTGGTTGGGCGAAGTTCGTCATTCGTCCCAGTTGTGTTCCTAGCATAAGTACTTAGCAAAAAAAAAAAAAAATTAATACCAAGTTGAAATGTATTGCAATTCAAAATTTCCATATAAACTTTTCTAAGCAAACATTTAAAATACATATGTATGTAGGAAATTGAAAGGGTTGTCATAAAGTCGTAAGTCATAGAATAATAGAACGAAACCCGTTTTTTTACATAATATATAAAAACTTGTGCAGCGATTCAAGAGGCAGCAATATATATTTTTGAAATTTCACTAAATAATAGACTTGTTTTGAAATTTTCATACAAAAACTGTAAATGTAAAGGGTGTTTTTTTGATTGATTTTTCGATTGACATGAATTTTATTTATCCAAAAGATAATCTTGTGTCATTACATTTTAAATATGATTTCTGGCATATGACCGCCACGGCTGGCGCGGATGTAGTCCAACCTGGAGGTCCAATTTTCGGTGACTTTTTCTAATATTTGTGGCCGTATATCGGCAATAACGCGGCGAATGTTGTCTTCCAAATGGTCAACCGTTTGCGGCTTATCCGCTTTATTAGAAAATAATTAAAACAAATTGTTCCTGCCTTTTGTTGGTTACATTGTTTTCGCGATAAGACATATTTGAATCATGAAATATTTGAATCGCGAAAGTCGTCTGACTTGTCGCTGAAAATAAGTTTGCATGTCAGGCCATCCATTCACTTCCGTCTATTCCGCCAACCATTCGGCGTATTGACGACACTTGAACTAGTAATTGGGCTTCAGCTATTAAATATTTAAACCTGTAAGCCTGTAAATTAAAATCTTTACTCAAATTTCGTATTAGTGATATCTGTGAAATGTTCTATTCTTGGTTACGACGACGGTCCAAGGTTGGCGCGCTTGCTGCTATATTATTGGGGTAACGGCAGTTTCTCTAGGAGAACATACTGGATGGCATTCACAGATATTATGGCTTTTGCTACATACCCGGTTAGCAGAAGTTTGTGGACATATTGGATTGAAATGCTTTTAGATTTGAAATACCATTTTAGTTCATAACAGTCTTAATGAACTGCTCAATTGGGCACCTCCCTCACCATAATATAATTTGTCAAATACTTGACAAAGAAATGCCAAATTAAGTTGCATCAAAAACTTGATGTTGAAGTCTTGAAATTGGACCTTCCTTTATTTCTTTGAGTTCTATTTGCTTAGTGTGTAATTCTAAAAAATTTTTGTTGGAATTTAGGAGTGATAAATTACATTTTTTTTCGCAAAACCCTTTCAATGGAACCACAATGCATACCGCTTGCCAAAGAAGGAAGCCAAAAAAGAGTTGTTATATAAATTGCAAAAAACACATTACCCGCACTTTTAAAATGCAGAAGCAAATCTTTTGTTTAGCATTGCAATAGTGGAATTGCCATAAATATGGTTTATGTAAAATATGGCATTTAATGAAAACGATTGCGCAAGAGTTGTAGGAAGCATATCCCGTAATTTACCAAGAAAGTGATTGTAATGTTTCGATTTCCCGAAATTCTAAGAATTCAGGTTCAGTACAAAACAATAAAAAAAATGGTTGGTTGCTTAAATTCCATGAACATAGATAAAAGAAATTAAATCTTGTGAATGTTTGTTTAGGAAAAAAAAAATCATTTGATTTCCCATTGACTTTTGTGTTTGTTGCTATTGTATCAGTAGTGATAACAACGGTTTCAAACTTTTCGCCGGGCCCAGCGATTCTTAAGCATTAATTTTAACCTTATAGTCGAACTTCATAAATGATTGATAATTGTTTTATCGGGCTTGAGTTCGAGGTTTACTTCCTCAAAATTGAGAAAAACTTTGATATAGTGATCAAAATTTTTAAAGAAGACAAGAAAAATAAAGTTATTGGTATTGTTAACAATCGTAAATCATATAGTTTGACTATAAACTAAAATTAAATCAAATGTTTTAAAACCGGTTTTGATCAGTTTGAGTGGCACAGAGCCAAAACTACCTAATAGAATCAATAAGATTTTCTCTTATTGTGGCTGAGGGGCATCTCAGCCCCTGTAGGCATTCCTTATTTATTTTCATGTGGCAAACATCAAATCAAGGAGAAAGCATCCCAGCAAGAACAGTGCCGGCCATTTAATGCATCATAACACTGACATTGCTGATGGGTTCATACATCAGGGTTTCTATCATTTTCTTAAGGGCAAAATGAAAAAAAAAACTGTTGTAACCATTCGTGTACGTGTGATTTCTTTTTTAAACCAGTGCTACCACCTCGGCAAGCGATCCTTCGCAATATATTTTTCAATATGCCCACAAAATTACATATAATGTTGTTAATTTCTTTATCATTAAATTTTATTCGGTTTATTGCACATTTTTCAACTTCAAAACCTTGAACCAATTGAGACCCCCAAAATCTGAAAGCTTTTGATGGTAGAAGGAAACCGCTAGCTGAGTTTTGAATTATTAGCTAAGGTTTTTTTTTTTAATTTATTTTTGAAGTTTTCGGCTGTGGGGTGCATTTTAGTACAATTTTCAAAAAAAACATGTACTGATTCGCAAGTCTATATCTCGTGAACTCTTCGAAATACTGCTTTTTTGTCTTCAGAAAATTTTTACCTCTTAATTAGATCTGAAAATTTTGCCTTGAGACAAAATAAAAAAACAACAACATCTTACTTACATGTCGCAGAGAAATCTGCACATGTAATGTAAAGTATCAAACTGGAAATTAGAAGTGTTGCAAAACGAATAAAGAAATGTTTGCTGTGTTAAAGGTTTGTTTGAATATTTCTGATTCTCATTCTGTTCATGAGAATTATGGCATAAGTAGTTGAGTTTCAAACAAACTTTTAATAGTTTTTCAAGTCTACTGATGAGTTGATTAGCACCAACGAAATGTCGGCGGCATAAAGACAGCTGAAAAATACAGCAAATATTTTTTGAAAATTTTCATTTTTGGACCTGCATTAATTTTTTTAGTTTTTTCTTTTATAAAAAAGAAATTAAAATCATTAAAATAAAAAATAAGATATTAAACCTAATAGTATGTCCTAAGTCCTGTTCTGATCTTTGTAATAAGATGTCTATAATTTCGAGCTAGTCCATCTGTATCCTTTAATAATTTCTAACATTTCTAACATGTATCTATGTTTGTAATTATTCTCTGTACTCAAAACTGAAGTGTTTTCAAAATCTCGATATGGTTTTTAAGATCACGATAATGTGAGGATAATTTTGCGAAGAATTATAGTTCCTATATTTTAGGTCAGATTTGTGTCCTGCTAACCTGGTCTTAAATTCATTTCCTGTTGCCCCTATATAAATTTTATTACATTGCTCATCAGCATTACCACTACACGGTATAATATAAACTAAATTTGACCTTTCCAATTTATTTAATACATCCTTAGTCTTACTAAAAAGCTTTCCTACTGTATTATGTACTCTATGTGCTATCTTATACTTAGTACTGTTATATATATATATTTAAGCCCTCTTATCTCTCCGACATCCCAGGTATATAAGTTAGTGATTTATATTTTACAGGCACAGAAACATTATTGTTGATTGATTAATTTACAAAACAGTTCTTTAGGAAAACTATTATCTTTTAATATACCTCTAATTATATTTTCATTCTTTCTATGAAACTCATAATTACTTATGCTTAAAATTCTATTTATCAAATTTCTTGCCGTATTAATAATCACCCTTTTTGGATGTTTTGAAAAATAATTTTATATAATATAAAATAAAAAATAAGAGTTTCTCCGAAAAATTTCCAAAAACAGTTCAAAGAGAATAGAATAAACTGTTTTAGAGACACATTTAGATGAACTTAAACGAAAAATAGTTGTCAAAAAAATTTAAATATTAAAAAACGCATCCTAATGGCAACGCTGGAAGCTATAAAATTGCCTTGCATGCGTTCGTAATTAAGTTGTTCATGTGTTAGTTTCCATCAGCTATTTCTTGCAGGGATGTTATTCGCATTTTGCTGAACTCAGTTTCTGTTACTTTAGTACAAAAAAAAAAAAAAAAAAAAAAATGCATAGAATAAAACCTATTGATTCTCGCCTCAACGAATGAATTGGTAGAGAGTACACGAGGTCGTAGGTTCGATTCGTGCCGAAGGCTTTTCTTCAGACAAGCCAAAAGCTTCGCAGTTTTGTGTTTGCTTAAAAAAATTAGATTTTTCTGTAAATTGTATACAACCAAAATTTCTTGTTGTTCTCCTTGGTTACCTTATTCTTTTCGTCAAGAAGGTATGCCTCTTTGAATTCAATATGTTACTAATGCTTATGTGTGAGTCCCAAATTTCTTTTAGTGCTTTGATGTCCGAACGCAAGGTTAAGAGTTCGAAACCAAGCAACAATCTTTTGAAAATCAATAAAAATTCATAACTTGAAAAATCATTTTATACAGCTTCAGATCGTTTTTATATAAAAATGTTATTAACAATATTCCTCAATATTTCGATAACAATTTGTTATCATCTTAATTACAAATATTATCCTGTAGATGATAACAAATTGTTATCGAAATATTGAGGAATATTGTTAATAAAATTTTTATATAAAAACGATCTGAAGCTGTATAAAATAGTTTTTCAAATAATTAAAAAGATCAAATAAATATTATCACCGGTATTCATAAAAAATAAAATGTTGCTCAAATACATTTTAGAACAAATTTGATATGAAAAATTTGTTCTAAAATGTATTTTAACAATGTTTTATTTTTTATGAATACCGGTGTATATATTTAAAAATTCATAACAATAATAAGTTTCCTTTGTGATTTTTTCAATAGGGTTTTCCATATTAAAATAATAAGTCTTCCATCTTGAAAAACAAACTATCGAGATACCTGATAGGCCCTGTTTTTTTTCTGTGTGGTTTTCTGAATTGAAATCTTTGCTTTTTTAAAGTTTTTTTTTTTTTAAAACACTTTCCATTGTTGCAATTGCAACTAATAAACATAATTGATTTTGTAACTCCCTAAAGCGTGCAACTTAGACATTTATATTCTATTGCAGAGCGTCATGTCCATTAACTATTGTCTCTTAGACAGTCTTGATTTAATTTAGCCAGTTGATTGTGTTGCTGGACATGTTTCCTTAATAAATGCCACAAAATATTCCATCTCCAGCCTGAACACTGACAGTTACACAACATTTTACATGACTGTTGGGTCTGCTTGTCGTCATATTCAGTTACCAACAACACATTTCTGAGGCATGCAACATTTTCCACATCATGTGTTGGTAGGTTTTATAAATTTTCTTTATTATTGGGCAGAGCAACAATTAATTGAACTCAATTATGGCCAGATGTTGGAAAATCTATGCAATTTAAATGCCATTAAGAAACTTAAAACTGCATCAAAATTCATTTATTTCATATGAAAAACTAATAAGTTCTTTGATTTTTATCATTTAGACAAATTGAAGTGAACAGAATTCAATTTGTGGCATTTGATTTGGTGTTGGAGTTATTTGTATTTTTTTTTCCATCACTGGCAGCCTGTAGGTGCGCCCTGATTTTTAAGACAACATACATACAAATGTATGAACTGAAGTGGAATATTTACGATTATTTTGCCGTCTTTTTTCTTTAATTAAAAATTTGTCAGCCAGACATTTGCAGCGTGTGCGTGGTGGCGGGCTTTTATCAGCCAATAATTCCACTCACTCACAGTTACTACTCGTGTTTGGCTGTCTGTTCGTCTGTCTTTCTGTTTTTTTAACTTCAATGATACAAAAAAATTGTGTTAAACAAAATATGACAAAATAAATAAATATCAAAAGACTAAATGATCCCATAAATAATTAAATACATTAGCGCTTATTGAAATTGAAACAACATATCGAGTACAAACATTTTTCACATCATGTTTGTACTAAAAGAAAAAAAAAACAAAAAAAGAAAAGAAGAGACAGTTAGTTCAATTAATTTATTTCAATATCTGATAACTGTTGGGCGGCAACAGTCTCAGTTTGCTGGGAGCACAAGAAAAAAAAAACTAAAAGTGCCATATTCCTCCGCATTGAGTATTGTGATGGGTATTTAATACCCTTCACAATGCTCAATAAAAAGTTTTGGAGTTGCTTACATTTTAAATTTATTTATTTATTACCACAACAAGTTTTAAGATCCAAAAAAAAACTTTCTTAACTTCCTTTCCCTAAAACGTCTGTTGATGGTAACTGTATACACAAACACCAAAAACAATTGGAAAACAATTGGTTGTTGGTTGCTGGGAGAATATAAAATTTATTCCGATCAACCGAAAAACACTGAAAGTTAACGAATAAAATGTAGACAGTCAGTAATGAAGAGCTCAGGTAGCAGGATCGCTAAGTGCTGCTACTGGGTTCGCGGCCGTGTGTTCGAAGTAATTTGGATGCAGATGATCGTCTGGTGGTGGTGGTAAAACAGCCCTAGTATGTCCCCCAGCCAATAAGTCTCCAACTTTATTTTTCTTGTCTTCTTTAAAATATTGATTTTTTAAAACAAAATCTTTCTATATTATAAGACCCATATTTATAAAAACTATTGAATGTTTATTACACATTTATTTTACAAATATTCCGCAGAAATACGTCAAGTCAGAGCTTAGTAAACTTACAATAATTATTATGAATACGGCCTTAAGAAAGTAAACACCTAGCATTACCTTGCAATGACTGCTACAGAATCACTTTTGGAATGAGCAAGAGAAGAATGATTTTCATACACCACCAAGTCTACACTGAAAGAATTTTCATTAATAGTTCTAATGAATTTATCTGATTAATTTTTTTTTTAATTAATCCATTGAAAATGTTCATTACGGCAATGCATTTTCATAGACCTAATGAATAAATTTCATTAAAAACAGTTCATTACTTTTCATAATTTCGTAAAACAAAATGCCATCAAATCAATGAACAATTTAATTAAATCGAAGTATTCGTTCATTGAGGTTTCAATTCTCATTTGATTTGTATATAAATTTAGATATATGGTAACATATGCGATATATTGCATACGTTTTGAAATGTACTACGAGTAACACCTAAAAAGTAGCATCACATGTAAAAAGGCATTTTTTTGTAATATCTGGTAATAAGAAGATTATCCGTAACTTTAATACTACGTCATAAAATTATGTTTTGTTTTTATAAGATCAGTGCAAAAGTTCCTATATTTAATGAATCCTTTCATTTAGTTAATGATTTTCTGTCATTAAACCAATGAAATACTTCATTAGCTTAATGAGTATTTTTTTAATTAAAGCAATAAAAATGCAGCGATGAATTTTCATAGATCTAATGAATAAATTTCATTAATGAAAACTTTATGATTCAATAAACCCCAACGTTGGTTGAAAAATAATAAATTTTTTATATTAAATTAACGTCGGAATTCATTGGATTTATGAAAAAAATTCTTCTAGTATACTACCACAAATAAGTCTGTTCAAATATGAAATTTTTTCATTAAATTAATGTCAGAATTCATTGGATTTATGAACAAAATTCTTCTAGTGTACTACTAAAAATAAAATTCTGTTCATAAGCCCTTGTTTCGGTAGACAAACACATGAATCGATTTTCAATATACTAGTCTGAGAGTTTCAAAGTGCCCAAAGTGTCAAGTGGGTTTCTCTGAAACGGTGCTTCCACAGTCTTCAGAGAGGCAGGCGGGTATAGCTTAATAGCATGTTTCCACAACATGCGCTTCGCTCTCTATTTGTGCTTAACACCCTAATCAGAAGCGAAGTAACGTGCTTTGCCATACAAAATTTTGAAGTAGCTTCATATTGAAGCAGCATGCGAAGTGCGAAAAATTCCTGTCTTCTATAATTTGTATCGCAAGTTTATCTGCACTAGCTGTCAAAATCACATACTGGAAAAACAAATGATAATAAATAAAAAAAAAGAAAATTGTCCCACAAAAATAAAAGTTAAGTTCTGGGTTGTATTTAATGCCAAAAACATTTCCATATGAATGTGTGTTTGTTTTGCGACAACACTTACTTTTTCTGTTCGTTTAGAAAAATTTGCTTTAAGAAGTTTAGACGAGTCGTGTAAACAGTGAGATTCATAAATATAATTGAGAGAGCGAAGCGGATGATTCAACTCATAGTGGAAACCTACTATAACTGATCCAGAATATACATGTACACGCTTTTAGGCTCAAAAATGAAAATTGTGGAAATTACAAACCGAATTACAAGCTGATGTTTACCCTCACCAATATTTCTGAAGGGTAGACAAATATGTGTCATTTAGACAAGATAAAACATGTTTGTTCATGAGTGCGATTGTGTTTTCATTTTTATTACACGACCCAAAAAAAGTTAAATAATTTTTGCCCAGACACATTCAGCCAAGAGAACTTCTTAACAAAACACTTTTTATTAATAAACCATAAAATTACGGCCATAAACTTGTAAAATATTGACTTGCTGAATTTGTTTATTTAAACAAAGTAAATAATAAAATAGATTGTAGAATTGTTGTTTGTGACTTCGACGAAAGAACGCCGCTGCACATGAATGGTGTTTTCGCAAAATTAACAATGACTCATGTTCAGGTTTAATTCCCTCTTTAAAAGGTGTTTAAAGCGATATTGAAATGTTTGAGCTGAATGACTAAAAAAAGGTGCATAAATTAATCTCTAACTGCATACATACTTGCTACCAAATAACTGATTAACTGGCTGAAGTTGACTTTAAGCTGAAATTCTCAATAAATCCCACAAACACTTGTTGCTTCACTAACTTGTTTCATTCGCCTCTAAACATTTTTCTATTTGCTTGGGCAGTGTCTTATAGCGAAATGAATGAGCCAAAGAAAACGAAACGAAAGAAATTGAATGTGACTATTTTTTATAAAACGTTTTCTTTTTCTTTCTTTTATTTTTCAAACACTAAAAAGTGCTGCCACTGAAAGTGTCAGACATTTGTCTGCACTCCAGTCAAAACAAAGATTTACAACAATCGCTCGCAGTGCTTGCAACAGCAACAGCCACAGCAGGAACAACAACAACTACACCACAAATCATAAACTACAAGTTTAACTAACAAATTACAAAAGTAATTATTCAAAATAATGACAGTTTTCGTTTTAACGTTCTCGTAAAAGGTCTGGATGGGTATTTTTACACTGCAAGAATTTTGCTACATAATTCTAATGGCATGATTACGTTAATATATTTTCATTTAGACGGAAAGAAAGAAAAGTAAATGCTTTCAATTTTGATTAGCATATAATCGCATATCATATGCCCTGGTTGCACATCTGCAATTTTAGCAAATTTAGCATGATTTTTTGCTACAAAGCGTTGTGTGAGTGTCTTTTTCAAGTGTTTAGCAAAATAATTATATCAGCTGATTTTAGAGTAACGGAAAATATAAATAGAAAACAAATTGCAAAAATTTCATTATTCATCTTTTCGTTGGCCGTCTTTTATTGTTGACTTTTTGTTTAATTGCCTTAATTTTATTTTTACTTTCTTCATTTCCTTCCCTGTTTTATTTATTTGTTTACAAAATTTAATAAAGCGAGTTTGCCGCATGAGATAAGCTAAGCCGCAGCTAATATTTGAAAAGCAACGCCGTCGATAAAATTTGCACGTGAAGCAACCGCCCGATTTTTTGCTTATTTTATACAATTTAATAAAAACGATGCATTATAATAGATATAATATTCACTTTTTGCTATTTTGTAAATGCTTCTTTGAGCAACGTTAGCATTAATTTAATTCCAGCACAGGCATATTTTGTGGCGGCCTTGGAGTCATACAGTTTTTTAAGCGCAGGAGTTTACGTGTTGAAATGTAGAAAAACAAGCAGCTGTTTTAGCATTTAGCAATATTTGCAAATACGGATCTGCAATGGTTTTTAGTTTTGCATATTTGCTTAAGAGACGCAAATCTCGGTTTCATACATTTTCTTTTTGTAGTGTTGCAGACTATGGCACATATGCTACGGTTGCAATATCTGCAAGGTCTGCAAGGGTAATTTGCAATGAAGGGTGAGTTCCGCTATTAATGCCTTAAGTTTAGCAAAAATTAAAGGAAATTTTTATTACATTCAGTTTTCTGTAATTTTGATTTCTAAGTTTGTATCTCACATTTGAAAATTAGCGCTCACACATAAAAGCATTAAAACATGCGTATAAGTACTGTCATACTATGTACGAGTATCAATCATACGTATGAACCGTGTAATTTGTGATCCAATCAAAAATTTAAGAATTTCATTTCAACTCTTTGATCATGACGCTATGGCTCAGCTGTGATACTTATTTCAATCACAATAATTGTTTGAAATCAGGGGAACGACTCGTTATTGCGATGCAAAAGAAGAATTGTTTGCACTGCTGTGATAAAACCATAGAGATGTGAAAGCTTTTCTTTAGCATTGCAATATAATAGTGCAACGATTTTTATTGTTTATTAATCTATTATCGATGCTGCATGAAAAAATTATGAATTTTACTAGACCAGTTTTTGCATTACCACTCTTTCTTAACTCTTTTAAATGCCTGCACTTATTTACCTGCTGTTTTAACTGATATTTTAGGTTGAAATGTTATGGTGGCATATTAAATAAACAATATTCTCTTCATTGATGACTGGCTCAGACAAAACACATTTGCAATTAGAGAGCATAAAATCTATTATTGTGAAGCAAACAATTTGACATTTCATGACGGTTTGCAAATTATATGCCATTAAACAAACTCATGCAACAATGTGTGGCAATGTCTCAAAGCATTTAAAAAATTGAAACATTTTGCACCAAAAAGACAGAATTCAAATTCTAAAAGTTATTATCTCTCATAAGTTATGAAGTTTACTTCAGAAACATTAAGCAAAAATCATAAATTCCACTGTTTTATATTTATGTATGTTTAACAGAAGTGATTGCGAGTCATTGAGTGTCAAATTTAGAAGCATTTTATTATTTTTGGTTGAGCTGTCAGGCTTGAAAAGAATTAAGATGGAATTATTTGGTAGTAAAATTGCGAATAATCACAAAAAAAGAAAATGCGAAATATTGAAAATCACAGCAGGGTTCTCAGTATTTTTTTTAGAACTTATTCCCAATTTCCAAATTTTTCATACCCCAAAAAACACCAAAATAGATTTTTTTACACCAAAAAATCTCTGCTTTTAATTGATTAGATCCATATGTAATCTTTAAGTCTTTTTTCTGTGACTTTGAAGAAGTCTAGCAAGCAACACCACAGTATATGTTTTTTCAGTCGTTAGAAGCTTGATATGATTTTGGGGCAGAATAAATATATCTCATCCATCCTAACCTGCCATTTACACATACAAGTAACTGGTTGCAAATTGTGTGCACATATTAACAACCAATCAACTGACAAAGACAATAAAAGCCGTGGCAACTTGCTTGATTGTTTACACAGGCAAGTGTAAGCTCATTTTTAAAATGCCTTCAAAGAACATGGTCTTCAAGAAAATTGCTTTACTTTACAAAATAAAAGAATTAAATGAAAGCAATAATAATAATATAATTATGCGGAAGAAACCACAAAATTACTGTTCCACTTTTTTGTATTTAAAAATCACTATTTTTGCCTTTTTGTGTATTGTTTATTCTGTTTTTTTGTCCGTCTACATGACTTTAATGGCTGGGTTGCCAAAGTATTGTCATACAAACTGTTATGAGGAAGCAAAATTATACGTATAGCTTATTTTTTAACAAATAAATAGTAAATTTATATTAAGAATTCATAAAAGCCATATTATATTTCAACTTTTTTATATTTTAGCTTATTTTTCGGTATGTCAGATCAAAAAAATAGTTCCTTGTCATCTATTAAAATGAAAATATAATCATTTTATAAATGATTATATTTTTTCATATTAAATATAATCTAATATTTAGTTATTTTAGCCCCTTTTTTCTTATATTTTATAGAATTTATTTGAGCTTAAGGTCTTTTAGAATTTGAGTAATTATTTTTGTCAATATTTCGATCTCCTTCAGATAGCTTCTTCAGGACAATAATAATCAAAAATGTTTTGATTCGTTTTTTTTTTTTTGAAAAAAACCTTGGCCAGACGAACAGCCCATGGCGAAATCAGTTTTAGACAACTTAAAAATATTGGTTGTCAAAATCTGAATTCACCATGGGCTGTTCATCTGACAAAGAGAATTATATTTTATGTTTGTTAGTCTGCATGTTGTGCGGCAATTCTTGGTGTAACCATCTAGTGTAAAGTCCCCTTGAAACAAACGAAGACCATAACTCTCCGCCTAGACCAGCAATAAATATGTCTAACATATATTACAGCAAAAGTCAAACTCATATAAGCTGAAATAAATATTAACGAATTTTCATTAAAATTTATTGCAGCTTATAGGAGTTTGACGTTTGCTGTAATAAGTGTTGAACATATTTATTGCCGGTGGAGACGGAGGTAAGCTAGAAAAATTTCGATAGAGGCTTCAACAGTTATGTTCCTGATATTATCATTTTCTTCATGGAATTCTGGCAACTATAAAAGCAAAATGTTAATGTTTTTATCTCACTTTTTATTTAGAACTTTTTTCTTCGTATATTTTTCTTTTATTGTTTACTTTAATTGCATGTGCAAAGCAAAAAACGTTAAAAATTTCAAATATTTTGCTTGAATTTATCAGTATTCAAACAATATTTTTTCGTTTCTTTGACGTCATCGTTTAATTTCTTTGCTTGCGTGCATGTGTTTTGCTGGTTTTTATAATATCAGCATTTCGTTTGCCTCGTATCTTAATGCTGTTTTTGTAGGTTTTTTAAAATGAACAAAAAATATTAGTATATATATATATATACATATGTGTTATATATATTGCTTTCCTACCACGGTCACGTTTTTGTCCCATTTGGATTCTACCTAATAAACTATTTTGTTTCGATATCTGGAAAAAACTTGTCTTAAGAAAAAATCGAGGCCTTTTTATATTAAGGTAGCGATATGCATGTTTTTAACGAATTTCCAGCACCTTGCGCTAATTAGCAATTAGTTGCTTATTTGTTTTACGAATTTAGCAGGAAAACTGAAGCAGAATATATTTAAGGAAATTTTATCAATGAATGCTACAGAAAAAATTCTATGATGGGTACTTTTTCATATACTTGTGTACATACATTTGTATGACAGCTATAAATATGATTCACAGCAATACTCGCCCGTTTGGCCTAGTTCGTCTAGGGATCATGGTCACGGGGTGGCAGCAAGGCATGACACCACCGCCTCCAAGCAGGCGGTCCATACTGCTCTGATTCATATTTCCATACTGCTTTATGTTGGTCCATGAGAAGGTCGAGCTAACTAATGTCCACTGAGTTTCAAATCTCCGCATCGCTAGGGTCCAATGGCTAAGCTCTCGAAATGCATTAGGAGCACCAGATGCGCCGATGGCACTCACAAGGCTAGTTCCTGACAAAGTACTGGCCGATGTCTGGCAAATTCACCTCGTTATATTTCATCTGCCGTGCGATTATATGTTTTCAACAAATAACCAGGCATAATCGTGCCTTGATTAAGGTTCTTCAGCCTATGATCAAGCAGATCCATCCTGTAGCTCTAGTCTAGTAGTGCTAATTGATCTCCGGTGGTGGGTACACATGATTATTTATTTATTCCAATCCAGACAATGGATAAAATCCTTACTGGCTATTATAACTAACATAAAATTAATTGACATAAATTAATTACGATTTAAATGAACAGATGTGGAATCACGGTGGTCAAACCACGTGGTGCAATCAGGACGCTACACCACCGCCCCCGAGCAGCCGGAACAACCGCTCGGGTGGCAATTTATTTGCTTGGCCATAACAAAACCCCTTGCTCAGGAGTTGAGTTATCTAACCTCTATTGCATTGCAATTCCCTAGGGATACACGACCACCGTGGTAGCCCGAAGTCCCGAAGAGCATCAGTCCTTGAACCAATGCTAATATTCCCGCCAATCCAGTTCCTTACAAAGCAGCGTCTGTTGCATAGCAACAGCACTACAGCCCCATTTGGGCGACCGGCCATTTGGGCGACCGAGGGTCTATGATCAGTATAGCTACTAACGTTCCCTTCCATGCGAACTTATGGCAGCAACCACAGCCAGTACGTTTCAGCCAAGGAAGGCTCCTCAACCTATGACCGGCGAGATGACTCCAAAGAGTCATCTTGGGACTCCGGGCCCCGTACTGCCGAATTGCCTCGGTGAGGGGTTTCAGCAAGTCTCTCAGGAGACGCCGCCAGCCCTCGGGACCTGCCTAAGATTTTTAGCCACCAAGCCAGCCAAGGTATCCTGCACCCTTTCTACCCTATTGACACGACATCAAGCTGGTTACGATCAGCAAGATGCATATTGTGCACCGGGGGGAGATTTAAATGAACAATAATATTACGCTTGATTACATTTAGACTAGATGAAAAGTCAATAAATCGAGATATATCATTAAAACAACAGAATAATCTTCTCAGCGGGTCATTCATTGCAAAGTTAGTCCGATAAATAGCAACATAAAGCAGGTTGCAAAATCTATTAAAGTATTAAGCAGCATCGAGTATTCTGCTGAAAAAGTCTCGAGAAGTATAGAGTGGTATCAAAAACGAGCTGACAATCCGAAATAGCTGATGTTGCCAACATATATCACATGTTAACCAAAGTTGGTAACACTGTTGTACAGCCGGTGATCCAGAATTCTACGCCCTACTTCCAGATTGGCACTATAATTGTGTTGTATAGGAGAATTTTATATTAAATCGATAGTTTGGATTGGATTCTCTCCCTGGCAGCCAAAACCGTTAACTGAATCTGTTGTTTAATTCGTGTTCCTTCTGTTTTGTGTAGTCTTAACGTATGAGTTTGGAGTCAATTATCATGCCAAGATATTTAACTCTTGTGTCCGAAAGAATGGGTGATCCAGTAATTATCATTTCTCCAGCATGCGTGATCACTAATGACCACTTTGAAAAAATTATTAAAGAATGATAATTCATGTGATTAACATGGTGCTGCCCAAGGTGACCAAGGCAGAAAACACCACAATACCTTGGCAAGCAGAACATCAAGTTGCGGCATATCAACCAGGTATAACCGACCCTGTGGGGACATACCTATTGAATTGGCAGAAAAACTGATGTAATTTTTAGCCACTCAAGAGCTTTGATTAAGTTTGAAAATTACAAGAATCCACAGCCTCCTTGATGCTGGGGCTTGGCTTCTTTTTTGCCTGAAACTATTTTTCTATAATTTCCATCATCACGCATGTAAAATAATTTTAAACAAAAAAAAAAAAAACGCACAATGTAAAATAAGAAACTCTATAATTTAAGTCAGTCATTAAGATTGTTACAGGGTTTTGCCACAAGAGCTCATCTTTTTTCATTGAAAGTCAAATTTAAACTTGTTCCCATCTTAATAAAATAAATTAAAAGCATTATTTTGCTTGCCCACATTTTTTACTTTAACATTTCCTACTTAAAATCATCTTCCGATAAAAAGATAAAAAAAACGAATGTTCTCTGATTTAAATCTACTTCTATCTATTTATGCCTGGCAATGCACTAGAATCACCAACTTGAAAGTTTAATCGATAAAAATAGCGCATTGCACTTCATTTTACATGATTTTTTTTGTTTGCTTTTTTTCTTAAATGAAGTTATATAAAATAGTACGTTCTTGAAGTTGCAACAATAAATTCTAAAAATAGCTTTACATTGCATACACACAAACAAGAAGAAATTGCAACAAAAATCATTAAAATAAAGGAAAACATGCAACAGCAAATGGTGAACTTGACCTTGTTGAATGCACGCTAATGGCAAAAGACAAGCCAGCCAGCAACCGGCCGGGCAACCAGCGAAACAACATACCCAGACACAGTCAACAATACTCGATCGCCAAGGCAACCACTAATTGCTGCAAACATGTCAAGAAGCCACAACAAATCTGACAACAACAACGAAACGTATTAGCCATGAAACTGTTCGAAAACAAATTGCTACTTGTACGCTTGAAACACATTTTGAAAATAAATCCTTACCAATACTTATTTTATTTTTACATCTTTGGAGCAAAATAAGTTTGAGATCGCTCGCTTCATGATTTTTGTATGCAAGTACTTGTTGAATGTTCGCTTAAGAGTTGTTTATACAACAACAAATCGATCAGAGAGAGTTGCCAAATGTGGTTTTTATAATCCCATTTATATTACACCTGTCACTATGTGACAATAAGTAATTGAATTTACGCTATTGGGTGTTAATTAGGGCAGGCTTTAGTATAATGGTACAAATTTCCGTAAAATGAAAAAAGCGTGCTGCCAGATGCTTATAGATTTTGCACGCTAAGTCGCTGTTGGTTATACTTTAAGGGGGAAAAAATCCCTTAGTCCGGATTAAGGTCTACCAAATGTGTTTTTTTATGATGCCACATGTGTTTTTTATGATCCCATTTATATTACACCTGTCACTATGTGACAATAAGAATTGAATTTACCTAGTTGGGTGTTAATTATTACAGGCTTTAATATAACGGTACAAATTGCCGTAAAATGAAAAAAAGGGTGCTGCCAGATGCTTATAGATTTTGCACGCTAAGTCGCTGTTGGTTATACTTTTATCTCTTAACCCCCCCTTGATCTGGTGAAGATCACATTTTGCCTAACTATGAAACAATTTATTGAATTAAATGTCAAAAAGAAAATATGATTGTGGATGCTTGAAACCGTTTACGAAATCGTGATTTTATGTTCTGAGCAAAAACTTGCCTCTGGCAGCACTATTGTACCAACATTTTCATATGTTTCTTAGTAAACTCGGCAATTTCAACATCAAAGAATTTATCTTCAGTAAACATCGAATTATTAATAAACTAAAAGCCTACGGCAGACTTTAACTTCAGTTTTGGGAGCTCCACGACCCCCTCCACAAACCTATAAAACTCCTTTCTTTCAAAGCCTGGCTCCTTATTCTAAAGTTTCCCCTTTAATTAACTTCCAACAATAAATAAGGAGTGATAAGAAGTCGCATGAAAAGTGATACATCTCTATATATGTATATAAAAATAAGTCGCAAAACTTCCTGTTCGCATACTGGTCCTAGACGGCTTGCCCGATTTCAATGAAATTTTCAGCGATGATTGGGGTCTGTGTGGAGGGTGCAATTAAGAAATTTAATGTGCGTATCTTTGCGCGTTTTGCAAAAGCAAAAAAAGAAAAAAAGTTTTAATCGATTTAGGTGTAGCGGAGCGCACCGGGTAAGAGCTATTCTAGATCAAAACGATTTGTTTTTTAAAAAATTTATGTCATTATTGTATTATTTACTTTTCATATCATACTTTGTTTAATATCCTAATCGCTTGAAATATCCTGCAGGACAACGTCTGTTATCACGATTTTGCAAAGGAAATAGACTTGCAGTCAGAGTTAAATTTGAATGCAGAACCACGTTTGCCGGGTCAGCTAGTGTATGTATATAAATAAAACTTAGTTTTACGCTCTTACTCTTAGAAGCGATAAACTGGCTCTAAAGGTGCATATCGTTTGAGTCTTCTGGGTACCAGAGCTTCTTTTGCCGGCAGCCGTCTGAGTTCTGCATTAGAATGTTGTGTAAAGCGAGTTGTATGTTTGAGGCTGCTATCGCCGCAGACTTCCTTTACTATTTTGACACTGCCATCCGATGCATATGTCTTCATCTCTAATGTTTGTAGATTTGTAATAGATTTGATTCTTTGAATAATTTTCAAATTAGTTGTCACCGCAAGGATCCAGAATTTTACGCCATACTTACAGATTGACGCTATAATTGTGTTGTAGAGGAGAATTTTATTTTGGGTCGATAGTTTGGATTGGATTCTCTCTCTCTCTCTCTCTCTGGCAGCCAAAACCGTTGTCTGAATCTGTTGTTTAATTTGTATTCCTTCTGCCTTATGTAGTCTTAACGTATGAGTTTGGAGTCACTTATCATGCCCAGATATTTCTTGTGCCCAGATATTTCATGCCCAGATATTTCTCTCTTGTGTCCGAAAGAGTGGGTGATCCAGTAATTTGAAAGCGTAAAATATTTGGTATCTTTCTATTTGTGCACTTGCACTGTTTTGTCACTGTTTATTTGTATTCCCCAACTACGAAGCCACTCCAAAGTGTTATTGAGCAGTTATTGCAGCTTTTCCACATGGCCCATGTGCCATATTCGTGAGATGGCATTGAATCAGTGTCACCAGCAATTAATATTTGATGCTGGTGATAAACTAACTTCAAATCCTATATTGAAGCAACCAATAATAGTCCTTAGACTATTGCAATGACCCGTTAATAAAATGTAAATTTAGCGCTTGCAATAATAGAAGCTGAGCTCCCTAAATCATCGATCCTATGCCATATTTACTTGATGCATTATTGGAAACAAGCCACCAGGTTACAGTCAAAGTAGACACCTCAACCATGATCAGCCAAATTGGCTTCGAAGAGCCATCCTCGGGCCACTGATCCCCGTGATACCGATTTTTAACCTTCGTGTGAGGGTTATTAGGAGCTGGTCTATATGCTGTTGTGACACAGCATCAGGCTGGTTACTACTAATGCAATATGCATTATGTGAATCTGACAGACCCTTGGGAGCAGTGAGAACTTTAGCGCAGAGGAATTGTTCATATAGATATTTTTCACCCCTTAACACCTTGGCAAACGAAGATCTGGTATTTTTCGCAGTGTATCAGTACCTTTGTTCTTATTTACGCCTCCCCTCTGTCTTGTCTGATGAAACCAAGAATTTATTCTTCAAAATTTGCTTTTGGTGAATGAAAATTCCGTTCCCAGTCATCAGTGTCTAGGAAACACAGTTTCGAGTCCAGATATCTGTATAAGTCATTAAGCTCCAGCCAATGAGCTTTTATGCTCAGAAATGAATCAAGAGTGAAGCTTCTGACAACCAACTTTTCAGTGCCCGCTCTACTTCTATTTGTTTCCAGCTTGGCAAAGACCACAGAACGGATTGATGGTCCTCATCCCCACTTTTTCTATCATACATTTCATGCCAAGACTTTTGGCAACACGTTTGTTCACCTTTAACTCACAGTTGCACAGCATAAGTTATTTGAACATTTTATGACTTGCATTTACAACTTGTTGCACATTCCCATTTCAATTATTTCAATTTCTTAACAAACTATCAAACGCTTGTACAACCATTTCATTAATTTTATCTGTGTTTTTATGACACCAACTACCGATTTGTTTCTGGACAATTCAACCGACCGAGTGCCACTTATTTGTTGTTTTGGTTTCTCTTGAATTTACCATTAATTTATTTTACAACATATTTGTTGATACATTGGCAGCTACTGGACTTTTTTACACACATGAGCAGATACATAAATATTTTGACATGTATGATGAACGTACATTAGCAATGGCCTCTTTAACATCTACTTGCATACATACACACACACACACACACACACACACACACACACACACACACGCATGTATCTTCTCCACAACCCGTTTTTTAATCAGTTCCGGGCAAAACCTCATTTCTGCGGCATTGAATCTAAAACTGGGTGTACGCTTTAGAAAATTGCATTTTTAGCATTCAACTAAAAAAACGATAAAAACTGGGCAATTTTAAAAATGGCTTTTATGTATTTTTAAGATGTAATAAAAAATAAATAAAACTTGTGTACATCAAGCAAAACAGGCTGTCGAGAAAATATTTAACACCCATCACGAATGTTTGATGGGGGTTTTATGTGTCTTGTGGTTGGGCTTCTCATGCAAAAATTCCAGTGTTTGGGTCATGTGGGTTGCAAAGCCTGGTATTTGTTTTTTTTATAATAAATTAAAGTTGATACGAAGTTTTGCTGATTTTTTAAATATGAAATAGACTGTTTTAAACAATTTTAAATGCCAATTACTTTAGAAGTTTTAAATGTTGTTACGTGTGCGTGTTGCCATGTGGTTGTTGCAGTTGCAACGGTTTATTGCTCTGGCCGGATATTGGGCAATCTTGTGTTGTAGTGTATTTTCCAATGAATTAATGTGAATTAGCTTAGAGTATAAAACCAGAGTATAATGACTAATGTTATGGTCTTGTGATAATCGACTTTTTTACCTGCTATGAAGAATACGACTTGGAGAATACGTAGTTTCAACAAGACGGTGCCACATGGCACACAACTCGAGCGAATATGGCTTTATTGCCGCGTAATTTCTCGTCGTGGCGATATCAACTGGCCACCAAGATCGTGGGATTTGACGCCATTAGACTTTTTTTGTGGGGCTACGCGAAAGGCTGTGTTTATGCAGAGTGTTTCACACATAATGTCAATGTTTAAACTTTATAATAAAAAATTCAGTCAAGTACGAGTCTCGCTTGCACACTTAAAGTTCCATACGTATGTTTTCGTCTTGTTGCTGTTTTTAGTATTTGTTGTTGTAGAACATATGTGAATAAATGTATTGTATAAATTTCATCTCTCTGTCTCTTACAGCTTGAGAGTTACGTTTAATTGTTACTTTACGTTGTATGGGGACACCTAGTAGTTTTCGACTTGTTGTTGTTGTTATTTGTTGTTGTAAGCCATCTGGGAATAATTGTGCTGTGTGAATTTCAGCTCTCTATCTCTTACGGTTTGAGAGTTATATCTATTTGTTACTTTACGTTGTAAAGGGACACCTGGTAGTTTTAGAGTTGTTGCTGTTTTTAGCATTTGTTGTTGTAGAGCATCTGTAAATACATACACTGCGCGAATTTCAGCTCTCTATCTGTTACAATTCGAGATTTATAGCTAATTGTTACTTTACTTTGTATAGGGACACCTGGTACTTTTTGACTTTTTGTTGTTTTCAGCATTCGTTGTTGTAGGGCATATTTAAATACATATATCATGCGAGTTTCAGCTCTCTGTCTTTTACAGCTTGGGAGCTACGGCCAATTATTACTTTACGTTGTATAGGGACACCTGGTAGTTTTCTATTTATTGTTATTTTTAGTTTTCGTTGTTGTAGAGCAGCTGTAAATACACACACTGTGCGAATTTCAGCTCTCTATCTGTTACAGTTCGAGAGTTATAGCTAATTGTTACTTTTCGTTGTATGGGGACACCTGGTAGTTTTCGATTTGTTGTTATAGCGGCAAGGTATAACAACTTCCTGTGAAAACTTTAGCTCTCTAGCTGTTACCGTTTCGGAGAATGGCCGCTGTGACCGACGGACGGAGGGACGGATGGACAGACGTAGTAGTCTCGGTTATAGGGTTCCGTTTCACTCTGATGAGGACGGAACCCTAAAAAAGAAATATCATGAAAAAAAATATTTTACATGTGCTTTATTTATGTATGCTTTTGATACTATATTTCCGTTGAGGCTAATCAATAATTACGTTATGACTGACTAGTTAGAGCTAACCAATATATTGTTAATCATTGACCTATAAAAATAAGCAGAGTAAGCAGCACAGTTGTATGTTACATAGTCTTCTGAAATTAATTAGATAGACCGAGATGCAAAATCATATGTACACAAGATTTTCGGTTAGGTTTATCATTTTACTCTTAATTCAACTAACTAGAAGCGTTAAGCGATTTATCAGTCAGTACTTCCCGCTAAATGACTCGTCATTTAGCTGATAGTATTTTTGCGGGGAATATGTAAACAAATTTTTAATACTGGAATTAGACACAATGTTGATTCGTGAACACACAACAAACTCAACAGTCACAATTAGAAGCACATTACATACATATAACCAATTTCTTACATCGTTTCGCTTTACTTCAGGCGCGTGCCATGAACATGGACCCAAAACAGAATTTAAAAAAAAATTGCCTGAACGACTTTATTTATTGCATGCAACACTCTTAGCTTCTTTTATAAAAAACTACTATTGTATTTACATCTGCCTAAATTTATGTGGGCGATATGGTTAAACCTTTTCGCTAGAAAACTTCTTAAAGTATGACTACACTGTTTATAAAAGCTCGAACAGAACTAACAGAATGTTCTATTGGTATGAATATCTTGGGAAACTTTTATCGCAAACTGAATCATAAGCAGTCACAATTAGAAGGAATTTATATCATATTAATTTTTTTTTCATCGTTTATAAATCAAATCTCTATCAACTATAAAAACTGTAATCATCTTCTTATGATTTTCTGCGACAATTGAAAAAGTAGGGTTATGTTTGGAACTCAATTTGGTAATCAGAAGTGCAGCCAAGTTTCTAAAAGCAGTTTCTTGCGCTCCTTCTGACAATTATTTCACTTTGAGTTTCGCTTGTTTATGATTAAATGGGGCCTTAAGTACTAGAAAATACAACTTCGATTTAATGTCTACAAATCTCTGTAGTCGACTGCTCAAACTGTCGCGAAACTCTATTACAGCGAGACTTGTATGACACATCCTGTTTTCGCATGATTGATTTTTATTACGCGTCGTTAAAAACACATACACACACATTTGCCTTAGCATTACAGCCGGAATTAATAATCATTTTCATTATGTCACTAAATGTCATTTACAAGGGAAACAAATATTTAAATAAATTTTATTTAAATTTCGTTAAAACATTTTATTCGTTATGAAAAGTATTAACATGTTTTTTTTTAACACATATCACAGGTAAAATTATGTTGTGTTCGATTCTGTTTTCCACAAAAAAAGGAAGTGGTAAATGTTTAACACTGCCATTATGCCAAACTATTTAATTAAATAATAATCATGGTATTCATATACAGTGAACTCGCGGTAATGTGAACTTATAAAAACCAAGGTTCAATTTGTGCACATTTTCGATTGCAGTATTTTTTATTTATTTTTATTTATTTATTTATTTATTTTATCCATTTCCTGTACAACAAGATAACTCTTATAATTAAAGTACAGAAAAGCATAGTTGTTACTTTATATGAATTACAGATAACAATATATATATATATATATATATATATATATATATATATATATATATATATATATATATATATATATATATATATATATATATATATATATAAAGAGATTAAAAATAATAACTAAGATGACAAGAACGATAAAAAAAAGTACTCAATAGCATAATTCAAAAACAAGAGTAACATAATTTGTAGTCAAGAAAAACAAAAGTTATTCTGAAAAGTTATTAAATAAAAATTGTCTAAAACTAGTTGTGTTGCTATTAACTTGTTGGGACTGTGGAAGAAGATTCCAAAGACGTATGGCATGCAAGAAAAACTGCCATTCAGACACAAGAGAACGATGGCACGGTGTTATGATCTTCTTTCCCCTAGGGGATCTGGCAAACCTTATTTTTTACCTCTTTCAGTCCAACCTAAATTAGAGCGTCAAGCGTATTATTGCCGTCTAAGCCACCCAATTTTTATGAAAAGGGGTGGTTTACACAGCAAAAATACGCTTGATGTACTAATTTAGGTTGTCCTGTTTATTAGCTTTGTTTATTAGAATAACCCACAAAGAAAGGAAGACCAGGCGTTAGTAAAATAACTCATCTTTGTATCAAAACACGTTCAAACAATAAAATTGAATTGAATTTGGTCTTTCTGCTGTTTAGAGCCATAAAATTTTGTTCACAATTCAGAGAGTTCATTTAAGAAAATGAATGTTCATATTAGTGGATAGTTCACTATTGTGGAAGTTCACATTACCGTGAGTTCACTGTACATATATATTTAGCTAATAATACGACTCAAACAATAGAAAAGTGAATAAAAATCAATAAATCATTTGATTTAAAAATTGTGTAGCTTTCATTTACACAGATCATTTAACAATTTTGTAAAAGTCATAAATAAATGAACAAATAAATGCTTCACAGACGACAAAAAAAATTAAATATTGATTGTGGCTTGTTTAAACCCACTGTATGAAATTTTTTTTGTACTATTGCTCGTTCATGTGTATGTGTATGTTTTCAGAATTCATTGATTCGTATGAATGAATTTCATTTCGCATGTACATGTTTGCAGCCTACACAGCGCTTTTTTTTTATTTTTTTGTGTTTCGGTATGAAGTGGCGTTTCGTTTTTGCATTTTTAGAAATGCCTGCGAGGATGTAGGAGCACTTTTGCATATTTGCACAGTTTGAGTGCACTGCCAGTGCCAGCAAGTCAAAAAAATAAACTGCAAAATGAATGAGTACACGCCTGCCGGTAAATCATTTCAATTATCCAAAAATATTATATTTGAAAATATTTTCTGACTTTATTAAGGTGAAGGCATTTAGAAATTAATGACAGCATTTCTAAGCTTCCAAAGATTTTATTACTGAAATGGCATTGACTATAGATCTAATATAATTGTGCAGGTGAGGAAATGTTTGGTGCATCCATAGTGGGAAACTTAGTAAGTGAAACACCGAGCGAGTTAAATTAGTTTTTCAGTTATTCTTGTTTTAACGAAATTCATATTCTACTCTGCTGCGAAGTGTTTAAGTCTTCATTCCGATAGAATATTATTCGTACATCCAAAGTTGTTAAAAGATGGCTCACCAATGGATTTGCAACGCTTTATGTTCATGCTTCACAGTTTGCCAGTCATGAGACCAGTTCACTTGGGTCCCCAAAAGGTTCGAGTTTGCTACCCCAGGAAGCGGTAGTGTAATGACCCTGTACACCAAAGTCCATATTCATAATAATTATTGTAAGTTTATTAAGCTCTTATTTGACGTATTTCTACGGAATATTTGTCAAATAAACGTGTAATAAAGTTTCAATAGTTTTTATGAATATGGGTGCAAATATTTAATCTGGAGCCAAATCGTCCCATTAGATATCGAAGAATCTATCAAATAAAAATAATGTAAAACCAAACAAAACCAACAAACACACAGCATAAGCGACAGAATTCGAGTGATCACGAATGCGAGAGTTCTTCTTTTCGTTTTGGGTCCACACGAATTCCTTAAAATAGAGCGCGTGGTTTTGAAAAACCATTTTCGCTGCACCTGCTCTAGTGCCTCATACGTTTTAAATATGTTGGGTTTCGAACATTCTTTTAAGATTTTTCGAGTCTACTGATGAGTTGATTATTTTAAACCCAAAATATTACACTATGAAAAAAATAGTATCACAAAACTTTTTTTTACCACCAAAAAATATTAGAATTAAATGGCACCAAAAAAGCAATGAGAAAATATGTGACATGTAAGAGCTTTTTGATTCAAGAAGCGAAAAATAATCACCTGTGCTAACAAATTCAACTTGTATGAATTCGCCTTGGCTCAAGCGAAAAAACCAAGGCGAGTTCATGTAGTACAAGTGCTTAAGTTTTGCTTCTTGCATCAAGATAACCTTACACAAGCTCAGCTGACCACCGCTTTTAGACTGTAGAACTGTCAAAATACACAACACCAACACACAAACGCGAACAAGCGGGTGACAGATATTAAAGATTACTACCAACAATATACATGAAGTGTTTGTTGGTGTTATGCGACTACATGTTATTGAATTACCTTGTCTTGCACCAAATAGCTGCAGATGTCAATTTTATTTTCTCTTTTCTTGCCAAAAAAAAAAATTTGCGTCACTTTATTCTAAAGAGTTTTAGTAATAGAATACTTTTGTGATAAAAATGATTTTCTTTTCACAGACACAATTATAACTTTTAGAGTGTTTAACAAATATTCAGACTTTGACAACTGAAATCACTTTACACTCACAAAATGTATGTGTTAGTTTGAATGCGCTGTGTCGCAAATTCTAGTGCGTATAGTAAATGAATTTTTCAGTTCTTCAAATTATTTTGTAACAATATTGTTTAACAAACATTTCTCTTAAGAAGCTCAAATTTAATGGAATGCAATAGTTCCTCTTTTTGATTTAAAATGATTTTATTAGATTAATTGTCGCTTTTTGTAAAACATATAAAGCACTTCATTCTGAAATTTTTATTCAAAACAATGGAAAAATATGAAAATTTGTTTTTTTGTATTCAACACTACAATACACTAAACAAAATTTAGGTACGTTTTCGATAAACTATAAAATTTATAAAATTTTTTTTGATGACCCAATAAAATGATGCCAAAAACCCATATAACTAACAATTATAAAATACAGCAGCCATAAAAAATAAGCATTAATATTCAATATAATGAGAACAATTTGAAATTAAACGAAACTCTCTCGCATGCAACTACAACATTTAAGTGATAAAACTTTATCACCGCTGGCTGATGTTGAGCAGGATATAACAATCCAGCTGTGTGCCGCACTTACAAATACGAATACATTACAAGTACATGCAACACTTCTAACATGTTATACATCTGGATGTATGTGACAAATGTACATACACTGCAGCAGACAATTTCTGCTATTTTACACGCCAGACATACAAAAGAAAAAAAAAAACAAAAACAAATAAGAATTATTTAATTCCAACACGCTGCGGAAATATTAAAAGTAATATCGTTTTATTATGTATAACAACAACATTGTGTAGTATCATGTGGTTGGCAACTAACAGTGTGCACCATGATCCACAAAAATATTAAATAAAGATGACACTCCCTGCTGTTAATCCCTCTTTGTTGCCACTTTTATATGCTGCATACTTAAGATAATTTAACAGGGTGCTGCTTAGCACTTTATGCCGTAATGTTAAAGGAATGCAAAGTAGTTTTAACTTAAGTGCATTTAATTCAGAAAACAAAAATAACGAAATAAGAAAAACTCCAATCTCTCATTCCGTCTCAATAGATTTTCTAGAAAACAAATTATGACAAATCATTTTAGATATTTGGCCAACTGGGTAGTGAAAAGCTATCTATTGACATGAAATGATAAGAAAAAAATAAATATACAAATCAATGCTGGTATAAAATAAACGCAATGTTTTTTTTTCCATCCCACAACACATTACCACTGCCTCAGTAAACAAAATAACAACATGCAACCAATATTTAAAATTCAAATGGCATCTTGAGTTCTGCCCATCGATCTTTTGCAGGTGCTGTTTAGTGTTTTTTTCAATTGTTGATTTCTATCTGTCATCACTTTTGTGCATATGAAATCTTTTTTCTTTTCAATTCAATTTTAACAAAACCGCTTAAAAACATTTTTTACCTGTCAATCACAACATAAATTTTGTTGTGCTAGTGATGCACAGTGGACCGCTTTATCATGCTTATTGATATAAAGCAGTGATCCTCAACCCCCAAAAAAAAATAAAAAAAAAAAACCCATACCCGCGGGTGATACATGTTTATTTGTGTCCTGTACGAAATTGAGAAAAGAAACCAAGAAATAATTTTAGTGTTGCCAATGATGAATTTGGCTTGACCAAAGAAATGTGTGATTTGTACATGTGACGCCGAAATTCAAAAACGAAGCCAAGAAATAATTTAAGTGTTGCCAATGAAGAATTTGGCTTGACCAAAGAAATGTGTAATTTGGATAAATGATTGCTTTTGTCGTAAACATTCTTCTTCAGTTTATTTTCATCATAAATAGCATATAGAACAAGAAATAATTTGGACAAAGTGTTAGGCGTAAACACTGAAAAGGTATGTTAGCTGGATAAAAATGTAAGCACAGCTATATTGAATAAACGGGACGAAAATTAAGAACAAGGCACAAAGAACACATAATAGACTAGAAGAAAATGAAAACAACAGAGACAATAATGGAATCAAACTTCTCGAACCATTTGTACAAACACAAATGAAAAGACCAGCACACGTTAGAGAAACAGTCAAACTCTAACATACACAGGGTAAAGGAATAAAACTCAACGTACTAGAAAACATGGAAATATATAGGGTGTTTTTTTCGATGTATAGAACTTTGAGTTGGCATTACTGTTCAAGATGGCGACGGATTTATTCCCAGTTTGGTTTGGCAATTCATCTTGAGTAGACTCACGTCTGAACAACGCTTGCAATTTTAGTGCAAAACGAAATTGCCGTTGTTCGCGATTTTCATTAGCGAATTTCGTTTAGCGATGAAGCGCACTTCTGGTTGAATGGCGACGTCAACAAACAAAACTGCCGCATTTGGAGTGAAGCTAATCCTCAAGTGTATGTCGAAACACCGTTACATCCAAAAAAACTGACTGTTTAGTGCGCTTTATGGGCTGGTGGCATCATTGGTCCGTACTTCTTCAAATAACGATGATGACCAGAACTTTACAGTGGTAACAAAGGTGATCGGTGTAGAGCCATGAGTACTAACTTTTTCATTACTGAATTGAATAACCATGATGTCCAGGAGATGTGGTTTCAAAAGACGGCGCAACATGTCACACAGCTCGTGCCACAGTCGATTTATCGAAAGACACGTTTGGTGACCGCCTAATTTCACTTTTTGGACTTGTGAATTGGCCTCCAAGATCTTGTGCTTTAATACCGCCAGACTACTTTCTGTGGGGCTTTGTAAAGTCATTGGTCTCTGCGTATAAGCCACAAACGCTAGACCATTTGGAAGACAACAGTAGCCGTGTTATTGCCGATATACGGCCACAAATGTTGGAAAAAGTAATTGAAAATTGGACGTCCAGATTGGACCACATCCGCGCCAGCCGTGGCAGTCATATGCCACAAATCATATTTAAAATGTAATGCCACAAGATTATCTTTAGGATAAATAAAATTCATGTCAATCGAATAAACCATCGTTGTTGTATTGGAACTTAAAGTTCTATACATCGCAAAAAAAACACCCTTTACAAACAAACAAAATTTTGACGGTTGAATAATAAATGAGCAATCAAATAACCAGCAGAAAGGTTTACTACTTCATTTTACCGCCATTTTGGTAAGTATTAGTAATCACAGTTCATGTTTGTCAGTCGAGAAGTAGAGACGTGGCAAATTTATTATGACAGTTGCACATTGCATACAGCCAGCATTACAGTGGAATTATGGGCATAAAATGTCTAAAAGCTGAATTTTAGTACTTTTTTCAATACCATTAATCTAAGAAACAGTTGCGAAGAGGAAATAAATAAAAATTTAATTCAGCTGCCCTTAACAAAATATCGAATGTGTTTTTTCCCCTTTTTTAATTCTAACAAAAGAGCAAAATCGGTAACTCCGTATCTCTGCTCCTAATACAAGTAACGAACAATTTCCAAAACGTCATTAAGCCCTGCTAAAAATAATCAAACAGGTCTCTTGTGCATTTTTTTTAATTCTGAATTTTAAGGAGGGAAAAAGGGAAAAATAAAAATTTTGGTATTTTTTTTTTTAATTAAAGAGCCAGGAAAAAATTTCAAATAACAATTGGACTGCTAGCCAAAAAAATTCGAATATATTATGCATTTGCTTTTACATTTTAAACATTTAGTGCGAGAAAAGTGGTAAAAAGGTTTAAAAATCAGTGTCTCGGTAACTCCGTTTCTAAAACCAGTACAAAAAAAAAAAAAAATTTCAAAAAGGAGGCACTTTTTTTTTGAAAAATGGAGTAAAATAAAATTTTCCAACTTTTTTCAATGCCAGAGACAGAAAACTACCTGCATTTGCAGATTTGTCAGAATTTTAGCGTATAAGTTGTACTTTGACAAATATTCCATACCAAAAACTGCATGGAAAATCCCCCCCGGGAGGCACAACTTGTTTCTACTGTATTTTCTAAAATATTTTTTGTGCATTGCTAATACTTATTTTGTTCGTGGGAATTATGGAATAATTAGTTGGGTTTCAAACATGCCTATAAGATTTTTGGAGTCTACTGATCAGTTGATGAGTATCAACGAAATGTTGGCGGCATGTACATAGATGCCTAGGAAAGACAGAAAACATTTTGCAAATTCAAATTTTTGAGAAAGTTTTAATTTTAGTGAAATTTTGGAAAACCTGGCTTTGGATCACCCTGTTCACTGTGGTGTGGTTGAAATAGAGCTCTAACTCCTTGACGCTTCCTGGTATTCACGTTCAAATAGCCATTTTTAAAAGCGGTCACCATGAAAAAAATTTTGCCAAATACGTTTAATAATGAGCCACTGTGCGACGACGGTCAAGAATGACATGGCCCATTGTTGTTGATAGATGTTTATTTCCTTTTCGTTTCTAGAATGTTTTCTCTAGAAATATAATTTTCTAGTTGAGGAGAGATTGAAGTTTTTTTCAATCAAAGGAATTTTCGTGGTTGTCACCTTTTCACCTCCAATTCTGTGCTTTAACAGAACCACAACTCAAAATATGCCGTGTTTTTAGAGAATATTACGTTTTTTTTTTAAACAAACACTAAACTGCGTAGCTTTTGGCTTGTCTGCAGAAACACCCAAAGCCTTCGGCAGGAATCGAACCTGCGACCTCGGGGACACTCTACCAATTCATCCATCGAGGCGCTCACCCCATTATTTAAAATCTTCTGCCACTAAAGGCCATGTTACACTATCCTACTCAATCATACGATTGAAAACTGCCCGCTAAATCTGATAGAATTCTGTCCTACTTTGAAAATTAGCTTTAAAACGGCCATACTATTATACTTTTGCAAACAACTTCGAAAAGGCAACTCTGATCTCAGAGAAAAAGATAGTTTTTGAACATTTTTAAAAGACTAGCAAATCGGACAGAGTTGTCACAAACTCTTTCACCCGAATACACTTTTAGTCCAAGCTATCACACTGTTTGGACACACATCTCATTTTTAGCAATTCGTACAATTCAGTAGGATAGTGAATCACGGCCGTAAGTTCGATTTCTGCAAAACAAGTTCTTTTTTAGAGATGTATGAACACAAACATTGAATGCTGGACAAAGTAATACGAGATACAAAATTTTTAGGGGTGATAAGTCTCTCATTTTATGTACACCCCTAATGCATAAACGAAATGCATACAATACATATGTATGTATGCAGCAGTAGGTAATAGTCTACTACCACGAGAAACTATAATTCATCTGCAATTATGTTCAGCATTAGAACTTTTGCAGTATAAAATTAACTTTTGCTTGTAATAACAATAAAAATTCCATTTTATACCTGAAATAAAAATACCAAAAAAAAAAAAACCGTATAAAACGTGACTTTCAGGCAGTGCACGTGCTTAAAAGGTATCAAATAAATGTTTTATGAGGCAACTTTTTGTTTGAAAAATTTCGCCACAAAAAAACCAACCAAAAGAAAAACACACAATAAAAGTTTAACAAATATAAAAAAATTTTTTTTATTTAGAATTTTGCATTGACATTAAGCGTTTGCAGAGCGTGAATAAGTTTAAATTGAGCGCAAAGCATAAACATACACATTTACGCATCCCCCGGAAACTATGATTTCCAATGAAATTTTTATTAAAAAAAAAAGGTGAAATAATTTTTTAATGCTTCTCATTTTTAGAACATTAAACAGCAATTGTCATTGTTCACGTCATTGTTCACAATTAATTCAGTCGAGCCATACTCCTGCACTTTTAAGTTTTGTCTACAAAAGGTGTGCCCTTGTTACCTTGAAAATAAAAATTACAATGGGCGAAAAATAAAGAGAGATATGGAAGTGATGTGGAAATAAATAGAAATTATATAAACGTGTGTTTTTGTCACAAAAAAAAAAAATAAAAAAAATTATATAATTTTTTGTTAAAAACACGCTTAACTGTGTTTGTTAAATAGAAGAGGTTGGCTTGATTGTAGGTGCGTGTTTGCCCAAGTCTAGCGACATACAGTTATGTAAGCCCGTATAGGCTTGTTGTGAGCTCCGTAGGTCTATACACTCATAGAAAAACCATTATAGCTATGATGTATTTTAACATGAATACGATGACAAAAAACATCGTTTTTGACCCCATGACACTTTTCATCACGGTGTTCTAATTGTTATTAGCCATAAATATAACAATTGTTACATCAATGCCATGTCCAGTGTCATCAATATGATGTTTATGAAAAATTACTGCAATGATAGCAAATATACGTCAATATGATGTCAATTATTGAAACCGTGTAGGAATACATTTAAACACAAAAATAATAAATTAAACCATAACTTTTAAATATAATTATAATTAATAAAACTTAACACAGTTCTATTTCTTTCCTTTTGGTAAAACTTATAAAAGTTATTAACATTTTGCGCCATAGAGTTGCTGTCACGGCAGTCTTTACATTGATGACACTCAATTTATGCCGAAATTCTCTATTGACTTTTGTCATCAGGTTAATATCAAGTTTTAAATCTTTGATGTCTTTTGGCATAATATTGATGTTAAAATTTTTTATGATACGCTATCATCATTATGAAAATACATTTTTCTATGAGTGTAGCAAATCCGTGTCATTCATAAAGTTCTTTAATTTCCTTCAACCTATAAACCGTAATTGGATTATGTCTGGTAAGGTGTCTCTTAGGATATCGGGATCGTATTAGTGAGACATCCAGGTACTGGCATAAATAATACTCTAATTTCTTGCTCTCCTGTCCACATGCTTTTGCAGTTAGAAATAAATTGTGTCTTCTTTATGCTTATATAAAAGAAGTTTTACGACTAGAAAAAGCTGTATTTTATAATCCTGATATTATATGCATGAATGTAAATTCATAAAATAAATAACAACGTAAACTTATCTCAAAGGTTAATGTTACAAAATCTAAGAACTTTATAATTACTTTTATATGCATTATATTTGTCTGCTCACCTTTTTATGGCTTCTTTATTTTCATTAATTATCTTCGTGCAGCTAAACGTATTAATTTGTACTCGTTAAAACTTGCACTGGACACAGATGTCAAATGTTGTCGACTCCTTTTGTTAATTAAATGTCTCTTTTTGTTCCTGCTGCCCTGCTGTACATTGCAAAGGAAGGATGTGCTGCGGCTTATTTGCTTTCTGCAAGATAAAAGAAAGATAAAATATTAAATAGAGGAATTATTATTGTAATTTTATTTAAGTGGGGTAAATTTGTATCAAGCGCCAGAAAATAAATGTTGTTTAGTTTTCTCTTCTTTTTTTCAAACTAAAATTACTAATTGTTTGGTTGGAAAAAATCCAAGTATAGTAAATTACTATACTTGGCTTCACGGCATAATTATGGTAACCAATGTTTTTGAAATACGTGCAAAGCTGCACAGCTATGCAATAAAATAGCATTTGTTATTACAACCTTTAGGGTATGCTATTTAATTGCTTTTGCCTGAGTAGCCTGTAAATATGCTACATAAAATATATTTTTTATATTTTAGCTAATTATGGCAAGAAAAGCCACTGTTTAGTTCAAAGAAATGCTACTTCTGCTATAAATCAATTAATTTCTATTTCAATTATCTAAATAAAATAAGACAGAGTGAATTTTTTCACAGCAGTGTGGCCAACTTCAGTAGATAATGTTATCGCTAGCTTGTTAGTTGTATCATGAGCATCAATAAAAAGTGTTCGCGTTTGTTACTACGTTTACACGTACTGCTTATTCGCGATTGTGAATTATTATGGCTTGAAAAATTTGGCGTATAAACAGTAAATAAAATTTTTATTTGTGAATAGCTGAGTCACGAAATCAACTAATGATTAAAAAGCTATTCGCAAATAAAACACAAAAGGTTGCCACTTTTTTTTATCGGTTTTAAAGATTTCTTCGATGTGGCACACGTACAATCATATGACAGAAGGGAAATAATTTACAAAATATTGCACGAAAGCAAAAAAATTTGTAAAATTTGAATAAAAGTGTAAAAAATAAAATATGAAAGCTGTCGTTGCAGATGGAGCAAGGCTCTCTGATCAATGTCCAGTAGTGGTCACATCTAGGGCGAGCTTTGAATTTTCTTTATCTCCGTTTCTTGAAAACTGCTTCTGCAACAGATATCAAGCAGTCACTTTTAAATGTTCCAAGAATTAACTGGTGCCTGCGCCTTCTTCTAGCGATTGCAAAAGTTGCATGCCTTTTGCTGAACGGTTCTTGCAATATTTCGTGGCTTTTCTGCATTAATTGAATTGCAAGAAATATCATAATTTTTGGTTTCTCCATTAATATTTTAGTAATCACGTCTTTTTCTGAACATATGTTGTGCTTAACAGTGTTACCAATTTGTTACATTTTTACCATCTTTCTTCACTAAAAAATACAAATTTTCTGCATTCGCATTGACGCATAAGCAGTGAGTTATGTATTTGCAAATAGTTTTTATTTGGGCAGTTTTTAAACAAACCTTTGTGAAATTTCAAAGGTTTGAAGCAGTAGTCAGCTGCTCTTGTAAGGCTACTTGGTATAAAGATACCTTGGCCGCTCAAAAATAAACGACACGAAGCCTAAAGCGATAACATGGTCTTTATATCCGTTAGAATAGAAATACTCATTTATAAATTTGATCCAAATTTAAGAAATTCGCCTTCACTTAAAAATGTTTTTTTTATTACTTTAGGAGTGCCTGGTATTAAGATATTTTTAAGAATTTATAAAACAGTGATTTGCTGCTTGTTTACAATTAATTCACTTACATTTACATATTCATATATTCCAAAAGGGGTTTGGTTTTTTCCTTTTACTTTAAAAGTCTTTTTGACTTTAATTAAAATCCCCCTAAAAACTTAAACTGTCATTTTGCCAAAACAAAATATTTTTAACGGGGCTTGTTAATGTATAAATCTGTATAAATTATTTAAATCGTAACTATAAAAATATTACAGCAATTTATTGATACAAAATTTGTTTTGATCAGATTTTGTTTAATGCACTCATTTAAAAGGAAATCACATGGCACTCACTTGTATGTTGTTGTTATTTTTATTGCTGTAGATGTATGGAAGGCAATAAATTGGTTTTAGTTTTCTTATAGAGAATAAAGAGTACAGTAACTCTCTATTAGCGAAAAAGAATAAAGACTGTTATAAAACAGTTTGAGCTCAAGTAAAAATACACAAATACATATATTGTATATTGTATACTTTTGTATCTGAGCGATCTACCAGCATCTCAAAAACACAAACAGCCAACAGCCAACAAAAAAAAAAAGCAACGGTATCAGCGTATGATTAATGAGCATCTGGTACAAAATGTAAAAAAATGCTTGCACATGTATACATGCATACATATATACAAATTTTAAATCTCTTAGTACACAAAATAAAAAACCGGCACAAAGATTAGAAGAGTGTAGGAGGATTTTTAACAACCAAATAATTGTAGATTGCAGAAATAATAAAGATAAGACTTGCAGATACAAATGCAAGTTTTATGAGGGCAACGGCTACAACTGCAGAATAACGTTTTCGAACGATAAAAATAAAACATGATTAAGAAAAAAGAAAAAAAAACGGAGAAAAATAAAAGTAGCAAAAAGTAAAATAAATAAATAATGAATGACTAAACCAAAATTCTCTTGACAACTTGAAAAATGTCACCAAACATTTTCAAGCAAAAACCACTTAAACTCTAACAAAAGACTGCTTCCGAAAATAATGACGTACTTATTTTAGCTTAACAAAAAAAAAAAAAAATACTAAATTAAATGCAAAGAGTTTTATGAACATGGGAAGAAAGATGTTGGGGAAAAAAACTACTGAAAAACAAAACTTTGAATCAACGATTTCCAACATTAATTTAATGCGAAGCACACTTTTCAGCACTCACTCACACTCCTGTCACTTGTTGGAATTTTTGCATTTTTCTCACCAAAAACAACAACCACAAAAAAAAAAAACAAAAAGGAAAATACACAAACTCTATTTGTTTTTCCACTTAACAAGGCTTGTTGTTTGTTGTTGCTATTTAAGGATTGTTAAACACACCAAATAGACAAAAGAATTTTTTTTGGTTTTTTTATTGTCGGTTACACGCAATAAATAATTATTAGGGGGCAACACATTTTCCAATTAAAATAGGTGCCTAATTGAGAAAATTTTCCATGACAATGAACATTTTTCGAGAAAACTGAAAAAAATAGTCCAGTAATATTTAATCATCACTCAAAAGTGATGTTTTATACAAATTTTGTTATCGGTGAAAAATACACAAATTTTTATAATGTCATGTTCAGACGGCAAAATGAACCTGGTGGTTCGCTCTCGCAAGCTCGAAAGCGAACCACAATGCTATGCCGAATATTCACGTTAGGGCTGATGAATTGTTGACATCAGGGCTCTGATATGTTACGCGGCGGCTGTTACGCTGTGCGGTACCAAGACTCGTTGCTAAAAACAAAAAACGGCACACTTGGACTGCCGAATAAAATAAAACCAGCTCCAGGCATGACAAGGTCTTCCCAGCTTGCTCTACAGCAGCTATGTTTGGTTCTCAACCCGGACTTACAGCGCGTGAACACATAACACAGCCTTCATGCCTTGAATCCTACCCCAGACTGTGTGAATTTAAAACAAAGTACTTTTTTTTGGATACTCAGCAGTTGTCGAGCTGCCTTCAGAGTTGTCATTTTTAAACTAAATTAGCGGAAATTTCAAAATAAAATAAAACTTTCTTGATTTGAAAAACATTATGTCTGAAAATAACTTTGTCACTTACAAACCATATTTGTGTCCCATTACTAGGCTTTGGGAATTTCTGGACTTTTTTTCTTCCCGGGATTCCCGGAAAATTTATAAATTTTTATAAATTATAAATTTTCTTCTACTACAATTAAATAATTTTTAGTAATAAACTTTTTTAGTTTGTTTTATTTAAAATTATATAATAAAGTGCATATACATATATACATTTAAAACAAAAATTAATTTAATTAAATAGCACATGTTAATTCAATTTGTGCAGTAAAGAGAGACAAATAACTATAAGGAGATAATATGAGATCATGTTTAAACAAAAAAAAAAACATAACAGAATTCATACCATCCTTTCGATAAAAAATAAGTTTTTGGTACGACTAAAGCATTAAGTACCTGCTTAGATGTTCGGTTTCCTACTTTTGTGGCAAAATTCCCAGCAACGGAGAAAACCCGTTCGCTATCCAGCGATGTTGGTTTTATTGTTAGTAAAGCATTATAAAAATTATCTAAGTTCTTAGTTCGAATATTGCTCGCTTCCTATAAAGCAAATTCTTTTCTTAGAAAATTAGTCTGAGGAAGTTTCGACATTTTTGGATTAGTCCTTGCATTTTTCAACTTAATTTTAAAACATTCATTAATATCGTTGTCAGATATATCTGAACTGCTGCTGACCAATTCAGAAAGTGATTGATCAAAGAGCCGTTTATATAGCGGTTCCGCATATAATTTTAAAGAATTTTTTAATAGTTTCGTATTGACATCAGGCATTTTTAAATAATTTAGTAATGCTACAATTTTTTCATTGGTCTTTGGCCAAATTTATCTCGAATTGACTCAGCTATGTTTTGAGAAAATTGGGGTTTTATTACTATAAGCTGAGCTTTTTAGAATAAAATTCCGTTATTTTTGAAATTAATTTAACAAAAGTTTTTTTTTATTACATGAAGCAATTAATTTTAAGAAAATAAAAATGTGGAGAAATAAAATATTACTGTTACAAAAGCCAATTTAAACATTACCCGTTTTCCCGGGAATCTTCAAACAAAATTCTCGCCTGGGAATTCCCGAACCCCATACCCTACCCACCGCCCAAAAATACTACTGTCATTTACCACCGTATTATTGTTCCATCTAAACATACTATTGTAGGGTATTATAGTATGGTTGGAAATGACAATAACATTGTTGGCTGCAACAACAATAAGATTGAAAATGACAAGATCATAATTGAATATAGCAATAAAATGGTTAGTGGCCAGAATAATCTAATTACTGAAGGTGGAATTGGTAACAATGTGCATGTTTTATTTAACAATTATTATTGCTAGTCTGGAACCATATATTTCAGCAAAAGTTCACATGTTTCTCTTCGAATATGGTTACCTCTACCATATTTCTTCTTTACGTGTACACAAGAACTTTAATAAGAAAAAAAGCTGTACTAAAATGTAGATTTTGTTC
Source organism: Sturmia bella (assembly GCA_963662145.1). Taxonomy (NCBI): domain Eukaryota; kingdom Metazoa; phylum Arthropoda; class Insecta; order Diptera; family Tachinidae; genus Sturmia; species Sturmia bella. The sequence goes on along the minus strand of OY759171.1, from coordinate 28,083,680 downwards.
TGCGAAAAATATTTTTGTTTTGTGAGTAAAATTTGGTATAAAAATTAAATCTATTTTATTTTTAATTTTATTCAAGGCGGTTTGTTCCGGCGAGTCAACATAGTTACAACTTTGTTAAATATGGCCAGTTCCTGCAAATTTTCCAAAAGTTTATGTTTGTTAAAAGTGAAATAGTATGTTTTACATTTTACTGGCCACTAATGCTTAAGTCCACCTTAACGATTGTGACAATTAAAAATTGTTTTTATGCTCTTAATTAAATGTCACTTTGGTGGACATTAAATAATTATACTTCTTGCTTACATGTGTATCTATGCTTAGTTTGTGGTACAGGCATGCTTTCAAATATGTTAACAATCTTGACGTGTTTGATGACACTTGTGTCCGTCAAATTTTATTCTTTGAATAATACTATTTATTAAATTGTTTTACTAAAAAAATTTCAGATAAAATGTATATGGCATACAAAAGATTTTATAAATTTCAACTTTTTGTGTCCACTGGATATAAACGATTTTACTTTGATCTGATTCAGAATGCAAGGCAGATGACATTTCGCTTTTCTTATTCTACTTATACACATGTGTGCGTGCATATCATCAGAGTCCCTGATATTTGTGACATTTGTAAAGTGACACAAATCATGGTTTAGAACTAATTCCTTGAACAAAAGAATTTGTGTAAACGTTGGCTCACATGAAGGCAACAAAAAAAAAATTCTCTTAAGTTATTAAACATGCGTATGCATGCCTGTACATGCTTCTGAATACTTACTTACACATTTATGCATTTCGCATGTCTCCGTAAATTTTCATTATCATTTTGTCTTATATTTTAAGCCAAAAGTATTTCTACAGTTGTCTTATAAGGCAGACAACTTTAACTCCAATATCTCCATAAGTCTGCATAAATTTGCCCAAAAGTACTTTAGCAGTTTCAAAGCACAAGTTATGGGTCAGTAATAAATAATGTTACTTTAATAAGAACAAAAAAGCTGTACTCAAATGTAGACTTTGTTGTGCTGTAATACGAAAAATAATTTTTTTTTGTAAGTAAAGTATAGTATAAAAATTAAATCTATTTTATTTTTAATTTATTTCGAGGCTGTTTAGGTTGAATCTTGGCTGTTGGTGTGAGGCCTTTCCGCTATAAAAAAAAAGCTGGTTGTGCCCCAGCTTGTAGCAGGTTGTACTTTTCCATTTTATTTGGAAATATTAACAACCATACTAATATTATTTTCGCTATAATTTTTTACATTTATTGCTAAAATTAACAATATGGTATTTTTAAAGCTTTAGGTCTTTATATTTTTCTTGATGCTGATTTTTCGACCTTTGTTGTTTAGTATTCTAATTTTTCGAGCCTTAGGTCACTTGTTTTTTACAAAATATTTATTAAATTCAATATTTCGATATCTCAATGGATATCTTCTTCAGGAATGTAGATTTTTTATAATTATAACGGTGTGCCCGGAAATGAGATAGCGGATGAACTGGCAAGATCCGGTACCCACCTTCATCAGGAGGATATAGACGAATTCGTAGGTATTCCCCTTAATAGCTGCAATCAGCTAGTACAACGACAGCTGCTAAGAATCGCGCAGGAGAGGTGGTCGAACGAGATCACCTGTCAAATAAAGGGTCTTAAATGGCCCAGGTATGAGTATAGGAGGACCATGGCCTTGTTGGACTTTCCGAGGCTCCATACCCTTGTGGCTGTTCTAACAGGACATTGTCACATGGGAGCACATGCGAGAAGACTGAATCTTCCACATAATGATTTCTGCAGAGGTTGCAGAGATGAGGAAGAGGAGGAGAGTGGCGAACACTTTCTCTGTCGATGCCCGGCCCTCTCTAACAAGAGAGCAAATTGCTTGGACAGACCGACATTAGATGGATTACCGGAAGTGTCGGAATGCGGATTGGACAGAGTGGACTCCTTCATCCGTTCATCGGACTGGTTCAGGGCTAAACCGGCGGAGCATGTGTAGGGACATCTCTCTACAGCCTATTCGAGTAACACAACGGAACCTTTCTAGGACCCAAATGAGCCGGCCTCTGGACCGGTGGCCCGCGTAACATATATAAATTTAACTTTAGACCGAAGAATTACAAAACGAGGGCTGCAAACGTTATATTTCGCTATTCGTTACAATCAACATTTTGGTTTTTTTTAAAGCAATAGTGCGAATGAACGACAACGTTCACAGCTGAAAAATATACCCTAAATATTTATTCATTGTTAGTTACATTATTGGGCTCTTTGTTCGATTTCACTTTATAAGAATTGTGGTAGATGTTTTGAGTTAAAATTTCCGTGACCAACATTTTTCATAGAAGACAAGAAAAGTTAACTTAAAGACCCATTGGAGGGGGAACATTCTTTATGTTTTACTTTGTTTTAGTTTCTATACAAAAAATATCCTTTGCCTTCTATAATTTATATTTTAATCATAATCAAAGAGATTTAGCCAAAGATCTGAACAACTGAGCTTATTTAAGAACATTAAGGGACTTGTATAACCTTTGATGACACCTACATATGTACATATATATGAAAGCTTTCACAGCCAGAGCTTCAATTACAACAGCTGCGATTAATCTCATTTTTAGTTGCCGTTAAACTTGATGCTGCGTGTCTCGCTCTCTCTCTCTCTCTCCCTCACTCTCTCTCTCTCTCTCTCTCTCTCTCTCTCTCTCTCTCTCTCTCTGTTTATTGAGATATTACGTTACAGTCTTAAGTTTGTTAGTAATAATTTTCATGTCCGTTATAACAAATATATCTCAAAATTGTTCAATAAAATTAAACTTAAACACATGGGTTTCTTTTTAGCTATTTAATGGATTCACTCAAATCAAAATATTGCCATAATTTTGCTTTTATTTCAATAATTCCATTAGCTTTAATGCCAACTAATAAACTCCTTTATTTTATTATTTTTTTTTATCAAAAATCTGTTCACACAACGCGAAAAAAAACATCAGAATATTGACCACAAATGTGGCTTAAATGTTTAAACACATAAACGTAAATCATAAATTTATTTACATTATTTAATAACAAATACACTCGTGCACACGTTAAAGCGGTAAATTGCTGATTACAAAAAAACATATCACAGAGTGGGTCGGTTTGTAAGTACAACAATTTATCGATATTATGCAATTGACTTTTCGAGAGTGTTTGGCATGGGAAACAAAATTCCACTACTTGGCATTAAACAATCATTTTGGAAGCGTATTAATTTAGGTGCGAAAATAGACCTTTCAAATGTTTGCTGTCTTTTAAAAAAAAAAAAAAACTTTTTTTTAAATTATTTGTATTCAATAATATTGAAAAGTACCATAAAAAACTGACTCAAAAACACGTATTTATTTTAAATCGAACCCCTTAACATTTACTTAAACTCAACTTAATTTGTTTCTAACAACTGGTATGTTTACATTGTATTTATCAAACTTTTTGTTTATTAAAATCTTAAAAGCAAGTTCAGCTTCTCTAAAATGCCATCATAAAAACTTTGATTTATTACAAATAAAATTTTAGCTCCCACACCAACGGTGCATGCAAACTGAATGTCTGAGGTTTTAGTATCCGTTTGTAATACCAAAGATTTATTTAGAATTACATGAAAATGTGCTTATACATACATATTTGCAAGTTCTTGTTTACTTGTTTTTATTCAATGTTCAAACTTACTCGACTACGAGCTTGAAAAATTGAATCCATTAGCAATTGAATCCACCATCCCCATTGAATGAGAGAGTGTACGCAACACAATAATGGCATTGCGGCCACTGTGATCACTGTGGGAAGTATTATTCTCGTGTTGTAAAAAATTCATGAATGAATTTTTCCCCCACCACTTTTGACCACAAGTCTAAACATATGTTGCATGTAAAACAAATACATTACTAAAATCATATGTAAATACGATGTATGGGCATTTCCATATAGTGAGTGATTTTTCAATAGCTTTCTGATTTGATTAACAAAAAACGTATGAAATCTTACTAAAATCATACTAAATCATATGATATCTTACTAAAATCATATGTAAATACGATGTATGGGCATTTCCATATAGTGAGTGATTTTTCAATAGCTTTCTGATTTGATTAACGAAAAACGTATGAAATCTTTATTTGCGTCTATTATCCAGTTGGAGGTTCGAAATTTGATACCAAATTTAATCTCGATTCAGGGGCAATATTATTTCTAAATCTGCCCAGAAAATTCCCATGTTCGAATAGCTGCTTCAGCACAATAATAGTGAAAAAAATTTTGATTGGTTTTTTCATTATTATTGTCCGGAAGCAGCTATACGATGGAGAACGAAATATCGACAAAAATAATCTAATATTTTAATAAAACATACCTTCAGCTCAAGAAAATAAATATGTATATAAAATAATAAAAACTTCAAAAATTTATATTTTAAATGCATAAAAAATACAAAAAAAAAAACAACTATCCCATTATTGACTTCGTCATCATATAGTCGGCTGTTTAGACATACAGTCGAACTTCCATAACTCGAATCACCATTATCCCACTAAAAACTTCGACTTACGGAGACTAACTCGAAGTCTCTCTCAGAATTTTTCGTCAAAATAGAATAAAAGGTTTTTGTATCATGTATATTTATTTAAAATAGCCTCTAATGGAAAACTACATACTTAAGAATATGAAAGAACAAGCATATGTACTCATATACATACATATGTATTTAAAAATTTACAGTTAAGTAAAATATTCTGAAATAAGTGACTGAGCAAAAATAGCATGTAAAGTATACAAACCAGCTCAAGCAACCAAAGAGAGTAAAACAAACAAACCAAAACTAAAAACCAATTTAACAAGCAAAATTCCTCGAGTTATAGAGTTCGTGTGTATGTTTTTTGTTCGAGTTATGGAGAATTTCGACTTATGGCAGTTCGAGTTACGGAAGGAAAATTGTATGTGATTTGTTCTTTTAAAGCTACTGCCAACAAAATTAGTTCGAGTTAGAGAAAATTCGAGTTAGAGAAGTTCGAGTTATGCAAGTTCGACTGTACCTACAAATAAAGTAACGTAATTTTCTGGCGAAATTGGTACTCAAATGTTAAAAATCATATTTTCTATGCAACAGTAAAAATGTTTAAAGTTTTGATTTGAAAAAAAGGCTATAACATGCGTGACATAAAATGGAAAGGATATTGAAGGAAAGGTACGATTGGGTACAGTTTGAGCAAAGGAAGCGATCTTTTCTTTTAATATCTTATAGTAAACTAACCCCCAATTTTCGACTTGGATTTTAAATGCCAGTTCAATTTAAATTTGATTTAAATACAAAATTGAGTCAAACAGTTGCTATTTAAATCAAATTTAAACGGCCTACCGTGCCCATTTAAAATCGATTTAAGTTTTTCGTACTTTCGTTCTGATTTTGACAGTTTGGCTTTTTGTTCTGCAAATTAAGAAAATTGCACATGTTTTTTGTTTTGTTTCATAATTTGATTTTTTATTATTTCCAGAAGGTAATCAACTTCTGTGTCAGTGAAATTGGGAGTCCTTTTATCACTTTTGCTATTCAATTTAATAATTTTTACAAAACAATTTATTATTTTCTAAACTTTTCACAATTTCACCGGCTTCCAAATTTGTCTAAACAGCTGTTTTTTATTGAGTTATCGATAATTTTTTGACACTTACATTGTGCTGCCGTACTTTTATTACAATTAATTACCAAAAATAATTTTAGACTGTAAAACAGAAAGCTATTTTAAATCCAACTTAAATTTTAAGCAAAATTTACTAATTTTGTATTTAAATCCCAAGTCAAAAATCGGGGGTAAGTATTTCTCCTTAAAAGTCTATGGCACTTAACAAGTACGCGCAATGGGTTCTTCCGTTTGGCTTTTACGCTGCAACGACACGCCATAACAAATACTTTGAAATGCTTTGAATTTATTTTATTGGTTTTTTTACAATTGTTTCAAAGACAATTATTAAGCGCAATTTGGATGGGCATGAGAATTTTCGACAACCAAAAAATAAAAAAAGCTCGCCACTTCTGTTTAGGCTGTAAGAAATCTGAAATTTTGTTTGAATAAAACTTTTATGATGTGAGTGGTCATACAAAATAAAAAAAGGAATGGTTCGACATGTGCCCGGTAAATTATCGGTTGAAAAATTACTTTATTTTACAAAAATAATTTCCAAGTTTAGCCAGAGGGCGTGGCTTAACTCCTACTGTTTAGCTCCTCTAGTGTTTAGCGTTAACTATTTTTTTCTATCTAGTTTTATTTTACTCGCCTAATTTAAGCGCCAAAAAATTTATTGCCATTGTTTGAAAAGAAATCCAGGCTCACAACTATGCAGCACTTAGTGAAGGACCCTTGAAATGCAGCTACAAGTTCTCGTACCCCAGCTCTGCTGGGCACTTACTAAATTTACATCCAGCTTAAGAGCAATTTATGGTACCTGAAGAGTCCGCAGTATGAGTTTAGATCGGAAATCGTGATTGTTTTATTGATTATTTTATTATAAATTACATTTGATTTGCAAATGCTTTTCAAAATAGAAAAAAAACAAAGTTCTCATTGCTTTGCATGCAGGTGATTTCTGTCTATTCATTAACTTCATTATATAACATGTCCAATTGTCTGAATGTGTGCGCGACTGTTTGTGGCAATTATTGAAAATAATTGAAAAAGGCATATTGCGTTTGTCTATTTCCATGTGTTTTTAAGAAAATGCGAATTCCAAAGTATTTTGTTGTGTTGTGCTGATTTTTTTGTTGTTGCTTTTTTTGAATAATTTCTGCGAACTGCACTGACTGACTGACGCGAAGAGTGGTGAAAATACATATGTAATAAAACCGTTACCGGCCAGGTTGCTGGCAAAAGACCTTGCCCATCTTACGTGTAAAATATCTAAATTTTTTGAGAATTTCCAATTGAAGAGTTTTTTGTGGTCATTGCAATGAAAGAAACGATGGAAGCGCACAATGAAAGAATTTGTTGTGCTTTTCCTGTATAGACGACAGCTACTGGGTCAACTGAATACGAATAGGGTTTGCAGAAAAATTCATCTAGTTGTGGTGTGCGAAAACTCCACCTCAGGTGTTCATGCGCAGCAGCGCTGTTTTCGCTAGAACGGGCTTCACCACCGATTCCTGCACGAATGTTGTGCACTGTGCAAAATTTTTCCGAAATACATATGTAAGTAAGTGATTGCGTGTGAGTAACGCATTTGAATCAAAGTTTAATAACAATTTGTATTTTTTGTATTAATTATTTCTTTTCATTCAACTGCTAGCGTTTTATTTTTCAATTAAAATCAACAAGTTGCAAATTTTGCGTGTGTGTTTTTGATTTGTCATTATTATTATTATTATTATTTGTTGCCTTTAAACGTTAATATTTTTTCTCTTTATTTGTTTCGTTGTTTTTTTTTTTCTATTTAAATTGACACCGATATGTTATGTCAAAATAAAACAACAACAACAACAATAACAAAAAACGAGCAATTGATGGTAACAAAAAAATTGGTTAAGCCAACAACCGTCATGATCATGCATGCCTGCATTCATCCAAGTGTCCAAATCAAACAAAAATCAAACGAATACATGGACGAATTTCAAAATTTATTATTGGTTTGTCTGTTGCCACTCAACCACCATACGTTTCCATTTACAATTTATTATACTTATTTTCTATTTTAGCTTTTGCTGGATTTTGATTTATTTTCTTGGTATGCAAATATTTGTTGAGATTTTCTTGCGAATGCCAGGGAAAATTATAACATACGGCATGTGTTTGAATTAATATAAAACAGGGTAATTTGCGAACTGTAAATTGAAAGAAATGACGCAAATAAATTAAATAAAATATTGCACAATATTGTGTGGCATGGGCTTGAATTTTAAACCCACTTGCATTTGGCTTGCCTGCAAGTGTGTACTTAAACATGTAAGCAAACTAAATTCAATTAAAACTAAACTTATTTAGTTAAATATTTTAGCGAAAAGGACAACAAAAAATTTATACCGAAAATATAATTATTGAAATTCAGGATTGAAACGGGATTTTTCGTTTTGTAGAAGCAGCCATCATAATTAACCTCCGACCTCTCTAAACGAAATTAACTACCAGTTCAGTTGGCACAAATCCATTTAAAACAAAAGCAACATTTTAACAAACCCTGTAGGAATTTATTGAGTTAACTAAATTATTGTGCAGTATTGAGCAGTTGAAAATTATGCCCATTTCTTTTCTGGAAAAAAGTGTGCATTTATTTTACCAAATGGAAAAATTATGACTAAATAATTCAAATTTATAAAAGCCATCATAATCTACAATTTTTGTGAAAAACAATAATGAAAATGTTCTGCATATTGTAGAAAAGAAAACGGCATTAGTCTATAAGTTTATTCGAGCTTTAGTTCGATGGAATTATAAATCATACAGTTCGACTATAAAGTTAAACTAACTTTTCATTTACCCTAACGAAGATTTACCTTAAGTTTGCGAGTAACACCAAGTTATTGCAAATCAATTTACACATTGTATTTAGCAAATCGATTCTTAAAGTGCTAAAAAGGTATTCGCTTACAAGTACAACATCAAAAGAAAACAATTTAAAGATGCTAAAAATACTGAACGCAGCCACTGACTGCAATGTTAGAAAACAAACTATATACGTATTGTTGAAGAATTCTTTAAACATTTTTTATTGAAACATTAAATGCATAAATAACATCATCGCTATCTTTACTATTCTATTAAGTGCTATTTAACTCGTGCTGCGCACATGTGTGCGTGTATTCGAATACATTCTCATTTGTGCCACACCACAAGTGAGTGAGTGCCAAGTGAGTTGAGTGTGTTTGTTGTTTAACAACATAAACAAACATCTCTCAGGACACTTCTCATGGAAAATGTATTTATTAGAAAAATAAATTTTTCATACTTTTACATTTCTCGTTTTGCTTGTCTGTTGCCAGCTCCTGCTGTGCAACATTTCATTCGGTAAACAGTTCTAATTGAGCTTTTGTGAAAGCAAAATAATTATTTTGCAATTTTAAGACCAGATAAAACTCTATTACGTACATCGTAGTGGCTGCTTGAATTTTTTCAAAGGAGAAATTAAATAGTTATTATATTGAAATGAAAATAATTTAGAAGCATTTTTAATTCGGTACAAATTTTCAATTGCAGTTTTAGGAGTCTTTTATGTTTTTTTAGGGTTCCGTATTCATCAGAATGAAATGGAACCCCATTACCAAGACTTGTATGTCCGTCCGTCCGTCCTTCCGTCCGCCACAGCGTCCATTCTCCGAAACGGTAAGAGCTCGAGAGCTGAAATTTTTGCAGGATGTTGTTGTACCTTGCCGCTACAACAACAAATACTAAAAAAAAAAAATTACCCGGTGTCCCCATACAACGAAAATTAACAATTAGCTATAACTCTCGAACCCTGAAAGATAGAGAGATGTATCTACAGATACTCTACAACAAAAAATGCTAAAAGCAACAACTACCAGGTGTCCCTATACAACGTAAATTAACAATTAGCCGTAGCTCCCAAACTGTAAGAGACAGAGAGCTGAAAGTTTCGCACATATATTGTGCGAATTTACATATGCCCTACAACAACAAATGCTAAACACAACAACAAGTCGAAAACTACCAGGTGTCTCTATACAACGTAAAGTAACATTTAGCTATAAATCTCGAATCGTAACAGATAGAGATCTGAAATTCACACAGTGTATGTATTTACAGGTGCTCTACAATAAAGAACAGCAACAACTCTAAAACTACCGGGTGTCCCTTTACAACGTAAAATAACAGTTAGCTATAACTCTCGAACCGTAAGAGATAAAGAGCCGAAGTTCGCACAGTGTACGTATTCCCAGATGCCTTACAACAGCAAATGACAACAACAACAACAACAAGTCGAAAACTACTAGGTATGCCCATACAACATAAAGTAGCAATTTAATGTTACTCTCAAGCTGTAAGAGATAGAGAGATGAAATTTATACAATATGTATGTATTCACATATGCTTTTCCATAGGCGCATTACACATACGTACGGAACCCTAAGTGTGCGAGCCAGCCTCGTACTTGACTGACTTGAAGAGAAAAAATAATATGACAACTGAAATCTATTTAATGCGAGAAGCAAAAAATAATCACCTGTGCCGCCAAAGTTCTTCTTGTATGAATTCGCCTTATGCTTGGAACACAACTGGGAGGAACGACGAAGACGCCGGTTAAAATTCACTGTATAAATTCGTGATATGAAGCACAATAACGACGAAAAACAAAAACATCTCTTATAGTTTATAAAGTTGTTTATTGTTTGTTCAAAGATAAAAAAAATTAAATGAATCAAAGAATTTCAAGTTTTGTAAAAATAATTAAAATAATGAACATTATGTTCATTATGGTAGCACAACGGGTCCTTTTATAGGACCCAAGTGAGCCGGTCTCATGACCGGCAGCCCGTGTAACATAAAATAATAATGTTCATTATGGTAAAAGCCTTGAACTTTAACATTTTCAATTATAATTTCACTTGTATCCATTTTCTCAGTTTTTTAATTTTACCTAATTACATATAGTTGAACAACTATATGTAATTATGGGTGGCCATATTAAAAAAATTGGTTGCTAAAAAATTTAGCATTACCAAAAACAAAAAATTAAACACTACAAACATGTTTTATAATCTAATAGAAAGCTTAGCACTTAAAATAAAAACTATTAAAGTAAAAATTAACTGTTTTTGCTATAAAAAAAAAAAACTTGAAAACTAAAACCAAAATGGCCACATGGTAGTGATTTGTTCGTCGTTCGCCGGCGTAAGAAATAGAAATAAATCTATTTCAAGTTCGCGGCGTGCAACGAATTTCGTCCGACGCTGTGACTGTGTGCATTTTCATATACACCAATGTGTTTTATTTTTGAAGGCGAATATTCGCGGCGAAAATTTCGTCGTTCGTCCCTGTTGTGTTCGTAGCATTAGTTATAGATTTGCACAGACTTTATTAATGGACCTTGAGTTGTACAAACGCAAAACACATAGTGAAAAGAAACACTTAGCTGCTTTATAACACTTTGTTTTTCCTTTTTCTATCGGCAAACATTAAAATTCACAGCTCAACTGCTCTCAAAAACCTTATTAAAGATAAGAAACAAAACTATTTAACACTTTAAAATCTTTGCCTGTTTATTTTTTTCTTCTTTGTGGACCTAAAACAATAAATGACCATTTAAATGACGAATCACTGACCCGCATAATTGTGAGATTGTTTTTAAACTCTTATACAAATTTTGTTTTTAAATAATTCAAATTGATAAACACTCATGGTAGAAATACCAGATAATCGTTTTCTTAAAAATTATTATGCAATAAATGCTTTAACACAAGAGACCGTAAGTCACCCAAAATAATTTTTCGATTGTCGTTTTAATAGAGATAAAATAGAACGAGCAAAATGAAAACAAAGCGAATGCTTTGATATCAAAATATATTGTTTATATTAAAATGTTGTTTACTTTATGGGAAACGGAGAACTGTTTTGACTTAAATTGCAGCTTCACAATTATTATCGCCATCTTTAAAATAAAATAATAAAAATAAAGACATTCAAAAATTTATTATGTTTACATGAATTTTTGTTGGTGAACTTTGTATTTTACAAATATTAGTTATTGTTATAAATTGAGCTTTACGCTCAACTGAAGAAAAATTCGATTGTTAATAGTTTTATTGGGCTTTTTAGTGCGATTTTTACTTCCTCAAAGAAAAATTGTTTGTGATAAAACGGGGGTGATCAAAATTTTCTAAACAATCGCTGGGCCGGGGCGAAAGGTTTGAAACTGTTGTTGTATAGTATGTACAGCAGCATCTTCAAAAATCTCGAATTTTAGGGGGGAAAAATGCTAAAAGAAATGTCTATAGAAACTTCTCTAGTTCTGCCTGTAGATTGATATGGTCGTACTTAACAAATATGTCCCAATTCGTCACCTTAAATGGCATTGACTCCAGTACGAAGTTCCTGCACTGTGGGGTTCCTCAGGGATCCGTGCTGGGGCCATTACTATTCATTTTGCATTTAAACGATCTACCCGATATGACTGGAAACTTTAACTGTACTCCATTCATATTGGCTGATGATGTTCTTCTTCCGTTCTATGGTAATAGAGGATTTGAAGGAATCATGGAGAATAAAATAAATGCCTGCCTGGATGTTGTGAAGCGTTGCACGGATTCGAACTTTCTTTCTATTAATCCTTCAAAAACAAAGGCCTTGATGTTTGGCCCTACTTCTCGGTTTTTTATAGATCTCGATATTTTGCTAGGTGGCACGGTAGCACAATTCGTAGATCAACACAAATGCTTAGGTGTTATACTAGATAGTAAATTATCTTTCAGTGCCCATGTTGATGTTTTATCGGGTCGGATATGGCGATCGCTTCGTAAACCCTATTGCACTAATATATTTCTATCGTTCCATGCAAGGAAAACACTAGCACATGCTATTCTTATGTCACAGCTCCTCTATGGACTCGAAGTTGTAGCTGGTACAAATTGCACTGTTCTATCTAGAATAAGAATTTTATTTAATTCTGTAGTAAGGTTGTGTACAGTCCAGTTTCGTTGCTCGATTCATTGGTTGCCCTTTCGATAATTTTGTAAAAATTCGCGAGCTATGCTTCTTCCATAGAGTAATAAAAAGTGGTATACCTCTTGGACTATATAACACTTTTCATTTTTCTCCTCGTAATAGAATGCCACACCTAATTATACCACGCATAGTGAGATATTCTTTTTCCAAAGCGTTTGCTATTAGGATAGCAAGGAATTGGAACGTTTTGCCATTGGAGTTGCGTGTTTTCTCACATTCGAATAATGTTTTCAAGCGTAAACTTGTGGAGTTTTACTCCTCATCGGAATAAACTCTTTCTGAAAAGGACTGGTACTTCCTATAACTAGGCTTTTGATGATAAATTTTTCTTTTTTTACATGCTAATACACTTATATATGTATGTGTGTCATAGTAACTACGTTGAGGAGCATAGATGAAAGTTTGATGATATTAGCATTATTATAATATATATATATATATTTCTTTTTAGATAAATTTGTAAATAATTTTTTACTTCATTATGTATGTATGTATTTGTATTGAGGTTGCTCACTGTAAGCCTGGTTATTGGGTTGTGTGCTTGAAGTAGATATGAAATCATCAAAATAATTGCAAAACTGTTTTCAAAACAATTAATTTGTAAATATCTATCTATTAACTAACCATATCTTTGATCTCGACAAATGTTTTTTTTTTTATTGATTCTGCATTATTTTCATGGCCTCATTGTTGCTTTCGGGCGCATAGCCTGATGGACTGGGCTGTAGGGAGCGGCCTCATTGTAAATGCCTTATTGATCTTGAATAGTAGAAAGTATTTTCGTATATTTATGTACTTAAAATTAATTAGGTTATTTTACAAACTATGTAATAAATTTGTTTGGCCTTTAAGGCTTATTATTACTAAGAGACTGAAATAAATTAATAAATAAACTGAAGTAATTATTGTTTTTGGGACCAGAACATATAACAAAATATGAAGGCTGTTTTTAGTTTTGGATGTTGCTTTGTTTTCTTACGTTTACCATATACTACTTTATTTTATATATAAACTGTCTTATTTGCATAGTATATGAGCAGTTTTGTTAAATCATTTTCCCCACTTTGAGAAAAGCAACGCAAAAGCAAAGCGACATACTTTTTAGAAGTGTTGCATTTTTTTTCTATTGTATTTCTCTACGTTTTAGTAATTGTGTATGTTAATTAAACGAACAGATGTGTTAAAACTAAAAAAAAATATTTATTTAATTTCTTTATCTATAAAATTAATGTTTCTAACGAGTACGTACATACATTTATCATCCAGGGCTGCCAGAATCAACGATTTATATTCAGCTTTGGCGATTTTAAGGGAACTGGCTTGCACAGCATACAGATTAATTAGAAAATGCTTTGTTCGACCAGATATTAGTTGAGTTGACTGCGTAACATCAGAGGCTATACAATTGCTATGAAGCCATCCATGTTCGTTACTATAGGATCGTAATTGAAATAAATATGTATGTAATTCCAACTATCCTAAACTGGTTAGATCAACCGGTTTCCCATTTTTATCATGTCTAATTAATGAATGTGATGAGCATTTCGGATATTTTGCATTGGATATTAGTACCAATTATTGGTACTATGTTATGCGGAACCCCGGGTGTGAAACCGGCCCACTTGGGTCCTAGAAACTAAAAATTTTTCTTTCTAAACATAAACCAACTAAACAACATTTTTATTTTTATACAATTTTTAATATCGATTAAACACCTGGAATTGAAATATGAACTTAATTATTTATTTGCTTTAAGAGCGAATTGAAATGTATTAATTCAGGTCCAAAAATGAACCTTTTCAAAAAATATTTGCTGTATTTTTCAGCTGTCTATATGCCGACGACATTTCGTTGGTGCTAATCAACTCATCAGTAGAATTGAAAAATTCTTAAAAGTTTATATTAATTCTTTTGCCAACTAAATGAATTTTTTATTCTTATAAAATTTTTAATATCGATTAAACGCCTGAAATTGTTTTATTTTTATTTCTTAATTATTAATATATTGGTTTTTTTACATTAATTAATCTACGAAAAATAAAATTATATAACCAGGTTGTTAGAGCAAGTAGATTTTATTGTCATCTTTTACAGCAGCAAATCAAAATATATTAAGGTCTTATATTTACTCTTATGGCCAAATTTTTAACTTGACGTTTAAATGTGAAACTAGCGAGTTTTCATTCAAATTTAAGTTGTAATTAAATGCATCATCAGTTCTTCAGTTTCAAATAACTATTCGCATGGTAGATTTTCTTTATTTTCAAATTTTTTGAAAAGCTTTCCATACAACAGAGGTTTTTTGTTGGAAGACCAAAATGATTTTTAACGGTAATAACTAATTCACAGCCGGCCATGCAAAATCTACTTAAATAAGGCCGTTTGATGAGTATTTATAGTATTTCTAAGCCATACGCTTGTCTTGTACAATATTATTGAAAAAGAAATGCGGTCGGGGGACCCCAGTTAGGAACGAAGTTCCTTACGTTTTTTTTCATCTTTGAATGTAATACAAGGTGAAATCTGTAATTTTTATTTTGTGTTGTTTTTGAAATTTTTAAATTTTATGTTCTTTAAATTTTTGGAACGTTTTCCAACTAATTAATATATATTGGTAGGTGTCTCCGCTGCTGTCAGCGGAGACACCGACCATCATACACAATTGCTTGTCGACAGTACACCAATACATATAAACAGCTCACACGCTTTCGTGACGATTTCTACAAATTTCCACTACCAGCAATCCACGTTAAGGAACTTCGTTCCAATAATTAGGGAAACTGCTTGAAGAAAAATCTCATACCTGCAAATCAAACCTGTAAATTAAACAACTTTGCAGAAAGAAAAACGGCAAAGTAAAAACTTAAGACAAAAGTTTTATTACTTTATAATAAAGATTTCATTGGAATTAAAATATTTGGTTTATTATTTCTATTTCAAATTTGATTCGTTTTTAATTTTATTTAGTTGTATTGATATTTTGTTGGACCTGAATTAATTAATACATTTCAATTTGTCTCTTAAAGCAAATAAATAATTAAGTTCATATTTGTATTGATTTCTTATTTATTTTCTCTGTTGGGCTTATTTTGTTTTGTAGCTTACAAGATTCGAACTGCAACCACAAATGGCACAAAATAATAAAACTTTTTTCGTAACGAGTTTTTATTTTGTCGTTTTTCTTTGTGCAAAGTTTGCCGATTTAATGCCAGTTCCTGTGGCAACTATACACTCTCCCCACTTTTATCACTAACCTTTTGTTGAATAGTTTCTTAGATAAGTATCTGAATAATGATGATTAATTATTTTATATTTGCACGTACGTACATTATTTTAGCATGTTGGAGAAGTTACTTTAATATTCCGGCGAAAGAAAGAAGACAGACGAGGGAGCAGATAAATGAATGAAGAAGTGAATTGAAATGAATTGAATGAAGTAGCTGACACATTAAAGAAAGAAACTGAAATAAGTTTTTGTTACTTTCTGCAGTTCAAACTTTCTAAAAAGCGTGACAGGAGTAAATAACATTTGCTTTTTGACTACTTTTGCTCTTTTTAATTTCATTTTGACACCATCAATTACGCCTAATTGTTAATAATATGATAGTTTTTACTGAATTTTTACTTTTGCTGGTTACAGTTTAACTTTCTCTTGAAATTTAAAAACAAATTTACACTATTTGTGCTACAAAAAAAGAATGACGTTCGCTTAAAAATGCTTTAAAAGGTGATTCAACCAAAATTATTACATAAAATATAAAACTAATCAAATTAATGGCAAACAACATAATTATTGCTTTTTAAGAGACAATGTTAAGCCAATGATAGATTTTATTAAAGCATTTGAAAAGTTTCTCTAATAAGGGGAATAATTTCACGGTCAATTATGGGCTTGACAAACGACAAATGCAGAGAATAACCGTCTAATTCATAAAAATTATAACAGGTTTATAAAGCTCTTATTTGACAGATTTTCCATACAAATCTGTCAAATAACAGTCTTATAAGCCTGTAATAAATGTTATGAATTAGGGGGTAAGTATTTATTTGCTAAACCATGAAAAAATCAGCCTCAACATAAAACATAGCACTATATTGCGCCATTGACTCTACAATAGCTTCTGGCAAGAAGAAAAAAAGTTATATTACGTCAAGTCAAATAAATCATCAATCCAGGCATCTGACTTTGAGATTTTTTATTGTACGGGGTTTTACCTAACAAGTCGTGGTACGCGTTCGGTGTGTTGGGGAAAAAAACATTGGTGGAAAAAATTATTGGGGCTTGGTTATACATTTTACTTCCCTACGGGTATTAATCAGACCCGTATTTGGGCGCCTAGAAAATGAAGTTTTCGCACGAACTTTTCCAGGGTGACCGTAGTCCAATGTAAGACCAATATACAATAATTTCTTTTTTATTCGCCAATAATTTCTTCCAACACATCCACCACGTTACACGTATTCTTAGAGGGGATCCCACACATAAATATAAAAAGAAATTTTTAGTGAAAATTTTAATATCATTGAACTATTATAATTTAAATTAATAAAACTATTTTTTATAGCTTTAGGTCTTTTATTTTTCTTTATTAATTTTTCGATATTTTGCTAACAATTTATTAGCATCGTCAGGAATCTTTAATTGTTTTTATTTTCTATTATTTAATGAACTTTCAAAAATTTTGCTTATTTATTTTATACTTATTTATGTAGGTATTTGATTTGGCTTTTCAGAAACAGCTGGCCAGTTTTAAGAAGGGTTGTATTTGCACCAGAAAAATGTAGTAGTTTTTTTCAATACTGCAATAAAAAATTAGGCAAAAGTTTAATTTGCCGATCTGGTTTGTGAAATAAATAGCAAATATTTTAGTACGTAAGTCCAGGCGAAAGCAAGTTGTCGACATAGAGAAATCCAAATTTATACGAAATCGAACTACATTTCGATCGTTTACATTTTCTGGCGACGTTGCGGAACAGGCAGTAAAATTGCAGAGATTTAATTTTTTCGTTTCTATTTGTCATATTTATGGAAATTCCCATAAATAATGGCTTAAGCCATATTTCAATAAAGTTTTGCAATTGGCGAGTATTTAATATTTGACCTTTTGTTTTGAAGGATTAACACTTTGCCACTCACGCTGAAATGCCCACACAGTTAAAAGCAATACCCACAACCTTCGAAGTGAAATTCAATATTAATTGAGAGCATAGTTTTTTGATACATTGTCCATTATTTTGTTTTTGTATTTTATTTATTTATATATATGTGTATATACACATGTATATTTTCTTTCTAGAGCTTGAAACATCTGTTTATCGTTTAAACACTTTGTACTTGAATTTCAGTTTATGACTCTTTCGTTTGTCTTCCTTTCTTTTTGTTTTTTTTTTTTTTTTTTAATTTAATTGTGGTACGTGCTATCACTTCTTTATAAGAGAAATATCAATACGTTTCCATTCGCACAAAAAACGAAAACATAAAAAACTGCGATTTTGCATTCATCTTCGTCATCACCAGTGTAATCTTTGTAGCAGAGTGAAGATTTTATTGAATTCCCAGACATTGTTTTCTTTGTAAAACTGCAAAAGATTTATCGCTCTCAGCAGAAGCAATAAACTCCAGCCAGCTCGAGGGTTTGACTTTTAAAAGATAGACAACTGAGCTACTAATTCTTTTTTTAAGACTTTAAAGAATTTTGTATTGCGAAAAGAACAAAAAAAAAAACAAATATATTTGAAGTTAATCGTTTTTATTTTACACCTTTTCTTTAATTGCTGGCTATAAAAGATAGAAGATCCACTTTTAGTTTATTATTTGTAATGGTGATTTTTGAAATTCCCGCTTTTTGCAAAATGACGCATTTATTATTTAATTTTTTCCTAAAATGCCACTTCTAAGCTTTAAGTGAAACTAAAATTAAAGAAAAAAATGTCACTAGAAACATAAATAGTTTACAAACTTTAATAAAACAATAGCGGAACTCACGGTTCATTGCAAATTACCCTTGCAGACCTTGCAGATATTGTAACCGTAGCATATGTGCCATAGTCTGCAAGGCTACAAGAACAAATTAGCGGTACTCAGCGTTTGGTGCGTTTTTGGTTGCGACTATTTGCATTTGCGATTATATTGCAACTAATATTGAGCACCCTTTTAACAACTTTGCAAACAAAAGCCGATAAATTAATACACAATTTTTAATTTTTCACGTTTTATTTTTTTGGTAATTGCTGCTGGCTCCATCCCTACAATTTTTTGTTTGCTTTGTTTTAAAATGTCAGCTGTTCGAGTGCCAGTGTTGCAAACGTAATACTCATGCGAAAAAAGCAACACGTAATTAGCGGTGCGTAAATGCAAAAATATTGCGAGTGCAACCTTGTATATTTTGTTGTTGGGTTGCAAAGAAAAAGCAACGATTTCTTGCATTCGCACTTACGCAAGACATTTGCACCAAATAATGACAACGAGATTGTATGACAACGAGATTTGCATCACTTAAGCAAATACGCATAACCAAAAACCACGGCAGATTCGTATTTGCAAATGTTGATAGAAGCTGAAACAGCTGTTTGTTTTTTACAATCCAACATGTAAGCTCTTGCGCTCAATACATTGACCTGGGAACACTGACCCGTACTGAACATGGGGAGTCCGCGGCACAGCAATTTGCACCAAAACTGTTTCCGTACTCAAAGCTCGTGCAAGTGCGAGAGCTTTTGAGAGAGAAATATTCTTGTTTTTCTTGCACAAAATGTATTGTGGACCGTAATAGTTTTGAAATGCTTTTGATTAAGTATTAACTTTTTATTCTATGCCACTCTACAAGACTTAATAAAAGAAGTAAAGTACGAGGCTGGCTCGCACTCTTAGGTTTCCGTACGAATGTATGTATAATGTATGTATGGAATGGCGTATGTGAATACATATGTATATTTTATAAATTTCATCTCCCTGTTTTTAAAGCTACTTTATGTTGTATGGGGACACCTAGTAATTTTCCACTTGTTTTTGTTGTTGTAATTTGCTGTTTTAAGGCATCTGGGAATACATACACTGTGCGAATTTCGACTCTCTATCTCTTACGGTTCGAGAGTTATAGCTATTACTCTACGTTGTAAAGGGACACCTGGTAGTATTACAGTTGTTGTTGTTTTTAGCAAGTGTTGTTGTGGAGCATATGTGAATACACATATTGTGCAAATTTCATCCCTCTGTCTCTCATGGGTCGTGAGTAACGGCTAGTTGTTACTTTACGTTGTATAGGGACACCTGGTAATTTTCGACTTGTTGTCGTTTTTAGCATTTGTTACTGTAGGCTACACGCGAGCACATATATTGTTCACATTTCATCTCTCTGTCTACTCTACGTTGTATAGGGACACCTGGTAGTTTTTGACATGTTGTTATTTTTAGCATTTGTTGTAGGGCATATGTAAATACATATATTGTGCGAATTTCATCTCTTTGTCTTTTACAGTTTAGCACCTACGGCTAATTGTTACTTTAGGTTGTATTGGGACACCTGGTAGTTTTCAACTTGTTGTTGTCTTTAGCATTTGTTGTTATAAAGCATCCATAAATACATACACTATGCAAATTTCAGCTTTCTATCTTTTACGGTTCGACAGTTATAGCTAATTGTAACTTTTCGTTGTATGGGGACACCTGGTAGTTTTCGACTTGTTGTTGGTTTTAGTATTTGTTGTTGTAGCGGCTAGATACAGCAACATCCTGTGAAAATTTCAGCTCTCTAGCTCTTACCGTTTCGGAGAATGGATGCTGTGACGGACGGACGGACGGACGTACTTGTCTCAGTAATAGGGTTCCGTTTCACTCTGATGAGTACGGAACCATAAAAAATAATACACAATATTGTTGTTTGTTTTCCAGTACCTTCCGTACCACTGTTATCATACCCAATCATTGTTATTAGTTATACATACATATGTATGTATATACACATGCATGTATTCAAGTACTGCCATTCTTCTTCTCAAATTATTTTTGAATTACTTCTCTTTTATTTCTAAACCAAACGTGGAACAAAAATTCATAAAAATTATAAAATATTTTTTTTTTATATTTGGACGAATGTCGAGAGAACAATAAAACAGACAACAACAAAATTGGGACAACTTTTAAATAAATGGCTGATGGTTTCAAATTTAGTTCAAGTCGTATTAAATCCAAAACAGATGGTTTTATTGTGTTGTTTGCAGTGAAATCAAATGGAAGAATAAGAAAAATACGCCAAGACACTGGTTCAATTTTGCTAAATGGCCAGAAAAAAAAATATTAAAATAAATTAATAATATATTACAATATTGGCTGAAAGCCAATGGCATTTGTTATGCCAGATAATGGGCAATAAGCCTGAATATGCAGGCTACAAAAGGTGTTTTTAACATTAAAGTGGGTTTGCAAAGAGGAATTATTTTAGCATTTTTATATCAAGTGGCGCCAAATATAATTTTGTTTTCGTTTTTCTTCTTTTTTTTCGGCGACTAAAATGCTTTTAGGAAGGCCGTTGCACAAGTACTCTGGTAATCATTTACTCATTATTTAATATAAAAATTATTTTAATATAATTTCAAGTTTTAAGGAAAAATGATGGGCGTCTACGATTTAATGAACGAAGGAAATGCTTTGGATCGGTTTTAATTAATACAAAATATAAATTAAAAAGAAAATTCCCCGTGGAATGTTGTCAAAATATAAGTTAACAAAATTTCCATTATCCAATCATGGGAAAATGTTGCTGAAGTAGTAATCTATTCACTTGCAATAAACATTTGAAACATAACACCAACAAACACTTCATGTATTTAAGTCTTTAAATTCTGTCACCCATTTGTTCACGTTTGTGTGTTAGCGTTGTGTATTTTGACAGTTCTTCAAGCTGAAAGCAGTAATCAGCTGGTCTTGTAAGGATAGCTGGTGTCGAGGTACCTTTTGTCTACAGGCATTAAAGAATTTAGTATACTGTTATTAATAAAAAAAAAACTCGTCAAATTATGAAAAGGCAACATTGACCACATGTCCAATAAAGGACGTGTGGATAATAATATTAAATAAAACATAAACACCGGTATTCATAAAATATAAAACATTGTTGAAATACATTTTAGAAGAAATTTTCCATATCAAATTCGTTCTAAAATGTATTTGAGCAACATTTTATTTTTTATGAATACCGGTGAAACTATTTAGGAAATTTTTTGATTTCTTTTTATTATGATAAAACTGGTATGGTTAAATTATGGGCCGAATAGCCGACGCGACTTGGGCTGCACACTTCCATCCGAAGGACCAAATTATCGATATCGCTGAGGCATAATTGAGGTTCTATGTCGTTAATGTGTCGAATTATCACATCCTTTACCTCGTGAATTGATGCTGGCTTATCGACGTACACCTCTTCATTTAAATAATCCCAAAAAAAGAAGTTCAACGGCTTCAAATCATATGATCTTGGCGGCCAATTGACATCGCCACTACGTAAGATCCTGTTGAAATCACATGTCGTCCACACAGACAGTTCAAATGAGAATAAACGAGAAATAGTCTCAAAACACGAAAGACTTGCTCAATTTTTCTGGAACGCACAAAACCACATTTCAAGCCCGAAAACTGCTAAACAGCTGTTTCTAATGAAAACATTGAAGTACAAACAAATGCACAAACTACAGAGGCATAATTGGACCATTTTTCTTCGAAAATGAGCAAGGAGTGACCGTTACAGTCAATGGCGATCGTTGTCGGACCCTGTTAAACGAATGTTTGTTCACCAAAATTGAAGAGGAGGATATTGGCAACATTTGGTTTCAACACGACGGCGCTACTTGCCACACAGCCAAAGTTACACTCGATATTTTGCGCCGTTTTCAAAAAAGGAAAAAAGTTATTTGGAGAACCCTTTGATGAAAAATGTTTTGCATTTCTTTAAATTCACGAATGTTGAACAGCTGGTTAAATCATTTGACAGTTTTGCCATTTTGTCGGATAAAAACGTACGACTAAAATTTGGTAAAATGGGAAACATATTTATCTCTCACAACCGTTCTCATTTACCCCATTTTGAACACAAGAAACCCTTTTTGATAATATTGAGATCCAGCGGTAACGTATGTCGAACACACTTATAATTTGATGTTTTTTTTTTTTTCATTAACTGCCTGTTCCTCAATGTCGAAGTTGTGCGATTGTTCGCTTTCTAAACGAAACAAAATTGTTGTGGGTTCTTCTACGACGTTGTTTTATTCAATGGATTGACAAATCGAAAAGACGTAAGCGTTTTCATACAAAATCCGATTCCTCTTTATCAGCACTGCGAACACAAATGTCAAAATCAAGCCACTTGTTGTTTTGCTATCAAGTGGTTGTTTTTATAGAACAAAATTATATTTATTTGTTAAAGAACGGGAAAATAAAACTGGAAAATCCACGAATTTTTCATTTTTATTTTTAGCAAATATATTAAACAATTATCATATGTATGTAGTCTTCCTAAGCAGTTCACTTATTCGCTGGATGGAAGAAAATCCTGAGTGTGCCAGATGAATACCAGTGCGTCAAAGTACTTATTAAATATCTATATTAAAAATTACTTATAAATTTTAAAACACCACAGAAACTATTTCCGCACTTTCAAAATGTTTGCTTATTTATTTTGTACTTATTTATGTATGTATTTACTTTGGCTTGTCAGATACAGCTGGCCAGATTTAAGAAGGGTTGTAGTAGTTTTTTTTTAATATTGCAATAAAAAATCAAGCTAAACTTTAATTTACCCATCTGGTATGTCTGGGAAATAAATAGCAAATAGTTCGTGACGTAAGTACATGCGAACGCAAGCTGTTGAAATAGAGGAATCCAAATTGATTCGAAATCGAGCAACTACATTTCGATCGTTTACATTTTCTTTGCGACATCTAGGAACATATAGTAAAACGGTACACCACTTTACTTAACGCTTGGAAACAAATCTCAGTTCTTATTATAAATGCCATGTGAAACAAATGACGCATCCTTTACTTGCTTGGCAGTAACGAACACACAGAACTGGATACTTTATAATGTTTTTCAAACATTTTCGCTCATATAATTTGAGAGCATTCCTCGTGGAATTTCGAACAATGTATAGACTTTTAGAGAAAACTAACGATAATTTCAGTTTGTTTGCGCCACGCACCAGCTGCTGCCTTTTAGTAGCAGATTTCAAATTCGCTATTGACTTTATTTATTAGATTAATACATTTAATGGCAAATTTTACAATAAACATATGTATGAATATGTTTATTATAAAAGTTTCTCAAAACAAATTCGATTCTTGAGGTCAGCAAATTATTAATGAAATTCAGTTGTTTATTTTCGTTTTCTGTGAGATATCCGCTTTTAAAATAAACACAAATTTTTTGGGGGCCAGTTTAATATTTATACATATATACAAATTATTTTTATTTGTATTTAAAAATATTGTAAATATTATTATTAGACAAATGAGCTTATTTGTTGTCCTCCTCTTGCTTTTATAAGCACTTAATAAAAGCAAGAGGAGGACGCGAATTGAAAAACATATATTTTTCATATGAAGAATTAGTAGAAAAATTAAATTTGCAAGCTACAGGGTGACTCAAAATCAGTGAAGGGAATTAAATTCTTTATACTTTTTCTTTAATATATTCTTCAAAATGGGACACAGTCATAATTGCCCAACATGTCGAAATTGTTCCAATGTGCGACTTGGAATCTGATAACACTATCCAACAGCAAAAAAAAAAACCATGGATAACTACTATATTTTTTATGTTATGAGTGTCTGTTTGCGTGTATCCTTTCTTTTAGCTTAAAATTTTTGACGACTTACTGAACAAACAGGATAATTCTGAAACTTTTGAATCATGCATCTGATTGTTACTTTTGCTTAAGTACCAAAAGTGGATTGGGAAATTATATGCGATGGTCCTACTCCACCATTTACACTTTCCGTTTTATATACAGGTTTAATGCCAATAATGATTTTATTATTCATTGAGATATACCCAGGTACCTATTGTATGCCACTAAGACAAGCTATTGTTAAAATTTTGGCAATAACGGCAAGAAGTGGGTCTTTTTTTTTTTTTTTGTTTGCTGAAAGTGAGTTTTTTTGATGTGTTATGCCCATCTAAGAACAAAAATCATAAAAATTTAAAATTCTATGGAACAGTTTTTTTTTTAGAAATTTTTACCTAAAAAAATTGATTTTCGTAAACGTTGATGCAGACCTCTAGTCATAACTTAATAATAGTGTGTGCGATTTGTACAGGTAATAAGTCAAAAAATTATTAAGTAATTTTTTTGTCGTTAATAATTTTAGAGATATTAGTTATAATGTATTAGTTCAGGTCCAAAAATTAACCTTTTCAAAAAATGTTTGTTGTATTCCTCAGCTGTCTATATGCCGACGACATTTCGTTGGTGCTAATCGACTCATCAGTAGACTTGAAAAATTCTTAAAAGCTTGTTTGAAACTTAACTACTTATTCCATAATTTCCATGAACAGAATGAGAATCAGAAATGTTCAAACAAATCTTTAATATTTTATTCATTTTTGGACCTGAATTAATACATTTCAATTGGCTCTTAAAGCAAATAAATAATTAAGTTCATATTTGGATATTAGTTAAAAGCAAAAAAAAACTTTTAAAAAAAGCAACTTTTAAAAATTGCAAAATTTTTAGTTTGGGAAAAGGGTATGAAAATATGCAGACTACTTGTTATTGTAGCTTATAAAAAACATAACTATTTGATTATTTTTTTATATGGATCTATGCTACAATGGGCATACTACTGAGATGAGCAGCTGCTTCAGTTTTCAATCTTTACGAAAATCTCATATTTTAGAAAAGAAATTCTAAAAAAACTGATCCCTAGAATTCGAAATGCTTACAATTTTTGTACTTAGACTCAGGATCAGAAAAGCTTTTTCCATTTGTTGTGTGGCGTAATCAGCAATAAATCTGGTTGTCAAGAACAAATTTTGCATGCCCATGAAAAAGTTTATGAACTAAAATTGCAAAAATTCGATTTTGTATGTTTAAAACCGCTTTCCTCCTGCAGCACTCTTTAAATAATATTTTAATATTTTTCTTTGCAAGTTCCGCATTTTGTACATCTAAATATTAAAAAATTATGATCCTGCCGGAGACTTTAGCTTTAGTTAAAGTGTCCGCTCTACAACACTATACACTTCATTTCTTTCAAAGTCTGGCTCCTTACTCTAAAGTTTCCCTAAATTTTTTTTGTGATAAGCTATTTGTGTAACGTGTAATGTTAAACAAGCTCAAGCACGGAGTTTAGAATGAAGCATTTTTTTTTTGACTTTGGAAATAAGCAAAAATAATTTTCTAAAGCTTTATTTCCTGGCCCTGATTATGAAATAAAAGTAACCTCTAGCTTGTTATCATTACAAGGATTAAATGAATAGAAATGTTAAAAAATTCGCATGGAAGATAACTGCAACATGTCATGGTAAAAATGAAAAATATCTGACACACTCGTGGAATTGCCCATATGCCTGCCATGTACATGAAGTCTTGACCTGCCTACAGAGTCCGGTGGCAAGAAGCTGTTATTTAAAATAATTTTGTTCATCTTCCCATAAGAATTATACAGGGCGAAAATTCTACATCTTTCTACATCAGCACAAGATGATCCTTTCTCATTTTGTTCCATCTTATATCTTTCGATTTTCTTAGTGCCATCACTAAAAAAAGTTGCAGAAAATCGATTGCTTTTGTACCATCACTAGCAAAATGACATTTCAGAAAACAAATTTAACATAAAAAAAATGAGCGGAATATGTATTTTGTTATAATTTTTAATTAATTATAAATAAATTCATTTTAACTGCACTGCAAAAGAAAGACCATCATCGTATGGCAAATCAATATGGAGAACATTGAACATGTTGCTTGACCTATGAAAACAAAAAAAGTCCAAAGTTATCCTTTTTTATTTTGCACAAAAATTTTGCGTCTTCTTTTTTTTTTACATCTAAATAAATGAAACATGAAAGATGTTGTCAATGTAAACGACTGTTTCACATTTTCAACATCTTCCATGCGTTTCACGTGGATGTTAGTCAGTGTAAAAATGCTATAAGCTTAGTACAGGTTTCTCCTGAAAACCTTGTGGGATTTTTACTTTAAGACTTAATTTCCTTTAGGTAGAAAACTTAATTTAAAAGTTAACATTTCATTGAACGAAAAGTTAAAGAAACATTTTGAAACAGCAGATTTGTACAGGAAAACAAAAAGCTGTTTGAATACAATTCCCCACAGCAATGAGTGGCTTGCAGATACAATAAGGAATAAATACGTGTGCACATAATACAAATTACACAGGACAACAGCAAAACAAATATGACAAAGCTTAGAAAGACCACATCGGAATTTAATTTTCGAAGGAGTTACAGTTTTTCTTCCCCTTTTTCAATTATTCTTGCAAGATATCGGCGTAGTAAGATATCAGCCCAATTCGAAATCTGTGAGTGTTTTTTCTTTCCCATAACTTTTATTAGGAGTAAAAATTTCCAGGGGAAGAAACGATTGTCTTATGAATGGACCAAAAGGTTTTTCTCCAGCTTTTTTTTTAAGGAATATGATAAAAAATGCACTTTTAAAGTTATAGAAATATGAAGATTTTTAACTATTTTAGATCTAAATAGATTTAAATAATTCTTAATTCTTCACATGAAAAACTTTGTCAGTAAAATTAGCTGGAAACACTCTTTAAAACAAATGAAACTTCATTTAAAAAACCATTCTACATATTTTTCATTTAAATTTACTATAGATAGCTGAAAATAATATATTCTTTGAATAAAAAAAGAAAGAAGCTAAGTGTAACTTCATCCTGGACCTACAGTGAAATTCATGAACTAATACAAACTGTGGAAATGCAGGCATGTGTTTGTGAATACTTTTGCCCGGTGAATACAAGCACCGGTATAAACGGTAAAGCGCATGGCGAGGAATCCAGAAAGTTTGTCCGGGGCATACGGTGGAAGACTAAAACTGCATTTCAAAATGTAAAAAAGAAAATAAAAGCAAAGTCTGGTCAGGGGACAGAAAACGCCCAGCCAGCACAATATTATATTAATAGCCGAAGCAATTTTCTTTCTCTTTAAGGAATAAACTACATTTGTAGCGTTTAACTCTTTTTTTTATTTTTGCTAAACAAACTTTGTCATCAGCTACAACAGCTGTTTCTCAGAGCAATAATGCGGCAATTATTGGTACTAAATTGTTTACACTGCAGTTACACGACCAAGTTTTGCTATCAAGTTTTTTTCACATACTGCTTGTCAAAATTCAATAAAATTGATAGCTGTGACGTAGGCTGCACGCAATTTCATAACAATTCTTTTTCAAGATGCCGTCAAGAAGAAAATTAAAAATAGCTGCTTCATTAAAAGTACTATGAGAAATAAAGAAAATAAAAGAAGAAGAAAAAAACCAGAGGGCAGAAAGGAAATACTGCGCGCAGCCCTTATTAGTAAGTAAGAAGGTTGGTAAATATTTAAAAATTATAATGAATGTAGATATGCTCTATAAATCGCAGCACATTATTATATTTGTTGGTTTTGCGCGTAAACATTTTTATTTATATTTTTAAGCTTGAATCTCTTTAATTTTTATCACTTTTAATTGCAACTTTCAAAGAAAACAAACAAATATTTGCAGACAAAACGAAAAAAAAAATTGTTGTCAGCTGTTTTGTTGATTGTGACTTGATGCTCTCTATGGAAACCAAAATTGTTATCAATTTTCAAAATTGTGAGTGTATTAGTATTAATGTATTAAAACTTGAAAGGCAAAACTTGATCGTGTAATACCTTGTTCATACATGTATTTCTAATTGAGATTATATTCAGTTTGTTGACATAATATTTTTTGCGTTCATACATACAAATATTGCGCTAACTCAATTAGTATTTGACAGCTGAAAAAAAGTTGTTGTTTTTGTTTTGGTAGTGAGAAAAAAAGTGAAAATTTGTTTCCAATAAGAAAAATGGAAGAAAAACTGCCTTTTGTTAAAAAGATTTTAGTGTTGTACAATAAAAATATGGAACTTGTACAAGTAGTGCGTTCCATGTTATGACTCCAAAGCGGCAATAATAAAAAGAAAGAGAAATAAAAATTTGGAAATGCTGCAATGTTTTTATTTTTATTGTATTTATTTTTATTTTTTATTATTTTGTTTTGTTTGCTTTTGTTTACATTTATCACGTCATTCATATCGCATTGTATACTTTTGCTTATTAAACACATCTTTTACAGTGTTGTATCCCATCTTTTTCTCAATATTCAAAGCAATTTTGAGTTTATTGAGCAATAACTTTATTTACTTTTTGTATGGAATATTGAGCTCAATAATGGACTTTATTGCGATTACCTCAATAAAGGCGCATGTATGAACATGGTATAACCCCCAAGTTATCGCCAATTTGCGACAATAAAATTTCAATAAAATGTGACAATCATGTGATTGCAGAAAATTTGATTGGGACAAATATTTTATTGTGCTCCAATTTAGCCCAATAAAAATTGTGTAAAATTAGAGTATTGCGGAAATCGTGTGATCCCACCTTAACGCTTTTAAGTGAAAATCATATCAATATGATATTGATTAAAAAAAGTGCACTAATGTGTTGATTGCAAACATTCATTAAAGCCACAGAAAAATTACTTAAGAAGTACAAATGGATTTAATCAAATAAAAGAACGCTTCAGTATTTTATTTTTTGTTTTAGGAATTTTAGGGAATGAGAAATTGCAATAATTCGATAAGTTCAAAAATAGATTAGGAGCCCTGGTTGTGAATAAAATGTAGTTTCATTACATGCGTAACTTGATGCTGCCCTAATTGGCAAAAAAGCCGAAATTAACTCTGTCAAAAATGAAGTTTCGATGCGATCTATCAACACAACGACGCATGTCCATAGAAATATACATTTTTTTTAGATAATCTGCCGCAATCTTTTGCTAGAAGCTCCATTATTTTGAGGAAAAAAAAGCCTTGAAATTGTTATACAGTGTCAACAGCAACAAGTTTTACTATTAGAGAAATAAAAAACGTACGATAAAAAACGATACTAAAATTTATATTAATTTTTTGCAAAAAAAAAATGGAAAAAAACACTCAATGCAAATTAAAAAATCAGCAAACATTTATTGAGAAGTTAAACAACAGCTGTAAAATACGTACACATGCACACATTAGCAATAATAAAACAGAAAGAGATGAGATCATCACGATCAGCCTCAACAGTGGCTGAATATAAAAAAAACCAATATGTTTTCATATGTATGTGTGATCATATTGATTACTGATCCATTGAATAAAACAAAAAACAAGCACAACAGTGAAAACAAAATGATCCATAACATTTCTCCCCACTTTTTTATGGGCTCAGCCACTACAACAAGACCATTTCAACGCTACAAGGTGACAATTAAAAATATTGCAATAAAAAATAATTATTTTTTTATTATTTAAAATAAGGTTAATAACAACAATATTGGCCGTTTATTAAATTTTATTTTTAAAACACTTTTTAAAAGATTTTGTTCTTCTTTTTTTTCATAAAAATGTAAACAAATGTCCAGATACTTACGTGATCGGCAGCAATTTTTAAAAGTCGCGACGTTTCCACAGTCAGCGTCTGCAGAGTTTTTGTTGCTGTTGTTCTGTTACTTTTGTGCAGTTGTTTGTTGATGGCGAGGAAAGAGTTAAAAGTTGAAGTAAGTTCGAAAATTAAAAAAAAAAAACGTGCACTTAAAATATCTTTAATATTTTACTCCATTTAGGCGAAGGAGAGATGTGAGAAAAGCCAAAAAATATAAAATAAAAGATAAATATACTAAAACAGCCACAAAATTGGTGTTAACGATTTTTCATAAAATACTGATGACGTTGTTTTTTCTTTTTATTGAAAAAAAAAAAAAAAAACATATCAAAATAACTTCTGTGAGTGGTTCCAAGACAAAGTTTGATACATTTTCAGTTATTTAGTATGGCTTTAAGCTGGGAATGGCTGAAAGGAGGGGTATAATAAATAGATCCTGTCATCTTACATACACTTAAAACAATGCAGGTTTGCCGTGTAATCTGTACGTTTGCCCTCTGACCTCTGTTCAGGAACTCAAAGCTAAGCATGAAGTTCCTGAACTGCCTTCAGCAGATGCTTCTTAATTAGGCTATAGCTGGTCAGGCATTGCTCCGAAGCTAGCGCGTCCATATTTTCGGAAAGGCGGAACATTGGTACAGATAATGCTCCACACTAGACGAAAAAGCTTCCTTCCTATCATGATTTTTCATAATCATCATTCATTAATAACATTTCATGCTATTAATGAAGAATGTATCACTAATATGAAATTGTTTTCTGACACAAAAAAACCCAAACCAAACACAAATTTTTAATAATTTTATTGAGTTTTCTAGTTCACTGATACAATAACAGCAAAGGCAAAAATCAATTGGTATTCAATTGGATGTTGCTTAGAGAATATATAGTACAACTATACTCCAATCAACAGAAAAACACAGTGATAAAATGGAAATTTGATCAACTATCAAACATTAAATGTAGACAGTTAGTAATGAAGAGCCCAGGCGGTAGCTTTGCTGCTTAAAACCAGTATACAATAAGTCATGGCCTGGGTGCGAAGCGAATTTGGATGCTGATGAGCGTCGTGATGGTGATGAAACAGCCGTGGCATGTACTCCAGCCAGTAAGTCTTCAACTTTACTTTTCTTGTCTTGTATAAAAATGTTGATCACTCCAGTTTTATCACACAAAAATCTTTCTCAATTTTGAGGAAGTAAATGTTGATTAAGAAAGCCCAATAAAATTATTAACAATTGTAAATCATATAGTTTATTATGAGCGAAATTTTCACCACTACCGCACATCCCTACTACAGAGCTCCTAATCGGCCTTTAGCGGGAATGAAACTTCATGAACTGCCTTAAAATGGCAATCACGCACGAAATTTCAATTTTAAATCAAGCTCATGCACTCACGCGTGGTTTTCGTAAAACTTAACGATCACGCGTGCTTCACGCGTGACACGAAATTTTCACCACAACCGCACATCTCTACTGCAGATCTCTGTACCGGCCGTTACCGAGAAGCAGTTTTGTAATAGAAGTAATAGACTCTGGTGTTTTGTTTTTTATATATGTATAGTATTTTTCGGTTAATTGACCCTACGGTTAATTGGTTTCCACGCTTAATTGAACCAAATGATCGGACAAAAAAAATATTGCATACGAACACCAAGTGAATTTCCTCGGATAATTGAACCCGTTTAATTGATTTTCCCGCTTAATTCGTTCAAAATTCATGTCATCAAAAATAAATTTCCTCTTACTTTTACCCGGTTCAATGCAATTGAAAATTAAGCTGGCATTTTTGCACATGCATATTTGACATCATTTGTGAAAAACACTGGGTGGCATCTCTACTATACACATATATGTACATTTTTTGCTGTTACTTGCATTTTTTTTTTCGTTTAAGGTAAAAAAAAAAAAATATTTTTAAAAACTTAAAGTGCACATATGCGATTTCTTTTAGTTCCAATTATGAGTGATTCCTGTAATTGAACAAACTGTTCAATTAAATAGGGTTCTTGTAATTGAACGAATTGTTCAATTAAACGGGTATCGGCTAATTGGTTCCCCGGTTAATTGAACAAAAAATTGTGCAAATTTTGATGTGCAATTAACCGAGAAATACTGTATATACAATTCGCCTTAATTTACTGCTTCTCTAATGCTCTGAAGTAAGGGAAAGGCTTCCCTCAAAGTTTTTTTAAATTATTGGTAACATTAAGTACTTTTTTTGCCTTTTATATATGTATGTAGCTGTAAACATTATGCAAGCATTGCAGTGCTTCCACTCGTTTGAGGGCTTCTAAATCTTTGTATATTTTTTTTTTTTGATGTCTTACTGTTATTTAAGAAATTTACATATAAGACGCCAAAATCATTTATATAATTTTGCACAACATTGAAGTGAAATTTTCTTTTCTAAGGAAAACAAAATTAATTTCGTGTTTGTTTTTTTGAGTTAAAAATAAAACAGCGTAATTTAACATTAAAAAAAAAACAAACATCATCGCAAAAACATCTTGGAAATAACATTAATAAATTTCCAAACGCATTTAGTCACTTCTGTTTGGTCCAAAGAACTTTCCCAACTGCTGTTGTGGTTTTGATGAATAATTTAATGAACAGTACAAAACAGGTTTGTTTTCTTATATCGATTTTAATAGATATATGTAGATTCACCTGTAACAAAATAACTTTTGTTATTTGTTGTTTATTTTAATGGGAAATAATTTTAAATAGTTTACACAGAAGTATTAAGTAGCGATGGATGGATGAATCATAACGCTCAATACTATTTGTCTTGTGTTTAAACAACACCAACAACAACAAACGGCGATCGTTTGTGGAGAAAAAAGTTGGTTAAAATAACGTCATCAGCATACTTTCAGGTATACATATGTACGTTTGAATTAGTTGTTGTTAAGAACAAACAAAAAAAAAAAATTCAAAATATATACACAACAACAACAACAACAGCACTTTTCATGTTTATTATTAACACACATACACATTTACACATGCATATGTACATACATATATTTTTTATCATATCAATGAACGAACAGCTTAATAACGTTTAATATTTTTGGTTTATAACTCTGAACTCTTGTTGTTTTTTTTTTTTTTCTATTAATAATTGATAAGATATTTCACTATTGCCGCTTGTTAACTGGCCTTCAAAAATTACTAATTTTGCTTATTTCTTAAAATAGTTTTATTCATTTTACTTTATCATTTTTTTATGTTCACTTTAAACAAAGGCTTGAAGTAGGTTCTTTCTTTTTTGAAAAGAAAAAAAAAACATAAAATTTTAACTGCACGTCAATGACCATCAACGAAATATTTTTTTGTTTGTTTATTATTTCTTTTAAGCCAAGAACAAAATTACTTCACATTTCGTTTTGTATTCTTGTATTTCACCTTCTTAGCGGGTTTCAATTTACCTTTTGTTGGGACGTTTTCGTTTTGGTTGTTAATTTCGTTATTTATTTCAACTCAGTATTCGTTTGCTGAAATCTTTATTTTGTTACCAAACACTTTTTTCAATAACAAATTTTTAATTATTAGATTCAAATTATTTAAGCGCGCTCGTTTGTATTGTTTAACATTTAACAAAAAAAAAAAAAAAAAAAACAAACAATTTAACAATATTTTAAAAAAATTGATAAATAATTGCGTTCACGTTCTTGTCGCCACGACTTCATATACTCAACTGCTGTTTGTACTGGGGGCACTGTTACCTCTCTGTTGTCAATGTGGCTAACAGAGCTTATGGCAGAACGAACCTAAAAAGTATCTCATGGATGTCTGTTACACTTGCACAGTTTTAGTTTAACCTAACATTGTTAAGTTACTGTTAGTTTGTTTTCGTTTTTCTGTTAAACTGCTTTGTGATTTATTTGTGTATTTACTTTTCAATGGCTGGTTGATTTCTCTGCTAAGTACAGAAAAACACCAGTTAATGAAAACTGTACGAACAATTCACAATAGCCAAGTATTGCACATCTCATTCAGACACCATTTTAGAAAATCAACTAAGGGCGTCCACTAAAAAATCTGGTGCTTTAACCCTGGAATACTAGCTCATCTAACTTTTACCAGTAGTTGTATTATACCCTTCACAACAGTGTTAAGAGTGTATACATATGAATTTGTACTTCAGTTTGTAATGTCCTTGATTTTTTTTGGGACCTCATAGATTGTATAAATATATTCTGGATGAGCATTGATAGAAAAGTCAGTTTAACGATGTTCGGCTGTAGGCTGTTGAAATGCCGTTTCTAAGAAAACTGCGAAGGAACTTAAAAAGTCATCACAGTGAAACGGAACCCTTTTACCGACACAACTACGTCCGTCCGTCCGTCACAGCGTCCATTCTGCGAAACGGTAAGAGGTAAGGAGCTGAAACTTTCACAGGATGTTGTTGTATCTTGCCGCTACAACAACAAATACTAAAAACAACAACAAAGCGAAAACTCCCAGGTGTCCCCATACAACGAAAAATTACAATTAGCTATAACTCTCGAACTGTAAGAGAGAGAAAGCTGAAATTCGCACAGTTTATGTATTCCCAGATGCTCTACAACAGCAAATGCCAAAGGCAACAACAAATCAAAAACTACCAGGTGTCGCAATACAAGGTAAAGTAAAAATTTGCCGTAACTCCCAAACTGTAAAAGACAGAGAGCTGAAATTCGCACAATATATGTATTTTCATCTGCCCTACAACAACAAATACTAAAAACAACAACATGTCGAAAACTATTAGGTGTCCCCATACAACTTTAAGTAAAAATTAGCAGTAACTCCCAAACTGTATATGTACTCACATAAGGCCTACGATAACAAATAATAAAAACAACAACAAGTCGAAAACTATCAGGTGTCCCTATACAACGTAAAGTAACAATTAGCCGTTACTCTGGAACCGTAAGAGACAGAGGGGTGAAATTTGCATAATATATGTATTCACATATGCTCCACAACAACAAATACTAAAGAAAACAACAACTGTAATACTACCAGGTGTCCCTTTACAACGTAGAGTAACAGCTATAACTCTTGAGCCATAAGAGATAGAGTGTCGAAATTTGCACAGTGCATGTATTCCCAGATGCCTTACAACAGCAAATGACAACAACAACAGCAAGTCGAGAACTACTAGGTGTCCCCATACAACATAAAGTAGCAATTAAACTTAACTCTCAAGCTGTAAGAGACAGAGAGATGACATTTCTACAATATATGTATTCACATATGCCATTCCATACATACATTACAAATACATACGTACGGAACCCTAAGTGTGCGAGCCAGCCTCGTACTTGACTGAATTTATTTTAATTTACAAACTTAGGGGGCAAAAAGGGACAGGAAGTGCAAATTTGGCAATTCTTTATCTCCTAGCCTAATACAAATAGCAAAAAATGCCTGATTCAGTAGGCTTTTTCTAAAACAATCGGACTGCTACTGGTGTCTGGTACTTTCTTCAAATTATGAATTTTAGGGAGATAAGAAACGGACAAAAAGAGAGAAAAGTCGGTCATTTAATGCCTTCTGACTTTATCAATTTAGCACAAAAGTGAAAGAAAATTGGACACTTTTGTCTGGTACTATTTTGAAATTTTGAATAGCTGTAAACTGAATTTCGGGACATTTTTGAATTGCATTAGAAATTAGAAAAACTGGTGGTCTATCACAAAATATGTTGATAATTTGTTTTGTATAGTGGCTGAGCATGAAATAAATGTATTTTGTTCAGAATATTAAATTCACAAATGAGAAAGAATCAGATTTCTTAGTTTCAGGACACGATCATCATGAGAAGGTTTTTGCATATCTTCGGACTTTATCAAGTTGACACAAAAACTAAAAAAACACCTAAAAGTGTAGCCAAAAGAATTGGCTGTGTCTGGTATTTTTATAAAGTTTTAAGGATGAAACGGGTAAAACTGAATTTTAGTATATCTATAAAACAAATAGGAATAGGAAAAAGTAATAACTGAATCGAACTCACCTTAAATATGCCTTCTCATTTATTTTAGAACTTGCACATTTAGGGGGTAAAATGGGATGAAAAGGGCAAACTCAGAAATTCTGTATCTCTGAGCCTAGTACCAGCACCAATAAATTTCAAAAAAGACCTAAGAGCTTACTAAAAACAATCGACCTGTCTGTGTCTGGTACTTTCCTCAAATTCGCAATTTGAGGGAAATGGGGTAAAAATAGAATTTCGGTACTTTTTGAATTGCCCAAACTGTTGGGAGTGGAAAGAACATTAAACAATAATTAGACTGCTTACAAAAAAAAGAAAATCTCTAATAGAGATTTTACTTTGTAAATATTTAGGGGGTAAAACGGGGTAAAAACTGGCAAAATCTTTAATTTTTTAACACTGGTTGCAAAGGGCATAAAAAGAGCGTAGAGCCACATTTGTGATAACTTTTCATTTAATGAGTGAGTTTCTCGGGGCCTTTGGATTGATTTAAATGCTATTTATGAAATTTAGAGAAATGTAAGAAATCTTTACTTAAAGCGATAGAACGATCTCTTTAATTCCATAATGAAAGATGATTTCAGGAAAATGTCGATTCAACTTTGGCATACTCTTTCCAACATATCGCCCGGTATTTCACTAAAAAATTCTTCAATATTGGCTAAAAATACCCAAAACATTGCAGGCTTTTTCATATAGACCTCAATGTGTTCCTACTAGAAGTAGTGTAAACGTCTTAAATCGTATGATCTAGGCGGCCATTTGAAATAAGTTGTTTACCCAAATCCCCTCCCAATTGGGACATTGTTCCACATACTGTGTCACGCAAGTGTCACTAAATGCCAATCAAGGTCATTTTTTTCTAATTTTGGTCAAAACAAATCTCATGATAGTGCTCGCCAGTCACAGTATTATTTCTGTAGTCTTCAGCTCTGAAAATGTCTGGTCCAATGATGCTAACGTTCCAGAAATCTCAAAATCGGCATTGCTTTTTTTACGTTTCTTCAGTGATTTACTAGAATATTAATCAATTTTTTTACTTTCGACCAGGTATTTTTACTCGATTTAGGAACAAGTAAAATTATGAGATTGCAATTTACAACACGCCAAAAATAAAAACTCGTTTTTGAAACGAGCAATTCACTTAGATTCGATTTACCGAACGGGCACGAATATTAATTATAATATAAATAACAAATATGAACTTAATTATTTATTTGCTTTAAGAGCCAATTGAAATGTATTAATTCAGATCCAAAAATATAAACCTTTTTTCAAATGTTTTCTATATTTTTCAGCTGTCTATATGCCGACGACATTTCGTTGGTGTTAATCAACTCATCAGTAGACTTGAAAAATTCTTAAAAGTTTGTTTGAAACGTAACTACTTATTGGATAATTCCAATGAACAAAATGAGAATTAGAAATGTTCAAACAAACCCTGAACACACTAAACATTTCTTTTTGTTGATTAGCACCAATGAAATGTCGTCGGCATATAAACATTTGGAAAAGACAGAAAACATTTGAAAAAAGATCTATATTTTTGGACCTGAATTAATACATTTCAATTGGCTTTTAAAGCAAATAAATAATTAATTTCATATTTGAATATTCCAAAAAGCTTTTACTTTTTGATACTTTCAAAAATACAAATCGTAGTAACCGCTGGTAATCGTTGTATAGAAGGTTGCAAAGCAAAAGTAAGAGTTGCAAAACGATAAGAAATGTTTGCTGTGCTTAAGGATTGTTTGAACATTTCTGATTCTCATTTTGTTCATGCGAATTATGGAATAAGTAGTTGAGTTTCAAACAAACTTTTAAGATTTTTTCAAGTCTACTGACAGCAAGCATTTGAAAAAATGTTTTTTTTTTTTTGGACCTGAATTTATAAATAACAAATGTTTATTAAGAAAATTGGAATTAAAATACATTTGAGGCCAATTTCCCATCTGCAAAAGTTGTTGTTCGTTCGCAGAGGGCAAATTGGGCCCTGAAGCTTGTTCTGATTTTTTTAAATCTAGACACAAAATACGATTTCACACCAAATGCAATAAATACATATGTACATATATTTTTCAGCAAGATTTTTTATTAAATATTTTCTACATCAATTATACTTTACGGGAAATAAGGTTACGAAATTTCCTTTTAACCTTTTGTTATCTCCATTTCAACATGGAAGCAGGATTTGCCCTAGAGATGAAATGAACATTAAAACATTGTTAACATTATTGTTGACACATGATCAGCTAACATGCAATGTGGCAAAACTTACGGTGTCATGCTCAATAGTTGAGTCGATTACAATATGGCCACGGGCCATGCTCAAAAGGGCCTTGTACTTTGAGAGATCTACACGATGGTCGTTGCTACAAACTTTACCCTGCCACAAATACAAGAAACATATAAGATCTTTATGAAATCAAAGATGGCAGTATGCACTTACCTCCTCCACGGGACAGGAGACAGGGGCGCCAAACAATTTCAGGTAGTCCTTGACCTGGCTGTCTGCATGATCAGCCAACGAACACATATCAGCTTTTCCTTCCGC
Source organism: Sturmia bella (assembly GCA_963662145.1). Lineage (NCBI taxonomy): Eukaryota > Metazoa > Arthropoda > Insecta > Diptera > Tachinidae > Sturmia > Sturmia bella. The sequence continues at coordinate 28,044,775 of OY759171.1, read as the reverse complement.
AACAGTAACGCCATCCTTGACTATTTTGTATTGAGATTCGGCAGTTGTAAAAGCTTTACTTGCCACGCAGCCACTGGGAACAATTTCACATTTCTTATTTAATTTTACCGAAAAATCATCGTCGATCGTCATGACAGCATCGGGGCCAGCACAATTTTCCAATTTAACTATTCTGGCTTTGTAGCCGTTCTAAAGCAAAATTGCAACAATAGTAAAATGTAAAATTCGTAATTCGTTTCCTGTTGAAACACTTACACAGGCCAACGTCTCATTGGCCACTATGGTGATGAGTAGAATGGCGAATATAAGTTTTCTTAGCATTTTTCCACTCTCGACCACAACTAAATTATTACATTTGATATCTGCAAGCGGTTTATATAGAATTTGTTAGGGTCAAAAATTATTTTTAATTAGACCAATAATTATTTTTATATTAACCGCTATATAGGTTTTAAAATCTGTGATCGTTCAGCTCTATTGTTTGCCAGCAAAATGATACATATTCATTTAAACAATTCAATTCAATCGCTGAGTTCGATGCACGAAAATTTAAATTTTATTTTCTATTCACGTACATACATACATGCATGAAAATGTATGTAAGCATGTGGAAAACAAATAAGCACAACAACAATCTCGCATTATCTTCATTTTTAACCCATATTGAGAAAAGTGCTTTCATTGCACTTTATTATTGTGATGTATTTATTATTTGTAGCAAGAACAGAGTCGGTCATGTGATGCATCATATGACCGACATTGTTGATGGGTTCATACCTCAGAGTTTCTATCATTTTCTTAATTTGGGGATTACACGATCAAGTTTTGCCTTTCAAGTGTTAATACATTCACACTTTCTTACTAATACACTCACAATTTTGAAAATTGATGCAAACTTGATGACAATTTTTTCTTTCCATAGAGAGCATCAAGTCACAATCAACAAAACAGCTGGCAACAATTTTTTTTCGTTCTGTCTGTAAAAATTTTTTTTTTGTTTAAAAGTTGCAGTTAAAAGTGATAAAAATTAAACAGATTCAAGCTTAAAAATAGAAATAAAAATGTTTACGTGTAAAACCAACAAATTTCTTACTTTTATTTTTACATTGATTTCCATTAAATTTATTAATTTTAAAAAGAGATATTTGTATATTATGATTATATTTAAATAGTTTAAGAAAAATATTGATTTAGAATCTGAATTAGTTTCTGGGTTTAATGTAGAATATAGAAGAGGAGGTTTTGCTTTAAATTTTTTTTAGCAGAATATGCAAGAAGCTATTTTTAATTTTCTTCTTGACGGCATCTTGAAAACGAATTGTTATCAAATTGCGTGCAGCCTACGTCACAGCTATCAATTTTATTGAATTTTGACCAGCAGTATGTGAAAAAAACTTGATGGCAAAACTTGGTCGTGTAACTGCAGTGTAAGGGCAAAATCCAAAAAAAAAAAACTGATGTAAACAATCGTGTAAGTGTGACTTCTCTTTTAAACCAGAGTTGCCACCTCAGCAAAGTAATCATTCGAAATCTTTTCTTTTCAAAATGCCCACAATATTACATATAATATTATTAATTTCTAAAGTTGTTACATTTAATTGATCTCAAGAATTTAAAATGTTTGCATGCATTTATATTAAATTACCTTTTCAGGCTCAAGTTCAACCCTTTTGTGAAATTTGACACGTCCAAAGTTCTTAGGGTGCTGATGAAGGGTGTTTGCTACCCAGAAACAGCCGGTTGTCCACCGAGCTATAAAATTTTACTGTTCTTTACTTAATTAATATTGATTTAAAAGTGACAAACCAAGGGTTGAACTTGAGCCTGAAAAGGTAATTTAATATAAGTGTATGTAAAATTATCATAGTTCAATAAAATTAAAATTTCAGTAACATAATAATTTATTAATTATAGACATTTCCGAAAAGGTTCTTTTTGGGAGCCGAATTAAAAAAATAACAACGTTTGCTTTTCTTTATTTCTACGCTCAGGGTCAGTCTTGTTTTAATTAAAACTCTTGTGTGTTTTATTTTGCATTGATTTTATTATTTTGAATATTTCGAAGAGATTTCTTCAGAAATTTTAAAGTAAAGTCATCAGTCTTAAGGCCATATTCATAATAATTATTGTAAGTTTATTAAGCTCTTATTTGAAGTATTTCTAAGCAATATTTGTCAAATAAACGTGTAATAAACCTTCAATAGTTTTTATGAATATGGGTGTTATTATATTAAATGTTGATATTTTACTAAAAAGATCAGATTTACTGTAAAATATCAATGTACAATGTACTGACTAAAATTCCTGACGAAGAGTACTCGAAATATTCAAAATAATAAAATCAATGCAAAATAAAACACACAAGAGTTTTAATTAAAACAAGACTGACCCAGAGCGTAGAAATAAAGAAAAGCAAACGTTATTAATTTTTTAATTCAGGTCCAAAAATGAACCTTTTCAGAAATATGTTTTTCAGCTGTCTATAATTAATAAATTTCAATTGGCTCTTAAAGCAAATAAATAATTAAGTTCAGATTTCTGGACTTCTGCAAGCGTGCCCGTATTGGCCATGCAAAAGAACTCAAAATCCATACATAACACAGTCCAACATTTTTCAGGTGATTGATTCGGGACTCAATTCTGATAATTGTTTATGAAACTAGCCCTAAAAAGAAGAACTTCTGCATCATTCGTTTGGTCTGGGTACCTCAAATAATAACTCAAAAATTTATTTGAAGTTAGTAAGTATCGTGCAGGGGAGTTTGTCACGTTTTGGGCTCTTTTGTTTGTCATAACTCGAGAACCGCTAGTCTGAATAAGCTGAAATAAATTTAAAAAAATTAAGAACTACAATTCCTTTAATCTTTTCATACAACGTTTCGCTACGTAAGCTAAAGTTTCGCAGTTATAAATAAATATATGAAGAAAAAACATATTTTTCGCCAAAAAAAAAAGTTGGATTTTTTTAAATTTTTAATTCATAAAAAATTCAAAACGGTGGAAAAGTGTCAAGTCCTATTACTTTCGCCTAACCTATGAACAAAATGAGATATAAATCATAAAAATCGATGAACGCGTTTCGCTTTTATTCACAACTTAGTAAAGGTATGAATTTCAAAAATTTGCTCGAGATATGCACAAAATTCGTTGGAAAAAACATTGGTATACTTTTGTTTTCAATTGTTTTCTGTTTAATCCAGGACGATAATTTATGCATGTGTAACACCTGGATTCGTTATGTTCCGTTAGGCCTTCCACCCAAATTACTGGCTTCATAAAAGAAAACTGTCCACATTATAAGGGTATTATAACAATTTTTGCAAACTGTGTTCGGAGTAAAATTTGTACCACTTAAATCTTTATAATGTTATCAAACGTGCTTTTACAGCAATAAAGAATTTCATTGATATCCAAAACGGTTTTCTTTTATTTAAAGAAAAAAAAACTTTTGTAGCGCTCTTATTGAAGAAAGAAACATTTTTCGGAACTGTGAGGATCTGTAGTGAAATATGCGAAAAAAAAGTAAGAGGATAACAACGAAACACGTTCCTGAAGCAAATCACCTTGGAGTTATATTGCTATATGGGTAAAGATTAAAAGAAAAATAAATAATCAGCAAACTTGACGATTTAATAAACAGAGCTCCAGTTTTAGGCCTTCTTAACTTTTGATACAAACGTTTGGAGGGTTAATTAAACTTTCGCAAATATTTAGTAATTTTCTGCCATACAAATTACACTTTTAGTAACTTTACTGTTAAAGCTTTTAAATACTTTCAGATTAAAATTATCGATAACAATTTTGTTTGTCGTTTGGCATGTATTTAGTTAATTTCGTTGTTGTCGTTGTTGTAATTGAACTTATTCCTCAATTAAAAATTTAAGATTGTAATCGAAATACATCAAAATACTGCACTCTCTAAACTAATCTGACTGATATAAAAATAACTTTAAAAACCTAAAATGTTTTATAATTGTTAAATAAACTTTATGGGGACTTAGTTCCGACTTTTATTCCTGCGAATTGAGAAAGATTTTTGTGTCAAAATTGTAGTGAATAAGATTTTTAGAGTGAACACGGCACTCCATTACTAAGACTTGGCTGTCCGTCGATCACAACGCCATGTCTCTGAATCGTAGAGTTCTTTTGCAGCCTCCGCCTGGCAATACTGGTTGTAAGGCCGTTCAACAAATTTACAATTTTTTATTTTTGTCAAATACGATGTACAAAATGTTGGGCCTGTTCGTAAATGCTTCACAACTCTGCACAAGATGATTATTTTGCGATGCCTCTGCTGATCAGCTGTTGCTGATGTTATTGTTGCATTTACGAACGGAGAATTTCATTTCTTTTTTTCTTCTAATAAATTGTCAAAATGGAAAAATTAATAATTAATTCCATCTGTGATTTTTTTTATTTTCAGACGAGTCTGAAAATAAATAGAAACTATTAATTCAGGTCCAAAAATGAACCTTTTCAAAAAATGTTTGTTGTATTTCTCAGCTGTCTATATGCCGACGACATTTCGTTGGTGCTAATCAACTCATCAGTAGACTTGAAAAATTCTTAAAAGTTTGTTTGCAACTTAACTACTTATTCCATAATTCCCATGAACAGAATGAGAATCAGAAATGTTCAAACAAACCCTGAACACACTAAACATTTCTTTTTTCGTTTTGCAACACTTCTACTTTTCTTCGCAACCTTCTATACAACGAGTCACCATTGGTTACTACGATTTGTATTTTTGAAAGTTTCAAAGTAGAAATGTTGCAAAACGAAAAAAGAAATGTTTGCTGTGTAGGTTTGTTTCAACATTTCTGATTCTCATTCTGTTCATGGGAATTATGGAATAAGTAGTTAAGTTTCAAACAAACTTTTAAGAATTTTTCAAGTCTACTGATGAGTTGATTAGCACTAACGAAATGTCGTCCGTCGGCATATAGACAGCTGAAAAATACAACAAACATTTTTTGAAAAGGTTCAATTTCGGACCTGAATTAATGCATTTCAATTGGCTCTTAAGGCAAATAAATAATTAAGTTGATATTTGAATAAAAAAGTTTATTCAAACAAAAAGAGCTGGCGCCGGTTTAACGGAGTCGATTCAATTTTTTGGACGGCGGCTAGTACACAAGCGTTTGTGGGCTACCAGTCTTTTAAGATTACTATCTCATTTTTAGATTTAGAACAGATTACTGCTGCAGTGTTGCCAACGTTTGCATTTTCGAACGTTGTGCGCATAACATGCATTTACGAACAGGCCCGTTGTTAGCACGATTATGTAATGTTTATTTTATGATTTTACTGATTTTTCTAAAAATTAGCCTATAAACTATTAGTATATTTGGCAAAAAGGCCTTAAGTTAAGAAACTATTGCCTCGAGTAGCTTACAAAATAAAACTTATATACGAGTATATGAATATGTGTATTAATAAGCAAATCATTATGATTACAAGCAAGTGTGCCAGTATTAAATTAGTGGAGAAAAGCACTCAGAAACTTAAAATGGATCTTTTCGCCCAGCGTGGAACATATATCATCTTAGAAGTCGGCAAACATTTTATATAATATTTATTTCCTGAGCTGCATTTATCATGCCCACAAATCCATCCAAAACCTCCTTAGACACAGGTAAAATCATTTCTTTAGGCAAGACGAAACCATATTCTCCTTTGTCACGCAGTTCGATTGTGTAAGCAATGGGAATACCCTTTACACCATAAGCCCACTCTTTGCCAGAGCCGGATACTTTGTCTTGAATAAAAAAAAAAAATAAAAACTTAGCATTGCGAACTTTGAGTGAACAATTTTTGATTGATAACATTTAGCAAAAATTTTTGGCTGAAATTAGCTTACATAACGTGGTGGCACTTGAGCCATATGTGTATACCGTATTATAACGACGATATAAAGCATCGGCATAACCCTTGGCCACATGCATCATTTGCTTGTAGTGAGCGGGGGGTTCGGTAGTGTGACCCCAGGGCGATAAAACATACTGGCCATAAGAGTGAAGAGATATGTAAATTTTTATTGAGTCCTCAGGTATAGTCCTATTGATGAATTGCGTCAGTTGCTTAATTTCCTGATCAGATTCGCCGGAGGGGCCGGCATAGATTTCTGAGCAAGGATCTGAAGAAGTTCCAGTTACTTGAGAAATAAAAAATTAAATTTATGTACATCTTATATTAAAATATGCTTAAGCTAATACTGGGTGTCTGGTGGCAAATTTATGCTTTTAAATACCATTATTTTAAAAAGTAAAACAGAATACGGGGAAAAGGTGGCACCGCACATTGGGGCCAAACGCAAAAAAAAGGGTAATAAATCTATATCTTTGAAACAAGCGAGCTGATTATATAACAATGTATCAAAGAATCATAGAGGAGGACCTAGTCTTTAAGAGTAATGAAATTTTAGCCACCCTGTTGTATCACACGTTGACCTACAGGGTGTCAAAGTTGACTACCTTGGGTATGAAAAAGTTTGTTCGATTCATAACTTTTGTAAATATAGTCCGATTTTTAAAAATCTACATTTTTCGAAAAGCAAATGAAAAGATTAACAAAACGTATTTCAGTTTTGGTTGATATCGTAAACAGTTTAAAAGATATTTGGTTTTGAATTTTTAAATTTTTGTTTTTGGCTTTGTTTCTTATTTTGTAAATTTTAAAATAACATCGTGTGAAATTTGTTGGTTGACGTGTTTTGTCTGAGTTTTCTCTTTCTTATGTTGTCCAAGTGAATGTCAAGTCTTGAGCTTAAAAAGAATGTAGTGGTTACATTTTTTTTGTTCTTTAAAAAATGTGTAAACATTTCCTCATTTGTGGCTGTACCTCAATCTTAATTGAATTTTAGCTAAATCTGTTTCGATATGAGAGTCTAAATATGAGAGTTAAACTAATATTTTAAAATATTTACACATCCAATGGAAATCAAAGTTCCTATTCAAATCAGTGCCGATACATTTTCCAGTGGGATCCGAGGGTAGTCTCGATTTTCGCCACAAGCGGTCCTGTAAATAACAAAGGTTGTAAGTGAGATTAGAAGGAGTTTCTAAAGGTGATTGAAATATGTTGTGCTGAATAGGACGTTCCTATGGAGGTTTTAGAATATTATCAATTGTTATTCATCATCGTAAATAGAGTATTTTGTAAAATTTACGGTCACTATAATCGCATTATTTTAGGTCGAAAAATATACCTTATTATATGAACTTTTTCAGCCGTCTGGATGACACCGATATTTATTTGATGCTACTCAACTCGCCAGTAGACTCGAAAAATCTTAAAAGAATGCTTCGATTTTGACTACATATTCTGTTATTCCCATGAACTTAATGAGAATCAAAAGCGTTCAAAAAAAACCTTTAATACAAAAAACAAAATTATTGTCTCGCAATACTTTTAATTTTCTTCATAACCTTCATACAGCGAGTTACCGTCGTTTTTTTTTTTTTGTTTTTTTTTTTCTACTCTTAACTGAATCTATTTAATAAATATAAAATTCAACCTAACCTAACCTAACCTAACCTAAAGTTATGTGTCCATTACGAGTTCAATCACCTGCTTCGCTCTCACATTGTCTATGTGTTTCGATTTGATTTCTGTTTTTAATAAGCCAACATAAATTTACCACTAATTTTGTGAAGCGAATTTTTCTAAATAGACAAAAGAAGTAAGTGAAGTAAGTGTTGTAGCAAAAAACACATTCATATGGAAATGTCTGGCGGAGTTGGCATTAAATACAACCCAGTAACTTTTACTTTAATTTTTTACGGTTTCTTTGTCTGCTTGATTTTGTTTATACAAAATTTTGATACTTTATGCTGCTGCGAGAACATGATTATGTTACTTCACATTTCTAGAAGCCAACATTTTAATATTTTGTGGTCCTGTAGCCGTCTAGTACCTGCTCAAGCCAGAAATGCTTCATTTCCTTATACCACAACTGCACCCTACTTTTATAACACATCATCTTACAATGTATGTTTCCTTGGAATAGGTGAACATTGTATTTCAAAGGTATCCAATACTTACCACTTCATGCGAATACACGAAGCCGTCCACATTCAATACCGGTATTATCCACCAGTCCACACTTTCGGCCATTTTTCTAACTCCTGGATTACGCGATGCCAACAGTTCATCGATTATATAGGTTATAGTGGCTGAGGTAATCCATTCTCTGGCATGAATATTGGACTCTATGAAAACTGCTTTATTACCAGGCTTGAATGAGATTTTTAAGCCCTTTATTAGACGTCCTTCGTACGAGCGGCCAATAACGAAAGGCGTTACAATATTGGGGTAACGTTGAGCAATTACATCCAGCCATTCGTATATTTCGTGCAGCTTATGGAAATCATGCCAATCCATGCCAGTTGAGGACCTGTTTACCGCTTGTCTCTCCGCATTAATTAGACTATAATAAAATATAGGAGTAACAATTTCTTAGTGCCATAAGAAATAAAAAATAATGGTAAAATATGAACCTTTGCACATTTGCAATTTTAAGGCCATAATCAATTTTGGCATTTTGTAAAATTTCTTGGAAACGTCGTTGTTGGGCTGGTGATATCATGACATCAAATGTTTCATTGTAATGATGAATTTCATTCCAAAAGTCCAGCTGAAAAGTAATGGTGTAAAATGTTTAATGTATCCTACAGATGTTATGCCGCAGTTCCATAACAATTTCTTAGCAGGGAAATACCTGCATTTCATTTCCCAGAGCCATCATTTTCTCATATTGCGTAGCATTTTCAATTTTCACTTTAAAAACTTTGTAATTATCGTAGCTTTTTCTCTCGTCGACGCCTTCACTTGCAGCAGGCCGCCTCATTGATGCCAGTGTTAAAGGAACCAAAACTCCACTTATTAAAAGCAATTTTGCACAACAATTTGTTAACATTTCGATTAAATGAAGACAACCTCTTGTTACTCGTACAAATAACGAAATAGAATTAAGTTGTTTTTAAAATTTATTGAACTTTTTACTACCAGTTGATTGTCTTTCTTTTGTTTTCTAATTTGTTTACTAATTCTTATAAGGTTTTGGCAAAAGTACTTCAATGTCGTTATCTCAAGTACTTCAAATGCCCGTATTAATGCAGTGGCACTAGAAAGCCGCGGAATTATTTATTACCTATAATAAATTGAATACGAGTATATGCTGTCCCCAACATACTTTCTTCTTTAACGCTACCCAATTGGCCAGCGTTTTGCGAATGACTTTTTTGCTGTTTGTTGGCAGCAACTTTTTGTTAGAAGTACATGAGATCGAACCAACAAGGCGGTTGCAATGGTTTTGCCACACCCTCAACATTTTGAGTTATTTAAGTGCTCGTCCATTTTTGAAATTGCATTAGTGTCCATACAGTGAATCTTTTGTTCCATCATTTTAGCATTTTAATGAATGAAGTGCTCAATGAGAATGAAACGCGAATGAGATGCTCAACAAAAACTTCATGTGCACGAAGTGCACATTAATTATTCACAGTATGGACTAGTACCTGTCCAAACTATTTTCAGGTAAGATTGTAGTGGTTAAGTACCTCTAGCGGCTAGAGTCTAGCCCATACATTTTCATGTGAAAAAAAGAATATTTAAAATAAAGTTGTGGTATTGAGTAACGAAAATGAATTTCGAGTGAAATCCTTTCAAAGGTGCGGCTTAAGGCAAGGTGAGGTTGGCAAAGTCGGGTGAATTTTGTATTGCAAAACAAAAATCAGTTTTACGTGTACCAATATTTACAACATGGTTGGGTGAACAAATCGAAGACAAAGTCATCTGTGTCCCGCAAAAATGAATTTTACGATAAATCAGTAAAAAACAGCTGTTTAAAGAAATTTGGAAGCAAGTGAAATTGTGAAAAGTTTAGAAAATAATAAATTGTTTCGTAAAAATTATTAAAATGAGTTTGCTACTCATTTTGTGATAAAAGGACTCCCAATTTCACTGCCACAGAAGTTGATTACCTTCTGGAAATAATAAAAAATCAAATTATGAAACAAACAAAAAACATGTGCAATTTTGTTAATTTGCAGAACAAAACCAAACTGTCAAAATCATATGGCAGTACGAAAAACTTAAATCGATTTTAAATGGGCAGGGCAGGCCGTTTAAGTTTGATTTAAATAGCAACTGTTTGACTCAATTTTGTATTTAAATCAAATTTAAATTGAAATGGCATTTAAATTCCAAGTCAAAAATTGGGGGTAAGACGTTACAGTATTTATTAACTCAACTACAACCGGCTGTATACGATGTTGAGTTAAGATAGATATCTTAATCGTTTACGATAAGCGGTAACAGCGAAATAAAGGGTGTTTTTTTAAGCTATATAGAACTTTAAACTGTAAAAAGTTACACAAAAAAATAAATTTTTGATGAAACTTTTTTTTTTATTTGTTTCAGTGTACTCTGACAAATCATCATGAATAGACTCACGCTTGAACAACTTGGAGTGAGACCAATCCACAACAGACCCTACAGACTCCATTACATCCAGAAAAATGCACGGTATGGTGCGGTTTTCACTCTGGTGGCATCATCGGACCTTGTTTCTTCAAAAATGAGGCCGGAGCTTGCGTTACGGTCAATGGAGATCGTTACCGCACCATGATCAATGATTTTTTGTTTAAAAATATCGATGACATTGATCCGGAGGAGATGTGGTTTGAACAGGATGGCGCTACGTGCCATACGGCGAACGCAACCATCGACTTATTGAAATCAAAATTTGGCGATAAGTTGATTTCGAGAAATGGACCTGTCAATTGGCCTCCAAGGTCGTGCGATTTGACACCTCTCGATTATTTCCTGTGGGGCTACGTGAAGTCACTGGCTTATGCTGATAAACCAGCAACAATTGACGCCTTGGAGGCCAGCATTGTTCGTGTTATTCGTGACATACGGCCAGCAGTGCTCGAAAAAGTGGCCCAAAATTGGACGTCCAGAATGCTCTTCGTCAAGAACAGCTGCGGTGCCCATATGCCCGAAATCATTTTCAAATGTTAATGTCACGTATTGATCTTGCAAATAAAAAAAATTTTTTGATTACAATTTAATTTTTTGTGTTATTTTTTACAATTTCAAGCTCTATCGGGCTTTTTTTAAGCCTTTACAATCTGACGAAAAAAAAGTTTCGTGTCGCAATCTACTTTATATTCCTGATATATTCTCACTAGCTAGAAATTGATTGCAGTGAAAATGTTTTCTTCTATATAGTCTATGTGAAGAAGAACAACTTCCGTAGAAAATATGTTCCTCCCGATAATAAATCAAACATGATTCTATTTTTACGTTAAGCTAAATGAGAGTTAACCTGTAATAAGTGTGAGCAAGAAATTTTTTGTATTGGGTATGGGGCATAGTTATAAGCCAATGAATATTTGCCACGGCCATGTTACACGTTGACTAAGTCAACCATTTGACTGGAAATATTTAAATGTATCGATTTCATTTCCAAAATAACCAGAATATAATTTGAATTAATACAACAAGATAAAGTAAAATAACATTTTTCTGTATACAAATTCTGTTTTGGTTTATATTTTTCTTTGTACAAAATGGCCGCTACAAATTCCAAACAAAAAACGTAATTGCAGATAAGAGTATTATATAAATTATTTGAAAATTCCTTCCTCTTGAGCTTTTTTCACCATCGCTCTAAGGCCAACGAAAACCTCATGGCACACCTCCAAAATTTCACTGCGTGGCAAAAAGAATGCATGCTTGCCATTGTCGCGTAATTCCAGGGTGGCGGTAAACGGTATTTTCTTCACTCCATAAGCGTAATCCTTGCTCGAACCCGAAACTGGATCTGTAAAAGAAAGTAAAATTAGGTTGGGTGTTCTATGAAACTTGGGCTACAGCTTACAATTCACTACACTACTGGCACCATATTTAAATTGAGTGCCGTAGGGCACGGTGGCAGCATCCGCATAAGCACCAGCCACACGCATTAAGGTGGCATAATTTGGTGGAAACTCGTTGCTGGTATGACCGTAAGGAAGAAGTATGTAATTGCCAAACGAATGGAAAGCTAAATACATGCGAATATAGTCATCTGGGAAAGAATCAAGTAGATTTCTCAAAGCCTGGACTTCAGGCTCAGTGTCACTTTTAGCGCCAGCATAGAAATGGTCACAGGGCACATCATAATTGTAGGCATTTACTGGTGAAACAAGAAGAAAATAATCTACTGCTGCATAAAAGAAAAACAAAAACGAAACTATCTTACCGCCCCATTCATAGCCAAAGTTACGATTGAGATCGGTGCCATAACAAATTCCGGACACATTGCGGTAGCCAGTGGGCTTACGATTCTTGCGCCACAATCTGTTCACATCGTGCGTGTAAACAAAACCATCTGGATTTAGGACGGGCAAAAATATCCAGTCGTAGTTTTCTAGCAATTCGTCATGCTGCAAATGTGTCAAATTGTGTACAACACAAGTTGTGGCAGCTGAGGAAATCCATTCGATGGCATGTATGCTGGATTCTATAAATATTGCTTTATTGCCAGGTCTTGAGGAAATCTTTATCGCTTTTATGGGTCTCTTTTCATGGGAATAACCAGCTATATATGATGTAATTAAATGGGGCTTTTCAGCAGCTAAATTATCCAACCAATCGTAAATCACAGGCAAACGTTGATAATCCGTCCAATTCATTTGAGTTTGGGCAACAGGTGCTGAAGATAATTGTGGTATGCCTTCTTCTTGTTCAAGGAGACTGCAAGAAAAAAAAGCGGTCAATTTGGTTGCATTTAATTTGAATTACGATATATAATCAAATTTGTTTTGGAGTCAAATATTTTATTGTACAATTTTGGGGCAATTTACCTTTGTAAATCTTCCACAATACATTTGAATTTGAGTTCCAAATAGTGTAGAGTTTCCTCAAATCTTCTCCGATAAACAGGCTCAATAAGAACATCTGTGTTGTGGCCAATGCCTTTAATTTCGTGTATGACATGCAGCTGTGGCATAGAAAATTATTATTTAATGACAATTATTATGTTCGAATTCTGTCACAGCTGTGCTTTTACAGCATAAGCTAATTTTCTTAGTTAATCCCAAGATCAGAAAAATATTTTCATTGTGTGAGTAGTAGTCTTAAATAATAGACATAATTCAATTTTGGTTTCGCTATACAGTAAACGTTTGATTAGATATCAATGGAAGCCTAAATATTTGTGTGAAAGCTAAAGTGCCCATTACAATTTGAAATGGTACGAGTATTGACTCAATTAAGATTCAAGTCTGAACAGAGTACAAGAGATTTTTAAAATTTCATGTACCAGACAGCCCAAAAAAGAGAAAGAAAACAGTATAAATTTCTTTTGAATCTTTCTTCAATGGCGTTAACAGCTGATTGCTGATTTCGCTTTATATTTCGAAAAGTGTGAAAAATTCTTCTCCGATATCGGTCTACATAACCCAATATACAGCGAAAACCCAATTTTTAGCAAATTTTACTTATCTTTTCATACAAAAGAAAATGAAACAAGTGATAGAAAAATATTACAGCAGACTCGCGAAAACGTGAACATCCATTTACGTGATTATTTTTATTTTAACATTGACTACTCCAAAACGTGAACAAGTGATGATGGCTTTTTTTGTAATGATTTTTTATTTTCTTAAGTCAGTTCTGTAGTATTTATAAATTTTGGGAATAGTGGGATTTTAAACTATTTACCGCTTAGTGACAAAAAAATCTTTTAGAAATATATACACACCTACTTAATTTCAGTTTTTATGTGGTCATTGGTTTGGAAACGTCTCTAAGCGTTTGAGTATAAATAAAGTGTACATAGAACCAAGTGAATTTAAACTTAGTTTCAAAGAAAAATGTCTGCCAAGAAACCAAAAGTACAGTGTAGATTTAATTGACTGCTTAGTCGGAACAAATTTTCCACTTTTTCATAGCTTTACATCAACTGAAATGAAGTATTGCAGTAAATTCATTAAATAAAATTTGTCATATATGATTTAGCATACAGATTTTCAACATATTTTCATGTAAAAAAATCCAATCTAAAAAGTGAACAAAATCCAAAACGTGCACACCCTCGGTAAAAATTAGTTCACGTTTTCGCGAGTCTACTGTAGTTAGTTCATATTAATTTAGTATGATTTCCTAATACAATTAAGATTCATTACTTTTATAGAAACCACAGGGTTTAAATACATACGTACACTATTCACTTAAATATTCTTTCACCCATATTCATAAAAACTATTGAAGGTTTATTACACGTTTATTTGACAAATATTTCGTAGAAATACGTCAAATAAGGGCTTAATACACTTACAATAATTATTATGAATATGGCCTTTTGAATGTATTTTTTTTAAGATAAGTAAAGCCTAATTATTGTGTATAAGCAAGAAATCTTAAAGCACAGGGTCCGCCTTCTAACGTTTTTTTCCAACTAGTACTTATTTCGTGAATGGTAACACTTAGCTCATGTCTCATTTGACAGATCCTTCTGATCTTTCCTTTTGATCCTTCCGTTCAACGAATATGGTTGTGTATACGCTTCGCTAAAAGGGCCTGCAATCGACTTACAGAAGATGACGATTTTGCCAAAAAAAAAAAAAAAAAAATCATCTTTTCAGATGAAGCTCATTTTGGTCTTGGCGGGTATGTAAACAAGCAAAATTGTCGCATTTGGGGCACCGAAATGCCGCACGCATACATTGAAAAGCCGGCGCACCCAAAACGAGCGGATTTGGGTACAGAGGCATAATTGGGCCAATTTTCTTGTCTTCGAAGATGAGCAAGAAGTGGCCGTTGTCAAAGGCGATCGTTATTGGGCCATTTTGAACGAATTTTTATTCACAGAAATTGAAGAGTATGATATTGGTAATATTTGGTTTCAGCAGGACGGCGCTACATGCCACACAGCCGAAACTACACTCGATGTTTTGTGCTGTTTTCAAAAAAAAAAAAAAGTTATTTGGCGGACCTTTTATAATTAAAAGTTTTATTGTCTCAATTAAGAGACCCTGCCTGAACAGGGTTTACATATTAAAAACGAAAATTTTCATCCAAAGGCCATTTCAAAGTCCTAAGGTATTTAAGATTTTTAATGTAGAACTCTTAATAATCAGGCCTGAGTTTGATTTTTAATTCCTCAAAATTTGGAAAGTTTTACTTTGCGATAAAACTGGAGTGATCAACATTTTGGAAGAAAACAAGAAAAGTAAAGTTGAATACTTACTGGCTGGGGAACATACCATGACTCTTTTACGGCCACCACGTCGCTAATTAGTAGCCAAATTTCCCGCGAACCCAGGTCATCACTAATTGCATACTGTTTTCAAGCAGTAGTAGCGTTGAGGTCTTCATTACTGACTGTCTATATTTAGTCTTATTGATCAACTATCTATCCTAACTAAGTTTAAATTAATGCTAATTCAAATTAGCAAAAGTCAGGTCGATTCTGAGAGTGAGGGGTGAAAGTAGAGGTTAAATTAGAAGAGCCACTCCGACGCGGCATAAACGGTAGGTTTATGTTAGTTCGAATTTAATTAATCGAACTTTACAATCAAATGCCGATTTTCAGCATATTGTTTATATGAGTCTTTGGCTATAACTCGTCGACTAATTGGTATTTTTTAAATGTGTAAAAGCCAAATTATTGCTAATTGTTGCACAGGTCTCAAAGCAATAATTTGGCTTTTACAGATTTAAAACATATCAATTAGTCGACGAGTATGGGGGGCGTATCCCGAGGCGAAAAGAATGAAGATTCTTGGTAGCTCCTCGCTCAGTTTTAGTACAGTTAGCAAGCTCGATCTGAGTAGAATAGTGTAAGTGATAACAGGTCACTCATTGCTACTGGCACATCTAAGCCGCATAGGAATAGCGGGCGTAGAGAAATGTACAGCAAGTGGGGAGGATAGTAAGACATTGGAGTAAGCATAGTTAAATTTATGTGGGCTGTAGCTTTAGATAAAAATTAATTTTTCCCACACTTTGTGCTCAATACTCACTGGAAAATTTTTGGCCAAGTTTTGAAATTCGTTCAACTGTAGATCATCCTCTATATTCAGTCGGTAAACTCTGAAACCATCGAAACGCGCGGCCGGCAAGTTTGCTGGTGTTGCAGCCGATAGGCACAAATAACCCACAAGAAACAAGAGCACCTTCATGTCTGTCAATGAGCCCGAACTATCGCAATGTGTCTGCAGTTTTTTCTTTTATATCTAAGCAATACAAGGGTTTGACGACTTCACCAGTACCGACATGGGCAATGTGATTTTATGTCTAATAGTGCGTGTTGCAAAAACTAATTTATCTCTAAGATAAGAGTATTTAATATTTTTATGGCCTCAACATAAAACTGTCTATTGTGTGAAAGCAGATGATAAAACGATCACGCAGAATGAGTGCGCAGCTTCAGAGAAAAAGGTCAAATTATTAACACTGCCCATAATAATAAAAATTCACAGTGGCCGAAAATGTATCTTTTTAGTGGATCGGATTTGGATAAAGAAAATTCAAATATGAACTTAATTATGAACAATTTAAATCTACTAATTCAGGTTCAAAAATAAACCTTTTCAAATGTAGTTAAGTTTCAAACATTCTTTTAAGAATTTTTCGAGTCTTCTAATGAGTTGATTAGCACCAACGAAATGTCGGCCGCGTATTTTCTTTTCTTGTCTTCGACAAGACAGTTGAGGAAGACAGAAAACCTTTGAAAATGTCTATTTTTGAACCTGAATTCATAAGAAAAGATTAAGATTATTCGAACAAGAGCAGGGTACCTCGATACCAGCTCGCCTTACAAGCCCAGCTGACTACTGCTTTTAGACTGAAGAACTGTCAAAATACACAACACAAACCCTATCAAATGTGTGACAGAATTTAAAGATTTCTACCAACAAAATTTGTGAAGTATTTCTTGTTGTTGTGTTTGTAACTGCAACAAACCTGTGACTACCTGGTATCGAGATACATTGAACAAGAGCTTGGCTTTGTTTGTTTGGTTGATGGAAGAATACTTTTTAGGCTGAAACCTTTAAAAATTAGCTTTCTATTAAAGATAAACAAAATTTGGCTGGATCGAATCTTAAATACTCTCAAATTCACGTTCATACATATGTGTGTATCAGCTATTTTGTCAGTTTTGTCTATAGACATATGTACGTATGGACCGGTATCGAAGATACGAATTTTACACACACCAATAACCGTCTTTTACCACCAACTTTACTCTTTAGCACAATTTAATAGCTTTCAGCGTTGCCATTACAATGATTTTTTTCGCATTTCGATGTTGCCATATTAATTTGGTAATTTGGTATGCATTAAAGTGTTTATGGGTGGTTCATTTGTATTATTTTCTTTGAAAACAATTGTTCTGCGGAAGTTTCTTCCACTTCCTACTGTTTTTAATTTAATTTTATCTAAATTTAATTTTATCTAAACATTGTATGTAATTTTGTATTCAAATGATTTCGAATGATCACTTTGCTGAGGTGGCAACGCTGGTTGAAAAAAGAAATGATACGTACACGAATATTTCATTTTTTTTTTTTTAATTTTGCCCTTAGGAAAATTATAGAAACTCTGATGTATGAGCCGAGCCCATCACCAAAGTCGGTTATATGATGCATCATCAAGTGACCGACACTGTTCTTGCTGGGAAAAACGCTCCGGCAGACTTTCACTTTAGTTTTGCGAGGTCCACTCCATGTCTATCAAAGCCTGGCTCCTTATTCTAAAATTTCCCCCAGAACATAGATACTTTATGGAAGTAAAAATTGCGAAAATTACAAACGGAATGCCAAACTTATGTATGTATACCCTCAACATTTGTTGTGCAGGGTATAAAAAAAAACTCACTGTTCTCCATGCTGACATAATTTACCTTTTGCGTCATCAAAACCTCTATTTGTTTATGATTTAATCTTGCAGTTTAGCTAGAAACGTGATATTGTCAAATCTAGTTAGGAGTATGCCTAGACCAATAAAGATATTGCGAATTTTAAGTTTATTTCAGCTCAAGAGCTATTATCCCAAAAACTTTAACGTGTGATCACTGAGTACATATTTTTTTTTTTTTTTTTGCAAGTGTTTCTTACCATACTATTCAATGTACCTCTATACCAGGTAGCCGCATAGATAACTACAACAAGCACAACACCAACAAATAATTCATGTAGAAAAACTGTACTTCTCTCACCCATTCGATCGCGTTTGTGTGTTGTGCATTTTAATAGTTCTTCACGCTAAAAGCAGTAGTCAGCTGGGCTTGAAGGCGACCTGGTATCGAGGTATTCTGCTAGTCATGAAATTTTTTACTGATGGCGAGAATAACGAGGATAAAATTAACGAGATAATTGTGCACGCGTATCTCTTAACACCAGTAAACGACAAATTATATATGAAACACAAAAGCAATTTGTTTGTACTGTTGAAATTTTTTTACTGTTTTCTATGTACAGATTCACTTCACTAGTACGCTTCCTTGACAATATCAACGAGGCAAGAACAGTGTCGGCGATTTGATGCATCATATGATCGACATTGCTGATGGATTCATACATCAGGGTTTCTATCATATTCTTAAGGGCAAAATGAAAAAAAGTGATGTAAATATTCGTATACGTGCGATTTACTTTTTAAGCCGGCGTTACCACCTCGGCAAAGTGATATTTTCTTTACTTTTTGGGCAAAGTTCGGTAAAATGAGAGCAAACTATAATTTCTCTCCATAAGAAACAAAAATGCACAAAAGCACGGGAACGAATAAAAACAAATATTTTACCCCAAAAGAAACCGTCAGGGTTCTGACAGCTAAATTTATTTAAAATGCATAAAACTTTTTACGAACACAGCAGAACTCATAAATTCATATACATAAATGAATTCGTAAATATAAATATATAGCAATCAACAATTTTTTAGAGAATGCTTTCACACTAATTTCTAATTTTTCTTTTAGTTTCCCCAAAACATTTATTTCTTCTATGTCATTCATTGTTTATTCTTTCAAACAGCTGACAGCTGAACTACTTACCGAAACTAGCCCGAAGAAAAAGTACGGACTGTTTCGTGCTTGAAGAAGAAGCATAATGTTCTCTCACAAATACTCTCATTTGCCCAATTTTAAAGTACGAGAACGCTTGTCGTGCAAATTATGATCTCATGGGATCCCAAAGTAGAGTAAACAAACAGAGTTAATGAGTCCCTATTTCCCAGGGTCGCAGGAAATAGCTCAAGAAAATACTAATATTTCTATTTTTTTTAATTTTTACTTCAAGCTGCCATTTAAAAAGTTTTCAATAGTTTGCATTCTGAGTTTTTTTTTTCATTTAATTAAAACAAATCAATTCAATTTCTGTAACAAATTGACAAATTGTTGAATAATAATGGTAAAAACAATAATTATATTTGAAAAACTCAAATGCTTGTAAACCGATAACCTTTCGTTTAATCAAGGCTCACAAGCTCTCCTCAAATTTGAGATCAGCCGTGAATGATCCATGTGGAAAACCCAATTCAGTAAAACGGCCAATTTGTGTGGGAGCAAATATTGAACAAAGACCCTGGAAGCCAACAGTACGTAAAGGAAATCTAAACAATGAATTTGTACCAGGTAAACCTTCATATCGAATGCTGCCACCCTATTTAGGACCAAATGTTGTCGATTCAAAAAAGAAATCCGCTCCAGCTTATTCATTGGTAGGGCAACTAACACAAAAGCGAAATTATGCTGAAGTTGATTCAGAATGCCTCAACATTAGAGGATTGTGCAACAAAGGTCGGCAAACGGCACCAGCATTTAGTTTAAAATGGCGTGAGGAGGGTGTTAAGAGATCTCAAACACCATCCGCCAGTAAATATTCCATTGAAGGTTCCTACAAGGCCACCACCAAGACCATACCAAAATTTTCGTTTGGAAAAAAGCCGGCCATTATAAAAACCTTAACTATACCTGGTGAATCATTTTTTTTTTTTTTTTTTTTTTTTGATAACTTAACTAAACAGAGCTCTCCTTGACAGCTGCCAATGTGTATAACTTGCCACCTGTTTTCGGTACTGCCAAAGAGGGTCGAATAAAGTCTGCACCGGCTTTTAGCATGTTGGGTCGTGCCAAGCCCAGAAAAATCCCTGCCTTATTGTTTCCTGGTCCCGGCGACTACGAGACGAATTATCGTTATTTGCAAAAGCTCCCGCCACGTTATACGTTACACAGCAAACATAAGGTAATCACCGATGAGCACATTAAGCCAGGACCAGCAGCCTGGTCCTGGTTGCCCCGAAAATGTAGGCTCAATAAATTATGGTGGAATGAATAATTTATTTTTTAAATTTCATTGTTATTTTAGCATATACGTCGAAAGTCTGTACCGGCTCCTTCATTTGGCATAAAACATACACCGTTTGGGACAACAAAAGTCATATTTATTACCGGGACGTAAGTGTGCAATTGAAACGGAATGGATGCTGTAGACGATACGCTATTTTTTCACTTGTTATACAACTAAAAATCATGTTTAGATTAACAATTTTTCTTATGAAATTTCAAATTGGAAATGTTGCATTTATTTTCACATCGAACAAATCAAATTATTGGAGAACGTTGTAGATTCGTATAAACTACTGATATGTTGTCAAAAAAAAAAAGAACTTTAAATAAAATCATCACTCTTATCGTGGTTCGTGTTTTTAACACAAAAACACTGTGTACTGTGTGGTAATAGATTGAAGAGAAGTTTGTTCTTTGCTAATATTTTACAAAATTGGCGTAGGACTTTTATTAATGTCTCGGATCACATTTGCTTGTCCAAGCAAATTTGGGCAAATACGAGCACTGTTTGTGGTATGGTTCTTGAAAATAGTCTCCCACATTCGTCGCAGTCAAATACACCAGCCACAATTGAAATTTAATGAAGTTCCTGTTGATTTTGAAAAGCTCCGTATTTTTTGCACATCATGGCACGATTTTTTAAAATTGCTAGACCTTCGTCGAAAAAACGTCAAGTGCATTTTTGACAGTCAAATACTCCAATCGCCACTGAAATTTATAGACGTTCTTGTAGATTTTAAAAAGTGACTTTTGTCTAATGAAAGTATTAATACACCTTAATACGTTCGGGTTCATAATAAAGGCTATGATTGATCAAAAAATTAAAGTTTTCTGAATATTAAATAAATTCAGTCACTCTGTTTCACTCTGATGAGTACGGAACCCTAAAAATGAACTTATTTATTGAAATGTATTATTTTACAAGTTTACTAATCGTAAGCAAACAATTTGTTGGTGCATGCCCCACCAGGGAACTAAAATTCAATTACTTTCCATAATAGAACTACAAATGCTATAAGGCGCTGCAGATCGCCTCTAATGTAACCGATCACTTTTTTTAAATAAGTACATGTGCTACTGCACTAAACAATGTATACTTGTATTGTTAAATTTTGGAAAGGAAAAGAATCTTAAAACGGTTGTATACAAAACGAGTTTTAGCCAGTTTTTCACTTCAAAGCTTTAATATGCAAAAAGATCTTCCTTTATTCATTTCTTACATTATTTGGATAACAAAGTAATTGAAAACGTAATAATGTCCATAAAACTTTTAGTTTATTGAAATCTAGTGAGCTACTGAGACAAGCCTAATGTTTTTTATCTTTGATTGTTCTTAAATGAACTTAATTATTTGAAATTTATTACTTTAGGTCTAAAAATATACCTTAATGCTTTCTGTCTTTTTCAGCCGTCTATATGCCGCCGACATTTCGTTGCTGCTAAACAACTCATCAGTACACTTGAAAAATCTAAAAAGAATGTTTGAAGCCCAAATACTTATTCCAAAATTCTCATGAACAAAATCAGAATCAGAAATGCTCAAACAAACTTTTCACACAGAAAGCATTTTACCTCTTGCAACACCTTTACTTTTTATAGCACTTCCTTACAACGGGTGACCCTTGGCTACCAACAACTTGTATTCTTTAAATTATCAAAAAGTAAAAGTTTTTAAATATTCAAAAATGAACTTAATTATTTATTCTCTATAAGAGCCAATTGAAATACTTTTTCATTGTTCTTTTTAGGGCTGCCGTTGTTCATATTTATTCTAGAAACTAGAAAAACAATATGCTTTCTTTATGGGCAGCCGTAAATGAGTGAAATTACCATCACACAAATACGTGTATGTGGTATACAGTTTATTTGTTAAAATTACATATTTTAATGTAAAAGTTTTTGGGTTTTTTATTGTGTTTGTGTGGTAACTTCTTTTATTTATTTATTGATCAATTCATACATATTTTTCTAAAGTCAAAAAGCAGTTTAATAAAACAAGTGTATGGAATGTTTTTGGCCACCTTAACGAAAATTTTGGTAGGAGAATGTTTGTCTTTGTTCCACCAGCTGATGATACAACTAATAAGGTAGCCTCGTCAGCTAAACCGTTAATCATCTGACAACTTTAGGTTGTCAAGAGAATGCAGAGGTGAAAGGCAGCCAAAACGAGATAGCGAATCCGCGTGAGCTCAGTTCAACTCTCTTCTGGAAATGTAGAAGTGGCGTCTTTTTGACAGTTTACATAAGTTGTACAAAAACAAAATGCATATTGTTTTTATTGAAGTTGTTCTTATTGTAGCGAAAATGTTACCTTATTAGTTGTATCATGCAGCAGCTCTGGTTATGAGATAAACACGATAACTAGGCCAACTAGTGCCCGACGATAATTTCGACAGATTTCGACATTTTCAATTTGTGTTGGAACAGATTTTATGCTTGAAATTTTCTTGTTTTTATTTGCACTCTTTTATACCAGTGTAAAAGTAAAACTCTGAGACATTTTTCAATTTTGGTTGTTAATTTGTTTTTTTGGTTTATTTAGATGTTGTAAACTCATTTATTTTTTATTTTTTTTTTAATTTCCTTTGAATTAGTAGAACACAATTTTCTTTCCAATGTAAAATGTTTTAGTAATTTACAAAATGTACAAATTTCTTATTTTATTAAAAACAAAAGTATTAGAAAAACTGTATTAAATTAAACATATACTAGTAATTAGTTAACTAGTTAATAAATATAAAGAAATATCGGGTATGTGATGGAAACCATTTAGGAAAAGGCATTGATGGGAGGAAAACTTTAATATTTTATAGGATGCAAAAAAAAAAAAAGTAATTGGTATTTTTTTCTCTTCATCAAATCAAAGCAGCAACATTCGAGCCAAAGTCAGCAGTCTTGGTTTTGTTACAAAATTAAGAATTTTTTTTTTTCATACATCTCAGCTTTTTTCCGTACCGCTGAGTCAAGTCAGTCGTACAAGTAAACCAATCCTTCTTTACTATTTTGCTAGTTCCACTGCAATGCAATGCATGTATAGGGATCATCCCCTGAGTACTGGTACCAGTTACAAAAAAAAAATTACCAAAGTTTCTCGTAGAGGCATATGCATTGTCAGCGCATGTCGTTTGGATTTTACTGAGGACTACAAAATTTATTGTCTTTGCTCAAACTCTCATGCGTGTGAGAAATTTGTGACTACCAGCCAGAGCCACCCGTACGACTGGAGAGTGCAGGAGAAAATAGTTACGAAAAGCCAATATAAACAAACTTGATTGTTTGCAACTCAGCCTAGCTTAAGACTTTTAAGTAAACTTATATCATTAAAATAGGCAGACGTTGCAGTTCTCTGATATGTATTTCTAACTTGCAAATATTCGTAGTACGAAACGGTTTAATGCCAATTACATGTTGTTTTTGCTGCCTGACACTAGTGTTTAGCAAAACATTTTTACGTTTATAATTCATATCGATCAATTTCCAGCACATAGCAGAATATAAAAATAATATATAAACAAATAATCTTAAAGAAAAGTAACAAACATAAAAAATAAAGAAAACTCGATTGGTATCAGCAAACAGAAAACACTCTAAAAATAAAATGGGGAGGAGATGAAAAAAAACTAATAAATTCATATATTGTAGAACGAGTTGAAGGAATGTTTCTAACAAATGCCAGAAAAGCCATGATCATGATGTTCACGTATGTGACCCAAATAAGGAGAATGTTTAATGCCAAAACTGTAGGCCGGTACATTGGACAGATTGACCTGAAATCAAAAAACAGCAAATATTAAAAATAAATTTCAATAAGTATGCATATCAATATATAGCTTAACCTTCTCTGGACAATGGGCACCGGGGCCGGGTTTCAAATGATCATCGCTGGGCATTTTGTGTTTGCCGCCCATTGTATACATGGGCGGTTTTCGTTTAATGGCGGTATATTCGGCATCGTAAAAACCTGGACCGGGAAACAAGAGAGTGGGCGGGGGGCGAGGTTTTTCACGACCAGCCATCGAAAAGGCTGGTGCAGATCTAATAGTGCCTTCTTTGCTGATACCCAAAACTGTGGGAATTTTATAGACATTAGGAGCTACAAGTTTGCGGAAAGAGAGAAAGAGGAAAATATACAAAAGAAATTAATAATATTTTTACTTTCATTACTTCAAGGGCAGTTGTAAAATAAACTCTTCCTACTATCAAAAATAATTCTGAATTTATCTTTATATTGATTGTTAAATTAATTATTCAAGCTTTTGATCTTTGGTTTTAAAAAAAAATAATTTTAAACAATTATTTATTTATTTTCAATATTTCGCCAACAATTTGTTGGCATCTTCAGGAAAATAGTTATAAATTATAATTATTTTCCTGAAGATGTCAACAAATTGTTGCCGAAATATTGAAAATAAATAAATAATTGTTTAAAATTATTTTTATAAAAAAACCAAAGATCAAATAATTTTTAATTATTAACACGAGTATTATTAAATTGTTTCAGTCAATCTTTTTGTATTGAACAATTAATAAATACTGTCATAAATGAGTTTAAATTCATTTTAAGAAGGAGTTTATTAGTAAATTGAAGTGATTAACACATTTTAAACAAAAAGAGAAACATTAATTTTAACTTTATAGCCGAACTTTATGACTTACAGCTGTTAATAATTTTATGGGGCTTAAGTTCGATTTTTACTTCCTCAAAATTGAAAAAGATTTTTTGTTTTGCGATTGATCAACATTTTTAAAGAAGACAAGAAAAGTAAAGTTGAAGATTTACACCCTTGTTCATAATGCTTTAATGTTTATCAGGCCTGTTCTGAAATCACGGTGATTTAAAATCACGAACGGTTTCAAAATCACGGAGGTGATTTCTTGGTGTTCTTAAAATCACGAGATTTAAGAGTTTTCGGCGTGCCTTTCTATTTTCGAAATCACGGATAAACAGCTGGTTTGTTTTGTTTACATACATAATTATAAAATTATAAAGAGGAAAGACGCGGAAAGTTAAACAAAAGAAAATAAATACAAAAACAAGAGTGTTGCCACTGTTCTAAACTAAGTATTTTTATAATATACATACATACATTTTTTGCTTTTATATCATTGAATTTACCAATTAAAATTCGAAATTATTCATAAAATTAAAACATTAATTATAAATTTAATTAAATTTTGTTTAAAATAATTTGTTTAATTGAATAAATTGTCAATAATTCATTTGGCTCATACAATCAGGTAACCACAATATATTTTCGAACAAAACAAAACAGCTGACTGCTAAAAGGTAAAAAGTAAATCACGAAGATTATGAACAGAAGTATTTTTTTTTTCTTTAAAAGCAAGCAGTGTCTTCAGTAATTTGTGATTTTTTCAATTTATTTTGTATAAAAGATATAATATTATTGCATGAATAAGTAAAAAACACATTATATAAAGTAATCAATAAGTTTTTTATTTGGTTTCTAACAAAACAATTGTAAAACATGTGCAAGTGATTTAAAATCGATAGTCGTTTAGCTGACCGGTTTCAAATCACGAAATTACTAAAAATTTTGTGCACAGAACACCATTTCAGTGATTTCAAATCACTTTCGTGAAAAGTGATTTTCAGAACATACCTGTATAATGCTGCTATTTGACAAATTTGTATGGAACACTTGTTAAATAAGAGTTTTATAAGCCAAAAATTAATTTATAATTGTAATTTGGGTACATACATATATAAATATGCATGAACGTACATACATATGATTTAAATATATTGGGCCTTAACTATAGTCAAACACTAAAGTCGGTTCTTTTTGGAAACAACTTAAATTTTAAAGAGTGTTGCTAACTTTTTTTACTATTGCAAAATTAAAGTTTACTTTGAGTTGAATCAGCTTTAAATTGTTTATCATACAACCACCTACAAATTTCAATAAAATCCCATCTCTAATGAGATGACTCTCAAAAATTTTGTATTCATGTAAACGCACATATGTATATGTATATATATAAATGTAAGGTTGTATTAGTAATAAAACAAGAAACCGTTAAAGCGTATTGAACAAAAGTGATGCTAGGAACAGAACTGGGACGAACGACGAATTTCGTCCAGCACGACGAATACGCCGGTTAAAATTCGCTGTGTAGATTCGTCGTATGAAGCACAATATCGACGAAAAACAAAAACATCTGTTATAGTTGATAAAGTTGTTGATTGTTTGTTCAAAGATAAAAAAAATTAAATGAATCAAAGAATTTCAAATTTTGTCAAAATAATTAAAATAATGAACTCATGTTCATTATGATTACATAATTATAATTACATAATTATAATTACATAGTTATAATTACATAATTATAATTTTCAATTATAATTTCACTTGTATCCATTTTCTCAGTTTTTTTAATTTTA
Source organism: Sturmia bella (assembly GCA_963662145.1). Taxonomy (NCBI): domain Eukaryota; kingdom Metazoa; phylum Arthropoda; class Insecta; order Diptera; family Tachinidae; genus Sturmia; species Sturmia bella. The sequence continues at coordinate 28,018,029 of OY759171.1, read as the reverse complement.
TCGTATTATAGTTGAACAGCTGATGGAGTGACCACATTAAAAAAATTGGTTGCTAAAAAATTTTGCATTACCAAAAACAAACAATTAAACACAACAAACATGTTTTATAATCTAATATGTTGGCTTTTTATTTTAAATGCAAAACGTCAAAGCTTAGCACTTTAAATAAAAACTATTAAAGTAAAAATTAACTGTTTTTGCTAAAACACTTAAAAACTAAAACCAAAATGGCCACATGGTAGTGATTTGTTCGTCGTTCGCCAGCGTAAGAAATAGAAATAGATCTATTTCAAGTTCGCCGCGTACAACGAATTTCGACCGACGCTGTGACCATGTGCATTTTCATATACAACAATGTGTTTTATTTTTTACGGCAAATATTCCCGGCGAAAAATTCGTCTTTCGTCCCAGTTGTGTTCGTAGCATAAAATTGTAAAGAAAATTCTGATTAATAATAGTTATTGAAAAATCTTTAATTTCATTATCTAATGTAAAAATTTTTTTTAGCAAAAATCTTTTACATTCAAAAGTGATATCTGTTTGATCCAAGCTGTTGCTAAATAGGTTAAAAACAACGTCTGCTCGTTTAGGGTTTAGAGCAGGCTTTTGAGAGTAAAGTCGGCATCTTTGTCTCCTCTATAGTAGACAAAAAGCTTACTTTTATTTAGCAGTGACTTAAAATTGCCGAAACCATACTTTTTCGATGTCTATAGCTATGGCCCATTCAATTTTAAAAGCGAATGCTAGAAAAAAAATATGTGCAACGGTCGAAATGGTTGTACTGTGTGTGGTGTTCCATACACAGCTATTTGTCAGCATTCTGTGGTTCCTCAATCATTATGCACCAAGTGGCAAAAATTATCACCCTCCATTTATATACACACACGATTTTATTTCATAATTATACACACACACAAACACATGTGTGCATTAATGGCAAATTTGCTAAACTACGCTTTTAAATTGAAATTTAAATCGGTAACCGGCAGTTAAAAAGTACCTGTTAACCCAACCGGCAGTTAGTTGATTATTTTTAGATGTAAACACAATTTTAGTTTGTCTAACGCATTTAAAAAAAAATGCTTTTTCACTGACCGACCTGTTTGACCACAGCGCCGTTGAGGCAATATAAAAATACATTCTCTTTATCACCGGCGATAACCAATTAATTTTTAACGCTTGAGTGCATGCGGTATATAAGTATAGATATCTGGGTTTGGTTAATGCCATGTGGTATGTATGGATGTCTGGGTTTAGTTAATGCCTTCACTCATTCCTAAGCGTTTACCTGATAATTTCTTCTTGTATTGTACTGGCTTCTACGGCATATTTAACACTTGAACTTTTAGCCGACTTGACCGTAGTAACGATACTACCATCAGCTGTTACTGTAGTATTGCTGGATCCAGAAGCCGCATTTGTTTGTTTAACATCGGCTGTACCCTGGGCCAGTATTCTTTTGTTGCCATCTTCTTTGAAGCCATTTGTGCTGGTGTGCATGGTGGTGGTTATCACTTGACCTTTTTCACCATGATGACCATTGATGGGTTCAATATTTTGTTGCACTTGGGTATTGGAAGCAGTTGTGGCTACTGAATTGTCTTTTACATTAAGCTTGGCCAATTTGTTTTCGATATGAGTATTTGCGATGGCATTACTGCCATTGAGAAGTGAGTGGTGCTGGTTGTTAGAGGTGCTCTTTGTTTTTTCGTCTGTTTTATTTTTCGTGATTTTATTCTCCTGTGGTCCGTTCAGAGTGGTGTGAGTTGCAGTTACGGTTGTTGCAGTAGTGCTGGAAGTGCTTTCATGTTGTTGTTTTTGCTCTTGCTGATATTTCTCCAATGATTCTTGCTGTTGCATAGTGCCATTCTCATGTATTACAACATTGCGTACTGCCAGTGTGTGGAATTTCGAATTAAGTGCAAAAAAAATAAGTAACAAAACATTTCTTTTTTTAAATTATAATTTTTAAATTTAAGCAAATTTAATGGAGTTGATGCTATTTCAACTAAATAGTAAAGCATGCAAAAGAAAAAGTGCATATGATATTATCAAAAAAAAAAAAAAAAAAATGTGCAGCAGAAAAAAATTGCAATTAAAGTTGTGCTCACCAGCTCCTCTAAGTGAGAGCTCTTTTTAGTTCTGCTCTTTAGCTCAACTAGAAAGCTCTTTCAGTTCATTAGTTCGAGAAAAAATTGTGTAAGCGAGTATAACAGCTCGCGAACGATACAAGAGGCAGATGCAGAAATGCAGTGAGCTCTATGACAGAAAAAATAAGAATTTGATCACGAGTCCTCAGCGGCTAGTGTTGTGCACTAATTATTAAACATAGTTGTTTTTACTCAAACATGTATATCAATATTTAAAACAAAACTGTTTTCAAATTTTTTAATTTTTTTTTTTAGTATATAATGCTCAACATAGCCTGGTATCTTTTTTTTTAATAGATTGACTAGTTCTTAAAACAATCACTCTGTGATTACAATTAAAATGCGACAAAGTACATTTAAAATTGGTAGACTTTTGAAAGAGATTAACAACGAAAAGAGACAAGGAACTATGACGAACTAAGGAACTAAAAGAGCTTTTATGAGTCGTATGAGTCGTTTGATCGATTTAGGTAGTTCGCGAACTACACATCTCTACTTGCATTATAGTACGCTATTCCAATAATATTTTATGTTAGAGGTTAAGCAAGATCTTGTTTTAGGTAAGACGTGGTCTATATAAAAAATATTTTGTGTTTGTAGAACCTAATAGACATAAAATATGAGCATGTAATAGAAAACCGACAAAAGTAATTTAGGAGAAGCCGAATTTGCAATGTGATTATTTTTACAATATTGTCTATGTGGAATCTAGTTCACTTTTTGAAATTATCACTATCGTTGACGTTGTTCAAAAGAGACAAATAAAGCAAAATTATGACTGATACTCGTTCAGAAGCTGATTTTTAATTGAATCATATTAAACACCTGCAGTCAAAGGGCTGCTAATTTATACATTTTTTAAATTATTAATTATTATTATTAATTATTTTAATTAAAATTAAATATTAATGCCAGTTTTCATAAAAATTAAAACCTTGCTGATATGTATTTTAGAATAAATTTTATATGAAAAATTTGTTCTCAAACCAATTTTGAATACTTGTGTAATATTTTATGTCTGTATGTGCTTTCGTTTTTATCTAGTTGTTAGTTTTTTTATTAGGAGCTGATTCCCTCAATGGTCGTTGTCAAAACAATGCTTATCTGTCACTTAAGTGACTACCATAATGTAACGTATTGACTTTCATTGTCACAAACAAGCGACATGAGCGTATTATGCTGAATATCAATTTAAATTATCTGACAATCTGAAAATTGTTATGTTATTCATTCATTATTATATATTAAAAAAGTGCCTAAAATGCACAAAATAATAAAATAGTTTAGATTTATTTTCAACCACCCAACAGCCAAAAAAAAATAATGGATGACCACTCTATTGTTTTTTTTTTTTGACGCGTTATGTCTATCTTAGTACAAAAATCATAAAAATTTCAAATTCTATTAAACAGTTTTTTTTTTAAATTTTTTATCTAAAATTTGAGATTTCCGTAAAGGTTGATCCAGACCTCTAGTCATATAACTTAAAAACAGCGTGTCCGATTTTATCATGTAATACGTTAAGAAATTATAAATTATGCCAGCCTTAAGTTTTGCTGCAATCATATTTTAATGTCATTAATAATTTTAGAATTATTAGGAAAAAAAATGCAGAAAAAAAAATTTTTTTTTTTTTTTTTTGAAAAATTGCAAAATTTATAGTTTTGGAAAAGGGTGTGAAAATACAAAGTCTACTTGTTATTGTAGCTTATACAAAACATAACTATTTGATTATTTTTGGATGTGTATCTATTGCATGCTGCTGAGATGAGCAAATTCTTCAGTTTTAGGCAATGACAGCAAAAAAGTGTTTTTTTTTTTTGCCAAAATGGGTATTTTCACTTTTTTGGGAATAAAACAAACATTAACTCACAGATTTTAATAAATGAGACACCAAACTGTGATTTTTGAAAAACTTAAAGCTGGCATACTTTATAATTTTTCGACGTATTACATGATAAAATCGGACATGCTGTTTTTAAGCTATGACTAGAGGTCTGGATCAACCTATACGAAAATTTCATATTTTAGAAGAAAAAAAATTCTAACAAAAACTGATGCATAGAATTTGAAATTTTTCTGATTTTTGTACTTAATATGCCTATTTAAGGCATACACATCAAAATAATATAGTGGTGGTCACCCATGGTCAGAAAATTTTTTTTCCATTTTTGTTTAGTGTTATTTTTCATAAGTGATTAAAGCAATACATAAACATATGTTAAAGGGTTTTGTTTACAAGATTTTAATAGTGATATACTGATAAAAATAAAGTTAATTCAAGTACTATATATTAAAAATTTTTTTTTTGTTATTTTTAATTTTAGTCCCTGCTGGTGGAGAATGAACTTGCAATTCCCACTTTAAACCATCATTAGACTTAAAACAATAAATGGAGAGTTTCCAAGGTAATGTTAATAATTTTGAAGTGATTACATTTTCTCCAACTTATTTTATACTGTTAGGAAATTAATCAAATCATTTACAGGGGGGCGATAGAAAAAAATTAGTAGCTTCGAATTCGAATGCAATGTTAGTCTTTTAAAGTAAACATTGCTTACCCGGACTTGCCAAACGACGCTCACGTCTTTGTAGTATACGATCTTCGACATATCTGCCACGTGGCAGAGCTTTTTAAAGCACCAAAATAAATCATCACAAAATATTTTATACATATGTATGGTATACACACAGGCAAAGTAGTAAGCGAAAACATCCAGAAAGAATAAGAAATGCAGACATGTATGAACACATGAAAAAATATATACAAATGAAAAGTAAGAGAAAGTAAAATTTGCAATGTAAAGGAAAACAGTGGACTCAATACAATTTCGAGAACATTACTTTTTGCAATGGCTTTGATATGACACAATGGTAACGTTGGCCAGCGACACAACAAACTTACAGTGCAACCTAAATTAGAGCATCAAGCGTATTTTTGTTGTCCAAGTCATCGTTTTCCATATAAAACCGAACATGCAGCACGATACTCATTTTAAAAAGAGCTGTATTCACCATTAATTTTAGTTCCTATGATTATATTTTACAGTACAAAATATAATCATTGAACTAACATAAACAAGCGCCGTGCTACGGGTCTTCTAATTTACACTCTATTTTCTAACCTCACTCTCAGAATCGACCTAACTTTTGCTAACTTGAATTTGTTGCACAGCGTAATTCTAACTTGATTCGCATAACTGGCAGCACTAACTTTGTTTCTGTCGGATTTTATAATAACATTTTGTACGCAAGTTTCGAATACGAGTTATATTTACTCGGAACAAAATCAGACCAAAATCACTTTCTGTTTCTCAATGTCGCACAAAAATGTAAGCAATCGAAATGTAGTCACTTGATGTCGAATCAATTTGGAATCCTCTATATTGACAGCTTGCGTCATGAAATTTACAGACATACCAGATCGGCAGATTAAGGTGTTGGTTAATTTTTTATTGCAGTATTGAAAAAAAAAACTACTAAACTGTTATTGTGTAAATACAACCCTTCATAAAACTGGTCAGCTGTATCTGACAAGCCATAGCAAATACATACAGAAATAAATAAGTATAAAATAAAAAAGCAAACATTTTGAAAGTGCGGAATGAGTTTTGTGGTGTTTTAAAATTTAAAAGTATTTTTTTTAAGACACTTAAGAAATACTTTGATGCACTGAGCACTGACAAGCTTAGGATGTTCGTTCATCCAGCGAACAAGTGAACTGTTTATGAAAACTGCATACATACATATGATAGTTGTTTAATATGTTTACTAAATAAAACAAAAATGAAAAATATGCGGGGTTTCTAGTTTTATTTCCCAGCTTTTTAACAAATATATAAAAAAAATTGTTTCCATAAAAACACCCACTCGATAGCAAAACAGCAACTGGTTGATTTTCAGGTTTGTGTTCGCAGTGCTGACAATGTGATCGATATAGAGGAATCGAATTTTGTATGAAAACACTTACGTCTTTTCGACTTGTCGATTGAGTTATCGTTCGAATAAAAGAACGTCATAGAAGAACCCAAAACAAAATTCTTTCGCTTAGAAAGCGAACAATCGCATGACTTCGATATGGAGGAACAGGCAGTTAGTTTTTAAAAATGCTAAACAGTTACGGACAATACAACTGGCGGAAACCAGCGAAAAATTTGCGCAATGCCAAAATAAACTGTAGTTAGTCTATCCGTTTCCATTAAACAAGAAAGCAAATATAAGTTCATAATGAAGCTGTTTCGAACCCACAACACCTCTCGCTGGCACCCACACGTTCTCGAGCTCAGGCTCAATTAATGAGCATTTCTTGTAGTGACGCACAAACCACTTTCTAATTTTCCAAACTCAATTTACTCAAAATATATAAAACCATAAATTGTTTTGCTTGTGACTGTGACAATAAATCGCTGTGCCAGCTAAATAAAGCATTAATTTGCATTTCCCAAAATGAGTCAGTTTTTAATTACAACTCCCATACATTTCTGAATAATTACAAGATTGGCTTTCAATCTATTTTTGAGCTTTGCAAACTTTTGCCCTTTTCCACCAGCTCTTTTGGCAGTCAACAGAATCTGTAAGCTTTTTCAAACAAGTAAAATATAACATTATTTTTTAAAGATGAACACTATTAGTTTCTTCGTCGCTGGCCTGCGCATAGTAAAATAAATCGCCTACCTGGCATTACTGCAGTCTTAACACCAAACGTGTATGAGGGCGAATGATCGGACTTATAGTTTTCTGGATGATAATGACCCGGAGCTAAACATGCAAAAACAAAATCAAACATAAGGCAATGAAAAAAAAGCTTAGCGCTGATAAAAATATTAAGTAAGTTTGATGGTTAAGGCTTGAAGGCCTACCTGGTGCATCGGTCACCGTTTTGGTTTCCGTTCGGGTGCCAAAAGTGTAAGCTATTTTGTGTTCAAGAGAGTGCTTTTCAGGTTCATAGGCAGTGGGTGCTAAAGTAAAGTTATACACAGATAATGCATATCAAATAGAAGTATAGAAGCAAGCAAAAGATTTTACACAAAAAAGTCAACCTCTAAGCACTTTAAAGGCAAGAGCAACGCTTGCAGTGTCCGCATTCGTTACAGAATTCCACTTACCAGGTGTATCACTGACATGTTCCTTCTGCAATTTCAAACCAAACGTAAATGCTGGTGAGGCTTGACCCTTAATAGCACACATCTCTGGCTTATAATCACCGGGTGCAGGGGTGCTATCCACTTGATGCTCTGGAGGACGTGAGGCAATTGTAAATGCTGGTATATGGTCGAGACGTACTTTTTCGGGAAAATAAGCTCCCGGTGCTGGAGTTTCACTCACAACTCTCTCTTCTTTGCGGCCGACTATCGTAAACGCTGGCGTATGATCGAGTCGTACTTTTTCGGGACTATACGCTCCAGGGGCTGGAGTAAAACTAACAATTTTGGCATCATGTTTGCCCGAGAAGGTGTATGCGGGCGTGTGATCTAAGCGCACTTTTTCGGGAGCATAATCACCGGGTGCAGGAGTTTCGTTGTTTACTTTAGGCTGCTGCTTACCAGCCATCGTAAATGCTGGTGTATGATCGAAACGATACTTTTCGGGAGCATAGGTCCCCGGAGCAGGAGTATCGTTGGGCTTTGTGAGATCATGGCGTCCGGTTATGGTGAAAGCCGGTATGTGCTCCAGTTTGCACTTTTCGGGAGCATAATCACCAGGTGCTGGTGTTTGGTTTTCAGTTTTGGGCTGGTGTTTGCCGGCCATGGTAAAAGCTGGGGTATAATCCAAGCGGCATTTTTCGGGAGCATATGCTCCAGGAGCAGGAGTATTATTGGGCTTGTGTAAATCATGACGTCCTGCTATCGAATAAGAGGGAGTATGATCCAGTTTACATTTTTCGGGAGCATAATCGCCGGGAGCAGGAGTATCTTGGCCCATTTTGCTTTGATGTTTGCCGGCCATGGTGAACGCAGGCGTATGATCCAAGCGATGTTTTTCTGGTGCATAGGCTCCTGGAGCTGGTGTTTCATCGGGCTTTTGCAAATTATAACGGCCAGCAAAAGTATAAGCTGGGGTGCCATCCAAGCGGCACTTTTCTGGAGCATAGTCACCAGGAGCAGGATTATTATTTTGCTGTTTCGGATCATGTTTGCCGGCCATGGTGAAAGCCGGTGTATGATCTAACCTGTGATTTTCAGGAGCATAGGCGCCTGGAGCTGGATTATCGTTAGCTGTCTTAATATCATGTTTGCCGGCCATGGTAAACGCTGGTGTTCCGTCTGCTCTATATTTCTCAGGATTATACGCCCCTGGTGCAGGTGTATCGCTGGGCCTTTGCAAATTGTGGCGCCCAGCCAAGGAATAAGAGGGTGTGCCATCTAATTTGCATTTTTCCGGTGCATATGCGCCTGGGGCGGGAGTATCATTTTTAATTCTTGCTTCTGGCTTGCCAGCCATGCTATAGGCAGGGCTGCCATCTAATTTGCACTTTTCAGGGGCATACGCTCCTGGTGCTGGTGTATCGCTGGGTTTTTGTTCATTGCGGCGCCCCGTAAAAGTAAAAGCAGGTGTTCCATCCAGTTTGCACTTTTCGGGAGCATAATCTCCAGGCGCTGGAGTTTCGTTGTTATGTTTGGGATTGTGTCTGCCAGCCATACTGTAGGCAGGGGTGTGATCTAAGCGCACCTTCTCGGGGCAGTAGGCTCCCGGTGCCGGTGTGTCACTTGGCTTTGGTGCTTCATGGCGACCAGCAAAAGTGTAGGCGGGTACAGTGTCTAGTTTGCATTTTTCTGGGGCGTACGCCCCCGGAGCTGGTGTATCGTTTGTTATCTTGGCCTCATGTTTACCTGCCATCGTAAAGGCTGGAATATGATCTAATCTTACTTTTTCAGGGCAATATGCTCCTGGTGCTGGTGTGTCATTGGGTTTCTGCACATCATGGCGCCCAGCAAAAGTAAAAGCGGGCACCTTATCCAGTCGACACTTCTCTGGGGCATAAGCTCCTGGTGCTGGGCTGTTACTCACAATTTTTTGCTCACGTTTGCCGGCCATTGTAAAGGCCACAGTATGATCAAGTCTTACCTTTTCGGGACTGTAGGCACCAGGTGCCGGTGTATCACTAGGTTTTTGTAAATCATGGCGGCTTGTTAAGGTGTAAGACGGTGTGTGATCTAATTTACACTTTTCGGGCGCATACGCTCCCGGTGCTGGGGTGCTGTCTATTCTAACAGCATGGTATTTACCCTTTATGCTATAAGAGGGAGCATGATCCAGACGGCATTTTTCGGGAGCATAAGCACCAGGAGCTGGAGTATCATTGGTTTTGGGTAAAGTATGGCGCCCCGAAATGGTGAAGGCTGGTGTCTTGTCCAAATGGCATTTTTCGGGCTCATATGCTCCTGGAGCTGCAATATTTGTTCAAGTTTACTTCATTTAAAAACAAGCAAATCCCTTTACCAAAAAGAACTCCGCTATTTTTCAACTCAAACTTTAACTTTGAAAGCTTTTAAAATAAAAACTAAAGTGTTTAAGAAAAAGAAAAAAAAACAACACTCACCGGGTGTACAATCGACAACATCATGAGAACTTTTGCCGCTGATGGTAAAAGCTGGTGTTGTGTGCAATTTGGCTTTTTCGGGACTGTAACAGCCGGGTGCTTTTGAGTTAACCAAATAAAAGAACACAAAATTGAAAAGAAAAATAATTAATAAAATTTAAAAAAAAATCTAAGAAATTAAAATTCAAAAATTAAGTAAACAAATTAAAATTGTTAAATTTTTAACATTGATTCAAAGAGCTCTACAAGCTTTACAAATGAAAAACTCAAGATATCTATTTGTTAAAATATTAGTTTTTTTTTGCTTTAGTTTACCTGGCGTTCCCTGATCGAAGTTTATTTTTGTGCGCCTACCAAATGAGTAGCGCGGCGAATTCTTTTTCGATATCGAAACCCTCTCGGGACAATAACTATTTGGCGCTGTGTGTTTTTAATCGCATAAATTTTTGGTATTTGTTAGTGTTAGATCGCACAAAAAATTAAACAAAATTTAGACAAAATATAAGTAAAGGTTTAAGCAAAAAGTTTATAGTTTCAGGTGCTGCTTTTAAGCTTTATTTAGTATGACAAAAGCTTACTGTGTCGTTATCAGTGTGCTTGGCAATGCAAAGTGATGGAGAGTATTTACAAGTTTTATTGGAATATGAGGTGAATGTTTAAATATATAAAAAAAATGTTACATGTAAATAAAAATTTTAAAAAATTAATATTAAGGAAAAAACCTCTTTTAATTTAAGTACATAAAATTAATTGAAATTTTAAGGCTCAAAATTGTTTTCAATTGCATAATATTTCTATAAAACATAAACACTTTTAACTGGGTTTCAGTTTCAACAGAATATTTGCAAAAGCGACTGACATCTTTTCTCATTAAGCTTATGAAAATTCAGAATGGGTTTAAAACAATTTGATATTAAATTGAGAAAATTTCAACTGCAGTTGAGAAGTTTAATTTTAAATTGGGAAAATTTCTTATGAAACTTTAGTTTTACTTTAAGAAAACTATAAATAGAGCTAGCCAATTTTAGTTTGAGAACATCTTAAGTGAAATTAGCAAAATTAATGAACAGCGAGTAATATTTATGGGGATTTAGTATATATTTTTTATAGATATACGAGGTCTGATCAAAAACTAACAGTTATTTTAAAATTACGTTTGCAACATCAGCCATTTTGTATTGTCAGTTTGTTTTGGACAGATAAAGAAGTTTGTCGGTGTTTTATTGTGCTCTTCGATTTTTCGCTATTCGAAAAAATGGATCAAAGAAACAATTTTAAGTTTTGTGTATAACATGAAATTAAATGCTCAAGGACATTTGAAATGTTGACTCTGGCGTTTGGCGAGTCTACTATGAGCAGAACACAAGTTCAATTGTGGTATAAGGAAGGCCGAGAAGATGTCAATGGCGATGCTCGTCCTGGTCGCCCAAGCACGTCAACAACCGATGAAAACATTAAAGCAGTGAAGAAAATTATTGGATAATCATCGAATCGAGAGCTTGCTGACGATGTTGGCATATCGTTCCGCTCATGCCAAGCAATTTTCACGTATGTTTTAGACATGAAACGTGCGGCAGCGAAAATTGTTCCGAAATTGCTAATTTTTGAGCAAAAACAAGGTCGCATGGACCTCGCTTAGGAGCTGTTGAACATCGTCAACGATGATCCAGATTTCCTTAAAAAGGCCATAACTGCTGACGAATCATGGTGGTACTCGTATGGCTATGACATTGGAACCACAGCCCAATCATCCCAATGGAAGGGTCCGGAAGAGCCAAGACTGAAAATGTGAAGATTTTGCTCACTGTTTTCTTCGACTGCAATGGCGTGGTGCATCAGGAATTCTTGCCACAAGGTCGCACTGTCAATAAGGCAGTGCGTAACCTTGAAGTTACGCGCCATTTGCGTGAAGGAGGAGCTGTTAGCGATACCAAGAAGTGCGTTTCAGAAGTGTTTCGAGCATTGAAAAAAACTGTGGCATAAATGTATCATATTTGAGGGAGATTACTTTGAAGGGGACAACATGGTTATTGATGAATAAATAAATACTTTTTGGAAAAATTTCAAATAACGGTTATTGTTTGATCGAACCTCGTACTCGTACATATGTACGCAGACGGCCCCATCCAAAACTATTTAATTAAATAGCGTGTACCAAAGATAAGTCCCTTCATGACTTTTGAAAAACACAATGTAATCAAACTGTCACATATGGCAACTTTCTTGAGATCTTGTGATCAGTGTGACCAGATTTTGAAATGGAGATGGAGCAGAATTGCGTTCAAAAAGAAGTTAAAAATTGTTTATACATGCACATATTTCCCATTAGATATATATTTGTGTTGTTCAAAGTAAAAACCTAGAAGAGTGCTATATTCTGGTGATTCGGCCGATTATTAAATATCCTTCGTAAAAACCATGCCCATATGTATTTGCTGTTCTGGCGCCCGGGGTTTTACATCGTTGAAACCGTTTTCTTAGAATATTGGAAATATTCAAAAAAATTCAAGTTTTTCTTATTATAATCACATATGGTGGTAAAATTTATATTTTTAAATGCAATTATTTCAAAAAGTAATAAGTGGTTCGCGGAAAGGTGGCGCCGTTGAAATAATGGATTATGCGGCTTTGTCAGTCATGATGACGTCGAGTGAGCATCTCATGTTCGCTGTGAACATTTTTAAGAGTAATGATTCTTAAGTAATTGCTGGTCGATAATTTTGTGCAAAGTTTGGTATTCGGCGAATACGTGATGGACCGAATGTAAATTTAATTCTTTCGTGTTTGAAGACATTCCGCGCAATTACTTCAGATATCTCCCAAAAGCATTGAACATTCGCAACTTTCAATGCGGAAAAGATCAACCTCACTGGGATTTCCAAAAAAAAAAAAAAAAAATTAAAAAATCATGAAATTTTAAAAAAGGACCGGAATTCCCATCCCTTTAAAAAAAACTCAAATCGCTCTTTGATTTATGCAATCAAATATGGCCATATCTTCCAAACTATGCGATATAGATTTTTCTTCATAATTTTTCTGGAAGCAGTCATCACTTTACCTATCACAAGTTTACGTCTGGACATGAAGTTACGGGACACCCTGTATAGATTTTGTTACATCTACATGATACAATATTCTCAGTTATAAAATAAATGTTCTTAATTTTAAACTGAAACTTCCATTGAATATGAAATTATGGAATATTCTCGATGAAAAATTAATTGTTTACAATCTAAAATTGAAAGTGTATTTCTCGATTTCAAATTGAAAACTTCTGTTTTATCTATAAGTTTCTCCATTGCAAATGAAAGTTCTCAATTTTATTTAGAGTTTTGTCGATTTCAAGTTGAAATTGTTACTTTCACTTGCAGTTTTCTTAATTTCAACTTAAAGTTCTTAATTTTATTTAGAGTTTTATCAATTGTAATGAAAAAAAAATATTAAAAAAAAAATCCGGATCTGTTCTGAATATCAAAATAATGAAAATTTCTAGGAACAAATTATGTCGGAAAGCTGACTTTTTTTGTGATTCTTCCTAAGACTAAGACGTTTAAAGAGGCCTTAACTCATAATATAAAAAGTTGGTCGTGAAATGAGTGCAATTTGGAATTTCGGAAATCATGTGATTTGCAGAACAGGCCTGATTAAATTTTTTTCGCGTACATACATGTATGTAAATATTAAAAAGAAACATTTTTGTAATAAATCAATTCTAAAAAAAAAATTTATATCATACGTGACACATCGTACCGTATTATTAACTAGTAAAATATTTAGTGCGTAATATCTCAAATTGACATTTCATACACATAAAGGAAATAAGAATACTGGAGCTTTGATTTGAATTTAGCACTGTGCGGCGCTATGCTGAAAATATCAAAAGAATTTTTGAAAATAATAGTATTTGAGATAACTAAACACAACCTCACAAAACAACCACCAAAAGCACTTAAAACAAAATATTGAAAACCGACACCTGCATTTCAGACATTTTTATGCAACCGAATAAAAGCTTATGAAGGAAAACAACTTTACATATATTCAAGTATCATTCGGTTTCTTCACCAGCTGCTTACCTCCCGGAACAATACTCGTAACTTAATTCGATTTACAATGCACATTTTGTGATGAATACATTTTTTTTTTACAAAAGTGCAAAAAACAGGGTGTGTTTCATTTACATTTACAAAAATTATGTATGTGCAATAATTTAAAAAATGTTGTAAAAGAAAATCTTACAAATAAAACAAACAACATACAGACACACAATAAAATAATTTTGAATTGTTTTCCAACTCTACAACAACAACATGGAAGAATAATAATGTGTTACCTGGTGTATTTATTATAAAAACTTTAACTTTAATACGAAACGTATACTGAGGGGCACGAGGTTTTATAACATCGAGCGGTACAACTCGATAATGATTTGGACCTAAATTGCGGACAGAGTGAGAGCGTGTTTTATAGGGATAACACAGGGGGTTTGTTTCATTTCATGGCGGAGGGAGGGGATTGGGATGTGAAAATAAATAAAAGAAAAAAGACAAAAAAAAGTATTAAAAATTTTGAGAAACCATCAGTAAGCCAAAAATTTGCAAATAAATCGAGAATTTCAGCAACATTGAAAAAAGAAAGCAAAGTGTGAAAATAGTCCAAAAAAAAAAGCTACATACATGTGAATGAAATACAAACACATACAAAGGCGTTTTAAGAAAACTTGAACTGCAGCATTAAGAGTATTCACTTGGCAGGGCAGTTGGTTGCTGCTTGAGACAGAAAGTTAAATACAAGATAAAATTTTAAAGTACATTTTACAAATAACTAGGGATGATACGCTACCACAAGCTTAACAATATAACACTGAAAGAATTTTCGTTCACAGTTCTAATGAATCTATTTTATTAATCCAATGTAAATGTTCATTACGGCAATGAATTTTTATAGCTCTAATGAATAAATTTCATTCAGAAAAAACTGATCATTAGTTTTCATAATTTCGTTGAAAATTTTTATTGAATTTATGAAAAAATGTCATCAAATCAATGAACACTTTCATTAAGTCAATGTAATCGTTTATTGAGTTTTTAATTCTCATTTGATTTGTAAAAAAAATTTGAATATATGGTAACATATTTTAAAATTTTCGCAAAGGCTTTGAAGTATACTGCAAGTAACACCTAAAAAGTGGCATCACTCCTAAAATGTCATTTGTTTTTTTTTTAAATATCTGTTATTAAGATTATCCGTAACCTTAATAAAAATTATGTTCTGTTTTCATTCAATTATTGAACAAACTGTCAAATAAATTGAGAAATGGATGGCACTTGTGCCACTAAATAGACCATATTCTTGGCTTCCTTTTCCATGTGGTCCAATTGAGTTACACTCCCAAAATGTGCCCATATATGTCCAAATGTTTTACGAGATCATTGATTTTTCACTTAGTAAAAATTTTAAAAATGGTTTAAAAATTTCGCAGATACTATTGAGAAATGGCTTTTATGCCAATAAATAGACCACATTCTTGGCTTTCTTTGGCATGTGGTAGAATTGAGTTACATTTCCCAAATGTGCCCATATATGTGCAAATTCTTTCAGAGGTCATCGATTTTTCACGGTGCTGCTGTCTAATTTTTTTTTTTAATTTTCTCAGTTTTAAAATTTTGAAGGTTTTTATTAATATTTTTATATATTCTTTTATTTTAAAATAAGTTACTTATATATTTACGGACATTTTTACTTTCACAGATAAACATGTTGGTACAATGTTTGCTTACGAAAAACATATTTATCTACACACTCAATTATGTTGTTACGTTATTTCATTACGTCAAACATATTTAACTCTTCACATACATGTTATTATATCAGTTTTTCATATATGTATTAAAACTTTTGAGCTCGCTTAAGCTGCAACTTCTTTAAAACCCCAATTTTCGAGCAAATATAGACCAATATCGGAAAGAAATGTCGACTTTTAATAAGTTTTTTGTTATCATTCTATTCAAGTTTTGGCATACAAATTTGTTTTTGTCCATTTATAGATGAAATTTCGTGATTCATGGTTTTCACTTTATATCGGCCTTACATGACCCATACCGAAAAAAAATTTGTCAACTTTTAGTAACTTTCTTTCATTATCAGAATCACTTCTTCATAGATATACAATTTTTAGCTCGATTGTGAATGAAATTTCTTTGAAAAGCTGATTTTCACAAGTAAACACCAACCGGTATCGGGAGAAAAAATTCGATTCTTCATATTCTCCTTTTATTACCCTATTGAGTTTTTGGCATAAAGTTAATTTAGTTCGCTTATAGGTGAAATTTTAGAGAAGCCCGATATCGGAAACCATTTTTTTGAACTATTAGTAACCTTTATCACCAGATTTGCTTTTTGGAATCAAAAATGGATTTAGCTAGCTTGTAAGTGAAATTTCCTAAAGAAAACGGTTTTCGCTATATCAGGTATTATATGGAACAATAACGGAAGTTTTTATTTTTGGGCTTCTTATGAGCAAACCAAAAATAATTGCCAACTTTAGGGTAAAAAACAATTTCCGGAGTCTCTTAAAAAAAATGCAAATTTGTCAGTGCCTAAAACCCAGTTTTTTATATATCTATCCGTGAACCAATTGTACTGAATTTCCACAGGATGATATCGAAAAAATTTTTCTGAGTCAAAAAGTTTCCTCAGAAGTGGTATTTTCACAACATACAGGCGAACGGACGCACAGTGGGGCGTCGCTCAATCGATTTTGCTCAATGTTCAGCGTTCGTTCATAATATAAAGGGTCCGCCAAATAACTTTTTTTTTTTTTAAAACAGCGCAAATCATCGACTGTAGTTTCGGCTGTGTGGCGCATAGCGCGTCCTGTTGAAACCAAATGTTGCCAATACCCTCCTCTTCAATTTTAATGAACAAAAATTCGTTCAACATGGCCCGATAACGATCGCTATTAAGAACGGCCATTCCTTGCTTTCGAAGAAAATGGCCCAATTATGCCTCTGGACCAAAATCCGCACCAAACAGTGACTCGTTTTGGGTGCGTCGACTTTTCAATGTATGCGTGCCTCAAATGCGAAAATTTTGCTTGTTTACATACTCGCCGAGATCAAAATGAGCTTCATCTGAAAAGATGAGACATGAGCTAAGTGTTGCCATTCACGAAATAAGCACTAGTTGAAAAAAACGTTAGATGGCGGACCCTATATATACACAGTTTATGCAGGTTTGGACTTTTATACGATCTTGCACTGCCGATGGCATAAAATTATTGGCAGGAAAAACTAAATTTTTAGAGCTTTCTTATTTTACTAGTACCTGCAGACAAGTGAATACCCTTATTGAACAGATAACTAAAGAAAAATATAAATCCATAATTATAATCAAAGGCATTTTCTATATGTCGTGATGTGATAAAATTAACACTTGGTTGCTTTAAAATTGATTTGAAAAGAAGCGAAAAAACGCAATAAAAGTTCATATTTACACATTTAACGAAAATGTATCGCATGAATGATCGAGATAGGTATGCAATTTACAATAAAAGCTCCATAATTTAACGATTTTGCTTTCAATTATTTCCTGAAAATAGGGGAGCATAACATGTACATATGTAAAGTATATTTTTAAAATGATTAAATGTAGCTGATTAGAAATTAAATGGCATCTTATATGAAAATGAGTTGATAGCATTACACAATAACCCAAACAACCATTTATACAGGACAATACCAAAATTTACACCATATACCAACAAACATTTCATAACAGAACAATAGTCTTGAGCTATTGCTTATTTTCTCACTTACCTGGTGTTGTGTCGCACTTTTCTGTGGCCAATTTTTGTCCAAAAGTGTATTTGGGAGTCGATTGATTAATGGCTTTGATAGCTTTGTGTATTTCGTATTCACCCGGCGCTGGTGTGGAAAATTTTGTCATCTCCCGATGGCGGCTTTGTAGTGTGGCCGCCGGCGGTGTGTCTTTGCCTTTGTTACCCAAACCAGTGACATTGTATTTGGCGGGACCCTCTCCCAGCGATCGAACGGTTTGGCGATGCTTCTGTCCAAAGGTAAATGAGGGTGCAGCATTTTTGCGAGAATCTGTCACTTTGTTGCCTGTGTTTGGATGGGGAAAGAAAAGAAAGCAATTAATTGAAGTTTATTTTGTTTCCTTGCATGCATGCTACCTATTAAGCTGGGTAGTGCTACCGCAGCTGGCCCTGGTGTTGGGGTCTCAGCTGCAATTTGTCCACGTCTTACTGTTGGCGTCCAAGGACGTTGTTCGAAACCGGCCACCATATTTGTAATTCAGTCAAAATATTGGCGTTTTTTCAAAAAGGAAGAAAACGTGTTTTAAAGTATTCTGCAAATAAAAACGAATCATTATGGCTTTCTTTTAAACTACTAATGTACAGAGTATTAAAGTGAGCTTTAAAAATGCGCAATTCTACCGCAGCTCCACTCGATAAAGTTCCCCATAGCAAGAAAAGGAAAAGCAAAAAACCCACGTTGTGAAAAATTTTAAGGCAGGGTGCTGCTTCCGCCCACACGTTGAATTACAATGTAATTAAATGCACAAAATGTACTAGAACTGCTGTGGAGTTTACTCTAGTGGGACAAACTGTGATACCGCCCCTACCTTTTTAGGGTTCCGTACTCATAGAGTAAAAACGGAACCCTATTACTGAGACTTCTACGTCCGTCCGTCCGTTCCAGAGCTAGAGGGCTGAAATTTTCACAGTACATGTGGTTATCCGGCCTACTACAACAACAAATACTAAAAACAACAAAAAGTTAGAAACTAAAGGGAGTCCCCATACAAGAAACTGCAACCATGGTAGGGTTCTGTATTCATAGAATGAAAGTGGAACCCTTTTATGAGACTTCGCTGTTCATCCGTCCATCCGTCACAGGCCCCAATTTCCGAAACTATAGAGCTCGAAAGCTGAAATTTACGCAGGACATGTGGTTACCCGGCTTCTACACTCAGAATGTTTTTGCAGTAACTGACCGTAGTTTATTTTAGAAGTAATCAGTTCAGTTATTTTTAAAAGACAAACACCGGTATTCATAAAAAATAAAACGTTGATCAAATACATTTTAGAACCAATTTTTTATTTATTTATTTATTTATTTCATTATTTAATCGAGCCCATTGGGCCATATATGATTAACATGTACATACATACATTTGATATGAAAAATTTGTTCTAAAATGTATTTTAACAATGTTTTATTTTTCATGAATACCGGTGCAAACGTTTAAAAAAGAATGACATTTTAGTTTTAACTGATTTGTACAGTTACTTAAAAAACTAACTACAGATAAATACGGACTTTCGCTGACAGTTAATAATGACAGTAGTAACTTATGTTACACATACATGAAGGAGCCAAGCTGCTAATGTGTATATACATAATTATAGTTTAGTTTCTACATATATTTGTACACCGGTATTCATAAAAAATAAAACGTTGCTCAAATACATTTTAGAACAAATTTTATATAAAAATTTTTTTGTAAAATGTGTTTCAACAATGTTTTATTTTTTATGAATACAGGTGGTACTCTTTACTTCAATTGATTGTTGTTGAATTTGTTCTGATTGTTGCGATGGCTTAGTGGGTATGGCAGCTGCTTTCAAGTCGAGATGCTGCATGTTCGAATCTCAACAGAGGCTTTGCAGTACAAAAATTAAATTAGCGAATTAAAAAAGAAGATAATACATACAGATAGAAAACTATATATAATTAAATAAAATGATGACCTAAGAAAAAATAAAAAAAAAATTTACAAGCTGATTGCGCATGAATTATTTGACAGTTAGAATAAAGAGAAAAAAAACATTATTTTTACCGATTGGGTGCAGTAGATTTTTTAACATTTAAATTCAAAAGAAGTAATAAGTAAATTTAAACGAAAAATAAGTAGGACGGTTTTTAAATGAAGTTTCATTTATTTTTAAGAGTGTTTTCAGTTAATTTTACTGACAAAGTTTTCTGAGTGTATCCATAATAAGCAATAAAAACAACAACAAATTAAAAACTTAAGGCGGTCCCCATGCAAGAAACTGTGAGAATTAGCAAAAATAAAAAAGGCACGATATTTTTGAAAATAAAATTAATTATTCTTAAAGCCTAAAATCGGCTTTTTAATTCCATTAAGCATTTATCTGCCCTAGCACCTGAACAGTTATGTATATAAAGCTGCCTTCATCACTTGGCCAGTGGCGAATCATTCGCCGGCTGATTTTCCTTTTTGATTTTTGTCACACAAATTTTTCTTAAGATACTGAAAATATCAACTTACTTTATGGCGGTTCTTAATCACATTTTATCTTTACGTGTAGGGGCGTCCACACAAAAATGTGCATAATACTACTTTCACATCTACGCAAAATCTAACAGATTTGCATTGAAATTTTCAGCAAAATCTTGATCATTTACACTACCGTTTTTTTAAGTTTTGTAACATTTCATTGTCACAAAATTAGCTTTTGTGAGGAGTTTTACAGAGCAAATTGGGCTAGCTACTTTTGAGCAAAATCCCAGTTGCATCAGTAGGTACGAATCTATTGAGGAGATTTTGCTAAAACCTAGACTGATGATAAATATTATTTGGTATGGGAAATCTCGCCAAAATGACTAGATTTGGCTTGTAGTCCCGGATGTATTAAATTTTGCAGAAATGTAGGTAGGCTCTTCAATTGAGTTGAGTCGAAGTTGTTTTCTTTTCCAATGGGGAGTTTTGGGTACATCATTACTCGACTTCGGAATATAAGGCAAAATTATTCCGGCAACACTGATTACAGCACATGCTATTTTAATGAGAAACTTTATTTGCTGGCTGTCTGTCTGTCTGTCTGTCTGTCTTTCACTGCCATCATTTTTTTTTACTTTAACACATTTCCTCTTTAAGAAATAAAAAATCACTTAAAATTTTTGATTTTGTTTTGAAGCAGCGAATGAAAACATGAAAAGAATTCAAAGTAAAACTTTAAAGAATTGGGTCACCACAGTCATAAATATAAAACTCTTTTTTTAAGTTACCCATGACTTCATACATCATCGTCATCATCACCACAGTAATGAAAGATGTGAAAAAATCTCTAGCAGACTACTTAAGAACCAAATTTTTTTTTTTTTGGAAACTCAAGAATTTCAGCAAAGGAATGTGTAAAATATTTATTTATTAAATTATTAAGAAGATACCTATTTTTTATTACTGCACTGGAAAATAAATTTGCTATAAATCCCAAATGTCATGGGAAAGTTCTTTCTAAAGAAACCGCGACTTCAACATATTAAAATACCCACATACATTCACACATACTTTTTTAGGTTTTCAGTTTAATTTCAGTGTTTTATTCACAATATGTACGTAGCAATTTGGAAATGAATTTTTTGGCATGTAAAGTTCAACAAACAAATAACTTGTAAACTTAGAGAGAGAGAAAAAAAATAGTTTAGCTTGAGCAATTTTTTTTCATTGATGTTTTAAATACGAGTTCATGCATTAAAACTTTCGGTTGTTGTAGCAACGTGTTTGGCCAATTTCTAGAAAATAAATTCCAAAAAGAAATTGAATACAGTAGAGCAAAATAGTAACAGCTGTTACACACATACCCATGCATTACAAGCAGGTTTGCAATGTCTGCAAAGGCGTTTTTGTTTGGCATGAGTTGTAAAAAAAAGAAAATAACTTTCTGAATAACGTTAGAAAATAAACAAAAATCAAGTAGGTAGGTATATATTATAAATAAATTCGTGAACAGTTATTTGCTAAAATGTTAAGGCTGCAGCCAGTAAATTAAATGAATGAATTCTTAACCAATTTAATGATGAAAAGTTCAAATCGATTTCTAGAGTTTAATATGATATGGAAGAAAATTCGAACGATTCAATTTGATTTGCAAAAACTTCAATTTGGACAGTAGTAGTGGGTGTTGGTATATGTAATTCCTCATTGATATGAAGTTAATCATTAATTATTTTCGCCATTATTTTAGGTGTGTATATTGTAAGGCAGTTTCTTTCTCAGCTGAGGTATGCTCAGTCTGCCAGGGTCAAGCAAAGGTCTGCTTCCTTTGCACAATAACCCACCACACTAGCTGCTTAAATAAAGTAAGGAGTCGTATGACTCGAACGTTTCTATCCGTTTGTTTGGCACGAGTTTTTGCCCTTTCGAGCCGCACTACCTCAAGGGTATTTATTAACCGAACTATTAACGAGTTCGGCTCCGGCCAAACGTCGGATTTGCAAAATAATGTAAAGCGCGATAAGATAAATATGACCAGGCTCAGTCGGCTAACTACGGAAATCGGTAAATTCAAATTACAATCCGACGAGATAAATTCTTCGGATCTCGGTCGGCTAAATACGGCAATCGGTAAATTCAAAATACAATCCGACGAGATAAATTCTTCGGATCTCGGTCGGCTAAATACGGTGATCGATCAATTCAAACTACAATCCGACGAGATAAATTCTTCGGATCTCGGTCGGCTAAATACGGCAATCGGTAAATTCAAACTACGATCCGACGAGATAAATTCTTCGGATCTCGGTCGGCTAAATACGGCAATCGGTAAATTCAAAATACAATCCGACGAGATAAATTCTTCGGATCTCGGACGGCTAAATACGGTGATCGATCAATTCAAACTACAATCCGACGAGATAAATTCTTCGGATCTCTGTCGGCTAATTACTACTACTACTACGGTTAACTAGGTGAAGAACAACTACCATGCACAATTTGTTCTCCTCGAGTGTGTATCAAACTTGACACTTTATATTATTACCAGTATCGACTGAATAAGAATTATAAACAAATATTAGCGGTAAGCAACAGTATTGGAAAAGAATATTATAAGCAACAGTATTGGAAAATATATTATGGGAAACAGTATTGGAAAAAATATTAGGGGCAGGAAAAGTATTGGTTGTATTAGTTGTCGAGTAAAATTATGTATGCTCCATAGGTAATTTGTAACGGTCACGTTACATTCCCCCCTTACTTTAATAATAATAATAATTTTTTTTGTTTTTGTTTTTTTTTTTTGTTTTTTTGCCAATAACCATTCTTTAGATCAATCGTTGATATAAATGTTGCTTCTCTTAGTTGGTCTAAAATATTGTTAATCTGTGGGAGTGGATAGGCGTCTGGTTCGGCTGCTGCGTTTATTTGACGGAAGTCGATGCACATTCGCCACGTACCCTGTTTTTTCCGCACCATTACCACTGGTGAACTATAAGGGCTAAACGATCGTTCGATTCGGCCCTGTTGTAGCAGCTCGTCTACCTCCTTGTCGAGGATGGCCTGCATTGCCGGGTTCCGGGGATAGTAGCGTTGTTTAATGGGTCGGTCGTGTCTCATAACAATAACGTGGCTGCCTATCGTGCAGGGTCCGCTAAGTGCGTCGAATCTCCCTTTAGCAGTATAGAGGAGCTCATTAAGGCGTTTTACTTCCTCTGGCGTCAGATGCTCTCTATCTTGTAGAGCACATAATGACGATGGCGTACGGGAGGGATACTGGGATTTGATCCGCACTCCGTCGAGTACCAGCCTTACTTGTCGTTGATGCAAAAAATCCATGCCGATTATCAAGGGTTCGGCTAAGCTGGGCAAAGCGGAAGCAAGTAATCTCGAGTGCTTTCCGTTGTATGAGATGGTGATGGGATAGATTGGCACTCCTCCGATACAGGTACCGTCTGCGAGCTGTACGGTTCTGTGGCGTCTTTGCGATCGTACGCCTAGTTGCTCGAGACGCAGCCGAATGTCTTCGCCGATGTGGGTAAGCGTAGCTCCAGTGTCTAGTAGTGCTCGGACTGGGATATTATTCACCAGAACCGGTATATACAACCTACCATCGAGCTTCGGGCCGTCTTCTGGGAGCTTACAGTGGCAGTCCTTGGATAACATGCCCTCTGTGCCACATTGCGAGCAGAACTTGATTGCCGGGCGGTTACACGTAGCTCGACGATGCCCCGTTTGATTGCATCGCCAGCACGAGTCTTCGGGTTTGTAGGCGTCCTGTTGCCGGGCCTTCCCCATGTAGTGATTTGGTTGGGGTCGCCATCTGGGCGTTCTTGGGTCGTGGGGTGGCCGTGAGTCTTCAATTGGTCTCCTATCCATTGTCGGTCTTCGCCCTCCAGATCGGTCGGCAAAACGCTGACCTGCTGTGGCCCTGTTGAGGTTCGCTTCTTCGCCTCGCAACAATTCATATTCGTCTGCAAGCTCCATCAATTCGTCAACGGAACCAAAATCGTGGCGCCGAATGTATAACTTGTACTCGCATCGCAAACCATCGTAAATTCGATCGATGTGGGTCGCCTTGCACAGCTCTGGATGTTGGCGTATCAGCGTTTGTAAGGACATTACATAATCCTTTGCCTTTTCGGTTGCGCCCTGTTTGCGATGGTAGATTCTTTCTTCCAAATGCGACAGATATCGTTTTGGGAGAAAGAAACGATATGCCTGATCCTTAAAATCGTCCCATGTTCGGATACTGCTCCTTTTTATACGGTACCATTGGAGCGCTCGACCAGCTAAAATCTCCAATAATGCAAATAGTAGGTGGCTTCGGGGAATGCTGTAGCATTCGGCTAACTCTTCGAGGCGTTCCACGAATTCTATTAAATGATCGTCCCCCTCGTAAACTAAATTCCATCGTCGTATGATGGCCATGACTCCTGTGTCGCCAAAACGATTATGAACTGGATCGTTGACTGAGACAGGGGGTACCGGGAGTGTGATATCCTGCCTGGTATTATCGAGTACTATTGTCCTCTCCCCGGCCAACGTTTCTTCCTCCAACGAACGCAGCAGGTCTTCCGATGAAGCCCTCTGTCGCTTTTTCCGTATTAACTCTCCTAGTGAACGTCGGAGGTGTTCTACGGTCGACCCCTCAGTAAGTAGGCCGTTCTGTTGGCACACTTGCACTAACCTATCCTTTCGGAGTAAGTAGATCCACCCAATAGAATCCGTCTGTAGATTCGCCCCTTGACTAGTGGGTTGGTTATCCGTTTTTGGGATCGCTCCGCCACCGCTGGTGGCTTTATTTGATGCTTTTCCACTTGATTCGGCTTTGGAGTCGAGTCCCTGCTCGGGCGCCATTTTGTAAGGCAGTTTCTTTCTCAGCTGAGGTATGCTCAGTCTGCCAGGGTCAAGCAAAGGTCTGCTTCCTTTGCACAATAACCCACCACACTAGCTGCTTAAATAAAGTAAGGAGTCGTATGACTCGAACGTTTCTATCCGTTTGTTTGGCACGAGTTTTTGCCCTTTCGAGCCGCACTACCTCAAGGGTATTTATTAACCGAACTATTAACGAGTTCGGCTCCGGCCAAACGTCGGATTTGCAAAATAATGTAAAGCGCGATAAGATAAATATGACCAGGCTCAGTCGGCTAACTACGGAAATCGGTAAATTCAAATTACAATCCGACGAGATAAATTCTTCGGATCTCGGTCGGCTAAATACGGCAATCGGTAAATTCAAAATACAATCCGACGAGATAAATTCTTCGGATCTCGGTCGGCTAAATACGGTGATCGATCAATTCAAACTACAATCCGACGAGATAAATTCTTCGGATCTCGGTCGGCTAAATACGGCAATCGGTAAATTCAAACTACGATCCGACGAGATAAATTCTTCGGATCTCGGTCGGCTAAATACGGCAATCGGTAAATTCAAAATACAATCCGACGAGATAAATTCTTCGGATCTCGGACGGCTAAATACGGTGATCGATCAATTCAAACTACAATCCGACGAGATAAATTCTTCGGATCTCTGTCGGCTAATTACTACTACGGTTAACTAGGTGAAGAACAACTACCATGCACAATTTGTTCTCCTCGAGTGTGTATCAAACTTGACACTTTATATTATTACCAGTATCGACTGAATAAGAATTATAAACAAATATTAGCGGTAAGCAACAGTATTGGAAAAGAATATTATAAGCAACAGTATTGGAAAATATATTATGGGCAACAGTATTGGAAAAAATATTAGGGGCAGGAAAAGTATTGGTTGTATTAGTTGTCGAGTAAAATTATGTATGCTCCATAGGTAATTTGTAACGGTCACGTTACAATATTGTATCGATTGTAGATAAATGTTTTGAAAAGTAATACTCGAT
The DNA here is from genome assembly GCA_963662145.1 of Sturmia bella. NCBI lineage: Eukaryota > Metazoa > Arthropoda > Insecta > Diptera > Tachinidae > Sturmia > Sturmia bella. The sequence continues at coordinate 27,992,182 of OY759171.1, read as the reverse complement.
AATTCGACAAAAACGGTTTGCATTTTCTTATACTCTCAACTCAAAAAATTGAAAGTATGAAATCTATAATATAAAAATGTTCACCACTACAATTTTACCACAAAATCTTTCTCAACTCTGAGGAAAAACAATCGAACCAGGGCCCCATGAAGTATTTTTTTTAACAAACGCAGGAACACATAAAGCCATCGGCAGGAATCGAACCTGCGACCTCGGAGACTCTTAGTAGAACACTCTACCAACTCATCCATCGAGGGGCTCAAACAACCGTAAGTCGACTATGAAGCTAAATTTGTGTCCACAAATCGCTGGACTCGGCGCAAATTTTGAAAGTGTTGTCATCACTCGATAAAGCTGCAACAAACACAAAAACCAATTGGCTGATGGGTGAGAGAATATAGAACATACATGGGCATACTGCATTACTTTCTTACTGCATTACGTGTTTCAGTAATCAGTAAAAAGTACTGATTACTGGAAAAAAAAAATCAGTATTCAGTAAATTTTACTGGTTACTGAAAAGAGAAATTAATATTCAGTAAATTTTACTGATTATTGAAAAAAAAATCAGTATTCAGTAAATTTTACTGATTATTGAAAAAAAAAATCAATATTCAGTAAACTTTACTGGTTACTGAAGAAAAAAGCAGTATTCAGTAAATTTACTGATTATTGAAAAAAAAACAGTATTCAGTAAATTTTACTGATTATTGAAAAAAAGTCAGTATTCAGTAAAAAGTACTGATTGCTGAAAATAAGATCAGAATTCAGTAAATTTTACTGATTTGTGTAAAAAAATGCAGTAATCTGTAAATTACTGATAGTAGATATTGCTCACTTACATGAATAGTGGCATAACTGAAAAAACGAAATTCCGAGAGGAATGGTTTCCGTAAAATTCCGTAAAAAGGTTGATGCAGCATAAGGACAATTTGCCGGAACTTTTCTATATTATAGAATAAATATCCAATAACAGAAAAACACAGCCGTGAAATTGAAACTTGATAAATAGATGAACTACTTATAGACAGTCAGTAACGAAAAGCTCAGGTAGTTGGATGAATAAGCGCTACTGCTTAAAAACAGTATAGAATTAGTTCTGAGCCGGGCTCGAAACAATTTGGGTGCTGATGAGCATTGTGGGGGGCGTGAAACAGCCATGATATATTCCACAGCCAGATATTCAGCTATACTTATGTTATCTTTTTCAAAAATGTTGATGGCTACAATTTCATCACAAAAAATTTTACTTAATTCTGAGGAAGTAAAATAGAGCTAAGTCCCGATAAAGTAATTAGCAATCGAAAAATTAATTCTTCGCATTAATGTTCTGGCAGAAAAAGCCAAAACTGATCCCCCGATGGGATCTTTCTATGCATAAATTTTTTTTTGTTTGCTCTATCACAATCAATCGTCGGAACCCCGTAGTTTCTTTCGTGTGGTAGTGTGATATTAATAGATTAATAATATTTAATGTTTTCTGTCTTTTTCAGCTGTCTATATGCAGCCGACATTTCGTTGATGCCAATCAACTCATGAGTAGACTCGAAAATTCTTAAAAGAATGTTTGAAACCCATCTACTTATTCCAAAATTCCCATAAACAAATTGCGAATCAGAAATATTCAAACAAATCTTTAATATAGAAAACATTTTTTCCATCTTTCAACACTTTTACTTTTCTTTTTAGACCCAAAATAATAAATTTCAATTAGATGTTAAAGCAAATAAATAATTAAGTTCATTTCTTTTTTATATTTTATTTTTTTATTTTTTTTTTTTTACTTCTATCTTTTTTTTAAGATAAAGTATTTTTGATTCGCACTGAATTGAAATAGAACTTATTTTTAAATAGGAACTGCATTTCCAACTATAGGGTCCGACAAAAAACTTTTTTTTTTAAATGGCGCAAGACATCTAGTGTAGCTTCGGCTGTGTTGCCAATATCCTCTTCTTCAATTTTTGTGAACAAAAATTCGTTCAACAAGCCATTGACTGTAACGGCCAGTCCTTGCTCATTTTCGAAGAAACATGGCCCAGTTATGCCTCTGGACCAAAATCCGCACCAAATAGTGACTCATTTTGGGTGCGTTGGCTTTTCAAGGTATGCATGTGGGTTTTCTGTGCGACAATTTTGATTGTTCAAAATCTGAAAGGATGATTTTTTTTTTTTGCAAAATCGGCATCTTCTTTTCGAAGTAATGTCGCAATATTTCCCAACGTTGTTCCAGTGTATGCACAACCATATTCGTGCATGATCATGCATAAGACTAAAACCAATTTTTAAGTATAATCAAACCATACTTTATATGTTCCTGTACCATAAACATAACATTCAATCTTCTTGTATAACAAATGGACAACAAATAAATAAAATGGAGGGGGCACCTCAGTCATTATGCGTAGGCTGTCTATGTGATGTATAGCCGATTTTTGAGCTCTGAATCCAGCCGGTTCGCAAGAAAACTCTTTGCCTAGAGAGTCAGCAACTGTCATGTTGAAAGCGTCTATTACTACTTCGTTTATCATGCTTGGGAGTGTAATACGTCTCTAGTTTTTGCACTTCTTGAGAATCATTTGCACTATGTTCTGAAGCAGAAAGTCACTTGTATGGTGGTTCATTTTTAGCAGTTCTGAGTTGATGTTGTCAGTACCTGGCGCTTTAAATTTATTAATATGCATTACAAATACCTCTTGGTTAATTTTGATTACTACTAAATTTTAGTTCTACGTTTTTCAAGAATTCATCTTTTCCAGCTCTGCTTTAGTTATTCATTTGCAGCGACTTAACTTTGTTGAATAGCATTTGAGTTCGTCCTACCTTGATAAGTTTTCTATTCTCTTAGTTTGAATTTTTCTTTAGTCTATTTAAGTTTTGCGCTCAAAACAACATGTTCTAGATTTCATTTGGGGTGCTTTTTTTTTGTTTGTTATTCTAAAAGACTGCTCATATTTGGAAAAAATCTATGATACATTTTTATTTGCATGACCTTCTTTCACCGTCGTTACTTAGTGTCTGCAGCTGTATCGATTCGTAATAGGCAAAGGAATTTGTATTTGTTTACGGGTCTACCCTTCTTTTGGAAAAATTTAGAAGAAAATTCTTTCTCTGTTTTTTACTTGACAAGACAAGACAAGACAACAGCACGAAACATCAACACTAAACGTTATCAGCCAACCACTAACACTTAAGCACGGAAAGAAAATGTTACAGTGGGGCACAGTAGTAATAGAAAGTAAATTAGTTTTGTATACATATCAATGTTATAGAGGAGTGTGCAAAGTTTTTAAAAAATTATTGAAAATAATAATAGTGAAGTCTTGTTGTTGCCTTCATGCAGGAATGTGACAGAGAATTTGTTCGCGTTTAGGCAAACAGCCAAGTTAATAAATCTTAAAACTATTCACTAGAAAACATATGAAAAATACCAACATTTTTCAAACAAAAGTGTAAATAAATACAAAGCTGATTTTTTTTTTTTTTTATTTGTCATTTATCTGCAACAGAGTTAAAATTTCCATGCAATTAAATGTGTAAAATTAAGAGCTTAAAAGATACAATAGACAATTTTTATATTAAAGGGTGTCCTCGCATAAACGGCAACATTTAAATATAAAATGTTTGCTAATTTGTATTATTTGTTATTGTGTGGGCCCGTTAACCACATATCCTGTGCAAATTTTAAATCTCTGTTTCTTGTGGTTCAAAAGCTGCAGCTAGTTTTATCTAATTTTCTCAGTTTCTTGTATGTAAGCAGCCTGTAACCCACTATTTACACACGCAAGTAACTTGTTGCAAGTTGTGTGTACATATTAACAACCAATACACTGACAGAGACAATAAAAGCTATTGATACTTGCTTGATTGTTTACACAGGCAAGTGCAAGCTCGTTTCCAAAATGTCGTCAAAGAAAATGGTGTTAAAGAAAATTGCTTTACTTTACAAAATAAAAGCATTAAATGAAAACAATAATAATAAAGCAATTATGGGGGGGGGAAAAACTACAAAATCACTGTTCCATTTCTTATCTTTAAAAATCTATATTTTTGCCTTTTATATGTATTGTTTATTCTGTTTTTATCCGTCTACATGGCTTTTTAATGTCTGGGTTGCCAAAGTATTGTCAAAAGAACTATTATTGGGAAGCAAATTATTCGAATAGCTTTTTAAAAAAATAAATACTAAATTTATATTACAAATCGATAAAGGCCATACCTTAATAAAATTTTTTATATTCTATCTTATTTTTCGGTATGTAAGGTCAAAAAATATTGTATTAAAAATCATTTCCTTGTAAGTTATCTATTAAAATTAAAGTGTCTGCTTTTCTTTGTTCAAATAAATCTAACAACTTTAAAATTAAAGTATAATCTTTGTACGGTAACACTGTTTTGCATTTTGTGATTATACTGACATGCAAGTAAAAAAATTACTGGCCATCAAAGCCTCTTGCAAGTGAGCTCACAACTTGCAGAAATATGATTGTATTAGTAAAAAAAATGTCAATGTAGTGAGCTACTTACACTTGCACTTGCGTGTGTAAATGGGGGGTAACCTCTAATATTTGTTGTTGTAGAACCTGTGTAATCACATATGCTGTGAAAATTTCAGCTCTTGTGGTTCAAAAGTTACAATTATTTTCATAGTTTCTTATACGCGGACCCCCTTTAGTTTTGAACTTTTTGTTGTTTTTAATATTTGTTACTGTAACAGCATGTTCTGCGAAAATTTCAGACCTCTAGCTCTTACCGTTTAGAAGAATGGAACCTGTAACCAACGGTCGGACAGTAATATGGTTCCTTTTCCACTCTATCCCTAAAAAGAAAATCTGCAGAAGTCTTATTTCTTCTGGTTGTCAATTAAGTCACCGATGTGTATAAGAAACTGATTGAGTCATTTTGTAGACCAGCCAATTAAGAAAGAAATTAAGAAAATATATTTATTAGTTCGATGCAAGCGCTTTAATGAAATTCTTCTTGGCTTCGCTTTTTAATGTTTGCTAGAAACTGTAAAAAAATATTTTGTAATACAGCATCATTGTACTGGGAACATTTTAAGGCACTTAAGTGACTGTTCTCTATATTGAATTACACCATATGGTCTTTAGCATGCAACTTTATTGGCCATCTTTCACTGCCATCAATTTTATTTTTTAATTTAAAATACTTTCTCTTCAAGAACTAAAAACCAATTAAGATTATTTCTTTCCCCAAACAATGAATGAAAACATGAAATGGTTAAAAGTAAAATTTTGAGTAATGGGGTCACAATATTCATAAATATAAAATGCACTCGAAAGAATTGTTCTTGATTGCAACAACATGGTAATTTAAAATATTTTCTATGTGTCTGCCCACAGTAAGTTACGATGGGTGTTAAGTATACTATGTATGTTTGGGTGTAAGTTCCAAGTTAGTTAGTGCAAGGCAAATGTGTAGCATACTTTAAGGGGTATTCAAAATTCAACAAAATCAACCTGATGGCAGGTTGGTCTGGTAGAGAAACTTCTTATTACAGCAACTTGTCTGTGTCAGAGAGGGGAGTAGTTAGAGCTTGATAGTGTAAAGTTTGTTCGAATCTTAAAAATCTAATAATATTCAAATTGCCTGTAATTGTTCTACTTAATAAAACAAAAACAATGAAATTAAGTTGCACTTATTTAATTCTTCGTGTCAAAATTATTTCCATAAAAAAATCAACTGTATTGGAAAACACTTCGTTGATGTATGTATATGTAGATATATGCTGAGCAGGGCCACCAAACGTATGCTGATTTATTGCTATGCAACTGATATTACAACCAACTCATAGTGTTTAACGTTAAATACATGGGAATGCACAGGAGCAGATGTGGAGCAGTGTGGCCAGTTTAGGCGGTATCCCCCTTTTTTCTTTTAGGGATGAATTTGGGGTGTTAAATTCTTTCGGGGAAAGAATTTATTTTTGGGGTATTTTTAGGCGATTTCTGTGTTTGGTTGAACGGTAAAATGGCAGGAGTTAGAAGATTTTTCAACTGATAAATTTGAAGACTTTAACGATTTTTAAAGTAAAATTAAATGAGATTTTTTATGTTCAGCTGGTAGCTTCAAGTACAGAATTTCGCAACTGGTAATTTTAAGTAATTGTTTTGTTGAGTTGAATGAATTTTTTCCTTATGGGTCATTTCTTTGAATTTTTTTAGTTTCTTAAGATTTGGGAAAAATTAAAATATCTAAGAACCTTTGATAAAATTGAAACTCTTTTTATGAAAATGTCAAAAGAACGTAAAGAGCGAAAAAGACTTAGAAACTCTTAATATTTTTGGAGACACTTCATATCGTCTAGATACGCAGATAACAATTTCCAGCTGCCTATAAATATGTACTTAGATCTCAAAATATGTGAATACAAATAAATCGAAAATTTATAATAAATAATTTTTATTTCTTGTTAATTGGGGAAAGTTTAACAATTTTATGCATTTTCCGCATTGTAATGCATTAATATTGGTGATTCGCAAACTAACCCGGCAATTTAGACGGTAAAGTAAATGCCTGAAAGTTGCAATACACTCACACTTTTCTACCAACCCACTCACAGTTTTCTAACTTTTAACTCAGCTTTCAGCGAATTTTCCTGAAAATAATTTTTTGACATTTACTGAAAGTAAAGTGACAAGCTAGTAAACACGGTTGCCTGGTCCACGGAACATACAAATTTTCAGGCTTGCAGTAGAATAATAATTGTGAATTTCAAGTTATTTTATACATTAGAATATAATTAAAACATTTTCACAGCAAATATGAATAAAGAACACAAATGAAGTATATTTATAGTAATAATTATTTAATTAATTAATAAAAGTTTAGCAATAAAAATTATTTTCGAATGTTGCCCTATAAATTTATGTTTGTAGTAGTCTTGGCAACTCTATTTCAGTAATAAACAAAACTATAATGATGGTTGTAAAATAATAATACTGGCAACTTTTCGCTTTGACAACATTTTTAAAATAAACTTTTACGTTCCTTTGAAATTGAGCAAGAAATTTTCATGAAAGTCACAGATTTCATTGAAATTTTTATTCATAATATGTATAAAAAAATTTAATGAAAGCACTTTCCCTTCTTAATGCGGGGTAAAGCAGAATGTTCACCAAAATTTTTTGGGGGGATTTTGTAGAAAAACATTGAATTTTAGGGTGTTTTAAAATTTTTCTTGGGGGAAGAAATACATTGACGTGGCAACACTGATGTGAAGTGATTTGCGTCAGTACCAGGCTAGAAGCCCTAACCTGCCAGTGGTTCAAACCACGTGGCGTAATTCTGATGTTACAGCACCGCCCCGAACAGCCGGTACAACTGGTCGGGTGGCAATGTAGTTGCTACTGTTCTTGGTCCATAAGGAAGCCTCTTGCTGGGAAGTTCGATCTCGCTAATCTCTGCAGCAGTGGAATGCCCTAAATGGCATAGGAAATCACAACTAGAGCTGATATCCCGAAATTCTTAAGAACATCAGGGGCCAAATTCTGGCACTCGTGATTGAACGATTTCGTTATAGAATGCTGTGTGTTTGTTGCTCATTTTGTTTTTACTCTACATTGTTTTTATTATCGAGTATATTCGATCACGAATGGCAGAATCCGGCCCCAGTCCTTTAACAGACCCTAATAATCCTTCTAATGTACATGTGTTTGGTTCCGTGATAATGAATTTAGCTTGCGAAATATTATGTTTGCAGCGATAAAGCGAAAAGTGTCTAGAATTCTTGCAAAATAAATATGTTATGTCACACAAAAAAGAAAAAAGTGTGTTTTTCAAACTGTTTTTTTTTTAAGAAAATTCCAGTTTAAACTTGACATTAATTTTGCATATTTGAGGCTAAAGCTTCCTACTCATTTTCATTATATTTCAAATGCATTTTTAAATTTATTTATTTACTTTTTTTTGAAGCAGTTTCTATTTAACCTATTTTATTATAATTTATGAACGCCTTAATCAAAATAGTTAACAATTGCAAGTTGCTGTCTGTAAAGAGTTTCAAAAAGTAGGTATAAGTTTGTTGAGCAAAAAATTTTTTGTTTGGCTATAAATCTTTTTGCATGATGTGTAACCTGAGTTTCGGCATCATTTCATTATTCAATGACATTGTAAGTGGTTCGCAGTGGAGGCAAATAAATCAATTGCTGGTGAATATCAAATTTGTGAAATTCTAGTAGCAAAATGAAAAAAAAAAAACATTAAAACACCCACCTTCAAGTCAAATAAATAATCTGAAGTGGATGTGAATTAAGCACATGAACGAGAAACACATGAAATCAACAACTGTAACATTTAACCATATTTGGTGGTAACAGACAAATGCTGCACGCAAAAACATTCATAAATTAATTAAACAGAAACTCAAATAGACCAGAATAATAAAATAAAACAAATGTAAAGATGTTTCTCTATAGAAATTAGTTTGTGTGTATGTATTATTTTATTTAATTTTTTCCTCAACTTTAAAAAGCCACCAAAAAATTATCATGTCTCATCTGTGTCTAAATCGAAACCATATTTGAAAACGAAACCCACATGATTTTCGGAATGTGTTTCGTTCGTTTGTTTCAAACAAAAAATAAGAAACATTTAATTATTTCGAATGATTCATTGAGGCTTGAAAAATATTGTTAAAATGAAGTGTAATTGTAGTAACCAAACTGGGTAAAATATACAAGGAAAAACTTTTAGTGGGTGATTTAAAAGTTGTTTGGCTCCAATGAAAAAGCTGCTTAGTTTTTATTATTAAAAATTAATGAAAAGGTGAAAATTGTCATTGTAGGAGTAGTTGCACAACAAAATAAAAAAATAGTAATGCAATTGTCTAACGCTTTTATTACTTTGATTGTCAGTCTGTAGTGAAAAGGGCCCGAATTTTCATACAAATGCATGTTTTTTTTGCGATAGATAACAATACATTGATTAATTATGTAAGTAGTTAATGTATTGCTTATGTTGAAATAGTTTGAACTATTATTAACTCCACCTTTAGAGTAGCAGCTTTTATATGGTAGGAAAATGATGCCAATCTTTAGGTGGATGAATAATTATAGTCACTCGAAAGCGATAATAATTTTTTAGGGGTTAAGGGAACCAAAAGAAAAAAGGGGTTAATTTCTTTGGTTTTAGAATGGATTATGAGCTCACCTTTTATATTATATATTCCTTCAGGAAAACGGACAGGTAATTCTACGAACGTTATAATAATTTTATTTGGTTAAAAAAATGGGATAAGTATTATTCCTTTAGTTGTTAAAAGGCGACTGCCCAAATGATTTCAAAAAATGTTTTTTCATTCTTTCCAATAAATTAAACTGTTATACTACTTACAATCTACTTTTCTCTTTCATTTTGGCGCACAAATTCAAACATTGCCAACTTATTGCTAAGATTAATTTATATTAAAAGGAATTAATTCGTGTGCGGACTCAAACAGCTTTCCAGAAAAACAAAAAAAATATAAACAGAGGATTTAAGAAATTGGCCTTGAAACTATAAGTGTCCAAAACGATTTTGGGCAATGTAATTAATCAATGTTTATGTAATTAATCAATATATTATGTAATTAATCAATGAACATGCATTTGTATGAAAATCCGAGCCCTGTGCCCAACAGATTTGAAATCAAAGTAAGAAAAACTTTAAAAAATTTCAAAACCATTTTTTTTTGGTTTCGTTTTGTTGTGAAGCTTCTTCAAATAAACTGCTCTAGCTTATATCAAAAGACGATAAGGCATGTTACATGTCATTCTGATGTTTTTATTTCACTCTAAAATCGCATGTGATTTTGCCAACAAAAACATTTTCAGTTTTGTAATCTTTCCACCAAACTTGAAGTATTCAATAGTATTCTAAAGAAAGTCTTCTTAGTAAATGCAACGATTGTGAGCTTTTTAGAAAATTTTATAAACCTACTCGTAAAGCCTATGGCAAACTATTAGTGGCTACTACAGATTAACACCCATATTCATAAAAACTATTGAAGGTTTACTACACGTTTATTTGAGAAATATTCCGTAGAAATACGTCAAATAAGAGCTTAATAAACTTACACTAATTATTATGAATATGGCCTTAAGTGTATATTACATCTAGCTCTATCAAGAGTATATCGGCATGCAATAATTTTCCGGCATTCCACTTCTCTAGTAATTGTACAATTTTTATTTAAGTATTCACAAATGAACTTAATTATCTATTCGCCGTCTATATGCCGCCGATATTTCGTTGATGCTAATCAACTCATCATAAGACTTGAAAAATCTGAAAAGAAATTTTTTCAGTCTTGCAACACTTTTATTTTTCTTAGCACTTCCTTGCAACGGGTGACCATTGGTTACCACGACTTGTATTCTAGAAAGTAGCAATGGTCACCCGCTGTAAGGAAGTGCTAAGAAAAATAAAAGTGTTGCAAGACCTAAAATGTTTTCTGTATTAAAAGTTTGTTAGAACATTCTCTGATTCTCATTTTGTTCATGAGAATTTTGGAATAAGTAGTTGGGTCTCAAACATTCTTTTTAGCTTTTTCGAGGCTACTGATGAGTTGATGAGCATCAAAGTAATGTCAGCGGCATATAGACGGCAGAAAAAGACAGAAAATATTAGACCTAAAATAATAGAATTTTATTTATTTATTTTGTTGTTGTTGTTGTTGTTGATGTAGACACTAGGCAACTAGATAAACGATGCAAATTTCTATCCCCTAACGGCTCATAAGTTATGGTTAGTTTCCAAACTAAAGAGTGTCCCCAAGCATTAAGCACTATTCAAATTTTAACTTTTTGTTGTTTTTGGTATTTGCTGTTGTGGAGACCAGGTAAGTAGATGTACTATACAAATTTTAAATCTCTATCTCTTACGGTTCAAAATTGACATCAAGGTTTTACGAGGTAAACGCCCCTATGCGTTTGGCACTGTTTAAATTTTAGCTTTTTTTAAATTTATTTTGTAAAAGTTTAGGTATTATAGATCCTGTGCAAGGTTACAGCTGATTTTCTCACTCTCTTGTACGGGAGCGCCCTATAGTTTTCAGCTATTTTTGTTGTCGCCTCCGGGTAACCACATGTCCTGTAAAAGTTTCAGCTCTCTAGTCCTACTCTCGCTGTGGTGGACGCACCTGCAGACATATGGACAGCGGAGTCTAAATAATAGAGCTCCGTTTGCAATCTTTGAGCACGGAACCCTAAGAAATGTACAAATCTTTCGCCAAGAGTGACCAGTGTGCATTGTTTTAACATTAATTTTTTTGAGATATCACTTTGATTCGATTTCGATTGAAATTTTAAGAGAATATTTACGTTTCCTTTAATTTTTTCTTCTAACGACTTAAAACTCTTGGGCAGTTACGGCTAGCGAAATTTAAGTCAACTGTACATTTTGTTTAATAAAGTTAATTATAACATTAAAGCTCTGCCATAAAAGCTTACACATATGTATATGAAACTCAGCCGATTGTTTAGAATTCCCATGAATAACTAAAAATATGTTCTATATTGTGTTATGGCCGTGTTGGATTTCTTAATGAATATCTAATTACAAACAAGAATTAAAATAAATGTTGTAATGCATAATTCTTTGTATTTTAAATGTGACGTAAGCAAAGCAAATACTTCATATAAATGGGAAATAAATAAATGAAAATAGTAAAGAAAAAAAACAATGCCATCTCATCGCTTTCAAGCAGATGGGATGTGATTTTTTCTGCATTGAAAAGAATTTAAAAAAATAACAATAACACTTGGCAAGGACATCACAATTTTCCAGGCGGAACTATATGCTATACTGGAAGCTGTAGGGATCCTATCCGAAAGGGGATCTGACTCCCGAAAGGGAGTCTGAATCAAGATACTCTCCGACGTTCACTGTACGTTCACATCCAGGACAATACTGGAATGTCAGGACAGGCTAATGACTTGGCCACTCACAACCAGATTACTCTGATATGGGTGAAGTTATCGATAAAAAATCAGGTTGTGTAAAAAAATATGTAAAATTTTTCAATTTAAAATTGACATTTCAAACTTGAATGTTGCTGTGTCAGCGGTTTATGGAAAATTTTTGCGATTTAACGCTTCTTTGGAAAATTTTTATTTCCTAGCGCTTTCTTGAAATAAAAAGAATACAACATTTGCAAAAAAGATGTCAGTTTTGTTTAAGTTTTGTGTATTTGGTTCTTTCTAGCAATTGTTGTTTCTTTCTATCAATTCTATACCAATTAATGAAAGAAAACTGAAATAGAACACGGGCTTAAGTAGTGAAAACAGTAGAATTAACCAGCACTACTTGATAATTCCCATATTGTATGAGTACGAATAACTCAAGGGCTTCTTAGCAAAAATTCAAATGAGTTGTAATCACATGGAAAGTACAAAGACGAAGAAAGTAATAAAATAGTTTTCTTCAGAGTTTATTTAAATAAATCGCAATATAAAATTTAATCCAATTAAAACAATTTCACACATCTGTGAAATACTTCCACACAATACAAACAGCAACTGAAACAACGATTTAATAATAATAATGAATCTGTGGATGACTCTACAATTATTTTAATAACTTTCACATTGAATCAGTACAAACAAAAACTACTCCACAAAAAAACGTATCTTGTGGTTGCAGTTGGTAATAATAATTACATGCAGAAAAAAGTTTTCCCCCATTAAAGTATTTTCTTTGATTCAGCGGTACCCAAGGCACAGAGAGAAGGCACTGAAGGAAAAGAGAAATTAAATGGAATTTAGAAGAGTACTAATTTGACTGAAGTTTCAATTTAGAATAAATGCTTGTTTCTCGCAAATGTACGAGTGTTTTGCTTCTTGAACTTGCAATTGCACCAGAAACAAATGTTCGTACTTTCTTTCAGTTAAATGAGTACACAGAAAAATTTTTTTGTTTGCCCATCTCTTGCGACACACACCTAATGCTAGGAACACAACTAGGACGCACGACGAATACGCCGGTTAAAATTCGCTATGTAAATTCGTCGTATGAAGCACAATAACGACGAAAAACAAAAACATCTGTTATAATTGATAAAGCTGTTTATTGTTTGTTCAAAGGTAAAAAAAAAAATTATATGAATCAAAGAATTTCAAATTTTGTAAAAATAATTAAAATAACGAACATGATCCCAGATTATATAAACATTCATGAAGTTTAACATTTACAATTATAATTTCACTTGTATCCATTTTCACAGTTTTTTAATTTTATCTTATTATAGTTGAACGGCTGATGGGGTGACCATATGAAAAAAATTAGTTGCTAAAAAATTTTGCATTACCAAAAACAAAAAATTAAACACTACAAACATGTTTTATAATCTAATATGTTGGCTTTTTATTTTAAATGCAAAACGTAAAAGCTTAGCTTAGAATTTCTTACAACGAATTTCGACCGATGCTGTGACTGTGTGCATTTGCATATACACCAGTGTGTTTTTATTTTTGACGGCGAATATTCGCGGCGAAAAATTTGTCGTTCGTCCCAGTTGTGTTCCTAGCATTAGGAAGTAAAATTCTATACTATATATTTTTTTCAGTGTATTTGGAAAATTCATGCATTTAAGGGTTAAGAGCCGGCATGAATATAAGTTTAATGAAACAGAATTCGTTCATTGGAATTTTTTCTTCAATGTTGGAACTCATAGGATTTATGAGCGAAATTCTTGCAGTGTATTGCGTTTAAAGAAAAAACTATGATTTTTCCAAATGGCTTATAAATTTGTATCTGTGTCAGAACATCTTTAATTGAGTGTTAAAGCTTCATTGCTTTTATTCATTTTGAAGTGCATACGTATGTACATAGTTTTGAATAAATAAATATATGTATATGGGAAACGTAATTGAGAGGAAACAAACTTTTATCTTTTGACGTTGTGGTTGCTTATAAACTTTTTTCTTACTTTATATTTTAGTTTTCCGTTTAAGGCTGTTGTCATTCATAAAGACACCAAAGATTTACAAATAATGCAATTATGAAGCAGCTAGTAACAAAGCGCTGAACGTTGTACAACTGAAAAAAGTAGCCAACAATTCTGGCTGAATGAATTTAAGCGGTCTTTTGAGAACCGGCTAAATTTTCCACTTTCAATTTTTGTTTATAGTAAATTACATCTAATTTTTCAAGTGACAATACAGCTAGTCTTTGTATGACGTGAAATTGATTTTGAATAATCAATTTGCTTGAAAATTCTACGCAGTTTGAACTTTTTCTTCATGCAAATTGGGATCATTTAACCCTTATTATCCTACCTGGGTTATCTTTGACTGTGGCAGTATTACTTCTGCCTGTTTCTGTCCACAGATTGTAAATATCATGTCTAAGATTGTTCTGGTGAAGAAGCAGAAAAGTTTTCCTTTGAGTATGTGCGACGGCACACAGAACTTGTTTTAATTAATGAAGGGCTAAAATCAATCAGCTGATTTGAATCAACATTTACAACTCAGTTCAATGACGTCCCAATATTATTGCATATCTACAAACTGTGCAAGAGATTGAGAGAAAACGTTTTATTTATGAATTTTTTTAGGCAAAGTAATCAAGTAAAAGCAATAAATACGAGTAACACCATTTGAAATTTTAAAGTCAAATGCCCCAGTGCTCTCAATGGAATGCCCTACTTGTTGTCATCACTGCCTTAAATATGAGCATATCATGTCATTAGTAATTTAAACATTGTCATTTCTTGCCAAACGCAAGCAGTCACATGTTGGCTCTACCTTCTTGCACAATTCAATTCAATAGAGAAACACGTTTTTTTTTTGCTTTCTTCATAATGCTTGTAGTTTATTTTCAGTGTTGCCATTTTGGTAGATTTTAGAAAAATGTATTTTAAGAGGATTTTTTAAATATTATCTATTTGCTCGTACATAACACAAAACAATACATTTTTTAATAAATGGTATAATAAGAAATTAAATTTTTTAAATTACATAAGCTTCAATATCATCATATCGCAGTTTTTATGAAATAAATATTTTCATTAAACAAACTGTGAATTAAATTAAATGAAATGAATTAAATTTTTTTAAACATACTTATAGCATGTTTCCATGACGAGTTGAATCACCCGCTTCGCTCTCTCAATTGTATTTATGAGTCATACTGCTTACACGAGTCGTCTTCGATTTAAATTTTGTTTTCAATAAGCCAACATACATTTTTCGATTGAGCAGATGCAGCTGTTCCAAGAGCTGGGCACGCTTCTTGTTTCATTCCTTCCGCATGCTTTTGAATATTCAATAAATTTTAATTTAGAAAATATCCTTCTTGCTATAAAAAAAACTTTTCACAACATTTTTTTCCATTATTTTCAACGTTTTGTTATTTTATAGATTTCCAAAATTAACTTTTATTTTTATATATTATTATGTTTTCTTTATTTACAATATATAATTTTGAAAAATAGTGCAGATAAACTTGCGATATAAATCAGAGAAGACCGGAATTTTTGTGCTTCGCATGTAGTTTTAGTATGAAGCCACTTCATTCGCTCTCAAAATTTTGTATGGCGAAGCATGTTGCTTCGTTCCTGATTAGGGTGTTAAGCATATGTAGAGAGCGAAGCACGTATCGTGACCACATATCAGTGAACACAAACTGGGCTTGTGGCAGCTCGATATCAGATAGCCTTACAAGCCCAGCTGACTACTGCTTTTAGCTTGTATAACTGTCAAACTACAGAACACAAACACACATACGCGAACAAAAGGATGACAGTAATACAGTTTTTCTACCAATAAAACATGTGCAGTGTTTGTTGTAGTTATGCGATTACCTGCTATCAAGCTACCTTGGATAATTTCAATGCGGGGTGTTCAAATACATGCGCATTGACCGACAATTAATTAATAAATAGTAGTCTGTCTATGATTTTTCTTTCAATATTGTTAGGAAAAAATCGTTACTTCTCACGATTGGTTCTAAATGTTCTATGCATTTTCCAACAATATCGTCAGACCTTAAAGCCGTCTGTTTATATCTTTTTGTCAGAGCAGATTTCAATTGAAGACTGAAGAGCAGCATGGTGGCTTCAAAACAGCTGACTATGCCTCAGTACTTTTTAATCGTACATAGTAATTTAGAAAATAGAACTCGAGCCTGTCTTAAAGTTTGAACACAAAAAAAATATTGGGAAAGAACTTTCTTGATAGTCTTTATAACAGTAAAACACTTATGTCGAATTACATTCTTTTGCGTTTAAGGTAACGATAATTTAATATTTTCTATTTTTATTTTTCGTAAGAATTCAATTTTCATATAACTTTTATATGTTGTTGGTGACTGTGGTGATAATTGTCAACAGCAACAGCCAGAATATGTGACAACAATCATGGTTACTTTTATACATGATGAAGAGTGTTTTTTTTTTTGGCCTTTTCTTTGAAATTTCAATTGAATGTGATGAATACAAAAATGTTTAAAAGTAAGACGCCAATTTGGCAAACACAGTGTGGACTAGTCAAAAAAATATTTATTCAAGGAGGAGTGTGAGACAAAATGCAGTGAAATAAATATAACTGGGAAATTATAGTGTTTTTTTTCACCAAGACCTTAATGTAGTATTTTGTGTTATTTGGCGTGTCAAGATTATTTCTCAGTTCTAATTTTCGAGCTTTAATTTTATTTTTTTTAATTTAGGATACAATATATACCCATGTAACTGGAGAACAGCTAACTTTATTCAGTAATAAGGAAAATTCGAAACTCACAACAAAAGCGTATTTAAGTCGTGGATATATTATTTTAACACATTTTCGGTATTTTCAGAAATATGTTCTAAATTCTTCAAGGTTACAAAACAAAGAAAATATCAAAGACCATTAGCTGGCGGACAACTAGTTGTTTCGCAACTAGTTGTGGTCTGCAAAGAAAATTATTATAGGCTAAAACAAAACATGGTTACTTTTGTGTGACTAGAAAATTGCACCCGCTACATATACAATGAAAACTTCGTATAAAAATAATTACTGGTGTGCCTAATAAAATAAAAAGTTTGGGCAGAAAATAAACAACAACTTGGTTGGCTCAGTGGCGTAAGTAGCGCCTAAAGGTGGGATCACACGATTCCCGTAATGTACCAATTTTTGTCATAATTTTTATGCCAATCGTGTGATAGCACAATTTATTGGCTCATGCGGCAACCAAAACGAATGTTGTTCTTATTTGTCCCAATCAAATACAACCCTGATGCGACAACCGTGAGAACACTTTACATGCAACTATTCACCAATAAAAATTCTACGAATGCAGCAATATTTATTGTGTTCTCATGAGGCAACCAAAGCAGACAATACGAGCCAATAATATACATATGTGCTATGTATACATTTACTTAGTCCCAAAATTGCTTAAAAGCGTCTTCCAAACATGATTTTTGTTTTTCAGAAAGTATTATTTTTGTTACTATTATAACGATTGTAAAATTTTTGCAGTTTCAACATGGATTTCAAACGGTGCATTGTTATAGACGATTCCATTTGCAGGTGAAATTTAATACTGCCTCCTGGCTCAGCCACAGCAGACACCTTTGAACAAAAAAAGAAACAAGCTTCACCCTGGACCTATCATGAAATTCATTAACCAATACTGTAGAAATACAGCCATGTGTTTGGGAATACTCTTCCCCGGACTACAAGGACCGGCATAAATGGGAAATCGCATGGCGAGGAAAGCAAAAAATGTGTCCGGGGCATACCGTGGAAGACTGTTAAGCCAAATGGGCCAATGTTAAATCTGAATTTCAAAATGTAAAAAAGAAATTAAAATCAAAGTCTGGTCAGCGGGCAGAAAACGGCCAGCCCGCACAACATCCCTGCAAGAACAGTGTCGGTCATATGATCCATCATATGACCGACACTGCTGATGGGTTCATACATCAGGGTTTCTATCATTTTCTTAAGGGCAAAATGAAAAACCTGATGTAAACATTCGTGTACGTGTGATTTCTTTTTTAAACCAGCGTTACCACCTCAGTAAAGTGATCATTCGAAACCTTTTTTCAAAATACCGACGACATTTCGTTGGTGCTAATCAACTCTGGAAATTATAAAATAAGTACGGGGCATACCGTGGAAGACTGTTAAGCCAAATGGGCCAATGTTAAATCTGAATTTCAAAATGTAAAAAAGAAATTAAAATCAAAGTCTGGTCAGCGGGCAGAAAACGGCCAGCCCGCACAACATCCCTGCAAGAACAGTGTCGGTCATATGATCCATCATATGACCGACACTGCTGATGGGTTCATGCATCAGGGTTTCTATCATTTTCTTAAGGGCAAAATGAAAAACCTGATGTAAACATTCGTGTACGTGTGATTTCTTTTTTAAACCAGCGTTACCACCTCAGTAAAGTGATCATTCGAAACCTTTTTTCAAAATACCGACGACATTTCGTTGGTGCTAATCAACTCTGGAAATTATAAAATAAGTAGTTAAGTTTCAAACAAACTTTTAAGAATTTTTCAAGTCTACTGATGAGTTGATTAGCACCAACGAAATGTCGTCGGCAAATAGACAGCTGAAGAATACAGCAAATATTTTTCGAAAAGGTTCATTTGTGGACCTGAATTAATACATTTCAATTGGCTCTTAAAGCAAATAAATAATTAAGTTCATATTTTAACTCCTTTTTTTATTTTTGCAAATCAAAGTTTGTCATCAGCTACAACAGCTGTTTCTCAGAGTTGCCGTATAATATAACAATCGTGTGACTATAATGCGGCAATTATTGGTACCAAATTGTTTTGCGTCAATTTGCGACAACAAAATTTCAATAAAATGTGATAATCATGTGATTGCAGGGGAATTTGATTGGGACAATTTTTTATTGTGCTCCAAGTCAGGCCAATAAAAATTGTGTAAAATTAGTGCATTGCATCGTCTGATCCCATCTTTAGAAACATGATCTTATAAGTACAAGGACGGGTGCTGAAAAGAAGTGTGGCGGCTTCGAAACAGCTAGTTGTCTCCAGCTAAAGATCTTTGATGTATTCTTTTTCTGGTTCAATCACAACAGTAATATGAATGAATGACATTAATATAGATAATAGTTCTTTATAATGTGAGAAAGAAAATTTTCCCTAATTTCAAGGAAAGCAAAGTTGCATATTTTTTCGCTGTTTGCGTAACAGCACAATATGTCTGTGCTCACAAGTGATAACAACATAAGTTGTCTTAAGGCAAAATAGGTCTATATATGCTATAGCATTCTACTAACAGAAATTCATAGCTACATATGTTAAAAAGATACAAACACAATAGAATGAAAATAATCCTTAATAAAAATCATATACAACTTGCAATCAATGCCAAAGTGTCCTAAGAGACATGTTTTTATTAAACCTTTTATAATTTCTTCAATATTATAGTCCTAAATTTATCGAAAAAAAATCTTCTAAATTGTCCTTGTGATATTTTCAAAGAAATTGCTCAGTTTCCTGCTTGATATGTATTTATATTCAACAAGGATTTTCTGGGAACAAAAACATATGAGGCTCCGTTTTCTCTGTACTAATATTTGTGTGAATACTGGGCAGAGAGGCGAGTCCTTGGGTTCGTTTTGCCATGTGGCCATAATATCGATATATAGACATACATGAAGTATCGTAGATACATTTGTATACAGGCATCAGTATCAAATGACCCCCCATCGAAAATGCCTGCACCAAATAACATGAAATAAAAGTGATTACATAGTTAAGCAATGTTTTTTCCAACTAGTTTTCATTGCATTCTGAAATATATCTGTTCATTTGTGAAGAATATACTATATATGTATCCTAACGTATTTGTTAAAAACAAGCGTTAACCATACTATACCAATTATACTAGAGTGCTCGTACCGGGACCAAATTGTATTTGTAAGATATATGTATGTATATTGTCAACTATCGTTTATTATAGTTATATATATATATTATAATACAAATTTTGAATTAATAAACACAAAAAAAAAAAAGTGATTACACATAAAACAGCATTTGATTTGTTAAATAATCATGAGGAAATGATTATGACTTCATTGAATAAAAAAAAGTGGAGAGTGTTATTATCTTCTGACGTCGTTCACAATAATCTTGCTACTTTAGATATTCAAAACAAGTCTTGAAAAGTTTTTTGAACTTCGTTTAAAAAATCAACTTTACTATACGAAATTGATTCAAAAACAAATGCCGTCATTTTTAAAATTAAATTACTTTTCTTTATTCTTGATCATTTCATATTAATGAACTAACTGAGGTGAGTCGATGGCTAAATGCAAGAAAAAAATTAAATCTGTCAGCCCACTGTATGTGATTGATGGGAAAATTAAGCAAAAAAAGCATTATGTATAGTTTGCTAAGCTAAACTAAAAAGCAAAGAATTCATCATTCATAAGCTTATTTAGAAAGAAGTATTAAAAAAATATTTAGTAATAAGCACAATTAAAAAAAAAAACAGGAACAATACCACAAAACAAACAACATTTATGAGGTTTTTTCTTTTAAGACAGATTTTAAAAGTTTAAGGAAAACACGTTAACTGTGTAAAAAAAACTTAAATTGTAAACAACAGCAACAACAACAACAATGCAGACAACAAAATATTGGCAATTCAAACGGCAAAGAGACCTGAATGACATCAGCTCTTAAACAAAAACCGGTTGTTAAACAGAAAACTACTTTTGTAAATGATTTAAAAAATTCATTTAATACTAATGAACTGTATTCTTTTTTTTCTTTTGGATGAAAAAAAAAGAAACTAAAAAGAGTTGCGTTAGAAGAGGAAAATAATTTGTTTTGAAAATGAGAAATACAAGTGCGTGAGAAGTGTGTATTTAGTGAAACAGAAGGGCAGATAATGTTAAATAATTTGAATTTAATAACTAGAATTAAAAAGCTCATAATTATTAACTTCAAATACTGAGGAAGTCAATTTCCATTTGGAGTGGTAATATAAAGGAAAACCTCAATAAGAGTAAAATAAAATACTCAATGAAAAATATGCCTAAAATTATTAAAAAAAAACCACTTTATATTGCTTTATATTGCTTTGTATGGGAATGGGTCATGATATGTGCCCCAGCCAGTAAGTCTTCAAATTTTACTTTTCTTATCTTCTTTAGAAATTTTGAACACCACAATTTTGCCACAAACAAAATCTTACTCAATTCTGAGGAAGTAAAAACAAACTCAAGTCTCAAAAAAGTAATACAAAATTTGTTTTTAAAAATTTTTACTTATAAATAATAAAATTGCAAAACAATTGATCATATTTATTTATTAGAAACACTTAGAAACACTTTAAAAATATTATGTCTTATTTTAAGTTACATGAAGTTCCTTAGCTAGAAAATATTGCGTAAATTTAAAAATAAATTTCTGCTCCAAAGACATTTACGAAAGTATGACCAATTGTTCTACAATTTAAAGTTGTAAAAAAAAGCAATTCAATTTAAGCAACAACAATTTAGGCATTCTAATTAAATTTTATTTAAAGATAAATCTAGTGAAATGAAATGAATTAAAAGTTACTTTAAAATAGCTGAAAACAGACCCGCACATTGTATTGACGCGGCTGCTTCAAAGCGATAAGAAAAAGTGTAAAAAATATACATACAAGGAGCAGGCGATATTATGATGTTTCAATCACAACTGAGAAAATAACCTCGTACTTGACTGCAGTTCACTTTTTCAAAATGACTTCTATGACTCCTATTACTTAAAGGGGAATAGAATAGAATGATCTTTTTTTTCAAGGGCCTTGGAGAAATCTAAGTAGCACATTAATGAGAGATTTCCAATATCATATTCAGGACTAGTATCATCAGTGACTTTTAATACTGCAGTGGTGCAGCTACATATGTGCCGTACGATACACAGACTGAAGTGGAGACATAGGTTCATTGTAGCTTAAATAATTAGTAATTGGCTTCGATATAAAGGATTCAAAAGTCTTTGCTAAAACAGGGAATATATCCAATATGTATTCTAGTTCACTTTTCAAAACTACTGCCGTGATTAACAATAATTAAAGATAAGGAACAAAGCCAATTAATTACGGCTTGAGCTGGGGTGAAACTAGCTGTTTCAAATCCGATACGCTTTTCATCAAGACCCGCAAGGGTACTATTTTTGCTTTCTGTCTATATTTTATCATATGTAATACACACAGTTATGTGTTTTGCTTCGGATACCTTTTATCTACCTCCAAAAGAAAAAAATATCATTGCAAAATTGTTTCTAAAAACAGCAATATCCTTTGGCAGGCAAAATGTTTGGTTGCAGAATATAAAAAGGAGAGGTGAGATGAAAAAGACGACATACATAAAGTATTTATGCAGTTCTATACATATTTGCTACGTTTTTTGCTTTGCTTTGTGCTCTTATTCGTAAACAAAGCAATCACGAGCCACCCTCAAAGACCTGTGAGTAAGAAAGATCTTCTATAAAGCTGTTTTGCTCAGTTCAGAGATTTGACAGAAATTGAGAAGAAGCCCGATTTGGCTTTATTTAACCGTCAACTTTTTCATCTCTGGGCACTCTGAGATTATGGGGACATGTTTGTTATTAGATTTTCCAAAATCGAACAAATTTCCGAAAGTAAATTTATTTGTAAAGTGAATGCCGCTCAACTTTTGTTTGTGGAAAAAACCTGCTTTGCCCACCAAAACTGCTGCTACCTACAAGAATAAAACGTATAGAAAAACTAACTTCTGACAGACAACACAGTACAAATTTAAGCGGGCCGAGAATTAATCACTTGAAGGCTTGTATAGACCTTAAATTGATGGACCTTGGTATAAACAGAATAAAATACAAAATTTTCGTATGGTTTCATTTCACATACAAACTGTCAATCAAAAGCACTTCGGCTGAGTTAAAGAACTGATAAATACTTTTTGTTAAAAATGTATTTATTTTTAGCTGACACAAACTTTTATTAAAAGATTCTGCGTTTATTTTGATTAATAATTTTAATTAAGAATATAACACCTACAATTTCAAGCTCAGTCAACAAAACAATTTAAAGAAAAGAAAAAAAAATCATTTTGAAAACATGTCGTCATTGTTTTAAATAAATAACAAAATGTAATTAATAATAATTTCGCAGCATGACCCTGAGTGTGCTGAAAGAAACGTACGCGAAAAAGTAAGATAAAACTTTATTATAACATTTAAAATTAAATATACATATGTATGCAGAAATGTATAAAAAAGCTACCAAATAAATTTTTGACTTGTCAAAACCACATTCGCACTAATTATTTAATTACAAAACCTCTGTATTCGTGATGTTAAATTTACGACCTTTATTCTTGTTTAGCTGCTGATTGAACAACACTGCGCAACAAGTCCGACAACTCGTGCGAGTATTTTTGTTTGTGTCATGGTCCTTTAACTACGAAAACCATCATTATTCCAGATTCTATGGGTTAGTTTTTTTTTTTTGAATTTCTTCTTTATTAAAATCGCGATTTTTTAAGACTCTGCTGCGTACCTCTTATTATTACTTTGAAATTGGATTTTATTGTATCGTTATCCATTTTGCGGTTTCAAAAGTAAACGTAAATAAACCACATATAAAATATTTTCTTTCATAATATTTCTTTTTCACTATAAAGTTTGAACGTTGACTTTATGCATTTATACATTTATCATTTAAAAGACCAACATGCGAAGTGTTGCAAGCATTGATTATTTTGAGGTAACTTTCGACCACTTTTTGACACATTTTGGACGGTATCTCAGCCATAACTTGACGAATGTTGGTTTTTAAATGCTCAAGAGCTAAAGGTTTATCTGCATAAACACGGTCCTGTGCGTAGCCCCACAAAAAAAAACTAATGGTGTCAAATCGCATGATCTCGGTGGCCAGTTGATATTGCCACGATGAGAAATTACGCGGCCAGGAAGTGTCTCTTGCAATAAAGCCATATTCGCTCGAGTTGTGTGGCATGTAGCGCCGTCTTGTTGAAACCAAATATTTTCCAAGTCGTATGACCATAACGTGTGCCATAACGCTTCGCTTTGACGGTGACAGTCGTTCCATCTTCATTTTCGAAGAAGTAAGGTCCAATAACACCTTCGGACCAAAGAGTGCACCGAACAGTGACTTTTTCTAGAAGTAATGGACTCTCTTCAATTACTTGAGGATTCTCTTGTCCCCAAATACGACAATTTTGTTTCTTCGCATACCCACCGAGTGAAAAATGTTCTTCATCGCTGAAAAAAATTTTGTTCGAAAAATCGCCATCCACCGCCTGTTGTTCAAGCACCCATTCCACGTATCTACAACGTTGTGAATGGTCAGCTGGCTTCAGTTGTTGTGTGAGCTGGACTTTATATGGATGTAGGTGTAGATCTAAATGCAAAATACGCCGTAACGGGCCGTAAGACAGTCCTAATTCCCGATAACGACGAGTAATCGACACATTCCGGTCTTCGGCAACACTTTCACTTACAGCAGCGATATTTTCAACGGAACGAGCGAAACGATGATGCACAGGCCTGACAATGTATGTAATCGCTCCAGACTCTTCAAATTTCTTCACAATTTCGCCAATCGCTTGCGTAGTTGGACGATTATGCGAACCATAATCGCCTCTTAAAGCACGATATGTGGCTGTGGCAGAATCACCATTTTTTTTAGTATGTTTTGATAATTTTTGCATGCGTTGTGTGATAGTTAAGCGATCCCTTTTCATCAATGTCAGACTTTCAACTGAGAAGAAAGAAACTGGTTTAACAACTTTGTTTGACAGATGTCGAAGTCCAGTTATATACTTTTGATACCACGAAATGGATAACCACAATATGTTTCGTTAAAAACTCCTTCCTCAGAACGCCCGTTTTTAGGCCGCTAGACAATTTACTAACGTAAATTGCAAATCCACGTAGCAATAAAATTTTACTTTTCTTTACTTAATTGATACCGCTAAAAAAAAAGTTATCAACCAAAGGTTGAACTTGAGCCAGCTAAAAATCATTTAATATAAACGTATTGCAAATCGATCAGTTTGTAGCTGTATACGTATATTTCTCAGAGAATTGTAATGGGGTTTGAAATTACTGAGATAGAAAAAAAGCTTTTCAAATACAAAATCGTTGGATCGAATTTTTAAATAAAGAATGTAACTAAACTATCGTATTGTACAACCCTTTTCTAATTTATTCATTGAACCATTTTATCCGGTTCTTGGCAATAATTCTTTTTTGTAGATTAAAAAATATGAGTTTTAAACATGTCCCCTTTACTGTCAACAAGAAAAGCAAATTTACTGCTTTCAATAAAAATAAATCAAGAGTCAAAGATCAAATTTAAATTTATTACAAACTGTAGATTTATTTATTACTGTAGCCATAAAAACCATATATATTTTTTTTTTGCTAGAAAGTTATACTTGAACTCAAAACATCATAAAAATAAGCTTCAAATACAAAAAAAAAAAATTTTAATTTTTGCAAAATAAAAAAAGTACCCACAATTTACATGCAATAAAATCATTCATTTTCTTTTAGCATCTCAATGAAATAAATACATATTTATTAAAATTAATAAAACAATAAAAATGAGATCATCAATGACATGAGCAAATAAAGAAAATAATAACAGCAACCCATAAACCATTCAGACAACTGATAAATAAATCCATGCAGCCAACCACTTCCACAAACCAGTGTTAGATTTGCACCCAAACTCAAAAGTAAAAGCAAAAAAAATATATATATATAATATATATGTATGTATTTTGTCTGTTGAACTTAAAAATAATTTATAACAATATCAAGCAAAAAACACATGAATAAATAATTCACAAATTATTTGTAGGTATATATTTTGTTTTATACGAAAAACACGCATCATTGTCATATGGTTGGTGTGTTACAGTGTAGGAAAATTCAGTACGTTTGTACTTTTTCCCGTACACTTTTATCTCACAAATCGTTAATTTTAGGAAGCTTTCTCTCAAACAAATATTTTTGATTAGCTTAAGCTATTATTATTAACCTAAAATGTTCCTAGGAAGCTAACAGCAGGTTTGTTCTCATGGTAACTTTCAAACTCACCTTTAAGCATGTGAAGCTGCCTAAATACGCTCTGATGAAAATATGGTAAATTCCACAAATTTTATGGCCAATTAAATTATAATAATTAGTCACATTTAATATTACTATTATTAACACAAAAACTGCGGAATATATTAAATAAATTACTTCTGCTTTCCATTAAAGCAATAGATAATAATAAGTGCTCGCCACTGTATTTTTTCGAGATCAAAAGTGGTGTCCACTGCAATATTGCCACAATATAAAATAGTCCAGCCTAAATTAGCGAGTCAAACGCATTTTTGTTGTCTACACCATACATTTCCATACTAGGGGGATAATTTAGGCAGCACAAATATGTTTGAAGCCCTAATTTGATTGGACTGTATGCAGTAATCTTAACTTCATAGTCAAACTATATGATTTACAATTTTTAATCATTTTATGGGGGCTTGAGTTCGATTTTAATTCCTCAAAGTTGTGAACGATTTCTTGTGATAAAACTGGAGTGAACAAGTCCAGTTTTAAAGAAAACAAGATAAGTAAAGTTGAAGACTTACGGGCTGGGGTATATACCATGACTGTTTCACAACCACCAAATCAATTGGATGTTGGTGAGCAAATATAAAGTATATTCCAATCAATAGAAAAACATAAAATGGATAGTTGATCAAGAAGTTTAAATATAGATATAGATAATGAAGAGTTTGAGTGATAGTATGGCCACGCACAGCTGTTTCAAAACGGTATAGAATTAGTCATGGCCCGGGTTCAAAGACATTTTTGTGGTGGTGAAACAGTTTTACTTGTGTTTTTTTAAAATGTTGATCACTCCAATTTTATCTATATTTATAGCATAAATATTGGGGGGTGGGAGGCTCTTAATATTTTTAGAATGAAAGTACAGTGTGAAGTTTGCTACACTAAAGCATAAAGATGCATCAGTTTTTTGAAACGTTGTAGAATATACTTCACTCCATGCCATCTCCTCACTATTTATACCGCCTACATTCGGCCAAATATGAAATACAACTCTCATGTCTGAGCCAGCGCCTCAAAATCTATTTTGGCTTTACTCAACCATGTGCCGGCGAGGGCGAAAAAGCTCACCAGTGACAGTAGGTTATCCAACTCTATTGGCTCACTGGACCAGCTGCGGAGGGGTGCTTCACACTGTTTTAACGCTACTATAATGGCTTCTGTTCTAACAAAATCAGGGACCTTGTTCCGGAAACCTATGCAAGTCGTCATCTAGGGCTCATCCATTTATATTTGATAGCTCAGTGAATCGCACAACGCATAACAGAAAGAATTCGTCCTTCAGCCTTACGATTCGATTCGTCTGTGAAATAAACTGCCTGCAGACGAATTTCCTGCCACATCAAATATACACAAGCACTACGCCCTCTTTCCTCCTCTCTATAGCCATTTTTTCTAGCTCTGACACAATGCACCTGCATATGTAGGGGATGTCCCGACAAAATTTACGTATAAACCCAATTTTTTTGAATTAAGTTCTTCTGATTTACAAATAACAGTGAAGAAGATTGAATGGTATGAAGCAGCCTCTTGAAAAGTTCTGCAAATCTGACTACTTTAAGTAAAATAAAACTATATTCATATGTATTACTAAAAAATATTTTATTAAGTTAGGTCCAAAAATGAACCTTTTTAAAAAATATTTGCTGTCTTTTTTAGCTGTCTATATAGCACCAACGAAATGTCGTCGGCATTTAGCCAGCTGAAAAAGATAGCAAATATTTTTGAAAAAGATTTATTTAAGGACCTAATTTAATACATTTCAATTGGCCCTTAAAGCAAATAAATAATTAGGTTCATATTTGAAACAAATATTTTACATAAACATAATCTACACTAGTTAAACAATTGCGAGTAGAAACATACCATTGCATAACCATAAGGTATTGTTAATAATAGGAATTATAATTTCTACGATATGCAGCAAATTGTATCACGAAAGCTCTACAAAAACACAATTTTTCCATGGATTTTGTGACATACATGGATTGGATCTAGAACACAAGAGATCACAAGCACATATATTCTAAATTATGCTTATGCATAAAACAATATCCATTCCTTCCCAAGCACACAAAGCATCTGCATAAGGAGTGCTGTAATTGCTCGCCTGCAGATGAAAATTCCAGTTTTACTTCTTCGGCTCATGAAATCTGTAAACTGTAGCTTTATTTTAATGTATACCTCGAATTTTAAAAAAAATGCACTTATATTATTAGCCGCATTGTCAATTGTAGTAATAGTTATTAATTTTGTCTCTTTTATTTTATTATTTTAATATCTTGTTGCCTTGGTCGTTCTAAAAATATATTGATATGTTGTATACTCAAAGCGGCAAAATCAAAATCTCACAGCATAAACTTTAAATAGAAAAAGCACCAAAAATACCAGTTTTAAAATAGGAGGAGACCAGCATTGAATTGAATTCCAGGAGCCTGGAATGAGCTCAGCATTGAATGGCATGAAAAGAAAAGTTAAATTTGGTCATACTACATCGACTTATTTTAAGTAGTCAAAAAAATTCAATTTTCCAACTCTGCTGTAGTATCAAAGAAGCACTACCACACTGGCAAGGCACGAAAAGAGAACTGGGTAAGAGAATCAATGATAACCTTAAACTGAATTGAATAAACTCTTAGCACGGTCAACAAATTTAGGTTCAGCAGAAGTAACTCTTTATGAATTTAATTTACAAAGGAACTCTATTTTAAAAAACTATAATAGTTTATTAATTCAGGTCCAAAAATGTACCTTTTCAAAATATTTGCTGTATTTTTCAGCTGTCTATATTCCAACGACATTTCATTGGTGCTAATCAACTCATCAGTAGACTTGAAAAATCATTTTTGGACCTGAACTAATACATTTCAATGGGCTCTTAAAGCAAATAAATAATTAAGTTCATATAATAGTTTATTTTTATAAAAGTTATTTCCTTAAAAGACTATTTGGTTTTTCGAATAATTCTTAAAAGACCCTTTTCACAAAATCAGCTTGAAACATGTTTTTAAAGAACATTTGGCAAAATCCCTCATTTGCTCTTCAACTTTTGCGCCCAGACATTTTACAAAAAATATATTTGGTATTTGTTGTATTTATTTATTTTTTTTTTTGTGTGTCAATAATCCCTGTCTGCTTTTTTGCCCCCCGAAGCCACACAAGTGATCTTAATTACCTTTAAAATATACAAATTTATTGAATTCTCTTTTGACATAAATTCTGACGTGGTGTTATACAAATAAACGCTTGTTTGTTTAAATATTTAAGCTGAAATTAAATGTGTTTCAATTTTTGTTTGAAATAAAAAAAAAATTTACTCAAATTTTTCTCAAGCTTTTTTTCAAAATTAACTTCAGTTCATTGTAATCGAACTTGTTTGTTCGACAAAATGAAATTTTGTAACCTAAGCTGAACCCTTAAGTACTTATTTTCGCAATGTTAAAACAAAATAGTTTATGTAAATAATATATAAAATGCCTTAGAATAACACAACATCAATAAAGTGAATGCAATTGCAGGAAGTGCTTCTACTGCCTCTTAAAAGGCTTCTGGCAAGCAATTATACTTAGTTTATAAGCGTAAACTAAAAAACAGCTTTTTAAAAATTCACATATCTTGTACATATATTGGGAATATGAGAACCCAAAGAGAACGGGTCTCTTTGTGAACCGATTTTACTCAATTTCGATAAATAGCAAACACAAAAATTCGATAGTCAAGTAGTTTTCTCGGGAACTTAATTTTGAACAGCCTATAGACGGACGGACAGACTTCGCTTAGTCGACTTTGAAAAATTGCTCCACATTGAAAACACAGCTTTCTCGAGAATATGTTTTAAGACTTAGGCTGTTGTCGCCTCCCATCACAGTTTATATTTTCCTTCAAAACAAACGTGATTGATAGTGAGAACTTTTTTCGCTTTTTGTGCGTGAAAACACGTGATTGAAAAAAAAATTGTAGTGCGTGAGGAAAATTATTTTGATCGTGGACGTGCGTGACGTGAACCAAAAACACTCACGCGCTCATCTCTAATACATACACACTACATATTTATATTGATTGATAGTGAGCAGCAATTAACCAGATAACAGTTGTTAGCAAGATAACAGATAAAATAAAAGTTGCCACTTATCACGAAATTAACGCGCTGCACTATTTTTTTATGAGTGCATATAACCCCAAAAAAACACTTTTTTCGTCTACTCCAAACACACAAATTTGCCGTTGTGTAGCCTCTACAGGTGGTATACATGTTACACATACATTAACATTCAATAGTTTTTCAATTTAATATAGAAATACATCAAAATAAAGCCAATAATTTTCTACTTTAAGTTGAAAAATTGTTCGGTTATTTTGCACGACATATTAAAACATTATTTTAGAAATGAAACATGTTTAAAAAATTAACTTAATTATTTATTTGGTTTAAGAGTCGATGTTGTATGTATTAAAGGTTTGTTTGAACATTTCTAATTTCCATTTTGTTCATGGGATTTTCGGAATAAGTAGTTGGGTCTCAAACATTCCTTTAAGATTTTTCGAGTCTACTGATGAGTTGATTAACATTAACGAAATAACGGCGGCATATTGACTGCTGAAAAAAACAGACAACATTAATAAGGTCCATTTTAGACCTAGCATTTAAATATTTAAATAACGAATTTCGAATAAAAAATATATTTTGCATATAGCAAAATCAATTTTTATTATTTATTAGTTTTTCATATTGTTTCAATAAGACTACAATATTAGGTTCTAATTCATAATAAATATTTTAGGTTTATTAAACACTTATTTGACAGATTTTCCATACAAATATGTCAAATAAGAGTCTTATAAGCCTGAAATAATTTTTATGAATTAGGGGGTTAATCTGCAATAATTCAAAATTAATTTCAGGCCTAAAATTTTATTTCTACACAGAAAGAAAAAGCTCGTACTAATTTTAAGTTTTTTCTGTTTGATTTCAGAACGAAACGTACTTGAAAATGTAAGTACACATAAGTGTACTCAAGACAAATCGAATAGGGATTATTAAAGAGAATCAACCCTGTTGTGGCTTAAAATGAGTGTAAAGTTCTTCGGCGTAATTGCAACCAGTAATTGATGGTTGAGTGCTTGTAATTTTTTTTTTTTTTTGTTGCTGCGTTAGCTGAATCGGTGGAATGTCTTGGCTGGCAATATTTAGGTTCCAGGTTCAAATTCGCAGAGATAAAAAGTTTATAAGCTATTATTGAATTAAAGAAGTAGAGCGGACTGTTTCATAATGGGGCTAAAGGTTAAATATTCTTCATAAATATCGAATCAAGTGCATACACAGAGCGAAAACTTCCTAATAGATTCAATAAGATTTTCTCTTTGAAACGTTTTTAGGCTGTGGGGTATCCCAGCAGAGAGATAAGAAGATTTTTCTATGGGTATTTCTTATTATTTCCATGTTGAAAATCTTATTAATTGTCTCAACAAGAAAAACACATAAAACCAAGAAGAAAACTTGTTACTCACGTTTGTTTTTACTCAGTTTCCGATTTGCATGGTACCAAAAAAAAAAATTCTATAGAAAAGAACTTATTGATTCTATTAGGTTTTCTTGTAAATTGTATACAATAAGGATTTCTTATTGATTTTATTAGGTTATCCTATTAATTTTTCCCTATTGGTTTTATTAGTTTCCTATATAAACACATGTACATCATCTTTTTAATTTCATTAATTGTTGTTTTTTCAATAAGGTTTTCCCATTTAAAATAATAAGGAATCCTTCTTGAAAAAAACCATAGAGATATCTTATTGATTTTGTTCTACTTTATTAGGTGCTTTTTTCTCTGTGTACATAATTTCACTCAAAACGAATTCAGTTCTTCCGTCCAATCGGTGTTAAAAGCATGGTGGTAAGTGTGAATGTTCTTAAATCAAGTACAGAGTTATTGTTTTAAGTACTGATTTTGGCCATATACAATTCAAAGTCGGGATCGAATATGGCTAAAATTAAGTATATACTGCTTGAATAATCCATAGCTAAAACAAACCCAATATACTGGGTTTAGTGAAATATGTACTTACCCAACCTCTGACACCGATTTAGATTGATTAAAGTACGAATGGATTGAATTGTCTTTTCAGTGTACAATGTTTTCTTCATATCAAAATGAACTACATACATATATTAATGTTGTTCCATATTACAATAAATATTTCAAACATCCTACACATATTATTTCTATATTATCTCTGTATCAAAACAATGAAAATCACTTTATATAAAATTCATTTAGTTGAATATGAAAACATTTGTTAATATTTCTTATATTCTATAAGTTTTTATGGGATTTTTTCTTTCGGTGTATGAATGTACATATCGCAAGTATCGGACTTGCTCTGTTTGTTTGAGTTTAAATATTTATTTCTACTACATACAATTTACACACTGCTATCTGTTTTTGTAGCAACGAACTCCTTGTATCCTTTTGCATGGAGGAGAACGGAACAAATTTTACGTATCACGGTCATTCGTTATCACGCAAAACACCAAACTTTGCAGCTGCTGCTTTGTAATATTTTTTCTATTCTCACAACAAACCATTTTGTTGGTCAACCAGAAAATGGAAAGGAAAATGTATTCGTTGCTATCATTTGCGGTTCTTGTAATAAATAATAATTACTTAAACAAAAATTTTCTCCAATTTCAGTGCAAGTAGTTCGTTGTGAGAGGTCCCCTCAGTTAAAGGAAAAAAAAAATAAATAAAGAAAAAAATCTGTAAAAAAAAGTACAACTGCATTTCATTTTTAAAGTTTTTTTTTTTTATTTCTTTATTATTGGTCATTAATACCTCAAGGTTGGCATGAAAAGAAAAGTAACGATTGAAAAGGCACTGCGAGAAGTGAATATTACACAATTGACATGTTGTTTAAAGAAATATTAAGGAAATTGTGTTCACAGTACAAACGTTTGTTTGGCACGCGAACGAACGAACGAACCCTCAACGGCCAACAACCAACAAAGTGGTCAAAATGCAAGACATTTAATTTCCTAAAAAGGTCAGTTTTATAAGAATTTTAAGCATGTGTGCGTATGTGTATTTAATCAAAATTTACTATAGTTGGCAAAAGTCAGCTATTATTGTTTTTGCAGCAAATTCAGTGCAACGAAATGTGGCAAAGTGATTTTTTAGCGAAACAATTCTTAAAGCAATTAAAGGAATCAGTGATTTTTTTCTTTTTTAATTTTAACAGTTTTATTCATAATAATAAAGTGAAAACGTTTATCTTACATGAAAACATAATACATGCCATCCAAGTTGTGGCCTGCAGTTGATGGTGGTCAAATTGTAAGTGGTTCTCTAATCATTGCTGTGTTGTGTAGCTTTTTCGAGGGGAAAAGCCTTCATCATAAAAGTTTTCACATATGTTCTTTATCTTACAAGTAACTTGCTTGATATTCTCATTTTTCATATATGGGAATTCCCAAGTAATTATACGTGATATTTGTAGCAGAGAACTGGATGGGTACATCGCCGCCATGAACTTTTTTCGGTATGACGCGTTTTTTTTTTTTTTTTTGAACGGTGTTTTTCTTACTCGACTTCCATTTCCAAAGGCT
This sequence comes from Sturmia bella, assembly GCA_963662145.1. Classification (NCBI taxonomy): domain Eukaryota; kingdom Metazoa; phylum Arthropoda; class Insecta; order Diptera; family Tachinidae; genus Sturmia; species Sturmia bella. The sequence continues at coordinate 27,958,490 of OY759171.1, read as the reverse complement.
TTTTAAATTAAAATATAGCCAACCACTCTGCTGGCTTGTTCATTGTTTGCAAAAAAAAGAAAAAATTAGTGAAAAAGTCAGCGACAAAAAGAAGTAAGCCGGCCTTCTGAAAGCCCTTACCCCCCATTTACACATGCAAGTAAGGTGTTGCAAGTTGTATGTACATATTAACAACCAAGACACTGACAGAGACAATAAAAGCTGTTGCTACTTGCTCGATTGTTTACACAGGCAAGTGCAAGCTACTTTTTTAAAATGTCGTCAAAGAAAATTGCTTTACTTTACAAAATAAAAAAATTCAATGAAAGCAATAATAATACAACAATTAAGCGAGAAAAAAAAACTACAAAATCACTGTTCCATTCTTTTATATTTAAAAATCACAATTTTTGCCTTTTTTGTAGATTGTTTATTCTGTTTTTGGTCCCGTTTACATGACTTTTTAATGGCTGGGTTGCCAAAGTATTGTCATACGAATTGTTATGGCGAAGCAAATTATACGAATATATTTTTTTATCAAATAAATACTAGTGAATTTATGTTAAGAATCCATAAAAGCCATATTTTACTTCAACTTTTTTTATATTTTATCTTTTTTTATGCAAGATTTTTATGTATTTAAATTTCAACACAGGGGCCAATTCGTTACATTCCAGATCGAACAAGCTCCATTGTTTATGCTGTGTGGTTGCTGTTTATTTTGCTTTTGTTTTACATTATTTTTATTCGCCAACTTATTCGACATCGAATGCAACGATTTGGCCTCAGGATTCTTACAATACGGCGCACAAAATTAAAAAAAAACTTTATTAGTTTAAATTTGAAATTGTTGCTATGTATTTAAAAATGCTGAAGTTAAACTAGTTAAACTGATCACATTTAAATATTTAATCAATAAATTGCAACTAAATAGTAAAAACTCGTTTTTTTCATGTTTTGCTTGAGTGTAAATCACAAAGACAAGAAACTGTCAGCTAAAATTCCCACTACAGCAATAATTTGTAAGGTATTATAGAAAAATTAATTCAGCCTTTGCTCCACTAATAAATTTATCAAAGTTTCGTATCTAACTTTTTGCTTATTATATAACTTTTAAGCCGAAATTAAAAAATGTTTTCTTTTAATAAATAAAAAAAAAAATAATATTCAAATTAATTCTTTTCATCATCAACAAATTGAGAACATCTGACAGAAACTTTAATTTATGACTCTTAAATTTGATATATACATATTTTCTCACATGCTAAGTTTTTGGAATAAATTATAATATTTATTTCTTTTTCTTTTTTCTTCAAGCATAAAGTAAAAATTATACCTAAAGAGGTACTTTATTTAATTGGTGGCTTTTAAGAGGCGTTTAAAGGGATATATTGTACTTTAATTAACTACTTGCCGTTATAATAAACATGTAAAGCATTTAATTAAAAATTAAATGTTAATAACGAAAGAGAAAATAAATACGGACAATTATAAGAGAAAATAATGCTATAGGAACGTGAATACATGTCTCTATTACAAGAAACTTGCTTAGAATAGTCTTACTGCAAGTATTTCAAGCGAATTTTATGAAGACTAACAACGACATGCAATTACACATAAATGCAATTCTACTGTATTAAGTTACTAATGATCGAATATTCTTTATAGCAAAAACTCTTAGCCTTGAAACCTGGCAAGTTATTAAGAAAGAAATCATGCAGAAAAAACTATACCATTATCGTTGGCATGGAAATTCCCATATGTAAATATGTGTATGTGTTTCAAGAAACTTAAATCTACTAAATTAAACAAATTTGATGTCAGAAACAAGAGAATATTAAATGAGTTAAACATCTCCTGAAGTTCAAAATAATTCAATATTCCTTCAGACAGGGCAGCTCGATACCAGATAGCCTTACAAGCCCAGCTGACTACTGCTTTTAGCTTGTATAACTGTCAAAATACACAACACAAACACACATACGCGAACAAATGGGTGACAGTAATTGAAGATTTCTACCAACAAAATACATGAAGTATTTATTGGTGTTGTGCTTGTTGTAGTTAAACGACTACCTGGTATCGAGCTGCCTTGTCTGCAGAGCTCTAGTTTGTCGCTACTTTTTCCTTAGAGAATTTGAATTTAGAAACACAAAGCACAAATTTGTGCCAGTGAACTTGGACAGACAAATAACTGCAGATAAAGAGAAAAACAATGAGACCAGAAAAACGCAGGATGAGGGCGCTAATAATACAAACCCTCTTACAGTAAATTTGAACTTTTTAAAATATACCACTTGATCATGGCTTCAAAACGGATTACATTGAAATAGTCAAGTGACCAGCTTTCGTTGTTCTCACAAATCTGTTTACATAGTTTAAATAGAAAACAAAAAAGAAAATTTCAAGAGTATCTACATGTCTATCAACAAATTGTTTTTTGTTTCGTATAAAGTACACAGAGGTGAAAAAATTGAATTTCGAAAATCGCCCAAATCGATCGATTATAATTAGTTCATGGTCAGGTTCATGTTTGTATGACTAATATAATTGCAGACTGTGTGTTCGAAAAAAGTGAATTTTGAAAATCGCCCAAATCAACTGATGGAACATTAATTTTTACTTTATAGTCGAACTATATGATTTACATTTTTTAATAATTTTATCGGGCTTGAGTTCAATTTTTACTTCCTCAAAATCCAGAAAGATTTTGTTGTGATAAAACTAGAGTGATTAATTTTTTTAAATTTAATTTAATTTTGCTTTTTTTGTCTTCTTTAAAAATGTTGATCACTCCAGTTTTATCACAAAAAGATCTTTCTGGATTTTGAGGAAGTAAAAATTGAGCTCAAGCCCGATAAAATTATTAACAAATGTAAGTCATAGAGTTCGACTATAAAGTAAAAATTAATGTTCCATCAGTTTTGGGCGACTTTCAAAATTTCCTTTTTTCAAACACATAGTCTGCAATTATATAAATTTTTTGAATTTTTTTTGAATTTTTAATATCAAATGTTTATATTCGAAAATAAATATTTTTGAATTTGACACTAACTATTTTAGGTCTTTTGATTAAGCAAATATAAACTTAATTATTTATTTGCTTTAAGAGCCAATTGAAATGTATTAATTCAGGTCTAAAAATGAACCTTTTCAAAAAATATTTGCTGTATTTTTTCAGCTGTCTATATGCCGACGACATTTCGTTGGTGCTAATCAACTCATCAGTAGACTTGAAAAATTCTTAAAAGTTTGTTTGAAACTTAACTACTTATTTCAAAATTCCCATGAATAATTAAGTTCATATTTGAATATTCAAAAACTTTTACTTTTTGATACTTTCAAAAATACAAATCGTAGTAACCAATGGTGACTCGTTGTATAGAATGTTGCAAAGAAAAGTAGAAGGGTTGCAAAAAGAAATGTTTGCTGTGTTAAAGGTTTGTTTGAACATTTCTGATTCTCATTCTGTTCATGGGAATTATGAAATAAGTAGTTAAGTTTCAAACAAACTTTTAAGAATTTTTCAAGTCTACTGATGAGTTGATTAGCACCAACGAAATGTCGTCGGCATATAGACAGCTGAAAAAATACAGCAAATATTTTTTGAAAAGGTTCATTTTTGGATTTGAATTAAGTCTTTTTATTAAGCTTAGATTATATTTGTGCATTACTAAAAGTCATTTGGTCATGAAGAAAAGTTGTTTTAAAAAAAACTGAAGATTTAAATTTTTTTTACCAGTCGTGTGATCTCTATACAATTTTACCCCTCTGTGGCTTGTCAGAGAATTGTTAACAATATTATCGAGTTAACTTAAAATTTCAAGCTGTATTAATTTATTTAAAAGTCAACCAACCAGGATAAAAATATACATGTATTTTAGTTTTGTTTGCTGTGATATTTACTTTGGCTTGGTTAACTGGGTGGGGTTTTCGTCAAATGTCCTGGAGACGAATTCACGCAGACGTTTTTTTTTATTACAAAAAAAAAAAAGAAAGAGGGAAACATGCCACAACAGGAAAGAAAATACTACTCCAGAGATAATAAATGTTCTGGGCAAACAAACAAAAAACTAGATAAGGGCTCATTCGTTTACGACAACAGGCAGACAAAAGCACTCAAATAAATTACACACAGAGGGTTTTAAAAATGTATAAGACGTAAAAGCATAATTCGTTTTCTTTGTAGACAGTACGTGAAAATAAACCGAGCAATTTTTTAGCTACATAAATAGATTATAAGTATTTGTTTGCCAATTTAAATTGATTTAAGCCGCACATATATTTTTACAAAAAGGGGTACTATTATATATTTGTAGGATGGTGAAAGCCCTTGCTTTAAAACTGAGTTTTAGTTAACACTATCAAAAAATAGTGAATAAAAGCAACTAACAGTCCTCTGAGATGCCAAAAATCATTCATAAAGTAGAGTACAAAAAATAAAAATGTCATTGATTTGATTAATGGTGGTTAAGTACAAAATAGAAAGTAAAATTACTTGAGCTTTAGTAGACGAGTGGTGTAAGTGGCAGCGGTAAGAGTTCATAGGGTGCTGCTGAAGGGTGTTGGCTACGCAGAAACAGCCGGCTGTCCAGCTAGCTATAAGATTTTACTTTTCTTTTTTACTTAAGTAAACGAAGGTTCAACTTGAGCCACTTAAGCGTCATACAAATAAAGTATTAGGATAGTATTATTATAAGAATCAGAGCAACGCGTGGTCGGGTTAGCTAGATCTTAATAGTTCATCAGATTGACTCATAAATCATACATATCAGTCGCATGGATCTCGTGTCAGTTTTGATATTATGATTCCATACCAGGCTCAAATTCATTTCCTAGTACATACTAATTAGACGCAGAGTTGTCACTGCTATCTCTAAGTTCTACTAACAAGCTCATGAAATCTCAATTTGTTATTTAAACGAATACTCAGTGCTAGCAAACTTCTAAAAACCTCCGAATACTTTTAGCAAGCAAAAAATTGTTTAGGTTTTTGTGTTCATAAATATATTTTGAAAGATCTAGAGGAGTAAAGAGTTGTCCAGTTAGGTAAATGTATAGAAATATCCATATTCTTAAGTTAAAGCTTTATGAGAATGGAGCCAAGCCTAACATAGCTCTACATAGGAAGGATGAGACCCATCTTATTTCTCACTGTAGTGAGAAATGAGAATACTTATAAGTGTTCATAATTTAAAAGTTTAGATTCCTGAAAACAACATATCTGGATTATTTAAAATTCACACTTTTATTTAAAGTTTCCAAATATAAAATACTTTTGGGAAATGTGACCCACAAAATCCTACTTTTTGTTATCGGTAAGTTGTAGTGTAGTAATGACCCTAAGAATACTTCCAAAAATTTTACTAACATAACATTAATTTGGAGTTAAAATCAGTTGAGTTAAATCAGTTAAAGCCTACTGAAAATTAATGAATTGAAAACAATTTTTATGCAAAATAAAGTATTTTGCCTAAAAAACATTTTTTTCAGCTAGATCTTGGGTATAAAACTCAAATATTCAGGGATGTTGTAGAATCCCAGTCAGAATTATCAATTATCGGAATTGAAAATCGATTCTGATTTGAATTGGTGTCATGAAACCGTGTGGATTTTGCTCTGTTCGAATATAAGTAAAACCCATATTCGAATCAGCTGTTTTGTCTTAGTTGTGCTGTTGTTTACATTTTGCAGTAGATTTTCACATATATTTTGATAAATATTTTTTTTTTTTATATAATAAAAAATCTTTAAAAAATTGGTATAGGCAATAGATTTATATATATGTATGTATATCGATTGAGGAAAACAACTATGAAAAATTAAATGGAAGATTTTAAGGGACTACACCAACCCATTGGAGCTGCCGGAAACAGCGTAAGTATACATATAGTATGTACAAGAATACCAAAGATGTTTTAGCTAAAATAAATATACAGATTTATTAGCCAATTCCGTTTAAACAAAGAGGCTTTCAGTTAGCTGCGACATTGCGTTTTATGGCAGAAGGATCATAGCAAAAATCAATAGGAAATGATAGTTCCGTTTGTCTCGCCAGAAGTAAGTGTCAATTGTCTTAAGCAACGTACTAAAGGACTTCCAGAGGCATGTGTGCCCTCAGTGGGTGAAGCTAACAATGGATGATAATAAAAAAGGAAAATGTAGGAACCATTTCTTCACCAAATATCCTTATTCTCTTCCATAAAATTTAAAAATATGTATCTCATTTTGTGTTTGATTCCTATGTTTCCCTCTATTGGTCATAAAATAATAATGACATTTTTTTCTTATTTAGTTTAATAAATAAAAAAATAAATTTACTTGCATTGTGAGCCAAATTGTATTTACCACCCTAAAACAAACATACAAATACATATGTCAACTGTCAGCTGATCATATTATTTCTGATAAAAAAAAAAAAAGAAATGCGGTCGGGGGACCCCCGTTAGGAACGAAGTTCCTTACGTTTTTTTTCATCTTTAAATGTAATACAAGGTGAAATCTGTATGTTTTTGAAATTTTAAATTTGAATCTTTAAATTTTTGGAACGTTTTTCAACTAATTAATATTTATTAGTAGGTGTCTCCGCTGTTGTCAGCGCAGACACCGCCCATCATCCACAATTGCTTGTCGACAGTACACCAATACATATAAACAGCTCACACGCTTTCGTGACGATTCCTACTAATTTCCACTACCAGCAAGCCGCGTTAAGGAACTTCGTTCCAAAAACGATAAAAACAGATCTGTGACACCTAGTTCTGACACAATTCTGATTCGAACACAAAAATGAGAAATATCTGTTTCTATGACAGCAAAATTAATACTGTGTCATTTTGAATTCTTATTCTGATAGCAATCAGGTTCTAAAACAACAAAAGCATTATGATTTTTTTTTCCAAAAATTTAAATAAATATATAATTTAAAAAAATATTTATTAAACAATTCGGACTGAAATTTATGTTTCGAATTCTGCGATAAACAGTTTGTCTGACAACAAGTTTTAAGATATTTTTTTCCACTGCAGAGAATACATATATTTTATATTGAAATAAAAACTCAAAGTTAATGACTGAAATTAATAATTATGAATAAGCGTCAGGACTTCATGTGATCAATGAATTAACAAAGTAAATTGAATAAAGATATCTATTGAATAATATTTATTAGATTGATGTAACATTTCATTGCATTAATGAAAAAATAGTATGAAAATCATTGCACTAGAATTATAAACTAAAATTCTTTAAGTGTATTCCACCATAAGCCAAAACACTTAAGTACCTTTAGTACCTTTATTAGAGTCTGCTTTTTAAAGCCTTTAGCTAAAACGTGAATTAAAATAAATTTACTGAACATGACATCTTATGCGTAAAAATAAATGTGTCGCACTAAGACTTTCATACATAAATTTTACACTTTTTGCTTAAGAAAATAAAAAATTCTGCAACAGCTAAAATTTACTTACACTTAAAGGTGTTCCAAAATAATCCTTTTAAAAAGTTGTTTAGCACTATTCGATTTTTTTCTTTCTTTAATTTCTAATATGACGAAAACTTTATTTTTCTATTACAAAATAAAACACTTGTCTTTTGAAAACAAACACCCTTTTACGCTTTCAATATTTGTTAACAGTCCTTGTAAGTGGTTCTCTCTTGTTTGACACACAAAGGATTTGTCGTTGAACACGTGAATTAAATTATACCTTAAGTTACACTTTTAATTACTATAGTTTTTCTTTTTCATAAATAATGTTTGTTGCTTTTCTTTTTTTCAGTGTTAAAAAAAAGAACAAAAAAAAAATAGATTCAAATTCGTAGATAAAGATTCGTTAGTATATTTTCTTTCCAATATAAAAATTAGTCGTTGTGCACTTCACTGGCTTTTGATTTTTTCTATGCAGAAGGTATTTTTCGAGATAATTATTAAATTTTCTTAAAGAAAGTAATTGGCAAAAAACAAAACAAAAAAAAAACTAATAAATAAAAGAAAAACGCAATATTGTATTATTAAACAGAAATTTTAATTTATTTGATTTTAAACAGAGCGAATCATTAAGATATTTATACTTTTATTCGTTGATTTCTATTTGATTAAAATAAAACTGTTCAAGTCTTCTTTGTATCGGGGAAGCGTGTAGTGAACCGTTCGAGAGCGCTGTTAAATTGCAACTGTTTGTAAATAAGTTCTGTTTTCATCCATTTACGTTTTGTTCAGCAATTCGTCGGCTAATGAATCGAAAGCTTTATTTCACATTGGCAGAAAGCTTTCTGTGCTTCAAATTCAAGCAACACATTTTGTGAAGGTGTTCCCGGTTTCTACTATTTAACATTTGGGTCTCTGTTACAAAGCATTCTATTTCTGTTAAGTTGATTGGAGCGCTGTTAATGGATTCACACAATTGTTTGAGATTTGTTTGTAGCGATTGTTCTCTGCCATTCATTATTCAATCAATTTCATTTAAATTACGTTAAGTCTGCAACGTTTACATTTTTCAACAAATACTAAAACAGGGAAAAATTAATAGATAAAGTTTTGCAAATTTGTGCACATTTTCTAGGTATATTCACATATGGGATTTTCCTTGAATATGTCGAACATGATCGAAAAATGAGGGAGAATTTCGTTACGGGTGGATATCAAAAACCGTAGTGTCATATAATATATAATAATTTTAAAAACAGCCTTCTCATAAAATCAACTTTCAAAAACTAACACATACACAAACAAAAACTACAATACATATGTATATACTGTTCGACGGGCTGAATTGACTTTAGTTTATTATAATATCTAAATTAAAAAAAATACAGTTAATTAATTTCTATTATTTGAACTTTTTCTTATATAATTATTTCTGTATTAAGTTTATCAGGCTCAAGTTCTTTCTATATATTATCTATGTGATTTATCTTAATTAAATTAGACAAAGAAGACATCGAAGACATTTAGCAGGGTGGACAACTAGTTGTTTCGAAGCCGCCACACTTTCTCGTCAGCACCCGTCTTTGAACTCAGGGGCTCATGTTTCTAAAGCGACAACCATGCCACTCAGCCACCTAAGTTGTTGTATATTTCCTGTCTAAATTTTTAATTATATCAAACACACCATTAATTTTTATTTGTCTATATTTATCATTGCATATTTACCGGGTGAGAGTTTCTCACACTGAGAAAGGTGAGGTGCTGACGAGAAAGTGTGGCGGCTTCGAAACAACTAGTTGTCCACCCTGCTAAATGTCTTTCACGTTTTCTTTGTCTAATTTAATTAATATCAATCACAAAGATAATATAGAAAGAACTTGAGCCTGATAAACTTAAAAAAATACTTTTTCAGCATGAGATATAAAACGTAATAGGTTATAACCGCCTTATTCATAAAAATAAAACTGCAAATAATAGTTTAGCTAAAATGGACCAAATTATATTCTTACACATTCAGTAAGGATTATTTCCTACTAGTTTTTTATTATTTACGAACTTTTGATGAAGATGTTTCTTTTTCTAAACGTCTATTAAGGCGTAATATATAAATAATAAACAAATTAAATTATGTGTTTTGCGAAAAAAATGTTTTTCAAACATAAATTGCCCGATACTGCAGCAATTTCACGTTCGATATTCGTACGAAGTTCACCAGCTTGTTGACATAGACCATAGACTTGACGTAGCCTCAAATGGCGTCAAATAGCATGACCGAGACGGCCAATCGACTGGACCATTCCTTGAGATAACACGTTCTACAAACTTGGTTTTCAATAAATTGATTCTGTGGCTTATGGCTCCGACCGGTTGGAACCACATATCCTCCAAGTCCATATCATCCAATTGCGGCTATCATTGAACGGTAGCAATTCCCATTCACAGTAACGTGCCGGTGATAATCATCACGGAAGAAGTACGGCCCAATGACGCCGCCGGCCCATAAACAGCACCAAATCGTAATTTTTTCGGGATGCAATGATGTCTCATGGAGTACGTGTGGATTGCTGCCTGATCAATAACGCATATTATGTTTATTGACGAAGCTATTCGGGCAGAAATAAGCCTCATCATAAATTGAAAGTAGCTCTCTTAACATTGAGGCCACTGACTCCGCATTTCGGTAGTCAATTTTAAGAATTTCGACTCGTTGTTGGCTCATATATCTTTTCATCATGAAATGGCAAACCTTACTGAAGAGAAATATCAAAAGAGCAGCAAGAAATATGGCGTCGTTTGCTGTCCCTGTTGCGGTAGTTTTGTAGCGTCCCTGTTGAAAAACCCTTTAATTGTATGATGGTAACATGGAATAACCCATACGTATACCATTAGATAATGTTATAAATGATGTGCGTGATAAGCTTTATTGCTTCCTAAAAACAATATTATCAAGTATTGTACTCGCATTTGTCCAGAATATTGTTTATTTTATAATTGGGTTTGAGAAAATAATTTAGTTCTGCTAATAATAAAAAATGACAAACTGTAACAGATTAATGCCCCCAAAAGCTGTTAGAGTTAAAACTATAGTTTAACAAAACTTTTCTGTAATTTAATTGCAGTTTAAACTTGCTGATTTTAAATGAGTGAACTATTTATTATTGATTGCTCTTAGAAACAGAAATTTGGCAGAGTTGCAAACAATGTCAAACAGCAGATGTTTTGTACTGTTTGATGGCTGAAGTGTAAACGTTAAATTTTCTTCGTTTAAATGTGGTTTAAGTATTCACTGATCTAATGATTTACTAGATTAAATGTAAATTATACCTAAATCGAAGATGAACTTGCATTGATTTCTTGGGTATAAGTGGTGAAGCGGCGTGGAATTTTATCCATGAATTTGAAACTAATTACAAACTACAATACTTTGACTCAGACAACTCTCAAACCAAATAACTTGATTTCTTAAGAGTTTTTTCAGCACTTAAAATGATGTCCTCCAAACAGACACAGGACCCAAAAATAGCTGTTGGTTGAGTTGTTAAGCAGCATTTTCTCAGTAAAACACTAAGGCTTTGGCTGTAAAAATTTGAACAGCTCAGCCTTTGGCTTATATTTTGACTTTCTGTGCTGAAGTTGCCAAAAACCGAAGAGCCGCTGATTAGCAAAAAAGAATAACGAATTAAAAATGCAATAACAAAAAAGAAAGAAACCGAAAACTCATCAAGAACAACAGTATGCTGTTGTATATTTTTAATTATTTTATCAGGGTTTTTGCTTCATTTACAGCTTTGTTCTATTTTGCCTTTCTCATCATTCACAGGCACTTTTGTACACAGCGCAGCCATAAAATTTTTATGAAGCCCAGATTCAGAGAAATGATTTCGTTTTGAAGCTGTTGATGTAGCTGGCTAAATCTTATAGCCATAGCTTAGCTTCAACCTTTAAAATAAAACAAGCTGTAGCTTTCTTAGATTCTGGTTCTTCAGATCCTGAAGCCAAATTCTGGCATTCGTGATCAATCGAATTCGTGATCGTATGCTGCTGTGAAGGACTATTATAAATATATAGCAACACTGGAATTCAGTGTATTTTATCGCCATTTAAAGCCCGATTAGAACAAATAGTAAAAGTACCGCTTTTAGTAGTCTGAGTGCAGCTTGAATTTTATCTCTGGTGGTTTTTTGATGGGACTTCAGATTCTAGAATGACCAATTCTCTTCATGTCACGCAGGACCATTATAAAAATGTTTCGTTCCAGCTTTAAAAAAATCATTTTTTTTCGAGCAAAGTTTTTCGCTGGACAAATATTTTTTAATGCGTTCTCATTTCTCACAGTTCACTCATTAAAAAACATTGTCGGGAAAATTAAAGCCACCGCGTGATAAAACAAAATACGTTAGTTTTGCAATGCAGTAGTACCGCAGCGTCTCATTTCTCCTTACCATCATTTTTTGTGTGTTAAAATTAGGGTATCGGACTTCTTTTGTATCCCGGTATGTCGGGAACCAGTTAGACAGGGAGGTGCAAAGCAGGATGTCCTGCCTGAGTGGGTTCATCTTACAACAATCTCTTGGTGATGTCCCGGGAATCGAAAATAAGCAATTTTTTATTTTGTTTATTTTGTTCTTGCTTTATATTGTTTTGTATTGGTTCTCTTTTCAAGTTTGGTGCTGTTCATTTTGGGTAAAGTCCGGACAAATGAGACCAATCTTGAATTTTTCTCAATAATAGACGAATATGTAGATAAAAAAAATTTAAACGGCTGAAGTTGGGCTGTGGCGGGGTAGACTTACTACGCCTAAGCTCAGCCTCAGATGGCTTGATAAAAGTTTTATGGCTGAGCTCTCTAGATGAAAATGCACAAAAGTACAGGAACACTAAAACCAAAATATCTGTCCCAAAAAATAACATGGTATATTGTGATGATGTAATAATGAAAAGCGAAGTATACAGGGAACAGGTTTTTTTTTTTTTTTTGGACGCATGCTGGTTGATTCAGTTGAACTTTTTTGTTTGCTATTGCTTACTTTTTGCAACAGCTGATTGTTTAGCTACTTGGCCAAACTAGCAAGAGGAAAAAGGGCGGGATATTTCGTGCATGAAGAACAGAAATGTTTCTCTCCCAAGAGCTCTCTCACTTGTACAAATTTGAGTACGGCAATGGTTTTCATGCAAATTGGGATCCCACAAGTTCCCAATGTTGAGTACAGAGTCACAGCTATTATTTAAAATTTTTAAGCTCTTAAATAAAACTGTATTTGAAAACACAGTCTGTACAATGAAGTTATAATTATTATGAACTAAAATCAAGTACACAGCTTTTTCGTTCCTTTTTCAATGTATTTTGATCTCCGTATAATGAATTTCCATACAGTGAATTTTTCGGTACAATGAACAAAATGTTGGAAACAAAAACACATTTTTAGTGTGTTTTTGTCTTCATATAGTGAACTGTTTTTAGCAGCTTTATTTTACACTTGTTAGCAATACTATTTCTAAAGAAAATATGTTATATTTTTGGAATTCCCAAAGTAATGAAAATGAAAACAAAAAAGTTTATAATTCAGTTGACCGAGTTCAGTGAACGAAAATGATGCGCCGGAGTAGTATTTCTTTTGAAAAAAGTTATTAGTAATTCATAGAGTTGCAGAAGGGACATGAAAAAAAAAAGATATATGTAGCTAAAGAGTTTGGAATCCGTCCCAGTACTGTATCAAACATTTCAAAACACAAGTCAGTTATTCAGTTAAGCATTAAGCGTAAGAGACTTCGAACTTGTCTTTTCAAAGTCCATTTGACGCAGCAATGCTCAAATGGGTTACGGCCGCTCGTTCTAAGAATCTTTGCGTATCTGGAGTAACATTGATATTGAAAAATGGCAAAATGTAGTTTAAACAAAAACACCTGATTATTTTAAATAAATAAAAAATTAAAAACAAATATTTCTGTATGATGAAGTTTCTATATCTTCTGTCCCTGTAGAGATTCACTATGGGGAAGTTTGACTGCATATTGAATGAGATTTATATTTGTTTTAGCCTGCGCATGATTTAGTAATCATACTGATTCGGGGTATCTAACGAACTTTACTTCAAAGTTATAAGCACAAGATATTTTTGCTTTACTTGTAGATGTTGCAGAATATTAAGTAGTTCGTTTTAATAAACAATACCTACCGAAAATTAGATTTTATTCCATTATTTATCAATCATGACTAATCCTGCCTTGTCTAATTTTGTATGCTATGAAAAGTTTCAAACTTTTCAAGAAAGTATTATTAAAAGCTCGATGTCAATGGGGATGGGCGAAGCACGTATGTATGTACATATGTGTAAAGTCGAGGAAAAATATATTTGTGTGACTAATACCCGTAATGTGAACTATAAACAATACGAGTAGTTTTTGTTCCTTTGAAAAGCAACAGAACAAGATGTATTTTTTTTTGCTCATTTAAAATTTAATCAATATCAAAAAATCAATACATCAAACCCGAAATAAGTTTCCTCCAACCGCCATAAGTTATCACATTAAATTTGTTTTACTTATTAAGGCTATTTGATACGAAACATCTTTTTTATTTGTGTTAATTGGCTTTTTTAACATTCTATAAATGTGTTGTTTTTGAATTAAATTTCATAGTTGCAAATAGAAATATATTGAAAAATTTTAGAAGCGTAACTGAGGAACCCAGATGAGAGATAGGCCTCGTTGGCAATATTCTGTGTCGTGGACCAGAAATACTCCACAAATAATCTAAATATATGGGAAAAACATGCTCCATTTCACATTACAATTTCTTGGGAAGGACAATGTAACCAAAAAAAAAAACATTACCTCAGAGTAATCCAAAAACTAGTCCAAAAAACTACTCCGCACAATACTAACACAGGGTTATGCCCAACACGACTAATACGCCGGTTAAAATTCGCTGTGTAAATTCGTCGTATGAAGCACAATAACGACGAAAAATAAAAACATCTGTTATAATTGATAAAGTTGTTTATTGTTGTTCCGCCACTACCGGAAGCAAGCTGAGCTGTTCGTTTACGACGTTTATATGTATGTATGTATCCCGGAGTCCTTTCCAGCGTTTTCTGCATGCATCACCTATAAATTCCATTTTTGATATGTATAAGTACATACAAAATGTAAAAATATGGCATGTAAAATATGGCACATTTTCAATTTCTTCTTACCGGGTAAATTTACCAAGCCGCCAATTTTCTCCCATATTTCCGTCTTTTTCTGGACTTTTTTATATCCTTTTGATCCCATATTATATAAACATTCATGAAGCTTAACATTTTCAATTATAATTTCACTTGTATCTATTTTCTCAGTTTTTTAATTTTATCTTATTATAGTTGAACAGCTGATGGGGTGATCATATTAAAAAAAAATTGGTTGCTAAAAAATTTTGTATTACCAAAAACAAAAAATTAAACACTAAAAACATGTTTTATAATCTACTATGTTGGCTTTTTATTTTAAATGCAAAAAGTCAAGGCTTAGCACTTAAAATAAAAACTATTAAAGTAAAAATTAACTGTTTTTACTAAAACACTTAAAAACTAAAACCAAAATGGCCACATGACACTGATTTGTTCGTCGTTCGCCGGCGTAAGAAATAGAAATAAATCTATTTCAAGTTCACCGCGTACAACGAATTTCGACCGACGCTGTGACCATGTGCATTTTCATATACAACAATGTGTTTCATTTTGTACGGCGAATATTCGCGTCGAAAAATTCGTCGTTCGTCCCAGTTGTGTTCCTAGCATTAGTCTTGAAATTACTTCATGTCTCTACTCCATGGATTACCACATGGTAATCATATGTTGCGAGTATTGCCAAATAGTTTTTATTTATTCATAATGGTCCATGTTTGCATTACATCGGACCACGTTGTAACTACTCTTTTTTTTAATTATTTCTCTATTAAGTTCATCAGGCTCAAGTTCTTTCTATATTAATTTTGTGATTGATATTAATTAAATTAGACAAAGAAAACATCAAAGACATTTAATTAACTTTACTCTTTTTTTACTTAAAACGGATCATGTACTCCAATAATTTCTGGAGGGTACAAAAGAGAAAAATTTATGTTACAATCTCGATCGCTGAATCAACCCACCCTAATGTGCGTATTTATTTATGTGCAAGTGTCTGATCTAAAACTTTCAGTTTACTTTTTGCAAGTAAAAAATCAATTAAATAAATTCCAGCACACAAGTGTAGACTGTTATTTATTTTATGTCATTCCTCTTAAAAACGCCGAAAAAGAACCTTGAATGATGTCACCTGTTGACATCACTCCTGCAAGATCCTTCACTTGCAGGAATTGTCTAAATGATGTCACTCGTTTATTGCCACTCATTCACTAATTTTATGAGTTCAATAAATGCTTTCAATTATTCTTAAGGCCTTTTCAAAATATGTCTGTATTTAAATGTCATTTTGATTGGTTTGCTTATTGATTTTGTCTTTCTTCTTATTGTCTTTAAATTTTTGTATAATTCAATCAAAAAAAAAATTTATTTAGTTTTTAGTTCATTTTTGGGGGTTATTTCAAAGAGAAACCCATTTATGGTTGTTGGTTGTTTAATTTTTTATTGTAAAATTGTTTAAGGTGACAGACACGCTCTTACGTTTCACTCTATAATAAATGCTTTTTATAATTATTTTAGATTGGTTGCTTTTCGTACGCCCACTCACCTGATTTTCAATGATAGAATTGGGAGATCTCTCAGTATTAAAAGAACATTTTTAATCACAAAACAAATGAAGACTGAAACTGGTTGTTAGTATTTTATTCATTTTTTTTGTTTGTCTTTCACTAAGCGCTTCCTATCTGCGAATTTATAAAACACAAAGTACCTTTGTAATTATGTATCAAACAAAATACATACAGAGATGTGCATATGAAATATGTACCTCATCGGCCACATTATCCGGACTTAGTCACTACTTCCTGTTTCCAAACCTAAAGAAATGGCTCGACGGAATGAGATTTAGCTCCGACAACGAAATTACTGACTTTAATGAAATTATTGAAACTATTGACCTGGAAAAATTCTCTTGTTTGGAAGGGACACAAGAACTGGAGAAACGTTTGGCTAAGTGTATTGAGTTAGGAGGATGGTTAGGTGTTAGATTGTTAAGTTCAAGGAGGGGTGCTGACGAAAAAGTGTGGCGGCTTCGAAACTACTAGTTGCCCACCCTGCTAAATAAATGTCTCTGATGTTTTCCTTGTCTTATTTAATATCAATTACAAAAATAATTTATAAAGAACTTGAGCATCAGGCTCTTAAATTTTTCGTATAATTTGTTTAATAAAGGAGCTTGCATGTACCCCCCTAATACTCATATTGCAAATAATCATTCTCGTAACGTTCCTGACATAAGAGAAGAAATTTAACTAATTTTTCTTGACCAAAATTGGCAAATCGTTTTTTTTTTTTTAATATGTGTTGGCTTATAATTTGGTAATTTATTGTTTGAAATTAAAAACGTATTTTTATATTTCAATCTTTGTGGCAATAAAATTAGAAAAAAAAAATATTATTTCTATAGAATTTTTAAATAGTTAAGCAAACTGTTGTTGCTAATAAAATTGTAAGATATACAATATGTTTTATACTGTTACGAATTCTGTTCTAAAGCGATTTTTTTAAATTAAATTTTATACAAGTTTTGCCTACATTACCATACAGTGGGCGTCAACCCATCAATATGAACTCGCAATTTTTATGGCTCATTGATTCGCTTCTACGTTTAAGTCTGTGCTGGTTTTTATTTATTCATTGCAGTCGAACAAAAACGTGTGTCAAGACTTGTTTATGATCATTGTAATTATTATTATTTTTTTTTTCATGTGTCTACAATTTAAATGTAACAATTTCTTATTAGTGTCAATCTGTTGCCTTGAATAGTTTAGTTTTTTTTTTTTTTTTTTTAATATTCTTATTTATTTGTTTATTCTAATTTTTCATGGTTGATAATTAAAAAAAAAAAAAAAATAAAATTTGTTTAAGAATATCGTATCGCTCCTCAAAGCTGGCTGTGATATGATTATTAATGTTGAACACATTTCACCGCCACCTTAAAGAGGGATACAATTTCCACAATTTGTTTTTACTTTTATTCTACGTGGTTAAGCACTTTAACAATTAATTTGAACACTTGTTTTATTCTTACCGATCAAGAGTTTTGTGATCTAACCGCTCAATAGCATTTCATTACATGTACTGTACAAATAATCGAAAACTGCTTTTTGTTTGTTAAATAACACTTGTCTTGTTAGGAAATTTCAAAATGTTCAGGAGCGTATCGATTTATATCCATAAAACCGGTTTCATAGCGTCAATATTAATTTTTTGTAACAACAAAATATTTCGAACCTCATATGCAGACTTCATGGAATAAGTTCTTTTTTAAATTATTTCGGGAAAAATATGAATATCTATCGTTTATACGCGTTTTTTGTATATTTGAAAATATAAATTTCGATTCTCATTGTGAGTGATGGAGGAAAGTTTGGCAACAAGAGGTGAGATATTTGCTTTACGATTTTTGGATGAAGATTGCTTCCACTAGAGAGTGGACCAACATAACCATGTGATAAACATTTAGTGAAGTATCAGCAGATGTGAAGTGTAAAATAAGCACCAAAGCGTTTCAGTAGTCTCTGTTTTTTCTCCTTCGACACTTCGATGTAAGTTACAGTCACACCTTTTTCTAACTTGGCGAGAAACGACAGATCATTTGTATTACTATTTTTCGACAGCAAAACTTCTCGCTAAAATTGTGGAGCACCACCACTAAAGACTTACTTTTGTCGAACCAACGATCGAACCCATGTCACAGAGTACAAAGAGATGTTAAAAAAAAGTGACAGTTTGTGTAAAGAGATACGCCTTTTACGAAAAATAAATGCAAACAAAACAAAAAACATGTATTTATGAACAACCACCACCGAAACAGCACAAATTTAATAATTTAAAGTAAATTAAAAGTAAAAAATTGGTAAAAAGTGGTCAACTAAAAATCCTCTTTGACTTACCCCCGATTTTTGACTTGGGATTTAAATACAAAATTAGTAAATTTTGCTTAAAATTTAAGTTGGATTTAAAATAGCTTTCTGTTTTGCAGTCTAAAATTATTTTTGGTAATTAATTGTAATAAAAGTACGGCAGCACAATGTAAGTGTCAAAAAATTATCGATAAATCAATAAAAAAAAACAGCTGTTGAAACAAATTTGGAAGCAAGTGAAGTTGTGAAAAGTTTAGAAAATAATAAATTGTTTTGTAAAAATTATTAAAATGAGTAGCAAAAGTGATAAAAGGACTCCCAATTTCACTGCCACAGAAGATGATTACCTTCCGGAAATAATAACAAATCAAATTATGAAACAAACAAAAAAACATGTGCAATTTTCTTAATTTGCAGAATAAAACCAAACTGTCAAAATCATATGGCAGAAAAACTTAAATCGATTTTAAATGGGCACAGCAGGCCGTTTAAGTGTTTGGCTCAATGTTGTATTTAAATCAAATTTAACTTGAAATGGCATTTAAAATCCAAGTCAAAATTTGGGGGTTAGGATTTGATAATACATATTTGAGTGTTTGGAAATTGATTACGAAGAGCATGAATTTTTTTCCTCACAAAACCACCACTACAAAGTAAAATTAAAACACTGTCCTTAAAAGCACAAAATAAAACATAATTAAATATTTAATTAAAATTGTGTTTTTGTATATATTGGCCAATTCCTTGTTCTACGTGTTTTGTTCCATTTCTGGTTTAGCTTATAAGGCCTAATATCTTTCAAAATTAAAACAAAGTTTTAATTACTGTTGTACCCGACGTTTCGTCGATTTTTTGTCGACTTTTTCAAGGGTTTTTATATTTTATGGCATAAGAGATTGATTAAAACATTGAAAAATACAACATTGAAAAATTAAAACGTTACAAAAATATAAAATACAATAAACATTTTAATGCAGGACTTGTACACTTTTAACTAATATCACAGCTTTCTTGAAAAAGTCGACAAAAAATCGACGAAACGTCGGGTACAACAGTAATTAAAACTTTGTTTTAATTATCAAAGATATTAGGCCTTATAAGCTAAACCAGAAATGGAACAAAACACGTATAATTAAATATTGTTTAGCACATTACAAACAGTGAATACTATAAAGTTTTATACTATACAAAACCATTTAATTTACTTTTTAAACATTTCATAAATTTATAATAGAAAAACCAGCACTTTTTCTGTAGAAAATGCTTTTTGTTTTGTTTCAACTACAAGTTCTCGAGCGATTGTGAAAACGAGACGTACAGAGCTTTGCGCTGACTTGCTATCTCATTCTGGTAGCATTTCATCTCTGTGTACTTTGTGTCCATGTTATTTAAATCGGTTAAATCGCAGGATCGTGGCAAAAACGAATAAAACAACGCATTCGATACAACTCTACTAGCAAGTCTCTGAATACAAAACAGTTCGAACAGTTTTGGTATAATCATACCCAAAAACAAAACAGTTATAACTATTTTTTATGTAGTACTTGTAGTAACTACAATTGTATGAAAGTGATCGAACCTTCGCTACACCAAGACTGTCTGGTTCGTTGAACAAAAAGTTTTAATCATAAAAAATCAGTTTTTTTATGTATGAAAATTTGGTATCCGTGGCCCAAACTCTGATTAGTTATTGCAGATTCAAAGAGTGCATGACAAAATATGCTGTAAAGAAAGCGTAAGAGTCTCGCTGGAAGATTTATTTGCAGCATTTATTTTATATGTCACGAAATCCATCGAAAATATACTGCCGCTTCCTCAATACAGAAGTTGTGCGATCGTTCGCGTTCTAAGCGAAGAAAAGAAAATTCGTTTGGGATCCTCTATGATGTGATTTTAGTCGAACGATGACTCGGTCGACAAGTCGAAAAGACGTAAGTGTTTTCATACAAAATTCGATTCCTCTATTGCGATCATGTCGTCAGCACTGCGAACGCAAACGTCACAATCAATTGCTTGCTATCGAGTGGTTGTTTTTGTAGAAAAAATTTTATATTTATTTGTTAAAAAACTGGGAAATATAACTAGAAAACCCGCATATTTTTCACTATTATTTTATTTACTAAATCTATTAAACAGTTATCATATGCATGTATGTATGCAATTTTCCTAAACAGTTCAATTGTTTGCTGGGTGAAAGAAAATCCTGAGTTTGCCAGAGGAACACCAGTATATATTGTACTAATTTCTGTATATACAGGGTGGAGCAAAAATAACCTTCTGATGTTTTTTGGCTGTAATTAAAAAAAATTAAAAACTTTGATTCTTCTTGCGGACTATTTTTATTTGGTCTTTTAATTTTTTTACCTCAAGTCGAGAATATTGTGTCATATAAATGGCCGCCGCCACAGTTGATTGTCATTTGAGCCCTTTTTATACCATTTTCCATCACATTGGCCAAAATTTCCGGCGATGGGTCCTCACATTCTTGGCGGAAATTGTCTTTAAGAGCTGCAAGAGTCTGAGGCTTGTTGACATAAACCCGCGACTTTAAAAAGCCCCACAAAAAGAAGTCTGCAGCGGTCGAATCAGGCGATCTTGCTGGCCAGTGCAAATCGCCAAAACAGGATATTAGGCGCCCGGGAAATGCATCCATCAGCATATCGGTTGTGGCACGTCCAGTGTGTGCCGTAGCACCGTCCTGTTGGAACTACTTGTTTGCCAATCCCAATTCATCAAGTTGCGGCAAAAAGAACTCGTTGATCATTGCTCTGTAGCGCTCGGCATTCACAGTAACCGTTTGGCCCGCGACGTCTTCGAAGAAAAAAGGTCCGATGACTCCTCCAGCGAAAACAGCACACCATACAGTGACTTTGAGCGGGTTTAATGGCTCTTCTTGGGTTACACGCGGATTTTCAGTGCCCCAAAAGCGTAAATTTTGCTTATTTACGTACCCGCTAAGATGGAAATGGGCTTCATATCTCATCCAAAGTCACCGACCGATTATTGGTCAAATATGTGTAGCGTAACATTGTGTATTAACGTGTATTTCGTATTTGTTTACTACACAAATGTCAAAACAGAACTGACATTAGGGGCCAATCGCCAAATGTACAGCATTTTCTGATAGGAGGATTACTTTTGCGCCACCTTGTATTTGCTTTGGCTTGTCAGATACAGCTGACCAGTTTTAGGAGCGGTTATATTTGCACAATAACAATTTAGTATTTTTTGTGAATACTTTAATACTTTAATTTAATAAATACTTTAATTTACTTTATGTCTGCAAAGTAAATGAAAAACATTTTATGACGTAAACCCGTGCGAACGCAAGCTGTCGTAATAGAAGATTCCAAATTGATTCGGAATCGAGCGACTACATTTCGATCGCTTATATTGTCTTGCGACATAGAAGAACAGGCTCCAACTTCGCATATTTTGAAATTTTGAAAAGAGTAAAATATCGAATAATAAATTCGCTATTAACAGGTTTTTTAATTTTGTTGACAGTTACGCACGCGATGATGATTACAAAACGTCAGCTTTTCCGTGGTTTTCTTAATATATATTTTCAGAACAATCACTCAAATGTTCTTAACTAAAAATCCCAAGAAATATCAATTTTATTGGACATTTCCCATAAAACTACCATTTTACCATTTTTTCCTCTAACTTTTCTGAGAAGAAACAAAATTGTCTTTTTTTTTCTCTGTATAAATTATTTATAAACTTATTAGTTTTTTTTTTTGTTTTTAATAAATCTTAATTGCTTAACTTAAAATTAATATTTGGTTTTCATATTTTATGTAATATTTAGTTAAGCTTTTATTTGTTTTGTTGTAATTTATAGAATATCACCATTTAATTTCATTTAAATCATAAAAAAAATTTTGTAATTGCAACAAATCCGAATGAGTATTTCTCCTTGCAAATGTCTCTACATTGGAACCAGCTAGAAAATCATTTCAATATACATATTTAATTATATTTTGTTTTAGTGAGTAATTTAAGCATTTAACAAATTATCTTTCACATCTATTTAGTATATGGGTTGTATGAAATATTTGCTATGCTGTTTAGTTTGATTTAGATGATTTGCATAATTCTGCAATTGCATTTTATTTTATTACACTTATGAGTACTTAAATATACAATTTAATAATTTAGTTACAAAACTTCCATTAAAAAAAAAAGTTATAATTGCTTACTTTTTTGTGCTGATGGGTTTCAGTCAAGATTTTCTGATTTGCGTTTTTGTTACCTTTTGAAACCTTCAATTATTTTTGTTCGTACTCATAAATTGATCAAGATATTACTGGTATTCACGCAGATATTTGGATAAGTCTGTATAAATTGGAGTGCGTGAATACCCTTAATCTTTTGTCTACAATGAAAATTAGATGTTGATGCGACTGAAGGTTTGTTTGAAAATGAAATGTCAGTTTTAAGGTAAAGATTTCTTTTTTGGTTAAAGAAAGGTATGTGTTTTTTCTATTTTGTTATGGTTTTAATTATTATTATTATTATTGTAACTTTTCTATATTTTATTTAGTTTTTATACGATATGTGCAAAATATTTGTTTACTATTTTACATGAAAAAAAATGTCTTATCTGGCGACAGTTTTTCTTTAAATTCAAAAATAATGTTTTCTCCAGCAGCTATTGTAGAACTTGCAAGATATGCATACATACATACATACATACATGCATACATACATACATACATTAATACATACATACATACATACATACATACCTACATACATACATACATACATACATACATACATACATACATACATACATACATACATACATACATACATACATACATACAAACATACATACATACATACATACATACATACATACACACATACATACATACATACATACATACATACATACATACATACATACATACATACATACATACATACATACATACATACATACATACATACATACATACATACATACATACATACATACATACACACATACATACATACAAACATACATACATACATACATACATACACACATTCAAATAAGATGCATTTGAACTACCAGATTATACCGAAACCCAATGTTTTCATCAGGGACCGAATTACAGCATTCGTCACTAGTAAAATTGTTCGTAAATTTCATTTTCTTTGGTTTAAGACACTTGAGGTTAATTTTAATAAGTATATATTTTTTTTACTATTAAAATCTTCAATATTTCGATACTCCTTTGTGTATCTTCTTCTGGAACATGTGTTTTCTAATATTTTAACCGCCTAATTCATAAAAATTATAACAGGTTTATAAAGCTCTTATTTGACAGATTTTCCATACAAATATGTCAAATAACAGACTTATAAGCCTGTAATAATTTTTATGAATTAGGGGGTAAATGTTTATACAATAAACAAAGGAGTATGGAAATATTTAAGATTTTAATAATGAGAAAACATATATTTATTAAAACCCAAGTGACCTCAAACTCAGTGTTCATGAATTTCACTGTTGAACTGCTAAACCTCTTGATATGTTGAATTCATTTTCTATTTTGTTTCATACTCAAGCAGGATTACTAAAAAATGTCAAAGCAGTTGGGGCATTGGTGAAACAACACAGGGATGGAAAACGCGTTACATTGTTTACTCAGGTGAACACTCAGTCTATTAAACCAAAGAAAGTTAAATAAAACAGGTCGAAAAACTAGTATCCAGAACATTCGTAAATTTATTTACATGACATTGACGCATTCGTAATTGAGTAAAAACTGTACAGTAGACTTATTCTATAATTTGCAAAAGCTCAATCATCATCGCTAAAAATCTAGCGAATGTTTAGCTATGAATTAAATTCTGCAATACCAGCCAGCCGTACCTTGTATGAGTACAGTACTGAAATTATTACAGAATACTGATTAAGCGACATTGCTAAAGTTTTTGTCTTAACATTTTAGCGGTCAAGATTCAGCTTTAGCTGGAAGTTTTACAGAAGAAGGGGGCACATTTCAGAGTACAGCATTGCATGTGTAATAGCTGCTGAAATTGCTCTCTCAGGAAAAAGGACATACAAAATTTATATTTACGAGAAACGAGTGAGTGGCTGCCACAACCAGTGCTGAGCAAAATACATGCTCTGATGTATTTAAAATACAAAATACATGAAAGTTGTGTATTTGAAATACAAATACTTTTAATTCCATGCATTTAAACTACAAAATACTGCATTCTACTCTTATTCATAAAAAATATTTCAGGTTTATAAAGATCTTATTTCACAAATTTGTATAGAAAAATTGTCAAATAAGAGTTTAATAAACCTGAAATATTTATTATGAATAAGACCCTAAAAGCAAGTATTTGAAATACAAAATACAGTGTAAGAAAAATATGTATTTAAAATACAAAATAATTTTAATCATAAACACCACCTTTTCAAATGTAATATCAGACAAACAACCTCTTGATAGTGAATGAATAAAACCACCTAACGACGAAATCTCAATAATTTCTTATTACAAAACGATATTTTATTGAATGAGAAATAATGGAATTAAGAAATAAGTGGCAATTTTTTTCTCTATATAGCACAACATGGGCCAACATACCCCTAAAATCAACCTGGCCTAACCTATTAGAAAAAAAATCTAACTTGAAAATAACTTATATGCTCATTTTACTGACAAACACCTTCAAAACCGAAAAACTTTTTGGAAAAATATTTATATGCATTTTTAAAATCGTTTGAAAAATATTTATGTGCATTTTTACATTGCAAAAAAGAGTTTCGAAAATTGATTTGTAAATAACAGTTATTAAAAAGGCAATATTTTTTGATTTGATTTCGAAAAAAATAGAAACAGCATAAATATATATAAAGGGTGTTTTTTTTCGATGTATAGAAGTTTAAGTAGGCATTACTGTTCAAGATGGTGACCGATTTAACAGCTGTCAAGTGATTTATTACCAGCTTGGTTTGGCAATTCATCACGAATAGACTCACGCCTGAACAACGCTTGCAAATAGTGCAATTTTAGTGCAAAACGAAATTGCCGTTGTTCCCGATTTTTATAAACGAATTTTGTTTGGCGATGAAGCGCACTACTGGTTGAATGGCCACGTCAACAAACAAAACCGCCGCATTTGGAGTGAAGCTAATCCTCATGTGTATGTCGAAACACCGTTACATACAGAAAAACTGACTGTTTGGTGCGCTTTATGGGCTGGTGGAATCATTGGTCCGTACTTCTTCGACGTTGCAGTCGTCCATGGTGATCGGTATAGAGTCATGATTACTAACTTTTTTCATTCCTGAATTGAATAACCATGATGTCCAGGAGATGTGGATTCAACAAGACGACCCAACATGTCACACAGCTCGTGCCACAATCGATTTATTGAAAGACACATTTGGTGGCCGCCTAATTTCACGTTTTGGACCTGTGAATTGGCCTCCAAGATCTTGTGATTTAACACCGCTAGACTACTTTCTGTGGGGCTATGTAAAGTCCTTGGTCTATGACCAATTTGCAAGACAACATTCGCCGTGTTATTGCCGATATACGGCCACAAATGTTGGAAAAAGTCATCGAAAATTGGACGTCCAGATTGGACTACATTCGCGCCAGCCGTGGCGGTCATATGCCAGAAATCATATTTAAAATGTAATGCCACAAGATTATCTTTCGTTTAAATAAAATTCATGTCAATCGAATAATCCATCGTTGTTTTATTGCAACTTAAAGTTCTATACATCGAAAAAAACACCCTTTACAAGCAAAATTTTTGCTAAAATTCATCCAGTGAAGAACATTCTAAATACAGTCTTAACAACAAAGTAAAAGCTTGGAGCTCATAATTACACGAACAGTATATTCAGCAATCCATTATTTCTTTAGCACTTCGAGAAGATATTTGAACATACTCGCCTAAGAGCCTCGTCGATCTTTTAAATACTTTGCTTGCTTAAATTCCCAAAAATGTTGCAATTTTCACTCACTATAAAATAAAGATATTATTCAAGACTTTTGGATGAACGTATATTAATGGATGTATGTTAATAAATAAAAAGGACTAATCAAAGTGGAGTTTATAGAATACACCCAGATGACTCAAAACATTGCTTAGTGAGTCATATTAGTACGCTATTAGGGCTTTAATCTCTTTTTACCAAAAAAAAAAAAAAAAAAAAATAAATTACAAAGTATACAAAATTAAAATTATTTTATTTATAATTTTTGACCTTTATTGTTAAAATTAATAAAACTATTTTTTAAAGCTTAAGGTCTTTTATTTATCTTCATTAATTAAAATTCTTTAATTTATGATGTTATCGAAGTAATAAAACGGAGAAGATTTGTGCGCAGATTAAAATATACTACAGAAAGAAACAAAGTTAAAAAAATCTTTCCACTAGGATGTTTAACAAAGGATTGAACTATTAATTTCCTATATCTGTGTTTTGCCATCATTTTAATGAACTTTAAAATAAAGAAAAATAATATAAAACAGATTTTAAAATTTTTAAATTTGTTTTTATTTAATAATTATTTTTATAAAAAATTAAATTCAATACAGCTTAAGATGTATAAATTATAAAAAAAAAAAATTAAAAAACACAACTTCTTTTTATGGGGATTTTAATATTTATTTTTGTTTGCTGTTTTTAATTTTAATTTAAAACTGAGATTGCGCAACAAAAACTTTTGCCATTAAATTTTAAGCAATTTAATCAAAAAACAATAATAAAAAAACGTGGGAGAAATATTCAGTATATGATATGATTTCTTTGAAATTCAAAAAATAATCTTTAGAGCAAACAAACAATAATTAAAAAAAAAAAATAATAATAATGATTTTTAATTCTCGCTTCTCATTTCCGGTCGAGATGTTGTCTTATCATACTTAATTAAAATAATTAAACATAAATCACAAAAATTAATTATAAAGTTTTTTTCTTTAATTAATATTAAAAAGAAATCAAAAATTATATTCGAGTTAATTACACTATTACAATTTAATTCAAATTAAAAAGGCCCTATTCACAAAACTAGTATTTGTTTATTAAAATTTGATAAATTAGATTTTTATCAAAAAACTGTTTTAATAAATTAAAAAATCTTCGTGAACAATGGCCGGCCAATAGGGATTAGGCAAAGAAATTTTAAATAATAACTAATTAAAAGTAAAATATGTCGCAATTATGAGGTTGGAAACATTTTGCTAGGTCAGTTGATCAATAAAACAGGGGAAAATAATGGCATATCTTTGACTGGCTATCTGTCAAGGAAACGTTCAGGCACAATCCGCCCAAGTTCCTTTGAAGCCATAGTAAAATTATGAATGCGCACACATGAGGCCAGCTAAATGCCCGAAAGCGTCAAGAACATTCATTCAAAAAGTGAGGATTTTGCCATTAAATTTATATACGAAATCTTGTAGTAATTAAGTTGACGAAGCTACAACAATGCGCCATATTCCGATGGTCGTCATCGTCTTCACATTTATTTGTCAACATCGAAAAACTATTGCTTGTACCTCTTCGACAACAGTTCTCTGCTTCTTTGTGGATATTTGGCATTTTCTAGACGTAAGTCTACAGTCTATTGATCATCTTGAATTGTTGTTGGTAGCGGGAAAACAAATGCCAAATTTTTCGATGAGGACAATTGGAATATGGAGCGGAATAGTTGTGGAATAATTTCGGGTCATTTCGAACTCGGATCTTTATTGTCGCTTACAACACTAGTTATTTTAATGTTGTATTTCTTAAAACGCTATTATGCTTACAGATGTTCTAAACATTTTTCTTTAGAGAGTTCTTTATACACAACATTTAAGATATAGTGATAGGATATATTCAACATATAAATGCTGTAAGCCACAACTGAAAAAAAAAAAATGTTGTGTGTAGCTGTGAAAACGCAACATTTCGGTATTGTAAACGATGACACAAGGGAACAAGGTATTTGTTGTTTAAGAACTGAATATGGCTTTAAAGGTAATTTGGGACGCTGAATCCAAACTTGGTTTTTTTCTATCAGCTCGACTTTTTGAGATATACCGTTATGTCTACAATTATGGCGCTTCCAGTACAAATATTTACATAACTTTAAAACGGTTCACCATATTCAGTTAAAAACAAAAACTGAAATTCGTCAACAAAATTATCTTTAATCCGTGCCTACATTGTTTTTAATTTAAACGAGCAGTTTCAGAGATATCGTTGGAGTTTTGACAAAAATCGCGATTTTCATACACTTATCAAATAAATAGAACAGCACACATACACACAAACACACATATTAATAAATGTTATTTCTGTATGGAAATCGCGATTTTTGTCAATTTAATTATCTTAGTAAATCGTTGATAAAATCAAAAGTTGTGCACCGATTTCAATGAAATAAAGCTCATTTGATTCAAAATATATTAAGCTAAATGCTTTAAGACCAACATTGTGACTTTAGTTGCATTATTTTTTTTATGAATTTTTATGTAAGAAATTTTTTTTTTTTTATATAAAATTGTAATTTTTTTCCAAAACTACAACGATATCTCTGAAACTGTTAACATAATTTTGTTGACGAATTTCAGTTTTTGTTTTTAACTGAATATGGTGAACCGTTTTCAAGTTATTGAAATATTTGTACTGGAAGCGCCTTAATTTTAGACATAACGGTATATCTTAAAATGTCGAGCTGATGGAGAAAACTGGAGTTTAGATTTAAAATCAGCGACCTCAAATTAGTAAAAAAAAATTGCTATAGAATTCCAAACAACACTCAAAAAGTTCAATTTTGTTCCCTTGTGTAATAAGCTTTAAATTTCTTAAAATTGCACATAACCTGCTCAAGACAAATTAAGCCAGGTGGTTGCAAGCAAGGCGAATCAAGTATAGATGATCGCAATTCAATTCGCTTCAACATTTTCCCTCGAGACGTCATACGTTTTGTTGTCGTTTGCTATCAGCTTTGACAACTCGGAAAAAAAATTGTGGAAAACTGTACAAGCGAATTGGGATGCGGGCACCTGTAATGGATTCATCTTAGTTGCAAATGAAAATTCCATATAGTTTCTTAGTCTAAAATCTTTTGTTGTGACAAAATTTGAATTCGCCTTGACAGCTCCCTTGCTCTCACAGCAGAGAAGATGGCTTGTAAATAATTTTTAACATAAAATCAAGAAACAAGCGGGAAGCAAGAAATAACCACTTGAGCTGTCCAAGACCTACTTATCAGGTCGGTGCAATTCTACAACAACAAAAAACCTGCTTGTATTTCGTTTGTGTAATAATAGTGGTAAGACTATCAAACTTACAACAACCAAATACGTCTGTACAGCTTTTGACAGTTTCGCAATGAAAACACACGAAATCATATAGAGAGATGCATTGAGCTGATAATTGAATCAAGGAGCTGTCAAGTTCACCTTATTTTAAACCACCTTGAACCTGCTTTAACGAAGAAAAAGTCTTAAAGAATTCAGAGCGAAGGACTGTCATGAAAATGTTCGAATGTTTTAATTAAAAAACCATCGAGTTTGGGGCGAACATTTTTTGCTATTACCGAAATAGTCAATAAACTGTATTGCTGACTTTAGAGTGTTAAGAACAGGCAAGAGATCAATGTATAAAAACTGGACTGGAACTTTTTATAAGATTTTATGAGCAAATTATTAAGTCTATTAACACCAAAAGGCTGACATTTAGCTGAACTGGCATAAATCATTCTATGGCCTTAAAGGACTTTTAACAATTACACCGGTATTCATAAAATATAAAACATTGTTGAAACACAATTTAAAACAAATTTTTCATATCAAATTTGTTCTAAAATGTATTTGAGCAACATTTTATTTTTTATGAATACCGGTGTTAATGTTTATTTTTGAAAAGTCAAATCATTATTTTCCCATAATATTTTTCGCAAAAACTCTCGAATTCAAACCATCCTTGCATGAAGTTTTCCTCATAGAAAAGTGTTACTCTTTTGATATTTCATAATTGGCTCATTTGTAAAAAAAATATTTCCACCGGTATTCATAAAAAAATAAAGTGTTGCTCAAATACATTTTAGAACAAATTTGATATGAAAAATTTGTTTTAAATTGTGTTTCAACAATGTTTTATTTTTTATGAATACCGGTGTTAATGTTTGTTAAACATTTTTACACCCATATTCATAAAAACTATTGAAGGTTTATTAAACTTTTATTTGACAAATATTTCGTAGAAATACGTCAAATAAGAGCTTAATAAACTTACAATAATTATTATGAGTATGGCCTTTATTTGATAAATAATAAAGATATTTATTTCAGTGTTTTTCAGCGGAAAAGAGAAAAATTTATTTTTGTTTGCAACAAAGGCAGGAAAAAATTTAACATTTTTTTCCTCTTTTCCAACAAAGAATAGCCCAAATGATTACTTATTATTCATCATTATCATTTGGGATCAATTGTGCGTCTGGACCAATAAGATCTTTTGTTCCCAATGAATACATATGTATGTTTGCCAAGTAAAAGTTTAATAAACAAAACATATGGTTTCTTTTTATAAATGAGGTCATAAATTTGTAATAAATTATTTTACTTTTAACATTATGCTTAAGTTAAATTTCTTCAAAAGCACATTAATTATGTATGTATTCTCCTCCTCTGCTACTTGTTGAGAGTTGTTGAATATTTTTTTGCAAATATCTTTTTTACAGTTTTGCATAATATGTTTTGTATCAAAATGGTATAAAAGCAATTACATTTATAGTTTATTTTTGTTGTTTTTTTTTAACTAATTTCTTACACAAATAGTTTATTTTCTCTTATTTTGTTTTTATATACTGCTAAAGGGTTGTAAAAGAATCGTAACTTTTTCTATATATTTTTTTTTATTTTTTATTTCAGAATGTATGATTTTCTTTTAAGTTTATTGAATAGACTACATTTTACATAAATTAATCAGTTTTGCTCTTAAACACTATTTACATACTGTTTCCATTTTTATTTTATATGTTAATTCAAATTTATGGTAGATAAATACAATTTATCTTTATTACATGTATATTTAATGACATTTTTCATTTCAACAAATTTATTTTTGTTTCCTGTAAAAATAATCATTTACATAAAGTAAAATTTGTTAAAGCAGCTGAAATCATAATTTAAAATGTAAATTACATTTAAGACTTCTGGTTCTGTAGCTTTTGTGTTAGAATTTTTCTTAAAGTTGTCAAATTTGTTATCATCGGTCATATGTTTATTTATATACGTATGTATGTATATATAAATATATTTATGTATGCCTACTATGTAAGGAAAGTTGTATACTTTTACGAAGTATAGATAATTATTATACTGATAACTAATTTTTTTATTATATATTATTATATTATTGTTATTTATATCTAATAATAAATTTAACTTCATCAGTGCTTGTATATTGGCATTTATATTTATAAATAATATTTTATTATTTATAAGTTCCTTGAATTAATTACCTTTTTATTCAACTTGATTAAGCTTAAGATATTTTTTCTTTCTTCTTTCAGTGTGGCTTCAGAGCGATCAGATGATAAGTTGAGAGACGACAAGAATTTGAGTAAAGTTTAGTCGGTGAGTGTTTGTGCCACTAAAGCGAGTTGCTCTTTAAGCACACGGAATGAGGGACGATCTTCAGGACCATGAGACCAGCATTTTTTCATGACCTAGAATAAAGTAATAGGAAAAGTATTTAAATATTTTATTTTTATAAAATAGACACAAAACTGTGATGCTTTTGACTAGTCTACAAAAACATGCAGTCTTCGGCAAGAATCGAACCTGCGACTGCGAGAACTCTTCGTACCTCACTCTATTGATTCATCCATCGGCGCATATCGATTGATATTATAAATTATTACAACTAAAGATAATTTTTATAGAAAAATGTTAACAAGTTTTAGTATACAAAACTGACTTTAAAAGTTAATATTTTAGGTCTCAAAGCCCCTTGAGATGTTTTCTGTCGTGTATATAACATCAACATTTCGCTGTCACTAATCAACTCGTCAGTAGGTTTGAAAAACCTAGAAAAACTGTTTACGCCTACATAAATTATATTTTGTTTTTAGCAAAGTAATGAGAACCCCAAGAATAATTAAATAAGTTTTTTTTAGCATACATTTCACTTTTATTAGCTACTGGCGTACGCTTCAGTAACTATCTGCCCAATTATGAATAATTTCACTGAATTCCTTTCTCAAAGGAAATATTTTTCTAAAATAAGATTCCTCCAATTATAAAATCATAAATATGAAAAGGTGGCATCTCCATTTAGCTTGTTGACATTTGATTGTTTACTTGTTTTACACAAATGAATTTGTATTCGCTTTTTTTACACGAAAAGCAGGGCATGGCCGGAGTAAAAAATAATACAATTCCTATTTTTGATTGTTTTCCAAGTCCAAGTTTATCAGTGCAAATTGGTATTAAAACCTAATTACGGTTCGATGCATAGAAATCAATTAAAAGCTTTTAAGAATTATGCCATAAATAATTCTGTTACTCACATCGTAAATTTCTTTAGCACATGACTTTGGTTTTTCTAAAATAATACCGCGTTGAACACGTTCCACTACTTCGGTATTCTTTAGACGGCCATAAGGCATTTTGCCGCAAGTGAACACTTCCCACATTAGGACACCTGTACGGAAAATGAAGCCGGTTAAAAAAATGTGTTTAGTTTAAAAATAAAGCAAGGGGAAAAATCTCACCATAAGCCCACACATCCGATTTAGAGGAGAAACGTGTATAATTTAATACTTCTGGAGGTGCCCATTTAATAGGAAATTTGGTACCGCCAGAACTAGTATACTGATCATCTAAGACATAACGAGCCAAACCGAAATCGGCCACTTTCACAACATTTTCGGAGCCAACCAAACAATTACGAGCAGCCAAGTCGCGATGTATATAATTGTGGCGTTCCAAATAGGCCATGCCTTTGGAGACCTGAGAAAAATAAACACAAAAACATACAATTAATTTTGATCATATCTGTAGCTGCACAAATACAGAAATACCAACCTGTATACACATATCGAGCAAGAGACCCATATTGCCAATCAAGGTGGTCTCATGGCGTCTTAAGTAATTTAATAACGAGCCATGTTTCATGTATTCGGTGACTATATAAATAGGACGATGTTTGGAACAGACACCATATAATTGCACCAAATTTGGATGCTGCAATTTAGTCATGACTTTGGCCTCTTCAATGAAATCGTCCTCGGACATGGTGCCCTCTTTCATCATTTTAACGGCCGTATCAATCGAACCACGCCATTTACCGCGGCGCACAACACCAAATTGGCCAGAGCCAAGTTCTTCCATTAACATTAATTCCATAGGATGTATTTCCCATTTATCTGAAAAAGTTTTTAATCATGACTTGTGTATTTGCAATACATTCTCACAACACATATGACATGTTAAATCATAAACAGTCACAACTCAAAGTTTTTCAAATGGTCAGAGTTTGCAATCAAATTGATTTAAAAGTTCTTTCTATAATTTCAAAAACAATTCTTCGCCTTCCCTTTGTTTTGAGTTTTAGCTGTTTATGATTGGGTATGTATATTTTTGCTTCAGATTTTTACTTACCATGTGATAGACCGGCTGTGGGCGGTACTGGGCGATCGCATGGTGATGATTTTAGGCGACATGCTAAACCACCTGAATTGTGTCGATGGTAATTGATTAGATCCGGTATGGTTTCGCAGCAATGTTTTTCACTTAAATAATATTCTCCGCGAGCGTTTTGTTTAATATGATAATGTTTAACATGTGATTGTGGACTGAAAGGGAGTGGACAAAAGCAAATTAGTTTCAAAATCAAGCAAAACTGACAAAGTTCTGCTTAAATTACAAGTTTCTCTTTTATTACCGCATCACAAACAGTTCAGGGCAATTATAGAAATACATAAATAAAAGTCTGCCTTAATCGACCCAACTGTAAACATTCGCAAGTAGAATATTTTTCTCGAGAGGCGTTTGGTGCATTAAGCTTCTAAATTTTGTTTATTGTTTATTTAGAAAATAGTTTTTTTTTTTTTTTTTTAATTTTCACTTTGGTAGTTTTACACATTTATTATACCCTTAGGACTAGTTGGAGCAAAGGCTCGAGAGAGTGAAGCGATGGGTGGCTTGTGCAAAACTTTAGGTTCCAACTTCGATTCCTGTCAAAGGCCCTATTTGTTTTCCAAGGCCAGGAGAAAGCTGCGCAGCTCTGCGTTTGTAAAAGTCAAGTATGGATAGTAATAAACTTTTGAAAGTGGTGAAACTTTATTAGCAACGTATCGTTACCTAAAATAAGAACTGCCCCAATTCGAGAATAGTTTAACATAGATTGCCTTTATTAATTTCGGCATTTTTCTTAAAGAAAATAAGGAATTATTTGAAAAAATCTAAATTTACAAATTATGTATGTAGGTAGACGAAGAAAAATCCAACTTGTATTGATTTGATTTTCATGAATTACGAACTCTATTGCACTTTAGACAATCTACTAGTTCAAATGTTTACTATAACAGACCTTTATGGCTAATAAGTAATAAAAATAGTAACGAATAATAACTAGTGAAAAAAAAAAATTATGACTTTAGCTGGGGAGCCACTGTTTCGAAGCTGCTACGCTTCTTATCAGCACACATTTTGGTCATAAATTTATTATTTTCTTCTCAACTACTTTCACATCTTAGCCGCATAGGAATAGCGGGAGGAGATGAATGTAGAGCTTGTGGGGAGGAAAGCGAAACATTGGAGCACTATTTATGTCAGTGCCCCGCTTTCTCACAAATACGATCCCGACATTTTGGGAGAGACACCTTACCAGACATAACCCAATTACGGGGCGTATGCTGGAGGAAACTAAGGAACTTTGTGATTGACACGGAGTTCCTATAGACCTATGGGTCAAACTGTATCACGGTAAATCCACGGAGCGCACAACAAGCCTATATTGGCTTAGGTGTATGTCGTAAGACATGGGCAGAAGAAACCCCTCCTTTCAACCTAACCTAACCTATTATTTTCTTTCTTGTTTCGTCAAATATATCTCTATTTTTTATAGTCACTGAAACAACAGCAACGAACACAACGATCAAATAGAAATCAACTGGTTTTTGGTGAGAAAATATAAAACATGTTCCAATCAACAGAAAAACACAGTGATAAAAATGAAAGTTGATCAATCCACTAACAGTCCAACCTAAATTAGCGCGTCAAGCGTATTATTGCAGTCTAAGCCACCCGTTTTGTATGAAAATGGGTGGTTTACACAGCAAAAATACGCTTGACGCGCTAATTTAGGTTGGCCTGTAACATAGACAGTCAGCAATTGAGAGCCCAGTTAGTAAAATGGCTAAGTGCTGTTACTTAAAAACAGTATCTAATCAATTGTGACCAGGGTTCGAAGCAATTTGTGTGCTGATGATCGTTGTGGTGGACGTAAAACAAACATGGTATGTTCGCCAGTTAATACGCCTTCAAATTTCGTTTTTTTTTTTGCTTCTATTGACCGATCAACTTACAATTTTACCATAAAAAAAATCTTTCTCAATTCTGAAGAAGTAAAATCAGACTAACAGCCGATGAAGCATTTTTATAAACAAACAAAGAACTGTCAAATCTTTTACTTGTGTGCACCCATAGAGTTCGGCCGGAATCGAACCTGCGACTTCAGAGACTCTACCAGTTCGTCCACCGAGGCGTTAATGAATTATATGCAATAATATATTTATGATTTTCGTATGTTTTTGTTCTTATGAAAGCTCAAAGTTACAGAGTGTACAGAGGTGAAAAAGGTGACTTTTGAAAATCATCCAAATCACCTGATAGAACGTTTGTCAAGCCCGTATGATTCTTAGTTTGCTTTCATTAATTGGAATAGGATTGATAGAAAGAAACAGCAATTGCTAGAAAGAACCAAATATACAAAACGCAAACAAAACTGACATCTTTTTTTTTTAAGTGTTGTATTCTTTTTAATAGCCAGAAAGCGCTAGGAAATAAAAATAAAAATCGCGAGATTCAATTTAACAAGTTTCAAATTATCAAGAGTCGACTGTACAACAAAAATTCAAATCTTAACTGTAATAAAATGTTGAAAAAACTACTTGCTTTTTATTTTTGGAGTAACAATAACTTTCGATATAATCAAACTTATAAACAAACTTTTGGCTTAAATTTGATATTTTGGAAATTCTGTGTATAAAATAACTTTAACTTTTATGTACAGCACATTTGCCGTTAATATTTTACGGCAACAATTATACTCACACTTTGGTATGCAGCGAAAGAGTGTATAAACCTTTTGTTGATGATTTACGCACCACAAAACAGCCTTCTTTATCACCCTGTTTTAGCAAGGACTCAGCCCGTTGACGTGACATGTCACCAACGTACCATCTGTAAAATAACAAAATTGTTTGTTTTTAAAACGAAATTTTTAGCAACAGCAAAACGACGTGAGAGCCCTATTATTGTCAATATTAATGTCAATTAAAATTATTAAAAAATACATACATTGAGCCCCTGAAGCAGCCCATATTTCAATTGGCTCTTATAGCGAATAAATAATTATTAAGTTCATTTTTGAATAATTTTTTTTTTCTCAAAGTCAAGAAGTTTGTCAACAAAACTAAAGTCCAATTGGTACAACGTTGTTGTAAAACAGTCTTTATTATTATTAATTTATTGTCAACAATAGTCAACTGTTGTCGATGTCACTGATGTCATTATTGAGACAGATGGTTTCTTATTTCATGCCCCAGCAAAAGTATGGAGAAATGAATAATACTCACTCATATCTCTCTAGGCCCAATAAAGCTTTGGGTTTAACGTAATTACTGGGTATGTAACCAACATTGCCCATGGCATCTTTGACTTTCCACCAATGTTCTTGAGAATCATCTATCACTTCATATTCAGCATTCTGAAAAACGGAGATGAAAAAATAAAAATTGCTTTCAAATCTAAATTTGAGGCACCAAGAAAGAAAACCAACCTTTTCCAGTGATAAGTCCCCACCCTCAATTGCTTTAAAGGGATACAAAGCTACGACAATCTTAACAAAGTGAGAATTGTCCTGAAAAACATATTGTAAAAAAAACTTGTTTTCTAAATAAAATAAAAAACATCATTAGAAATTTACCTTAGCTTTTGAGTTTGGCGTCCCTGGAGTTGGTATACCACCTGGCATTGTGTTATCCAATAATGAGCCGTTACCGTTTAACAAAGTTGGCGACTGTTTAAATGTGGAAACCGATGACTGTCAAAAACATGATCAATTATTTTTGATTTTTAAATATTTATATTAATAGTGATTTTGTATTGAGCTTATCGGGCTCAAGTTCTTTCTATATATATTTTTGTGATTGATATTAATTAAATGAGACAAAGAAAATATCAAAGATATTTAGCATTGTGGACAATTAGTTGTTTCGAAGCCGCCACACTTCTCGTCAGCACCCGTCCTTGAACTCAGCGGCTCATGTTTCATGCAACTCAGCCACATAAGTTGTATTTTTTCTGTCTAAATTTTAGTTATATCAAACACATCGATTATTACTATTTCTTATTTTATATTTATCATTGTCTATGTACCGGGTGAGAGTTTCTCACCACACAAAGGTAACCAAGATATAAAATAAAAATTGTAATACTGGGTGTGTTTGATATAGATAATTAAAAATGTAGACAGCCGAAATACAACAACATGAGTGTCGCTTTAGAAACATGAGCCCCTGAGATCAAGGACGGATGCTGACGAGAAGTGTAGCGGCTTCGAAACAGCTAGTTTAAATATAGCAAGAACTTGACTCCGATAAACTTAGTACAAAAT
This sequence comes from Sturmia bella, assembly GCA_963662145.1. Classification (NCBI taxonomy): domain Eukaryota; kingdom Metazoa; phylum Arthropoda; class Insecta; order Diptera; family Tachinidae; genus Sturmia; species Sturmia bella. Next base: position 27,920,180 of record OY759171.1, on the reverse strand, counting down.
AATTTTTTAAGAAAAAGTTTGAATAATGTTAATATTCACATTTTATATTAACGATTCATTTTATATATATTCATTTATATTAACACAAAAATACCCACCTGTGGGTGCAGGGATGTGGGCGTTGAACTTCCCAAACTGCCAGAGCTGTTATGATGCAAACTAAATTGACTGGTTGAGGTGGAATTGTTTGGACTAATGCTACGTTGTGAAATCTGGGCGGGAGAGCTGCCAGTGCCTAAAAATATAGAAAAAAAGAAGAATAGAATTAAATAACTTAAGTAAAAAAACATGGTGTAGTTTTATATTTTAACTATATTTCTAAGGAAATTTTTGCACTAATTACACTGGTCAACACAAATCTGGTTGCCCTTACTTTTTTGCTGTTATTGAGTATTTCTATGACCCTGACTATGAAAAAAATACTGGGAGATTACTAATAGCTTTACTTTTTGAAAGAAACAGTTTTTCTTATTTTGACGAAAAGGTATACATATATTAACGAAAACCGAAAATGATCTTTTATAACATTTCCTTGAACGAACAGTTTTACGTAGATCACGCTGCAAACTCCAGCAGTAGTCTACCATAATATGTGAGGCCCAAGTTCTCTGACATCTTCAATTGTACGAAGATCCTGATGAAATTTTCCACCCTGCTCCACACTAAAATCAACCAGATTTTATGGATATCGGTCCAAATGCGAGTGCAGGATGGTTTGCAGGTTGTCGCCAAATTGTGGGTGTTACGTACATTATTGCATTTCCTTTTTCACTGGACCATATTTGGCATACGGCTTATCTGCTTACAGAATTTTATTTTAATGTATTAATGATACGAAGTTTTCACAAAGTCCGGTATAGGTTTTCGGTATTTTTCAAATATATAATCATCATAGATATAGCAAAAACAATCTGGATTAAGTACACAACATATTCTTGGTGAAGCCATAACGAAAATAACAATAGCATATATTTTAGTGTTCAATAAATAACAAAAATCGAATCGAAAATAGAATGTGGGAAAAACTATTGACGTATTGATAAAAAAAACACATTATTTTGAGGTTGAAACAAGATAAAAACTAAACAAGAAATTAAGAATTGTCCGTTTTTTATTGACGAATGTTTTAGTTTAATTAACTCTTAATAAATTATCGCCAGGCCCATGATGTCACTCGACATAGATCGCTCGCTTAGTTACGTGCAAAAAATAGCAAATTTTAAAACTTTGTTGTTATCTTCAGTGTGTTCGCCCAAGTCGGGTGCCATCATGGGCCTGGTACTTAATCTGGACAGGGATTATGGTTAATATTGCAATTCTAGAAAGCAGCTAAATTTCAGTACGATTATGATATATGTGGTGGTAGAGGCCACCACATATTTCGGATGGCAGAGTAGCAGTAACGCAACAGCTGTAGCTGCTATCTGCATTGCCATTATGATAACTGTATTATCATGTTACTAAATAAAAACAAAAATTCATATAAAAATTTTAGAATTTTTCAAGTAGATAGCTATACATATGTACAAGTTATTTGTGAAAGACTCCACCCTGTACAATCTGCATTCCAACACTTCTGCCAGCCCATGTAGTGTCGGTCTGTCCAGGTAATTTGATTTCTTGCTAGAAAGAGAGCCGGGCATCGACAGAGGAAGTGTTCGACACTCTCCTCCTCCACCTCTTCATCTCTGTAGCCTCTGCAGAATTCATTGTAGAAAAGATTTAGTCTTCTCGCATGCACTCCCATGTGACAGTGTCCTGTCAGAACAGCCACTAGGGTGACTTTTGTCTCGGAGAGTCCAACAAAGCCAAAGTTTTCTCATAATTATAACTGGGCCACGTGAGTCCCGATATTCGACTGTCGATCTGAATCGACCACCTTTCTTGTGCAGTTCTTAACAGCTGTTGTTGTATTAGATATTACCTATTTACAACTATTGAGGGGAACAGCAACGGAATCGCCCATATCCTCCTGTTATAAGCGGTTACCAGATCTCACCAGTTCATCCGTTATTACATTTCCGGATACATCGTAGTGTCCCGGTACAGGTAGAGAAGCTCCAGGTCTGAATGTCCCGCTATCTCATTTAGAGATATCCGGCATTCGTGAACCACCCTAGATGTTGCATAAGCACCCGCAAGCGCGTTTATGGCGGCCTTGCTGTAAGTACAAATTAGGATATGCTTCATCCAGTTTACCGCTTTCCTTATCGCCGCTACTTCGGCCTGAATGACGCTACACTCATCACGTAGCCTAAAACTGATCCTCCGTTGAAGTTTAGTAGTCCGTTCATTAAATGATGCCAGTTTTGTTTGCACCAATTTAAATTAGTAATAAATTTTCTGCAGTTTGATATGTTTAGATATCGTCTCTTTGACGTTGCAAATAAATTTGTGTTTTTAAAACATTTGTTTCTTAACAAGCATGTTTGACAATTCTTTTGTGTGAATGGATTTTTTTTTTTTTTTTTGGCTAATGAAACAATAGCTTTGCCATTTGAAAATCAATGGGAATTGGTGCGAATTCGTTTAAGATTAAAATAAATTTGTTTGAAAAATGAGATTAAAATCCGCATATTAAAACCATAGATAAACAATTAAAATTTGCATTAAAAAAAATCTTATCATTGAAAGAAAATTTTGACATTGGCATCTGATGTTAATAGTTTTAATTTTTTCTCCTAAATTTTATACACATGCTTCGTTAAAAGGTGGAAAGTCATCAACCGAATTATAAGATTATTCGAATTTATTTTTTAAGATTTTTAAGGAAGTTATTTAAAACTCATTGAATTAATGTTATAAAGCCATAAAAAAATTACAATTAATCTTGTATTTCAATTTGTGAATTAAAGATTGAAACAATATGGATTTTCGTGTAATAGTTTAATAAACTAATTAAAAGTAAATTACACGATTTTGAAGTAGTGCATTAAATTATAAGTTATTTAAAAGTGCTTTTAGCTGTATTAGCTGTTAATCTCTTTTGTTGTTTTTAACTTTTTTTGTATAAGACATCACTTATGATACATGTTAAATATTTCTCAATGGTTTTTTAAACACATCCGTACTGGACGCTGACAAACAGGATAGAGTTTATTTGACAGAGGTAGAGATCCTCCAGCTGCAGGTGGTATAATAATAATTTCTCTATATATCACAAAATTCATGGAAATGTTGATATTTGGTGGCGCATGCGTAACTACACATTTTATTCTACATAGTTTGAAAAGAGTATAATCGGGTCTGTCCTAGAATCCGAATTCACTCTAAAGTGGATTATTTTAGAATTTTTGTTGTTCTGCAAATCCGAATCCCTATGCTTTTATGCGTTTTCAATTAGAGTATTACAGGGTGAGTGAAAGTAAATAGAATCGGCTTCTATTCATGCAAGTGATAACTTTTTTAATAAAAACTAAATTTTCTCTTTTAATTTGAAGTGTTTTTTATTAAATATAAAAAAAAAAATTTTAATTTTGCACACAATTATTAGTAAGAAAAACCTTTTCTTTAATTTCTATCAAAAATTTTGTATGTTTTGTCAAATGGCACTGCGCCAAACAAAAATACAAAAATGTTGCTTATGTTGTTGTTGTTACGAAGTTGTCCTACATATTAAAGTGTGATATGTCCATGTTTTTTGGACTAATGCAATCAGAATTTATTGCAAAAGAAAAACTGATTTTTAAAGGAAATCATAATTAATTTCCTATATTTAGTTTTATTTAAGCAATATTTATAATAATATGATCATATTTAGGGGTAAAATTCCATTGTAATAGTCCGGCAATACGTTCTTTTTACAACATATGGTTGTCAAAGATCGTAGTTCATGTGCTCATAGCCGGCAAACTGCCGCGCCGGTAATTTCACAACCTAACACCCGTCGCGGGCAAGAGCGACTGAGTGATGCTCGCGGTAGGGCTGTTTTCTCAGAAAAATCTATTAATGTTTTGGTATTTGTCATATTTTAACTTAATTTTTAAATTTTTTTGCGTGATCGGTTTTTGCTTTGCCGCCGTCGACTATTTGTATGTTAAGCTATCTGTTATCATCGGCTTCGCTGTTGTTGTTTATGTATTTGACATTTAAAATTTTTTTTCGAACAGAAACTTCGAATATCTGAAAACATGCTGAATTGAGAACACCAATTTATGAATTATGGGGATTAAAAAAATTTTGCTAAATCCATCCGAATCGAATTCTAGAACAGACCCAAATATTGAACAATGAATGTGTACAGCAGCAGTGTTAACATGGTGCTTTTCGCACTGCTTTTAGTATCTTTTAAAATTTTCAACGCCTAAAGATTTTCAGTCAAATACCAATTTTAAGCCAATATTGTAAATATGGTTTTCTGGCTATAACTCGTCCGACTAATTGATATTTTTTAAATCTGTAAAAGCCTAATTATTAGAAATAATTTGACTTTCATAGATTTAAAAAATATCAATAAGTCGACGAGTTATAGCCACAAAAACCATATAAACAATATGCTGAAAATCGGCGTTTTCAAAATTATTTTTGCTTCTTGAAATCATTAGACAGTAAAATGAGAATATTTATCTTTGATTATATATTTTAACTTAATATTGTTTGAAACTTATTATTTTAGGTCTAAAAATATACCTTAATGTTTTCTGTCTTTTTCATCCGTCTATACGCGGCCGACATAACGTTGATGCTTATCAACTCATCAGTAGGCTCGTGAAATCTTGAAAAAAAATGTTAGAAACTCAACTGCTGATTCCAAAATTCCCGTGAACAAAATAAGAATCAGAAATGTTCAAATAAACTTTTAATAGAGAAAACATTTTCGCGTCTTGCAACACTTTTACTTTTCTAAACAACTTCTATACATATAGACGGCTGAAAAAAAAACAGAACTGAAAATAATACATTTCAATTGGCTCGTAAAGCAAATAAATAGTTAAGTTCCTTTTTGAATTGTTTGAACCTGTTATCAAAGAGCCACAACAAAGTGTGACCGGTTGAGCTAGTAATATATTAAATAAGTTCCCGCAACATGACCCTACCAAGGGCTAGAAGTGTTTCTTTAGGATTGTATTTTCTTGTTGTCCCTGTTTAAAAATGCATGTTTAATTTTATAAAATTCGTTGAGTAATGTATACATATGTGTGTATGATAACTAGAAGAATTCCGATAAGTTTTTTAATAAACTTATATTACCAAAAGAGGCTGGGCAACGAAGGATGTTCGTCCGTCGACTCTGCGATCATGAGCCTAAGTGCTCTCCCGATAAGATGAAAATACTAAAATAAAAATCACTAAAAAAAATATCTTTAAAATTGCAGCGAATTCAATCTTGACACATCACAGTCTCCAATATACACAGTTCAGTAATGAAAACTGTGGCGTGTAACCACGACATACATATGTATAACAAAAGTAAAGCGATAAATTGTTCAAAGTAGTTTCAATAGTCTCTAATAACAAATACACGTTATAATTCAATTTCAGCATAAAATATCTACTATCGAAATACTATTATTTCTGCTTTTTAATTTTCTTTAATAAATAAGATAAAACCTTGTAATTTTGGCCATAAAAGTTTAATGAAAATGTCTAAGTGAATGATTTTATACTACAAAAATATATTTTAATTTTTTTCGTTAACTTTTTTTATGTTGCAGATAAAATTGCTGTTTGAAACCACTTAAATGCGTCTCACCTAAAGGAAAAACCCACTAATGAAAACTTGCAACAAACCTTCCAACGCAAACCAACTTTTTGCCTTCCATAAACAAATAAATGTCTGAACAGTATTTTAGAGACTTGAGAGAGAAAAAACATGAAATATCAAATTTGTTTGACTAAACAATTTTGTTTGAAAAAAAACTAGTCTACCAGTTGTAATTTCCCTCTCTGTCTCTCTCTCCCTCACACTCACTCTCTATCTCTCTCGTTCAAATAGCGAATGCGTAAATTACAACACTTGGTGTTTTTTTTTTTGATATGCATTAAAAATCAGTTTTTAATTGCAGCCACAGACCAAGTTTGTATGTATGTATGTATTTAACCAAGTCTAGCTTTCAGTCTAGCTTTACGTCTACTTTAGTTTCTTTGTTTAACAACAAAAAGATTGTGTTTTTGTAATATTTTATTACTTTAAGAAATTTGTTGTGTCTCTTGTCACTCGCTGGGAGACGCATAACACAATAAAAATAAAACATTTTTTTTTTTATTTTCTTTTTATAATTATGCATACGTGTGGTTGTTTAAGTTTATGGGATGAAGCATGATGTGCATATTAAGTGTCAAAACTTTGATAAAGTTCATTCACTTTGATATTATTAATATATAAATGACAAGATTAAAGTAAATCATTTGATTTTTTATATCAAGGACGCATAAAACTGGAATATTTAACAACAAAAAAAACTAAAAAAATAAAGAAAAATCAATATCGTATAAGAGTTTGTTATTGCTCAAATGCATAAAATTATATGTAGATATCCAGATTATATCGGTATTTCTAATTTAAATCACAGCTATTCCATCCAAATAATTTTATTCAAATTGTTTGACAAAATTCTATTCAAAATTGTATTATTCATTTTCAAGTTACATATACTACGTTTATACGTACGTACTGCTTATTCGCGCATAAAATTATTGTGACTAGAAAAATTTGGCGTATAAACAGTAAATACAATTTTTATTTCTGAATAGCTAAAGGTGAGTTTAGACTATGCCAATATTTGTGCAAAATCATAAAAATTTTGTTTGTCCTAGTGTAAACACTCGAATTTGTAAGCCTCCAAATATTTTTCGAAAAATATGTGAAGAAAGCTTTGGATAGTGTAAACACTTTGTCAGCACGTCGCAACAAATATTTGGCTCGATATTTTGTTTGTTCTCGCTATATTTTTGGCGGAACAAACAGCGACAAATAATTGTAGAAACGTGGGTTGCCAACAGTTATTTTTGAGAGTGCTTAACATATAAAAAATGAAATAAATTGAAATGGCAATACTGGTCAATTCGTTTGACAGATTGGTAAATAAAAAACGCGTTTCCGTAATTCATATTTTTCTGAAAGAAAATGGGCGACAACGATGCAGCAGTTATTGCAGTTATTGAACCGCCACCATCATTTGCCAAAAAAAAGACCAAACGGACGAAGATGACGCATGACTGGAGCGAAGAAGATATATTGAAATTGATCGACGAAGTGCAGTGCCATCCTTGCATTTGGAATGCATCAAGTGCTGACTACCATAATAAACCCATGCGGGATAATGCATGTACTGAGATTGGCGGTTCTTCAGAACGCAATTCCTTCAGAAGTTTTTGGCAACATCGTTGCATTTTACGGCGCTGCACCCAAGCCCGAGCCCACATTCTTCCGGATTTTTTTTGTCTTTTTTTCTTTTTGCTGTGTTTCTGAAACTGCTATAGCTCCAGCAGTTATTAATAATAAATCACCAATATCACTGTTACTGCCAACATTTTAACTTTTCACATTGCTTCACAAACACAATTTGATACTGTTGGACAGATGGATTTCATAAACATAACAACATTGTTTGACAGATGTTTGTCATACACACCGGACAAATAAAATTATTAGTATAGTGTACATAAATATTTGTACCAAACATGGCTGACACAAAATTTCTCGTTATTTGCGCAAATAAAATTCAAACAAATATTAGTGCAATCTAAACCCATGCCCAAACATTTGTCACAAACACACAAACTATTAGCCCAAACAATTATTTGTTGTGTTTGGACAAATATTAGCATAGTCTAAACGCACCTCAAGTCAGGAAAACAAGTACTGACTAAAAAGCTATTCGCAAATAAAACACCAAAAGTTGCCACATTTTTTTTTATTGGTTTTAAAGTTTTCTTCGATGTGGCACACGTACAATCAGATATGACAGAAAGGAAATAATTTACTAAAAATTGCACGAAATTTGAGGAAAGATGCTTTTTTCATTCGCATTGACTCAAAGTATAACTACTCATTTTGTGGCTCTCTAATCAATGTCCAGTAGTGGTCACTTCTAGGGCGAACTTTGTATCGTCTTTTCCCACGTTTCTTGAAAACTGCTTCTGCAACAGATACCAAGTAGTCACAGATACCAAGTAGTCACTGTTCCAAGAATTAACTGGTGTCTGCGCCTTCTTCTTTCACTAGCGATTGCAAAAGTTGCACGCCTTTTGTTGAACCGTTCTTTTATTTATTTCGTGGCTTTTCTGCATTAATTGAATTGCAAGAAATATCATAACTTTTTGTTTCTCCATTATTATTTTAGTAATCACGTCTTTTTCTGCACATATGTTGTGCTTAACAGTGTTACCAATTAGTTACATTTTTGCCATCTGGCTTCACTAAAAAGTACAAAATTTTCTGCATTCGCATTGATGCATAAACAGTGAGTTATTTATTTGCGAACAGTTTTTATTTGTGAATAGGCTACGTATAAACGTAGTAATAGAGATAAATTGTAATCAATTCGTCATCTCTCAATATGAAATTAATTTAGTACGCATGTATTTGTTAAAAAAAAAATTAGTTTTTATTTCATTTCATTTTTCACATTTCACAAAAATTTAATTATGATATCGTCGGCTTAATATGCAAACCTGCTAAATCCAATTTGCAAATAAACAAAGATTTGAATGCTGTGTGTGAGAGCTCGCATTGTTGTGGTAAAGAGTGATCCGTCTTGGGCGGTTGGCAAAACAAATCGTTGTGTTTTACTCAGAATTTACTGTTCTGCGATGTTCTATTGCTACGAGTACGATTGCGATAAGTTCAGTTTTTCCGAGAAAACAGGCGACCATTTACTTAAAAGTGTTTTGTGTGTATACAGCTTTTGTTGGATTTTGCTCATCTTGAAACACCCATACAGACGACAGTTGTTTACTCTCGCGTAAATCTACGAATCATCACCTATCACAATATCATGGACGTGTTTTTTGAGCATTTCTTTTGACCAATCGATACGATCGCTTTGACAAATTGTGTCGGATTCACCGCAATTTGCTAACATGAAATTCCGTAAGTTTTTATGCACAGAGTTCTTATGGGAACGTAAATTAGCTTAAGACCTCCGTGTCGGCCTTGAAAACAAAAATTGTACTGTTCAGTTACGCAACCAAAAGCTTTTCATGAACTCATCAGTCAGCTACTGGCAAACGTGATGTTAAGCCTAAATACTCGTATTTGAAGTGCTTGCCCTTAATGACACGAAAACTATTGTGCCAAGTATTTCTAAAACAGTGTCTTTTTAGTATTATACATATCTTTTATCTTAATTGAAAGCAATCAGGTTTTGTTAATTTTTGTTCTCATATCCAGTCAATTTATTGGCCTTCTTGTATTAGCATGAACAGTTTTATGTGCAACAATTTAAACAAGTGTCGATAGACTTTTTTCTACTTTGTTTTAACTGCATAAAACAATAATTAAAATAGAGTATAATTAAAAGCAACAATTGTGTGCTTTATACTTTATAAATATGTATAATCATTTAAGACTACATAACATTTCTTAACTGTCGTCGTGTACAAATACAAATTTGTTTTGCAAATTTTATTTTTGCATTAAGATTTAAAATTAATTAGCGGATATAAAGGCGGCTTAAATGTTTTATGCATAAATTTTTTCAGCTATGCGTAATGCTTTAATTCAGGTTTCCACTCCGTTTCCGTGGTAAACAGTTCATAGTTGAAATGTTTGACACTGGCGAATAACCACCACCGTCTGGACAAAGCTGCCTTTACACATGAGACAATAATCCCAAGCACAGGCCCAGCAAAAAACAAATATACAAAATTTAGAAGCACTAAAACGAGTGGATACAGCTATCTCACATACAGCTTCATACTGGAGAAACTTGAAAGAAGTACTTAATGTTACTCATAATTAGAAAATAAATTAAGTCAAGTACGAGGCTGGCTCGCACACTTAGTGTTCCGTACATATGTATGTGTAATGTATGTATATTTTATAAATTTCATCTCTCTGTTTTTACAGCTACTTTATTGTGTATGTGGACACCTAGTAATTTTCGACTTGTTGTTGTTGTTGTAATTTGCTGTTGTAAGGCATCTGGGAATGCATACACTGTGCAAATTTCGGCTCTCTATCTCTTACGGTTCGAGAGTTATAGCTATTACTCTACGTTGTAAAGGGACACCTGGTACAGTTGTTGTTGTTTTTAGCAAGTCTTGTAATGGAGCATATGTAAATACACATACTGCGTAAATTTCATCCCTCTGTCTCTGACGGTTCGAGAGTAATGGCTAGTTGTTACTTTACGTTGTATAGGGACACCTGGTAGTTTTCGACTTGTCGTTGTTCTTAGCATTTGTTATTGTAGGCCATATGTGAGTAAATATATTGTGCACATTTCATCTCTCTGTCTCTTACAGTTTGAAAGTTACGGCTAATGTTTTTTTACGTTGTATAGGGACACCTGGTACTTTTCGACATGTTGTTGTTTTTAGCATTTGTTGTTGTAGCGCATATGTAAATACATATGTATATTGTGCGAATTTCAGCTCTGTATTTTACAGTTTAGCAGCTACGGCTAATTGTTATTTTAGATTGTATAGGGACACCTGGTAGATTTCAACTTGTTGTTGTCTTTAACATTTGTTGTTGTAAAGCATCTATAAATGCATACACTATGCAAATTTCAGCTTTCTGTCTTTTACGGTTCGAGAGTTATAGCTAATTGCAACTTTTCGTTGTATGGGGACACCTGGTAGTTGTTGTTGTTTTTAGTATTAGTTGTTACAGCGGCAAGGTACAACAATATCCTGTGAAAATTTCAGCTCTCTAGCTCTTACCGTTTCGGAGAATGGACGCTGTGACGGACGGACGGACGGACGGACGGACGTACTTGTCTCGGTAATAGGGTTCCGTTTCACTCTGATGAGTACGGAACCCTAAAAAGAACAACATTTAGCGAGCGCTCACTGCCACTTACTTACTTATGCCTTTGGCAAACACAATTACTACTTTACGAAATCGATTCCTGTCAAGCAATTACTGCTTACAGGGTGGCCAAATAAAATAAGGATTCAAAGGTATTTTTAAAACTAAAATAATAAAGCTCAATTGGCTTTTATATCCCTTTTACACAAAGCAACATGTTTTAGACTTCTTAAACGTCGCTTTTGAAGCCATTAGAAAATTTATTGACCTTAATTTTGAATTACTCGGTGTTTCACTATCTTTTCTTCCACAGTATTGAAAATGGACAAAATCGTACTTAAAATTACTAATATATAGAACAAATCGATGGCACAATATCGATTGCATATCAATATTATTTTTATTTGTTTAAGCAAACTGAATTGACAAAAATAAAATTACGAACTATAAAGTTCGTACAATTCAAATACAAAGTAATAGAAATGATATAAAAATTATTTGCTCGTACTTATCCAAAGCATTTGCTTACCCAATGCTTTTGGTACAAAGCATATGGAACTGTGCGCGTCTTTAGTCAGAACTAATTTTCGTTTTTATATCGAAACAAACCTGGTTTTCAGAGCGCTTGTTGTTTTATCTGATTAGATAATTAATTTCTAATTTTTTGGAGTTTATATAATTCCATCAAAAATATTTCTTAAATATTATTTTACAATCATTTTTCATAAGAGTACAATAATTTTTTTCCAAGTCATTTGTGCTTAAAACGGCTTTTTGAATCGCCCAATGTGTACTTAAATATTCTTACGAAATCTTATTGTATTTCTTACGGTATTAAGTATTATTAATCACTTTTCTGTACAACAACACAAATTATTTAATCGTTATTAGAAATACGTTTGTGTACGTACAAATATATTGTATGTATGTATGTATGAGTGTATTTATTTTTTGCCATTTAAAATTGAAATCCGCTGGTGGGTGTTTATTGGGTATTTGAGCCTCTACTTTAGAAAGATTTTTAATATTAAAAAAAAATAATAATTCAAATTTGACATAATTTTGTCAATTTGACAACAATGACATGACAAAAAATTTATTTATTAATAGTGGCTAAAAATATCACAATTTTCTTCATTTGGTACACAAATGAGTCGTTACTTTGAATAAATATTTAAGCAATGAAGGTTAAAATATTTTATTTCAATATTGAAAAGCAAAAAAAAAGTAATTTTGTATTTATATTTGTTTTGGTGCTGCTACTTTTATGCAAGTTCATAAATGTCATCTCGATAATGTCAACAGTTTTTGTATTATTATTTTTTTGTTTTATGTGCATGTATGTATGTATGTGTGACTGCCTTTAAAGACATTAATATTTCTTAAGAAGCCGTGCAAATGAATATTATGAAAAATATAATCACAAGGTAACGACTCTTTTCAGGTGTTTTCTCAACACATGTTAACATGGCTTTGAATGTTTGCCACAAATGTTTAGATTTTATGCTGTTTTAATTTTTGTTTTTTTTTTTTTTAATATTTATGACGATTTGGTTAAGGTGTTGCTTCCGACATTCTGAACATAAAATGCATTTTTTTGAATTTTAAATAAATGTTATGGCTAAATAACACATTAAATATTTTGTTATTTTAGCATAAAAAAAGGTAATATTTAACTTAAATGTCAGTACTCGACGTAAAACTATTTGTGTGTATGAACACTCATTAGGGCGGTCGATTTGGGAGCGCGAAAATTTGTCGATCTTGTGTCATCGATTGCGTAATAGCTGCATTATTTTCCCCATGCCAGCCCCAGGGTGCTCGTAGAGGAGTCAAATGTATGAATAACCCTCAGTAATATTTTCTCTCCCACATTTTTTTTTAAACACCTACTCCGTACTACGCCTTCTTTGCAGGACGCCCATAAGAAAATATAAAAAATGTTAATTTGGGAGCCTTGCGAAAACGATTTTTGATATGATGTGGTGGAACTTTTTTCCTCACATTAAAATTTGGTGATTGTAATTGTGTAAAAACCGTCTGAAGAAAGCCTAAATACAAGTACCTCCAAGTCACTAGTAACGGTGTCTGATTTGAAGGCATTGTACACAGAGTTCCATTACGTATCACTAAGCCACCATCTAGACACTAGTTCGAAAGTTACAATTTATGTTGTCAGTCATGCTGGCGAAGAAGCCCCCTAATTCTTATATCGCTATTTGATTTTCAATAACAGTCACATTGAATGTCGATCGTAAAAGTCAATGTATGGGGCGACCTTGTCAGTAGTGCATCACTAGAGTGTTGCTGCTGACATTTCTTTTAGAGAAGTAAGCAAAACACAAATACATACCATCGAAAGCTTGCTGCTATCATCATCAAACTTTCGAGTATATCATTTACACAGATTATAAGACAGACTTGTTTTAGCAAAAATTCATCAAGTCAATATATAATATTTAATTTGGCATATTAAACGCATTTTTAAAGTTCAACTGAAGATGTTGTGACAAAAGACCAAAAATGTGTACGTAGGTGCATTAGGGGATAAACTAGCCAGTATCGTAAAAACACAAACATAAACCATAGACATGAAGGTGCCAATATCCGTACATTTTTATTTTGATCACAAACAAGCAATGCAAAAACTACCCAATGTGCACATAAATATTATTCATAAAAACACAAATGAAGTACAACGCTTTTATAGCTTAATTTGTTTCATCTTGTGCGCAATTTGCATGTTAACAAAAATGTCGTATGATTCACTTGAAGTTGCAGCTTCTACAAATAAAATTGTTCGATCATGCTTGTTGCAGCTCACTGATACATACACCCGTTTGTGTTGTTTTATGGCAGATCTAGCATAATAAACCGAAATTAAATGCTTTTGAGATAATTTAACTGAAACCCTAGTACATACTAATAAGGCCGCAAGAGTTCGCTACTTATTTGGCAGCGGCTTTTTTCATTGACCTTTATTACAAGCGCAGAACTAAATCTAAATTGTAACAAAGTTCAAAGCTCGTTCAAATCAAAAACTAAAGCAAGCCAGCTATTGCTTTCTTTTATTGTAGGAGCCTACAGAAGGATTTTTGAAGATGAACGAAGACGAAAGCCAAAGAAAAAAACAATCTACGACATAAGTTTTGCACTTTTTAAACAATTTATTAATTTTTCCTTTTTTTTGACAAGAAAATTTTAATATTTCTTTTCCACAATTTGTATTTGAAAACGGACTTACAAGGGTAAGTCAACGCACATTTCAGTTTGTGTTTCAACCAATAACTTGACTACCAATGCGGCGTCACTTCGTTTTGTTTATTGGGCTATAAAAAGTATATTCTTGATTTTCCCCAAACTTCTACGTAAAATTTGTTTTGGAAGAGTAGAAAATGAAAAAAGTTTTTATTGTTTGTTTTAATTTAAACTTATGTAACTACAATGAAATCATCATAATCTCTCAAATTAAATTAAACCAATTATTTGTTTATTTATGTTTTCTTTTGTATATGTTTTTTTACTCAAGGGCGTCCAAGTTGATTTCACTGAATGTCGGCTTTTTAAACCAATTGGAGTGAAGAAATTAATTCGCTTTGTTATTTTTGAATTTAAAAGCAATTTTCGAATCATGTTATTAATTTTTGTATATTTTAGTACAAATTAAATTTTTTTAAAAATAAAAAATTAATGCAAAAGAGAAAATTTGAAATTTTGTAATAACTGTAAAGTGGTCAGTTGTAAGTTACACCGTAGTGTATGTGTTTGTACTTCAATCCAACTCTTTTTTAATCGGAATCAGGTTTCTCTCTTGAGTCTTTTAATCACAACTCATCTTTTTGGTGCATGTGTCTTAAGTCTTTAGAATTCTTTCAGGCAAGAAACCCCAAATTTAAAACCCATTCCAATTTAATTAAAAAAAAAAATTCTCACTATATTTTGAACAGTTTGTAAGTCTTTTGAAAACCATTTCATAAAAATAAAAAATTAAAACACCCACGATTTTCTTCTCTCGTTACTTTCAAATTATAAGAATCGTATTTTTTGATGCTGGCTTATTTTTACAAATTTTAAATTTTTCTATGCTCTATAATTTAATTTGTTGCTGCCTGTTTTCCTAAATACAAAGGAATCGTTCTTTCGCTTGTATACATACATTTTAAATAAAAATAAAAATTAAGAAACCCTTATTGTTTTCAATGCAAATATATGAAAGACAATTTTATTCGCATGCAATGGATTCTGTGTAATAGTTTAATATTTTTAGAAATGGTAATATTTAATTGATGTTTGTGTTTTGAATTAAAATTAAAATTTAATTTGAAATTTGCAAATTAATTTTTATTAAATTACATTCACTTTGCTCACTCACTATTTATGGCTTTAAGCCCAATCCAAAACAGCATTTCTTTGATACAGACTGCATTAAAACAATTAAGTATCTATCGCAACAGCTTCTTTCTGCCTTTCTTTTTGCTCAATTTCGCAAAAACAAAAGTAATCAAGTTTTCGCCTTTCATCTTTTTCTTTATCGGACATATACAATTTTTTTTTTTATTAAACGGCACATGCTTTTTAGAAAGTAAATTTTCCTTTTGTTTTAGTTTTTATATTTTCTTCTTATCGTTAAAAGTGGGCTTATGTTTTGTTTTTGTTCACAAAAGAAAACCTTACAACATAAAGAAAATTTACATACTTGGGGAACATTTTTTAAATACGTAATCATTGATTTACTTTTACTAATTGAAAAAAAATTTTGCTCAGTTTAAAAAACTAAGTCATAAAAATATCTAATATTGTAATTTATTGAGAGGGAAAAAGTAGCACAAATACGTGATAAAACGTTTCCTTAATATTGTTTCTAATATTTGTTAAAGTTATTGCTTTTTTAACTTTTTACAACGTTAAAACGTTTATTATTCAACAAAATAATATGTTGAAAGATTAATGGCAGGAAAACATGATTGGTTTTTGGTAGAAAATAAATCTATTACAGTTTTGTGAGAGAAATTGTAAATACAAATGTGTTAACGGTCATAAAATAGGGAGACTTTTAGGCTATAAAATTGAAACTTAAACAAAACGACTAAGTTTCTATGTATGTTAAATGTTTGCAGTTATATTAAATAATTATTTAAAATATCAAAAACTGTAAGTAGATACTCGCACATTAAAATACAAACAGAGAACGGTGTTTGGTCTTATGTTAACCTTTTGTACTCCCTTCAACATATTTACCGTACAGTTGGTTCTACAGTTCATAAAAAATGTTGAAATCCGCTTAGAGAGAAAGCTTCATTCCCGGTAGGAACTTCATCATTCTATGAATGAATTTTTTCATTAACAACGAACTAATTCTATTAATGAAGAATGTTTCATTGTTATGAAACTGTTTTCCAACACCGAAAATATGCAAAACAAGTTGAAATATAAATGCTTTTGAGCATTAAGTATCCAAAGTACAAACACTCAGATCTCGGTATTCAATGCCATATGATTAGGTTAGGTGACACACACTTATGCCAGTAGAGGCTTGTTGTGCGCTCTGTCTTCTTAACCCCGAAAAATTTAACGCTTTCACAAAGTTTCGTAATTGCCTCCAGCTATGCCCCATAATACAATTTGTGTCTGGTAGGGTGTCTCTCCCAAGATATCGGGACTGTATTTGTGAGAAGGCGGGGCACTGGCATAAATAGTGCTCTAGTGTCTCGCCATATGTTCTGCATTCATCTCTTCCCGCTATTCCAATGCGGTTAAGAAGTGCCAGTAGCTGAGAGCGACCTGTCATAACCATTTAGACCAATTTTGGTGATTTTTGCAACGGGTTAGATTTGCAAATAGTTTTTAAATCGGTATTTATATTTTTTCAGTTTCTCTCATCCAGTATTTTTCTTTCACGCGCAATTTATCTAGCACTTGAGTACACAGCAATAGCCCTACCTTTATTTTGGGTGTTATTTTTTTACAATATTTTTTTAGAATTTAGAGAAAAACAATAATTTTAATGAACAATAATATATTTACATACTGCTAAAGCAATTATATCAACATACTTTTAATTACTATTTATATCTTTATTTATTTAACTAGAATTGTTGTAGTAGTTCGTGTCAAGCTTTTGAAGTCAAAAACTTCCTGACATGTGTTTCTTAATTTGGAGGTCAAGTGGTTTAAACTTGAAGCATTCAATACATTTTTTTTTTTTGCAACACAACAACGCAATTGATTTATATTCGAAAACATACTCATAATTAAGTATTTCTTTTAAAAATCGAAACATTTTTTGTTGCTCAGCTTATGCGTATTTTGATCTTCTTTTCGTTGTGCAACCCACAATTAAAACAATGTGCTTCGCTGCCTACTTGCTTCATCAAATTGCCATTTGTTTGAAATTTGTTTATTTTTAAATAACCTTGACTTCTGCTTTAGTCAAAAATTTCAATCTTTAAAACGTACTTGAAAAGAAAAGACGTAAAGCAGTAAATGGACTGACTGCTTTGTGGAAGATGAAGAGAATGATTTATGATCCAGAAAATATTGGTTGACTCAAAAGTTTTTACGTTTGTCTAAAATTAGAAGTAGTTTTGTTTCATGTAACGAGGATAAAATTATAGCAACATGGTTTATTAAATTTAACATAATATTTTTATTAATTCAGGTCCAAAAATGAACCTTTTCAAAAATATTTGTTGTATTTTTCAGCTGTCTAGATGTCGACATTTCGTTGGTGCTAATCAACTCATCAGTAGACTTGAAAAATTCTTAAAAGTTTGTTTGAAACTTTACTACTTATTCCACAATTCTCATGAACAAAATGAGAATCAGAAATGTTCAAACAAACTTTTAATACAACAAACATTTCTATTTTCGTCTTGCAACTCTTTTACTCTTCTTTGCAACCTTCTATACAACGAGTCACCATCGGTTACTACGATTTGTATTTTTGAAAGTATCAAAAAGTAAAAGTTTTTGAATATTCAAATATGAACTAAATTGTTTATTTGCTTTAAGAGCCAATTGAAATGTATTAATTCAGGTCCAAAAATGAACCTTTTCAAAAAAAAGACAGCTGAAAAATACAACAAATATTTTTGAAAAGGTTCATTTTTGGACCTGAATTAATACATTTCAATTGGCTCTTAAAGCAAATAAACAATTTAGTTCATAATATTTTTAAAATTGGAATCTACAAAATAAATGCAATTTCGGCATCCAGTCAATTCTAGACAATGCCGAAATAAAAATGTTCATGTTGCTGCGGCTTAGTATGTATTTGCTAACGCAATATGAAATCCTTAAATTTGACATAAACTTTTTTCCAACAAAACTATTTGTTAATGACTTAATCGGGCTTTAGTATGAATTTACTTCCTCAGAATTGAGGAAATTTTTTTTTGGTAGAGATCAACATTTTCAAAGAAGACAAACAAAGTAAAATTGAATACCAATGGCTGTTTCACGCCCAACACAACGATCATCAGCCCCTAAATTGCTTTGAATTTAGATCATATCTAATTGCATACTGTTGCTAAGTGCCAGCGCTCTGCAATTCTTCTACTTGAGCTCTTCATTACTGACTTTCTATATTTAATACTATTGATTCAATTTAAATTTTGGTACCGTCTTTTTCTGTTCATTGGTATATAGTTTATATTCTTCATCATGATTTCCAAATGCTTTTTGTGTTTGTTGCTCTTGTATTACATGATGACAACAATTTCATCAACTCTGGGAAAGTAAAATTCGAACGAAAACAGGTTAATATTTAGTTATTTTGACTCCTGTTTTTTCTCATATTTTATATATTTATTTGAGCTTAAGGTATTTTTATTAGAGAATTTTAGTATTTTGAGTATTTTTGTCAATATTTCGCTCTCCTTCGGATAGCTTCTTCAGGAGAATAATAATGAAAAATATTTTGATTGGTTTTTTCTGAGAGTTAATCGGCTGAAATACTTTCCATTTTCGTTAATTCAGCAAAAACTTCCATTGATTATGTAAAAACTAATAATGAAAACTTTATAATACATACATACATACATACATACATAAATAAGACAAAGAACAAATCGTTGCGTTGGTGTGTCAACATTCAACTAAAATAACAATTGAAGCCTTTAAAGAAAACCATCTCATTTGTCTCTTTAAATTTTATCGGAAATTTTCAGCTGTCATTTCATATCAAATTGTAAAATCAATAAAATTAATAGTAATAAATAATGCTGGCATTAAATCAAAAATTGATTAATTGCAAGCAACCAAAACGTAATGCTAATAGATATAAAAATACTGTAAAGCACATACCCAGCTTCAAGGCAGATAGAAGCATCATGTTTCTAAAGTTGTTTTTATCACCGGGTTTGAAGCAAAAAAAAAAAAAAAAAGGAAAAGAAAAAAAAAGATTGTCACACTGTAAAGCCACTTGTTTTCTGTTTTTTGCTCAGTTCGAATTGTTTAAATTATTTTGTAGGCTTTAAACTTGTTGGAAATTTATTGTTCGTAGAGTTTGCAAATAATAAACTTTCACTCAGTCGGTGTGGAGTGCACTTAAAAAGGCAGCCAAATTGAATTCTGGACTTAAAACAATTTTTGCGAAAATAAATATTGATGAATTTCGTAAGTTTTTCTGAATATTTAACGATTTACGTAAATCATGGAAAACAATTTGCAGTGACGGTTTGAGCTGAGGACGCGTGTTTGACATTTACTAATTTTTAACTTTGAAATATCAATATTTGTAGATCTACTTTGAGTGGCGAAAATGTTGTTGTGTGTTTAATATTATTAATTAAACAGATCTTTGTAGTATTTTTTTTTGCCTGCTTTTGCTTTCTCAGTGCGAGTTCGTTTTATTTTACTTTCTTTGTTGTTCAGGCTTGTGTTTTTTGTTTAATTTTTCCCGCTTCCTCTTTTTGTTTCAATAAAAACTGCATTTTTCGTTTGCCATTCAGTTGTTGTTCTATATTTTGTTTTTAAAACTGTTTAACATTTTGTTTTATTTTGTAATCTTTCGGATATGAAGCACG
Source organism: Sturmia bella (assembly GCA_963662145.1). NCBI lineage: Eukaryota > Metazoa > Arthropoda > Insecta > Diptera > Tachinidae > Sturmia > Sturmia bella. Next base: position 27,900,236 of record OY759171.1, on the reverse strand, counting down.
TTCATTTTAATGGAGGCTTGTTGTTTATATTTGTCGTTTTGTATTTTTATTCAACTCAACCGAATTAACACTCATTGTTTAAAAATATAACGTTATGTGACCTTTATCAGTTATTGTTTACTTTGAAAAAGAAACAAATTTATAATTTTTTTAATATATTTCTAAATTTGCTCTAATTCAGTTTTGGCTTTTGTTAAAATTTATTTGTATTTCGATATGCGTCAGTATGTACCGATTAGAAGTGGAATTTTTTTTTTTTTTGAATTGAACAGGTTTTAAATAGTTATAAACAAATTGTATATACAATAAAATATTGCGTAGATTGTGATTAAGCCAGTGTCTGAAACGTCTGTGTTACGCTGACTGGTTGTTTTCAGAACAACTTTTAGATAAATATTTTTTATAACAAATGGCTTACAATTTTGTAAAGAGCTTTTGCTTTTAAAGTCAAATATAAAACGTCGGCCATAAAATTTTATACTGAAAGGGAAACGGAAGAGGACCGACCAAAAAAACTGCCTTTATTTTTTTTTATTAGAACTTTAACAAAAACAAAACAGTTGTCATAAAATGAAAATGTGTGCTGCCAGACTTTTGCAGATTTTGTACGCGCAACCGATGTTGGTTATATCACGGAGGGCAAAATTTCTTTGCCCGGCCAAAGGCCGGTTGCCAAGAACAAATTTTGCAAACCTAAGAAAAAATTTCTGAAATGAACTAAAAGAAATAGGATTTTGGATGCTTCAAAACTGTTTATAAATTCCCAATTTTAGGTTCTGCGCAAAACTTTTCGCCAGCAGCTTTAATATGGCATTATTAAGAAACTAAAAGCCTTTGTCCGAATTTTACTTCAGTTTTGGGAGATCCACGACCTCCTCTACATACCTATAAAACTTATTTCTTTCAAGGCCTGGCTCCTCATTCTAAAGCCTACCCAAAAACTTCAGAAGCTGTATTTAAAAACGGCGATAAGTTTTATGTTTATTAACGTGCTTTTCTATGAATATTCTTGTTAAAAGTCGTATTTACCTGTTTCAAAAGTACTCAAGTAAAAATAAAATTATATTACGGAATATCTTATAAGAAACTGCCTTTTAAAAATGTATCTTTCGAAAAAAAGTACTTATATGCGAAAATATGTAAAAAAAAGTCCCACAAATTATATTTCAAGTACGAAAGAAGTGAGATTGAACTAAAATCAACAGTTAAAAGAAACCTTAAACTTTCGATTGAAAGTAGTTTTAATAAAAGCGGATTTTTACAAAAGCAACTAAACAAAATAGTTGAAGTATTATATGAAAAAAAGCCCTTAAAAAATACTTTTGATACAAAAAGTGTATTTTAAAAAAATAACTTTTTAGGCCACCATCTTTTTAAAAAATTAATTATTTTAATCTTTAAAAAAAGGAACTTTTCAAAAAAATTTCTGTTTTTGAAAAGTACCTTTTTGTTTTTGAAAAGTTACTTTTCAAAAAAAATTGCTGTTTTTGAAAGGTACCTTTTTTAAAAAGCACCTCTTTAAAAAATTACTTTTTTTTAATTAAAAATTTTAAAAAGTTTTCCTCCAAACAAGTATTTTTTTAAACAAAATACTCTTTTCAAAAACGCACCGTTCTCAAAATGTGTACTACAACAAAATTTTCATTTCTTTTTGAAAAGGTACTTTCTTAAAAAAGTCCTTTTTTAATTACAATTTTTAAAAAGTTTTGCTCCAAAAAGTACCTTTTTTAAACCAAGTACCTCTTTAAAAGACAGCTTTAAAAATAATTAGTTTTTCAGAAAGTAATTTAAAAAAAATATATTTTGGAGAAATACATTTTCAAATATCAGTAAGTGTCTCTTTTTTTTAAAAAGGGTACCCTCTTAAAACAAGTACCGTTTTAAAAAAAAAAAGTATAATTTTTGGATTAAAATACCTTTTTAAGAAAAAGGTACCTTCTCAAAAAAAGTACATTCTTAAAATGTACTTGAAAAAGTACTGTTGCATATAAACATCTTTAAAAAAGTACTTTTTAAAAAAAACTTTTTTGAAAAACTAACAGTTTAAAAATATGTACCATTTATGGAAAAGTAATAAAACTATTTTTTAAAGCTTTAGGTCTTTTATTTTTCTTTACTAATTTTTCGATATTTCGCTAACAATTTGTTAGCATCGTCAGGTATCTTTAATTGTTTTTATTTTCTATAATTTTGAAAAAGTATATTTTTTTAAATTATCTTTTTCAAAAAAGACCTTTTTGAAAGAAGTACCTATTGTTCAAAAAAAAAGTACCTGTTAAAAGGCTCCATTTTAAAACAATCACTTTTTAAAACAAAAGGCTACCAAAAAAATGCATTTGACACAGATATCCTGCTTTCCGAAAAGTAAGTTTTAAACGAATTTCTTTGATTTTGTTTAAGTGTAGCTTTAAAAAAAAAAAGTATCTTCTTTAAAGGTATGTCTTTAGAAATTTTTCTGCTTTTGCCAACTCTACAGCACGTAAAGCTTTTCAGCGGGGAAAGTTTCACCCTCTTCCCAAATGGGAAGACTTACGAAATAAATGCCAGTACATGTATTTTAAGACCGCCTGTTTTGCTGGAAATTTACTTGAAATCGAAAGTCAAACACAATAAAACGTTTTAAGTTGAAATAAAAAAACTGAACCTTAAATAAATTTTTCTTTAACTTTTTAAAACTCTTCTTGCATCATTTTACGCAGATTGAAATTATTTTCATTTTTTGGCTTTAGCTTCAGCTTAAAAAAGCCACTTCTATCAAGCGGTCGGCCTCTTTAGGTCATGGATAGTGCACAATTGTTAAATGAGTTTCATTAAGTATTCATTATATTATTAAACTACACAGTCAATGAACTACTTTGAAAGTTAAAGTTTGTGGCTTCTGAAGGAAACTCTGAATTGCAATTGAAAATGAAAAACAACGCAGACAATGAAAAGCCACAATCAAAATGGTTACAATACTGAATATACCAAATAAAATCTACAAAACAAACGGGGTTGTTTTTTCAAACAGATACTGTTATAAAATTTTTTCTTTTTTATTACTTTAAACATTATTATTCTATAATTTAAGCTGAATCTCTTTTCTTTTGTTATTCCTTAAAAGTTTAACAATTGTAAACATGGTCCTTTTAAGGGACTTTTTTTATGTTCTGCCAAAGCAACAAAAAAATTTCACTTTATTTCTTTAGTTTTATATTGCGATTTATCTTATATTGTGATTTATTTTTTATTTTCTCTTTTATATTTCGGTTTTTATTGATTTAAAAAAAAAACGCACACACTGTTGTTTGTTGTGTTGCATTTAATGTTTAAAACTCAACTGATTTAAAGTGACTAAAACAAAATAGACAACTGTAGACATAAAAGCTACAACATTCAACCAAAAGCCAACCAATACTCTTACAAAATTGAAAATGAAAAATAAAATAAAGCATTAACACTAACACCACTTAACGTTTTCTCATAGCAAGCCAACAAGAAAAGAAAAAAAAAACAAATTTAACAACCATAAGATTTGTTTCTTTTAAGACAACAAGTGCTTTTTGCTTTTTTTTTTCCTGCCATTTACATACATTCGTTCGTTCGTACACACGGCCATATGAGTTACTACTTTACTTTTTTATCGCTGTAGTTAATTTTATATTGGTATTAGTGTTAAATCATAAATATTCACACATTATTAAATAAAACCCCAATTGACCATGGCACAGAGAGACCTGACGTTTGGCCACAAGAGTCAAATTACGCTTTTTATTCTAGAAGGGGTTTAGTTCAAATGATTGCTATGACAAATATTAACTAAAAAGTCACAAATAAAGCTCAACTATGAGCTGAGCAGGGGTACAACTAGCTGTTTCGAGGCCAGCACTGTTTTACCTGCACCAGGGTAACCCCTCGAAGACTAAAGTCGTAATTTGATAGTTTTTTGTAGTCTTTGACTTTTTGAGCGCCTAATTTTAAACGTAATTAATTTTGTATCATTTTTTGTTTTATTGCCACTTTTTCTCTTTTTATTTGTAAGACTGAACATCAAATTTCTGCAACCAAAAATTAGTAAAATTAATTCATTTTAGTACCAACGTTATAATATCAAATTCTTGGCAGCATTTTTTATATGCATTTTGATAACATTGAGAAAAACAAGACTGAACACAAGTAATTTAAAAGTTTACAAAAGGTATGTAATTAATTTAATACTATACATATACCGAAGACTGGATTCCATGCGATAAGCTTATACTAAAATATAGAATTGAATTAAAAAAAAAAAGTAGATTAAGCTACTCGCTCAAAAGTCGTATGGATTAATATAGTCGAAAAACTTAACAATATTTCTTGTTAAAGCACGTTTCCATTACGAGTTGAATCACCCGTTTCGCTCTCTTTATAATATTTACGAAGCATGCTGTTTACATGACTTACCTATGTGCTTCGATTTGACAGTTGTTTTTAATAAAGAAACAAAACATTTTCATTATTTCCAAAAATATTTATGTCTCATAAATTGTTCACAACAACATATGTACCTTTTAATGTACATATGTTTGTACCTATAGATAATACAACTTACTATTTTCCAAGCTAATCGTTCCGAAGTTATTGATAATTTAAGAACGTTAAGCATTTGCAGCTGCTCTAAAAACTGGGAACGTTTCTTGTTCAGCTCCATATGTACGTTGGAGCATGCTCTTGAATACTCCATAAAATGTAGCTTGGAAGAAATTCTTCGGGCCATAATGGCATTTTTCTCAAAATTTTGCTTATTGTTCATTGTTATTTTTACTTTTTTCTTATTTTATTGCTATTAAAAAACTAACTTTCACTTTTCGCGGGATATTTTTTTTTTTTTTGTTTTTCTTTCTTTTGTTTACAATAGATGATTTTGATAGTTAGTACAGATAAACTTGCGATTAAAATTAGAGAAGACAGACATTTTGCATGCTTTGCAACTAGCTTCAACATGAAGCAACTTCATTCGCTCTCAAAATTTTGTATGGCGAAGCACGTTGCTTCGCTACTGATTGGGGTGTTAAGCACAAATAGAGAGCGAATCACATGTCGTGGAAACATGCTTTTAGTTTTCTGGAATGTCTATCACCCCTATCGTGAGTAAAATGTGAAATTTTTATTCCCATAAAATTTTCATTTCCCAAGTAGGGAAATTTGCAATCATGCATATTATGGGAACGTTTGCTTTGCTATCAATATACAGTGAGTGTACAATAGGGAAGAAAAAATGACCTCAAGCACTTGGTCAACTGGGTAGAGCTGTGTAAGTGTCTTGCCATTAATTGCATACAAAATTGAACGAACAATCGAATAAATATTCACAAACCTTACTGCAGAGAATGAACAAAAAAATAATAAAGAAAGAGCGTAAGAAAGAAAAAGTGGTTTAATAACCACTAAATAAATGTATGAAGAAAAATGCGATTTTTTTTTTTAATATCAAGTAATAAAAATAAAAATTCACTTTTTGCCAAAACAAAATCTGGTAAAACAAGATATAAAATATGAAATAAATGAACAAAAAAAAAACTGCCAAGTAAAAACCAGGATTCATATGTTTAATTAAAACGAATAGAAAAAATAAATACATATGCGTATAATGCACTAAAAAATATGAAACAGAAGCGTATGGCGTCTTTTGTTTTGAGGAGGATTTCTTACTAATAGAAAAAAGACTTAGGAGTTGATTTTTATAGGTTTTTTATGGTCACATAACAACGGAACTATCGTGAAGGTCACAAATAATTATGACAATTTTGTTGCTTTTTAGGACAAGCATCACTTTTGTGACTAATATTCTATTACTATTACAACTCTGGAGAATGCTTTCAATTAATTTTAACAATTGTTATTTAAGCGAATAGCAGAATGCATCCTTTCAATTGTCATGGACACAAACAAGTGACATTAATATAGAATCAAAGAAATATATAAAGAAAAACAATATAAAAATAACGTCCACAACAACAGTTTTTTCCATAATCCAGCGGCAAATCTTTCGTGAAACAGCAAAATTATTAGTTGAAGAGGCAGGTGATTTTCTTCCTTTTCCAAACAAAAATCTTCAATAGCATGATTGATTAAATCAGCGATAGTATTTATTTAATGTGTTTTTACAGGAATTTCGTTGTATCTAGCACATGTTTGTTCCAAAAATTTGCACAATTTATTGAATCAGCGAACATTTCACTGCTACTTTTTAAAAACTGCGCAATGATGTACTTGCCGGAAAAATATATTTGTGATTGTCAAGAAACCCAAATTCGTTTATGCAGCAGAAGCTTACAAATAAATATATGCCTTATACTTGAAAGTACAGTCGAAGCTAGGTTTAACGAATGATATAATGTTCAGACCTTTCGTTATATCGAACAGTAATTTTTTATCTTAAAATTTTATAAAAGACGGTGCTCCATCAAAATTTAATTGCAGAAATAAAACTTTAATTTATATTTTAACGTTTATTTAAGAATTGTTTTTATTTCTAATATATAATATGAAAACATCTTGTTTTCATAATGAACCAAACAAAACGTGTTCTTTCAATACAATACAGAAGCAAAAAAACACATAATCTAACGCTTCTGTAACGATTTTTTAATGTATTTTGCTTTGTCATTCGTTCGAGATTTTTTTTTTTTGTTTGCCATTCGCTATATAAGGCAGTTAATATAAAAATATATTCGTTAAACTGAGTATTCGCTATACTGGGCTTTGACTGTATATGCCTTTCTGCATAATTTTTAAATGGAAAAAATGCCTTCCTACAAAATCAATTGAGAGCAGGAAAGAAATTCCTAACTCTTATATCTAAAGCCTTTATGACAAAAAAAAAGTATGCAATTGACGAAGTAATGGTAAAGAGTGCGTATGAAAAACAAGATAATTTTACGGTTCTTTGTGCGCGATAAAACAGCACAAGGCAAAAATAACACACAAACCGGCGGCATAATAGAAACAAACGCTATAAAGTCACAAAAATTATGATGTTTGACGTCTTTATCGTATGTCTGCAGCAAATTAGTAATATAAGCGACAAGCACATAATCACTTTACACTAGAATAAATATGCATTCTAAACATGACTTCTAAATAATATTGTACTTATTTTAATTTTATATGTTTAGTGCTTAATTTATTATATTAAAGCCAACTTTTTTTTTTTTTTTGTTTTATTTGATTTATTTATTTGTTGTATCTTCTTTTTGTGAACTAACAATAACTGTTCAAATCTTAAGTCTAAAAGTTAAAATATTAGACCAGCCAGTGCCAGACTGAAAAATCAGTTTTTCAAATTTGATAAAGCAGTACACCAATTTCGGAGTGAGTCATCTAAGAGCAACAGTATCTCTCCTTTTCAATCAAGTGTGCCCGCATTATTGTAAGATGTTTCTAGCGAGAGGGTTTGGATGGTACTTGCAGCTTGTTTAAATATTTTAGAGTAATTTATAAAGCAACAAATACCAACCACTTGCGAAACGAAAAATTTAATAATTTTAAACATTTAAGAAGTGAAAAAAGTACGGTTTACAGAGCAGCTCCGATTAGCTTTTTGTAAAAACCACAATAGTCAGCAATGAAAATTCATTAGTTTGGTTGCTAAGCAGCATGACAGTATTGGATTTGGCTAAATGAAGCGTGTGGGAAAGAATGTGCTTTGCAGCATGTTTCCACCTGTATGGAAACTCGGCATAAAACTTTTTTTTGCATGTCCTTTTTTATAATACACTTTTTTTTTAAATTTAAAATCGTAGCAAGTTTTAGAGTTTTTCCACTCTTCTTTTAAATTTCTTTACAGATTAGTTTAAAAACTCATTAAAATCTTCAGAAACTAAAGCATCATCAGGAGCCTACTTAATTTTAATTGCAATAAATTTTAAATTAATTCTGTGTAATCTTAAATTTGCAAAATTCGTCCCAGTTTCTCAGTTCTCAGCCTTAAAGTTGCCCCAATCAACTGACACACTTTTGTGCTTAAAGCCCCATAAAAGGAGTTAATTATTTTCCCATTTTCTTTTAATTTAAACTAAATTGCTTACTTTATTTGCTCATAAATATATTTTTGCAATTAAATTGCATTTGAATAATTGAAAGAGAAATGAAACCCCTGAAGACGGTTAGAAAAAAAGTTGCAGCAGTTTAACTTGCTGTAACATAATTTGGAAAATCAAATCAAACTCTTCTTCTCCTTCTTCTTTCTGCACAAACAATGAGGAAAGAGTGAAAAAAAAGACGAATAGAGTCTATTAAATAGTAAAAATACTCGTTTACAAATGGAAAATGAAATGAAAAAAGAAAAATACATCATAAAATAAAGAATAATATAATGCAATAATAATAGAATAAAAAAAAAAAAAACTGTAGGCAAAGATGAATAAAATTCAAAAATAGAAAAAACTGTTTTCTATGTTATTTTTTTTTTTTTTTTGCTGTTTCTGTTGTTTTCATTTGTAGCCTCGAGATAAAAACCATAAAAAAGTAATTTTTTCTATGTGGTATTATTACCGCAATCTGAATTTGAAACACAATTGCGGGTGAGAAAATAGCAAATAGTTTTCGTCATAAAGAAAATATTTGATATAAAAACAGATTTGATCTCTTATTATTCCTTATTTTAAGAGTCGTCATTGTTGCCACAAAAGTGGCTTGAAAGAATCTGTTACTTATTTAAGCGTTGTCTATAACAATATACTCTATGATTGACCATCTCTAAGTGTTCTTTGCATATAGAAAATGTTAATCGTTGTCTATAACAATATAGTATGATTCATCATCTCTAAGTAAAAATGTCAAACGAGCATTTATTCCTCCTCATTTGAAGGGTCGTCCGTCGTTCTCGCCGCAAAAAACTGTACTGAATATGTTACACAGAATATGATTAACAATCCCTAATACCATGTTCATACATGCGCCTTTATTGAGATAATCGCAATAAAGACCATTATTGAGCTCAATATTCCATACAAAAAGTCAATAAAGTTATTGCTTAATAAACTCAAAATTGCTTTGAATATTGAGAAAAAGATGAAATACAACACTGTAAAAGATGTGTTTAATAAGCAAAAGTATACAATGCGAGATGAATGACGAGATAAATGTCAACAAAAGCAAACAAAACAAAATAATAAAAAATTAAAATATTGAAAATATTTTTCACTTTTTCTTTCTCACTACCAAAACAAAAACAGCAACTTTTTTCCAGCTGTCAAATACTAATTAAGTTAGCGCAATATTTGTATGTATGAACGCAAAAAATATTATGTCAATAAACTGAATCTTATCTCAATTAGAAATGCATGTATGAACAAGGTATAAGTGTTCCTTATGTCAAATGTAGGTATGTATGTACTATATCAAGAAAAAAAAAATTAATTTGGTTGAATGATTGTGATGGTAGCTCACTAGGCGCAAACACTTAAATAGAGTCCTATGACTTGATTTTGTCCACACAAATCATTGAATGTAATCGTCTTTTATACCGCTGTATGTATAATCGTGGTATTAGATGCAGACTGTAGCTATAAGATTTCTCCATACATCACTAAGTCTAGACGAAAATAGCTTGCCAAGCTGGGGAATTATATAGACCAAGGCAACTTGCATGCCCGCCTAGCGTGTAATGTCGAGTTTATGTCTACATTCTTATATATGTTGATGATTTAGTGATTGCTTCAATGAACGTTGGAAACATTAAAGCAGTAAACAATTTTCTGAGTCAAAGTTTTGAAGTAAACAATCTTGGTCCTATTTCGCATTACCTTGGCATTGAAGTCGTGAAAACACACAAGTTTCAATATAAAATCCGTCAAAAAGGATACATTGAAAAAATGCTGCTTAAATTTGGTCTTCAAGATGCGAAAATATCAAAATATCCGTTAGATCCATCCTATGGTAAAAGTGATCAACAAAGCTTATTAAAAAATGATGAATACCAAAGTTATTGTTCATTGTTGTATATTGCGGTAAACACACGACCAGATATTTCTGCAAGCATCTCAATCCTAGCTAGAAAAACAAATAATCCAAGCAATGAAGATTGGAATGAATTGAAACGTGTAGCAAAATACTTAAAAGGTACTTCAGACTTATATTTAAATTTATTTAAAACAAGTGAAAATAAAAACGAACTTGTTGGTTATGCTGACGCTAATTGGGCAGAATGCCGCATTGATAGGAAGTCTAACTCAGCATACATATTTTTATTTAACGGAACTGCAATTAGTTGGGCATGCAAGAAACAAAGCTGTGTTTCATTGTCAACAACTGAAGCTGAATTTATAGCCTTATCAGAAGCATCAAAAGAAGCAGTCTGGATAAGGAACATCTTATTTGACCTCAGCTGTCCACAAATCCATCCAACAACTATGTGCGAAGACAACAGAAGCTGCCTAAACCTTATCAGAGAAGAAAAACTAAGCAATAGATCAAAGCACATTGATACAAAATTCCATTTTGTACGAGACTACTACGTTCAAAAGAAAATTATTGAATGCAGATACTGTCCATCTGAAAGTATGCTAGCAGATATGCTAACAAAGCCGTTGTCTGCAGCCAAGATTCAAGTACACAGACTCAACTGCAATATCAAGTAGCTCGCAATTGAGGAGGAGTGTTGGAAATATTCCAGAAGTAGCAATTCGCTCACCCTGCATTTTAAATTATACATATTGATACGATTGTTTATTTTTATGTATACTAAAATTTTTATATCATAAAAATTTTTTCATATTTGAATTCATTCTTACATTGATACTTCATGATAAAAGAACGTTATTTTGAATATAAAGCGGTTGGGTTTTTTTACTCATTTAATATGGCGATCGTTTGGAAGGGAAACATTTAGTTCGCAAGCAAATTACTTTATGCTTGCTGACATTTGCTTAATTGACATTTCTCCTGCTTCTTGGCATTTGCTTTATTTTTTCTGCTATTGAATTGTGGGTTTTTAAAAAAATTTTCCGCCAACATGTTCGACTGTCTGAACGCGAAGGAAAAAGCAAAAGAGAAATCTACGTTCTTGCAAGTGTTTGTCAAACTAAAGGCAGGCATAATGCGTTTTACTTCGAAAGTGGGCACTTTTAGTGACCTTTCGTCATGAAATTTTGACTGATTTCGCATTCGAAATCCAGCGGTGATAGCTCATGCTTACACATGGTTGTACATTAGTCGTTTGAATACAAGGCAAGAAGTACAGCCTGACTATTCACAAAAATTGCAATGTCATCGCAAATATTGCTATCATATATGTACATACATATATGTAATAGTACTTATTATAGCAAATTTTTTAATCCAAAAAATAATACACTCATCAGGAAGATGGTTAGAGTTTACATATTCCAAGCTCGTCACCAGAAAATACCAGGCCCAATACTGTTCCTCATTCTCGAACAACAAGCGTACAGCGAATTTTTTTTAGATTGATTGTTGGAATAATGTGAATTGTAAATAAAAAAAAAATAGTTACCCATGATTGTTACCCTTTTTCTGGATTTCATTAAAAAAAAAAACACAACTTTAAAGAAATTTGTGAAACATCTACTTGAGTTCATAGAACCACCCATATAATTCATGTAAATGTTTGGCCACTGTTGAAGGGCAGTTCAGACTATACTTATACTATCTATTAATACTTGTCAAAAATTAAAATTCAAGGCAAATAACACGATACAAATTTCACATGCCACACGGCTTCCTCGTTTTTTTTTTATTTAATTTTCAAAACCATAACACTTTCTAATTCAATTTTTACTTCCTCAAAATTGAGAAAGATTTTTTTGTGTTAAAATTGAAGTGATCAACATTTTTAAAGCAGAACAAGAAAACTAAAGTTGAAGACTTACTGGCAAATTTGGATGCTGATGAGCGACGTGGTGGTAGTGAAACAGTCATGGCTGGAGTACAAGCCCTTACTGGCTTCAAATTCACATTCTTGTCTTCTCTAAAAATGTTGATCACTCCAATAATTTTATCACAAAAAAAAACTTTCTCAATTTTAACGAAGTAAAAATTTAACTAGAAATCCCAATAAAATTATTAACAATTTTACTGTAATTTAATATAAATTATTAACAATTGTAAATCATATAGTTAACTATAAAATTAAATTAATGCTAATACTTTTCATTGGATCAGGGCTGCGTTTCATAATTGCACACACAAAATAGCTTTACTGAATCGATAGTTTTGCCATCGATAGCGAGACATTGGCGACAGTATTATTCTTCCTTAGACAATGGCTCAAAATTTGGATTTTAGTAATCATATAGAAATATAGTTCAGTCATGCCATGTCTTACAGAGAATGGAATTTTGTTATAGACATTTTTGAGCTCTTAAACATAACGATTACTTTAGCTGTTGAATATTTCTAGTGGGCGGCACCACGACTTCCGCCTACATAAAACTGCTCATATGCCGTCGATGAAGATTTTACCATGACGTGCACGAGTATTTATTTTATTTAAAACGTGAGCGCAAAATGCAATTGACGTTTGACTTTTTGTCTCGTAAAGTGCAATGAAAGTATTAATACTTGTCCAGGGTGGCTCCAAATTAACGAAGGGGTTTGAATTGCTTATAACTTTTTTATTGTCATTTTTTTCTACTTCTTTTCTTTCCACTATTTATGCCAGTGCCCCGCCTTCTCCGCCTTCTCACAAATACGATCCCGACATCTTGGGAGAGACACCTTACCAGACATACCCCAATTACGGGGCATATGCTGGAGGAAATTAAGGAACCTTGTGAATGACACGGAGTTCCTATAGACCTATGGGTCAAAGTGTATCACGGTTAAATCCACAGTGCGCACAACAAGCCTACACTGGCTTAGGTGTATGTCGCAAGACATGGGCAAGCAAACCCCTCCAATCAACCTAACCTAACCTAACCTCTTTTCTTTCCAATATTTTGTAAAGAAGACTTGGGGAATTTAAAATGCAGCAGTACTCAATTGAACAACTTGCCCAAATTGTGAAGCTTTACTTTGCAAATCAACGATTTATTGTTTTGACTCAGCATGCATATCGTCGTTATTATAATGTGCTGGTGGGACCCTCAGAGTCAGCAATAAACCGTCTGGTTGCAAATTTTCGACAACAAGGGGCAGTAAAGCATCTTCCTGGTGCTGGCAGATAACGAACGGTGCACATGGATTACGACATTGAAGTGGTACAGAGGAGTATTCGGGAAAATGGAGAAACATCAGCAAGAAATTCGACACAACTTGGCCCCTCACGAGCCTCGCTGCAGAGAAATTTGCCTACAATAGGAATGTTTCCATACAAGATTCAGCTTGTCCAAGAATTGAAACCGACAGATTACCAGCAGCTACTTGATTCAGTTTTTTCCCGACAAAAAGCAGAAGAAAATCATAATTTTATTCATCGAAGCCCATTTAAAATTCAGTGGGTTTGTCAATAAGCAAAACTGCAGGATATGGACAATCCGAGAGTAGTTCAACAGCGTTCAACAGCACTGCTAAGTGTACGGTTTGGTGCGGTGTTTCACCGGGAAGGATAATTGGTGCTTATTATTTTTGAAAATGAACACGGAATCGCCCTTTCCGTCAATGGTTTCAGATATCGGAAAATGTTGCAATATTTTCTAAGGCCAGCCGTGGAAAACCAGCCACAAGTATGGTTCCAACAAGATGAAGCCAATGGCTCTTTTAAGGGACATCTTTAGTGAACGAATTATTTCGCGTACAAGTGATTTTAATTGGCCTCCACATTCACCAGATTTAACCGCGTTATTTGAAAGGAAAGGTCTACATTAATAAGTCAAGAACCGTGCAGCAATTAAAAAGCAATATACGCGACGAAATAAACGACATAACACCTGAAGTTTTGCCAAAGGTTATGGAAGAAGTGTTGGAAAGGGGACAAATACGCGAAGCAGAAAATGGCCACCACTTGCGAGATATTATTTGTCATAACTAAACTAAAAATATTCCCCATTTATATACTGTATTAAAATAAATTTTATAATTATGTTTTAAATAAAAAAAAATTATCATCAATTCAAACCCCTTCGTTAATTTTGGGCCACCCCGTATAATAGTCTGAACTTCCCTGTAGCGATTATCTACTGTTACCAACAGCACTGGCGAATAGTGCCATGATATTTTCCTGTGTCTACCCTCTACGTGTGTTGCTCATCAAAGTCCAATTAACTAAATTTGTTGCGAAACTTCCCTGTTTGTTTTAGAAAATTATAATAATAGAATTTCATTTTGTTTCCCAAACTCCATATTAGTAATTTTATAGTGAAAGTTTATTAAAAAATTGAGATCATTGCTCCTCAAAGTGTTTTTTTTTAACAGAAGTTGCTCTTTTTTTTACCTTGAATAACAAATTGTGCTTTTGGACTGGTATTTGTTGATTTTGGAACCTTTTTTCCTGCAAGCATAATGAAAAGAAAATGAATAAGTACTTTTGGGTAACATTTTTGATAAAAAAAAATTGGTTTTTGGTATATTAAAATTAGTTATTAGCTACTGAGGTCAAAGCTACTATAATTGGACATATTTTAAACAGATCTAAATAGTGGTTTTCACACTTCTTTAAAATACTTTTAAATATAATACTAATTTCAACTTCTAAGTGTGAGCGACTTTTTGTTTGGTATTGAAAAAAAAGTTGAAACAGCTGACTTTTGTTTAGATATTTTAGCGACAAAAGTACACAAAAGAATTTTTCAATTGGTGTTTCGTAAAATATTAAAAGAAATAAAATCTAAAAAAAATGCCTAAGGAAACCGTGAAAGATTGGTTCAAAATGCCATTGATCAAATCGAAGTTAATGGAAGGATAAAATGCAAAGATATATATTTATTTATTAACAAAAAGTAAAAGTATGCATAACCAATCTCTCGGTAGTTGGATAGTTACAGGAACGATATTGTTGAGCATATCTTGGACGAGGTTATCGATGACGTTATTTTAGTCGCATTGTATCGTCGCCGAATGTTTAGTGCAGTTCCGAAGTCAATGAAGTGGTCCTTAGATATTTTAACTGGACTAGATGACAACAGATTTTTACAAATACTACGAGTGAGGGGGATACAATTCCATTCACTTGTTGTTTTACTTTCGGATGATTTTGAATTTAGCCAACCTCATTCATGCGAACAATTCCCAGTTGAGTGCCAATTGGCAATTGTTCTGTACAGACTTGGGTCATCTGGAGAGGGCGCAAGTATTCTAGCAGTGTTTTTACTTCTGCGTCAGCCCATCTTTTGTTCCAGCTTTTTTCGCGATTTCTTTTTATAACTTTTTTAATATTTTCTACTTTTTGGTCTTTTCCATTGCAAATTTAAGAGATGTTTACAATTCACTTTATTATGTGTAAGCAAAAAAACAACGTGGCGCCAAATCTGTCAGCTGTTTCATACTTGTAAATAAATCCACTTACTACATTTACCCCCAATTTTTGACTTGGATTTTAAATGCCATTTCAATTTAAATTTGATTTAAATACAAAATTGAGTCAAACAGTTGCTATTTAAATCAAACTTAAACGGCCTGCCGTGCCCATTTAAAATCGTTTTAAGTTTTTCGTACTGCCATATGATTTTGACAGTTTGGTTTTGTTCTGCAAATTAAGAAAATTGCACATGTTTTTTTGTTTGTTTCATAATTTGATTTTTTATTATATCCAGAATGGAATCAACTTCTGTGGCAGTGAAATTGGGAGTCCTTTTATCACTTTAGCCACTTATTTTAATAATTTTTACAAAACAATTTATTATTTTCTAAACTTTTCACAATTTCACTTGCTTCCAAATTTGTTTAAACAGCTGTTTTTTATTGAGTTATCGATAATTTTTTGACACTTACATTGTGCTGCCGTACTTTTATTACAATTAATTACCAAAAATAATTTTAGACTGTAAAACAGAAAATTATTTTAAGTCCAACTTAAATTTTAAGGAAAATTTACTAATTTTGCATTTAAATGCCAAGTCAAAAATCGGAGGTTAGTAAATCTACTACTGTTTTTGGCATTGCAGATGCTTTAATTTAGTAAATTAAAAATGTATGAGATTTGCTGTTGCCCAGTTTTAAATTTATCAAGATTTCTTAAATTTAAAATATCGCCAAGATCTACAATGGTACTTTAATATGAAGCGTGAAAACCGCAAATAGTTCTTAGGATTTTTATTGTTTAACTAACGTTTAAAGTCTTGTAATTTTTGTATTTGGTTTTATTCGACCCATTTTTTTATTAATATTATTATTTTCTTGAGCTTAAGGTCTTTTTATTAAGTAACTTTTTTCTTTTATATTTATTCGAATATTCTTGTCGATACTTCACTCTGCTACGGATACTTCTTCAGGACTTTGTTTTTTATATTAAAACGAACCGTCTTATGAAAACTTTAAATAATTCGTTTCAGAACTAAGTTTGGTCCTATATATATATGTATATGAATATTAAATGGCAAACAATTCAAAATCAAAGTATGTATTGACAGTATGTAATGTACTTACGGTGCTATATATTTAACCACCGCTATTTAGGTGCTTTTTGTTTTCAATTCTCGTTGGGCTGCTTATGTTGTAGTTGGTTTGCAAATTGTGTGTATGTGTGTGGAGTATAATGATAGATAAATAAGTTTTTCCTTACCTATTGTGGCTGCTTTTTTGCAAACATCTACCATAAGAAAGAAACAACCAACCAGCAAGCAAATGTTGCAACTTGCCAGCCCTAACACCACACAACAACATACGGGCGTACAAGTGTTTCGATTTTTGCTTTGTTTTTTTTTTTTTCAAACATAAACTGAAAACTTTAAAACTTTTTTTTCCAGTTGATGACTGTTTTGAAATGACTGACTGACTGACTGACTGACTGACTGGCTGACAATCTGATGTTTAGATACAGGGTATGATAGACATGACACATACAAACAAACACAGCCAGAATTAACTTGCAAATATCACACATTTACACAAGTTTGCAAAAAATAATGGTGTTTTTTTTTTCTGTTCGCATTTAATGTTTAATAAAGTTTGTGTGAAGAACTTTTTGCACACAATAAAAAAAGCTGGATTTTCTTTAACAGAGTAATAGCAAAAGAAGATTTATTTTAACAACGAAGAAGAGACATAAAATAAAAGTAAATTAGCAATGATACATTTAAGTAGTAATGATACTTCTACGATTTATTTTTTAATAAAAAATTTAAATAACAACCAGGCACATGTTGAAAAAATAGTATACGATAAGTATTTATACATGTTCATAGCTACAGGGTCCGCCATGTGTGATGGCAACACTTTGCTCATGTCTGATTTGACAGATAATTAGTTTCATCCTTCCGCTGCACGAATAAAGCTGTGTATACGCTTTGCTAATTGGGCCTGCGATCGAGACGTCGCAACCGTACCACTAGATCATGCAGAACAGTCAATTCTGAGTGGTACGTACACAACGAATTGTTTTCCAAGAAATCAGGAAAACCAATCGCCGACTCTTCTCCACGACAAAGAGAGCTCTTATATACCTGGCTTGGCACCGAATGGATTCTTTTCATTTCATAAAATAATGATAATGGAATATTTTTCATTTAAACCAATATTAAGATTTTATATTGGTTTAATATGAGTATGTTTTAATTAGTATTCATCTATTAATTAACAAATAAAAAACTGTTTTTAAAATTTAATTTCCGTACGTAAAAGATAAACTGAGAGGTCAGCGTTCTCCGACACCTGAAAAAGCGGTATCTGCATTCAGAATGCATGTTTTGGAGATGCCTCAATTTGAGTGGCAAAAGTGCTTCGACAATTGGTTCAAACGCGTGCCTTTCAATTGCAAGAAAATAAATCTTTTAATTTTTACTCATAAACGCTACTTACAAATTCAGTAATTGATACTGTTTTCAAAAAACAGAAGCAAACATAAATCAGCTAAGATTTATTTTCCTATTACCACAAGGCTCAGTGCCAGATAACTAAAATTTCATCACACCCACATTTACAATAGGATTTTTGCGAAACTATGTTTTAAGACTTAGGCTGCTATTGCTTGCGACCACAATTTTTTTCCAAACCTTGCAAGTTTAGATTTTCAGCTTTATCGCAATCATTATCGTAACCTGTTAAGAGGCATCAACTCGCTTGTGTGACGTAGGAAAAAAAATGTTTTTACTTCTTGAATATGCACAGAGCGAAAACTTCCTAATAGATTCAATAAGATTTTCTCTTTGAAACGTTTTTAGGCTGAGGGGTATCCCAGCAGAGAGAAAAGAAGATTTTTCTATGGGTATTTCTTATTATTTCCCTGTTGAAAATCTTATTAATTGTCTCAACAAGAAAAACACATAAAACCAAGAAGAAAACCTGTTACTCACGTCTGTTTTTACTCAGTTTCCGATTTGCATGGTACCAAAAAAAAATTGTATAGAGAAGAACTTATTGATTCTATTAGGTTTTCTTGTAAATTGTATACAATAAGGATTTCTTATTGATTTTATTAGGTTATCCTATTAATTTTTCCCTATTGGTTTTATTAGTTTCCTATATAAACACACGTAAATCATCTTTTTAATTTCATTATTTGTTGTTTTTTCAATAAGGTTTTCCCATTTAAAATAATAAGGAATCCTTCTTGAAAAAAACCATAGAGATATCTTATTGATTTTGTTCTACTTTATTAGGTGCTTTTTTCTCTGTGTGATTATTTATTTGCTATAAGAACCAATTGAAAAGGAAATTTATTATTTATTGTTTTTTTTTTCTTTTTCAGACAGCTATATGCCGCCGGCTTGAAAAGACTTGAAAGAATGTTTGGAATTTTACTACATATTCTATTAATCCCATGAACAAAATGAGAATCACAAACGTTCAAAACAAACTTTTAATACGGAAAACAATTTTCTCGCCTTGCAACACTAAAATAATACAATTCAATTGGCTCTTATAGCAAATGATTTGTGATTCTCATTGTGTTCATCAGAATATTCATATACATATGTAGTCAAGTTCTAAACATTTTTTCAAGTTTTTTCGAATCTACTGACAAGTTGAGTAGTAGCATCAACGAAGTGTCGGAGCCATATAGATGACTAAAAAAGACAAAAAACAATTAACAAGTTCTACTTTTAGACCTAAAATAATACATTTCAATTCGGTCTTACAGCAAATTGAAATTAAATTAATTTTTTTTTTCTTTCATAAAAACAATTTTTTCTTATCACAAAACACAGTTTAACTTAATAGTGTTTAATATCATTACGTTTAATCATAGATTTGTAATTTGTTTGCTTTGCTTTTAAAATTTTCTATAACATACCTTTTTTCTTGTATTTTTCTGCAATCCATACGATATTCTTGGCTTTTTTTTAACACAATATCTACCTTATTTACTATTGGCTTAATTAAAACATTTCTTTTTTCTTCCTTTTTGGTTACACTTTAATTAATAAAATGTAGACTTTTATTTTAAAATCTTTGCGCAAAACCACAGAGCAAAAAATATAAATTTCAAAAAAGCAAAAACCAAAATTAATGAATGGAAACCGCACAAAACTTGGCCAAATTGGCAAACAAACACAGTCGACACACACACGCGCCAGTTAAAGAAACTTGAAGAACATTTTAGTGGTGAAAAACTTCGCAAGGATGTTTGCATTAATTCCTCAAATCAATTTTTTTTTTCGATAATGAAGAAAAACTCTTTAAACGATGTCGGAAATGATACAAAATGATAATGACATTAACAAATTGGCAAAATAAGAGCAAAATTGAAGAACTTAAGTAACGAAAAATTTCATAACAAATTAAACCAATTAATTTTCATTTGGAGTCTTTTCTTTATTACATATTAAATTAAATAGTGCTACACAGAAAATATTACAAAATTCAGCCGCCTCCGGCGAACGAAAACAAACGAATGAATGAAGATAAAAACGAATGACAGCTGATGTCAAAAATGTATAACAAACAACAACCGACAAACCCACCAAGACTGAAGATATTAAAAGAAAATTTTTAGAATGAAAATTTGTTGGCAACAGAGCGAATGCCAGCGAGCGCTTGTGGATGGGAGAAAATGAGTTAAAGCGTGGAAACGTTATGAATGCAATGTTTTAATAACCAAGTATTGAATAATAAAGTAGTTACAGTTACAACTATGACAGAAAGCTTTAAGATTAAAGAGTAAAAGAGCTTTTTTGCGATCATGTAATTAAGAGTACCAGTGTTGCCCATTTGACAAAAAAATGATAACGGAATATTTTTTATTTAAACCAATATTAAGATTTTATATTGGTTTAATATGAGTATGTTTTAATTAGTAGTCAGCTACTAATTAAAAAATAAACAACTGTTTTTAAAAATTTCGATTCATAAAATAATTTTACCTAATCAATAATTTAAGATATTTTCAAAAAAAAGGTGTAAATTTTTGGCCATTTTGGTCTATCGAATTCGCCAAATTAACATAATTTTCTGTCAAAATGTTTTCTAGCTGTGAGTTGGTATGATAATACTTTACTTAAGTGGCCTAGAGACTCTTCATACAGTTTAATTGTGTGCGTCCGGTCGTGCTTGTTCGACTACACTTACACGCAATCGTGTAACTTTGTTTCGAGCAAAATCAATAGTTTTTGACATTTTTATTGAAGCAATTTTTTCCGCACGTATCCACTTTTGTGAGGTGGAAAAAACGCCACAGAAAACGTTGAAGAAAATGGCTTAAACATAATGGTACTTAAAATTATATTACATGATTTTATTATATTTAAAAAATAATTTATTGAAAAACAGAAGTTTAATTTTAAAAACATTTTAAACAATTTAAAAGAATTAATCAGGATGTTCTAGACACTCGTTCTTCGACCCTTTATTTTATTTAACTTTATTTGGTTTAAGAAATGAGCTCAAGGTCACTTTATTTTCAATAAATATATTTTCTATTCATTGACAAATTATTCGATATTTTGATACGCCTTTGTGTATTTTGTTTTTTCCTGAAGAAGATACACAAAGGCGTATCGAAATATCGAATAATTTTTCAATAAATAGAAAATATATTTATTGAGAATAAAGTGACCTTCAGCTCATTTATTAAACTAAATAAAATTAATCAGTATATAAAAAATTGTACTTCGCATAAAAACATAATTTGAAATAAAATATATTGTATTTTTTGATGTACATATAGAACTTTAAGTTGGCATCACTGTTCAAGATGGCGACCGATTTAACAGCTGTTAAGTGATTTATTCTCAGTTTGGTTTGGCAATTCATCATGAATAGACTCACGCCTGAACAACGCTTGCAAATGGTGCAATTTTAGTGCAAAACGAGGTTGCCGTTGTTCCCGATTTTTATAAGCGAATGAATTGTTTAGCGATGAAGCGCACTTCTGGTTGAATGCCTACGTCAACAAACAAAACTGCCGCATTTGGAGTGAAGCTAATCCTCAAGTGTATGTCGAAACACCGTTACATCCAGAAAAACTGACTGTTTGGTGCGCTTAATGGGCTGGTGGAATCATTGGTCCGTAGTTCTTCAAAAACGATGATGGCCAGAACGTTACAGTCGTCAATGGTGATCGGTATAGAGCCATGATTACTAACTTTTTCATTCCTAAATTGAATAACCATGATGTCCAGGAAATGGAGCAACATGTCACACAGCTCGTGCCACAATCGATTTTTTGAAATACACGTTTGGTGACCGCCTAATTTCACGTTTTGGACCTGCCTCCAAGCCACATTCTACTGTTATATGGAAGAAAAATAAATAAGTAATTTCCAATTTTCAAATCGGCAGCACTGAATACATACTTTATTAAGGATTTGTTTCACTTCAATCTCATGTTTTGTTCATTTAAGGTAATTCAGTCGTATTTTCTTAAATATTAAAAGCCCTATGGAATAACATAAGTAATTTAAAAAACATTAACCGCCTAATTCATAAAAATTATTTCAGGCTTATAAGGGTCTTATTCATAATAAATATTTTAGGTTTATTAAACTCTTATTTGACAGATTTTCCATACAAATTTGTCAAATAAGAAAGAGCCTTATAAGCCTGAAATAATTTTTATGAATTAGGGGGTAAGTATGTATGTATTGAGATTTTAAAATTTTTCTCATATAACACGAATTTCCAACATAAAACATGAACCACTATGCCGTATTATTTTAATAACACAACATAAACAAAGAAACAATAAATAAATTAACTCTATCCCCTACGAACACTAGGAGCGGTTAAGTTAAAAAAACATTGTATAAGACAAATTTTTAATTTTTTTTTACTTATTATACACAACTTTAATTGATACCAGCAAAAGCAATGAGTTTTAAACTTGGATTTTATGCGCTGCCTAAAAGTATGCTTCGTTATAGTACCACGTGTTTCACAGTGATCATTTACAGTGTGACCATTTTAACAATTTAACTACTCCAATATTAAAAAAAATTGTTTTTATTTGAGTTTGAAAAATTTGACAAATGTTCATTTTCAGCCCAATCATGAATATTCTCAAGGAATTTTATTCCTAAGGAAAATACGTTTCTCGAGAAAAAATTCCTCCAATCATAAATTACCTGAGAAACAAATAAATAAAAGTTGGTAATATCGAAATTTTTTATAGGACAAAACAAAAAACATATGTTTTTAAAATACCTATTTTTTCCTCCGCCGACTATTTTTCCCCTTCGATGTGGGCAAAACAGGGAAAGTTAAAAAAAATTTCCTAAGGAATTTATCAACATAAGAAGAGGAATGGGAACAGAGAAAAAACTCTCACGGAATTATCATTATACCTAATGTATTACGTTAGGTATAATTTTGGTTTCTTTTTTTTTTTTGAGGAGTAATTTTTCATTGAAATTTATCTACTTTAAACTATTTTGCTTTCTTATTCAGACTTCAGATGTTATGATATGAATAAATTTGTTTAGATTGTTTTATAGAAATTTTCTGTTCTACCAAATAATATTTTTCGTAGCACATTTGCGAAGCATTTTTCACTTTTAAACTTTATTTTAGCTCTAACTAGCTGGCTTTTATGTAAAATTAAGTTTGTTTCTTTTTACATTTATTTAAGTATTTTGATGCTAATTTCTCGATCTTTCGTTATCTATTTATTTAAGCTTGAGGTCAGTTAATTTTGTGTTGCCGAAAAATTCTCTATTTATTCCAAAACATGTTTTAGTATTGTTGTTTGATGTGTATCTGCATCAAACATCAGTTTTTCGTTGTTGGTGATTACAAAATTTACAAATTCAAATTTTATATAATATCAATAATCTTAATTTTTGCCAAAAGGCCTCTTTAGTTTCAAAGTTGTTTTACTGCGTGTTTTTTCTTTTCTTTCTTTTGTCATAACTGGTTTTAGGCTCCCTAAAATGTCTCATTGACAAAATCGATGGCTGACAGCTATGGATGGACAGAAGTCAGAATTTTTAATTTCTACCCTTGAAATATACATATTTTCTGGCCCCAATAAAACAAACAAATACTTTAGGGCATCTGCGAAGCTACATGTATTTCGACTACGGATGGATCGATAACGAAAATGTTTGATGTCTCCTAATAAGCAGGGCAAAAAAAAAATGTTTTAAGGAATGGCAGCTTCGTAGCAGAATTTTAAATACGACAACATTTTTCAGGTGAGCATTAAATTGAAATTACAATCTTTAAAATAACTATTTTTGTAGTAAAACCAAATTGCCACTATTCTATAAGCTTTAGCGATTTAATCGTTTTAAAGACAATATTTATGCACAAGTGTCGGCGTATGGCTTAATTGGTTTTATACTTTCAAACAACAAGAAAAAACTAAAAAATTTCGACTTTTTTTTCTTGCTTTTTTTTTAGAAATTAACGCTTTTACACCTGAGCAGAACTTAAATAATAACAACATGCAGTCAACATGTCAGACGTCCACCAGTCAGCCGTGCAACCAACCAGCCATATGGAAGTTATGAAGAGAATAAAGTGCAACAGCAAACTTAATAATTCTGTTAACAAGAAGATTTAAGCTGTCTTGGCTGGCGTTAATGCTTCGCTGAGCGGCGGCGGCGGCGGCGGCACAAGTGTTGTTAGAAAATTAAAACAAAATGACAAAAAAAAACAAGTTCAACACGAACATTTCTGGTTTTATGTAAATAACTGTAAAACATGACAGGAATCGATTTTGATTTTAAACAGCTAAAATGAAATCTGTCAGCAAAATAATAAAAAAAATAATATGTATTCGGAATTTTGTTTCCTCAGCATATTTTCAGTAAATTAAAATTAAAATAATTCTTATTGTTTTTTTTTTTTAGTAAAAACACACTTAAAGCCTTTTTATTTTGCAAATCAACGTAAATAATGTTTTGAAAGGAAACTGCAAATAAAATGTAATAATAATCAGCTTCCAAAAAACGTGACTAAATGTCTAAAGAAAAACATAATAATGGTGTTTTTCTACTTCCAACAGGAAATTCAAATTAAGAAAAATAATAATAAATAAAGCAAAAACTAATAAAAATAACAATATTGTAGCTGTGTTTTTTCAGTTTCTTTTTGCTAAAAATATTTGCATAAATTGTGCTAATGGCATTTGCGAGTGTTATTCAGACATTTAAGAGAGTGCATTGCTTGTTAAAGAACAAATCACTCTTCTTAATACTCCTAAGTCTAATACGAATACGTCGAGTCATTAAAGAACAAACAAGTACCACCCCATTATACCATGTTAGATCAGATAAATAGTTAGTATAATATTTTAATACTCGATTAACATGCCGAACAAAGTAAAAATTACCGGTTTCTTATCGATAACTTTAGTTTTCTACATAAAATATTGATCCAAACTAAATAACATAAATAGGTAACATATAATTTTAGGTCTAAGAATAGACCTTATTAATGTATTCCGTCTTTTTTAGCCGTCTATATGCCGCCGACATTTCGTTGATGCTACTCAACTCATCAGTAGTGTCGAAAAATGGAAAATAAAAGGCTGAAAAAGAATGATAACATAATAAGTTCTGTTTTTAGACCTAAAATAATACATTTCAAAAGCACCTAAATAATTTTGTTAATTTTTTAACATAAATAGGTAATTGACTTTTCTAAAAAATAGTTATCTATAACTTACCTTTCTATAGAGTAGTTGTCAATAACTTTAATTTTTTTCTTTTCTAGAGAAAAGTTATCGACAACTTTAATTTTCTATAGAGAGGATAGCAATTGATTTAGCTTTTTATAGAAAAGCTATCCAAAGCTTTATTTTTCTATACAAAAGATTTTGATACAATTCCTTTTTTTTTTTTTTTTTTTTTTTGAAAAACCATCAATAGCTTCACTTTTCTGTAGGAAAACTATCGTCAGCTATATTTTTCTACATTCTGAAAGCTATCGATTGCGTTCTGTTTCCATCGAAAAGGTATCGGCAGCTTTCTCTTTCTAGAGAAAAGCTATCGATAGCTTTTTTTTTATAGAGAACTTATCATAGCATAATTTTTCTGTAGAAAATCTGTAGATATCGTAATTTTTCTATAGAAAAGCTATTCCTAGCTCTATTTTCTAGAGAAAAGCTAACGATAGTCTTACTTTTCTCTAGAAAATCAGTAAATAGCTTTAATGTTCTGTAGAAAAGCTTTCGAGGGATTTACTTTTCCATAAAAAGGACATTGATAGATTTACCTTTCTGTAGTAATATTGTTGGAGTTATACATAACTTTACCTTTCTACAGAAAATTTATTAATAGTTCTACTTTTAAAAATATACATTCAACATTATTTTTCCCAAAACCAACTATTGATGACATTATGCTTCAAATACAGAAGAGAAAAATTATCGACTATTTTATATTTCAATACAAATGTTATTAGTAAATGTGCTTTACCCTAGAAAATTCATTATTAACTTTAATTTTCTATAGAAAAATATCGAAGAAGGAGAACAAAGAAAATTTATCGATAAATTTTGTTTTTACTATAGAAAAGTAATCGATAAGTGTTAAAAAAATAAACTGTTAAAATAATTATCGCTGACCTTTAGTTTTCTATAAAAACTCTATTTATCTTTTCTACATAAAACGTATCTATTATTTATTATTAACATTTACTCATCTATTACTAATTTTTTATCAAAAATGTGGTCCATAAATTTACGTTTTTTATATTTAGGAGTTATCGATAATATTACTGTACTGTTAATTTTTTATATATTTTACTATAAAAAAACTTTATGGATAGGCTTATCTTTCTAAATAAGAGCTATCGATGCAGATTTTATCCAAAAGAGTTATTGCTGATAGTTTCTAAAGAACTAGTTTTCAAAAGAAACGAAATTGCGTTACGTTTCTTCAAATAAGTTATCGATGATTTTGTGTTTTTTTTTTATAAAACAATTATTTATGGATTTGGTTTCCCATAGAAAACTCATCCATACATTTAAATTTGTTTACAGAAAACAGCCATAACTTTACTATTCTATAATGAAGTATGATTAAATTTACTTTTCTTCGTAAAAAAATGCTGATAACTATAGCATATAAAAAATAATAATTATATTCATGAGAAGAAACAATCAACGATAATTTAATTTTTTTCTCACATCATAGTAGTCGAAACTATTACTATCGTTTACTAGATTATTAATGACTTTAGTCACCTATAGGAAAATTATTGAAAGCTTTACTTTTCTATATAACACTATGTTGCCTAACATTTTCTACATAAAAGTTACTGATAACTATAGTGTTCCTTTAAAAAAAGTTATCGAAACCGGTACTAACAACTGCGCTACAGCTTTATATTTTTAAAAAGAAATAATCAATATGAATTTATGCCAAAATGTTTATCGATACCTTGGATGATATTTTTATTTTTCTACCGAAAAGTTACTGATAACTTTACTTGCTATAATTAAGCTATCGATAATTTCAATTTTCTACCAATAAGTATCGATAAGAATAAGGTTATTGTTAGTTTTCATGTTCTATGGAAAGCTTATGAATAACTTAAGTATTCTACAAATAATATCAATATCTTTACTTTTCCATAGATTTATTATCGATAACTTTGCTTTTCTAAAGCAAAATTATCGCCAATTTTATTTTTCTGCCGATAACACACAGATGTTTTACAAAATGTGTTCATAGTTTTCGTTTTTTATAAAAAAGAAAAAATTATTGACAAAAAAAAAACCATCGATAATTTTGATTTTTTTAGAGATATATCGATAACAAATAATTTGTTGAGAAATTCACTTTTCCATAGAAGAGTTATCAATAACTTTATTACTCAATAATTACAATGCATTCATTTCTAAAATTAAGCTAACGATAATTTTGTAGCAAAATTGTCTGTTTTTATTCGGAAAACTTACAGATGACTTTGCTTTCCTTCAAAACTTTGTTAATAAACTGTCTACAATGTGGAGACAGCCTTTGGCTTCTGATTTATCTTTGTGTTTTAACTCTTTTGCATGTCTGCTTTAAAAAATTATGATTTAGCACCAAGTCTGAACACCATACGAGACGATTAAGAAACTTTACAACTTATGCAAAGTATGTTTGGATTTTTCCACTCTTATACTCACACACACAGAAGAATGGTAGAAAAATGGGTTAAACTGCATAAATGTTTTCCATAAGTACATACATATATAAACCAAGTGGAAAATTTATGTTTTAAAATTGGCTTAAATACTTTTGGTTTTTCACAACAAATTATTCATAACACGAGACTGGCATGAAAATTTGCCACACATACATACAAACGTGCTTAAAAATAAATTTTTAATTAAATTGTCTTTTTGAATTTGGCCTATAACTTTAAAACGACTCTCGTATTTACAATTAAGGATAAATCGGTTACAAACAAATGCTAAATAAACTGTTAAAATCTCATTTGGCATTCATGAAATACAATTCAGCAGTAAAATGTTTATTAGTTTAACTTAATGTTAGAAATTAATTTAAAACAAATTGGTTTTGTTATTTCAGCTGCATGTTTTTGTTTTGTTTTTCAATTAATTATAGAAAATAATGCGGCATAATTGCTGCTTCTCATTTTTTCTCAACGATGATCAGCAGGCAACAATTTGTTGCGTTGTGTTTCCTTTAACTTAAGAAAACATTCTTAAATTTAAATGTATACGATTGTGATATTTTAAGTAAATGGCACAAATATCTCGAGTAGCCAAAAATAACTCCATATTTTCAGACATCCTTTATTATTTTTTTTTTTTTAATAAAATAATTAAAATTTCTTACCACATTTTCCAAAAATAAACTTTGAATTTTTTTGCAAAACATACCTGAAAAGACAGAAAAGAAAATTTTGATTAAGAAAAATATTTAAATCTTTAAATTTTTTTACAACCAACACAAGTGCTTCAACTTATTCATAAATCTTGGAACTTCTTTCAGTTTCAATAATTATAACATGTCACAAACTGCTAATTATCTCTTCAAAATGACCCGGGCAAGGATAAAATGAACAATGTAATAAG
This sequence comes from Sturmia bella, assembly GCA_963662145.1. Classification (NCBI taxonomy): domain Eukaryota; kingdom Metazoa; phylum Arthropoda; class Insecta; order Diptera; family Tachinidae; genus Sturmia; species Sturmia bella. Next base: position 27,871,747 of record OY759171.1, on the reverse strand, counting down.
AATATGATTGACATGCCGCCACTCTACTTATTATGCGCTAAAATTACACTTTTTTTTATAAAAGGAATTGCAGAAAATATGGCACAATTACAGGCAATGAAAATGAAACATAAAACAAGAAAATAAAAAAGTGCAAAGAAAGATAATGACAAGGGATCAAGGTGATGTTAACAGAACAAGCAAAATTGGCTCTAATTTAATAACATTTAAAAAAAAATGTTCAACAGCAGAACTTAACCCAGCAAGGCAGGGTTAATAATTAACTCTGTTTAAGACTCATAAAAGACAAAAGAAATGTGAAATTAAATGCAATTAAAATCAATATTTTCAGCTCTATATAGCAAATATTTTTAAAGGCACAACCTTTTTAAACAATTATGAAAAATAATTGTTGCTAGCAATTTTCTCATTGAAAAATTGTAAAGTTGTAGATAGTTTGCCTAGAAGTGAAGCAAATGATAAAATAAAGCTGGTGATCATCTACTCAGCGAGAAAAAGTTAAAGGCAATTTTTCAACATAATATTTCAACAGTTATTGATAGCTTTCCCATAAAAAAAAAGTACGCTTATAGCCAATTCGTTAACAGAAAATTAAAATTATTTATAACTTTTTACATAATATGAAAGTTATCGATCATCAATAAAGACTACAGTAGTGCGATTCTCTAACTTTTAACGATCCGATAATCGCAACTTTTGTCTACAAATTTCATCGCTTGCACTAACGATTGAGTGATTCTGTAACTTAATTTTAACGATGGTAAACAGCTGTATTTTTCTGTTCATTCATGTAAGCATTACGTGGCATCTCTGCCAAAAACAGCAAAAACCACAAAGAAGAAAAGAAAAAACAATAAGTTTTGATATAACAATATGTATACATATTCATTTTTATATTTTGTGATTTTAGTTTTTTAATAAATATTATTTAATTTGTATTAAGGTACACAACTGACGGAAAAAGGAGTCGGGCCTCAGCCGAACAGATCAACCATTTGGTTGATTTTATGGTGGAAAATCCGGAACGAGCGTCAGGCTGTTATTCGAGATACCCTCAGTTTGTCATCAAGCGTAAAAACCATATTCTCAACTAAGGCTGGTGATAACCTATATAGCTTTCTAAATTCAACAACTGTAAACTCAAAGGGATCATCCAATTCCCGAAGAACACACCGCTTATCCCTTGAAGCGTTCAAACTTGTTTCATCCCTGACAAGTCCGAATGCCAAACATTCAAAAGCCATTTTAACACAAAACACACTTTACCGATTAAACAAATTTTATTGAAATTTTTGTTTTTAAAAAAGTATATGGCTGTGAAGTATTTAAAAAATATTTTTATGTATTAGAAAATCACAATACACTTTAACGATTGAATAAACAACAAGAACATTTTTGTCGGTAAGATATCGACAATCGGCAGTAAAATTAACAGCTGATTTTGATCGACAGCGAATATCGTTAAAAACATGTTACAGGATAGCAAATCCGATAAAATTTCGTTATAATTATTTTAACGATTCGATTATCGTTATAAAAGTTGCAGAATCGCACTACAGGTATCAGAATCGTATCTGCAAAACGATAATATTATCGATAACTTTTCTCGACAAAAGTAGTGATCACTAATCCCTTAAAAAATTAAGATAGCAATAGCTTTTCTAGATATAAGTAAAACTGCTTATAATTTTCTTATGCTAAAGTAGAGATATCGATTTCTAACAAACTAGTATTATCGATGACTAATCTAAAGAAAAGTTACAATATTATTATTATGAACTTTTACACAAGCTGTCGATAACTTTTCTAGGGTCAAGTTAAGTTGTCAATAAATATTTGTACTAACTTAGTGATAATCTTCGTATAGTAAATATTTATCGACTATTTTCTTATAGAGAAATAGAGTTTTCGACATTTACATAGATAGTTATTAAGTTTATTCAACCCTTTTTTAGTTTAATATTATTTTAATTTTTCGAGCTTTAGATCTCACTTAACTTATTAGTTTTATTAGCCGATATTTATTTTATTTAACGACATTTTATGAACAGGAAAACACCTTCGTCGATAACTTCGCTGTACAAAACTTTTACCATTAAATTAATTTTGTACTATCTTCATAGAATTCGTAGTGAAAAAATGTAATTACCGAGTTCTTTTTTTCTGAACATGTAAACTGCAGCTACTCAAGGTGAAATCGGATTTAACTATAAGGTTTTGGCATTAATCATTTGTGTTCAGTAGTGGCAGAATTCTTAACTTAATTGCCACCTTAGGTGATTTTTTTCGAATTACGATAAGTAAGGCATACAGGCCTGTTCTGAAATCACGAACGGTTTCAAAATCACGGAGGTGATTTCTTGGTGTTCTGAAAATCCCGAGATTTAAGAGTTTTTGGCGTGCTTTTCTATAATCGAAATCAGGGATAAACAGCTGATTTGTTTTGTTTACATACATAATTATAAAATTATAAAGAGGAAAGACGCGGAAAGTTAAACAAAAGAAAATAAATACAAAAACAAGAGTGTTGCCACTGTTCTAAACTAAGTATTTTTGTAATATACATACATACATTTTTTGGTTTTATATCATTGAATTTACCAATTAAAATTCGAAATTATTCATAAAATTAAAACATTAATTATAAATTTAATTAAATTTTGTTAAAAATAATTTGTTTAATTGAATAAATTATCAATAATTCATTTGGCTCATACAATCAGATATTTTCGAACAAAACAAAACAGCTGACTGCTAAAAGGTAAAAAGTATATCACGAAGATTGTGAACAGAAGTATTTTTTTTTTTTTCTTTAAAAGCAAGCAGTGTCTTCAGTAATTTGTGATTTTTTCAATTTATTTTGTATAAAAGATATAATATTAATGCATGTAAGTAAAAAAACACATTATATAAAGTAATCAATAAGTTTTTTATTTTATTTCTAACAAAATAATTGTAAAACAGGTGCAAGTGACTTAAAATCGCTAGTCGTTTAGCTGACCGGTTTCAAATCACGAAATTACTAAAAAAAATTTTGTGCACAGAACACCATTTCAGTGATTTTAAATCACTTGCGTGAAAAGTGATTTTCAGAACATACCTGATAATCGATTACAGAACTGCCCACAAAGCCGATAGAAATAGCGCTTTCTATGGCCAGGGTTAAATTAAGACTGATTACATTTTTAACCAGTGATATGATACAAATTTCAAAATAGACTCAGCTGATAGTTATAAGCAGTGACTACAAAGTTACCGCAAAAAATAATAATGTATATATGCATTAGGAAGCAGTATACAGTTGAATTATTACGTGCTCTATTATGTCAACGCCTGACATTCAAATGTAATATTTAGCTGTTTCATTAATGCAATCATACGTTCAACTTCTTTTCTACGGTCGCTGCGTTCTACGTAACATTTGAGTTTCAGCAGAGATTGCGTAACCAAAAAGTCGTTGAATTTTACCTTCAGAATCTTGGGATTGGTCAAATAAGTCGACTTGAAGATTTAATAAAGAAGTGCTCGTAAATTAACTAATAAAACAGTCTTGCTGGCTTCATTTTAAAAATAACGTTTCAAAAATGATCCACCATAAAAATAAACAAAATTCTGAAAAAATGTTTTTTTTTCCACAATAATATTTAAAATAAAAACACGTCACCAAGAAACCACCTGATTGCTTATGAAGGTCAGTTTGTCATGGGTATATTAAAATGCGTTTTAACAGTAGAAAAAAAAACTCACAGTAGGAACAACAACAACATAACAGTAGTGTTCAATGCAATTCAGTAAAATATTGAAAAAAAAACAACGTTGAAAACCGGTTTATTTGAGTTGGCAATTCAATAAAGTTGGTGCTTTTTTAACGGGCGGTATAAATTAACTTCTTTAAATCTCTCAAATTTTTTTTAAATTTTTGCCAAATGCATACATACATACATATAAAAGGCGTTTATTTCAGATTTTTTCTTTTAGGAAAAGTAAAAAAAGCAGCAAAATTTATATTTGTTATATCACATACACACACACACTAAATTTTAAAAATAATTTTTTGATGTGTTTGTTGTCGGAAAAATAAAGTTTTCTTTTTTTTTTCTACTTTTCCAACAAATCAAAAAAGCCAAAACAAACACCTACATATGTATGTAGTATGTATATAAAAAATTATATTGTATTAACCCTGAATTTCATATTAGACAAAAAAAAAAGGGGAAGTTAATGTTGGAAGAGGAAACAATGAAACTATTTGAAGTCCCAAAAATTTCAATATGTTTTTAATATGCAAATTATGTTTACCATACAACTGTGTACAGTGTGCAATAAGGTGGGTCGATTAAACTATAGATATTGGGCCATCGATTTTTCGATAGCTTTTGGCATGAGGAAAAGAAACTTCCACCAGAACATATCAAAAAAATCATTTTGGAAACTAAATTTCAACTTTTTGTATTTTTATATGGAATTCTCAACCACCGGCGAGGCCCTAAGGCAAGTTAGTGCGATGGAGGGAAAACTTAATTTTCGGGACGCCCGTATACGAGTGTTGCCTTTTCTATTTCGGCATTAGAGAAGAAAACCAAATATTAATCATTGGAAATTATTTTACACACCATTTGCACATGCAAGTAACTTGTTGCAAGTTGTGTGAACATATTAACAATCAATACCTTGATAGAGACAATAAAAGCTTAATTGCAGGCAAGAATAACCTCATTTTCAAAATGTCGTCAAAGAAAATCGCCTTACTTTACAAAATAAAAGTATTAAATGAAAACAATAATAATAAAACAATTATGCGGAAAAAACTACAAAATCATTGTTCCATTTTTTTTTTTTTTTATTTCAAATTGCTATTCTTGCCATTTTTGTATAATGTTCATTCTGTTTTTGGCCGTCTGCATGACTTTTTAAGGGTTGGGCTGTAAAAATATTGCCATACGAACTGTTTACTATATGTTTTTATCAAATATATACCGTTATTTCCGCTTAATTGAGTTTCTACAAATGCACGATTTTTGATGGAAATAAACGCGAACTCAATTAAGCAATACTCGGTTAATTGAATCGCGGATGCAAATAAACGAAAATCGCATAATTGAGCAATATGTGCAATTAAGCGAAACATTTATGTTTAGATGGAAAATAAAACTTATTTCATTTCATATTAAGTTGAAAAATTCTTTAGGTTTATTAAAACAAAATAAAAATCAGGTACGTTCATCGCACAATCTTTATGAAGGAACAGAACCATGACCTTTGGTAGAAAAAAAATTTTGAGTGGCAATCCTGGTCACTCGGTGTCAAGTCAAGACTATACGAAGGATGACTAATCAAATCGATGTTTTGGGTGCTCCGAAATGCCGTTGTTTGAGCCAATGTGTTTTTGAAAATTCGCATTGTGATGGTGAAGAGTGATTGGTCTTCGGCAGTTGGCTTTCCTGATTTATGCGAAGACAACTAGCAATCAAATTGTTGTGTACCACTCAAAATTGACTGTTTTGCATTAGTGGTAGGGTTGCGACATGTACAGCTTTTCCGAAAAAAAACAGTGCCTCGCGCGCGAAGAACTTTTGTTGGATTTTGTTTATCTTAAAACACTCATACAGTCGACTGTCGGGCTCATACGCGTTAATGCAATATTCATTACCTGTCACGATGTCATAGCCATATTTCGAAGCACGGCCATCGTATTTTTTTAGCATTGTTTTTCGTCCTTTAAACGATTGACAAATTGTGTGGGATCCAACACGAGCAAATTTTTTTTGACAATCAAATGTTTATGCAATATTGAATATATGCTGCTCCTACTAAAGCTTTATGGTGGCTCAATCTCACGACAGGTCACATGACCTGAAACAACAATCGATTTTGCAGAACCTTTACAAAATTCTTCTTGGAGTGAACTACGACCATGATTGAATTCATCATACCATCGATAAAGGCTGGTCCTGGAGGGAGCTTCATCGCCAAAAATTTAATTAAGTTCATTCATGCACTGTTGCTGAGTTAATCCACGTCGAAAGTTGGAAAAAATAATTGCACAAAAATATTCACGATTTAATTAAATTTTTGGGCCGAGTTAAATTTTTTAAGTTTCTATGAAGAACAAAAAATAGCGCTCGTATGTCAAAACGTTCTGAGTACGTACATATAACCTCAAAAATATTCAACTTCATAATAGAGCTGTCAGTTGCTAGATTACAAGACTAGGGCTGCTTAATTGCGAAACATAAAAGGTAACCCTCCTACATTCCTTTGGTATTGGTCAAATGTATGACCAACCACTGATAATAATTTTTTCTCTCTAATATTTATTTCGAACACATCGACCTCATACAAAATAAATTGAACATTGGTGGCATCGAAAATGATTTTTGTTTTGGCATGTCATGGTGGCGCTTTTGTTTTTCTCTTGCCAAAAAAGCTATCGAAAAATCGATGGCACAATATCGATTGCTAAATCGACCCGCCCTAGTGCACATATCAGTCGCACACTAATTACATATGAGTAGTATTTAACAGCATTGTCAACTTTTGTTGTTAATTCGAATATATTTGTCAAAATCTTTTATTCATTTAAAACAACTTATGCTAGTCTAAATATTTTGCTGTTTAATTAAATAGTTTTCAGTAGTATGCTTTTTCTTTGTGCTCTTTATGCAAATGCAGTTACAAGTTATTGTTTAAAACATGACGTTAAATACATACATACATACATGCATGCATGCATGCATACATACATACATACATACATACATACATACATACATACATACATACATACATACATACATACATACATACATACATGCATGCATGCATGCATACATACATACATACATACATACATACATACATACATACATACATACATACATACATACATACATACATACATACATACATACATACATACATACATACATACATACATACATACATACATACATACATACATACATACATACATACATACATACATACAAGCATACATACATACATACATACATACATACATACATACATACATACATACATACATACATACATACATACATACATACATACATACATACATACATACATACATACATACATACATACATACATACATACATACATACATACATACATACATACATACATACATACATACATACATACATACATACATATTTTTTTATGAATGCTAGGCACGCGTTTTTGCTCTCTGCAACACATACAAGAGAGTTTGTAGCCAACTTTGCTCTTGGGTTGGGCACAAGAGTGTATTTTAGCGATTAGATTTTTTTTCTTTCGCCATGTTTAAGATTTTTTTTACATTTTTAATAAATAGTGAAGTTGTTTTTAAAATATTTATTAAATAGTTAGCAAACAAGTGTGTCTGCGAAAATCATTCGCTATTTTTAAAAGCTGAAATTTAAGGTGGAAAATAATTGCAGTGGCAATGACTATTAGAAAATAAAAAGACAATAAAAAACGGCAGTCAGGGTTGCAATAATATTTAAAATTAAACATGACCACAACATAAAGTTCAAGCACTTGCAGTCATGGTCGCAATAAAAGCATTGTTGTTCTTTTTGTTCTTTCAACAGCATACATTTTAGTTAGTTAAAAAACAAACGTCTAATATTAATTGTTTTTAAATGTAAAACTTTTCTGAGTCGCATTGTCTTCAAAACAGAAACTTTCTTATAATTATATTCTCTTGATTTTATAAAAAAAAATATTGTTGCCTAACATTTTTAATAATTAATTCAAGGCATTTGGAATTCAAAGGTAAAAAGTTGCAAGTAATACAACTAATAAGTAAATCTAAATAAATAAATAAAATAAATTAATAAAGATGACTTGAACAATCGAATGCCAAAAAAGTGAATGGCATAAATTTTGAATAAACCGGTTTTGCAGTCGAAGTTTAGTTTTTGGCAAATCAAAATGAACAAACAAATTGAATTCAACCCGGGAAATTCAAAAGCGGGAATAGTGGGGCCTAGGGCACGCAGGGCAATAACACTTGGCAAGGACACCACAATTTTCCGGGCGGAGGTATATGCTAAACTGAAAGCTGTAGGGATCCTATCCGAAAAGGGATACAAGGGAGTCAGATTCAAGATGCTCTCCGTCAGCCAGTCGATACTCAAAGCCCTGAGCAGCTGTACGTTCACATCCAGGACAATACTGGAATGTCACGACAGGCTAAATGAACTGGCTACTCACAACCAGATCACTCCATCCTTTGGCTTTAGTAAACACCTCCTCAAGGAGGAAATGGGGGAATCGACAGCATCCCTCACAGAAAAACTATGGAACGGCACTAGGGGTCTGGAACACTCAAAGAAATTTCTTAGCTTTGATGCTAAGAGGGCGGACCGTGCTCTAAAACTGAATAGAAAGAACCTAAGGAAGAACAGTGCTTACGGGTGTAAGGAAATGGGTAGGAGTAGCAGGATTTCTTCCAATAAATAAAAAATCCTGGATTGCCGAACACGTTATAAAGGTTATATTTTTATTATAAAAAAATGTTTTGGTAAGCGGCCAATAAATCAATATTCATAAGTAATTCATTTAAGTTAAGTATAGTTAATACAATCATAAACCGAAATTAACAATGAATTATAAATCGAAATTAATAATGAATTTCACTGTTGATCTGCTAAACCTCTTGATGTGTTAAATTCACTTTCTATTCTGTTTTATACTCCAGCAGGATTACTAAAAAATGCCAAAGCAGTTGGAGCATTAATGAAATAATACAGGGATGGAAAATGCTATATATACATTGTTTACTCATCTGTCATCCTTTCTCTTGAAGACTCTAGAGCGGATTATACATCTGCAACTTAGAGCGTCTAATAGTCAAAATCACAGGTCAACAGACACTGTGTGAAGCGCTAACAGGCCACTATACCTGCAAGAAGCACCTATACAGAATGGGCCAATACATTGGATTCACAGGACATGCAAAGGCTTCCACAGAAGGAGCTAATACTGTTTCTTGATGTATTAAACTCGTGAGGGACAAAGGGTTGCACAAAGGGCCATCTTGGACCAACCTAGTGACAATACAATACAATACAATACAAATCCCACCCTTAACTCTATGAATTCACAAGAACGCAGTCGAAATTTAATTTTTGGCACAACAAATTAAACTTTTGATAAATTGTTATTTTCTTATTTTTGACAAATTTCACAACTCAATTTTCACAAGAATTGGTAATAATTTGTGATGCATTATTACTTCAACAATTAGGGGCACATTGCGTCTGCGAGTTAGCGGCGCAATTACACAAGCCAGTCGTGCCTTTCCCTTGCGAAAGTGATATTTAAAGCCCAATTCATATAGGAATAATATTTTTTGGAGGGTACATAATTCTTATGAGAATCTTGAGACAACATTAAACCGCAATATCGCTGCTTTGTCAGCAGCCCATACGATCGTCCTCCAAACAGTTTGCAATCACTTTGTTGAGGCAAACGTTTGGTAACTGAATTATCTCAATTAGTGGTCCTGTGTGATTTGACACCTCTGCACTGACTTTTGTGAGCATGCGTCAAGTCTATTGTAATAAAGCCATGAAATATAAAACCATGAAATATAAAGGAGACAGTGAATAAACTTATAGTGACAGCAGAGTATAGACTAAACGAGCAATCATCATAGAATGAGCTGTTTTACACTCTTTTATGGCTTCTATAATGGACTCTGACGAGACTAGAGAGAGAGAGGGAGAGAGAGAGAGAGAGAGAGAGAGGGAGAGTTTTCACAATACATTGCGCATTGTCCAGTTATCATTCGGTCAGTGGTCAGTGATTTGCACAGGACATTACAGAACGAATTTGTTTTTCAGCCCTACAGTCCAGGAAAATAAGAGACAACTTCGTTTTCTCTTATTCAAAAATGAAAAACTAATTGCAGTTTTTATTCCTCGCCATCGTGAACATCAAAAGTATATCCATTGAAACCTAACTATTTAATTATTATTTTATTGGCAATGGCATTCTTTAAATATTTATGATTTTTTAATTTTGCCTGTGTTCGCTTTTTTTCTATTAGAAATTTATGCACATGTAATCAACCACCGAGAACATGCGTAGGTTTTCAATGAAAATCTATAAAAATGAAATGCATTATAAACTGTTATTAAAGTCAAGTATATATTCTTGTCAGTGTCAAGAGAGTGTGACACATTAGCCATTCTACTAATACAAATGTAAAAACACAGTCTGTCAATAAAATGTTCAGATTTAAATTCTATCATCGGCTTTAATTCAAGGGCAATCATTCTAAATTTTGTGAACAATTCCAATAGATGCACGAATACAACAGCAACAAAATAAGCAAGTTCCCTGCTTAAAATAATGTATTAAAAGCGAAATGAAATAAAAATTTTTATGGAATTGAAAATTCAGTACGATGTGCAGGTGCAGGAATTAAAGTGTGTGTTCAGTGGATGCGCTGTGAGAATAAACTGGAAAAATATAAAAACAGATTATTAACGTCAAATCGTGTTTTGCGATGCCGTCCAATTCTGGCTTAACTGTTTATATGTACATAAGCAGAAGGGTCCTTTCGGCATAGAGTAAAATCTTTATGGGACTCTTGAGACTCATTTGCATCCTGAGGAAATCACTGTTTGGAAAACATATTATTTCCTAAGCCGAGTGAGCTCTTATGATATTTCTAAAGTCTAAGCCACCAAGGAGCAAATCGAATGGCTTAATTTAAGTCAGGGTGATGAGAAGTAGAAAGATGGACCAGAACTTCTTATTGAAAAAAATCAAACCACTTATGTGGCGTTCCCTGCACCAGGATTGGATGCAGAAGCCGAATCAGCTATTACTTTTATTCCACACATAAACCTGATGGTCAGTAGAGCAAGCGAAGTTCTTAGGTTTATTAAGCCATAGGGAAACGAATTTATGGATCGTTACGGCGCTAAACTGTTATATACAGGGGGCCTGGTAAAAAAATTTATATTTTTAAATACGATGATTTCAGAGAGTAACAAATGGTGCGGAGGGAGGGTGGCGCCGTTAAAATCATCAATTGTGCGGATTTGTCAGCCACGACAGAGCAGTGGTCGCATAAGCATCGCGAATTCGCTGTGGCGACATTTTTTAAAAGTAATGACTCCTACGTAATTACTCGTCGGCAATTTTATTCAAAGTTCAGTATTCTACGAATACGTGATGGATCGAGTGCAAATTTAGTTCTTTCGTTGCTGCAGAGATTCTGCGCAACTACTTCGGCTATGTAGGGTCCCACGGCCAGGGCCCAGTGCATTTTCAAGGACTCCTCAAAACATTGAACTGATTGAAAACAGTTTGAGTGAAAATCCGCGACTTTCAATACGAAGATGAGTCTCTTTCGGACTTCCGAGCGAGATTATTCATTAAATTTTAACAAATCATAAGATGGTACTAAACTTTTAAAGCTCAAATCGTTCAAGAACTTCAAGAAATTAAAGTTCTTTCTAGCAATTGCTGTTTCTTTCTATCAGTGCAATAGCAATTAATGCAATGCAAATCTAGTGTCGCATGTGCTTTAAGAAATTATTTGTCAGTCGTCTGAAAAATCACTTCACCTTCTGTATGTTTAGATATTTTCATGTTCAACACTTCATGTAGAAACATAAATAATGAACGGGCAACATGCGGCTGTGTGCGTGAATGAATGATTGCCGAACAAAATATTAAAGAACAAGTCAAGCTGTTTCTTTCAATACTTGCTTGTTTTTGCCAGTATTTTTTACGTTTGACTATTTTTCTAACTCCGTCAGGCATAAAAACTTGCAACTGATTTTAAAGCAAATTCATATAGAACTTAAAGAGAGACCATGCGTCATTAGGAGGTACTTTTTTAATGTCAGTATAAAAATACCAGATTTTTTTTGTTGTTTTTTGTTTTTATCAACTTTCACCAAAAATTCTATGCAGTGTTAACTGTAATTACGCATTATTAATAAATAATATTCTATCTTTTATTTAGAAATCTGCCAAATAAATCCAAAATATTTTAAAAATTTTACTTTAGGGGTTGTAGTTTGATTTTATTTCCGCAAAAATATCTTTTCGTGTTAAGACTGCAGTCATCAACATTTTCAAAGATGATAAGAAAGTTAAATATAATCAGTCAGCAATGAAGAGCACAATCAGCAGGATGGCCAAGCGTTGCTACTTAAATATAAAATAAGTTACAAAAGCCATCCTTGATCACCACCAAGAGGAAAATGATTTTTCATCAAAAATAATCATGAGTGATGAGGCCCATTTCCATCTTAGCGGGTACGTAAATAAGCAAAAATTTACGCTTCTGGGGCACTGAAAATCCGCGTGTAACCCAAGAAGAGCCATTAAACCCGCTCAAAGTCACTGTATGGTGTGCTGTTTTCGCTGGAGGAGTCATCGGACCTTTTTTCTTCGAAGACGTCGCGGGCCAAACGATTACTGTGAATAGTGAGCGCTACAGAGCAATGATCAACGAGTTCTTTTTGCCACAACTTGATGAATTGGGATTGGAAAACATGTGGTTACTACAGGACGGTGCTACAGCACACACTGCACGTGCCACAACCGATATGCTGAAGGGTGCATTTCCCAGGCAGCTAATCTCCCGTTTTGGCGATTTGCACTGGCCTGATTTGACCGCTGCAGACTTCTTTTTGTGGGGCTTTTTTAAGTCGCGGGTTTATGTCAACAAGCCTCAGACTCTTGCAGCTCTTAAAGACAATATCCGTCAAGAATGTGAGGACCTATCGCCGGAAGTTTTGGCCAATGAGATGGAAAATGCTATAAAAAGGGCTCAAATGACAATCAACTGTGGCGGCGGCCATTTATATAACATCATATTCTCGACTTGATGTAAAGAAATTAAAAGACCAAATAAAAATAATCCACAAGAAGAATCAAAGTTTTTAATTTTTTTTTTGTTTTATTACAGCCAAAACACATCGGAAGGTTATTTTTGCGCCACCCTGTAGAAAAAGTACTGTATATTTCGTAAGCCTTTTTTGTGTGTATTTTGTGTTGCAGTTTAGAGAAATAATCTTAAGCGTATTACATCTTCTAGTTACCACAAAGTTAATCGACACGTTTTGTATTGAATGCTTGCAACGTGAGCTTATAAACGATAACAGAGTGCTGATTACCATTGCAGTTATTTCATAATTTATGACAGAGAAGTATAATCCACCAAACAAAAAGAAACTAATTAACCGCCTGAGGCAAAATAGTTTAGAAAATGGGAAGACACTTTGCAAATAAAAATGTCCAATATGTTAAGTCAACAAAAGGCGTTTTAATTCATACGTTTACTTTTTCAAAAGCCGTTTCTTATCGTTCTGTACTCATAGAGTGAAATCGAAACCCAATTACTGAGACTTCACTGTCCGTCCATCCATCCGGTAACAGCTAGATAGCTGAAATTTTCGCAAGATGTGTAGTTACCCGGCCGCTGCAACAGCAAACAATGAAAACAACACAAAGCCAATAAAAGCAACAAAAACCAAAGGGTGTCCCCATACAACAAACTGTGCAAATCAGTTGTAACTCTCAAGTGATCAGCATTTAAAAATCATCAAAAAGAGCTTTGAACCACAAAATAATATGTATTATAATTTCCTCAGTGATTTGTATTCTAGCTGTTTTTTTCTTCTCACATGCTCTTCGATTAGACAAGTAGACCGACATGAAAGCTGATTTAGCTGCCAAAGCTATTTAATTATTTGCAAAAAAAAAACCAATTAACAAGAACTCAGTTAACACACCCCATAAACACACGCGCCCAACGCATTCGTTCAATGACTTAAAATCGTGAAAAAAAAGCAAATTTAAGTTAACAGAAATTCTTATTGAATTAATGCCAAGTTTAACAATCTAGAATTCGATTTGTTATCATCAATAGCCAATGCATTAATTCTTTGGCATACTTCCCATAGTGCAGCACTACTGATCATGTTTATGTGTATGACTTTGTAAGATTTTACTTCAAAACGCGTTTTTTAGTTGAACTATTTTTCTTTTTTCTTACTTTTTTAAACAACTGCGAGACTTGCATTTATTAACGGTGGAGCGTGCCAAATGTGAATTTTTGTGGCGATGCTGCTGCCTTTTTAGTTTGTTGCAATTTTCAGAAATAACATTACGAATAGTTGTCACTGTTTTTTGTTAATTCGTTTCTCTGTGGCACTGTAGGCGGTGAAGATGACGCAAATCATTGCAATTTACGTAAAAAGTTCAAGCGAATTGAAAATATTGAACGCTGGAAATAAAAAACAGCTATTAACTTGAATGAAGGTGAAAAAATCCTGTAAATCTTTAAAAGCCTTTCAATATAAATACAATATAAATACAAATTTCAAGAGAAGCATTTTAAATTGCGGATTTCATTGATGTAAAAAAAAGTAACACGCATTTTGTTTTGCAGTTTATTGTTATGTTCCTTCCATCGATTGGAGTAGTGTTGCAAATATTTTAAACACACATACATACATATGTACATATGTATGTTCATTAATTATAAAATTACGCTTTCATTTTTTTAATATTGGTCTTGCAATCAGCTCCAAGCTCAACAATAAACATATAAAGAAATTAAATATTTTGTTTTCGAACGTAAATAATTTATATTTACAAATATTCACAAAGTATTAAAACTTTGTATGATGGTGTTTTCTTTAACTTTACAGTCGAACTTTATAATTTACAGTTTTTAATTAGTTTATGGGGCCTTTTAGTTCGATTTTAATTTCCTAGAATTCAGAAAAAATTATTTATTATATGATCAACATTTTTATACCATGGCTGCTTCACATACATACGTTTTATCACAGAATAAACGTGCCAACATAAAACTTTACACGGCGGCAGAAGAGCAATTTCATGTCGGCGGTGTACGAGCCGGCGCTAAAAAATATTCAGCAGCTAAAATAATAGTTATGTAAAATAGAACCAAATTGAATAACACAAAAATATTTTATCTTCTAAATACAGCTAGAGCAAAATACATTTGTATACGGTAACCTCCCCCCGGGGGCACAAAATGCATCTTGCTGATCGTAACCAGCTTGGTGTCGTGTCAACGGGGTAGAAGGGGTGCAGGATACCTCGGCTGGCTTGGTGGCTAAAATCTTAGGCATTTCCTGAAGGAGGGCGGCGACTCCTGAGGGACTTGCTGAAACCCCTCACCGAGGGGCAATTCGGCAGTACGGGGACCGGAGCCCCGGGATGACTCTTCCTTGGCTGAAACGTACTGGCTGTGGTTGCTACCATAAGTTCGCATGGAAGGGAACGTTGGTAGCTATACTGATCATGGACCCTCGGGTCTATGTTCGGTCGCCCAAATGGGCCCGTAGTGCTGTTGCTAAGCAACAGACGCTGCTTTGTAAGGAACCAGATTGGCGGGAGCATTAGCGTTGGTTCAAGGACTGATGATCTTAGGAACTTCGGGCTACCACGGTAGTCGTGTATCCTTAGCCGTCTGGGGAATTGCAATGCAGCAGAGGTTAGATAGCTCAACTCCTGAGCAAGGGGTTTTGTTATGGCCAAGTAACGTAGCAAATAAATTGCCACCCGAGCAGTTGTTCCGGCTGCTCGGGGGCGGTGGTGTAACGTCTTGATTACACCACGTGGTTTGACCACCGTGAGGTTGGGCCCTAGTGGCAGGTACTCACGTAAATCATTCCACATCTGTATACGGTAACCAAGTTCCAAATTTCGAACCCTTGCATAACGAAATCAAATATCATCAGTGACGGCACGCCATCGGCTGTGAAGCAACTGGCTAGTAAATTATTCAACAGCTGCTTGTGTTAAAAAAAAACAACCCTGATGTCAATTTTTTATCGTATTATTAGTACTAGTATTAGTAGTACAGTAGACGCTCAGAAATTCATACTCTCAGAAATTCATACTCTCAGAAATTCATACTCTCAGAAATTCGTATCAGTAATTTCATTTTTGTTGTAAACACTAAAATTTCCAGAAATTGGAATTAGTTATGCTTATTATCGTCGGAGCCTCCAACGGAATTCCGTCGTAACAATTATGTCATGAATTCCGACGTAGCTACGAAATTTTCGAATTTCGGGAGATTGGTATTATGAATTTCGAATGAAACGTACATTTGGCGTTTTTTCACCAAAACTTTGTACGAACTCTTCTTACTGTCGGGAGACTACAAAAAGTAGTTGAAAATAACAACAAATCAAAAGTAAGTTTTTAAATTGAACAAAAACTATTTTTAAGTAGTTATAAAATTATATTTCTTGAATAATTAATTGGTATATTTTAAAATAAGTACTGACTTTGGCATGATTTGAAACAAAAAAAGTAACAGAAACTAACTGCTGATTATACGTGTTGAAAAAATCGCTTCATATACACCATTTGCAACAGCTGACGGATTACTTGGCAAATAATTAACAATATAAACAAAAAAAAAGAACAAAAGCAGCTTTAATGTATGGAATTAAATGTGTATACGGAAAAGTGGTACAAAAAAGCAATTGCAGCATCCAAATCTTTTCCGCCACCATGTTGATATAAACCTTCTGCTAAAAATCGAATTATGCAGGTTTGTTCTGCCAGAAACTTTTTAAAGAAGCTAAACGGAAAATTACATATGTATATATTTTCATAATTGCTGATATGTTTTAACAACTTACGCCTTCTAATCTAAATCAAGGGAATTCTAATCATTCTTCAAGGCTTTGCTCTCTATTCGCTAACAGCTTTTGTTTTAAAATTTCTCTTTCGTCACTGAAACGGATTTTTTGACAAATATTTTTAACAATCCTTAGAATGTAAACAAAACACATTTGTTTTTCATTTAATAAAAAGTTGGTTGCACTAATTGGAACTTAGCTCAAGAGGATGGCAACACTAAGTTCGAATCCGTCGGAATTCATGATACCTTTTTGTACGAATTCGTGACGGAGATTTTCCATTACGAGTGATGTTCACTGGGAATTCATAATAAGGCTGTATAATTTCTTTTTTGACAATTTAGATTAACTAAATATGAAGTAAAAAGGGGAATCCCCTTTTAATAGATTATTTACAGATTTTGTTAATGTTCTTAAGGTTTAAAAGTCAGTTTTATGATTTTTGTAAATACGGTTTAACATTTACATATTAAATTAAGAAAGTAGACTAAAAATGCAAAACAGACGTGATAAAAACATTTTGTTTCTGCAAGACAAATTCAAAATATTGGAAAAGATTGACAAATGCGTTCAAGGAAAGTGATTAGCACTGGATTTTAACTACATATTTGGTTTTTTTCTGACCCCTTTTTTATATTTTATATATTTATTTTCTTCAGCTAAAGGTCTTTTATTAAAATTAATTAATTATTTTTGTAGATATTTTGCTCTCCTTCGGATAGCTTCTTTAGGACAATTCATTCCTATTATTATCCTGAAGAAGCAACTATCGGAAGGAGAGCGAAATATCGACAAAAATAATTAAATAATTTTAATAAAAGTCCTTTAGCTCAAGAAAATAAATATATAAAACTGGACTTTAGCGTTACTACTTCTACCATTAGCTATATTAAATCGAATAGAAAATCAATATTGGATGCTGTTGCCAACACTTATCAACATCTAGCCAATAAAACTATATGTAATGCCGAATATGGGAAAATGGAAAGCCGTCTTAATCAACCTAAAAAAGGTGGCATTAACTGGGTCCATATTAAAGCAGAGAACTAAGGCAATTTACAGGCAAGAGCGATAAACCTGAAAATTACTTTCGTTAATCTCAATATATATAATGTCGACAAAACTGGACTATATTACCGCTGCCTGCCAAATAGAACATACATATGCTTCAGCTTCCAAAAAGGGTGCTCCGGGATACAAAACTCAAAAAGAAAGAATTTCTATCTTACTTGGCCCAAAATCTGTTGATTCTGATAATGAGCTATTGCGTTATATATGAGTTATCTGATGATGAGTTATTGCCACTAGTAATTGGAAAAGCCAAAAAGTTAAGGAGGTTCAAAAAAATTAACAGCACACTATAATACGATTTTTCAAAAAATGCTTGGATGAGATCTCGGATATTTTATGACTGGTTTCTAACATATTTTCATAACATATTTTTGGAACGAAGTTCCTTGACGCGGCTTGCTGGTAGTGGAAATTAGTAGAAATCGTCACGAAAGCGTGTGAGCTGTTTATATGTATTGGTGTACTGTCGAAAAGCAATTGTGTATGATTGGCAGTGTCTCCACTGACAGCAGCGGAGACACATACAAATAAATATTAATTAGTTGGAAAACGTTCCAAAAATTTAAGGAATCATAAAATTTCAAAATTTTAAAAACAACACAAAATAAAACATACAGATTTCACCTTGTATTACATTCAAAGATAATAAAAAAACGTAAGGAACTTCGTTCCTAACGGGGGTCCCCCGACCGCATTTCTTTTTTTTTTTTTTAAATTTCGTTTAAGAAACCGAGTCCAGAAATTCGAATTGCTGCTAAAACAGAGTGGTTCGAATTTTTGAGCGTCTACTGTACGGCCCGAGCTCTTTATTGCTGACTGTCTACATTTAATTCTATTGATCAACTTTCAATTTTATCGCAGTGCTTTTCTGTTGTTTTAAAAATATATTTTATATTCTCTCATCAGCATCCAGTTGCTATTGTCTCCAGCGAAGGCAATGCTTTCAAACTTTGGATCGGGTGCAGCTATTTTTAAGCACTAACTTACCTTTATGGTAGAAACTTATGACTGACAAGTTTTAATTACTTCATCGAGCTTTTTAAAAATTGTTGGGCCGGGGCAACTATATTAAATGAAAAGCTCAGGTGGTAGGATGGCTGAGTGATGCTGCTTAAAAACAGTATGCAATCACTTATGACCTGTATACGTAGCAGATTGGGTACTGATGATCGTCGTGGTGGACGTGAAACAGACATGTTATGTTCCCCAGCCAATAAATGGTCAGCTTTACTTTTTTTGTCTTCTTCAAAAATGTTGATCACCACAAATTTTATCATAAAAAATCTCACTCAATTCTGAGGAAGTAAAATCGAACTCAAGCCCGCTAAAATTATTAACAAAACCTTTAATTTCTGAAAATTTCCAAAATTATAAAATACTTCTCAGTTTTATTGATTATCCATAGCGCGACATATAATCGAAATAAAATGAGCTCTATGCCAATAATATACATAGATGGATAAATACTTCTTTTAATTCAGATAAAGCAAAAATAGCTCCTGTTATATCTGTATATATATGCCCCAAAAAAATTCTATAAAGAATATGTCAAAAGCGAACTGTCTAGAATTATATTCTGATGCTATCTTTCAGAACGCCGACAATTCATTATAAGAAATCTTAAGTGTGTATGTTTGTAGGTGCCTGTGTGTATTTTTTTGCTGTGTAATTATAATATTTTTCGCCATTGCAAATCTGAATGCTTTCAATAGGCAGACTGTATTATTTTATTCAGCTTAAAATATTTGTTTGCCAACTTGACCGCTAAGAAAATGACAACAACAAAATCATAAGATAAAACCACAATCATGTGCACATAAGACATAAAAGATAAAATCGTACTAAACATTGCAAATGAAAAGCAAAATATTTTACAAGCCAACAGTAAGAATTACTAGCGTGAGACACGCAAATCCCCTCTTACAATAAATTAAAAAAAAAACCCCAAGACAAATATTTAATCAACAATAGAACATTTTGCTGAAAGAATTTAAAAATTTCATTTAAAAAAATTATATGGGTCAAACAGCAAAAAAAAAATAATTTTTTTTTTCGTTTTATATACAGGAAACTGGGACCACCTTAAGGCATTTTGTTGCTGCAAAATTTATGATTTGTAAACATTTATTTGACACTAATACTAAAGTTATTTTATGGGCTTTATGAAAAAACGAAAATAAATAAAAAATATCTATGCTTTACATTTTAGCTACAACTATTTTTCTTTTAATAAAGAAACTTTTGTTTAAACAGTAAACGTAAGAAAGTTGTCTGGAGAAGTGTTTTTTTTATTATTTTTTCAAATAAATACCTTTTAAATAAAATTGGTACTATTTCATTAAATCTATAATACTTTATTATCAAGGTACCTATTAGTAAAAAGTAGTTTTTAATAAAAAGTAAATTTTTGCTGGAAAGTTACTTTTGATGGAAAAAGTACTTTTTTAAAAAGTACTTTTTTCACAAGGTACTTCTTATAGAAAAAGTACTTTTTTTAAAAACGTACTTTTCATGAAATTATTACTATTGATTAAAAACTCAATTTTCATGAAACCATACTTTTCACTAGACCATATTTTTGATAAGGGCAAAAGTTTTGCTAAAAATGTGCTTTTCTATAGAAACAAAGGAAATTGTTTAGAAAAATTCTTTTCGAGTAAAAAAATACTTAACTTTTTTGTAACGTCAACATTTTAGTACTACCTAAACAGCTCCGTGTTGGAAAATAATCAAAAGCTTGGTTATCCATTTTGAAAATCAGGGTTTAGTAGATAATGAACCCCGAAGAGTTGTTGATAGACCTGTTCACACTGCAGAAGCTGTGTATAATGTAGTAGAAAAAGTCCGTATGGATACATCTGTCTCAACGTGCTACTCAATTGATAGTCGTCATAACAGAGCTTTAAAAGCTTTATATACAATTCAGTTGGCTTAATCATATAAGACTAAATTCTTTTCGAGTAAAAAAATACTTAACTTTTTTTGTAATAAGTAAAGTTTACTTAAAACAATTACTATTTAATAAAAAAAGTACTATATCGTGAAAAAGGTACACTTTATGAAAAAGTGGGTTTTCATCAAAAAAGTACGTTTTGACAAAAAGCCACTTTTCATCAAAACTGTACATTTAACCGAAACCGCCAGTTTTTGAAGAAGGTACAAATATTGAATATTTAGTTTTTTGACCCCTTTTTTTCTTATATTTTATATATTTATTTGAGCTTAAGGTCTTTTCGAATTTGAGTATTTATTTTTGTCAATATTTTGCTCTCCTATATCCTAGCTTTGCTATCCGAAGGAGAGCGAAATATTGACAATAATAAATACTCAAATTCCAAAAGGCCTTAAGCTAAAATAAATATATAAAATAGAAGGTACAAGTATATTAAAAAAAAAAAAATTTTTTATAAAAAAAAGTTGAATTGATTAAAAACATGGCTTTCATAAAAACTTACTTTTCATAAGAAGGTGCTTTTAATAAAAATAAAAATTTGAGGTAAAATTTATTTTTTATATAAACGAGAGAAAGGAAGAGAATATACCTACTTTTCATAAATGCCAAAATTTTACTAAAAAGGTACTTTTTTATAAAACCGAAAGAAAACCATTAGAGGAAATGATTGCGGGTAAATAGTATATTGCATTATTTTCTCCTGTCAGTATACGTTATTAAATGTAGTACTATTAGTAGTATTACATTAAAAAAAGATATTTTTGTTACAAAATTGCATTTTACTGAAAAGGTGCTTTTTATCAAATAGGTACTTTTATTGAAAAGGTACTTTTTTTTTATCAAAAAGTACTTTTTTACTTCTGATTATTCAAAAAGTACTTAGTGCGAAGGTCATTATTATGAAAAAATATAAGAAGATATATATGTATGTATGTATTATGAAAATACACAGTTTATGAAAAATTTACACTTTTTGTGGAAAAAACACTTTTCATGAAAAGGGTACGTGTTACGAAAAATGTCCTTTTTATCAAAAAGGTACTTTCTGTTATGAAGTTACGTTTTATCAGAAAGTTCATATTTATCAAAAAAAAATTAATAAATTTGAAATAAAAAATGCTTGCTATTAAAAAGGTACTCTATTAAAAAGGTATTTTTTGTCAAACAAGTAATTTTTATCAAAAAAGACACTTTTATGAAATATATAAAATTGATCAAAAATTATGCTTTTATAAAAATTTACTTCACCTGGCACTTTTTTTATTAAAACGGTACTTTGCTCTATTAAAAGAAACGTAGAGGAAGTTTTGATTACATATGTTTGTATACTTAAAAAAAGTACTTTAGATTAAATATGCACCTATTATTCTTTATCAAAAATCAAACTTGTATTAAAAATTTTAATTTTATTAGAAATCTAAGCATTCTTTTTTAAAGAAATATTTTTATAAAAGTATACTTAGTTTCGAAAAGATAAGTTTTAATAAAACGATAGTTTAAAATAAAAATGTAATTTGCGACTCTAAAGTACTGACAAAGGCAACTTTGAATCACTGATTTGAAAAATACTCATAACTCAAAACTCATACAGTTTTTTATTTCAATAATTTTTTGTAGGTTATAAAAATTTGAAATAAATTTTACATCATCATACACAGTTGTTAACAAGGAGACCTTCTAGGACCCAAATGCCTCGATCTCATTTTCTACGGGTCAGTTGTTTTAATACAGAGAAAATATAACGTCAACATTTTAGTACTATCTAAACAGCTCCGTGTTGGAAAATAATCAAAAGCTTGGTTATCCATTTTGAAAATCAGGGTTTAGTAGATAATGAACCCCGAAGAGCTGTTGATAGACCTGTTCACACTGGAGAAGCTGTGTATAATGTAGTACAAAAAGTCCGTATGGATACATCTGTCTCAACGTGCTACTCAATTGATAGTCTTCATAACAGAGCTTTAAAAGCTGTATATAAAATTCAGTTGGCTTAATCATATAAGACTATATCACGTACGATATATTCTTAACCTGGTCAGCATTGTGAACAACCGTATTTCAAAGGAACTTATTATTATTTTTTTACTAAAGAACCTCTAACTTTTGTAATTTTTGTTCTACTATACAGTTATGGATATTAGGGTAGTGCGAAAAAAAGTTTATCCAGTCACCCTCTCAGCTTAAAGCTTAGTTTCGAGATAATTTAAAAACAAAACTTTTCTTATTTTTTTTTTGTTTTGGCACGCCCTTTGACGTCACTCGTATAGTAATATTTTTTCTATATTTATCGTCGGTTAAAAAATATTTTTTGTACAATTTCGCAACTCTGTTTTCGTTGTTAAGGCGTTTTTATATTAATTATAAAACCACCTCAATTGCAACATTAACAAGACAAGACGCGCCTTTTTTTTTTAGTAAAGTGTTAATTTTAAGCCACGCTGCTATAGCAAACAAATTTTTTTTTTATTCAGGTAACAGCTTTTTTGTTCTCATTTCCTTTTTTTAATTTATGCAAAAACATATTTCTTTTAATTAGTATTGGCATTATTAAAAAAAAAAAAAAAAATTTTGAAATTTGTTTCAGTTTTATTTAAAGCTAATGACGTCTTATTATCTAATTCTTTAGTTAACACTTTGTTTCATTATTTATTCTCATTGCTATTCAAATAAATACAACAACAAAAAAATAATAATGTCATCGTTTAACTGCAAAACAGAGGCTTAACTTCGCGTGCGGCACGTCAAATAAAATGTGTGCGTTGAAAAAAAAACACAGCAACTATTTATGTTAAATAATATGAATAATTTTGAGATAGAACGAAATATTAAATAAAATTTTTGCTCTAGAGCGGAGAGAATTTTGCTTTAAAAAATAAAAGCAAGTGTAAGAAATTCTATCTAACATTTGGTGGGGGGGGGGGGGGGGGGGGGATGTTACCTGAACCACAAGGGTGTTACTTTTTTTTGAACATCTTTCTTTGTCTGTTCCTTGATAATTCTTAGAGTATGCACAATTGCTAGAATTGAGCAAAACTCATATCATATCTCAGATATATTTTATTTTTATTTCTAACGCTTTGAGTCTGACAATCTATATGCTACTAAGGCTAAAAAACATTCAAAAGCACATATAAATAATTTTAATTATTAAGAAAATGTTGCTTACATATCAGCATCTCTAAGCAAAATGCTGCCAGCACTTTGAGTCTAATAATTTATACATCCTTAAAGACAAGAAGCATTTAAAAGTACACGGTGGCGCAAAAGTAATCCTCGTATCAGAAAATGCTATAAATTTTGCGATTGGCCCCTAATGTCAGTTCTGTTTTGACATTTGGGTAGTACACACATGCCACATACACGTTAATAAACAATGTTACGCTACACTGCTCCAGAACGCGGAATATTGGTGACTATTTATTTGACCAATAATCGGTCGGTGACTGTGGCACAACGTGAATTTCGTCGCAGATTTCCTGGCCGTCCAACGCCTACTGGTGAAACACTACGACGTTTAGCCGCTCGCCTCGAAGAGACTGGCACAACACGCGATGCTGCCAGGCGTGGCAAACCCCGGAGTAGCCGTTCTGCAGAGAATATTGCTGCTGTAGCCGAGGATGTCATGGAAGCGCCCCACGCAAATGGGCATCAGTCGACGGTCTTTATAGCGAATTTTGGTACAAGATTTGAAGATGTTTCCGTACAAAGTCCAGACGGTGCATCAGCTGTTAGCTACTGACCGCCAGGCGCGTCTAACATACGCTCAAGCCATCCTTGATCACCACCAAGAGGAAGATGATTTTTCATCAAAAATAATCATGAGTGATGAGGCCCATTTGCATCTTAGCGGGTACTTAAATAAGCAAAATTTACGCTTATGGGGCACTGAAAATCCGCTTGTAACCCACGAAGAGCCATTACACCCGCTCAAAGTCACTGTATGGTGTTCTGTTTTCGCTGGAGGAGTCATCGGACCTTTTTTCTTCGAAGACGTCGCGGGCCAAACGATTACTGTGAATAGTGAGCGCTACAGAGCAATGATCAACTTGATGAATTGGGATTGGCAAACATGTGGTTCCAACAGGCCTGTGCTACGGCACACACTGCACGTGCCATAACCGATATGCTGAAGGATACATTTCCCGGGCGCCTAATCTCCCGTTTTGGCGATTTGCACTGGCCAGCAAGATCGCCTGATTTGACCGCTGCAGACTTCTTTTTGTGGGGCTTTTTGAAGTCGCGGGTTTATGTCAACAAGCCTCAGACTCTTGCAGCTCTTAAAGACAATATGCGTCAAGAATGTGAGGACCCATCGCCGGAAGTTTTGGCCTTTTTGATAAAAAGGGCTCAAATGACAATCAACTGTGGCGGCGGCCATTTATATGACATCATATTCTCGACTTGATGTAAAAAAATTAAAAGACCAAATAAAAATCATCCACAAGAAGAATTAAAATTTTTACATTTTTTTTTTAATTACAGCCAAAAAAACATCGGAAGGATATTTTTGCGCCACCCTGTACTTAATTGATTAAGAGAAGATTCATATTGTGAAAAGGTCATACTGTCAGGCTAAGAAAAAAACACAACTTTAGGCAAAAGGACACACACAATGTGAATCGCTTACTTAACAAAAATTCCTAATTTCTCATTGTATTACTTCAATAAGAAAAAAATCGTAAATCAGAAAAGTGGGTCAAATTATTTACACATCTTCACTTCATTAATTATTTGCTACTTTTTTTCAATTTTAAAGTTATTCTTCTTGTCGCTGAGAGTGTTAAATATTGTTTAAGATACTGCTACACACCCTTAACAATTTGTGACTAAAATTTCTAAAAAAAAAAAAAAAAAAAAAAAAAAAAAAAAAAAAAAAAAAAAAAAAAAAAAAAAAAAAAAAAATGGCGTGCTAAAGCTTTATAAAATATTAAACATTCTCTTTCTAATATTTTAACTGCAATTTAGTAACCACCTTCTTTACGTGATATAAGACGAAAAAAATTTAAGTAAAATTGTGTTTGAACGCCTACACTTTAAGCGATTGTGTGTATTCTATGAACAGTACATTATCTCCATGAAATGTGAAAAAAAAATTGTTTTTAATGACACTTTAACATTGTAGTTGTTGGCCTTTTTGCCAGCACGACATCATTTTAATGTGATGTGTCGGAAAAAAAGACACATTTAATTTTTTTTAAATATTTGAAGGAATAGAAACTTTGCTACAAAGGAAAATAAAGTTTTACTGCAAAAATTCAGACATCTGGCGAAAAAATAAACATCAAAGGAATTATGTAACACAATAATGGGCCTAGTCATATAAATTAAAATAAATTTCAAATAGGTTTTATACTCAAAATTCATTAATGTCAAATACATTTCTTTTTGTTTTTTTTTTTAAATTGCTCTTAATTTTTAAATTGAGCTTGTGAGGTCACTTTTTGTTTTTAGCAAATACTTGTCCTTTTATTCCATATTTCGTTCTGTAACTTTTTTGGAAATATTTTTCCGAAATACATTAATTTCAAATAAACATTATTTTTCTAAAAAATATATCTCTTCTACTTTTAAATTAAATACTATTTTGCCAAAATAAAATCAAATAAACAAATAACTTCGTTCTAGCAACATGTTGCTGATTCTGCGCAACATTTCCTTGCTTAAATGTAAAAACTCTTCTATTCGAACATGCAAAATTTTATTCCAAGTCAAGGATTTTGAAGAAAAATCTGGCGCTTATTTTCCTCAAATATAAAACTCTGTAGGATTTCTCATATTTAATAATCATCAGTTGTTAATAAAATTTCACGCGACTTAAGTGCTGTTCAAATTATGTTGTTTGTATTTGAAAAAAAAAAAAATGTTGCAGAAAAATTTTGCTTTTGAAAAAATATTTTCACAGAAAAATGTAGCAAGTTTTTACAATGTGAATAGAGCACTACTCCAGTAATTACATTTTGTAGCAATCATTTTTATATGATTTTTATACATTTCCGTTTTGCTCTAAGCGACAAATAGAGTATTTAACTTTGTTTATTGCAAATAATAACATATATTGTATAAAAATTTGTCCCAAAAAAAAAACCCCCCTATTGGTAGCCAGCACTATGTAGTTATTGCAGCACACATCAGAACGCAATCACATATCTACTCCTTAAATATTTATCAAAGATATAATTTGTTTTTAGCAACATGTTGCTAAAGCCAAATATGGTACATATTGCTTCAAAACTTATTTTCATGTGCTGTTTGCTTTAGTTTTTAGCCAGTAATCAAAATTATAGAAAATGTTGAGCTGCATCATTTTTTATTCAGACGAAAAAAATTGGCGTGCATCTATTTTTACTGTGCAGCCGATTGGATTCTCAGGCGAATTTATATAATCTATATAAATATATTCTTTCAATAAAAATATGCTACAATGTTTTACATGTTAAACCAAATCAGAAATCAGTAAGTTCAACAATCAGCTGTTATTGAAAATTCCAACTGAAACAATTATGTGTGTTGTCAGTTCTCAGCAAAATGTTGCTGGATACATTCAGTGCAGTGCAAAATATGTGCTTTGGTGTTTATATAAAATACAAAATACATGTAAGTTGTGTATTTAAAATATAAAATACAAATACTTTTTCTCCACGTATTTAAAATACAAAATACTGCATTCTAAAAGCAAGTATTTGAAATACAAAATACAAAATACTTTTAATCAAAATTTTTTATTTCCTTTAACAAACACCAGCTTTTCAAATGTAGTATCAGACAAACAACCTCTTGACGGCGAATGAATAAAACCACCTAACGACAAGATCTCAATAATTTCTTATTAAAAGACGATATTTTATTGAAAGAGAAACAATGGAATTGAGAAATAAGTGAAGATTAAAAAACGTTTGACCAAAGACTATCCGTCTAATTCATAAAAATTATAACAGGTTTATAAAGCTCCTATTTGACAGATTTTCCATACAAATACAGTATTTTTCGGTTAATAGCACATCAAAATTTGCACAATTTTTTATTCAATTAACCGGGGAACCAATTAGCCGATACCCGTTTAATTGAACAATTCGTTCAATTACAAGAACCCTATTTAATTGAACAGTTTGTTCAATTACAGAAATCACGCATAATATGAACTATGTACTAATGAATTAAAAGAAATCGCATATGTGCACTTTAAGTTTTTCAAAATAATTTTTTTTTTTACCTTAAACGAAAAAAAAAAAAAATGCAAGTAACAGCAAAAAATGTACATATGTGTGTATAGTAGAGATGCCACCCAGTTTATTTCACAAATGATGTCAAATATGTATGTGCAAAAATGCCAGATTATTTTTCAATGCAACTAACCGGGTAAAAGTAAGAGGAAATTTTTTTTTGATGACATGAATTTTGAACGAATTAAGCGGGAAAATCAATTAACCGGGTTCAATTATCCGAGGAAATTCACATGGTGTTCGTATGCAATATTTTTTTTTGCCCGATCATGTGGTTCAATTAAGCGTGGAAACCAATTAACCGTAGGGTCAATTAACCGAAAAATACTGTATGCCAAATAACAGTCTTATAAGCCTGTAACAATTTTTATGAATTAGGGGTTATATACATACATATACAGTCTATCCAAGTCAACATCTGACTGACATTTTTTTGTTTTACATCAAAATGTCAAAAACTGTTTTTTCCTTATATTTTATTTGTTCATTGTTTAATTTTCTGAAAGCTTGGAGACTTTCTCAATGTGTATGCATTCAGTTGCGTTTACTTTACACAAGTACTTTGCGTTTGGTAATTGAATTGTAGTATTGCCATTTTTTGGAAATAAAGCAGTAACAAAGTTTTGCGCTTTTAGTTGATGGATGTATGAATGGAATAATTTTTGGTGCATATTTTTTATCATAAATTGAAAATGTATTTGGAAAAATGTATTTTGGGAGCACAAGTATTTGAAATACAAAATATTCTAGCGCTTAGTATTTAAAATACAAAATACAAATACATTCGTGAGACGTGTTTAAAATACAAATACAAAATACGTATTTGTATTTGAAATACGTATTTCAAATACATGTATTTCAAATACTGTCCAGCCCTGGATACATTTCACAAAAAGAGCACAGCATTAGCAACATTTTAAACATGTGGCTTAAAGGCATTCCTTTTGAATTTTTTAATAGACTATCAAGTTATATGTTGAATTAAAAAAAAAAAAACTGAGCAATAAAAAGAAGATTTCGCATTTCTGCATGAAAATATTTTCAAATAGTTTTTATAAATATTATTTGTCACCTTTTAATTAACAAATATTATTTGAGGGCTGAATGCAATACATTGCAAAAGCAAGCGGTATTAGAATTTATTTTAATTAACAAATATTATTTGAGGGCTGAATACAATACTTTTCAAGAGCAAGCGGCATTCGAATTTTTTTATGAAACTGTTGCAAATTAAGAAAAAACCACATGATTAATTTGCCCATAAAATTTCCCAGTATATTTTATTTACATGGTTCAGAAGATTTTCTTCTTTTACAATGCTGTCATTTCTTAGCTATGAAAACTTTAGACCTGAATAATTATGAGTTTCATTCCTTATTTAATGAGCTTAACTATAATACTTTAGAGGAGAATCTTAATTCAGTAGGATTCTTTTGCTTTTATTTGTGTTATTTATACCAGGCATTATGAAGCTGAAAAGTTAATTAAGTGCGCGCGGTAAATTGAGTTTAGATTCTTTGTTGCTCAGTCAAGCATTTGGTTATACGACTGACAAAGGAAAATTAAGCTGAATATGTAAAGAATAGCAGGAATGTGTTAAAAGAAGACTTACAAAAACTAGTAAAAAAAAAATCTTTGCTCTTACTGGAGTCCTAAATGAGAGCAGCCAACATTATCATAATTCTGTCAGCCACATTTTATATACAACATGTTCATATAAGCTATGACAATCCTATTAATATATATATATATATATATCAACATTTTATATATCTTAATGAAAAAAGTAATACTTTGACAAATGGCTGGTGTGTGAAAAAAAAATGAACAACAAATCATTTGTTTAAATCTGTTCTACAAATTTTTATTTTTACTGCTTTTTTTTTTTTTGTTGTTGCTCTTTTATTACCAGTGTCACATTTGCTTAAGCATCACATTGTGTTGCAAAATTGTTTTTTTTTTTTTTGCTGTTAAACAGCCATTACTTAAAATGTTGCAACATCAATTTTATTGCAGCATAATTCAAATCTTTTACAACTGCCAGTGTAATTTACGTTTTAGCAAAACAAAAAATTATATTGGCTGGCATTCAAGCGACTGACTCTGCAGGCGTGCACTAAAGAGTATAGAAACCTTAAAGACACATCGCTATTATTTAAATTATCATTTAAAACAAATCTCAGATGTCAACTTAAAAGTTGATAAAACTTAATACTAAATGCGCCTAAATTGCATACTTTATACGAGAAACGAATTAAACGTTGCTGGCAACATGAATATTATTGATGACAAAATGAAGATTAGATTTTTACGGGTAGTTAAACATACAAAGACGTAAAAGAAAAACTTGGCATATGATGATTAAAATAAGAGTAGAAAATATTAAAGTTGGAATTTTGCAAGAAAAGAATGTCATTAGCAACATTGTTAGCTGCGTCAGTAAAGTATTAAAAAAAAAACAAAATTAAACAAGTAAGACATTTGAATGAGTGAAATGCAAGTTAAGTTAAAAAAAAGTTGCAAAGTTGCCAAAAGGGAGGCTTCTAACGAAAGCCCCTTGCCTAAAAAAGTATATATTATTTTTAATCAGTTCTTAATTGATAAATATTGTACAGAATTTTGACAAATAAAAACTTAAACCAGATCAAAGTTGGAAAGCGTTGTCATTACTGCAACAGACATAAAACTCAATCGGATGTTGGTTTAAGAATATAAAATAAATTCCAATCAACAAAAAAGACAGTGATCAAATAGAAAGCTGATCTACAGATTAGTTAGTAGGATGGCTAAGCGCTAAGCCCCGCCATTCTTATGTTATAATCCTTTTTTTGCTCAATAAAGGCAAGTACTCTGATTAAAATTCCACGCGGAAAGTTGTCAAAATGCATGTAAAAAAAATTCGCATGAACTTTTCGTGAAAAAATGTTGCAGAAGTAGTACTCTGCTCATTTTGAGAAAAACATATGAAATGTATCTGGCAACATTTTCTTTTTGCTGCGAAATAACTGAAGTGGCAATTCTTCCATGTGAAATTTTTAGCAACAGCTGACTGCTGATATTTTCATTGCAAAAATTTAAGTAAAATTTTTTGGACAAAAAAAAAAAAAGAAATGCAAAGTAATTAAGAAAACCAAAACATTAAATTCAGTGCGACAGAAATGCGGGAACTGATATCAGCCGTGAAGAAAAAGAAGATTATTTGGGACTTCTTTGTTCATTTTCATGTATTTGTAGAAAAAATTATCTTTTTATTCTATAATTAAATTTTTCTCATCACAATCCAAATTGCAAAACACATGGGTTTTGTTTACAAACGTAAAACAATGTAGCACACTTTTAATGAAAAACTCGTCAAATTGTGTAAAAGCGCGGGATAGGTAACATTAGATACATGTCAAATTTTCCGTACGAAAAAAATCAATGTTGCTCAACATTTTCGGCAGTTGCGAACACAGTACTTACCTTAACACACAAAAATATTTTGTAAAAGTCTTTCCGAGGAAGTAAAGTCGAGCTAAAAAGCTAAAAAGCATTTGTAATCAAAATCTACTGAGGTTGCATTTAGGACATTTAGACTTTGCTATAACACGTTTTGATAATTTTGTTTCTTAGAGAATTGTGCAACACTTCTTTAATGATTTCGATTTTAATAAGGAATCGTGGTTGTCTTTTTAGTAAAGAATTGCACATTTACAGAATACAGGCAACCCAAATACTCATCTGTATCATAAAATACTCCCATATAACAGAGTGCTTTAACTTGCATGCAGCTGCATGTCTTTCATTGTCTACATGTTGCTGTTGTAAGGATCAAAGTTTAAAATATTTTTGATCCACATTAATTATACACAAACCGTCTAATTCATAAAAATTATAACAGGTTTATTTGACAGATTTTCCATACAAATATATCAAATAACAGTCGAATAAGCGTGTTATAATTTTTATGAATTAGGGGGAAAATAAATACATTTTGATTAAAAGAAACAGTGGTGAACTATTTATTTTGGGAGAGAATACTGATAAATGATATTTATCAGTTTCTCACTCGAAAGGGGGACGAATAATATTCGTCCAGCAACATTTGTTTTCAGGTGATCTAAGCAGCAGAAATGAGGTGGAATTTGAAACCAGTCTTCCAATGGTGAACAAAAGAGCGAGAGAAAAAGAGAAGAAGCAAATCAGAGAGCAGAGAGCGTGTAGTTGTGGTGTAGCGTTGCAGTTTCTCGAAAAAGGGAGTATAAAAGAGCAGCGATCAGGATGTTACAGGGAAGTGAGTTTTGGACATTTAGAATGGCGGTTGGATTTTCCTAATTAAGCGTAAAATAAAATATAACTAACGGTGGCAGCAACTAGGCAAGTATTTTATATTCCTGGAGTAGAGAGGTGTCGAGTTTGTGTTAGGGAAAGTACTGGATGAAATCCGACATTATATATAGAATAATATTCTATATCTATCAGGAGCTTAGGTGGCGGTAAAGGTGTTGGATCATATGCAACGTATCCTCGTGGATAATATTCATCAGGTAGGGTCGTTGAATTTGGGAGGTTAATTGGTAGCGCTTTCGGCAAAGCTTGTAGATAACATCCACCGGTGCGGTACATTTTTGGGGCCACTAGAAACGTCTGGATCATATCCAACGTGATTATGTGGGGAGAGCCATTGTTGTTACCATTTAATGTCAAATATATTGATGTAAGAATATACATAAATATATATAAATAAAGAAGATTGAGAGAGAGAAAAAAAAGCTGTCAGAGTATGTATATTATTTGGTAAAGAAAATTTGAAAAGGCACCTTGGGGAACTGGGTGTATCCTGGCAATTCACCGGTGAACCGAAATAACATTATACTGTATATTGCAATTTTAATACAGTTGATCTAGCATAACATTTCGCCTTTCATGTTCCCTTTATTTTTATAATAAATTATTGAAAGCCGTAACCAGATATTTTCATCCACAATACGAAAAAATGAATTGTATGTAAGTTTTCTTATCACTGATCATGAATTCGAATAAAAATAAAAAAACTTCTCAATCAAACTAAACAATTTGTATTAAAATTAATATCATTTTTATTCTTAGGAATAAAAATAATGCATACAAAAATAACTTGTGGATTTCTATTCAGCTGAAAATGAAATTCAAATGAATTTGTGTGCTCAGCTACATGTGATATACGATATTAAGAAAATGTTCAACTGACTTACGATAATTAATAAAATGCAAATAAAAACACATCTGATATCGAATTCAATAACAAAATTTTACAGTTTTTTTCTATAGAAAAACAAAACATTTATCACAAAAATATGTGTATGAAAACAATTTCCAAGGTTTTTTGTTTTCTTTTTGCAGTTTCAATTGTTAAAGCTTAAATAATCGAGCCACTACTTCAGTGACAAAAGAAATGGCAAATCCAGTAAAACTGCACACGTGATGGCTGCCAGTCGGTGTTTTGTTGGGTTATTGTATTCAATTGTAATTGATCTGTGTACAAAATACAACTGGAGACTTTTTTTTTGTCCAGGTATTGTTTTGCTGTAACTCGCTGTTCGTTTATTCATATATCAATGTCAATTTACAATGACGGACGGACGGACGGACGGACAGACAGACAGACATTCAGTCACACAAACTTTTGTAACAGATAATAGACTGATATTTTTGTTTTTATTACAAATGACTGGAATGAAGTTTTTTTGTTTTTAGTTTTGTGTTGATATTTTGAATCGGGTTTCAAGCCGAATGCCTTTAATGTGTTTCTCTCTTAAATATGTGTTTCTTTTTTTTTGCGCGTTTTTCTATTAATGACAAATTAATCAAATTTAATAAATACGGCAAGTGTTTAAACAACAAAATAAATGCTATGCATATTTGTATATTATGCAAATCAGCACTTAATTACTTATAATAAAAGCAAAAGAAACTAATTTAAATATTAAAAAATCCGAACAGTAATTCTTGAAAAGATGACAACAAGCTTTACGAAAAACACTATGGAGCAGATGTAAATAACAAAACCAAATTGCCAAGACACTTGTTTCAAGCAAGATGTTGCTAGGAAAACAAGCCTGATACTTTCAAGCCTGTTCTGCAAATCACATGATTTTAAATCACGCGATTTATAAAATCCAAATCAGCATTACTTCAGCAATATACAAATCTGCATTAAAGTTAAGGTTTTTAATACAATTTTTGATTGTCCGAACGTTAGAGAAATCACAAAGAAGCAGGCAGCATAAATTCAGGTTTTTGGAAATCACGTGATTTCAAGCCATGTAATTTTCAGAACAGACTAGTCTGTTAGAAATTCTACGTAGAAGGCTTTCAAAATATATGCAAAAATATTTGCATTAATTAATCAGAGGTAGTAGTAGTAGTACTCTGTTCATTTTGTGAAACATATTGAAGTGTATCCAGCTACATATTGTTTAGCTGTAAAATAAATGAGCCGCCATTCACTCCACATGAAATTTTCGCTAACAGCTGGGTTTGGTTTGCACGGGTAAACAGTGTGGTATACTTTGTTTAAATAAAGCTTGACATTTTATGCAAAAGCGCGGTATAAGTAACATTGACTTCTCGTCAAATTTTATGGATGAAAAAACTAATGTTGCTCTCTACATTTTCACAGTTTTGAGCAGAGTACTAAGCTTAGCAAAAAATACTCAGCAATTACCATTGGCCAACAACATGCTGCTGATTTTGAGACATGTAAGGAATTTTAGAATTTATTCAACTTATTTTAGATCTAAAAAAAACAGGCATTAATGTTTTCTGTCTTTTCCAGCTGTCTATATAACGCCAATATTTTATTGATCAACTCATCAGTACACTCGAAAAATCTTAAAAGAATGTTTGAAATTCATTCAAAACTTATTCCAAAATTCTCATAAATAAAATGGGAATCAGAAATGTTCAAACACACTTTTAATACATAAAACATTTTTTTTTTCGTCTTACTTTTCTTAACACTTCCTAATAACGGGCTGACCATTGGCTAACACGACTTGTATTCTTGAAAGTATCAAAAAGCAAAAGTTTTTCCGAATACTGTTTTAAGGTACTACTGATGAGATGATTAGCATCAACGAAATGTCGGCGGCATATAGAAGTCAGAAAATATTAATAACATAACATAGCATAACATAACATAGCATAACATAACATAACATAACATAACATAACATAACATAACATAACATAACATAACATAACATAACATAACATAACATAACATAACATAACATAACATAACATAACATAACATAACATAACATAACATAACATAACATAACATAAAGTTGCAATGCAACATGTTGGGAACATTAATATAGCAAATGTTAGACATAGAATTATTGTCAAATTCATAAAAATTGTAACAGGTTTATAAAGCTCTTATTTGACAGATTTTCATACAAATATGTGAAATAACAGCCTTATAAGTCTGTTATAATTTTTATGAATTAGAGGGTTAGTTTATTTCTATTTGTGTTATTTTTTACTGTTATTTGTATTGTGTTTTTTAATTTTTATAAATCAAAATTTTTCCTCATTTTTCAATTGAATTACAAATATTATTGTGAAGATGCTAACAAACTGTTAGCGAAATATTGAATTATATTGTTAATAAATTAAAAAAAAAAAACGATCTGAAGCTGCATGAATTAGTTTTTTTTTTCAATTTATGAAACTTTTATTTAATAACACATTTGTATTAAGTATGTATATATTGATTGATTTTTCGATGACAAAAAAAAGTTCCGCCACGACATATCAAAAAAAAAAAAAAAAAATTCATGTCCGGGCGGCAAAATTTAAATTTTTTATATATTTTTTTTTTTTTTTGTTTTTTTTGTATCGGAACCCGAGTTTGCCTTCTTAGGGCCGAGTCTTCATTTTCGAGTCATACACCCTGAAGCTTCTACAGCCACCCTGGCACCGATTTGAGGGGGGATTTTTAAATTTCGGCGCCTCCAAAATAAATTTTTTGATACGTCGTGTTCGAGCTTAGTTTTCCTCATATCAAGAGCTATCGAAAAATCGTTGGCACTATGCGATTGCGAAATCTACCCACCTTAATATATAACTCTTTTTTGCAATTACCTACCTTTTGAACTAGTCAAACTATGACTAATATTATTCCAGAAATTCAGCCGACAGCCGAAGACCTTCATTTCTTTAACACGTTCCTTCATATTGCCCAGAACACTGGTTTCCGCGAGACTGACACACGGAATCATTTGATGACAACAATTTTTGTATTAAAACGTGTGATAACAAACACTTTTTTTTTTTTTTAATAAAAACTATTATTTACTTAAAATTTTCGGCAGGATGCTGATAATTAGATTCACACATTTAAAATAATTAAGCACAAATTAAGTTAATAATTTTTAAGCCTAGAAAGAAAATAAAAACAGGAAATAAACATAAAGAAAATTTTGGGATACAAAAAAAAAGAGCCAACCATTTGATATAAATACTCGTCATCGACAGAAGAAAAAAACTGAAACAATTAAATTATGTATGACCTTTTGTAAAGTTGGTGTAAAGTATTGCGGTTAGTATATGAGTGTGTAAAGTATTTTAGTAAGTTTTACTAAACTACATACGTACACAGGGCTTGTCTTTTCCCTTTCTTTGTGTTCCACTTCAAACTGCATATACATATTTTTATTTCTTTGGTGTTGTAGCTTTAAAGTGTAATTATGACTGATAAGTGCGCAAGAGCACAAAAATTTTAATTTAAAAGCAATTTTCAACTACGAAGCTCTTGCTAGATACATGTGCAACATTTCTGTAAGAAAAAATATTTAGATACAGAATTTTTCACTGACTCAAGGATTATGAACTAGTTTAAGTGCTTTCACAAATTAATAATTTCATATTAAAAAAAAAAACATATGTATGTGGCATGATGCAAACATGCATAATCTTTCACCAGAAAAATGTTGCTCACTTTGTACCACATTTTAGAATATGAAATTTCAGTAACCAAACTAATGAATTTTGATGGAAATAACTGGTTAAAATATATTTTAGTAGTAGCAAAAATATACAAGTTTATGGTATAAATCAAATAATCGTCTACCAGCAACATGTTGCTGGTCTTAGAAAATTTGTTGAAAGAAAATGGAAATTTTTCGCTTTCACTCAACTTAGTAAGCCTATTAGCCTGAGTCAGGTAGAGCTGCATTTTATGGTTTCAAAAATACTTATCCTGACATATGTATCTATGCGTCACAAATCAGCAGAATTTGTTTACCAGCAACATGCTGCTGCGCTTTCGAAATGTTTTAAGCTGTAATTAATTTAGCAATTTTATTGGATAAAATATTGAAATGTATTTTAGTAGTTAAAGAAAAGTACTCTGTTCGTCGTTTCGTACTAAATGCTGTCAAAAGTCCGTGTAAAAATTCATACGAAATAGCTATAAAATAATGTTGCTCTGTGTTGTGAAAATTGGCTAAATGTTTCTGGCAGCATGTTTATTTCAAATGCAATATATTTCTAGCAACTTTTTTTTGCTAGAAACATAAAAGGTAGCCCTAGTAACCTTGTGTATTTGAATTATTTTTTAATGCCAATGATTTTATTTATATATTTTTGCACTCGTTCTGAGCAAATGAAGTAGTTTTTTCCCTCTTTTCGTTGTGGGCTGCATTCATTCGGTCTTAGTAACACAAAAGTCACACATCGTATTCAAATCAATGTGTACGATTATGAATTTTTATAAAACAGCACCAAAAAATTTGTGTTAAAATAAATTTTAAGAAATTTATTTCCATTTTATTTTTTTGAATGCCGGGGAAATTGTTCAATTGATAGCAGCTACTTTGATGATGAACACATGTGCCTAAGACAATTAATTTCTTGAAAGCAACATGTTGCAGGTCTTGCCATGCGTTTTGAAATGTTTCGCGAAAACCTATCAACATGTTACACACAAGCACCTGCATCAGCTAGTCTTTTTCCAGCAACATGTTGCGGGGCTTTAGAACATTTTAGAATATGTTAAGCATTCGAAATTCTGAATGCATATTCTATTTGAATTAACTGGTTGAGTGATTTTTTTTTTCAACTCGTCAAAGATCAAGAATTTCTAATTGCTTAACAGACCATTTTCTTTTTTTACTTATTTCTTGGTCAGCAATAAATTTCTCAATTTCATTAGAGGCATTGAATTGTACTTCATAATCATATTGTCAGCTGCAGTTTAATGACTGGAAAAAACTCAATTAGCAACTAATCATGGCAACTTGCTAGAGGAATTATTATTATAATTTTATTTTTTTTTTTTTTTATTAAAGTGGTCAAGTATTCAAACCTGTTTCTGTTTAGTTACAATAATTTCTTGGTTATTATATTATTATTAACCGTAAATATGCACCAATTGTTAGTAATACATAAAAACCAATTATTATTTGCAACAACTAAGCAAACAGATTTGCGGTTATAAACATAGTGTACGCAAACAAAAGACCCTAAAGCTTGGCTCAGTGGTTATGTAAAATAAAATTGTACAAAAAATTATATAAAAGTAACCCTCCTACTTTTTGCTCAAGTAATACAATTTTTTGTTTTTGTATTAAATAGCATATTAGAGGCGGTAGTAATTTGGCCCCAAACTGCTTGGTAAATCATCACAAATTTGTATGAAAAGCTGACACAGCAGTTATTGCTTTAAAATGTTGCCGAATTCGTTTTCAAATTTAACAAGTGTTAAAAATGTTTGAAACAAATTAGCTGACAAGCTTAAAATTGGATTAAGACAGATGAAAATTATTTGCATCTAATTATATGCTTGTATAATTTAAAAAGTAGTGTGAAAGATTTATTGCCACATCAGTTTTATTTTACGTGAACATGATATTCTAATTACAGCTTGATGAGAAATGTTATCAAGTTTTATTGGAAAAAAGTAATGTTGCAGCTAGTGAATTTTGTTTTTTAAAATTAAGAATATGATAAAAAAAAATTTACCTTAAATTTACAAAAAAAAAAAAAAAAAAAAAAAAATGCGCAACATCACTGGTTTTAAGAGGAAAGTTGTAGACATGTTTACGCTTCACGTGGATCAACATTGCTGGTTTTATTTTAATATATCTCTAAGGTAGTAAACTTTATTTGATACTTAAGAAAATAGCAGCGATTTGTTGTGCGAACAAGTCTGCAACTCCCTCTTAACTCTGTTACGCTTCTTTTCTCATACACGGAGACTGTCACAACATAAACATTTGAAGTGAAAATGGGCGTAGAATAACACATAAAAAGGTTTTGTTATGATTCATTGCATTAAAAAATGTATTCTTATATTTTTCATTCTTATATTTTTCACTTTTAAAATGTTGAACTCCGTTCGAAAAAAAAAACTGTTAAGCTTTGCAACAAGTAAAAAAAAATCAGCAATACATGTATCTGGCAACTTGTTTCTGTGTTTGGTTTTGGAAAGTTTTCAACTACATATGTATTTTTGAAGCACGTTACAGGCTCTTAAAACCAGGGGCAAAGACCGGAATTCGTCATCGAATTCTGCGCGCTTTTTGCTTATTTTGTTTCTGTCTTTAATTATTTTTTACTTGATAGTTCGTTCTATCTCGAACGCTACAACTGGGCCCCAGCTTTTTTCTTATAAAAATATGTACTCTGTTTAAAGCTGCGTAATATATTGATTTAAATTAATTTTTTTATGAGTATATAATCAGTATTGCCTAGAGTAATAGTGTTCAAAACTTCGCAAAATGTGGAGAAACATGGATTTTTTCATGAGGAACAATTGAATCATACATCATGTGCCTTAGCCTGCAAACTTACATACATAATTTCATAGGTTGCTTTTAATGAAAAGTATAGTACATTAAAGTTGTCAATATGGTCTATACGGTCTCTAAAAAAAAACTAATTAAAGTCACTTTCAGAGCACATACAATTCTTGCAGTTTTCTATTTTTTTCTTGTCTTTTGTAAAAACTAAATCAAACAGCCGTAGTATGTACCCCAGCCAGTGAGACTTCAATTTTACTTTTCTTGTCTTCTTTAAAAGTGTTGATCACTCCAATTTCATGAGAAATTTTTTTTCTCAATTTAGAGGAAATAAAAATCGAAAAAAAGAAATCGATGCCGATGAAATGATTAACAAATTAAACACAAATCAGAAACAACTTAACTAAAATTAAAAACCAATCAGCTGTTGCTAAAATTTCACACGAAATAAATGCTGTTCTTATTATGCCGGAGTCCAAGAAAAAGTTCCCAGAAATATTTTACTGTTGGCAGAACAAGATGATTCCAGCAACATTTTTCAAGTATTTCTCATAATAACAAAATTTTCTAATAGCAACGTTATTTTGTTGTCTTTTCTTGCATGAATATTTGAATAAATTATTTTGAATATCTGTTATCATTTTGTATGAAACACAGGACCAACAAACTACTCTGTTCAAAGCTGAGAAAAATGTTGTGCAACATTGTTCCTCTCATGTGATCATTTGAACAGTAGGCTTCACTTAACATAATTTTGTTTCCGTTACACTATTTTACGATGGCAAAAACAAAAGCCTAATATACAAATTAATGTATTCAATCTGCTGTTATTAAAAATTCCACTTGAAAGAATTACTGTGCTTAGCAACATATTGCAAAAGCCATATGTTGCTAGGCACACAAATGAAAACATTTGCAACATTTAATCATCATTGAATTGCATACATTTTTATTGCCGATATTTTTGAAAAAAAAAAATTGATAGTATTAAGCTAAAAGAAACAGTTTTTCTTAGCAATCTTTGTTAAAAGAGAGATGCTTTTAAATGCTACATATTTTA
The DNA here is from genome assembly GCA_963662145.1 of Sturmia bella. Taxonomy (NCBI): domain Eukaryota; kingdom Metazoa; phylum Arthropoda; class Insecta; order Diptera; family Tachinidae; genus Sturmia; species Sturmia bella. Next base: position 27,830,999 of record OY759171.1, on the reverse strand, counting down.
GGTTTTTCTGACCTGTTTTGTGAATTGAAATCTTTAGTTAGTGGATAAATCAAGCTTTGGGTCAAGGTCAACAACGTGTCTTAAATTGCCAGCAAAACAATTTAAGCCAATAATCATACACAGAATTCAGGCAAAAATCTAAAAAAAAGGCGTAGAAAATGTTGCAGCAGAGATGCAGGATGAAGGCATGAAATATTTATGCATGCACACGCCAAAAAATCATTAAATTGCAATGCCAAAACATAAATTAAATTGAAAGTTGTTCTCAATAAACTTAACAACAATATCAACAAAAAAAATAAATAAATATATGCACCAGGTCTTTTAAGAAGGCAGCTGCAGAAATTACAAACCGCCAGCCACATTCAAGAGGGTCAGAGTGATTTTTGCAAGAAAAGTAAACGAAATCAAAAAGTGCGTTAACATAAATCAGGTCAAAATCATTTACTCTGCTGGTTGGCGATGATGTCTGAAGTGTGCAAAAGTCTTTTAATGAAACATCCTTACAAAACTAAACAAACAAAAAAAAGATCCCCCTTTCACAAAAAATTAAGCACAAGCAAACGGAAAGGAAACCTTAAGAAAACAGTTAAGCACATGTTATTAAGGGTTTTACAAAAACGAGAAGAAAAAACCATGTTTTCTTTTAAGGCCATCAAGGTTTTATGTTACTTATATTGTTTTCAAGTTGCCTGCGTGTAAATCTGTTGTAAACACACAACACAGAAGCAACAGCAACAGCAGCAGCAGCAGCAGCAGTTGCAATAAACCACACATTCAATTTAGGAAGAAATACAAAAAGTGACAGTAGTGAATTCAGCAATACAGAAAAAAAAATCTCGTCACGAAGGCAAATAAATGGCGCAATTATGTGCAGGTTTATGTTCAACCTCTCTCTCTAAGCGGCCATTTTCCCCTCTGCCACCAGCACACCCCAATACAAACGGCTCGAAGAAAGTCGCGTGCATGTGTAATTGTGACGTTCTTCCTGGGCCAAATGTTTCGAGCAACAGTTAAGCAAAACCAAATTTCAATAGGTACTACATACCTACCAGTTATAAGTATGTATGTTTATGTTCCGATAAACATCTTACAGCTCATGTTGAATGTTGCAACAACATGCGGGTTGTTCTGAATTTAATTTTTTCCTTTGCTCTTTGTGCGCTTTTTTGTTTTTGATTTTTCTCGTGTTTTTTTTTTTTTTGCTTGTTTTGAGTGTATAATTTATGTTGCTTTCGTTAAACTGTGACCAATCATAAATTTGTAATCGTATCGTTAAAATGAAAAAAATAATATAATAAAACACAAAAACACTCAAGTGTAGTACAAGTATGCATGTGTTGTCAGACAGATTTGTATCTTTAAGTACCGTTATTATTATTTAGTGTTGCAGCAAAATGAATTTCTAGCAAATTATGAATACTTAAACAATTTAAAATTTAAATGCCAAAGAGAGAGAGAGAGAGAGAGAGAGAGAGAGAGAGAGACTCAACACGCATTTTAACGACATGAAACAGCCAAAGGGAAAATACATACATACATACATACATACATACATACATACATACATACATACATACATACATACATACATACATACATACATACATACATAAATATTTGCAAGGAATTTTAAATATGGCCCTGGGTATAATGAAGATTTTAAGTAAATTTGTTTTACTTGAAGAACTGTTGGGAGCAACATGTTGCTGGCAATTTGTTTGCGAAAACTACTGCCAGTGGAAGCAATTTAGAAATTATTAAAGCCCTGCCAAGCAAAACTGTCTTAACTAAAAATTTTTAAAATACAGTCGAACTTCTCTAACTCGAATTTTCTCTAACTCGAACTAATTCTGTTGGCAGTAGCGTTAAAAGAACAAATCACATACAATTTTCCTTCCGTAACTCGAATCATATGGGTGCCAGGGCATGCGGGAATAACTGGAAATGAAAGGGCAAACTCACTTGCTTCAAGAGCAAGAGAGTTAAGTAACATAAGCTCGGTATGCGCGAAACCTTTCAATACAGTTAAATCTGAGCTAAAGAACTGGGCTCATAGAGCTCATTTAACTCTCTGGAATAACGAAACTGTGGGAAGCAATACAAAAATCCTATGGGGGGATCCAGATGAGGAAAAAACGGGGGTATTACTAAGACTTAGCAAGCCGGAATTAAGTAGATTAATGGCAGTTCTGACAGGCCACTCTCAACTACTTTCACATCTTAGCCGCATAGGAATAGCGGGAGGAGACGAATGTAGAGCTTGTGGGGAGGAAAGCGAAACATTGGAGCACTATTTATGTCAGTGCCCCGCTTCCTCACAAATACGATCCCGACATTTTGGGAGAGACACCTTAACAGACATAACCCAATTACAGGGCGTATGCTGGAGGAAACTAAGGAACTTTGTGAATGACACGGAGTTCCTATAGACCTATGAGTCAAACTGGTTCACGGTTAAACCCACGGAGCGCACAACAAGCCTATTATTGGCTTAGGTGTATGTCGTAAGACATGGGCAGAAGAACCCCTCCATTCAACCTAACCTAACCTAACTCGAACTGCCATAAGTCGAAGTTCTCCATAACTCGAACAAAAAACATACACATGAACTCTATAACTCGAAGAATTTTGCTTGTTAAATTGGTTTTTTGTTTTTGTTTTAGTTTTGGTTTGTTTGTTTTACTCGCTTTGATTGCTTGAGCTGGTTTGTATACTTTGCATGCTATTTTTGCTCAGTCACTTATTTCAGAATATTTTACTTAACTTGAAATTTTTAAATACATACATATGTATGTATATGAGTACATATGCTTGTTTTTTTATATTCTTAAGTATGTAGTTTTCCATTAGAGGCTATTTTAAATAAAAATACATGATACAAAAACCTTTTATTCTATTTTGACAAAAACTTCTGTAACTCGAAGTCTGCGTAAGTCGAAGTTTTTTTTTGGGATAATGGTGATTCGAGTTATGGAAATTCGACTGTAGATTATTTTAGAAGGTAAGATCATTTCAAAAATATCAACCAAGCGATGGACACAAAACGTAGTTTTTCGCTACGAAACCGTTCATTTTTAATTCAATAATATATTCTCAGAAAACAATTGTTTAAGATTTGATTTGCAACAAGATTTGAAGCACGCAAAACAAAAAGGTTGCAATTGTTAACTACTTCATCGCGCGTTATGCTAGGAACACAACTGGGACGAACGACGAATTTCGCCCAACACGACGAATACGTCGGTTGAAATTCGCTATGTAAATTCGTCGTATGAAGCACAATAACGACGACAATAAACAAAAACATTTGTTATAGTTGATAAAGTTGTTTATTGTTTGTTCAACCATAAAAAAAATTAAATGAATCAAAGAATTTCAAATTTTGTAAAAATAATTAAAATAATGAGCATCATGTTCATTATGGTAAGAGAATATTTGCTTGTACGTAGTTATTATAATTTCACTTGTACCCCTTTTCTCAGTTTTTTAATTTTATCTCTTTATAGTTGAAGAGCTGACGGAGTGACCATATTAAAAAAATTGGTTGCCAAAAAATTTTGCATTACCAAAATCAAAAAAATTAAACACTAAAAACATGGTTTATAATCTAATATGTTGGCTTTTTATTTTAAATGCAAAAAATCAAAGCTTAGCACTTAAAATAAAAACTATTAAAGTAAAAATTAACTGTTTTCACTAAAACACTTGAAAACTAAAACCAAAATGGCCACATGGTATAGACTTGTTCGTCATTCGCCGGCGTTAGAAATAGAAATAAATCTATTTCAAGTTCACCGCGTACAACGAATTTCAACCGACGCTGTTTTTATTGTTTTTTGTTTTGTTTTTGACGGCTAATATTCGCGGCGAAAAATTCGTCGGTCGTCCCAATTGTGTTCCTAGCACTAGTTCGATTTTACTGCCTCAGAATTGAGAAAGATTTTGTTGTGCTAAATGTGGAGTCATCAACAATTTTAAATTCAACTTGCTTATGTTTTTTTTTACTACTTTTCCATACCAGGCCAGGGAAAATTTAATAAAATTTCCATTTACATTACCAAGAAATAATGAAATACAAATAAACTAAGATTTTCATTTTCCAGTATACATTTTCATTTTTTTCAATTTCTTTTCATTAACTTTCCTATTCAAACAAGTTTCGTCGTTTTAGATAAAGTTGTTATAATTGCAATTTGTGTCGCCCACTTCCAACTTATTAACAACAACTTTTCATTTTCTAATGAAGAATCTTTGTGGAAATTGAAATTCTTTTTAATTAAAATGTAACAGTAGTAGACTCTCTTCCAGCAAAAATCACTTTATGGCAAACAAATAATTGTCATCATTAAATTGTTTGATGTCTTTTGCAGTGTCATGTCGTGATGGTTTTTTATTATATTAATATAAAACAACAACAACAACAAAATGAGGGGGAAAAATTTCAAACCAAACTAATGAAAACTGCCACTACATGCATGATGATTGATGAAACATTTAAGCAAATAATGATGAACAGACATTAAAAAATTATGCTGCAGAAATGCATGGCTCATGAATTACAATCAAGTGGTGAAGCGGAGCTGAAGTGACTTTTGTCCGCATCTGGATGGATGGCGCTGAAAAGTTCAAACCACATAAACAATACATGTTACAACATGAAAGTTGGTTACTCCAGAGTCAGCGATTGCATGTTGCAAAGATATAAAAAAAAAAATATTCGCCAAAAAACAATTACTAAAAGCTGTCAGTAATTGGCGCAAAATTAAATATTTTGTGGTTCTTTTTGAAAGAAAAATATTGAGCAAGAATATGTGATTTTCAGCATTATAAAGGGTGTTCTTTTTTTCGATGTATAGAGCTTTAAGTTGCAATAAAACAACGATGGGTTATTCAATTGACATGAATTTTATTTATCCGAAAGATAATCTTGTGGCATTACATTTTAAATATGATTTCTGGCATATGATCGCCACGGCTGGCGCGGATGTAGTCCAATCTCGACGTCCAATTTTCGATGACTTTTTCCAATATTTGTGGCCGTATATCGGCAATAACACGGCAAATGTTGTCTTCCATGTGGTCAAGCGTTTGTGGCTTATCCACACAGACCATTGACTTTACATAGCCCCATAGAAAGTAGTCTAGGCCAATTCACAGGTCCAAAACGTGAAATTAGGCGGTCACCAAACGTGCCTTTCAATAAATCGATTGTGGCACGAGCTGTGTGACATGTTGCGCTGTCTTGTTGAAACCACATCTTGTGGACATCATGGTTATTCAATTCAGGAATGAAACAGTTAGCAATCATGGCTCTAGTTATACCAATCACCATTGACGACTGTAACGTTCTGGCCATCATCGTTTTTGAAGAAGTACGCACCAATGATGCCACCAGCCCATAAAGCGCACCAAACAGTCAGTTTTTCTGGATGTAACGGTGTTTCGACATACACTTGAGGATTAGCTTCACTCCAAATGCGGCAGTTTTGTTTGTTGACGTGACCATTCAACCAAAAGTGCGCTTCATCGCCAAACAATTCATTCGCTTATGAAAATCGCGAATCATGGCACTCTCGTTTTGTGCCCATTCGACGTTTTGTGACTTACTTGATGATCGTTTAGCTGCAATGCTTGAATTGCCAAACCAAACTGAGAATAAATCACTTGACAGCTGTTAAATCGGTCGCCATCTTGAATAGTAATGCCAACTTAAAGTTCTATACATCGAAAAAAGACACCCTTTACAAATAATATGAAGAGTAAAAATGAGCAAGAACTAGAAGTCAATATAAACAAAACTTTGTTGCTACAATATTTCTTTCAACACGTATGCTAATGAAATGTTGCCGATATTGAATTTAAAATTTTTTTTTAAATTTCTTTTAAACCATTTTCTTATCAACAGCAGCAAAAAATCAATAATAGAAATTAAATAAAAGTAAAATTTACCGACCACTTTTAAAAGCAAAATAATTGAATAACGAGTTTAAGTTTATTTATTGTGAGCATTTGTAAATCACAAAGCAGTTTTCTGCAAATAAAAGTTCGATTTCTTGCTAATTCAATGTTATATGGAGGAAAAAGTTAAGCTGAATCATCACTTTAGAAAAAATAAACTTTAAATTAAAATACAGATAAAATACTGAAGTCTCCGTTTCAATTCTCACAAGTGAAAAAGCTTTTTGAAACGTTTTGCTAGAATTTGCACTTTAAAAACTTTTCGAAATACGCAAAAAATATTTGATTTAAAAAAATTTAGATTACAATGAACTGTAGTCTAAGGGCAGACTAGTCTTGAGTTTGTCAGTAGCTTATTAATCCATTTCAAGCTAAAATTCTTCTATGAATACGGTTTTAGCAATTCTCTCTTGATAAATTGGTTAAAAAATTTTAATGAATACAGATGTTTACGTTTAAAAGAAACACCGCAACAGGCAACAGTTATAAAACTGATCCGCAGAGGTTGCAGCATTAAAAATTCTTAAGACATCAAACCCAATTAAAAAGATCTTAAACAAAATAAAGATCTTCACGGAAGTTTGTGTTCTTTTACAAACAAATAATATGCATACATATGTATGTAATAAAAGAACTTTTCAAAAATGTTAAAGCAAACAGCGAAAGTTTTCAAGCATAAATAAAAAAAACACGCACACATACACACACACACACACACACACATGTATTGTTAAACAAATGAAGCAGCATTTTTGTAAATAATGATAAAAAATAAAACGATTTGAAATGTACTAAAAATGAAAAAATAAACAAATTTATTAAGTTTTCAAATTTAAAGTAAATTTTAAGCGCAAACAACGAAAGTAAAATATTTTTAATTTTTATCAATTGGGTCAATGTTTCAATTAAAAAATTATTATTATTTTTTTTTGTGTTAAACACTATTATTTCTTTGAACATTTAATTTACAAAAGCCAAACCTTTTTTTCAATTCAAAAATATGTACATATGTGTAGTAATTATGATAAAAATTTAATTTGCTTTCAAATATAAATTAAAATATATCCTAACGATTTATTGCCAACATTTGTTTCGCCAGACTTTATTGATGAGTGTAAGTGTGTGTTTTTATGTTTACATATAAAAAATTAGGACAACATGTGCGGGTTTTTAGTTTATTTATGCCTTAAAGTTTTTAGCTAGAGCACTATTAAGTTGGTTCTAAAAACGAAAAAAGAGTTTTGAAAATTTGTCAATATTTCAACATTTTTTTCTTCCATCATCAAAAACATGTTTAAGCCGGATAGAAAACTTAAAAATTTCTTAATTTTAGAACTATTAAAATGTCTATGCAGAATAAAGTCAAAGTGCTGGCAAAAAAATTGTAAATGAATTCAATTGTTTTCTGTAAAAAAAAAAGTCTCGCAGAAGTAAAAAGAAAAAGTTGTGAAATGTATCCAGCAACATTCTTTTTTTGTTGCAAAATAATTACAAAAGAAATGGTTCAAAACCACTCAAATAACGTATAAAGCTGAATATTTTTCAAAATATCACTCAGAGTACTGCCACGATTCTTACGAAGCAGTTGGCATGCTTTTTTCATTACAACAATATTACTGAAATGAAGAACGTGAAACATGTAACCAGCAACATTCTCTGTTTGTTGCAAAATAATTGCCCAGACACATGTTGCAACACCAATAACACATAGTGCAACAGTTAGAAGAGTGTGAAGCTCAATATTTACTTAGAGTTTCGAGCAAAATGATGCCAGAACTTTTCATGAAAAAAAAAAATTGTACACAAGTGAAGAACATATAAAATGTATCCAGCAACATTATTTAATTAAAGCAAAATATTTAACAGTCTCGCGAGTTGAAAAGTATTATCCAAAAGAGAAATAAAATTGAGTGAACTTTGGCTGCTTCACTACGGTGCTGGCGAAAAGCGTGGCGGCTCAGAAACACCTTTACTGCTTAATGTTAATAAAAATAGCAGCTTTTTTAAGGAAAACAATTTGAAAGCCTGTATAGAAAATTTAAATATATAAACATTGTTTGTTTTTGTGGCGAAATACTTTTGCTGCCCAAAAAATCACTGGGAGTTAAAACTGTGTGTTGTGGAAATTTTTTTTCCGAACTTTGGCGCTTTCGGTCTAGCTGTGTTGCTTGCAACTGGCGAAATCGTGACTAAACCATTTTGAATATATTTTTGATGTTGTGTAAATTTTTCGTTAATTGTCTTGTTTGTGTTAAAGTTACATATATTTACATCTCTAACAGGACATTTGTTAAGCATTCGAGTAAACAATTTGTTCAATACAATTAAAGTTTTTGTGTAATTTTTTTTTCAATTTCAAGCTCTGTCGCGCTTGCATACATATGTACGTTTTTATGTTGAAGAATTATGTCATTGTTTTTGAGTTCTTTTTGAATAATCAAAAGTTATCACGATTATTTTAAGATTCTTTGTCTTCATAATTACTACTGATTGGAAATTGCCTGAAAAAGAATAATGTAATCACTACGATTCCTTTTGAAAAGGAATGTAATTGTCTAATAATCGTAAGCACTGGCGCAAAGCATATGGGCACGCCGACACTGTATGGTTTGGCAAATGTGTCGAAGTGCAAATTGAATAAGATAGAATCTTTCATCCACAGAACGCGACATGGGACCTCTTACGACCCCAGTGGATTGGTTTCACAACTGGCAGCCTGTTAAATATGACTTCTGTATGGTTCAAAGTAGAACCAATGAGTGGCGTGTAAGGCTACAGCCTTACCTTAACTCCTAGAGTAACACAAAAAGGGGACCAACTAATGTTATGACTGGCAGCATGAAAAATATAACACAACATATTTAACAAACTTTTAAAAAGAAGAAAAAAATACGAGGTTAAAAAAATAATACACTTCAATGTCAATCTGCTACTGGTCGCATTTTTTTCTTTTCTTTAATTAAAACATGTATTAATTAACTTTGTACCTAGTTATTATTTCGTTTTAGGGCTTGGTCTAATAAGCGAAGGTAATTTATCTAGTTTTTTTTTTTGCTTATACTGCATTGCTTTATGTGGCGTATCAAATTTCAACATTTAAATTTCCGTTTCAATTTACCCTGAACTAAAAATATTGCTAAAATATTGAATATTTGCATGTCAAAGAAAAACAAAAGCAAATGAATCACCAAATTCAAATGAAATTGGTAATGCAAAGTTGCAAGCTAAAGTAAATTTACGACAAATTAAAAAACAAAAGCATACTGTTGCTTTTCCAATAACTGTACTTATCAGCTGTGACTGGTATTTGCAACATCGCTGACTGTTTAGTCTGTGTTCAGACCAGGGGAGTACAGTATTTTTCGGTTAATTGACCCTACGGTTAATTGGTTTCCACGCTTAATTGAACCACATGATCGGGCAAAAAAAATATTGCATACGAACACCATGTGAATTTCCTCGGATAATTGAACCCGGTTAATTGATTTTCCCGCTTAATTCGTTCAAAATTCATGTCATCAAAAATAAATTTCCTCTTACTTTTACCCGGTTAATTGCATTGAAAAATAATCTGGCATTTTTGCACATACATATTTGACATCATTTGTGAAAAACACTGGGTGGCATCTCTACTATATACATATATGTACATTTTTTGCTGTTACTTGCATTTTTTTTTTTCGTTTAAGGTAAAATAAAATTATTTTGAACAACTTAAAGTGCACATATGCGATTTCTTTTAATTCATTAGTACATACATAGTTCCAATTATGCGTGATTTCTGTAATTGAACAAACTGTTCAATTAAATAGGGTTCTTGTAATTGAACGAATTGTTCAATTAAACGGGTATCGGCTAATTGGTTCCCCGGTTAATTGAACAAAAAATTGTGCAAATTTTGATGTGCAATTAACCGAAAAATACTGTATTTAAGATTTATTTTTATAGTTTTCTTAATACGTAAATTAGTACTTCAAATTAAGACATATGTAGGTATGTACTGCACTTACACTTGAATAACCCTTAGTATGTTTCCATTAAGATTTACATTTTTAATTTATATTAACCAACAAAAACAAAAAAAAAAAAAAACAAACAAAAATAAACCCCATTTCAGGGAATATCTAATTTTATGACAATCATGTAAATTTCGTTTTGTTTTTACAACTTAATGTTTATAATAGATACACTCGCACAAACTTACAAACATTTCATTTGTTTTTTTTTTCTTCTTTTCATCTTGCAACATTTTTGTTTAATTTTGATAATTTCTTAAGAAATCAGATAAAAATCAAAATGTTCAAAGCCAGATTTGAAAACTCCTTATTAACACAACCATAAGCTGTAAACTAAAAGTAAATAAGAAAAGTACACTTTTGTTTGCATACAGAAATAATTAAAAGAAATGAAACAACAATAAAAGAAAGAACAGAACTGTTAAAAAGGTCTTGGCTAAATGTTGAGTGGAGAGCCGAAAGGCCACATCAAGTTTCAGCCTCATAAAATTATCAGAATGAAAGGCGCAAACGGTTTATTTTCGTTTCAAATGGTTTATGTAATAGTTTTCTAAATTAACTACAGAAACTGGTAACAGATTGTTTTTTTTTTTCTTAAAGCAATTTTCTTTAACAACTTCATCTTTCATTCTGAAAAACAACTCTCGAAAAGTAAAGAAAAGACCGTACTTTTCTTAGTTCATAATAGACAATAGAGTAGTTGCACGCTAGACGACACTGTCATTGCCGTTTCTATTTGTTTTGATTTTTGTTGTTATAATTTGCTACAGAGAAAGAAGAAGAAGAAGAAGAAGATACAAAAAACACGAGACAAACCACCAAACAAAACATATTCAGGGGCGATGGCAGAGTGTTGCCAATGCATCTCAAAGAGCAGCGAACATTTTATAAAATTTTTTTTTTTATTAAAATAAAATTTAAAAAATGCAAACTGAAATCATACTCATATTTTAATTATGCACGAGTATTAAAATCTACAAGGTCGTGATTTTTTACAACTTGTGGGCTAATATTTGTCCCTTTTTCTGACTTGTAGCACTGTTCGGTGACAGATTCCCAATTTTTTTTTAGCAATTTCGCGGGCTGAGCAATTGTTATTTGTCATGTTTACCACATGGTTTTCGAAAAATTGCGATATTTTTTATTATTAATTATTATTAATTTTTTATTATTAATTAATTATTTATTAAACATTTTTATTTAAACACACGATATGCAAAAAATTTTCCAAAAAAATATTTTAACAATTTAAAAAAAGGTTGCTCTAATACTTTTACAAACATCGAATACCGGTGCTTACTTAAATTTGCCGCCAATGTTTATTTATTTATTCTTGCTACCAAGACGTGCAAAAGTGGATACGTTGCCATATCACATAAATTTACCGAAAACTTCATATTCGCTTTAACAATTTGTGAAGTTGAATTTATTTGCCTTTCTATTTTATTTATTAAACATTTTGAACCAAAATCCACTATAATTTTTATAATTTTGTGAGTTTTATTTTGTTTTTAAGTCATAGTTGTAAAACATGTGCTCGCCACAGTAATTGAAATATGTTTCAGAAAGAAAACAATATGTAAACGAAGTTCCTTACGTTTATTCTTCATCTTCGAATGTAATACAACAAAGTGAAATCTGTATGTTTTATTTTGTGTTGTGTTTGAAATTTTTAAATTTTATATGCTTCTTTAAATTTTTGGAACGTTTTATTTTTTTACTTTTGACACATTCAGTATTTTTTTGTCAATCTGCTACAAAACGAAGAAAAGCAACTGTTGGCCAATTTTTTAATATTGCTGTTTTTTGTTGTGAAGTACTTTACTTTAGCGACATACCATTGTATGCTAAAAAATTTAATAACAGCATATTAAAAATTTTGTATGGAAATTTCAATACAAAATTTTTAATATGCTGTTATTAAACTTTTTAGCATACAAGCAATAGTGTCCATTTTCAGAACTAATTAATTTTTATCGGTAGGCGTCTCCGCTGCTGTCAAATAGTTTCGCTACTTGCCGCCCATCATACGCAATTGTTTGTCGACATATACACTAATACATATAAACAGCTCACACGCTTTCGTGAGGATTTCTACTGATTTGCACTACCAGCAAGCCGCGTTAAGGAACTTCGTTCCAAAAATACATATGTTTCAGAAAGCTCACACGATTGCCGCTATGCAGCAATTTCACACAATATTTATTGGGCTAAATTGAAGCACAATGAAAAATGTTTTCCACTCAAATTCTCTGCAATCACATGCTTGTCACATTTTGCTGAAATATTATTTTCGCAAATTGGCGCAAAACAATTTAGTATCAATAACTGCCGCATTACAGTCACAGGATTGTTATACTATACGGCAACTCTGAGAGACAGATGTTGCAGTTACAACAGCTTTGACAAACTTTGTTTTGCAATAATAAAAAAAAATTCAGTAAAGTACGAGGCTGGTTCGTACATTAAGGAATCCGTACGTATGTGTTACTTTACATTGTATGGGAACACCTAGTAGTTTTCGACGTGTTGTTGTTGGCATCTGTGCGAATTTCGCCTCTTTTATGTATTAATATATAACCTGCTTTAAGTTGCTTTATTTTATATATTTTATACATTTATGACAGCAATTTTCCCTTCCTGAGGAATGGACATTTTACGGGATCAAACCCTTCTCTTAGTATTCATGATAATCTAAATTAATAAAATTTAAAGCAAGGATTATTTATTTATCAGGTCAGTGCAACTCTACTATAACCAAAATTTTGCTTGTAGTTTAATTGTGTAATAATAGTGGAGAGACTGTCAAACCTGCCACAACCACATACGTCTTTTGAAAGTTTCACTATGAAAACACAGCAACGTGAGGTTATTATTACATCGATGAGGTTATTATTATATCGATAATTTTTTATGCAAGCGGCAACACTGACAAAATTCTTACTTTAAAGATTTTGTTGCAATGGTTATTTCAAAAACTTTAACCTTTTATAAAACAGTATTATTTGTTTGTTTGTTTGTTTGTTTTGTATTTCCTTGCCTTTCTTTGTATGTGCGGTTTTTCTAGGAAACAATAAACTGTCAAAAGACTGTCACTATTTAAAGAGACTTCGAGCAGCATTAATAAAGAAATTCTGCCTGGCAGGTAGTGTACAATGAAGAGCGACAGTGCAAGAGCAGAGTCCAGGTTTGCACTTGCTGCTTAACGACTGGCAAGACAATACAATTATGTTTTGGCAAACAAAACTATAAATGAAATGAATATTTTGAATTCTGTAGGGTTCGTTGGTTTTTATTTGCTTTTTTTTTCAAGCAGGGACACAAACAGTTCATTGTGTTGAATTTATAATAGAATTATTTTTACACAATGCCACAGCAGCAGCCAAGAGAGTTGAAAACTAAAATACATAATAGGATACCTATTTGAATTTTGTTTAATAAAAATTCCTTTTCTTGAAATTTCTCAAAACTAAGGGCGGTTTTGTTGTCCCTTTTGAAGAGGGTTGCTCAAGGCAGAGGCCTACAATTAAGTAAATAAATATGATAATTTGCTGTAGAGAAAGTGCCGAAACTAATTAACACCAGCATTTTATGTATGACCTTTAACAAAATTTGACTTTTGAAACAAGAAAAGGACATTCGGCAGCTCAGCAAGTTCTTGCAACGATGGAATTGAGATTTCAGATTTAATTTTCGAAATAGTAGTACACTAAGGTTTTTCTACGTTATTGTCAAATATTTTCCTTGATCTCAACTTTTTTTTAACTTAAGTTATATGCGTCACATGACAAAAAAAAAACATTACAGAAAAGCTGAAAAATTGTCAGTTAAATATGTATTACTGCCATTTTGACAATGTATGTATGTTTAAGACTTCACGTTTACTTTAAGCTCAACTTTTGTAAGGCAAACTTTATAGACGGCTGAAAAATACCGAAAACATTAAGGTCTATTTTTAGACCTAAAATACTAAATATTTTTCTTTCGGTTTTGTTTATTGTTATGTTGATCAGCTATTTCTTGTTTTTCCTGTATATAGGGTTACCGTCTTTGCGGTGAAAATAAATATTTTACACCAGAAAACAAGATAAATATGTATTTCAAACACACTGGCAACATTGAAGCTTGACACAATGAGGGTTTTCACCATGGGATCTGTGCAAATACGTTTTGCACAAATTTGCAGTGCATTTTATGGTTCATCGCGAGTGTTTTTTTGTTGTTGTTGCAAATCTGCTATATTCTTCATTGGAGGTTTGAAAATGCTTTGCTTTAGTTAACAAACTCTTTATTTTATTTTTAAGAACACAATTGTAGATTTTTTGTTTCAATTCGTTCATGTATTTCAAAATTCTATATAACACTACTATTATATGTAAATATTAAGGCACAAAATGTCACAGAGTGCAAAGTTTATTGGTGTCAAGTTGGCACGCAGCCGCCGCCAACATTACTTTTTTGTTACAAACCGTTGCCGATCTTATTTTGTTTTGGGAAAGATGGCCATATAAATTAAAATTAAAACGCGATGTATGCTTTTATTATTACTAAATTAAAGCTTATGCAGGCATTTGCTGAAAACCAAATCTTATTTTTAATTCACATGAATGTATGTTTTATTGCATTAAACCTTTTTCGTCACCGCCGCTATTTTTTGTCTACTCGGCGGAAAATTGTTATTCGGCTTAGGCATCTATTGTTCTTTACATTATTTATTTTCAACTGACCATTTTTGCACACTTCTATTTGCTCAAGGTTTTCTAGTGCAAAGGAAACAAATTGCAAATATGTACATACATTTTGTTGTTGCGTGAAAAAAAGCAGAGCATTTTTGCTCAAATTTGCCTCGTTTGCACTACCATCGTGAAAACCCTTATTAAAGGGCACTTCAGACTATTATACAAGTATAAATTCTTTTATCGAGTTTTGTGAAATGAAAGTATAATTAGATTTCTTGCACCTGTCAAATAGTCTAACGTAAATAACATTTTACATTCACACCATCACACTTCAAATAAAATGAAATATTTGAGTTTAAAAGAAAACAGCTGTTGCAAATCTATGTACACACGTCAATCATACATACGTGTAATCACAGAATAAACGTGCCAACATAAAACTTTACACGGCGGCAGAAGAGCAATTTCATGTTGGCGGTGGACGTGCCGGCGCTAAAAAATATTCAGCAGCTAAAATAATAGTTATGTAAAATAGAACCAAATTGAATAACACAAACATGTTTTATCTTCTAAATACAGCTAGAGCAAAATACATTTGTATACGGTAACCAAGTTCCAAATTTCGAACCCTTGTATAACGAAATCAAATATCATCAGTGACGGCACGCCATCGGCTGTGAAAGAACTGGCTAGTAAATTTTTTAACAGCTGCTTGTGTTAAAAAAAAACAACCCTGATCGAATGAAATGTATTATCGTTTAGAAAATTTTCAAAAAACGATGAATGAAGTCTTATGGGATGTAAATGTTTTATCGTATTATTTCTCGTTTTCATAAGACATCGCATTCACACCATCACACTTGCACGTATTATTTGAATTTTTGGCGGGTATTAATACACAGAATAATAGTCTGAATTGCCCTTAAGCAGAGACAAGTTTTTAATAGCGACCTGCTACGAAAATGTTTATAAACATGCTGAGAACAAATTCGTGAAAAGAATCTATAAATTTTTAACATGTCATGGAGTGTGAAAATAGAACTTGTTTGGATTATGAAATGTTTATAAAAAGAAAAATATATATATTGGGTCGAAAAAAAATTTTTTTTTTGAAAGTTGTAAAATTATCAAAAAAGTTTTATATAAATAAAATTCTCTACAAAAATAAATATCATCGAGTTTGCAATTGAAGCCTGTTTGGACAATAATATTTATAATAATCATGTTCCCAAAAAAAATATTTATTATGTGAAAAACATATTTTTGTTTTTGATAAATATAGATTTATAAAAATTTTAAATAAAACTAATGGCAGTCATCTGTCACTGAGTTTTTAATAAAACTCCATTTAATGTAAAAGTGGATTTTTTTTTATCTGCCATTAAAACAAGCCAGCAAAAATTTGCCACACAACACTTAGGCTGATGTCTGCATTTATTTATTATATTATTATTATTATTATTTTGTTTTTAATAAGTGTTGGTTAAAGCCAAACGAACAACAACAACAACAACATCTTTTAACCTAACGGTACGCATTTATGGCATAAAAATAAAACAAAGATTTGAATAAAAAACGAAAACTGAAAGATAAAAACTTAAAAAACCAGAGTATAGAAACTAAACATGAAAGATATTTTTCAAACATTTTGCCTGCGCAAAAAAAAACTCATTTGGTTGGGGTTCTTTTTTAACACACACTTTTCAACTATTTGACTGCAGGGTCTGCTTTCTGCAGCTCCAAACTCAAAGACTCATGTAAAATAATAAAAAGAGACTGGTTAAACGAAATGAATAGAGCATAATCCACAAACAAGCAAAATAAAATAAAAATCAGACGCAAGAAACCATTTTACTGGTTAAAAACCAGACTTAAAGTAACAAAACCTGCGACCAAATGAAAACGGATAATATTCGCGAAGTAGAAAGAAGTATGCAAGTGTTTGTTTGTAACTTTTCAGGTGGACGTTTTGAAGTAAAAATTGTGTTTGGCAAAAAAGAGCAAAAGAACTGTTTGGATTTTTACAGATGTGAATGTTTAAAATGCACATCTTTGCGCAGCAACGACAAAGTCATTGTGTTTGACTGATCGTCAGGTTTGCTGAAAGTTTTTTTGGTTTTTTTCCTAAAAACTTTGGTTTGTTGCCTTGTTATATTTTGACCATTTTGCAGATGATTTTTTTCTTTCTTATAATTTGGTTGCTGTTTTCCTTCATTGTTGTTGAGCAGCTTAAAATTTTAAACGAGTTTTTGGCCAGTATTATATATATTTTTTTTCTTACTCGCATTTATTCCTTTAGCTTGAACGTATCTGTTTCATTGTGGTTCAACAAATGGAAGAAAAAAATAATTTCTAAGCCTACGTTTTGTTACTTCTTACTGTGTTGTGAGCCTTTGGGGATTGTGTTTAGTTTTCTACTTAAGAAACTTTTCAGAAAACTGGTTATTTTGGTCCACTGTTTATTTAGCTTTTTTCTAAATATTTTTATTTTTCTATTTTTAGCAAATGGAAAATTTTCATTAGAAAATGTGTTGAATTGTTTGGTTTTCGTTAATGTAATAAATGATTTTTAAAGTACGATAATTAAACGAAAATATTTTAAATGAATTTCTTGAAGCTGTAAAAGGCATATTTTGCAATGGCAACATGTTGCTACAAATATTTCAACATCAAACTGTTTGTGAGTGGCACAAAAAAAAAAAAATCTACTCAGCAAAGTGGACGCACATTTTTGTATGTAAACTAAAATTGATGCACATGAGTTTATATTTATTGTACAACATTTGGCAACCAAATTTTTGCAATAACCTGCCAGCAGCATTTTCAACTGAGATGGCTTGAGCGATATGAAAGGCAGGAAATTAAAAATAAAATTATTAACTTGAACGATGCTTTAAGCAGCGCTCTGCATTTAAAACGATAATAATATGTAATAAGCCGAAATAATGATGGGATTAATCGATGTGAGCAGCTACAACATGAATTGTTAGCAAAAAGTAAAGGAATAAAAAAAAATCTAATTTTTGTTTGCTATAAGAGCCAATTGAAATGTATTATTTTAGGTCTAAAAATAGACCTTGTTAATAGTTTTCGGTCGCCTATTTCAGCCGCCTATTGAAAAACCATATAATGCAAAAGACGGAAAGCAATTAATAAGTTTAACTTTTAGACCAAAAATAATAAAACTTAATATTTTTCGGTACTGAAATGTTGTGTAGTTTCTTGTTTCTGCTCTACCAATACATATGGCATTGAAGTAGCAATAAAAAAGTTCCTAACAGATCTCCAACTCTTAAGATTCTCTTTCAAGAGATATGAAACATGTTGCTAACAACAATACAAAAAATAAATCCATTGGAAGAAAGTAACATGTCACTATAACAAAACCTAACTAGTTGCTTCTACGTATTAAAGAAATTGTTTTCGAAAACACATTGAGTTAAAGTAATCGAAAGACGTCGAAAATGCTCCCAGCAACATGTTGACGGGCATAGAATGTTGCTTTGCATAGATTATTGCTCACTTATTCTTAAACAGTGTCGAATTAGCTCACCCAGAGATTGCGATCATGGTTTTTACGAATGGTCCCAACTCCAGCGCAGGGGTTGGTGGTGGTGAATATGTCCCCCGACTTCAAGTCAGCTTTAGGTTACGTAGTGAGTGTAACGTCATTACGGCTGAAGTTGCGGCCTTAACAAATAACGATATTTTCCCTAAAAACAGTTGATGTTGTCTTTAAAGTACTATTGCAATACAAACAAAACAACTAATAAAACGAAAAAAGTCACTGAGATTATTAATGCTCAATGCCAATATACACAGAAACCTGAACGCTCTCCCAGCAACATGTTGCTAAGCATGAAATTTTGTTACAAAAGGAGTTTAATAGCCAATAACAGATTCTATTACAGATATTTTTTTAAACCTATCGCAGTTATTATTTTAGTCAAAGGTTTGTTTTAGCAACATGCTGATATCTATCTGAAGTCTTTGAAGAGTAATGCAGAAAAATTAAAATTCAAATAAATATTTTAGAAATTTGCTCACTAGGAAAATTTAAAACCCTGAAGATTCCATTAAAAAAAAACTTGAGTTTTCTATAAAAAATAAAAAAAAGGTTAATATTCTTTGCTTTATTTTTAATAGGGATTTGTTTTTTTAAATTAACATATTTTTAAGTTGTCATTTAAAACAAAAAAAAAAAAAAGTAATAAACATCTGTTCAACATTAAACGATAAAATACCATACCTTGTTAACAAAGAGATTATTTATAAAACAAAAATTATTATGCTCATAAAATCAGGTAGAATTTTAAGGCAAAATTTCAACAAATCCTATTTAAAAATCATAAATAAAAATATAGTTAAAATAAACAAAAATAAGACCACAAAACCAAATGATCGAAAACGAAAATAAATAGGATTAACAACAATTCAATAAAACACATAACAAGGAATTACAAAAAATTTCGAATGGCCAAAGAGAACTCGAGGTAAAGTGATGCAAGTTGGAGTTCTGCTGGATTGTAGAAAATGGAAGGCAAAACAACTTACAGCAAAGAACAAGTAAAAGAAAAAAAATTTTGTTATTATAATTTTTGTAATTTGTTGAGGCATTTCTTAACAATGTCACGTACACCGACGCTTATTCATTTAGACAGACCTACGAATTGTATGTGGTTGTATATTAAGTAACAGCTCACGTATAATGGACTGTCAACAATAAGTAATTTCGACACATTGGACTATACATATATTCATGGCAGTACGTACGTTTAATTTGTTTAAAAAAAAAAGAATACATAATATAATATTTCTAAGTCACGACTAGAAGAGCAAGTTTATTTATATTATTAAAATTGTCGGCAAAATTTCAACAAAAAACAAAACTGCTACAAAACCTGAAATTTTGAGAATTATAAAATGAGCAAATAAACAGAAAAAATAATTATACAGTAGGGTTTTTGAATTTACATTATTTATCTAGCAACATGATGCAGCAACAAATTATAAAAATGTTCTTAATTTTATTTATTGCATTATTTATGCTCTCATAATACATTTTTTCAATTATCAAATAGTTGGTTATTTATTTATATAAACAAAACTGCTACAAAACCTGAAATTTTGAGAACTATAAAATGAGCAAATAAACAGAAAAAATAATTATACAGTAGGCTTTTTGAATTTACATTATTTATCTAGCAACATGTTGCAGCAACAAATTATAAAATTTTATTTTTTTTTAATTTTATTTATTGCATTATTTATGCTCTCATAATACTTTTTTTTTAATTATCAAATAATTGGTTATTTATTTCAGACTTCAGTCTAGTTATTTAAGGTTGCCACTCTGTTCGAAATTGTGGAAAATTTGTAGCAACATTTATTATTTCAGTTGGTATGTATGATATTTAAGAGATAAGCAAAAACCACGTGCTCTGCAAAGTTTCGTATGATGCTTACTGGCTTTATTTCACAGCTTTCGTTGATGTTGCCAAAGACATTTCATATGGTTTTCCATGAGAAACCAAAGTACAACATTTTTCCATGTATATTTTACCCATATTAACCAAACATACATATGTTTTTGGGTAGCATTCCGCTTGGAATGACGAACAGAATACCGGCCTTTACTATTAGATACAACAATATATTTTAGCTCTAAAAACACACCTTAATGTTTTCTGTCTTTTTCAGCCGTCTACATGCCGCCGATATTTAATTGATGCTAATCAACTCATCAGTAGACTCGAAAAATGCTTAAAAGAATGTTTGAAAACCAACTACTTATTCCAAAATTCTCATGAACAAAAACGAGAATTAGGAACGTTCAAACAAACCTTGAACTCAGAAAACATTTTTTTTTTTTTACATATTTTTAAGAAATACACTTTTTCCATTATGGATTGGAAAGTCTGCTGCAAGATTTTTGTGCTCGGAACTTTTTAAATTTTCAAATTTAAACAAAAACTATAAGAAATTTCGAACAACTCTTCTTAGGATGACCAAAATTTCGAAATAAAATTAATGTATTTTATTAAATTTAGGGGGTGGGGGGGGGGGGGGGGGGTCCAACGAAATTAAACAATACTCTGATCATAAGTTACACTTTAGAATCAACAAAAACTATAACAAATTTCGAACAACTCTTCTTAGGACGTCCAAAATTTCTGAAAAAATTAATGTATTTTATTTAATTTAAAGGGGGGGGTCCAACCAAATTAAACAATACTTTTTATAATCAACAAAAACTATAAGAAATTTCGAGCAACTCTTCTTAGGACGACCAAAATTTCGAAAAAAAAATTAATGTATTTTATTTAATTTAAAGGGGGGGTCCAACCAAATCAAACACTACTCTGATCATAAGTTACACTTTAGAATCAAGTTTTTTGTTCAACTTAATTTTACGTTTCTGTGATTCAATGTTTGACAAACTCAACGATGAAGAGGTACACAATTGAGCAGCGCGTTAAGGTAAAGGAGGGACGTGCAGATTGAAATGCATTATTTGCTTACTCAAATAATGCTTTTGCTTACTCAAAAATAAATATTTCATTTATTTGTCTTGTATAGGCAACTGCGTCTATAACGTTTTATACATTTCTAACTTTAAAAATAAACTTACAACGAGCTGTTTTAATTAACTGCAAAATATCTGCTTGGCAACATGTTGCCAACAATCTGTAAGTTAAGAAACAAAATGTAATAGAAATCTTGCTGATGATTTCTCTTGCAAAAGGTATTTGTATGTACTTTTGCAGCTAAAAGTAGAACGATTTGCAATTTTTGCCGGTGGGGAAACGGTTTAAGCCATAAAATTTAAGCAACACGATTTCTGTTAACTCCGTTTAAAGATAAACTAATTTTTAACTACTTCTTTTTTTAATTTTAATTAAGAAACAAAAATATGTTTTTTGTTTGTTTTTTACTTTAAAAATACAAACCAGTTCTTGTCGTAAACTAACCATAATAAATTTTAATTGCTTTTTTCTGCTTCCAAGCTAACAATTTGTTTAACTTTAAACGAAAAAAAAAAAACATCAAAATACAAAACGAAGAATTGCTTATGGCAGAAAAAAAAGAAGAAGAAAAAACTCAAACAAAAACTATTCGGCTTTTTGTATTCTTATGCTAAATTGAGAGAGTGTTTTTATTAAATTAGCAAAAAGTTCAATAAACACAACAAACGAATGTGCTTTTGAAAACAAATTGGGGGAAACAATATCTAGTCACGGCTCCAAAAAGGAAGGTTATTTCTTTCATAAACAATTTTAACAAGAATTTAAAAACTAGAGAAATTCAACGAACAATGGGAACTTCCATAAAATCGCTTTCAAAAACCAATTTAAATATGAATAAATGTTATAACAAATAAGTATTAAGTAGTAACGGTATAATTAACTATTAGTTCTGGAGAGAGAAAAAAATTATCTTTAACAAGAGCATTGTTATGATTAATGTTGCCAGCAACATGTTTGAGAAAGTGTTTGATGTAGAAGGTTTTTCGGACAGCTTATAGCGGCAAACTAGTTTAAGCGATGTCGTTCTCAAGTATTATTTCTCAAACAATTATTCGGTAAATGATTTGGGATATTAGCAGTTTGCAGGAAAAGCCGGCAAATTTCACATGGAAAAAAAAAATAATATGAAATATGTATGTAAGCAAAAAAAAAAAAAAAAAAATATTCTACTGCTTAAAATTGAACACAGAATAGTGACAAAATATGTATGTATATGTTAAGAAAATTCACTTGAAGTAATCAGGAAAAAAATGTTGCCAAACCGGCACATAAAATGTATACAACAAAATTATTCTCTTGTTGCTGAGAAGCAAAAGCAATCTGTTTTTTGTTATCCGTTGGATAAGCTAAGGCTCCGTAATAGGTAAACACGTGCTTGGTTACTGGCTTATCTCAGCAACATTTTTGGGGTTGTTAAACGCTCATTCGACCAAGATTGTATACTTGTTTGTCCAGTAAGAGCTTAATAAACCTGGAACATTTTTTATAACTAAGACCATAAAAGTATCAGAGCATAATAGCAAATTCGTAATAGTTATTATATTGAACGTTGTGTTTTTCATCTCTGGATTCCGTCTACATACTTATATAACCTAGGGTCGTGAAATATTGAAGAGTTTGCGTTAACTATTGCTGACTGGATTGTGTCGCAGGTAGATACTAGAGAGACAAATCAAAGCTGTTCAAAAAATTGTTGGAAGGAAGAAACTAAAGGTGGGATCACACGATTGCCGCAATGCACCAATTTTACACAATTTTTATTGGATTGAATTGGTGCATAATAAAAAATGTGTCCCAATCAAATTCTCTGCAATCACATGATTGTCACATTTTACTGAAATTTTATTGTCTCAAATTGCCGCAAAACAATTTAGTACCAATAATTGCCGCATTATAGTCACACGATTGTTATATTATACGGCAACTCTGAGAAACAGCTGTTGTAGCTGATGACAAACTTTGTTTTGCCAAAAAAAAAAAAAAAAAAAAAAAATGAATTAAATGTTAAAAATATGGTTTGTTCATTAAAAAGAAAGAAAATTGCTTCGGCTATTATTATAATGTTGTGCGGGCTGAAAAAATAAAAAATTAATAGTAACAACAATTGAATTTTACTGATTGAAAAGCAAAAATCATGTTTGGAAGACGGGCTTAAACAATTTTGAAACTAAATAAATGTATACATATGTATGTATGTATATTATTGGCGGACATTGTCTTCTTTGGTTGCCGCATGAGAACACAATAAATATTGGTGCATTTTTAGAATTTTTATTGGTGAATAGTTGTATGTAAAGTGTTCACACGGTTGTCGCATCAGGGTTGTATTTGATTGAGACAAACTGAGCAGGCAGTTGAGGTGTTAAAAAGTTTTCAATCATATCACGATATCGCTCTCCATTGACAGTGACCAATGATTCCTCCCGACCGAATTGCACACCAGACTGTCACTTTTCATGGCTGCAAAGGTGACTGATGAATAATTTGAAGGTTTACCATTGTCCAAAAAAAAACTAATATGTGTTTCTGTTGATTGGGATATATTTTATATTCCCTCACCAACATTAAATTGTTTTCGAATTGATTTTTGTGTTTGTTGATATTGTTGTATCAGTGATAACCCACGGTTTTGTATCCTTTTGTTTAACAGAAATTAAAAAAAAAAACATCATTAGAAAAAAATTTTGTTCATCTGTTGGTAGAAATTTGGTTCATATTCTTTCGCAGTTGGAGAAACAAGTTGCCAGAAAAGCCAAGAGAACATATGTTGCCAGCAACATTTCTCAAGTTTTTACAATAAACAAGAACAGAGTATTAATACAGCAACATTATCTCGTATGATTTTGTATGCTTTTTTTTGACAAAAACGTGAATCAGATTAGGTTTTAGCCAAGAAAAAAAAAGAGGTCACTTAAATTTTAGTTCTTTAGTAAATTTTAAAAAAAATTTCCCTTTTAGTTAACTACGCTTATATAAACAACCACAACCAATTGATCTGTGTAAATTGAAAAATAAACAAGTAAATTAATTTTTGAAAAAAAAACAAATTTTATAAATAAAAAGCACTTTAAGCCAAGTGACAATTTTGCACAACAAAAAGAGAAAACATTTACTTTAATGATTTGTTGCTTAAATGGATTTAATGGCGATTGCTTTTTTTCAACACGACTGACTGAGTGAAAATACTTCAATTATCTTGTAATTATTCAACACTTTACAACAAAATCTCAAAGCCATAGAGAAGCAAAATGTTTAAGCACATTTTTATTGTTGCTCTTTCAAGCATTATTTTTATTATTTGCTTTTATACAAAAAAAAAAATGTATACAAATAAATTTATAGAAGCGAAAATGTATTTTGTCATTTTAATTGCTGTGCAAATTACTTTAAGGCAAAAAACAAAACAACAATTAAGTAAATAAATTTTTCACAAAACTTGAAATTCAAACTGATAATTATCTAATAAAATATTAAGTAAAAATCAGTGAAAAAAAAACAACAACAAATGATGATCAGAAAGGAAACACAGAGCAAATGTTTTTTTTCCAGACGTAACTACATACGACCAAGTAACATGACATAAAGTCATTAAGAAAAACTGATTGTGAAACAAATTAGATAGTTGTAATAACTTAATATATTTTGGGGCAACAAAATTTTATTTATGAAACAAATTAAAAAAAAAAAAAATTTATATAAAAAACTTTTTTCTGTTTAAAGCTGTGAAAAATGTTGTGCAACATTTCTTTATTATTAGAAAAAATATTTACTGCTCAATGAAGCAGCTTTAAATTTAAGCAATTTAATTTTAGAATTAACGTTTAGCAGGCGAACAGCAAGCGATTTCAAAGCCGCCACACTTCTCATCAGAACTCGGTTTTGAACTTAAAGGCTCAGGTTTCTGGAGCGGCACTCAAGGCTCTAAGCTGACTAAGTTGTTGTATATTTTCTATCTAAATTTCAATTTGGCCAAAGATATTCAATAAGTATTTTTATTTTTCATTGCTTGTAAATACCTGTGTGAATATTAAACGCTGGCCGCTGGGGGGCTTGAGTTCAAAAACGAGTGCTGACGAAAATCGTGGCAACTTCGAAACAGCTAGTTGCCCCCCAGCTAAAATTCTTTCATGTTTTCTTTGTCTCGTTTAATCAATATCAATCACAACAATAATTTAAATTTACCAATTAGCGGCGTACCAAATAATTATAGACGAAAATATGCGAATAATAAAATACATTTTTGCAGATAAATACATTTTTCTTCGATACTCTCGTTTATTAAAAAAAAAATGCTATGCAATATTGCTTTGTTTATCAGAAATATTTATTTTTGTTAGGTTTCATAAATGAGCTTAAGGTCACTTAATTCTCAATAAATATATTTTCTATTTATTGATAAATTTTTCGATATTTCGATACGCCTTTGTGTATCTTCTTCAGGAAAATATGTTTAAAATATGTTTTATAAATGAGCTTAAGTGACCTTAAGCTCATTTATAAAACCTAACAAAGTTTAATAAAAAAGGTCGAAGAACGAGTATCCAGAAGAAATATTTATTTATTTCTTTTTTTATTTGAAACTAAACTTTCAAAATCAAAAACATTTAACTTTATAGCCGAACTATATGATTTGCAATAGTTGATTACTTTATCGGGCTTTTAGGTCGATTTAAAGCGCCGTAGTATGTTTCCCAGCCAATGAGACAAGAAAAGTAAAGACTTTTCTTGCCTTCCTTAAATAATTTTGATTACTACAATTTTATCACTAACAAAATCCTTCTCAATTCTGAGGAAGTCAAATTGAACTAAAACCACCATAAAGTAAGTGATCAAATATTTTTGTTTATTTGTTTGAAAATAGTCTGAGCAAATTTCACGTACAGCAAATGTTGCTAATTACTTATTACTATACAAATGAGTCTACACCGGAAAATGTGACGCCGTGCCGCGTACCGGAGACCAATTGCGAAACATTGATTCCTGGAGGCTTATTCTGTATTGCGATGCGAATACGAATGCGATGCGAAAATGAATTGCGATGCGAATGCAAATTGGTATTCTGCAAGACTTTCGCAATCGCAATTTTTTTAAATGGTGGCAGCACTGGTCAAATAAATGTCAGTGTCAAGAAACGTCAAATAAAAAATTAAAACAACTTTTTGAGAATTTGGCTATAAAATTTGTTTATAAATTGTATTTACCTCTATAATTTGACAAATAAAAAAGTGGATTCTGTGGCATTATGGTTCGATGGCGATGAAGAAAGATATGAGCAAAATGAAAGGGTGCAAAGAAGATTGCTTAGAAGCAAATCAGATATTCTAAACTTGAACTACGTGCCACACAGCCGAAACTACACTCGATGTTTTGCGCCGTTTTCAAAAAAAAAAAGTTATTTGGCGGACCGTATAAATAAAGGAAATTATCATGTGTTTGTGTGGGTGTGGGTGTGTGTGTGTGTGTTTGTGTGAAAAATATGACAAGAAATTTAATGCAGATCACTCGATACTCAAAATGTCTACTTGAGAGAAAATTAAAAAAATTTGTTGCTCTGGGTAAATCTTAAATTTTATTAAATCATTTAAGCAATTTGACAATAAATCTATATCCTGGGACAGCCCAGCGTTTTCTAAGCGTGTAACAAGCTCGCAAAAGAGATCATTCTTCCTCTCAACTAATTTTGCCAAAATTTGTTTACGAATTTTTAGCAGGTTTTTTTTCCTACACAACTTTAATTGGTGGTAAATCATAAAAAGGTTTTTTTATGTAAAAATTTAATTCAAACCAGAATTCAGAATTTTAAAGTTCTGTTAATAAAAAATAATTGTTGGCTCTTTTTTCTAGCAATTAAAAATATATTTTTCATTTAAATAATTTTTATATTTACTTTTTTTATTCGCTGGCTGTTGCTTGTGGGTTCTTCCTAAAAAATTTATGAAGAAGAATTCTGCAAAACTCAAAATGTTGTTAATCCGGTTTGTAGGTTGGGCTTTTTTCGTTTTCAGCACAGCAGCAAACTTTTTAATAATTTTATTTTAGATGAAAAAAAAAACGAAAAAATAACTTGACAATATTTTGCAAATGAACTCTTTAACCTTAAGAAACGAGTTTCTTTTTTTTTTCTATAAATTAAATGCAAGTATTAATTGAAAAAAAAAACAAACTTTGCTCAAATTTTTACTTTACATTTGAGACAAATGATCACTTTTTCAGCGCTGCTTACAGTTAAACACCAACAATAACTTGTCACTTTTTCACATTTTCACCAAATTTATGGGAAATTTCTTTTCTTGAATTTGTTAAATATTAGGAATTGACACAATTGAAATTTGTGTTTGAATTCATTGAAAAATAGACAAAACAAAATGCATGAATTTGAAATTTTCTTCTTGTAAAATATTCAAGTTGTAAAAGAAAACAAAAACCAAAACAACATCGAAACTAAAAATTTACAGCATAAAAATATCAATAACTTTTAGTCACGCGCTTCAACACAATTGAATACGTTCAACTCTCGTAGCGAACTGAAGTGTTTGGTTTCATTTTTATTTGAACTCAAACAAACAATTGATCGTTTCGTAGAGTATTTTCAACACCAGCCAACAAATGTCGTGCAAGCATGCATATCTAAACAAAAGACTCGTTTAACACTCTTAAAAAGAGTTGCCAGGTTCGAAAAAGATGATATTTTTGTGTTAACCATTTGGTAAGAAACCGAAAACAAGACATTGGGCCTTAACTATAGTCAAACACTAAAGTCGATTCTTTTTAGAAACAACTTAAACTTTAAAAAGTGTTAATAACTTTTTTTTTGAACTCTAGTCAAAATTAAAATTGGCTTTAAGCTGAATCAGCTTTAAATGGGTTCCACATTATTTATCGAAAATGCCAAATTATTTATCATACAACCATTTACAAATTTAAGTAATATCCCATCTCTAATGAGATGACTCGTAAATGTAAGATTGTATTAGTAAGTAAACAAAAAACATCAAAGCGAATTGAATGAAAGTCAAATTTTAAAGAAAATTCTGATTAATAATAGTTATTAAAAAATCTTTAATTTAAGTATTTAGTTTAAAAAAATTTACATTAAAAAGTTTTTACATATAAGAGTGACATTTGTTTGCGCAAAGCTGTTGCTAAAGGGCAATTCAGACTATTATACTGTGTATTAATACCTGCCAAAAATTCAAATAACACGTGCAAGTGTGAATGAAATGTGTTATGAAAACGAGAAATAATACGATAAAAAATTGACATCCCATGAGACTTCACCGTTTTTTGAAAATTTTCTAAACGACAATACATTTCATTCGATCAGGGTTGTTTTTTTAACACAAGCAGCTGTTGAAAAATTTACTAGCCAGTTGTTTCACAGCCGATGGCGTGCCGTCACTGATGGTATTTGATTTCGCTATACAAGGGTTCGAAATTTGGAATTTGGTTACCGTATACAAATGTATTTTGCTCTAGCTGTATTTAGAAGATAAAACATGTTTGTGTTATTCAATTTGGTTCTATTTTACATAACTATTATTTTAGCTGCTGAATATTGATCCAAAAATCGTCCACTTTGTCACAAACACAATTCACAAATGTAAAACATATTTGAAATTGGCCGGCATTTGAAAAAATAAAAGTAAAGCTTCGTATAGACGGTTGTCAGATCTTACAACATAGTAAGACCTAACAACGTTCTGGAAATACAAAATTGTCAGCATTAAGAAAATTGTCAGTTCAGACAGTTGCAAGAAAATCTAACAATTTCATTGCCAGACAATTGCCTGACAATAAATTTAGCTACCAACGAAAATTGTCAGCTTACACGGATGTAAGATTTTCTACGTATCAAAAATTGTCAGCCAATTGTCATTATCAAAATACACACATGCCATTATTCCTTCTGTATTTTTCTCCCTCAATAACCATGTTTTTAATTTTTTTATTCTCTTTTCTGCAACTTTTTACCTTTCGTACTTATATGTTTACTATTATCTTGTTTTTTCTCTCCCTTTCGAACACACACATTTTTCTTTAATATTCTTTGTCATTGCTCTGACAATGACGCCATTGTAAGGTGTTGAGAGGTTTATGCATCTTACAATATGCCAATGCCTGACAATGTACTAGCAATGATGATGCCAAAGTGTTTAGACGATTGACAGTTAACTAACTTCCAATGCTTTTGCTTACAATATTGTCAGGAAGAAATTGTAAGTTCTCACGATTGGTTAAAAATATTCTATACATTTTCTGACAATATTGTAAGATCTTGCAATCGTCTGTACCTAGCTTAACTTCCAATAGGGTGATTTCTTTTAGCTCACCTTGTACATATCGATCGCAATCTTTTCTTATATTTTACTACGCTTTGCAGATAAAATAAAATACATGGTAACATTGGCCAACAATATCAGAAAACTTATTAGACAGAAATAAAAAAAAATTCAGCAATTCAAAACGTTGAGCAGTTCTGCAGATACATAACACATTCGTTTTGCAGCGGGTACCAATTTAAAGTAAGAGTGTTATTAGTTACCCCCTCAACACAACTGTAATCAATAAAATAGAGAAAGAGAGGATTACACCAATTAAAATTGTATACAGCAGGGTGACCAGTCACGAATTTTTAAAGCAATAATTTTATGCGAATAAATATTTGCAGGCATCAATACGAGATTCACAAAGACTAAATGCGTGTGGTGTAATGGCGAATAAAAAAAAAACTACAGTGAAATGACAACAATTTGTTCGAAATTTCTAGACATGTACATATAAACATCAGATCCTGAATATGAGTCGTAAGACTCAAAATATACAGATCAAAGGCAAATGAGTTTTATTTATTACAGGGAGGGAAAACAAAAAATAGAAATTAAAAAATAATATTTATATATTTATTATATATTACAATTCTGACTAATTGGTACAAGTACTGGGATTACAGCTGCTAAATTGAAAATTTGTTAATTGATTCAATTAAATTGGTAAATTTTTATTAATTTCCTTTTAGATTTTTAGGTGCATAAAACACGTTCTTAACTATACATAAGGCCGAATTCTAATAATTAAAAATCTTTGTGCTCCTTAGGCAAAGTAACGTAAGTTGCTGCATGTAATCTACAACTCCCGACCTGAAAATTATGTCTCTGTTATTTTAGACTGGAAGCGCAATTACTTAAAGTTTTTTCAATTTTATTCGATTTGATGATTCAGACACTAAAATCTTATTCAAATTTTTGTCATGTCAAGAATATTTTTGTTGATCACAAATGAACTGTTCGTTTAAACAAATTTCTTCGAAGACAACGATTAAGCAGCGGCTGATATGAATGGCATTTAATATGCCGCAATTATTGAACAGTTTGTAAGAATCCAGATAGAGAACAATGAAGACTTCTGGTTGCAACAACAACACGAAGCCATAGCCATACACAGCTCGGCGAACTATAGCTCTCACAACACTACTTACAAGCCGCTATACAAATCAGAGGCATTTCAGCACTTTTATCTGGTCACACTGTTTTTAATACACATAATTTTTGTTGAAGTGTTTAAATTACTGTGCTCTTAAATGGCCTTTTGCTTTATTATTTTGATTGTTTTATAAACTCTAATAGATCGATAAAAATTTGTATGCTCAACTCTCTTTTGTTGTTGACTTTTAATTTGCTTCCACTTTTTCTCGTATTCTGAAGATAAAGGAACAAAAACTGTGAAGTTTTTCAACTTCCTAGAGTTTTTTTCTTCTCTCTCTCTCTCTCTCATCTTGTGTGTAGTTGGGTTTTTATCCATATTACTTTATTTAATTTAGCCTTAAAAAATATAATAAAGGAATATGTTTTTATGCTGTTGACATGTATAGAAACGTGGATGTCTTTGCTGTGGTCGAACACCCTACAGTAGGATATGGTGGTTTGCAAAAGCTTCTAGCTTTAGAAGCATACTTTTTCTAGTCTTTTTATCAATTAGAGTTTCTTCAAAAACTAATTTTTCAAGCGACTGCCTCTCTGTATAATGACAATACATTTTCAAATTAAATCATATCCATATTAAAAGGGTAATAAAAGTCACACACACACGTACATTAATGAATATGTATAGTATTTAATGAAAAATACAAATTATAAGTATATAAAGAAATTCACTTCAAAATAACATTCCGCGCTTGTGACCGACCGTCTGTTGGTGTTTGCTCAAAGACTGCCGTTTTCGTTTCGCTGGCTCTCACTTAATCCCCTACAATATATCAAAATCAAACTCAACTTTCTTTCAACTAATGATTTCTGAAGAGGATATTTTCTACGTTTTTTCTAAGAACAAGCGGCAACTCTCAGGATCTGCTTTAGATTTTTGATCAGCAATATAATCGAGGTATGCTGCACCCCATCTGCCAAGGTAAGCGTAGCATCCAGCAGGTTAGGTCAGCTAAATGCATTATATGCCTCCCGGTGGGGACACTAAAACTTACATATTTATTTAAAAAGTTTGAAATAGTAAAACGAGATTTGTAAGTTTATAGCTCAAATTAACTGCCGTCAAAACGGCTTCAATTATTCCATACCAATAGTCGTTCTTCGGGAACTCTTATTATTCGATTTCTCATTTCTTCCATTCAAACTTTGTACATTAATGATCATCATGAAGATCTTAAGTGCAGTCAGTCGCAAGTAACTTAAAAAAAAACTATCCGCTTTATTCTTGAACATAAAAAATTGCACACGAGGAAAGATGTAAAAAGACACAAAAAATTGGATAAAACTTGTGCAAAAAAACGATCGATCATTTTAAGTTTTGCCTGTTTTACGGCTGGATCACAATACAACACATATGGTTGGTTTCTTATGCCCACAGCCAAGTTGTAGTGTACATGCACAGACAGTTTCTTTCCTGCTGATGATGTTTCTTCACAAATAAAAAAAAAAAAATACTAATAAACAGAAAACAAAGAGCTCCTCATCATTAGCTACTGCAGAGTGGCAGCAACTTCAATAAGCGATGCACAGTGCTGTTACTCAGACACAAAACTTCAAACAAAACATACATATGTATATTTGAATAATATAAAACTACGCTGCAACAACAGCGTAATTCCTAATTGGATTGAGTTCAATCCCCTGCTTTTAATGAAAACAACTTGGTCCATATAAAAACCAAGGTAATTTTAATGAATTCTAACAAATGTTTATTCGCACTGTAGGATACTAAGCCCGAGGAAAGAGTTACATTTTGCAGACAATGAGTTGGACATTTTTACCGCATGTAAAACTGAAGCTTAAGATAATTTTGTGGAACTTGTTATTTTAAATTATTTTGATTGGTTTAAAAACTATTTATTATTATTACAGTTAAGTTTCCACTTAATTGAGCACCGCTTAATTGAGTTTCCCGCTTTATTACACTAAAAATCATGGAACTAAATCATTCAGTATACCTGTCTATGTTAAAATACCCGTTTAATTGAGTTTCGCATTGTGAAAAGCAAGAGCAAATGTTTCGCTTAATTGATATTCCGTCTACTTAATTTTTTTTTTGCTCCACCAACGTAAAAAAAAATTATTTTGCGGCAAAAAGGCCATCGTTCTGTTTCTTTATAAACATTGTACGATGAACGTATCTGATTTTTATTTTGTTTTAATAAACCTAAACGATTTTTCAACTTAAAATGTAACTAAAGAAATGAGTTTTTTTTTCATCTACGCATGGGTGTTTCGCTCAATTAAGGGATTTTCGTTTAATTGCGTCGGCGATTCAATTAACCGAGTATTGCTTGATTGAGTTCCCGCTTAATTGCGTCAATAGTCGTGCATTTTTAGAAACTCAATTAAGCGGAAATAACTGTATTCGTTTAAAACCGTAAAATTTTAAGATTTTAATGGATTATTACACTCAGAATATTTTTGCAGTAACTGTCCGCACTTCATTCCAAAAGTAATCAGTGCAGTTATTTTTAAATGAATAAGCGTTTAAAAATTAATAAAATTTTAATTTCAGCCGAATCTCAGCAGAGGCTGTGCAGTACAAAAATTAAATAAGCGAATTCAAAAAGGAGACAATACAGATAGAAATTTATAATTAAATGAAATGAAGTAAAAAAATCACCACTGGAGAAAAAATAAAAAAAATTTTACAACTTGATTACGCATTAATTATTTGCCAGTTAGAATAAAGCAAAAAGCATTAGGAAGTAACGGGTTATCCATTTCGTGGTTTCACAAGTATAGGACTGGAATTCGACATCTGTCAAACTAAGTTGTTAACCCAAAGTTTTTTTTCTCAGTTGAAAGTCTGACATTGACGAAAATGGATCGCTTAACTATAACAGAACGCATAAAAATTATTAAAATATGTATACCACAAAAATGGCGATTCTGCCACAGCCACATATTGGCGATTTTTCGAACAAAATTTTCTTCAACGATGAAGCACATTTTTCATTCGGTATTTGGGGTTCTGCGAATTCTCAAATAATTGAAGAGAGGCCATTACATCCAGAAAAAGTCACTGTTTTGTTGCGCTCTTTGCTCAGAAGGTGTGATTGGACCTTACTTCTTTGAAAACGACAATGGAACGACTGTCACCGTCAATTCGGAGTGTTATGATCATGTTATAACCGACTTTTTTGCATGCTATTGAAGAATACGACTTGGTGGTTTCAACCAGACGTTGCCACAAGGCACACAACTCGAGCGAATATGGCTTTATTGCAAGAGCTATTTCCTGGCCGCGTAATTTCTCGTCGTGTCAATATCAAGTGGCCACCAAGATCATGCGATTTGACACCATTAGACTTTTTTTTTTGTGGGGCTAGGCGAAACACGGTATCAGTAATCAGAACTATTATTTTTATCGATTGAATTTCGTAAATTTTTTACCATTTAAATGCAAATGAAGTAATTAATAAATTTAAATTAAAAATACGTAGGATGGTTTTTAAATGAAATTTCATTTATTTTAAAGAGTGTTTTCAGTTAATTTTACTGACAAAGTTTTCTGAGTGTAATATTTTATGTATGACGGTTTTATTTTTCTGCAATTTATCACACATATTGCAAATTTTATTTTTGGGGCATCCGTTAACCGATTTTGTTTGCAAAATATTACATTTTTGCAGCCCTAAATTTTATTCACTGGAAGAGCTCTTTTTTTTTGTGCCATCTTTGTATGGCATTAAAACACTGTGCAACGTCTGCTCGCTGTAAAACTAAAAGGCAACTAAATTGAATGTGAAAAAAATCATATTTCTTGGTTTTTGTCTGATTTTGTTCCTTTTTTTTCGTTTTTTTTTTTTTTTTTTGCTGCAATGACTGACTGATTGAACGGAATGGCTGGTTGTCTTGCTCTCGTTCATGCGTATGCATGCCTAAGCAAAAAGCCTTTAAAAGACCTTATGCCTTATGGCAGCCTATTCAAATACAATTTTTAGTCCGCCGTATGAACGAACGAACGTTCAGTTAGTTCTATCTTCATTCTTAATATTTTGTGTGCAGCAAAGCTTTTCTTTTTTTGCGGAATTATAAACATAAACAGAAAACAAAAATAAACATGACCGAACAAGATTTAACACGTTCACTATTGGCTTAATACTTTTCGCAGAGCAATGTGCTGCGCCACGCAAACTATTAAACGAAGAAGGGGCAGTGAGGTAATAAAAGATTACACATACATATTTGTAGGCATCTGTATTCGTGCATACACGTTGATTTGGGTACAGAGGGTTCCAAAATCAAGTATTTTTTTCCAGTAGGTAGATGACTTTTGGTAACATTCCTTATCCAGCTTAAACGATATGGTTTCGCTTAAGAATCTGGCGAGGGAGCAACCTCCAGGCGTTGATAAAGTAATGTCGCAACACAGTTCCCATACGACTGATTCTCATACTTGGTACATTCTTGTATATACTACATATAGGGATCATGGATATATACATAATTAAGTCCCTTGCCTACACAGCTGGGGCATCACAACCCCTTAATAGCATCAAGCTTTAAACTACCTCGTTGTAAGTTTTCCGAAAATCTAACTCCGCTAAGAAAAATAGCTACCTGCTGCCACAAGACAACAGCTCAGTAGACATTTGGTCCTCCGGGGTCTTGCTAAGTCTTAGCAGTCCCACGTTTTTTCCTAGCCTGAATAGAATTCTTTATTCCAGAGAGTTAAGTGAGCCCTATATGTCCAGTTCTTCAGCTCAGATTTAAGTGCAGCGAAAGCTTTCGCGCATACCCAGCTTATGTTACTTAACTCTCTGGCTCTTGAAGCACATGAGTTTGCTCTTTTAGGTCCAGTTATTCCCGCATGCCCTGGCACCCATATGATGCGCAGTTTACCATGAGTCGAGTAACTGTTATTAGCTCAGCTGAGATCGCTCTAATGGCCATTTGACTATTCGTGAATATATTCACAAGTCCTGGCCTTCCCATTTCATTGAGCTCCTTAATACACTCCGTAATTGCCCGAATTTCCGCCAGAAAAACTGTGCAGACATCCGGCAGACGAAATAACAGTTCCGTGGTATTTTCTATATACATAAATATCAAGTCCTGTTCTTCCCCACACTCCTGATCCATCCATGTAACAATGAACCCCAAGCGGATGTGGTTCAAAGGGTCGGTCAACCAGGTCTGTCAGTGAGGAATCAATGTTTCGCAATTGGCCTCTAATCTGGTCTCCGGTATGCCATCAGTGACATTACATTTTCCTCGCCTATGTCTGTAAAGATTTGTTGATGATAAGTTTCGTGGCCCTGTTCAATCCATTCACCCCTCATCTTTAAACGTTTCGCTGTGAGTGCCACTTCATATTTTATACGAAGTTCGATTAGCTTGACGAATAATATTATTTCGATCGCCCTCGTTGGTGTCGTTTTCACAGCCCCACTCATACCAAGACAGCAGGTTCCTTGAACTTTCTGTATGATCAGATCTCTGCACTACCAATTTACTTTTGTCGAAGGATTTATGTGATATTTCGGGATTTCATACAAGGATGTACACATTAAAATTGCCGCAGGATTTGAGTACATCGAGAAAGGTGGCAAAATTTCAGCCAAAATTGTCTAGCACGGAACTTCGATTATACTGCTTTTCCTTGTGGGATACAATTGAGAGCGAATATTATGCGGATAGTATACACACTATTCTCAGCTGTTACAAACTAGCACAGGTCTAGCCAGAACTAAAAGAAGTCAGCAAAATGGTGGCATCTTAACAGGCTGGATAAACCAAATAATGTAAATATTTACTATCCATTAAAACTCCAAAAGAAGCTAATTTTTTATAGATACTTGCATTTGGATCACTCTGTGTGCATCTCCATGTATTTGCTCTTGCGGCTTTATACTTGCACTAGGGTGGGTCGATTTAGCAATCGATATTGTGACATCAGTTTTTCAAAAGCTTTTGACCTGGGGAAACAAATGTTGCCACGACATGCAAAAACATTTTCGAGGAGTTCGAATTTAAAGTTTTTTGTATGCACATCCGTCTACGGGCACAATGCGGCTGATTAGTGTGATGGGGAGGGGGAAATTTCGCCCTCAATTCAGTAACTCAAAAATTACTTTTTTTCATATGTCATAGTGAAAATTTTTTTTACTCAAGGCAAAAGCTAATATTTTTTGTGCCTACAAATCGACCGCCCTCTAACTTGCTCTCTTTTGTTTACTTTTTCAATTCGCATTTGGTCTCATCCAGCAAATTTTTGCTGATGATAATGAAATGAAAGGAAGTCATAAAACCAAACAGTCCAATGCAACAACATTTGGAAAACTAAAAACTAAAACAAAAAAAATACAATAAAGCAATCATGATCTTCTCCTTCCAAATGCACATTTTAATTGTATAAACAAGCAAAGAGATTGAAAGTTTTTGTCTTATTGCAGCAAATAATACTTCCTTAATCGTTTTCAATTGAAAATCTTCAATTAGAAGTACTACCTATCGCACTTTCATTGAAGGGGATTAATCAAATACATGTCTAGACTTTCGATTAACAATAGAAATTTATGTTTGGCAGAGGAAGTGCAAACCGAAATGATTGATAGACTTGTCAATGGAATAAACGATGGTAGGGACACACCCTGTACTGGCCGTCACTATTGATAAATGAAAAAAACAAGAAGTTACTACAAGTATGTTACTCGGAAAAGTGACATTTTATTGGCATTCAGAGTAAAAAACGAAAGAATATCAGATTGTGGCGCCATCTGCCTGCCACAAAAAATTAAAAGTAATAATATAAAAATTATTATTCGTGAAGTTCTGCTCAAAATAATCAGGATTTAAATAAAGCAAACAGCTTCATTTGGTCATACAGTAGAGTCGCAGTTTCACGCACGCCCAGTTAAAGGCAAAAAAACGAATGCTTGAAATTTATCTCATTGAGTATATTGTAACGGGTCATCCATTTTGAGGTTTGAAAAGTAAACGTAAATAAAACATTTATTTTTTCATGATATTTCGTTTTTATTATAAATTTTGAACGTTGACATTATGTGTGAAACACTACATCAGTTAAATGACCACCACGCGAAGTGTTGCAAGCATTGATTCTTTTGAGGTAATTTTCGACCACTTTTTGACACATATTGGGCGGTATCTCAGCCATCATCAACTTGATGATTGTTGGTTTTTAAGTGCTCAAGAGTTCAAGGTTTATCTGCATAACAAGGTCTTTCGCGTAGCCCCACAAAAAAAGTCCAATGGTGTCAAATCGCATGATTTTGGTGGACACTTGATATTGAAACGACGAGAAATTACGCGGCCAGGAAATGTCTCTTACAGTAAAGCCATATTCGCTAGAGTTGTGTGGCATGTGGCACCGTCATGTTGAAACTACGTATTCTCCAAGTCATATTCTTCAATAGCAGGCAAAACAAAAAGTCGGTTATCACGTGACCATAATGCTCCGAATTGACGGTGACAGTCGTTCCATCGTCGTTTTCGAAGAAGTAAGGTCCAATCACACCTTCGGACCAAAGAGCGCACTCCATGGGAAATCCGTGATCCGAACTCAATCAATCAGTACCTGTTGTGAAATTTGGAGTCAGCTTTAAGTTAATTTAAAGTTAACTTCATTTCCAGCAGGGTATGTTCCAAACATGTACATTTGTATGTGGATATATTAAAATTATATTCGCATACATGTACCCAACCCACTATAGAAAATACCGCTCCTTTTCGAAAGACAAACATCTCTATAAATTTCTCAGATTTTTCTTCCCCCCCAAACCTTTGGATATACACACTCTCATCATCACTTAGTTTCACTTACCCCTGGCCATTTAAAGAATTCATGAAATTAATACGTACCTGCAAAGATACAAAGAAACATTATATTTTAATTAAAAGTTTCATCATAAGAATATTTTAACGTCTAAAGCATTAATAATTGTGTAATCGAACTCGAACACTCACACACACACACACACATACATTCACAGACAGCAAGAATTTTTACAAAACAACGAATTAATTACACTGCAAAACAAAAAGTGAATAAATAAAAGCAAAACTTGTAATCTAGTATATCTGGCATTAAATCCCTGGGCAAACCACAAAACGCAGACGAAATAAGATCAATGAAAAAAATTACAAATGGCCCAAAGACACAGACATCAAAAAAAAAAATTCATATTGAAAATATCAACTGAACTGACAAAACAGTAAATGGAAACAAATGGAAAAACTACGTACACAACAAAATGAATGAAAACAAAATATGTGCCTGCTTATAATTAAAAATTAGTAAAAGAAAATAGATACATACATATACATATGTATGTACATATTTTATCTCTGACGATTTCTGCATCTGCACTGAAATAAAAACTAAAGCAAATCAGGAAGTTGAAAGATCAATTTAAACGTATGCGGATGCTTTGGCAAAAGAAATCTAAATTTGTTTCAAAGATAACGCAGAATTATTTGAATAAGTAAGCAAAAATTGTGAATCCTTAAAAAAGCAAAACCATATTTTGTATTGAAAATGAAATTACAAAAGTCACACGCAAGTTTTTCGGTTTGTCAGTTACCCAGTTGGCCATGTCTTGCAGCTATCTTGCAAGATAATTACTTTTTTATTTTAATTTTTTGTCAGTTTTTTAATTTTCTGTGTACTAGTTTTTTGGTTTATTTTTTTATGTTATTAGGGCCATTTTCATAATCTAAAATTATGTGCCCATTAAAAAACAATCCACTAACTGCCGGTTTGGCTAACAGGGGCTTTTAACTGCCGGTTATCGTTAGTATGGCAACTTTAGGTGTTTTTGTTTAACAAAAATAGTACCATGACAGAATACTTGTCAGTTTTTGGAAATAAATAATAAAGTTTGATATTGAAAATATTGCAAAAACATGTACATACATATGTTGATTTTGCTTATATTTTAATTTAGATTTTATTGCTGTTTCTTACTTATTTTGCTTTCTTGTCCTGATTAATATTTTAACCAGCGAATTTTGATTGGTTAAATTTAACACCAACTTTTCTGTTAAATGGTGACGTTTAAAACCAAATCAAACATTTTGAAATACATTTCTGTCTAACCAGCAGTTAAAGTTCCAATTGACATATAATCAGACTTAGTGTAAATGGCCGTTAGTTGCACCAAAGGTCATTTATGATTTTATCATATTAATTATCTAGTATGAGTATTCCGTGGAAGTATAGAAAGTTGCATAAATTAAATAATTTATTGTTTTTTGTTCTATTTTATCAATTTCCGTTTTATTACTTTACGGTTAATTTTCATTTTATTTTTTTTCTTCTTATCCGCTATATTTTGTAGTGTTGTTATTTATTTTAAATTTTTATTTATTTTTTATTTTTACTGTTTTAAGTCCAAAATAATACATTTCAATTGGATCTTAAAGCAAATAAGTAAGCTCATTTTTGAATACTTTTCGTTTTTGTTTATTTTTTATTTTTATTTATTTCTTATTTTTTATTCTTCTTTATTTTTTACTTTAATTTTTTATTTTTAATAATTTTTTACTTTAATTTATTTTTTATTTTCATTTACTTTTTGTTTATTTTTAATTATTTTTTATTATTATTTATATTTTATTTTTATTTATTTTTTATTTTATTTATTTTTTATTTTTATTTATTTTATTTACTTTTACTTTTTCTCTTTATTTGATTTTATTTTTATTTATTTTTTATTTTTATTCATTTTTTATTTTTATTTTTATTTATTTTGATTTACTTTTTATTTATATTTGATTTTATTTTTAGTTATTTTTCATTTTTAATAATTTTTTATTTTTATTTATTTTTTATTCTTATTTATTTTTTATTTTTATTAATTTTTTATTTTTATTAATTTTTTATTTTCATTTATTTTTTACTTTCATAAATTTTTTATTTTTATTTATTTTTTATTTTTATTTATTTTTTATTTTTATTTATTTTTTATTTTTTTTTATTCACTTTTTCTTTTTATTTTATTTTATTTGATTTTAATTTTATTTAATTTTTATTTATTTTTGTTCATTTTTTATTTTATTTATTTTTTATTTTTATTTATTTTTGTTTACTTTTTAGTTTTATTCGATTTTATTTTTATTTTTTTCCATTTTTAATTTTATTTTCACTTTTATTTATTTTTTATTTTTATTAATTTTTTATTTATTTTTTATTTTCATTTATTTTTAATTCTTATTTATTTTTGTTTATTTTTTATTTTTATTTCTTTTTATTGATTTGTAATTTTTTAAGACCTTTTTCTGAGATCCCGCAAGAAAAAAGTGACAGCAATTGTTTGGCCGTCAACCTGCATTATTTTGCTAAATTAAAAATGCCAGCATTAAAATGAAAACATCCTTAAAAATAATTTCAAAATATTTCGACTCACATTCACGTGAACATGAAAACAGCAAAAAAAAATTTAAGAAACTGCTATAATTGTTCTATATCATGTTCGCGTACAACAGACATCGCGTTGCAAGTATACGAAATCAAACAAACCAGCAAACATCAAATAAACTACATACATATGTATGTATTGACATTTCGCAACAAACGCTGAGGAGGGCACAATTACAAGCTGTTTATTGTTCACATCTCTTTGACTTAAATAAATGCTGTTGCTGTTGCTGCTGCTGCTGCTGGTGGCAACAAATAGTTTGTTTTATTTTTTATTTAATTTGGTTTCTTTTTTGTTGTTTAACTTCCAATTCTTATTTTGTGTTTGTGCTTTTTTGTGATGTTTTCAGTGCAATTTTTTCTTACGTTGTTTGTTGTATGCGTGAGTGTGTGTGTATCTGTTTGCAAGATGCGGAAATTTTTTCTAAACAATTTCCTAATGACTCCTATTTGTTTGAGTTGATGATGCTGTTTGCTGCTGCTGCTGCTATTGCTTTTATGTTTTTGTTGTTTGCGTTTTGTTAAAGGTGGCCCTGGTCATTTGATAGTGGTTGTCCAGTCGCATGTTCAGCGCACATGAGAGACAATTGCCTGCAATCAGCCAAAGAGCCAATGAGCCTGGCAGTCACGAAGTCAGCGCTTAAGCAGCTTCCTTCCTTAACATCATACGATAGATAATACCAAAAGAAATTGTTTAACATTAGGTAACATTTTTCTTTTGCTTCTTGATTTTTATTTTTATTGCTGGAAATATTTTATTGTTTAAATAATTTCTGTTGGTCAAACGATGCAAGAACAGAGGTGTACAAGAAAGTGTAAAATAAAAACGGACTTGAAGAATTTTTCGACGAATTTTAAAGCAAAGGGATTTATTTCTTTTAACTGAGTGAAGGGGTTTATTATTTTTTTTTTTAATCACAAAAGGACACTTTAAAGTTTAAACTGACAGCAGTATTGACCAGAAAGCCACTGTTATAATTGATATTGATGCGTGAGTACGTTGTTGGTGTGCACTTCATTACAGATGGACATTTCTATGTCACTGTGTGTGAAGTTTGTGTTTCTGGAGAATATAATAGAAGTGGCGATGGTAAAAGGAGGTGCAAATAAAAGTTTCATTTTATGGGTTCTATATTAAAAAAAAAAAAAGTAATTCCTAAAATATATCATGCAAAATAGAGTCATAACGTACGTGACAGAAAACTAAAGAGATTTTGGGCTGCATGTAAGGATACAACTTCACCAGTCTCAGTATGCGAAATGTTTTTTTAACCCAATAGTTTAAATGTTAGGGCTAATTTTACAACTAATAAACTTGAGCATCATACGCACGCACAATATTTGACCCACTATAAAGGTTTCTTCTCTAAAGTAATCAAGAAAAAAAATTGTTTCAGCAAGATTAAGAATACACTTTGATTTTAAGGAAACAAGACTATGAAAGAAATAGAACTGAATAAAGTAAACTTGAAGTGAACTTATTTATCAAAAATGAACCTATTTATATGCTTTAAGAGCCAATTGAAAAGTATTATTTATGTGTGTGAAGATAAGTATGTGTTTAAGTCCCCGGACTCAAACCACAATTTTTAGCAAAGCCACATTTTGAAATTAGCAGAGCACTGTTAACAAGTTAACAGCGCTATCTTTATAACAGATGACAATTTTGGAGAAGAAGAGTTTTATGGAAAAATGAGGACTTCTGCGAAGTAGCGGCCATATGGAAATGGTGGTCTGGAGGATAAGCTTTGACTTCTGGTACCTGGGATGTCTGAAATAATCTTAGGAGTCCCACAAAATG
Source organism: Sturmia bella (assembly GCA_963662145.1). Classification (NCBI taxonomy): domain Eukaryota; kingdom Metazoa; phylum Arthropoda; class Insecta; order Diptera; family Tachinidae; genus Sturmia; species Sturmia bella. The sequence continues at coordinate 27,788,146 of OY759171.1, read as the reverse complement.
GCTTTTAAAAACTCTCCATTTCAGAAATTTCTGGAGCAGATGAGTAGGCTCATGGGAAAATGAGGACTTCTGCGAAGTAGCGGCCATATGGAAATGATGGTCTGGAGGGTAAGCTTTGACTTCTGGTACCTGGAATGTCTGAAATTATTTTTGGAGTCCCATAAAATGACTTTTAAAAACTCTCCATTTAAGAAATTTCTGGAGATGAGTGGGTTCATGGAAAAATTAGGACTTCTGCGAAGTAGTGGCCTTATGGAAATGGTGGTCTGGAGGTTTAGCTTTAACTTCTGGTACCTGGGATGTCTGAAATAATCTTTAGAGTCCCACAAAAGAAGTTTTAAAAACACTGACTTTTAAAAACACTCCATTCTTTGGCGTTATTTAAAAGAAAAGGCGTACATTAGTAAGCCAGTAAGAATTTAAGAGCTAAAGGATGAGCTAATTCGGCTTATAAGGGGCGTAGACTATCAATTATGCCTCACGTCATCGAAAATTTGGACCATCATTTGGATGGAGGAGTTCCGCCGACGTCGCGGCACCCATTTTGCCGATAGTTCGTCATTTTATTTGTGTTTTATTCAAAATTAACATCGGCCTTAAAATTTAACCCAGCCATAAGAATAAACAAAAACAGTGATAAAATTGGAAGTTATTCAACGGATTAAATCTATACAGTCAATAGTGAAGAACTCAAATAGTGGGAAGGTTGAGAGCTGCTGCTTAAAAATGATACTAAATTTTTGCTTTTCACAAATTTCTTGCAAATCTTGGCAATCTTGGCAATCTTAAGTTGTGTTCCTTGTAACGACAAAGGTCAGCCAAAGAAGTAATTCATTTTTAATGATCTTCAAAACATGTAACTTGATCTAGTATTTTACTTCTTAGGAAAATTAAGTTGAACAATTTTTTTTTTACCTTAAAATGAAGACAGTCAATAAATATTATCTACAGGTTAGAGAAGAATATTTTGAAGTTTCCTTTTGGTTGGTCACTTTTTTTTTTATCAATATCGGTTAGGTAAAGAAAAGTAAAATTTTTATAGCTAGGTGGACAACACCATAGTTGAACGTGAGATAGGTAAAAAGTCATTTAATATAAATGTATTACAGCACCATAGTTCAATGTAATTTAAAAAAAAAAATTTTCAGTAAAATGTCTGCTTTTGGTGTTTAATCATTTTTTGACTCCGTGTGCATGAAGTCATCATAAAAGACAATCTTACAAATTGACTAAGAAAAAGCAAACGGTGTTACTAAATACATGCGTGAGAATAGAAAAACATGTTAATTCTTGCGTATAAATGATTTTTGAACGCAAATATTTAATAAACAAATTCGAATTGTTCCAAATAGAAGAACTGAATCTATAAAAACACTTTTATTACACGCCTGACAGCAGTCAAATCTACTGAATTATTATCATTCATTTTTCTAAATACGAAATCGTTTAAGTATGAAAGAAGTCAAGAAGATGGATTAAAGGAAAAGAAAAACAACATTCACTTGCATCTCCCGCGCTCCAGTAGCAACAGCAGACAGCAGAGACACCGTAAAGTCTATCACACATAAAGTTCGATGGTGTGTAAAAGATGTCTACTTGCAGAGTGTATTACGAGTATTTGGCTTAATTCTTGTTATTGTTGACCAGGGTATGTTTTATACATATTTCTGAAATAAGAACCGCACCTTGAAAAACCATGAATTCGAAGGTTCTACGACAGTGAGTTTTTTTTTATTCAAATTGTTTCTCTACTTTTCGTCTGTGTCTGTGTTTGTATTTTTGTTTTTCTTTTTTTCATTCGTAAAATACATTCGATTTATACTACCTATTCGTATTTTACGAAAATGTTTTGTCTTAAATGTTCTATTTAATGCTTTAAAAGAGTTTTTTCTTAAAGCCACATGTTGGCTACTCAGATGAGAAAACTTAAAAATGTCCCAGCAAACAATTTCAGTTAATAAAATTAATACAGGTTTTTATATGTTTTATTGGTCAATTCCGGCTGTTTAATGTTTCTACTAGAGATGTGCGCGTGAGTGGTTTTGGCTCACGTCACGCACGCTCACGATTAGAATTATTTTCCTCACGCATCTTTACGCACGAAAACATTTTTTTGAGCCTCATGTCACGCACGCTCACGAGAAAAACTTTTCCAATCACGCATTTTCAAGCACGAAAAACCGAAAAAAAAAAAATGCTCACAACTGATCACGTTTGTATTGAAATAAAACATAAACTTAAAACATGTTTATTTATATACACACATACATACATCTGTGATCGAAAGCGATAACAGCCTAACTACCAATTTTTGACTTGGATTTTAAATGCCATTTCAATTTAAATTTGATTTAAATACGAAATTGAGTCAAACAGTTGATATTTAAATCAAACTTAAACGGCCTGTCGTGCCCATTTAAAATCGATTTAAGTTTTTCGTACTGCCATATGATTTTGACAGTTTGGTTTTGTTCTGCAAATTAAGAAAATTGCACATGTTTTTTTCATAATTTGATTTCTTATTATTTCCAGAAGGTAATCAACTTCTGTGGCAGTGAAATTGGGAGTCCTTTTATAACTTTTGCTACTCATTTTAATAATTTTTACAAAACAATTTATTATTTTCTAAACTTTTCACAATTTCACTTGCTTCCAAATTTCTTAAACATCTGTTTTTTATTGAGTTATCGATAATTTTTTGACACTTACATTGTGCTGCCGTACTTTTATTACAATTAGTTACCAAATATAATTTTAGACTGTAAAACAGAAAGCTATTTTAAATCCAACTTAAACTTTAAGGAAAATTTTGTAATTTTGTATTTAAATCTCAAGTCAAATATCGGGGGTAAGTCTTAAATCTTAAAGCCAATATAAAACGACTTCTTGGAAAAATCTAACTGGGCAATTAAAAAGAAGTTTTTGATAAATTAAAAATACATATTGAAGAATTCATATAATATTTATCAAAAGCATATGTTCAAGGACATTTTGGTGCTTATTTAATCGTAATTTTCGACCACTTTTTGACACATATTGGGCGGTAACTCAGCCATAACTTGACGAATGTTGGTTTTTAAGTGCTCAAGAGTTAAAGGTTTATCTGCATAAACACGGTCTTTTGCACATTTAAGCACATTATAGTTGGGCCTTAAATTATTTGACAGAACAAATTGGTGCACATAATGAGTACACCATGCAACAGAGCATTTTTGTTTTGCAGAATAGTATTTCAAGGCACAAATCACAGTTGTATCGTAAGAGAGGGAGTGGAGTTGAAAAGATTATACCGATATCTATGATATCGAGAAATTTTGTCAGATCTCCTTTGAAATTCCATATCTACTAGATTTTAAGAAAATCGTTAGAAAAGTGCACAATATTTTGCTGGGTTATTCTTTGAAATTCAATACACACAAAATTTGTCTTTCGATTGTGCGTGCATTTGAGTTTCATTTAACAAAATTTGTTTTATTTTTATTTTTCGATTTTTGAAAGTCTGCACAGAATTCCCACGTTTAGAAATCATAAGAACGTTCATCATTAATCACTGAAGTTTTGTTTTATTTATTTATTAGTTTTTGTTGCTGCTGTAGAAGGGTTTTCCAGTTGTGCTCTTTGAACGGTTTCGCTTGAATGGAATGAACACTTTTTTTTCAGTTCTTTAGAAGGAAAAAGAAGCGCCTAATAAGAGAAAGAGAGAGAGAGAGAGAGAGACCGTACGTGTCTTATCACGTGAACTTATTGAAGACTGATCTTCGTATTTTAATTAAATGTTGCGCAAGCAACATTGAAGAGTTAAAGGCAGTTACTTGATTTTTTTAATCGTAATGTAAACTGAGTAAAAAACTGATAATAGAAATAGAGTATTAAATTTTCTTGTTGGGGAACCATTAAAAGTGACAGATTTTCCTACTAAATCATAAATAAAGATTTCTAATCGTCCAGGCCACAAGCAACATTTTTTAACCTTTCAGTTTTAAGCTGAATTTCGGAGAGAATAAGTTTATTAATTCTTGTCGACTTTGAGGTTGTTTCCATAATTTTATAATGATGCACAAAAATTTTACATTAAGAAATCAGTTTGTTTCAAAATGTTTCTTCAATCTAATGCCCAAGGCGGAACTCAGTATTGTCCTTTCCATTATTTGGCAGACTTCCTACTTGGTCAGTATGGAAACTAAAAGAAATCAGCTCTGACTTATTTGCGGTCGTATGCTTCTCACACAGTAATAGCAATCAATACATGTTACACATTCCGTGTGATATTGTCACTTTCGAAACTATGAGTGTAAAAAGAAGATTCAACAATTCAGAAGTGAAAGTTTCATTCAAACAGTATCTGGAGTCCAGTTGGCCGGAAGATACTCTCAGAATGCTAAATAACTATATTAGAAAGTGCGGCCTAAGGACTAATCCGAAACTTGTGTTGCTTCATAACTCGCAAACTGGAAGGGACAGCACTTATTCCCTTGAATAAGCTGAAAAATCTCGACGCCATTTTGGACAGCAAACTTCCATGGAAGGAGAATATCCAAGCTAGAGTTGCCAAAGAGTCATATGGGCCACATATAAAGCCATAGGCTAGACTAGGAGTATCACATCAAGCGTAGTAATATGGCTACATGAAATGGTTGTCAAACCTAATTTATTTTACGGAGTAGCGAAATGTCTGGACCCAGCACCTAACAGACATGCGATCAATTTCTAACTATAGGGTCTATAAGAACGACGCCAAGTAAAGCACTATTTTACTTTTTATGGCAAGAGAATTTGTAGGGAGAACTGCAGTAAGGCTGAATGCAACAGCTGCATGGACCTGAAGATCATCCAGCCCTGCGAGGTTATTCGCTACTAGAAACGCAGTGCCGAAATGGATAGATTCTCACAAAGAATTGGATCCTGTGGTAGTGATGCTTAAGAACCAAAAATATATTGCTGGTTTTTTACTAATTTCCTGGCCGTCTACATGACAATGTTTCGGTGCTGCCAAACTACTCTTTTGGAGACTTTATTTTTTGAATAGATTTTCAAGTTTTTATTTTATACTCTACTCTATTGTTAAACAAGATGTGAGAATTTAAATGATCAAATGTTACAACGAAATTTCAAAGACAAAAGACAACGTATTTATTGGCAGCTGGAAAACTAAACTGAGCAGCAAATAATAAATTAATGTGTTTAATTTTATATTCTCTTGTGAAAACGAGCTGAGATAATAATGATGCCTACAAACAAGCTATTGATACTGATATACAATATGGTGTGACAAACATGAGGCTTCTTTCAAATACTTTTTACTTCACTGACAACAAATGAGAAGAGTAAAAACGCCACACAAAAACGAGAACAAAAGCAATAATGTTTACTTTTTTTAATCCGTAATCTGTAGGCCGCTTAAGATTGTATGATGAGCAAAAAAAAATGAAAGCAATAAATTTCATCTAATCGGCAAATTAGTAAAATACACACACACACACACATGCACACACACCTGCCTACTTTTTTTTAATGTAACCGATTTCTTTACAATTTAACCCAAAAAAAAAAAAATGTTTTCTTCTATCTTAATCAAAGTGATTTATTGTTGACATCTTTAATAAAAAGAAATAAAATAAGAGGATTTGTTTCAATTTAGATAACTGGGAACAACCAAGAGATTTTAATAAAGAGATCAATGAACTTGGGCGAATCCTCGAAAACTCGTTTACATGGCAAAATGCTAATTGGCTAAACTAATGTGATTACAAAAAAAAAACACAGCAGTTCAAGGTCAATATCGAAAAAAAATATATTATTAAAAATTAACAAAAAAAAAAAACGTATTTAACTGCGTGCATACGTTAAACAATTATTTGAGCACAAACAAAATAAACAAGAAGTCTCGCAAAACATTAAACAAAAACTCTTTCTTTTCTCAAACATAATAAGTCACAATGGGGCAACATCAAAATATGACGTTTAAATAAAACATAAATAAATCATAGATTTAAATACACAAACACAGCATTTAAATCAGTCTCATTTGTCCATTAATCATACACGTACAATCCCCTGAATGTCAACAACATCAATTTAAGTGATTTTTACTTCTCAAGATGTTTAAACTTCAAAAAAAAACACATGAAGAGCCAATGACTGACTGGACTTTTTTTTCTACGAAAAACTTCACAATCCACAAAACTTTGACATGAAATCATATGTTGATGTATGGCGTCAGAGAGCTGGGGACAAATATTCCGAAGCTTGTAGCAAAATTGTTTGACAATGAATGAGAGTTAACAATAGAATATTATTAACAACAATCAAGCAAAAAAAAAGGAAGCATCATGATTTTGATCGTAGTTTTTAAAAGCTTCGAAGCAAGGCATATAATTTAGAAAATGATCTTATAAAATGCGTAAAAAAATTTTTCGAATACTACTCGCTCACCTTGAAGTAAAAACCTTTTACAATGTGTGAGAATTAATAAATACCAGTAACTTAATTGAAAGCGATTAAGTTAGATATAAATAAATTCAGTCAAGTAAGAGGCTGGCTTGCACGCATAGGGTTCCGCCCTTATGTATACGTATATTAGTTTAGAATGCCATATATGAATAAATTATATTGTATAAATTTCATCTCTTTCATCTGTCTCTTACAGCTTGATGTTGTCCCAATACAACTTTATGTTATAGGAGGACACCTAGTAGTTTTAGATTTGTTGTTGTTGTTGTCATATGTTGTTGTCAGGCATCTGGGAATACATACACTGTGCGAATTTCGGCTCTCAATCTCTTGCGGTTCGAGAGTTATAGCTGTTACTCTACGTTGTAAGGGGACACCTGGTAGTATTACCGTTGTTGTTGTTTTTAGCATTTGCTGTTGTGGAACATATGTGAATACATATACTATGCAAATTTCATCCCTCTGTCTCTCACGCTTCGAGAGTAACGGCTAATTGTTACTTTAGGTTGTAAAGGGACACCTGGTAGTTTTCGACTGGTAGGGTTAGCTTATGTTGCCTCCAATCAACATGTTAGCCCAAATTGTGCGACATGCACTCAAGGCAGTGTAGGCTTGTTGTGCGCTGCGTGGTTAACTAGTAAGAAGTTATTTTCATGCATATGTTCGAAGAAAGCCACGTACGGCAAGATTTACTAAAGAATACTTCGCACACCCGCTTCTATGGTTATTGACGCTGCGTTATGCACGATGCTGCTCTAACAGCCGATCACATGGTCCAGGAAACTGACATGAATTCGGCGCTACGTCTACAAGTTGGAAGAATTTGGATGGCTGCGAACTGAAGAAGCACATCGACAACTGGAAGGATAGACGACTCTCCGAAGATCATTGGTTACTGTCTACCCACCTTTATAACCGATAGGGGATTTAACGTAAGCTTGTCCAACGCGACCTCATACAATGTTGAATTAAATCAATCGGAAAACGTGACGGTGATCCTTAGGGACGGCTCCTACTCGGGCTTAGGAGTTGTTAGAGGTGCCAGAATTCCCCGTTTTGGACGACCAATCAGTTGCGGACCACAGAGCGAATTTAGCGTTTGTCAAGTCGAAGTTGCAGCGATAAAGAGAGCGGCGTACTACGGGATATACGGTTTGCTTATTCAAATCTGTGCTATTTAGTGTCTATATGACATCTAGATTGATTTTTTTTTTTTTTCATTCTTTTTATATCTTAATGAGTTAGCGAGACTTTTAGGATCCAAATCCTTCTGTGGGTACCAGTACCCCTTGGTGCATTTGAAAACGTAGTTGGCGGTACACTGGCTAGATCTATTATGCGCCTACTACAGGAGGACCTAGCCAAGTTCGTTGGTGTTCCAATTGTTAGCAGCTGCTAACAACCGCACAAGATAGATGGTCAAATGAGATCATGTAACGAAAATCGGGGCTCACATGGCTGAGTTATAATTGTAGAAAACCTAATCTCTGTGGGATTTTTCCCCACAAAGGTACCCCAGTGGCCGTTCTAACCAGATACTGTCATATTGGTACACCTGCCAGTAGATAAATCCTCCGCATCCAGACCTGTGTCTGAAGAGGAGGTGTAGGGCGTTGAGCACTTCCGCTGCGCATATCCAGATCTCCCGAATGTAAGAGCAAAAGGTGGGGGCAGACCGACACTGCCTGGTTTGTCAGATGCGTTGCAATTTGAATTAAATGGGATAGAATCTTTCAGCCGATCATGTGGATGGTGCAAAGTGGGGCTATAGCCTTACTACCTCCTAGGATAACGCAACAGGCTCAATTGGCACCCAAGTGAGCTAGTCTAAATAACTGGCGACTCAATTTTATTTGAGCTTTTGCACCAGTTTTCATTTTAGCTGTTAAAAATGTTGAATAAATTACTAAAACTATTTTTTAAAGCTTTAGGTCTTTTATTTTTCTTTATTAATTTTTCGATATTTCGCTAACAATTTGTTAGCATAGTCAGGAATCTTTAATTGTTTTTATTTAAAGATTCCTGACGAGATGCTAACAAATTGTTAGCGAAATATCGAAAAATTAATAAAGAAAAATAAAAGACCTAAAGCTTTAAAAAATAGTTTTATTAATCTTAACAATAAAGGTCAAAAATTATAGATAAAATAATATAAGTTTTAATAAATTATTTTTATAGTTGGCACTAAAAAAAAATTGTTTTTAATGTATTAACTGTAGAGTGTATTTTTTTCAATTTGTTCAACAAAATTCTATAATTATTGTTTTTATGCCAGACAAGAAGACATTATTAATTGGCAGAGCTATAGAACGCTTTTAACTTGCCAATTTATCTTTACACCCACAGGAAAATTTTCATAAAACCTTTCTCGAAAGGGAATGTTTTTACAATTAATTTATTTAATTTAAATAAAACTTCCCTTCAGTATAGTGAAGAATTGTATAAATAATTGAAATAAATTTCGCCTCATACTTGCAACACCCAGATGTTAAAAGAAAATATGAAAAATTAAAACCAGATGCAGGCGAACAGGCTTCAAGCGTTTGCTGTTATCTGCCACCAGACTGAGAGACAGACAAAAGTTGACAATAATGGAAAACTGATTGCACTGAGAGGAGGACGGACGGTCGTATGTTCCACTTTGGTTTGATGGTGCGCCATAGACACACACACGTTACAGAAAATATAATAAATAAATAATTGAACGTATGCGAGCAGCATGGAGAAGGAAAAACAGCGAGCCTCTTGTGATGCATGATAGACCCACAAAAATTAATTGATAATCTATAGACGTCTTCAAACAAGAGTTGCTTGCGATGATCATGTTGTGATGAGTGGTGTGGGGATGAATTAAATTACAGCTGGTTTGTCTGGATTTGAAGCCTCTTTCTGTGTTTTTTAAACGTTAAAAATGTTAATTGCAGACGTTCGTTCCATTCTTCACAATAAATTCACTTCTAGGGTGGGTGTTAAATAAACATTTTAAATGGTATTTAAAAATAAATAAACAGAGAGCATTGATGGGAACGAATATGTTGAACAAAATTTATTTTTTATAGCCCCCATTTAGTTGACAGGATCTTAGCAGACGACTGCTTTAAAAAGAATTAATTATTACTACATGAAAAAAAAATACCTTTACATTAAAGTCTGTGTCAATATATATTTATTAGCTTTTAATTTCTTTAATACAGAACAAATAAAATTTCAATCTAAATTGCAATGTAAAATTACTGGCAATCAAGATGACTTGAGAAAAATAAAAATTGCAAAATGCAAAGGCGCGTCCGCTTTGCCTGATTTTGCTAAATAATGACTGGTATTTGCACTTTGCCGCCGACTTTAACATGATGAGCTAAAAAAAATGTACTCGTAAGATTTGATTACATTTTATTTAAAAAAAAAATAGATGAAATACAGACAGTCAAGGGAAGTAGCAGCGGTTGGTGTGCGAAATGTTGACACATTTTTGCAAATAAACAAATGCCTTAAAATCGCGAGGAAAATTAAATATATGTAGTTTATTTTAAAGTGATTTGGCGTATACACTAAAGCCCCGACTTGCGTCGTTCCGATTTGAGTCGTTTCGATTTGCGTCGCGTTTTAAAACTGGAAAATTTCGATTTGCGTCATTGCGATTTCAAGTTGCGTCGTTTTGACCCCGATTTGCGTCGATTCGATTTGCATCGTTTTGATTTCGATTTGCGTCGCTAAACACGGTTACATTTTTTTACTGCATCATTGTGGATTACCATTTTTAGCATTTGTAGTGTAGTATGTATTTGGCATCTTGAATTCATTAGTTTTTACAACTTCTGGCAACACCTGTACGTTAAGAAATTTTCAGATTGCGTGAAAAAAGGGGAATCCCCTTTTCTTTTTAGTGTTCCGTACTCATCAGAGTGAAACGGAACCCTATTACGGAGACAAGTACGTCCGTCCGTCCGTCCGTCACAGCGTCCATTCTCCGAAACGGTAAGAGCTAGAGAGCTGAAATTTTCACAAAATGTTGTTGTGCCTTGCCACTACAACAACAAATACTAAAACCAACAACAAGTCGAAAACTACCAGGTGTCCCCATACAACGAAAAGTTACAATTAGTCATAACTCTCGAACCCTAAAAGATAGAGAGCTGAAATTTGCATAGTGTATGTATTTATAGATGTTCTACAACAACAAACACTAAAACCAACAACAAGTCGAAAACTACCAGGTGTCCCCATACAACGAAAAGTTACAATTAGGTATAACTCTCGAACAGTAAAAGATAGAGAGCTGAAATTTGCATAGTGTATGTATTTATAGATGTTCCATAACAACATATACTAAAAGCAACAACAATCCGAAAACTACCAGGTGTCCCCATACAACCAAAAGTTACAATTAGCTATAACTCTTGAACCGTAAAAGATAGAAAGCTGAAATTTGCATAGTGTATGTATTTATAGATGCTTGTCAACAACAAATGCTAAAAACAACAACATGTCGAAAACTACCAGGTGTCCCTATGCAACGTAAAAAACATTAGCCGTAACTTTCAAGCTGTAAGAGATAAAGAGATGAAATGTGCACAATATATTTACTCGCATATGGCTTACAATAACAAATGCTAAAAACAACAACAAGTCGAAAACTACCAGGTGTCCCTATACAACGTAAAGTAACAATTAGCCGTTACTCTCGAACTGTGAGCGACAGAGGGATGAAATTTGCACAATATGTGTATTCACATATGCTCCACAACAACAGTTGCTAAAAACAACAACAACTATAAAACTACCAGGTGTCCCTTTACAACGTAGAGTAATAGCTATAACTCTCGAACCGTAAGAGATAGGGAGTCGAAATTCGCACAGTGTATGTATTCCCAGATACCTTACAACAATAAATTACAAAAGCAACAACAAGTGGAAAATTACTAGGTGTCCCCATACAACATAAAGTAGCTTTAAAAACAGAGAGATGAAACTTATAAAATATACATATGTATTCACATACGCCATTCCATACATACATTACACATACATACGTACGGAACCCTAAGAGTGCGAGCCAGCCTCGTACTTGACTCGATTTATTTATATAAGTGGTGCTAAGAGCATCTGTCTGGTTATGGTAACAATTTAGTGTGCGATTCACTAGAATATGCCTTAAGGACGTAAAACATGAGTCAAAGTAAAAGAAAAGTAATAAGTCTGGAATTAAAATTGGACATAATAAAACGTTTTAAATCGGGAGAAAAGGCTGCTAGTATAGGAAAAGCTCTTGGACTAGCACCTACAACAGTAAGAACAATTTGTAACAGAGACAGTGATAAAATAAATCAATTAGCTGAAATTGTCACACCACTACAATCTAAACAAGATAATATAGCAAGAAATCCCGTATTGGTTAAAATGGAGTGCCTTCTTTGCATTTGGATACATGATCAAAATAAGCGAAGAATTTATGGTTTTGTTATTTTTTTATAATAAATATAAACATTTGTTGAAGTAAATTAAATAAATAAAAACGTACTCATACTAGTATTTTTTTTTTATCAAAAATACAACATTATTTGCTTTGTTTTAAATATTTTCCCCAACAAATTAAATTTCAGTGCATTTATATAGAAAAAAGTGATTCGGTTTGCGTCGCGTTTCTCCGGTCCCCATTAACGACGCAAGTCGGAAGTGCTTTGTTTTGAATATTTTCCCCAACAAATTAAATTTCAGTGCATTTATATAGAAAAAAGTGATTCGATTTGCGTCGCGTTTCTCCGGTCCCCATTAACGACGCAAGTCGGGGCTCTAGTGTACAATTAGCGGCGTATTAGTTTTCAAATATTTATTACATGATACGTTTATCAGAATGCACATAATTTATAACTTGTCCCAGTTCTTAGATGACTGTCACATTTTTAAAATGAAAAAGCAACAAATTTTCATTAAAATTAACGCCAACTCATGCGATTAATTTGAATGAAAAAAAATGTCCCTAAAAAAGAATCCAGTAAAATTACAAAAGCCCTGCCAAAGCGCAAAGGCTAAAAAAATATTCCGGTGAGGTAAAAAAAAAAACACTTCATTGCAAGATTTTGTCTGCCACAGCTTATTGTGCCATTTAAGTAACCATTGAACGATAAGAGTACTTTTTGAACGATACCTACTTGATGCTAAATGTACTTGATGTTGAAGAAAAAGCATCGATTATGTAATTTTATTTTCAGGTATCGTTTCATTATTTCAAAAACTATTATTACTCGTATTACTGCAAAAAAAACCGTTCGGACTAGAGTTGTGTTTGACATTGTTTCGTCAATACACTTTAGCTTTTCATAAAAGCTGGTCACACTTTAAACGATGGCTTAAAAAGAGCATAAAATATTGGCTCCAATTTAAGAGTTTTCTGCAATTTTTACTCTCAAGAGCTCTACAATTTTACTTTGTTTTTTTTTCTTCTTCTGCATTTTAAGGTTTGTTTACGTTTGTACTGAAAACTTGTAGCTCTTTTTTTTATTTTTTGTTTGTTTCTTTTTTCCTAAATCTCAAACAAGTTTTTCAGGTGTTTAATTTTTTGGTTTATATACATACATACATATATATGAGCGTATAAAGCGTACTCTCTTACGTACAAACATACACATGAATACGTACATACATTGTTGAAGTTGTGTTATAAACAAATTTTTTAAAAACTAGTTACAATTAAACTAAACAATATCACTTGTAGTCGTCATACAATAGACAAAAAGTAATACTAATAATAATAATAATGGTAATACAGCAAACAAACAGCAGCAAAAGTCCACAGAAATTGAATTATAACAATAGGTATCTATAATGCGCACGTGCATTGAACTTGCAGGTAAAAAAAAAAAAAAGAGTTAAAAGTACGAAATTTACTTGTGGTTGGTAAGCAAAACAAATTTGTGCACAAAACTATACAACTTGCAAACATAGTAGCAGTTTATAGGAAAAAGTCATAAACGAGTGTAGACTTACACATACATATGTACATATGTGTGTATGTATGTAGTGTATTAAATGACACTTTTGTTTGGCTGTGGCACAAGGAACGTATTGGATTTCCTACAAACAAAACATAATTTTTCTCGAATTTGTCATCCAACTTGTAATGACACACTTGCATACACACACATACATATGTACATATGTAAGTATTTGAAACAAATAAAAAATTCAATTAAACAGCAAAGAATTTGCGGCGGAAGCAGCAAACTAGTATGAAAAAAAAATAAATAACTTCTTTAAATATATAATATTTATTTGATCTTTTTAATTATTTGAAAAACTATTTTATACAGCTTCAGATCGTTTTTATATAAAAATTTTATTAACAATATTATTCAATATTTCGATAACAATTTGTTATTATCCTGAAGATGGACGATTGTGGCTGTGGCATAATCACCATTTTTGTAGTATATTTTGATCACTTGCGTTGTGTGATAGTTAAGCGATCCGTTTTCGTCACTGTCAGACTTTCAACTGAGAAGAAAAATAAACTTAATTTGACAGACATCGAATTTCAGTGCTATACTTTTGAAACCATGAAATAGATAGCCCGTTGTATTTATTCCCAGATTTTTAAAAATCTCCCTGTAAGAGAAATGTTACTACAGCTAGTGATTTTAATAAAAAAAAAGAAAAATATCCACCTGAGATATTATGCACAAACATTTCAATAGCAACCGCTTTAAATTAAATTTTAAAATAATTTATTTATTAAATCGATTATTCAAGTTTATGATTTTTGGTTTTTTTATAAAAAATAATTTTAGGCAATTATTTATTTATTTTCAGTATTTCGCCAACAATTTGTTGGCATCTCCATCTTTTCCTGAATAATTAATTTAACAATCTAAAGATCAAATAATATAAATATAAAATAATTTATTTATAAATTATAGTTTAAAATAATTTTGCAGAACAACATGTTAATGTGACACTTTCCTTCGTTCGAAGTGATATGCGGTTAAAAATTTACTAAAACTACTCCTCTGTCTGAGAATATTTATATAAGAGATTACTTTTTAAATATTGATGCACAGGTGAGCTCTAAATATCACATGGCAAAGGGCAAATACGCGTGATTTAAAAATCACACAACCAATTTTTTGCAGATTTAAGAAAAACACTCATGTGTTTTCAAATCGCGTGATTTCAGAACTTAAAAATGGAATTATTTCAACAAGACAAAGTTCTATATTATAAACCCAGTCGCAAAGAACATGTCAAAATCTCAATATTTCAGAAATAGCAAAAAACCGTAACATAAAATCATTTTTGTGATGTAATTTTTACCCAGAAATCGTGGAATTTCAAGTACAGCTGTTTAATAAGTTTTTTTTTTTGTGATTTAAAAAAATTTTTAAAATATTTGCCTAAAAAAATTCCCTTTTAGCAAATTTTCTGTTCAACAATATTTTCAATAAACGCCCAAATAACTGATTTCTTTATTTTGGCTGGTTTTGTCAGTCAGTCTTTTTTGCTTGTGATTTGAAATCACCTTGATCAAGAAATATTTTCTAGATACAACTTATAATCCTGAATTTAAAAATGGAAAATATTTATTCAATATACTTTAACGTTTCAATCTGCATTCACCATAAAATCGCAGGCACAATCGCTTTAGCGTTGGTTTTCTCATTCCACTACACATTTCGCTCGATTAAATATACATACATATGGATGTAAATTTAAATTTCACACATGCAGGCAGTTTCTGGTGAAAAACAAAGAATCATTTTTCGAAATAAAACTCAAACTACACAAATCATTTAAATTCAGTATCCAGCATCAGAATCTGTTTCTTCCTTAAAGTCCATAAAGAGTTTTGTTTTTTTTTTTTTTTTTAATAAGATGCATTTTGAAACGAGAAAGAAAAGAAAACTGGGCGTAACGGTTACGCAAGATTGCACACTTTAACAGTTCGTTAAAAATTTAATGCTAAATTTTGAAGCAGAGAGGCAAAACTAAACAACAATGATGTTTAACAGTAATTAATATTTTTCTTTAAAAAAAATCATACGTGTTTTTTTTTTGCTGACATTTCTAATGTAAGAAGTCATTACTTGAACTTTTTAATTTGCCTTACGGCAAAAAGAAAAGAAAATTTTTGTTAAACAACAACTTGCCAAAGCCTTTTAGTTTTCGTTTCCTTGTTCAAGCAGAAAAAGTTCTGCAACCCTTTTTCGCTTTTGCGCAACTTTTATTAAGAACACAAACACAATCAAACTGCAGCAACAACAACAAAAAAATTGTTTGCCATTTTAAAAACAAACCAACGTTAAAAGAAAAAGGAGCAAAATAAATACGAAATTATCATCATCATCATCATGACAATTTTGTGGTATTTAAGTGTTGTTAACATGAAAAAGAAGGAGTCAAGTCGAGTCGAGTCGAGTGAGTAGTGACAACGACATAATTCCCTTTTGTAACATCAAACAAAGTAGTTGGGGGGACGGGGGCAAAAACAAGGGGAGCCAAAAAATTCAGAGAAGAAAAACATTATTAACAGAATGAACTAAATGTGCAATGAAGTTTGCGGTGGCAATGATTTATAAGAACGTTGCACTTTAATGCAGCATGTGTTCGAGTAGTTGTTCCAATGCAGGCATGTTCGTTCCTACATTGGTATGCATTGAGTTCTACTATCAGAGCGGACATGCACAAGCATGCAGCAACGTGATAAATATTGATTTAAATAAAATATAATTGCAGAAAAATAGAATACAATTCGTAGCTAATAATGATAAGTAATCATTACTAATTGGATTCTTTTTGTTTTAAATTTTCTACGTTTAATCACTGCCAGTCCCACTAAGTCTTGCTCTAAGCCACTGGGGATAATAAAAAAAATATAATCGGGATTACCTCAGATTAGTTGAAAATAACCAAAAGCAGTTCACCAACTTTCACGGACTATTTTTTAGTATTTTTAAATCGTTTTCATACATTTTCAATTCGTTCTATTTATTACAAATGAAATAAAAACAAAGGTTGGCCCATGATATTAATTACATGATCTTAATTACAACTTAATGTTCAATATTGTTCCCAACTTGATTTGACAGGGGGAGGTACACAATACTACGAAAATGGGCCTTGAAAGTTTGCCCATTTCGTGAACTTTGTGATTTGTTTTTTTTTTTTTTTTTTTTTTTTTTGGAACATAGGCCCCGACGACGGACAGACGTAGAAGTCTCAGTAGTGGGGTTCCGTTTTCACCATGAGTGCGGAACCCCAAACGATAAGAGCTAAAGAGCTGAAATTTTCATGGTACATGTTGTGTTATCCGGCCGCTACAATAACAAATACTAACAAGTAACCCCCTAATTCATAAAAATTATTACAGGCTTATAAGACTGTTATTTGACATATTTGTATGGAAAATCTGTCAAATAAGAGCTTTATAAACCTGTTATAATTTTTATGAATTAGACGGTAAGAGTGCTATATTCGGTTGGGCCGAATCTTAAATACCCTTCACAATGTACCATTCTGATTGATCTTTGGTGCCAAAAGTTGTTTTATTTGGCTTGTAGATCCGATTTCTTTAAAAATCGGGAGACGCTATATATCGGGTATATATATGGACCGATTTAAAAAATTCTTCGATATTTGGAATCTAATGGGCATTAAAAATGATATGGTTATCTTTTTGGGGGATAAAATTTTTTTAAAAAATCTGACCAAAAAATGTTCAAAATATTAAAACCCGGATTTTGATATATCTCCGCTATCCGTAGACCGATCTTACTGAATTTGAGTAGCAGGCCCACTACCGGAGTTTAACACATTTTAGCGAAAGAATGAGATTTCTATCTCAAACCGTTTTCTCAGAAATGGTATTTCCACGACTACAGACGGACATCGCTTAATCGTAATCTCTATTGATTCTGATCTCTACTGATTCTGATCCAGAATATATATACTTTATGGGGTCTTAGATATTTCAATGCGTTACAAACGGATTCACAAACTTATATATACCCTTACACATTTATGTGAAGGGTATAAAAAATAACAAAAAGTTAGAAAGTAAAGGGGGTCCTTAAGCCAGAAACTATGAAAATTAGTTGTAACTTTTGCACCATAGGAGCTCGAAAGCTGAAGTTTTTAAAGGTTAAGTAATATAACATAAGCTCTATAACAACAAATGCCCAAAACAACAACAAAAATTTTGAACTAAAGGGTGCTCTCATACCAGAAACTGTGAAAATTAGCTAAAATTAGCTGTAACTTTTGAACCATTAGAGCCAAGCCCTAATTTCACAGGATATGTAGTTACACAAGCTCTACAGCAACAAAAGCCAAAAATAAGTTAAGAACTAAAGGGTGCTCCCATACAAAAAACTGAAGTCAGCTGTAACTTTTGAGCCGCAAGAGATAGAGACTTGAAATTTGCACAGTATGTCCAGTTACCTGGTCTACTCAACAAGAAATGCCAGAAATAGCAAAAAGTTAAGTATCTTAAGTTTGCGCTCTGCCTGGGGACACCCTTTAGTTTGAAAATTAGCTTTAATTTTTGAGCCGCAAGAGCTAGAGACTAGAAATTAGCACAGTAGCTGCAGTCACTAGGCTTACACAACAACAAATATCAAAGACAGCAAAAAGTGAAAATTCAAATACCGCCCTTTGTGCGGGGGCAGCCTTTAATTTGAAATTTGATTTTCGGTTTGAACCATAAATGATGTATACTTAAAATGTTTACAGTATATGTGGTTCGCAGGCCTCTACAACAACAAATACCAAAAGTTGCAAAAAGTTAAAATTTAATTGAATTTCGTACACGGGGAAACCCTTTAGTTTGAAAATCAGCTATAACGCTTACACCGTATGAGATAGAGGCTTAACATTAAATACACAGTGCATGTAGTTGTCTGACCTCTACAACAACAACTATTAAAAACAATAAAAAGTTCATATCTAAAGGGTACACCAGGGTTACCATTTCTCTAGAACTTGCTGTTACTGCTAGTACGGAACCCTTGCTGTGCGAGTCAGTCTCGCACTTGGCTCAATTTTTTTTTAACAAACTCGCAACTCTTTTTGCCCCAAACATGCAAGAAAGGATTCCTAATACAAAGTGGAGGAGTTTAAATAAAGTGGAATTAAGTTCATAAACGTGTAATTCGATTGTCATAAAATTTCATACACTAATTACGAAGATACCACTGAGTTTAAATCAGTCATTTTAATCACGATAAGGGTGATTGATTTACTCGAAATTGATTTACTTGCGTTGTTTTCTAATGTCACTACAAACTCCGTAACTCGAGGACTACCTGTATTTATTTCATCCTCCCCCCCTGACAAGCTCCCTTACTATTCAGAAAGAAATTTTGTTGAACAAAATAATTACAAAATTTGCACAGAAATTTCTAGAAATTTTATCTTCACATTTGAGTGCATCAGAAGGCCCTTAAACACGAGCTAAAGTGTCATTTCGAAAAAACAATGGGAGCAACTCTCTGTCCAACTGTTTGGCCAATACTCAAACTAACCAACAAATTCATGTGAAATTTAACAAACAAACAATAAAATTTAAATAAAAGGCAATTTCAATGAAAACTCTGGCAAATATTGATTTAAAACAAATTCTAAATAAGCTGTTCGTTTTAGGAAAATATTTTCTTTTCGCTCTCTGTTTGGTCGGTTGGTTTTCCGGCAGAGTGGTTTAAAGCGTCGAATCAACAGACAAATTGTATGCACATTTGTAGGTACGTATTTAATAATAGGGAAGAAAAAAACAAAATCTAATTGTGCACAAGTCAAAAAAAAAAAAGGTAACCCAACACAAAAGAGTGAATACTAGATGCTGGTTTAGCCAGACTGGCTTTTGTTTTTGCTTTTCTTTCCGTTGAGTGGCAAAGAACAAGTGTTAAATTTAAATTGCATTTGTTTCTTTGGATTTGTTCCTTTTTCTACACAACAAAAAGGTTTCAATAAAATGTGTGAAAACAATAACATACTAATGCACTCAAGGCACGTTTTGCTGTTTTGTTTTAGAATGGACCCGAAACAATTGCCACAAATCACTGACAATTTCTTGACACTTGAGTATCTTTTTAAAATGTTTGCTGCTGCTGCCACAAATGATATGCAGTTGCTAGAGCAAAGTAACAAAAATTATGCATTAAATAGTCCTTTTCTTAAGACGCATGTGTGCTGTGAGTGCTGACGGAATGTTGACATTTTTCGTATGAGCACTTTTATCACTACAATCAGCACGCATTAGTCTCTTAAAGCAAAAATTGCATGCTTCATTCGTCGAAGTATTGAAGACAGACCATATTGTGAGAAACTTCATTTGGCAGACAGAATTGAATTTTGAAATTAATCTTAGAAGTTTGAAAGCATTTCAAAAGGCAGAATGCTCACAGGTTCTACTGCAACACCTGTGCGAAAGTTAGAAATTGGAATTCAAAACATGCTTGCAGCCAGGATTGTCAGATTAATCTTCATCTTTACCGCTTAATTCGATGTCGAAAATCGCCACAATTATCAAAACTTTCCATATTTCGATTTTTCCCACAATACAAGAGTCCAACTAGTTATAATGCAGGTAGGGTTGGGCAGTATTTGAAATACATGTATTTGAAATACGTATTTAAAATACAAATTCGTATTTTGTATTTGTATATTGACGAATGTTGGTTTTTAAGTACTCAAGAGTTAAAGGTTTATCTGCATTAACACGGTGTTTCGCGTAGCCCCACAAAAAAGAGTCTAATGATGTCAAATCGCATGATCTTGGTGGCCAGTTGATATTGACACGACGAAAAATTACGCGGCCAGGAAATGTCACTTGCATTATTCGCTCGAGTTGTGTGGCATGTGGCACCGTCATGTTGAAACTACGTATTCTCCAATTCATACTCCTCAATAGCAGGCAAAAAAAAAGTCGGTTATCAGATGACCATAACGCTCCGAATTGATGGTGACAGTCGTTTCAACGTCGTTTTCGAAGAAGTATGGTCCAATCACAGCTTCGGTTCAAAGAACGCAACAAAACAGTGACTTTGTCTGGATGTACTGGCCTCTCTTCAATTACTTGATGATTCTCAGAAATCCTAATACGACAATTTTTTTTATTTACATTCCCACCGAGTGAGAAATGTGCTTCATCGCTGACGAACATTTTGTTCGAAAAATCGCCGTCCACCGCCTGTTGTTCCAGCACCCATTTCAGGTATCTACGATGTTGTGAGTGGTCAGCTGGCTTCAGTTGTTGTATGAGCTGGACTTTATGTATGAGCTGGACTTTATGTAGGTCTAAATGCAAAATACGCCATAATGTGCCGTAAGACGGTCCTAATTCCTGAGAACGACGAGGAATCGACACATTCGGGTGTTCGGCAACACTTTCACTAACAGCAGCGCTATTTTCAGCGGAACGAGCGAAACGATGATGCACAGGCCTTACAATATTTGTAACCACTCCAGTCTCTTCAAATTTCTTCACAATTTTGCCAATTGCTGGCGTAGTTGGACGATTATGTCAACCATAATCTCCTTGATATGTGGCTGTGACAGGATCACCATTTTTGTGAAATGTTTTGATCATCTTTGTATACGTTGTGTGATAGTTAAGCGATCCATTTTCGTCCATGTCAGGCTTTCAACTGAGAAGAAAAATAAACTTAATTTGACAGATGTCGAATTCCAGTCCTATACTTTTGAAACCACGAAATGAATAACCCGTTATGTACGTATAAATAAAGGCATCACTTTTCCGCATTCACAATTCCTTTACTTATGTTTTTTTTTTTTTGCTTTCAGCAGGCAATTTCTTTCTATTGCCAGCCAGCATTCATTTTATGTTCTTTTAAATTCAAAATAAGTTAAATTAAAAACTTTACATGTTAAAACGTTTTTAATGTAAAACTCTAAAACAAAATGTAGACACATTTAAATTGCCACTCACGTTATGTGACATTGAAAATGACATTTGTCTTTTTCCCCCATCCGGTATCACAAATACTGCCTCCCTCCCCCCCTCTATTCGTTACATTTTGAAACAATTGGCCCCGTCAAACAGCCATGCATTTCTTTATTCCCCATACTTTTCATAATAATACCTACACATGCAACGTTGCAGGTACATATGTGTGTGTGTGTTTGTGTGTGTGTGTGTGAATATATTGTGAATGATTGTATCACACACTTCGCCTCTTTGACTTTAGAGCCAGCTTAGTACTTGGAATATTTTGGTTGCCACAACCAAACAGACGTAATACTGCAACAATGTGCATTTAACTAACAACATGCAGCAATTGACAATTGTCACATGTTGCAAGATGATGAAAAAGAAAAATATACAGCAAAGAAAAAAAAGAAGAGAAAAACCAACTTTATAAGCATGTCAGGTTCAAAATACTTACAATCGTACTCCTTCGTGTCTACTTGTTCATTGTTTGATGTGCTTTATACTACGACAAGTCTGTACCGGTAGCATGAATTTATTCAAGTATTCAAATGTGCCATAAAAGAGAATATCCTTGATGCAACAACAACAACAAAGCGGCTTATATAACAATGGCATGAAAACACTTTTTCTAGGATTAAAGCAAAATATGCATTAGAAAGTTCAGAATGTACAAAACCAGCACATTTATCTTTATATGATAAAATTTTGTTCCGACATGTTGAAGTGGAAATTTGAAATTGTGTGATGAACCAACATCGTATGCGGATATGGGAAAATTATCTTTGACTCTTCTATAATAAAGACTGGTCCATTTATAATGCGCTGTGCCAATTATGAGTCAGGCCTTAAGCACAAATTTTTAACCCAACATAATTTGATATTTCTTTGTTTCAGTGTTTGACGAATTCAACCCTGGACAGGTACAAAACTGGCCAGAGCATTAAGATTTTTACGAAAATGGACATTTAAATCTAATGTGTCCACAATCGCTATAAGCTGCAGCAATCCGGTTCTATAGGCCATGTGAAAACGCCTGTGCATATGTGCGCCCAGTTTGTAATCTGGAAAAATTTTGCCACATCTCGATTCATCATCTTGCCCACATAATGAACATCTAACGAACATCATAGAATCGAATTTCGAATCTACACGCTGATAAACGTCAATTTACGCGAGAGCTCACCATTTCATGTATCGTAAAAAGCGCCGAATGATTGATTGAACGGACAGTTGTGAATGGTGACTACAAGGCAAAGAAACTCATCTTCCACGACGAGGCCCGCTTTCACCTCTGCTTGACTTGTGTGGGAATATACAAGCAATTGTTGTAAAGCTGGTGCACCCACAAAGAGTGGCTGTTCAACGGGTCATACTTCTACGAAAATGGGGTAGGCCAAGTAGTTACCGATGCTGGTGTTCGATATTGCGAAATTAGCATGAACCTATTATGACCAGAAACTGAAAATATGTAACTGAATTATGAGTGGTTCCAACAGAATAGTGGCACTTGTCATACAGCGAATGAAGCAATGACTGAATGGCAGTGTTATCCAGCGTTGCCCTTGTGGTACTAAAGTGTCAATTTCACCCTTTTTTGGAGCCAATCGTTTTCTTAACTGGAAAAATTTTCCAACTTAAATCCTTTTAGGTCATGGCAAACTTGGATTTAAACAAAACTGTGCACAACACGCCTAATGATGACTTGGGTAAGCGGCGATGGGGATGAGCACTCAGCTTCCCCTTTGACAGCGAATCCAAATCAAAAACATTGTGTTAAATCAAACGACAGGTAGGAGTATGCACATACATATGTTTTAATTTAAATGACATTTAAACAACAGACTTCAAAACAATATTCCACTTGATATACTCGTAAATCAAACGAATTTATCACGCAAAAAAGAATCACGAAATAATAAAAAAAAATACTATAATGACTATGCGGTCATAAACTTCAATTTGCGTTAAAACTTGCAAGCAAAACAACAAAATTATTTACGCGGTAGCAGCCAACCAACCTCAAAATAATTCCATTTTAAACAGAATTAAAACCCCCCCCCCCCCCCCCCAATCGGTGTTCAAGCGGGAGGGAGTCCTCTTCTATTCTATTTGCAAAAAAAAAAAAGATGCAGCAACAGTGGATGCCAGCCCAAATGCTGAAGATGATGATGAGTGTGAATACCATGACCAAAGTGATATATGCCTGCATGTTGAGACAGACAGACAGACAGACAGACGGAGAAGCAAGCAGCCAAACTCAATTTCTTTAAAAGCCAAAAATAAAACAAATTCACCAAGATGGAGGAAAACAAATAAATTTGACTCTTTATACATTTTGCTACTGTTTTTGTGCCATCAAGACAGATCTAAAACGACACCAGGAGAAGAACGAACTGAACAAATACTTGGATGCCACCGTCATCATCGTCAGCACTCAATATGTTGAGAGCAGCAACAAATGCGAGTGCTGCTGCAGGAGTGTTTCAAGAAGGAAAATTATGTACGGCTAAAAAAAATTTACATTTCTACATAATTTATTTATTTTTCTTTAACATTATTTTTTCCTTTTTCTTTCTTTTTGTTTGACAAAAAAGAAAAAAAAAGATGATGTTCTTAAATAAATTAAAGAACTGAAGGAAGAAAAAAGTAAGAAACCAAGACATGTCTTTGCATGTATTATTGGAAAATTAAATTTGTAGAGAAATTCGTTGCGGTTATAAATTAAGAAGTTGTGTTTCTGTTTATTTAATTTACTTCAAGTCAGTAAAAAAAAAAAAACTGTTTAAAATAGAAGGCATTTAACGACCAGCAGCAATGCTCTACAGAGTCCTAGCAGGGATGAAAAGGGGCACAGATACTTACAACATTGTAATGCCAGGAATTTGAAAAGGTATTAAAATCACCTAAAATAAGTCAATGAAAAGAAGAGCTATTAAAGCTAATTTCAAGATGTGGATGCTGATGAGGGGCGTGGCAGGTTCGAAACAGCTAGTTGTCCCCCAGCTTGTTTTAAATTTTAATGTTTCTATAATTTCTATAAAATATTGATAACAGACAATGATTTACATATATTAAGTTAATAGTCGATCTTTATAATTAGTTGCTACATATTTTAGGTCTCAACAGTCTTTTTCAGCCGTCATTTCGTCAACTCGTCAGTAGACTTGAAAAGACTTTAGAAAATGTTTGGAACCCCATTTCCATTCACTTAATGAGAATCACATATGCTCAAGCAAACTTTTAATACAGAAAAGATTATAATCCTCTCGCAACACTTTTCCATTTCTCATATGTGATTCTAGAACCGCATATGATTTTATAATGTGCGATCTAAGAATTGTATATGATTTTAAAACCTGTGATCTTAAATAACAATGATAATGAGACATGTGATCTCAAATGAAGTGGTTTTGAAATGGCATTTTAATTGAAATCGCTATTTCATGTATGTGATTTTGAATCGTGCGATTTTTAAATTGTTTACCTCTTTCCACAACATACCAGATGAGCCAAGTATAATAAACGATCTATAAATTTTACTCTTGAAAAAAAAACCAAAAGAAACATATTTACCGAACAACAAAAACTTCCATATGCGATACTAAATTCGTATGCCATTGAACACACGAGGATTAAGTTTTGATTCAAGTGCTCAATTATATTGTTAGTTTATATATACATATGATTTCGGCAAACAAAAATCACACAAAAACTACGAAATCTGCGCAATTAAAAAAAAATTATAATAAATACATATGTGATAACTTTATAACTTTGTGTGACTTTAAAACTGTATGTGATTAAAAAGCATGTGATTTTGAAGCCACATGTTCTTTAAAGTCATTACTTTGAAAACATGTCGGGTGAATCGAGTTGCAAACATCACCTTTAACATTTTATATTTCAAAAATGAATAATTAGGCGAAGAAATCTGGTGATACAAAAGTTGTGATATTTTCATAACAACCAAAAACCATTTTTACCTCCAAATTTAATCGTTGGAACTCAGAGCCAGACATGATTTGAAATTATGTATGAATATAAAATGTTATCACTCAAAAAGAAGTGATAATGCAAACCAATATTGAAATGCAAAATTCATACCATTTCTATAAAAATGAGATATTAAATTAAATGTGAATTTAAATTCGCGCGATTTGAAACCATGTGATTTTAGAATGTCATATCGTACTTACATCGCATGTTATTTGGAATCATGTTATTTTGGGAAATTAGTAACTTACTTCAAAGTTCATACCAGAGAAGTGCACGTGAGTGGCTCACGTCACGCATACTCAAAATAATTTTCCTAAAACATTTTCAAACACGAAAAATTTGTTCGGGCCTCACGTCACGCAAGCTCACAAGCAAAATTTTTTTGAATCACGCATTTTCACTCACGAAAAACGAAAAAAGTTCTCACGAGCAATCACTTTGGTATTGAAACAAAATTTAAACTGTGGTCGGAAGCGAAAACAGCATAAGTCTTAAAACATAGTTTCGAGAAAAATATAAAAAAATTTCTTTATTTCGTTTAATAATTGAGCTCAAGGTCACTTTATTTTCAAGAGATATACCTTCTATTTATTGAATAATTTAATAATAAATAGGAAGTATATTTATTGAAAATAAAGTGACCTTGAACTCAATTGTTAAACCAATTAAAGTTGAACAAAAAAAAGGTCGAAGAACGAGTATCCAGAACATATAAAACACAGTCAATTTAGGAGGGTTTTTTGATAAAGTGAAAGTTGTAATATTAAAGAATTCATAGATTTGATAAAAAAAAATGTCTTCTAGGAAATTTTTGCGCTTATTGGGAGTTTTATAGGACATGTATTAATTAATTATCTCAATTCTGGTTTGTTTGCATAACTTTAACAAATTTTGCCAGTGACATTATTTTAAAATTCATATGAAATTTGTTATTGTAACTCATACAAATTGAGCTAAAACAATCTGCATTGCAAAATAATTCATGAAAAAATGTGTGAGAGTTTTTTTTCTAAACTAGAAAACTTAGGGTTTTAAATTTTTTGTGAAATATCTTGAACTGCCCCAAAATAGTAATCAAGCACGAAATTTAATTTTTAAAGCACTCACCCGTGTTTTTTTTTTTTAATTTTATCACGATCTCGCTTGCTTCACGCCGCTTTCACGACAACAGCACACATCTAGTTTATACAAAATGTCCTGTTTTGTAAATCACATTATTTAAAACCACATGTATTATAATTCAATTCACATTAAAGAATCTACTTTGTGCTAGTGGCCTTTTGCAATTTTTCTAAGACTGTTATTTGTTTTATTCTATTAATGTAATAAAGTATTTGATGCCAGATATCATGTGGTTTTAAAATTGTGGTTTGCAGAGCAGGACCGAAAGTGGTTTTATTAAAATAAATTATGTATAACGGATACAAATTTCGTAGCGCACACCAAACAACAAAAAATTGCACAGGTGAAACTAAAATCACAAGCGATTTCAAATTATGTGATTTTGAAACCACATGTGAATTAAGATCACATCATTTTTAAATCACATGTGATTTGAAATAGTGGAATTTTTAAATTGCATGTTATTTAAAAACAGGTACTTTTAAAATCAAATGTGGCTTGATATCGTGGTACTTCGAAACCACATATAATTTAAGTCTTGATATTCAGAGAACATATAAATCTAGTTTAAGAATCTAGAAAAAATATTGGTGGCTGTTCTGAAAAACGCGCCGAAGAGGTGAAACTTTCCTTGGCAAACAAAAACAAAATATGAAGAATGGTTTGTGTTTTCCCTACATAGCAAGAATAAAATTAACGAGGTAGTTGGCCACGCGTATCTCTTTCACCAGTAAACGGTAAATTTTGTACGAAACATAAAAACAATTTGTTCGTACTCTTGACATTTTGTTCTTGTTTTACATGTACAGGTTCACTTCACTAGCACGTTTTCCCGAATAAGCACCATTATTTTAGGTCGAAAAATAAATAAAAATTGGCTCTCAAAGCAAATAAATAAGTTCATTTTTGAATTGAAGAAAATTATGAGAAGAATTGAAGAAAATTATCATAGAATACTTTGTGCTGCTGGCCTTTTGCAATTTTACTAAGACGTTTGGCATGTTATTTCTTTCAGTCTGTTAGTGCAATAAAGTAATTGATGTCAGAAATGATGTGGTTTGCAAAGCAGGAACGAAAGTCGTTTTATTAAAAAAAAAAATTATTTATAACGGGAACAAATTTCATAGAGCACACCAAACAACAAAAACTTGCACAGGTGAATCTAAAATCACAAGTGATTTCAAAGCATGTGATTTTGAAACCACATGTGATTTAAGATTACATAATTTTGAAATCACATGTGATTTGAAATAGTGGAATTTTCAAATTGCATGTTATTTAAGAACAACTGAGACTTGATATCGTGGGATTTCGAAACCATATATAATTTAAAATTTTGTTATTTACAGAACACACCATATAAATCGAGTTAAAAATCTAGAATAAGTATTATTTCAGGTCTAAAAATAAATAAAAAATTAGCTCTTAAAGCAAATAAATGAGTTCATTTTTGAACGTAGAATTAGAAAATTATGATATTAGTATCATAATTTTGTGTACCCAACCGATGACCAAATCCAGTAGATCGTATTTTATAACACCGTAAAGACACAAAGGTCATAAAGACTTAAATTAAAACCATAGATTCTCCATAATGTTGTAAGTTGTAACAACACTAATAACGACAAGAACAAATGATGATTGTACTGAGGTGGAAACAAGGAGAAAAAGAAACACTTACATTAAAATATTAAAAATAAGTAAAAAGAACAACAAAACAGTTTTTTTTTTGTGATGAATGGCACGCATTTCCTGCCGACGAATAAAAAAGAAAAGCATTGAATTTAAATTACAATAAAAATTAAATAAAACAGAAAATGAAAACAAATGAGCCCGTGAAATATCATAAAGAAAACATGAAATAAAATAATTTTTAAGAGGTTAGGAAAATTTTTCATGACGAAAATATGAGGGTCATTTCGATAAAAACCTCTTGAAAGTGGCAGGTGAATTTAAGCGTTAAATTTATTCTCTCACACAAATAACAAGCACTCATTATAAAGAAAACTACTTACTTGGATTATTGTTGGTTTCCAGCCAATGTGTTGCCGCTTGACAGCCAAATGTTGAACGACTGATGCCTTTACAACAGGACCATCGTTTGCCAGACCAGAGACCAGGATGAAAACGATATGACTTGGGGGTGTTGGTATCTTCACAGACTACAACAACGAAATTATAAAAATACGAGTTATATATAGTTAAAATTTGCGACAAAAATTATCTATCATATTATGGCTTAAGCAACGGATCAATAATTTTTGTATGTAAACCATAATTTTAATACAAAATATTTGTAATTTTCTTTCCACAAGTATTTGAATCTTTTGCGTCTTATGTTTTTCTTTTCTGAATTGAAAAAAAATGTGCGGCTTATTTTCCATTGCTAATTTTCAACAACAAGCTCTAAGGATAAAAAAATGGGTCAACACTTTAACGAACAGTTCAGATCTGCCTTTATGTAGAGTCAAAAGATCACGACATGATTCAAGGAGAAACCGTAAATTCAACAGCACCAGCAAAATATGGAAATGTTTTTCTTTTCGTTTTTTTTTTGTGTGCTGCTTTTCCTTCTAATCTGTGGTAAAACAAAAAGAAAAACCAATAATGAGATTGTAATAGAAAAGGTTGTAATAGCCAGCGTGTTAAAGGAATGTTTTCTGGATAGAAGTAAAAAAAACCTGCACATCAGAAAGAATATGGCACCTTGAAATATTCGTTTGTATTTTATAGATTTTTTTTTTTCACTCGTAACGGGGCCAATAGAACCCAAGTGGTCGTCTGGTATCACAGCTGGTGAATTGTGAAACACAAACCGATTGCCAAAACTTAACAGCCTCTTTCTCTAAATGCGAACGAGGTTTTCTTTGACCTATTTCTATTGAAACTAGTAATTTCTGAATTGCTTTTGTTGTTTTCGATAGAAAAGTGTTAAATAAAACTTCGATCGCATTTAGAGGAACAGACAGTAAGTAATGCTAGGAACACAACTGGGAAGAACGATAAATACGCCGGTTAAAATTCGCTGTGTGAATTCGTCGTATAAAGACCAATAACGACGAACAACAAAAACATCTGTTAAAATTGATAAAGTTGTTTATTGTTTGTTCAAAGATAAAAAAAATTAAATGAATCAAAGAATTTCAAATTTTGTAAAAATAATTAAAATAATGAACATGATCCCAGATTATACAATACCATGTTCATACATGCGCCTTTATTGAGATAATCGCAATAAAGTCCATTATTGAGCTCCATATTCCATACAATAAGTCAATAAAGTTATTGCTTAATAAACTCAAAATTGCTTTGAATATTGAGAAAAAGATGAAACACAACACTGTAAAAGATGTGTTTAACAAGCAAAAGTATACAATGCGAGATGAATGACGAGATAAATGTCAACAAAAACAAACAAAACAAAATAAGAAAAAATAAAAATAAATACAATAAAAATAAAAACATTGCAGCATTTCCAAATTTTTATTTCTCTTTCTTTTTAATATTGCCGCTTTGGAGTCATAACATGAACGCACTACTTGTACAAGTTCCATATTTTTATTGTACAACACTAAAATCTTTTTAATAAAAGGCATTTTTTCTTCTTCAATTTTTCTTATTTGAAAATATTTTTCACTTTTTCTTTCTCATTACCAAAACAAAAACAACAACTTTTTTCCAGCTGTCAAATACTAATTGAGTTAGCGCAATATTTGTATGTATGAACGCAAAAAATATCATGTCAATAAACTGAATAATATCTCAATTAGAAATGCATGTATGAACAAGGTATAAACATTCATGAAGTTTAACATTTTCAATTATAATTTCACTTGTATCCATTTTCTCAGTTTTTTAATTTTATCTTCTTATTATAGTTGAACAGCTGATGGGGTGACCATCAGCTGAAAAATTTAGCATTACCAAAACCAAAAAAAAATTGAACACTACAAACATGTTTTATAATCTAATATGTTGGCTTTTTATTTTAATTGCAAAAAGTCAAAGCTTAGCACTTAAAATAAAAACTATTAAAGTAAAAATTAACTGTTTTTAATTAATTTCTATTATTCGAACTAAAAACTAAAAACTAAAACAAAAATGGCCACTTGGTACTGATTTGTTCGTCGTTTGCCGGCGTAAGATATAGAAATAAATCTATTTCAAGTTCGCCGCGTACAACGAATGTGTGCATTTTCATATACACCAAGGCGAATCTACTACAGGTGCCCGCATACCAATTCGCTTTATCATTTTTCCACGATTTTATCCTTTGAGTTGTCAAAGCTGATAGCAAACGATAACAAAACTTATGACGTCTCGAATGAAAATGTTGAAGCGAATTGAATTGCGACCACCTAGACTTGATTCGCCTTGATATACACCAATTGTTTTAATTTTTACGGCGAATATTCGCGGCGAAAAATTCGTCGTTCGTCCCAGTTGTGTACCTAGCATATTGGCAGTCGCATCTATTTTTTTCTATTCAGAGATGGAACGATTCTCAACGTTAAATTTTTGATTTCCCGCAAAATTCGAACATTTAAAATTTTCAATTATTTTATGAGTGTCATATAAAAGCGACACAAAGCCACCAACAAAAGCAACTGTTTATAAGCTAAAACAAATTCATTTATACTGAATTTCGTTAAAGACTTTAACTTAAAGTTACTGCTGCTGTTGTTGTTGGTGGTGCACAATAGAAGTCTCCAGCAGACAATGGAAAATCTTTAAGAGGCTATTTTCTCCTGTCTGATTGCTGTTCAATATTGCCCAAGGTCATGTTAGTAGGGAGACAAAAACAACAACAACAACAACAACAACAACACTAACGGCAGCAAAAGCTTTCAACACATTTTCGGTGAAAATACATGCTATTGTTAAAGAAAATTAGGAAGTTGTATGTCCGTTACGAGACTTCTTATTTTGGCAGTCTTGTTCAGATATGCCAAATTAAAATTTATATAAAAAGAAAATCTAAAAAGAAAATTAATTTAAATGAGATTTTTTTGTTGTGGCAACAAACAACAGATTTTGCGGTAAAACGCAAATATAAGTACAACATTTTAATGCGCTTTGATGGTTTTGGTCTAAGTAATACACTCAAAAAAAAAAAAAACAGTACCTGCAAAATCAGGACACAAAAAACTTTTAACGTGTTAAAAATATAAATGAAGTTTACAAAATATCTCAGATTGCAGATTGCTAAGTATACACATTGAAACATCTGGCGTGTTGTATAAATCACAAATCTGTTGAGAAATTTATTGCGGTTATTAATCCAGAAATTGTGTTTTTGTTTTAATTTATCAAAATGAATTTGATGGGAACGACCAAATGAAATGTGCTACAAAACTGTAGTATTGAAGGCACTCAGACTTGCAAATGATTAAACTAGTTTTTCCTTCTGCCGAAAAGAGTGAAGTTGGCTGCAAATACAAAATATGCAATGCAACAATTTTAAGGTTGATTTGACAACTTCAAATCACAATTTAAGTCGCAAAGTATATGAGTCTTACAGAACAAAAAGTTGCACATGTGATCTTAAGACCACAGCATACGAATTGAGATCATGTGATTTCAAATTAAATACGCCTCACAGTATGTGATTTGAAAGCATATGCTTGCAAAATCACATACGAAAATAAGCTCATGCAAAACCAAAATATCCATGTGAAACGTAGATAGTCTGTTTTTCCGTGTAAGAAAAAAAGTAAAAACTTCAAATATTTTCAAGTCTGCTGACGACTACTGATGTACGAAATGTTGGCCTCTGATCGGTTTCACACTAAATCTTTCAAATTTCAGATCTTACAAAAGACTAATAAGAGAAACAAATATCGCAGTGCAAGAGTCGAACAAATTACAGAACATGGAAGATAACACGAAAATCACTAGTGTGATCACAAAATCACATCTGAGCTGCAGGCATGTGCTTTAAAGTGATTTCAGACAAAACGGCCAACCAAGTCCCTACCGATTTCATATCACTTGCTTAATTTGGCGACTATTTCGTGTTTTATACACGTCGCTTAATTTTGCGCTGATTTATTTGTTGCGTAGCTCATTAAAAAAGTTTCGCTAAAAAAATTTTACAGACATTCCTTCCACTGCAAAACAACTTTTGTATTTATTAAATTCTAATATGTTATTAAGAAAAAATGTTGTAATATTTATTCAAATAAGATTAACTTATAAGAAAACTTGAAAATCGAAATACATAACAAAAGTCTAGATGCTTTAACTTCTAACCAACTTATCACTATGTGTGAAAAACAAAATTAAATGGATAATCAATATTAAAAAAATCTCTTGTTTGCCAGTGATTTAGCCAATCTAAATAAAACAAGCCACATATGACTGTAATGTTTTAAGTAATATTGTAAAATCACGTGTATGTGAAATTATATGTGATTAGACATCGTTCGTTTTCAGGGCATTTCAACAAGTCATCTAAGAGCGAACACCACTTAGGTGTTTTTCAAATCATATGTAATATTAAATTTAGTGGTTCTTCAAGCCACATGGGGTTTACAATCACGCGGGATTAAGATCACATGCGATTGGAGGTGGTTCGATTTCTAGTGTTTCAACAAGCTGTGAACGTACCAAAGGCCAATTTCGTGACTGACCGGAAATCGCTTTGTAGACTGTTACAACAAGCGAAGATCACTTATGTGATTTTCAAAACACAGGTTATATAGTCACCTCACTTTAAAATCACATGTGATTGGAAATCATTCGATTTCTAGAGTGTTTAAACAAGCTACAACTGCCAATTTTGTGACTTTTTGGTCACATGTGATTTTTCAAGTCACATGTGATTTAAAATATGGTAGTTTTTCCAAACACATGTGCTTAACAATCACGTGATTCTAAATCACATGTACTTAAAATACCATATGAATAAAAATCATTTAATGTAATGACCAAGTGGTCCACACTATTTCTAGTGTCGTATTTTATAAATTTATTTTTGTAAAATACTTTCAATAAATAAATAAAATAAAAATCATTTAATTTACTATTGTGATAACAATTATTCGACCTTATAAAATGTATATTTGTTTTTAATAGCAATTGTGTCTATTGAGGCTTCCAAGGTCCGTTTTTCTAATTAAAAAAATCATTTAATTTCTACAGTGTTTCAACAAATTGTCTACAGGCCAGGAGAACTTGTGTGATTTTAAAATCACGTGATTTTTCAAGTCACATGCGATTTGCAACAAAATACTTTTGCACGTCACGTGTTTTAAGCCACATGCATCTAAAATCACATGTAATTGCAAATGGTTCGATTTTTGAGTCAACAAGTTACTCAAAGAAAAAGACCACATGTGTGATTTTCGAATCGTATGTGATAAAATTGCAGGTGATTTTTCAGGTCATCTGCGATTTGCAATCAAGTAGGTAGTTTTTCAAGTGCTATGTGATTTTAAATCACATGTATTTAGGTGTACATGTGATTATAAATCGTTCGTTTTTTTAGAGTCTTTTAATAGGTTTGCCTACAATCGATTATCTATGATTTAATGAATTAAATAATATCGAATATATAAATAATATAAGTTAGTCTCTACTAAATGGAAATTGAAATTCGTTTATCAATAAACTTTCGCCATGTGTATTTTAAAGTTATAATTTTCTTGCATGTGTTCTGTAAAATTTCATCTTCATCATTGACATGATAATGTTGATGGCAATCACAAAGCCTGATGGAAAACATCTTTGAGTAATTTGCATCTGTTTGTTTTTAATGTTTAGAAGTTATCTTTCTTTTTGCGGTACTTAATTGAATTTGATTTGCTTTTCATCATTTCAACATGTGATCAACAATGAACTAACTAAGTATGCTTGATATGTTTATATGCTTTTAGGTACGATTTAGAATGCGGCATT
Source organism: Sturmia bella (assembly GCA_963662145.1). Classification (NCBI taxonomy): domain Eukaryota; kingdom Metazoa; phylum Arthropoda; class Insecta; order Diptera; family Tachinidae; genus Sturmia; species Sturmia bella. The sequence continues at coordinate 27,753,741 of OY759171.1, read as the reverse complement.
TTGCAAAAAGATAATAGAATAAGAAGGGGTAATATCGAATGGATGGATGATTTAATATTTAATAATGTTTAAATAATGTTTAATTTAAAAATCGAATTAAAAAATGATTTCAAATTTTGCCAAATTTATTTTTTTTGCTGCAAAGTGCAATTGTTCCCGTAGATATAGAATACATTTCATACATATAGCTGCCGCGACAGGCCTCACATTCGATCGGACTATTGCGAGTGTACCATACACTCATATCGTATCTATGCAATGATATTACGAATGTTGGCCTTCAAACACTTCACGGTCCCTAAGTTAGCCGCCGACATTTCGTTGATGCTAATCAACTCATCAGTAGACTCGAAAAATCTAAAAAGAATGTTTGAAAGCCAACTACTTATACCAAAATTCTCATGAACAAAATGAGAGTCAGAAATGTTCAAACAAATTTTTATACAGAAAACATTTTACATCTTGCAACACTTATAACTTTCGTAGCACTTCCTTACAACGAGTGGCCATTGGCTACCACGACTTTTTCTATTCTTGAAAGTATCAAAAAGTAAACGTTTTTTTTTTTTTTTTTGAATATTCAAAAATTATTTACAATTGTTAATGGTTTCATCAGGCTTGAGCTTGCTTTTTCGTTCTCAGAATTGAGTACTATTTTTTGTGCTGAAATTGGAGTGACCATCAGTTGCAAAGAAAACAAGAAAAGTAAAGTTGAAGACTTATGCTAGGAACACAACTGGGACGAACGACGAATTTCGCGTAACAAGACGAATACGCCGGTTAAAATTCGCTGTGTAAATTCGTCGTTTAAAGCACAATAACGACGAAAAACAAAAACATTTGTTATAATTGATGAAGTTGTTTATTGTTTGTTCAAAGATAAAAAACAAAAATAAAATTATTAGTGAAAGTTGCTATTTTATACAGATTTGGCACGTGTGCACTGCTGAATGAACGCATCCTGGCACCATCGAAAGTTGTTTTGAATAAATCTGTAAGCAACTTTCTGTTTTTATATACACGATCATAACCAAATGTATTTCTTTCCCTGACATGCTGCTATACATTTAAAAAGGGTTGGAAGCATCCCTTAATAGTGTTCTATTTATAACTAATTCCATTATCGTGTATCATTTGAGGAATCGTTGAAACATGACTCCGTCGTCGACATGACCAAACTTTTTATTTTCTATAAATTTGCATACAAATAACTTTTCCTTTTTAGAATCTAGCTATTGCGAGTTCATAATAGAGCCAGCGTCATTCACAATAGCCTAAGCTTAAATGCGTTCGATACATTTAAAAATTAAAATGCCTTCGATGATCGAAGACCTTATAAAAGAGGCGCCATCATTTTTTATTTTCTCGTAAGGGAAATTGCAAAACCTCGAAAGTTTATTAAAGCGTTATATTACAGACTTTGGTTTGCACATGCTGATAGTGTGCAAATCAGCCATCAAAATCTGTTCAGAAAACTGTCAAAGAGGCAGCTGATACAACTAATGAGGTGACTTTTCCCTACAATACTTCAGAAGAACTTCAAGAATAATAACAAGTTATGCATGTTTTGTATAATTCATTATTTCTATTGTTTTGCTTTTCACTTTGAATCTGTGTTGCTATATTATATTTAATATTTTAATTTCTAATCAAGTTACATATATTAGTTATCAATATAGTCATTCTGAAGAAATATTAAGTCAGTGAAAGAAAAATATTTGAATAAAAGAGAACTCAAATAAAAACTATAAATTGTTTCAATATTTATATGTATAAAATAAGTGTCTAAGCTTCTGTAAAACTAGCATGCACTTTGTTTTTGTACAACTTCTGACAGCTGTCAAAAATACACCTCTCCTGCAAACTTTACAGCATTTCCAGGGGCCGGATTCTGGCATTCGTGATCGAATATACTCGATAATAAAAACAATGTAGAGCAAAAACAAAATGAGTAACAAACACACAGCATTCTATAACGAAATCGTTCAATCACGAGTGCCAGAATTTGGCCCCAGAAGAGAGATGAACAGAATAGCATTTAATCTCTGTATACTCTTGATAGCTTTACGAAGTCATATGATTAATGGTTCAGCTATTGGGGTTACCCTATAATTTTATCATAATTTTTTGTTAATTTGTTAGCCATGCAACTAAATTATTTTAAGTTTTCCTGTACACTTCCATGGTCAACGGTGATGCTTTTTAGGGTTCCGTACTCATCCGAGTGAAACGGAACCCCATTACCGAGACTACTACGTCCGTCCGTCCGTCACAGCGTTCATTCTCCGAAACGGTAAGAGGTAAAGAGCTGAAATTTTCACAGGATGTTGTTGTACTTTGCCGCTACAACAACAAGTACTAAAAACAACAACAACGAGAAAACTACCAGGTGTCCCCACACAACGAAAAGTTACAATTAACTATAACTCTCGAACCGTAAAAGGTAGAAAGATGAAATTCGCACAGTGTATGTATTTATGGATGTTCTACAACAACAAATGCTAAAGACAACAACAAGTCGAAAACTACCAGGTGTCCCTATACAACGTAAAGTAACAATTAGCCGTTACTCTCGAACCGTGAGAGACAGAGGGATAAAATTTCATAATATATGTATTCACATATGCGTCACAACATCAATTGCTAAAAAAAAAACAACAACTGTAAAACTACCAGGTGTCCCTTTACAACATAGAGTAACAGCTATAACTCTCGAGCCGTAAGAGATTGAGCGCCGAAATTCGCACAGTGTATCTATTCCCAGATGCCTTACAACAGCAAATGACAACAACAACAACAAGTCGAAAACTACTAGGTGTCCCCATACAACAAAAAGTAGCAATTAAACATAACTCTCAAGAGACAGAGAGATGAAATTTATACAATATAGGTATTCACATATGCCATTCCATACGTACATTACACATACATACGTACGGAACCCTAAGCGTGCGAGCCAGCCTCGTACTTGACTGAATTTCTTTCAGGTTAATGTACGAGTTTTCCACCAGTGTGTACTTAAGCAGTGGACCCAAGTAGTCACAAAATCAGTTACATGTTATCAGCATTTTTTTCCCCTTAATTTAAGGAACATAAAAAATTTAACGAAAATTTGTATAAGCGCACAAAGCACTCAAATAAACAGGAAAGTTTTTTCATAATGAATAAATATGGTTTTATATTTTTAAAAAATCATTTACGTTTTTTGCTTGTTTACAAAACCACTAATTGCTTTTGACATTTTTACACATGTCTAACTCTCGAATAAAGATCTCAAATATCAACAATACATTTCCTTTATTATTAATTCACACAAGAGTTGATCCTCTGCTGCAAGTGAGTAAACATTCATTTTTCACACACTTGAAGAAAAAACATATCAACTCTTTTTCATGGCCGTCCGTCCACTCTTTTTTGGCTGAGTGCACACACTCTCTCACTTACCTTGTCTGATGGCACGTATCCAATCTAAACGTTCTTTATCACTATTTGCTACCAAATACAAAGTATATTGAGGAACAGTACGTTGCGATTGATCATCGGAGGATTCACAGTAACCTACTTGAAAAGGAAAGCCCTAAAGCAACATTAAAAAAAGAAAGAGAAAAGATTAAGAGAAACAAATTAAAAAAAATATAAATACATACAATATTTATTAAATTAAAAATAAACAAAAAATATCTTTTAATAAAAAGGAGAAAAATATATATTATATAAAAATGTATACTCACATCCGGTGCAAAAGGATCACCGCCCTCACCATTCACTGTTGCTATTTCAACAAGTCTCACACCTTTAACAGGTATACGACCACGTTCGCGACGACGCTGCAAGAAGGGAAAAAAAATTGAGATGCAGAATGAAAAATGGGAATTAAATGCTTGTTCGCAGGCACAAATATGTGAATAAATTATAGAGAAATGTGCAAAGAGAAACAAGAACAATTATATGCACTAAACAATTTCAAGCAAAATTTTACGCTTGATGAAAATAAGAATGAAAAGAAATCTTGTAACATGAGTGCACATGTACGTGCATACACGAAAAGTGTGTACACGAAGTAAAATTTGTGGCAGTGTTATAATGTCGATTGTGAGAAAAGTTGTGCGTTGGACGTGGTTAATCAATTTTTATAAAGGTTAATCAATTCATAATATTTGCAAATAAGAGTACGAACATTTAAAATTTAGCTCCACTTAGCCAAATCTTAGTACAGTTATTTCCGCTTAATTGAGTTTCTAAAAATGCACCTCTTTTGACGCAATTAAACGGGTACTCAATAAAGCAATACTCAGTTAACTGAGTCGCCGACGCAATTAAACGAGAGTCGTTTAATTGAGCAATATGTGCAATAAAGCGAAACACTTATTGGTTTAGGGTTTTTTTTTTTTTGTTTTTGTTTTACGTAGATATTCGCCCTCACTAATTCATCGCTGAAGAAAAATTTTTTCGAATAATCGCCGTCCACCGCCTGCTGTTCAAGCACCCATTCCACGTATCTACGACGTTGTGAATGGTCAGCTGGCTTCAGTTGTTGTGTGAGCTGGACTTTATATGGATGTGGCTGTAGATCTAAATTCAAAATACTCCATAAAGTGCCGTAAGACAGTCCTTATTTCTGAGAACGACGAGGAATCAAAACATTCGGGTCTTCGGCAACACTTTTAATAACAGCAGCGATTTTTTCAGCGAAACGATGATGCACAGGCCTTACAATATTTGAACCCACTCCAGTCTCTAAAAATTTCTTTACAATTTTGCCAATTGCTGGCGTAGTTGGACGATTATGTCAACCATAATCTCCTCCTAAAGCACGATATGTGGCTGTGACAGGATCACTATTTTTGTAGTATATTTTGATCATTTTTGTATGCGAATGAGAAATCTAAGTTATTCTTTATATCCAACCATTTTTAAAAGGTACTCAGAAACCATTCGTAAGTATAAAGAATCTCTCAAAGGTGAGCCTGTTTGCACACGAGACTTGTTTCTCTTATTTAAAAGATATTTTTTTCAAATAGGTGCTTAATTATTTATTTGCTTTAAGAGTCAATAGAAATGTATTAATTCAGGTCCAAAAATGAACCTTTTTAAAAAATGTTTTCTGTCTTTTTCAGCTGTCTATATGCCAACGACAATTCTTTGGTGCTAATCAACTCATTAGTAGACTTGAAAAATTCTTAAAACTTTGTTTGAAACTTAAATAATTATTCCATAATTCCCATGAACATTTTGCTCATTTCTGGACCTGAAGTAAAATATCTTCTACAAATATTTTTTTGTTCACACATCACTTAGCGCAGTCTTTACATGAATTCTGTTAATATGAATTATCCAGGAATTATAGAGCTTAAGACACAAAAGTGGTGTTTTATATGATTCTTTAAATCAACTTGCTTTTTTCTCGAGCACTTTTTTTTTAAGTTCTTCACTTAAGTTTTCTCAAGTGTTTTTAAAGTTGGCACGAGAAAAAAAAAATACCTAAAGAACAAAAATAAAAGAATAAAAAAAATACGAAAACGCAAAACGCAAAACAAAGAAGAAATGTCATTTGTAAGAAAAACAAAAAGATTGTGTCAAACAAGGTTTAAAGTTTCCTTTTAGTTTGAAGTGTTTGTTATGTTTTTCATCATAAAATATTAAACAGCTTGGGGTGAAATAATTCCGCGTGAGCGTGAACTGCAAGTGTTGAACATACATTTTACTTATTTTGTCCTTTAAGTTGTTTTTATTGTTGCAAAAATAGGTTAACGGGTTGTAGTCGGCCGTCAGTGGGAGCAGATGCCACACACACACCCACATAATTGTTGGCCAACTTTAACGACAGGCAGCATTTTCTTTTAAGCCTTCATAAGGGGAATTAAGCACAAAGTTTTTTTTTTTTTTTGCAAGGATTTAAAACAAATCCTGGTGAACAGGAGATTAAGAAATTAAGTTTTACTTTTACATGAGCTCAGTTGTTAAAGAGGGATAACAATTTAATTTTTTTAACAAAAAAAAGCAAAAAAAAAGAATGTAAGCCAGAGAAAATTAGTTATTTAAATAAAGCGACTTGCAAAAGGCAGAAAGTTGTCAATTCATTTTAAATTTGTTGCCAGCTCATATGTGAATTGATTTTTAAAATCATGATTGTTTTAAAAACTTTTTTCGGCAACACCTGTTTTTTTAGGCACAGCTGTTCCTGTTAACAAGTTCAGTTTGGTCTATAGTTAAATAATAGAATTACAGTAGAAGAAGACTACACTCAGAATATTTTTGCAGTAACTGAGCGTAGTTTATTCCAGAAGTAATCAGTGCAGTAATTTTTAAATGACAAAACGTTTGAAAATTAATGAAATTCAAATTTTGACTGATTTGTACAGTTGCTTAAAAAACTAACTACAGATGAATACGGACTTTCGCTGACACTTAATAATGACAGTAGTAACTTATGTTACACGTGCATGAAGGAGCCAAGCTATTAATAGGTTAATACATATTTAGAACTTTGGTTTCTACATACATTTGTAGCATACATACTCTTTACTTCAATTGATTGTTGTTAAATTTTCTGATTATTGCGATGGCTGAGCAGGTATGGCAGCTGCTTTCAAGTCGATATGTTGTTGCATGTTCGATTCTCAGCAGAGGCTTTGTAGTACAAAAATTTAATTAGAGAATTGAAAAGGGAGACAATACAGATAGAAAACTATAATTAAATAAAATGCCCAGTTAAGAAAAATACAAAAAAAAAATTTATAAGTTGATTACGCATGAATTATTTGACAGCGGAATAAAGGAAAAATCATTATTTTTACCGATTGGTTCCGTAGATTTTTTAACATTTAAATTCAAATTAAGTAATAAGTAAATTTAAATGAAAAATGTGTAGGACGGTTTTTAAATGAAGTTTCATTTATTTTAAAGAGTGTTTTCAGTTAATTTTACTGACAAAGTTTTCTGAGTGTAGACTTATAGCCTTTTTACACTGACTAACAGCCACGTGAAACGCATGGAAGATGTTGAAAATTTGAAACAGTCGTTTACATTGACAACATCTTTCATTTATTTAAAGACGCAAAATTTTTGTGCAAAATAAGAAAAAATTTAAAATGGACTTGGAGGAGGTATTCACCATTGGATTAGTTGTTAATGTACAAGAACAAACCCAAATTTTAATGCAATGCATTGAAATAGTGGAGGCCATCATGGAGGATGATGATGAACAAGAATTTTTGATAGACATAAGTATGTCCCTTCCTCGAAAGATTTGGATGTTTGTAAGTAAAAATATTATAAATTATATTGTTTATTGTTTATATATTTTATATGCTCAGATTAAGTTACATTTTTGCGACGAAATGAATCTTTTAAGTTACTGTAAACAACACAAATAGCGCTTGTATGTCAAAATGTTCTGAGTACATTTGACCTGAAAAATGTCCAGCTTTACGATAGAGCTGCGAGTTGCCAGATTCCAGCATTAGGGTTGCCAAATCCTAAAACACAAAAGGCAACTCTCGTATTGTAGAAAACAATAAAGCGGTATTAGTCGACAACTCCGCCCCGTTGATGAAGCTTTCATGGCAGGAATGAAAGTTTGCGTGGTGACCAAAACGACTTCATTCCCATAACGAAGAGTTTTTCTTTTGACTTCCCAAATAAAGTCGCCAACCGAAGTTCTTGTGCCAGCAAAGCATTTCGGGGAAAAACAAAGTTTAATTTGTAATTATTTGCCAAGTATCAAGTCCAAGGCGAACTTTTTGTTCTATATATTCTTCCCAAAAAAAACAAAAAAAAAAATTGTCACACAATTCTTATCTTGAAAAATAGTTTCCTGGTTAAAAACGGCAAACTATACTTTTTCTGGTTGTGCGAAGAACATGATTAATGTAACAATAATTGACTTTCACTTCCTTTCATTTGCAATTTAAATTTATGAAAGGAAAAAAGAAATACTTTAAAGTGTTTAAAATACACAACAAACAAACAAACAAACAAACAAACACGGACGATAATTCGTGATGAAGTTGATTTAATTCGGTTATTTAAGAATTAATGGAAGTAAATTTAAAGAGAGAAATAAAACTGTATAAAATGTGTGTTAATTTTTTTCGTTTCGAAGACAACTTCTTTCCATCATGTTGCTGAAGTGGCGACGACGATAAAATGAAATATGTAATTTATTTATGTTTAGCTTTTACTTCAGCTGATAAGCGTGACTGACAATAAATAAACAGAGTCAAATTAATTGAACTGAATACAGTTTGGGAATTTCAAAAGCGAAAGACAGTCGTAAACAAAACATTTTAAAAGTGACAAAATTGCCTAAATAAAACTGCACCAGAAAAATGGGCTTGCGAAATTTTCTCTTCACGACAGAGCAAAAAAAAATTTTTAATTTTTTGCCAAGTTGGAGCTTGGCTTGAATTAATATTAGAAAATGATTAACAACAACATTTTTGTTGATTCCATAATTTTCAGTTAGTGTTACGTTGCATCTTATGGCAGTGTTTCACCCACCACTGTAACCGTTTTTGAGCCTTGTATTCGTGAACATACTAACACATGATCTAATTTCCTCCTTAAAAAATCCCCAGCTTGTGAAATAATTTCACAAGTTTACCTAATTTCCTTTTCTTATTACTAATATTTGCCTTAAGTTTCCAGCGACAAACAAATTTTTGTATATTTGTAACCCAAACGAAATATCATTTTAAAAACTCTATTACTTTGCCACTTTTTTTTTCTTTTGCACTTTTTGTAACACATTTAAAACAACATCTTGTATAATCTATCAATATCCGCCCGTAAGCAAATTCGTACCTGTGCAAAAGCCACTCAAAAAAAAAAAAAATGAAAACAAATTTGAAAAAACGACTATAGAGAAAATTTATTTGACAAACTTGGTTGACATTTACGCCGCACAACCTCCAAACTAAAAAAAAAAAAAAAAAAATACTGTTAAATTTCGATAAAAATTTTAGCTTGAAGAAAGAAAATAAAAAGACTTGGAATACAGCAAATGGTGGCAGACAATTGTTTGTGTGAGGAAAGTGGGTAACGAGATATTTTGCCAGTGGCGGTTGGTTTTAAAAAGTTTTGTTTGCACTGAAAAGAGAATAAATGGTTGAACAAGCAAAATTTTATAACAAAATTAAAAGTATAAAGCAAGAGTAATTGAGCAAAAACAAAAAAACCCCTATTGAAACATTTTTACTAAAAATTTGCTGATTTTTTGGCACATACATTTTTTATAAAAAATATTATAAAATGCATGTTTGCAGGCTTTAACTCGCATGCAATTCTGCATTGTATTTGTGTTTGATTTTAATTAAGCCAGGCAAGGAGAGCAGGAAATACTTTCAGCTGGGGGACAACCGGCTGTTTCGAGGCCGCTACACTTCTCGTCCGTACCCGTCCTTGCAACCAGCAACTCATGTTTCTGCAGCGACATCCATGCCACTCACACAGTCGACAGTTATCATAATATTTTCGTTTAAGCTTTAATTTAATCAAATACATACAATTAATCCAAGAGTGCTGAATACACCGGAATTTTCAAATTTCGAAAAAAAAAATTTCTGCGGCATCTTTATCATCGTTTTTCTATGATAAAGACACCAACTTGAATCCTCCTTTCACAGCCTTTATGAAAATGTTGAAATTTTAAATATTCGGTACACTCTAAAACGTTTGCTGGAATTTACGGTCATATTTTGTCTAAATTTCTGATGAAATAATCTTGTTGTTTGATATGATGCCAACTTTGACGTTACGACATAAAAAGGCACGAGAAGTAAACATAATTTGTACTATTTTTAAACAAATGTGTTTAAAAAAGTTTCCAATATTCCTAATCAACATGAAATATGTTTAAAATTCAACAATGTCAAAAACATTTCTAGAAAAATTGTTAAAGCAATAAATTAAGAGTACAGTCATGCATTTAAATCGTCCATGACAGACAAAGTTATCCATAGGTATTTTTCCATGGAAGCCCAAAGAAAGTTAGACGAAAACCTGATCTGTTCTTCTAAAAAAAAAAAAAAAAAAAAAAAAAAAAAAAAAAAAAAAAAAAAAAAAAAAAAAAATGCCGTGAAAAGAAACGAATGTGGGTTGGTCATATATGTACGGCTCTATGGGCACCCTGATATTAGTTAGTGCAATTACTATGAGTTTCTTCTTTCGTGGCAGCAGCCTAAAACGAAAAAGTATGGGCTGGATGTGTTCTGGCAAAATATCAGGAAGACCAAAATAATTTTAAACTGCTCCTGGGGCTTTTACGTGGCCCAAAAATGTCGAGGAGCATAAATTAATGGCATTCACTCTGACATTTGACGAATGATAGAATAATTTCAAAATTCTGACAAAAATGCATTTGCAGATTCGTCAGAATTTTAGCGTATAAGTTGTAATTTGACAAATATTCCATACCAAAAAACTGCATGGAAAATCGCCTCCGGGATGCACAACTTGTTTCTACTGTATTTTCTAAAATATTTTTTGTGTACTAAATTTGAAAACGGAAATATTTAAAGAAGAAGACTACGAAACGACCTGGTGAAATAGGTTGGTATATCCGGAAAACTTATTGGCTCATACATTTTACTTTTCTCGGAGCGATTTTTTTTATTATTTTTATGCATCATCACATCATCATGACCCTCGTAGAAGCTCTAAGGAGCATATCGTTTGAGTCGTCTGAGTGCCAGGGACCAGGAACGAATTAAGGGTAATTGTGAAGCTCTATACTAGATTTTTTAACCTTTTTTGCCAAATTTTAAGTGGATAAAACACATCTTAACCTCTACCGATTTACCAGAAATATTTTCGGGTTACTTCTTTCAGCAAAATTCAGCATATTAAGAGCTTAGACAGGGACAAATTATACACTTTTATGTTAAGAACGGCCTTAAGCAAAAATGCTTAACATATATACATATGTTTATATACACATATGTTTATATACACATATGTTTATATACACATATGTTTATAAACATGTTCCTATTCTTTGCCCAAGACAACACGTCCAACGTCGATCATTTTTTAATAGACATTCAGCTGTCAAAATCAAGTTGATGCTCTTTACAGAAATATCAATAAAACGTTGATAATTAATAGAATCCTTAATTATCTGATTCAGCAGGCGAACGCGAACAAAACCCATCAATTTTCCACGTCAACAAAACAAACAGTGGAGCCACAATTTCCTTCAGAATTACTGAAAGCGAAACCAATTGAAATTCAGGTAAAGAAATGTATGCTAAATGCATCAAAGAAATCAGCAGGCGAACTGGAATAAAAAAAGAGCTTTTCTGAGTGAAATTCAAAGGAAAAGTGAGTGGTTCGTTGTTGGTTCGTCAATGACAGCATGTTTTAGGAAATTTTCGGGCAGGGCTTCATTGCACTGGCGAAGCCCAACGAATTTTATTACAACAACAGCATGATTTTTGTGGTGCGATAATCACGATGCTCATGATGATGTGATCAATTAATGTAAGATCGTTCTTTTATTGCCTGCTTTTTTAATCCGTTGTAAAATTTTGGTGATTAATGAGTCACATGCATGACGGACGATTGATTCAATGTGAGGAACTCACACACGTTGTTTTTCGTTGTAAGTTTTTTTTTTTTTTGGTAATTATTGTCTTTGATTAATAAAAAAAAAAAAAGTCCCGGTTGGCCTGATTGTCTGCTTAACAAGAAAAAGGTCTGTCTGATGGCATTTCTGCTATTGAATTAATGCTGCTTTGTATTTATTCTAAAAAGAAAAAAAATAACTTTTAATTTCTGAGTAGTTTTCTTGATGTTTTTGAGTAAGAGGCGTAACAAATATGTTTTACCAAACGAAAAATTCCTTTAAAAAAATTGCAGCAAGAAAAAGTTTTCGAAAACAAGAAAATTTGATGAGTTCTACTTTATGTTTGATAACAACAAAAATGCACTCAAACAAAACAAAACAACAAAAACGACTTATGTAAGGCTTTTTGTGTTATTTTATTTTTATTACCATAAAAGCTGGCCAAAAATTGGGTTAAAAATTTATAAAATTCTTTTGGCCGAAAAGCAAAATGGGTCTCTTAAGACTGCCTTGTGATTGGACGATCAAAAAAAGATTATTAACAAAAAAAAGACTACAAATAATATTAGAAGTGAATAAAAAAAGATTCACAAATGACTCCCATATGAGAGCGTAATAGTTCAGAGGGTTAAATCATAAAATACTCTTCCAGAAGAGATCGCCTACAGTGGGTGCTTTCAAGAGATATCGGTCTAAAACCTATAACTTTTGATCGGATTGGAATTTTTAGACGCGTTTTTGTTTTGTGTAACTTTTATCTGAAATTCTTGATATACAACGTAAAACTCGGCCGGTAATAAAAAAAAGTTATGGAGGAATTAAAACACATTTTCGTTTTTTTTTTGCAGAATTATTAGTATAAAATTTTATGTTAAAATTTTTTATTTATACACAGCATCTCATTTTTTCTTGCAGTTTTTAACATGCCATACATAATGTCATCAAACATACTTTTAAAGGAATAAAGAATTTCATTGATATCCAAGAACGTTTTTGTTTTATTAAAATAAAAAAAACTTTTGTAACGCTCTTATTGAAAAACCCTGTAGAATAATGGGAGTGACAAAAGGTCACTGACAACTACTGGCACATATGGGGAGTGTAAAGAGACATTAGAGCATTATTTATGCCAATGTACCGCCTTCTCCATCTACCTGCTGGGCTTATGCTGGAGGAAATTAAGAAAATCTGGCAACGACACTGACCTCCTATAAACCTTTACGTCACAACGAAGCCTACACTGGCGTAAGTGCATGTCGGAAGATACGGGCTATCATAACCTTCCTCCTCACATCAAGTTAAATTAATTCTCTGAAAACTTGTCAATGTATTTACCATTAAGATTGTACGTTTTGCGTTTGTAAATCTTCTAGCCCCCCTTCTTGGATGCGCTTCTTTACAAAACTAGTCCAGTCACTTTAGTACTAGGTTGATTGATAGGGAAAATGTTTTATAATATTTATCGTATTATTACTTACAATCATCCAAATCTTTCGAGGAAGGGACATACTTATGTCTATCAAAAATTCTTGTTCATCATCATCCTCCATGATGACCTCCACTATTTCAATGCATTGCATTAAAATTTGGGTTTGTTCTTGTACATTAACAGCTAGTCCAATGGTAAAGACCTCCTCCAAGTCCATTTTAAAATTTTTCCTATTTTGCACAAAAATTTTGCGTCTTTTTTTGACAGCTAAATAAATGAACGAAATGAAACATTTTCAACATCTTCCATGCATTTCACGTGGCTGTTAGTCAGTGTAAAAAGGCTATAAGTCTACACTCAGAAAACTTTGTCAGTCAAAACACTGAAACTGAAAACACTCTTTAAAATAAATGAAACTTCATTTAAAAACCGCCCTACTTACTTTTCGTCTTACTTATTTACTTATTACTTCATTTGAACTTAAATGTTAAAAAAATCTACGGATCCCAATCGGTAAAAATAATGATTTTTCCTTTATTCTAACTGTCAGATAATTCATGCGTAATCAACTTGTAAAAATTTTTTATTTTTTTTTAAGGTGGTCATTTTATTTTTTATCTGTATTATCACCCTTTTCAATTTTCTAATTTAATTTTTGTACTGCAAAGCCTCTGCAGAGATTGGAACATGCAGCAACTCGACTTGAAAGCAGCTGCCATACCACCTACTCAGCCTTCGCAACAATCAGGACAAATTCAACAACAATCAATTTAATTCCTTGTTCATACATGCATTTCTAATTGAGATAATATTCAGTTTATTGACATAATATTTTTTGCGTTCATACATACAAATATTGCGCTAACTCAATTAGTATTTGACAGCTGGAAAAAAGTTGTTGTTTTTGTTTTGGTAGTGAGAAAGAAAAAGTGAAAAATATTTTCTTGATTTTAGTGTTGTACAATAAAAATATGGAACTTGTACAAGTAGTGTGTTCATGTTATGACTCCAAAGCGGCAATAATAAAAAGAAAGAGAAATAAAAATTTGGAAATGCTGCAATGTTTTTATTTTTATTGTATTTATTTTTATTTTTTATTATTTTGTTTTGTTTGCTTTTGTTGACATTTATCTCGTCATTCATATCGCATAGTATACTTTTGCTTATTAGACACATCTTTTACAGTGTTGTATTTCATCTTTTTCTCAATATTCAAAGCAATTTTGAGTTTATTAAGCAATAACTTTATTGACTTTTGGTATGGAATATTGAGCTCAATAATGGACTTTATTGCGATTATGTCAATAAAGGCGCATGTATGAACATGGTATAAGTAAAGAGTATGTATGCTACATATGTATGTAGAGAGTACATCGTCAAGATTTTGGTGAAAGTAGTTGTCTATCTGCTCAGCTAATATGACCTGCTTCATCGCATCGATTCGTGATCATTTGGAGCAAACAAATATTTAATCTTGAGCAACCTTGTTTTATGCAGGGAAATTGATGTGTTTTCAGTGTTGCCTATACCGTGAATTTACATAATTTAGGTCTTTTTAAGAAAAATGCACTACACTGTTTTAAGGTTGTATCGAAAACCCAGCTGTTATGACAAATTCCAGGTGGAATAATTTTCGCTTTGTTTTAACAAAAGCAAAACGAAAAACATATTATTTTCTATTATTAACTTTAATTCGACACTAATGCTTTTGAACCATTGTTGCAACTTTGATGATTTTCAAATACAGTAGTATTTAATTTTGAATTTTCCATTAAGTTTTTACAAAATTATTTAAGTAATCTGTAAAAATTAATTCTGTAGATGAAATAAATAAATAAATAAAAATTTGGTTAAAAAGTGGAGCTTTGAAAGTCTTGAGTACTTAATTTTAAACATTGAATATATGTATGTACATATGTATGTACGTCTTAACAGCTTGATTCCTTCATGCATGTGTAACATAAGTTACTACTGTCATTATTAAGTGTCAGCGAAAATTCGTATTTATCTGTAGTTAGTTTTTTATGTAACTGTACAAATCAGTTAAAATTTGAATTTCATTAATTTTCAAACGTTTCGTCATTTAAAAATAACTGCACTGATTACTTCTAGAATAAACTACGGTCAGTTACTGCAAAAATATTCTGAGTGTAGTTTGATCGATAGGGAAAATGTGTACAAACATTTTTCCAATTTGCCACTACTTTAAAAACGAGGTGAACACATGATCTTAACTTCATATATTACACACTACTAAGAAGGTAATTATTTTTACAAAAATTGTCGAGGAAGGAACTCAGTAATAATTAACTTTTTGATTAAAAACGTAGCAACAACTGCATAAAGAACCTCAATTAAGCGAATGGATTAATTTTGAGAAACAAAAAATGATCAAGTAAAAGGAAGCACATTTTTACTGCATACATTTTAGTCAACGAGACTAGACATTGAAAATTTATAATACTTAATGGTCGGTTGACTTTTCAAAAAAAAAGATGCAGTAGGAATTCGTTTTTTTTTTTAATTTCTTAGAATCCATATGTAAAATAGTTGTAGGCGTTACCCAACAGCCACACTGACTTGAAAGTCCACCAAGAAAAGGAAAACAAAGCCAAGTTTAATACGTTAATTATGGTTGTCTTTAAACTTTTGAAATAGTAACCTGCAGTTTGGCCGCAAATTTGGCCTGGGAAAAATTGCTGCTTTGTTGAGAGTTCTAAAAAGACAACTGAAAGTAAAGAGACCGTTTGTGCCACAGAAACAAACACCACAGGACAGGATGTCTGTTGTTTATCTTTAATTAAGATTATTTTTGTTCTACAATTAAATTTGCTTATGATGTTGTTTTTTAAGTGTCCATGAGAAATTTAATGAAAATTATTATTTGGCTGAAGTCGTTTTACATGATGTATGAACGCATATAAAGGGTGTACTTTTAGAGGTATAGATCTTTCAGAATAGATAACAAAGCATTTGATATTTTTTTTTATTCTATGTAAAATAATTTTTTTTAGAATATACCTGCTGTTTATCAAAATTTATAGAGTACATCGTCAAGATTTTGGTGAAAGTAGTTGTCTATCTGCTCAGCTAATATGACCTGCTTCATCGCATCGATTCGTGATCATTTGGAGCAAACAAATATTTAATCTTGAGCAACCTTGTTTTATGCAGGGAAATTGATGTGTTTTCAGTGTTGCCTATACCGTGAATTTACATAATTTAGGTCTTTTTAAGAAAAATGCACTACACTGTTTTAAGGTTGTATCGAAAACCCAGCTGTTATGACAAATTCCAGGTGGAATAATTTTCGCTTTGTTTTAACAAAAGCAAAACGAAAAACATATTATTTTCTATTATTAACTTTAATTCGACACTAATGCTTTTGAACCATTGTTGCAACTTTGATGATTTTCAAATACAGTAGTATTTAATTTTGAATTTTCCATTAAGTTTTTACAAAATTATTTAAGTAATCTGTAAAAATTAATTCTGTAGATGAAATAAATAAATAAATAAAAATTTGGTTAAAAAGTGGAGCTTTGAAAGTCTTGAGTACTTAATTTTAAACATTGAATATCCACTTGCAGGCGATTGCAAACTATAAAATGAAATAGGTCAAATCAGCTTAAACACTGTACCTCTCACTTCTGGAAATGGTCTAGAGTTTGAAGCAAAACGAAAAAAAATTCTTACGGTTTTTTATGCGGTAAGAAAGAGTATCAAATGCACAGTACACTTAGCTCTTTGTAACGAACGTTCTGTCAGTTGATTTGGGCGATTTTCAAAAGTCTCATTTATAACTCTATGTACTCGGTGTTTCTTGATGAAAGCTGAATAAAATGTTTCATAATGTATTCTTTTGCTTTGAAGAGCAATTGCGGGCAAGACTTACTTACCAACCTTTGCAAAACAATTGTGGAATAAGCACCAGGTGCACCCTACTTCAACCTGAGCTGTGGGCAATTTTTTTCTTTTTTTTTTTTGTAATTTAACTGTCTAATTCATAAAAATTATAACAGGTTTATAAAGCTCTTATTTGACAGATTTTCCATACCAATATGTCAAATAGCAGTCTTATAAGCCTGTAATAATTTTTATGAATTAGGGGGTAATAATATTGTGACAGTATTAAAATAATTTATTAGAATCGTTATCTGGGATTTAAGATTACGCCAACTTAGTAAATTTTCTGCTAGAGAAAACAGATATTTAGACTGCTTTTAGCATGTGGCCGAAATAGCTCAGTTGGGAGAGCGTTAGACTGAAGATCTAAAGGTCCCCGGTTCAATCCCGGGTTTCGGCAAACTCTTTTTTTTTAATTTCTTGTTTTTTTTTATATTTATTTTATTTCTATTTTATTTATTTTTATTTTATTTTTTTACTTTTTTCATTTTTATTTTTTTGTTTTAATTTTTTATTTTTTTGTTTTTCTTGAATTTTTTTTTATTGTTTTATTTTTTTTTTTTCTTTAATTTATTTTATTTAATTTTTTTATTGTTTAATTTTTTTTTTCTTTAATTTATTTTATTTAATTTTTTTATCGTATTTTATTTTTTTTATTGTATATTATTTTTTTATTGTGTTTTATTTTTTTATTGTATTTTGTTTTTTTATTGTATTTTATTTTTTTATTGTATTTAATTTTTTTATTGTATTTTATTTTTTTTATTTTATTTTTTTATTTACATTAATTCAGATCCAAAAATGGACCTGAATTAATACATTGGTTCTTAAGGCAAATAAATAACTAAGTTCATATTTTTTTAGTTATTATTTTATTTTTTTATTTTATTTTATTTTCTTATTTTATATTTTAATTTTATTTTTTTGTATTATTAGTATATTTTCATTTTTTTATTTTATTTTATATTTTATATTTTTTATTTTTATTTTTATTTTATTTTTTTATTTTATTTTATTTTTTTTATTTTATTTAATTTTTTTTATTATTTTATTTTACATTTTATATTTTTATTTTATTTTTTTATTTTATTATTTTAATTTTTTATTTTTTTATTTCATTTTATTTTTTTTATCTAATTTTTTTATTCAACAATGAACTTAATTATTTATTCGCTGTAAGAGCCAATTGAAATTTATTACTGTAGGTCTAAAAAAATAGACCTTATGCTTTCTGTCTCTTTCAGCCGTCTATATGCCGCCGACATTTCGTTGCTGCTAAACAACTCATCAGTAGACTTGAAAAAGCAAAAAGAATGTTTGAAGCCCAACTACTTATTCCAAAATTCTCATGAACAAAATGAGAATCAGAAATGCTCAAACAAACTTTTTTAAACAGAAAGCATTTTACGTCTTGCAACACCTTTTACTTTTTATAGCACTTCCTTACAACAGGTGACCTTTGGTTACCAACAACTTGTATTCTTGAAAGTATAAAAAAGTAAAAGTTTTTGAATATTCAACAATGAACTTAATTATTTATTCGCTGTAAGAGCCAATTGAAATTTATTACTTATTTATTTATTATTTATTTTTATACTTTCAAGAATACAAGTTGTTGGTAACCAAAGGTCACCTGTTGTAAGGAAGTGCTATAAAAAGTAAAAGGTGTTGCAAGACGTAAAATGCTTTCTGTTTAAAAAAGTTTGTTTGAGCATTTCTGATTCTCATTTTGTTCATGAGAATTTTGGAATAAGTAGTTGGGCTTCAAACATTCTTTTTGCTTTTTCAAGTCTACTGATGAGTTGTTTAGCAGCAACGAAATGTCGGCGGCATATAGACGGCTGAAAGAGACAGAAAGCATAAGGTCTATTTTTTAGACCTACAGTAACTAATTTTTTTATTTTATTTTTTTTTTTTTTTTCTATATTATAACTAACAATTTTATTTTGTTAAAGTTTTCAAGACCGTTTTTCTCTAAAAACATACACTCAGCAGAAAAATATTTTTAGAACACATTTATAAAAAAGTATTTAGCATCTGCCGTTTGTAAAAATCTTTCTTTATGATAATATTGACATTTTTTTCGTCCCCATTGTAAAACTGTGGCTTATTAACTACATAAGTCTCCAAATGAAATTCCTGGAAGTTTAATAAAATAGTTGCCTCTGTCATAAATTTTAGTGTAAAACAACCAACAAAAATCACTTTAAATTCAATTTAAACAACCCCTTTTCTTCGTTTTCTAAAGCGACAAATCAACTCCGTGCAGTCAACAACATCATAAAATAAAATTTTTAATAATGCTGTCAATTGAATGCTGTCTTTCTTAATAAACTTAGCAAATAAATTTTACTCACTTAATCGTTCATCTGATTTGAACACTTCTCACATGCTTCTCAAGTGTCCACTTCAAGTTAAAATTTTTTTTCGACACTTGAGAGAATTAAAAAACATTTCTTATTACTTTTGTTTGTCGAAAAAAAAAAGTAAAAGCGAACATTAAAGCATTTGTGTAACAACAACAAATATCATCAGATTAAAACCGAAAAAAAATGAATGAATTTGATTGGAATTGCTGTAAATTGTGTGCAACAAATTGTAGATACCTATTTCTTCTTTTTTGTTTCCTAAATTAACCACAATTATTCCTTTAACTTCGACTTATTTAGCGTTTAAAGCATACAAATTGTGTTAAACAAATTGGGGGCGAGAATGTATTCAATAGGATTTTTTTTTTTTTTTTTGAGTACAAATTACAAATAATAAAGATTTTGTGAACAATAATAGCCTTATTCATAAAAAATATTTCAGGTTTATAAAGCTCTTATTTGACAAATTTGTACGGAAAATTTATCAAATAAGAGTTTAATAAACCTAAAATATTTATTATGACCCTAAATTAATATTTTTTCTATTGATAAAATTTATAATATTCAAAAAATAAACATTTTGCAATTGTTTTTATATTAAGTTTAGCAGGCTCAAGTTTTTTCTATATTAATTTTGTGATTGATATTAATTAAATAAGACAAAGAAGACATCAAGGACATTTAGCAGGGTGGACAAGTTGTTGTTGCGTAATTGATTCATTAAAAATTAACTTACAGAAATGTAACGGGTTATCCATTTGGCGGTTTCAAAAGTAAACATAAATAAAACATATATGAAATATTTTTTTCATGATATTTCTTTTTCATTATAAAGTCTGAACGTTGACATTAAGTGTGAAACATTACATCATTTAAATGATCGCCACGCGAAGTGTTGCAAGCATTATTTCTTTTGAGGTAATTTTCGACCATTTTTTTAAACATATTGGGCGGTATCTCAGCCATAACTTGACGAAGGTTGGTTTTTAATTGCTCAAGAGTTAAAAGTTTTTCTGCATAAACACGGTCTTTCGCGTAGACCCACAAAAAAAGTCTAATGGTGTCAAATCGCCTGATCTTGGTGGCCAGTTGATATCGCCACGACGAGAAATTACGCGGCCAGGAAATGTCTCTTGCATTAAAGCCATATTCGCTCGAGTTATGTGGCAACGTTTTGGTGAAACCACATATTTTCCAAGTCGTATTCTTCAATAGCAGGCAAAAAAAAGTCGATTATCACAGGACCATAACACTCCGAATTGACGGTGACAGTCGTTGCATCGTCGTTTTCGAAGAAGTAAGGTCCAATCACACCTTCGGACCAAAGAGGGCACCAAACAGTGACTTTTTCTGGATGTAATGGTCTCTCTTCAATTACTCAGAAGTTCTGAGTAATTGAGTCAGAACCCCAAATATGACAATTTTGTTTATTAACATACCCACCGAGTGAGAAATGTGCTTCATCGCTGAAGAAAATTTTGTTCGAAAAATCGCCGTCCACCGCCTGCTGTTCAAGCACCCATTCCACGTATCTACGACATTGTGAATGATCAGATGACTTCAGCTGTTGTGTGAGCTGGACTTGATATGGATGTGGCTGTAGATCTAAATACAAAATACGTCATAATGTGCCGTAAGACAGTCCTAATTCCTGAGAACGACAAGGGATCGACACATTCGGGTCTTCGGCAACAGCTTCACTTACAGCAGCAATATTTTCAGCGAAACGATGATGTAACCGCTCCAGTCTCTTCAAATTTCTTCACAATTTTGCCAATTGCTTGCGTAGTTGGACGATTGTATAAACCATAATCTCCACCTGAATATTCTTTGTTTTCATAAAACTCTTTAAAACTGCCCTAAAATTTTTACTTGGCTTATCTTTTGAATTTTGTTGCTTGTGAATTGTTTACTATGCCGCTTTATTATTGAGCTTTGCATTAACAGTTTTCCCTTCATTTTCAAATCCTCAGCAAATCGGGCATTCAATGAAAAGCACATGGATTTTGTTGCTTGGCGCACTGTCTGCATTTTGTTTTATCATAAACTTCATTTGTTTATTTGATTCGTTTGTTTATGTATTTCTCTGTGTTAACTTTCTGGATTAACCTAAATAGTATTTATTTATTTTTCTTTACCAGGTTTTTGGTTCGTTTTTATTTTAATGGACATTTGTTCCAGTTTAAGTGATTTGTTGTTCATTTATTGCGGTACTTAAAAACTGAAATTCGGGACCAAAATAAACAATAGTCTCCACGTACTATATCCATGTGTTTGCTTTTCGCTATTTGATTTGCTTGCACTCAAATTGTCTGCATTAGGAAACAATTTCAGCTTTTCTGTCTCCAGTCTTGTAAAATGTGATAAGATGTGCGCGGGTGATCTGAAAATTTCCTAGAAAAAAGAATATACGTTTCGCATGGGTAAGCAATGAGAAAATCGCATGAGTTATAAAACTGATTCACTAAAGCGCATCACTGAATTACAATAATTTTGGAAATCACATCTGGCTTTCAAATCAATCGTATTTATTTTATCAAGATACACGGTCGATCCTTGCTTACCTACGAGGGTGCATTTGTTTTATATGTGTGAAGACAAAGTTAAATTTAACTTGAAGAGAAACATGCCGCCTTTAAAATTTTCTAGTCAACAGAGCTCTGCTAATTGCTTAAAAAACGATGGTAAATTGGTGCATTTTGAAGGGAAATCTGCCATTCTGAGTCATATCTTGGGAAGGTAACAAATTGAAAACTTTCTTGGAGCACCTTTTCTATACAGTGGTATATGTGCAGCATTCCATATTTATCACAAAATTCCACTTTTCCTCTCCAGAGTTTCAAAAAAAAAAAAAAAAAAAAAAAAAATCAATTTGTTTGAAACGTTTTTCCTAAACTATTTCAGAAATGTCAATATTTTAAAAAAAAGGTTTCAAAAATTAACTTAAACATTTATTCGCTGTAAGAGCCAATTGAAATGTATTATTTTAGGTCTAAAAATAGACATTAATGTTTTCTCTTTTTTTCAGCCGTCCATATGCCGCCGACATTTCGATGATGCTAATCAACCCATCAGTAAATTCGAAAAATATAAAAAGAATGTTTGAAATTCTATTCCGAAATTCCCATGAACAAATTGAGAATCAGAAATGTTTGAACAAACTTTTTACACCGAAACAACTTCAAGTGGCTCTTATATCGAATATATAATTAGGTTCATTTTTTAATTAAAAAAAAATGTTTTTTAATTTTTAGAACATAAAATCCAGGCCCGATGACATTATTAATCATTGTGTCAGTTTTTGAAGCAATCATGTTTTTCGGGGAGCCCACAACTTTCCAACTTTCAATTTATTGGGGTCTCAGTGCGAACTGAAATATATTCAAAAAGTTTTTCGTCATAATTCTTATTAAAAACTCTCCATTCATCATTTTCTATGGGGATTGAGAAAATCCAGAGTTGAAGTGAAAAAATTTTAGATTGATATCGCGACAATTCGAAATCAAATGGAGATCAGCTTTAAATTAAAAAAAATTTCCAAATAGACTAAATAGAATTGAGAACTTGAGCTTGTAACTGAATGTAGTGTTTAATGAAACTGAGAATATTGCAAATGAAATTGAGAATAGTCCAAAGAAAATGGAGTACATTTCAAATAAAATGGAGAATTTAATTTGAGATTTAAAATTAAATTAAAATGAAGAACGTCACTTTGAAATTAAAGATATTTGCCGTGAATTTGAGACTTGTTAGTTCGGATTTATTTTCTCAAAATGGAAAGGAAAAGATTTTTTTGCAGTGAAAATTTGCAATAATCAAAATTTTAAAATAAAATTAGAAAAACAAACTAGAGCACTTGTCCGCTGAGTAACATGTAATGGCTGTTTCAAGTGACAGAAAATTCTGACTGAAATTTTAAATACTTTTTTGTCTTCCTTAAAAAACTGTTTATCACTCCAATTTCATAATAAAAAAAAACTTGCTCAATTTTGAGGAAGTAAAATCGAACTCAAGCCTGATAAAATTATTAACAACTCAATAAGACACGAGATTCGGGAAATTGTTTTGTTAAGTTTTTTATTGAAATATTTTCATATAATTTAACACGTCTGTCTTCTAAGCCAGCGTAAACTTGTACTCCAAATGAAATTTAGAATAGCATTTTGAAATTAAAAAAAAAAATCCAAATTGAATTGGTAACTTCACTTTTAAATTGAAAACATTGCAAACGAAATCTAAAATATTCCAAATTGAGAATGTTGCAGATGAAATGGAAATGGAATTGACAACTTCCTTTTGATATTGAGAATATTTCAAATGAAATTCGCAATATTCTCAATGAAATTGAGAACATTCTAAATAAAATTGAAAATATTCCAAGTGAAATTAAAAATAATTCAATTGAAAATATTTCAGTAGTTGGAAATATTCCTTATGAAATTGAAAACATTACAAACAAAATTGAGAATATTCCAAGTAATATTGAAAAAAGAACCGAAATAAAATTAAAAATTCGTTAAAATAAAAACTCCCCAAAAATTTCTTAATATCGTTTAAAATTTGCTAAATTTTATATGGAAGCTATAAATTTAGTTTGGAACTTTCTTAAACACCAAAATAAACTCCTAATTTTATTTAGAACTTATTTAATCTCAATGTCCTTGAACATCGGTTGAATTTGGAATTTTCTTATTTTAGAATTCTCAGTTTCCTATGGAATTCTCCCAATTTAACAATGATGTTCTGCAATTTGTTTTTCGAATTTTCTCAAGTAGTTGATTTAGAAATGGTATAGTATTTATTTACCAAACAAATCTGAACGCAAAGTTTAATTGCCGCAAGACAATTAATAGGATGATGTTTTTTTTTCTTTTGCCAGTTAAACTCCTGCTGCAACTGCCCTCGTTTAGTTGTCACACCAAACTTCAAGTGTGTTTAGTTTTTATTCTGTTTATCTAAAATGACTCTTGCATTTGCACTAGATTAAAATTGTTTTTGTGCCACACAAAAAAAAAAACAAACGCCATAAAGGGTATAAAAATGAGAGTATGCAAGAAGCTTCGTTCACCTTTGCGGCTTCCAGTCAATGTAACGAAATAAAGAGGGTTGACAGGGCGAACGAACTACTTTCACATGTGCTTAAAAAAACTTCAAAGATAAATTTGTTGATTTTGTCTTTTTGTACAGAGTTACGTTGAAATAGTTTGTTTAATGTTTACCCCCAGAAATTAGAAATTTATCATTTTTTAGTAGAAAAAAAATATCAAAGAAAGAGAACGAACAAATTATCTTGGTATATTTGTTAGAAATTTGCAACAAATTTGACTTTCCTTTAAAAAAACAAAAAATATCCAAGTCAGTTCTTTTAAGACAATAATATAAAACAAAATGAGGTTAGAAGTTTTTCAAAGATTTTCACTATCGATAAAATTTGTTTAAAATTAAATCTACTACCTGCTCGAGCAGATAACTCCTGGAAAAAAATCAGGCTCGATCTGTGCATGTTGATATCATGCACATTTACACCTATCATATAAAATTGTTTTATCTTACGAGTCTTTCACTTGAATAGATGCCAAAAAAGCACAGGAAACAAAACTAATTACAGTGCATGCACTAACATGCATGTGCATGTCTTTGTGTAATTTGTGATTTGCAGTTTTAACATAAAGAATTTTACTTTTTCAAAAGATTCAAACAACTGGAATTGACATAGATGCAATTAAATTTTAAAAGAACTTTGCAATTTAGCTCAATACAGCAATATTATGTAACATTGAACACTCTGTACAAACTGAGCCTTTAAAAATATCTGCACAAATTTGTTTTTAGAAAGCAGCAGGCTAAAGTAATTTTCAATTTAAAAAGATTCACTAAACAAATAAAAGCCATTCCAAATATCTGCTGAATGAAAATTTATCGATAACAAACGTTTTAAGTAGAAAAACCATTTCACTAAAAAAAGTATTTATATATACACATGTATGTACATACACATATGCTAAAATTTTTTTTCAATAACAAAAATGTTGTTTGAAAAAGCTATTAAATCTATAGCAGAAATCTTGTACATAACATTCCAATAAGAAAAACTTCGTTTAGGAAATTTAGCTACAAGAAAAATTTCCAATGACAAGAATATTATAATATAAGAAATTAGAATATATGTAAGAAAGAAGGTACATTGTGGGACTCCGCAAGGGGGGATTGTGTCACCCCTTCTGTGGACAACAACGATACATAGGATTATTTATTATGACTCTGAATCCGCCCAAGGATTTGAGACAACCTGCTATGCAGATGGCGTCAAGATACTTTTGAAGGGAAGGGAACCAAATCAACTGTGTAGGAAAGCCGAGAAGGCATTAGCCCTGGCACACAACTGGCCGCGATCACGAGGGTTGAACTTACCCAAATAAAACCGAAATTAGTCTCTTTACAAGAATGACAAAGATAGCTCAATATGACCAGTCGCGCTTTCTTGAGAGTGACCAAGCAATTTTTGTAACAGACTGAAATACCTTGGAGCCATTCTAGTCTCAGGGCATGCATCGATAATTGGAAGGATGGCTGACCTTCCACATCGAAAAGAAAACTGCTCACCGGCCCCAATGATTGATAAGGATTTCAGCGTAGATTTGTCGAATGTGTCTTTAGATAGTGTCGAGTTAAATCAATCAGAGGACGAATTCATGTTCTTTACGGATGGTTCCAATATCCAATATCTACATCCAACGGTTTCAACGGAGGATCAGTTTTAGGCTACGGGATGAGTGTAGCGTCATTCACGCCGAAATTGCGGCGATAAGCTGGATGAGGTAAACTGGATGAGGTACTATAGGATA
Source organism: Sturmia bella (assembly GCA_963662145.1). Taxonomy (NCBI): domain Eukaryota; kingdom Metazoa; phylum Arthropoda; class Insecta; order Diptera; family Tachinidae; genus Sturmia; species Sturmia bella. Next base: position 27,727,626 of record OY759171.1, on the reverse strand, counting down.
TAAGGGGAGCATATCATTATTTGTACTGACAGTAAGGCCGCCATTAACACGCTTGCGAGTGTTTAATCAACATCTCGGTTGGTTGAGATAATAGTTGCAAACAGCTGATACAACGACAGCTGCTAAGAACTGCGCAGGAAAGGTGGTCGAACGAGATCACCTGTCGAATATCGGGGCTCACATGGCACATCACAAGATGGTGACTGAATCCAAATATAACACACTGACTTTTTAGTAGCGTTATCAGGACGCTTCTATAGTGTGGTGCACGATGAGGGAACATAAATGCAATACCAAATTCAAGATTTAATTCCATTTTTGGGTCGAGATGAATATTTTAATTTACTGTAACACAAAAGCGCTCTTATGTCAAAACATTCTGAGTACGTATAACCTCAAAATTGTTCAACTTTACGTTAGAGCCGTCAATGGGCAGATTGCAACACTAGGGCTGTCATAAAAAGCAACCCTCGTATGACCGATATTTTGTTTTACACATAATCGCCATTTTTTTCCATCATGGTAAAAAATATGAACATAATTTTCTGGAAACTTTTTGCAGCACTCAGAAGACGACCCCTACATACAGATGCGCAGTACATTGTACCGGAACTAGTAAAAATAGTGCGTTATCGTGGTATCACCATTTGTATTACAAATAAGAGAAATAAGACATCAAACGGAATAAAATCTAAATTTTATATTAATGTAAAAAAAAAAAACTTTTTTGTATTATGGTTTGCAATTCCTGTGGCTGATGGCTACAGTTCCCCCGGGGTCGGTGGTGCCGTATGTAGGGCACGTAAAAGTTCGTTAGAGTAATAAAAATACCTTTAAGGTGATAAGTCAAATTTTTCCTCAACACTCTGTTGTAACTACGACAAAAAGTAATAAATCAATTTCTGTTTGAAACTTCACTGTTCAAACAAATTTTATTTATCAGGCAGCGATTAATGTAAAGGGTATTTTTTTGCGATGTATAGAACTTTAAGTTGGCATTACTGTTCAAGATGGCGACCGATTTAATAGCTGTCAAGTGTTTTATTCTCAGTTCGGTTTGGCAATTCATCATGAATAGACTCACGCCTGAACAATGCTTGCAAATAGTGTAATTTTAGTGCAAAACGGGATTGCCGTTTTTCCTGATTTTCATAAGCGAATTTTGTTTAGCGATGAAGCGCACTTCTGGTTGCATGGCCACGTCAACAAACAAAACTGCCGCATTTGGAGTGAAGCTAATCCTCAAGTGTATGTCGAAACACCGTGCGCTTTATGAGCTGGTGGAATCATTGGTCCGTACTTCTTCAAAAACGATGATGGCCAGAACGTTACAGTCGTCAATGGTGATCGGTATAGAGCCATGATTATTAACTTTTTCATTCCTGAATTGCATAACCATGATGTCCAGGAGATGTAGTTTCAACAAGACGCCGCAACAAGTCACACAGCTCGTGCCACAATCGATTTACTGAAAGTCACGTTTTGGACCTGTGAATTAGCCTCCAAGATCTTGTGATTTAACACCGCTAGACTACTTTCTGTGGGGCTATGTAAAGTCATTGGTCTATGCGGATGAGCCACAAACGCTTGACCATTTGGAAGACAACATTAGCTGTGTTATTGCCGATATACGGCCACAAATGTTGGAAAAAATCATCGAAAATTGGACGTGCGCGCCAGCCGTGGCGGTCATATGCCAGAAATCATATTTAAAATGTAATGCCACAAGATTATCTTTCGGATAAATAAAACTCATGTCAATCGAATAAACCATCATTGTTTTATTGCAACTTAAAGTTCTATACATAAAAAAAAACACCCTTTATAACGTCATATAAAAGTCTGTAATTTAAAGTACAAAATTAAATTTCTAAAAAAAAAATAAGAGATAAAAGTACCAAACAAATTTTATTTCAAAAATCCAAAACACAATAAATAATGTGGAAAAAAGAAAACGTGGTGTAAAAAGGTTAAATAGACAACATAAAAACCTCAAGATTGAAGTTTTAACTCAAACCTTTTCCGTAAACAAACACACAAAAAAAGACCCAAAATTGGACAAGATGTATTTGTTTACAATCAAGTAGAAACAGATGCCTGCCTGCCTGCCTGCCTGACAACAACCGCTAAAGGTTTCTGTCAAACATTTCTTTGTCTCTTAATTTATGTGCGTAGGATTTTCCCTCTCTTCCACTCGTGCAACCATAAAATTCTTATCACTGTAAACATGATCTTTAAAAACCATAGAAGTCGGTCGTTATAAAAATTATTGATCATGCATTTATGTGCGATTGGGAACATTTGAATTATCTGCCACTCAAGTAGTGTGAGTAGAAGAAAACTATTAAGAGGGGGGGAAAAAAAAAAGAAAAATGCTTTAGGGTTGAACAAATTTTGACACTGAACATTCTTTATGATTGCCTGCTTTGTGAGTGAGTGCAGACAGTTGTTGGTTCCCATTGCTGATGACCTTTTCATTTGGATTGTGTTTAAGCTGCGGCGACCTTATTTCCTATAGGCAAACAATTTAATTGCATTTCTTATGACTTTTTTTTATATATGTAAGTATTTTATAAGTTGAGACAGTTTGTTTTTCATACATTAAAGTAATTAGTTTCAAGTTTTAATAACAAGCAGAAATGCAGTATCATAAATTTGAGGCAGCTGAAAGAGACCCAGTTAGTTTCAATTTGGAAATCATAGCAGGGACTAAGACTTATAGAACTTAAGTATGGGTATTCTTATATCGTCACTGCCAACCATGTGTTGTCCCTTAAATTTCTGAATGAATGAATTCTATATCCTCATATTTTTCGTCTCATCTTGCACAACCCCTGGACAATTGCTACAGTCCAACAGGAGTATGAGGTTTCATGCGGGAGAACTGTTGAACCCGCGTATTTAACAGCCCGTTAACCACGAAAATCAGTATTATTTCAGATTCTATGGACAGTAATGGGCCGATATTGAGTGTGAACCACACCTAAACGGCAAGTTTTTTTCTTTATGTCATTTAACATTTCCGAATTTCAAACTAGTTCAATTTGAACCATCTTATGTTATGTTACGCGGGCTAAGACCGTTTTACTTGGGTTCTAAAAGAAAAGGTCCCGTTGTGATACCCGAATAGGCTGTAGAGAGATATCCTTACATACCCCCCGCCGGCTCCGACCTGAACCAGCCCGCTGAACGGATGAAAGAGTCCACCCTATCCAATCTTCCGGTAATCCATTTAGTGTCCATTTAGTGTCGGTCTGCCTAAGTAATTTGCTCTCTGGTCAGAGAGAGCCGGGCATCGACAGAGAGAGTGTTCGACACTCTCCTCCTTCTCCTCATCTCTGCAGCCGCTGAAGAAATCATTATATGGAAGATTTAGTCTTCTGGCATGTGCTCCCATGTGACAGTGTCCCGTTAGAACAGCCACAAGGGTGTAGAGCCTATGCCTCGGAAAGTCCAACAAGGCCACAGTTCTCCTATAATCATACCTGGGCCATGTGAGCCCCGATATTCGACAGGTGATCTCGTTCGACCAGCTTTCCTGCGCAGTTCTTAGCTGCTTGCAGCTATTAAGCGGAACACCGACGCATTCGTCCATATCCTCCTGTTGAAGGCTGGTACCAGATCTTGCCAGTTCATCCGCCACTTCATTTCCGGACACACCGTTGTGTCCAGGTACCCAGCGAAGCTCCAGGTACCAGAATGTCTCGCTATCTCGTTTAGAGATGCCCGGCATTCCTGAACCAATTTGAACCATGGAAGATACACAAAATCAAAATGCATATCGTTCACTTCGTGATTTTTTTTTAGAAAATTTAATCATTCAAATGGGCGTAAAATGAAAAAAATTGTGCAAAAATTGAAGAAACCGGGTCTGAAGCAGATGTGACAACACCAGTTTATGCTGGTACTGAAGAAAATATTGCTGCTGTTCGCGATAGTGTGGTCATCGTGCCCAAAAATTGCACCTCTCACGCTCGTCGTTGATGAACATTATGCATAAAGACTTGCATTTACAAGCTTACAAGATGCAATTGTATCAATAACTAAAGCCTCTTGAGCATTGCAAGCGTCGTCAGTGGTCGGAATGGTGGCAAGAAATGGCAGAAGCTGCATCAAGGGCGAGGGGAAAAATAAAAAATACCACGGAACTGTTATTTCGTCTGCCGGACTTTTGCACAGTTTTTCAGGCGGAAATGCGGGCGACTACGGAGTGTATTAAGGATCTCAATAAATTCGGAAGGCCAGGACCTGCGAATATATTCACAGATAGTCAAATGGCCATTAGAGCGATCTCATCTGAGCGGATTAAATCACGAACAGTTTGAGAGTGCAAAAACGATATTAAACCTTACTGGAAATGAGAGACCAAACTCACTTGATTCAAGAGTAAGAGAGTTAAGCTTAGCCTACGCCAAAGTATTGGGCACATAGAGACCATTTAACTCTCTAGGTTAACGAAACCGTGGGTGTCAATGCAAGAATCCTAGGGGGATCCAGACAAAGAAAAACAGGGAGACTGCTAAGACTTAGCAAACCCGAATTAAATATAATAATGGGAGTTATGACAGGTCACTTTCAGCTACTGGCACACGCTAACCGCATAGGAATGCGGAAGGAGATGAGTGTGGAGCATGTGGGGAGGAGAACGAGACAGTAGAACTTTAATGCCAATGCCCCGCCTTGTCACAAATATGGTGCCGATATTTTGAGAGAAAGAGATACCTTAGCAGACATAAGCCAATTACTGGGCATGTACTGGAGGAAATTAAGGAACTTTATGAATGACACCGAGTTGCAATAGGCCCATGCGTCAAACTTTTTCAAATACATGGAGCGCACAACAAGCCTCTACTGGATCCAATCAACCTAACCTGACCTGACGTAGCGAAGTAATCATTTTTACTTGTCTTCGACACAGTTTTTTCCTTCTTTCTGAGAAACGATGGAATAATGTGTTTCACTATTTTTCAACATCACGCGTGACGTGACATTTTCACAACAACCCCATATATTAATGAAAATTTATTTCTATTTTATTCCCGATAAAACACATCAGGTGATGTGTTGATGTGGGAGTATGTGTGAAAAATGCGACCAAGAAATATGAGTGAAATTGACATCTATGCAGTTACATTTAACCTAAATTAACTCATCGAGCGTATTATTGCCATCTAAATCATTCGTTTTGTATGAAAAAGGGCGGTTTAGGCAGCAAAAATACGCTTGACAGGCTGATTTGGTTTGATCTGTAATCTGTTCCAGGTTCACTCGATTGAAATCAATTCAAGTTTTGTGAGGCAAATTATAACACTAAAGGTGCAAAGTATTCACACGGTTCAGCTCTTTAAGTCGGGTATTGTTGTCATTCTTTTTTATTTATGATTATGAAAATTTAAAAAAAAAAAAATTATGTATATAACTACGCGTGACACTGTTCATTCTCTTTTCATTAATTAAATATAAATGTATGTATTTGCGTACAAAAAAAAAAAAAACTAATTCCAAATGTTTGTTCATTTTATTCATTTGAAAACTGAAATCCAAGTCGCAAGCCATCAAATCTTTTTAATCTCTTATTTAGCATTCGAAGCACGATTATTGGTTGCGTTAAAAATAGATTTTACTCAGAACGATAGAAGGAAGGAGATAATAAAAATAGTGTTCATTGTAAGAATTATGTATAATGATTTACAACATACATATTTATAAGGAAATATATAAAATTTTAAATACTATACAATAAAAATTAAAAGCATACATCTAAATACATATCAACATATGTATCTTCTTAATTAAAACATAAGTATGCACATATGTATGTGCCCACGTAGATTGCTGGGAGAGTGTCAGTATTATTTAGAAGAGTAGGTATTCTATTTTAACAGGAAAGCAGCAGAGCTTTTCAAAACCGATAATAATAAATCTCAACGTCCGCTTGGATTCGTTTAATAGAATTGTCAATTTGAATTGTAGATTTTTAAAATTGTTCATGAATCGTAAAATAAACCTTTAACAATTATAAAAGCGTTTTAAAATCTTTGACTGATTACGAACGTTTACATTTATGGAGGCGACACACAGTTCCCACTTTGTTCCCATATATAGAGAGAGAATTGGCAATATTACAATCTTCGTTGTAGAAAGATGATACTTTGCACATTGATATTGATTGAGTACACTAAGAGAAAAAATGAAGTTTAGAATAAATCAGTGTATCGACCCGCCCAAATACATTTTCTTAAAAAACTTAGTTTTAGTTGCTCTTTTCATGAGAATGCGCCGAAAATGCTTAAATGCGATTAGAATTACATACGTGTTTTAGCTCTGCTGTGCGCATTCGCTACCAGGCCACGTCCACCCTTCTTTTTCCCACATTGTTACCATGGGCTACGTTTTTCCTTAGACAATGAGCTGACAATTTTTAGATGCTTCTTAAAATGCTCATTTTGGATCTGTTGTAAATTTTGTCAAATTCGGTGCAAGGCCATGTTGTTGGATTTCCCGCGACAAAGGCTGCAAACTAGACCGTATCGCCTCACAAGTGATAAAAAAAACTTCAACGAATATAAATCATTGTAGCAAGAGAGTTGCGAAAAAAAAATTTATATTTTATGCCGAACGTAGGGGTCGCCAAAATAAATTTTTCGTTAGAGCTTCGGCATTTATAGCCATATCTTAAAGTGTGATATATGGATGTTTTTGCCACGAGGAGACCAACGTTTTGCTTCAACAGTCTTTAACCTCAAACATACCCTTATAGTATTTACCCATCAGATCACAGGGTGCCACCACCCTAATAACAGAAAATTAAAATTCACAAGAAATCATTAACCTTTTGCTAACGTAGTATGTATTTCGTAAAAAAGCATTAACCTTTTGCTAAAGCAGTATTTCGATAATTCCAGCAGAACTATTCAAAAATTTGTTTTATGTTTTTTTTTTTTGCCGAATGTAGCGGTTGAAGCATTAATATGGAAGAAATGTCAGTGAACATGAGGAGTTTGAATGTTCGAGGCGATCAGCTTTATTTGTATCGTGGGGGCCGAGCTGTTCAAATATACCTAAGTAATAAACTATAATTGATGGCAATACAAAAGAAGAATTAATAAAAATAATGACGTTTCGGAAGTTTTTTTTTTTTAATAAAACTTGTAAAAGTTGTGGCCGGGGGACAGCTTTTACCTATGAATTTGATGACGTTTTATGCTTACAAAAAATTGAAGAATATAAATTTTTATTACGTTTTTATTCAAGGTAATGTTTTATTTTAAGTCTAAAAATAGTCTTTATTATTGTTTCCTACATTTTTCTGCGGTCTACATGCCGCCGACATTGATTTTATTGATGCCAATCACCTCATCAGTAGGCTCAAAAAATCTTAAAAGAATGTTTCAAACCCAACTACATATTCCATAATTCCCATGAACAAAATAAGGAATGTTCAAACAAAACTTGCACACAGCAAACATTTCTTTTCGTTTTGCAACTCTACTTTTCTTTGCATCCTTTGAAAATAAACAAAAATGTAAGCAGTTACAATTTTTTTATTGCATGCAAGAAAATCTTCATACTTTTCTAGCATGCGATATACGTGTTAAGCCACCACACCTTATCAAATATTTCGTTCAACACGAACAACTGTTTATCGCTTTGGTTCAAATGTGTTTGTATTTCGTCTTAGTTTACGAATGAGCTAATCAAAACAGAAGTAGAAAAAACAAACCAATAATAATTTTTATGAACCGCAAGAGAGCCAAACGAAAAGAATGAACTATTGAAATGCTTTGAACGCAATTTGTGCTCGCTCGCTTTTAATAGAAACGTGTTTGTGAGTGTTGAACTTGACACAATCAGTGGTGGTGGTGGGTTGTACTTTAGAAATGTTCCTTATTTTTATGTCTAATTATACCAGAGTACACCAAGTGCCCGGGTAGCTCAGTCGGTAGAGCATTGGACTTTTAATCCAAGGGTCCAGGGTTCAAGTCCCTGCTCGGGCGATTCAACTTTTTAGAAAACCTTTCTTTTTTATTTTATTATTTTGCAGCATGCAAAATAAATTTATTAAAATAATATCAATATAATAATTGTTAAATTGTTTTACATCCTAAAGTTATTTAATAAAATAAAATGAAAATTATAATTTTCAAATTACTTTAAATCAAAAATTTTTTAATAAAATAAATTATTTTAAATTATTTTAAATCACAAATATTTGCTATAAGGACCAAGTAAAATTTATTACTTAAAGTTTAAATAAACCTTCTAAATAATTTCCTGACAGCTAAAAGACAGAAAACAAAAAATTAATAAAAATGAAATTTTTCATGTACTTTTATTTTTGCATATTTTTTTATTTTATATTTTTTTACTTTGTTCTATTGTCACTTAAATTATTTTAATCAATTTTATTTCTTTACTTTTTTATTTTGTTTTTTAGTATTTTATATTATTTTTATTCTTTACATCCTTTTTATTTTTCATCGTTTTTGCTTTTTTTTTTTTGTTTTTAGAGTTTTTATTTTTATGCCACATTTTTATATTTTATTTTTATGTTTAATTATTATTAGCATATTTTTTTGTTTTTATTTGTATTCTCATAGCACTTATATATCTATATTTTTTTTGCTTTATTTTTGTTTTTAGAGATTTTATTTTTATATTTTATTTTTATGTTTAATTATTATTAGCATATTTTTTATTTTTTGTTTTTATTTGTATTCTCATAGCACTTATATATTTTTTATTCTAAAATTTTTATATTTTTTTATTCTTGAGCTTATATATTTTTTTTATTCTAAAGTTTTCATTTTTTATTCTAAAGTTTTCATTTTTTATTCTCAACATTTCATTTTTTTCTGAAGTTTTCATTTTTTTAGTTTTTTTTTTAGTTTTGTATTTTAAATTTCTTAATTTGTTTTATATTTTGTTTTTATTTTTTAATTTTTATGTTGCTGTTCCAAGTTTTTATGATTTAATATTTTTTTTTTCTTTTAAATTTTTTTATATTTACAGTTTTCAATATTAATATTAATGTAAAACCGTTGATCACTGCAGTTGTACCAAAAAAGGTCTTATTCTGCGGAAGTAAAACTCAACTAAAAGAACGGAAACGTAATTAGCAATATTTTTTTAATTTTATAGTTTTTATTTACTATATTGCTATTTGTTACTTTTTGTTTTTTATTTTCCTTTTTTTTTATTTTCTATAATTTTTTTCATTTCTATTTTATTACTATCTTTATATTTTATTTTGTTATTTTTTATTTAATAATTTATGTTTTCATTTTTATTATTTTTCTTACACTTTTGCTCCTTTATTTTTTCTTTTTGATTTTTTATTTATTTATTTTTTTGTAATTCCTTTTATTCTTTCTTTATTTCATAAATTTTTTTTTTATTTTTATTTTATATTAAGTTAATCAGGCTCAAGTTCTTCTTATATTATTTTTGTGATTCATATTAATTAAATAAGATAAAGAAAACATTAAAGACATTTAGCAGGGTGGACAACTAGTTGTTTCGAAGCCGCCAGACTTTCTCGTCAGCGCCACAATCAAGCACCCATGTTTCTAAAGCAACACTCAGCCACCCAAGTTGATGTATATTTTCTGTCTAAATTTTTAATTACATCAAGCACAAACATTAATACTATTTTTATATTATATGTAACGTTGCATATGTACCGGGTGAGAATTTATCACCACACAAAGGTAACCAAGTTGTATTACAGCTTACAGTATATATTTTTGTTATATTGTTGATTCTTCTTAAATTGTCGTTTCTTAGCTTCTTCAAATGTTTTGCTGTCAGTGCCCAGCGACTGTTACCCTCAAGGACGTGTGCTGACGAGAAAGTGTGGCGGCTTCGAAACAACTAGTTGTCCACCCTGCTAAATGTCTTTGATGTTTTCTTTGTCTAATTTAATTAATATCAATCACAAAAATAATATTGAAAGAACTTGAGCCTGATAAACTTAATACAAAAATAATTATACCGGAAAAAGTTTGACTAATAAAAATGTATTAACTTTTGTGTTTAACTTTTTTTTTATTTTATCTTTTTTAATTTTTTTTTGATATTATTTGATCTTGAGGTTATTAAACTAATTATTCAAGCTTAAGACTTTGGATTTTTATACAAATTAATTTGAAAGAAATATTTATTTTCAATATTCGCCAACAATTTATTAGCATCTTCATAATTATTTTCCTGAAGATGCAAACAAATTGTTGGCGAAATATTCGAAATAAATATAAATAACTGTTTCGAACTATTTTTTATAAAAACCAAAGGTCTAAGACTTGAATAATTAATTTAATAATTATTTTGTTTTATTTATTTCAATTTTTTTATATTTATTTTTTTACCTATTTGTTTATTTATTATTTTCATGTATTTATTTTTATTTTTTTACTTATTTTTTACTTTGCATTTCTTTGCTTCTTATTTTTTATTTTTTTTACTTATTTTTTTACTTTGCATTTCTTGGCTTTTTATTTTATATTTTATTTATTTTTTTTATTTTTTTTTTTATTTTTTTTTTATATTATTTTATCTATAATTTTTTACCTTTATTGTTAAAATTAATAAAACTATTTTTTAAAGCTTAAGGTCTTTTATTTTTCTTTATTAATTTTTTCCGATATTCCGCTAACAATTTGTTAGCATCGTCAGGGATCTTTGATTGTTTTTTTTTTTTTTTTTATAGATTCTTGACGATGCTAACAAATTGTTAGCGAAATATCGAGGAATTAATAAAGAAAAATAAAAGACCTTAAGCTTTAAAAAATAGTTTTATTTATTTTATTTATTTTTTTTTTTAATTTTTATTTCTTTTTTGTATTTTTATTTTCCATTTCTTTACTTTTTATTTTTAATTTATTTGTTTTTTCTTAATTTATTAACATTTATTTCTTCACATAAATGTAAATTGTGCTGAGTGAAATTGTACCAACTTTTGCATACCTGACTTTTAAGTAACGTAAATTATAGAAATTACAACACTCACGAAGGCAAATTTTACATTTTCATTAATACATACACCAACATTTTGAAGGCATCGATATGTCTACTTATTGACAAAAACAAGGATATGAGTATGTACATAAACAAAAAATAAATAAATAATTTTTTTTGCGTCCATTCGCAAAAAATCAACAAATTCTTCTCATTCCCAGATAAAAGAAAAATATAACGTAGGTAAGCTGGGCTTATATTGTATTCGCTGGCAATTTTTTTTTTCTTCTCTACTTCTAAATTGCGTTAAGTTGAATTGTGCCAACTTTTACACACCTGGACATGCATGCGAAATAAGACTATAATAAAAAAAAGGGCAAATTCTTACACCAAAAAACAACGTTTAGTTGAAATTAATGCATCTCAGTAACTTCACACCCGATTTGACCTGTGCAGAAAGAGGTAATTAAGAACCGTGTAATTGAAGATTAAGGTCAATAAATTGTCTACTGACTTCAAAAACGGCGTTTAAAAAATTAGTTTGTGCAAATCAAATCTATATACATATGTATACTTTTTTTAGCAAAGTGTATAAGGAAAGCTAATGATTTTAAACAGACAGCCGCACTGATTGTGAGTCACAAAAATTTGTGTACCGAACACCTGTTTTAGGATTTGAAATCACTTTTCAAAAAAATTGCGATTTGCCAAGCATGCCTGTCCTCCACAAGATTATATAGAAATCAACTCCCATAGACTTTACTTAACCAACTGAATGGAATAAATATATCAGGGAAATGCTGGTAAAAGAAATTTCCGTAGACTTAATTGTAATCAATTTAAAATTTCCAAATTATTTGTGTCAATAATAATATTTTGGCTTTAATAATCATAATCAGTTTAATGAAATGTGGTTAAATAAACAACAATTAACTGAAACACAAAATGCCATTAAATTATAGTACGCAAGCAACACAAACAACTCAACAAAAAAGAATCAAGACAATTTAAAACAATTTGAGCTGTTATAAAAATTATTGAGACACAGTACAGAACAGCAGACCATGAGAAATTGCCAAAAGCTACAAACAGCAACGTTATAAATATAAAAAAAATTTTTTTTTTTTTTTTTTTCATAAAATTTGTGAGCTTGGCTGAATAATGAAGGGAACACTTTGAAGGCTTGGAAGGGGAAAAAAATAGATAAATTCATTCACAAAAAGAGAAAATCGAATTTCATAACCAAGTCAACGACTACAGTTTTAAGTGTAGAAAATTGTATTCATGTTGAAACTGATGAAACGAACTAACGATACACAGGCCAATCAGCAAAATGTGTCAAGTTTAAAGAAGTGACTAGAAATGGGAAGTAGCCGTATTATAATAAGGAGCCCTTGATGGCAAACTTTCCGTAACACTTTTTAGATGTGTCCTGGAATTTTAAGGAATATGGCCAAATAAAACAGCGACTTCATAAGCTCCAAGAGCGTTCACATTCAGGGCGGCCGAAAAAGTCATTGTTAAGTACGGATTTTGACCTGCGGCGTCATCGGTCTATAATGCTATGATAACGACGTTGGCCAGGCTAAGGAATTTTGTGTGTTTTTGAAAAATTTCCACCCCTCACTCTAACCAGGCCCAGGGTGCCCGTTGAGGAGTCAAATATATGGTCAATCTCTAATAATTTATTCTCTCCCATTTAAAAATCCAAAAATTAATTAAATTTAGGGGATCCTTTTGTGCCTGATGCCAAAAGCTATTGAAAAATCGGTGGCACAAAATCCACAAATGTTTGTCCTTACAAATCGACCCCTCTACTGTCAAGTTTAACTACTTAGAGCAGTGATCCTCAAACCTATACCTGCGTGTAATACATGTGAACAAAAGAGTTTCCAATTTATCGCTGTTGTGGATCTTGAGAACTCTTTGTTAAATAACCTTTGCTATTCGATTGAAAAGCGAGTTTGTTTTATATTAGGAAATCTGCAACAAAGGTTTATTATAACTCTCTCGTAGGCGAGCAGAATTATAATAAGGGTTTTGGGGAAAAGAAAATAACTTTTAGAAATTTCTTTCAATTAAAGGTTATAATTTTCTTTGAAATCTCAGCAAAAAAAAATGCAAGCTCAGCGCTTATGTGTACACATCGAGGTTCAGTCGATGACTAAATTAAATTGGTAATCATTTGTGGGGTTGTGTTTCATTCACATCGTTACAAGAAAAACAAAACGAAGAAAAATGGCATAGTATTGGTTTGAGCAAAGTACATCGATAACAGGTAGTCGCATGCCTACAACAAATACAACACCAACAAACAAACAAACACTTTATGTATTTTGTTGGTAGATAACTTTAATATCTGTCACCCATTTGTTGGCGTTTGTGTGTTAGTGTTGTGTATTTTGACAGTTCTTCGGGCTAAAAGCAGTAGTCAGCTGGGCTTGTAAGGCCATCTGGTTACGAAGTACCTTGAGTTTGAGAAACACTGGACAACAACATTCCGAGCGTCCGAAATATCACTCTTGTGTTTTTGTTTTTTCTCATATACTACCCTTTCATCAAGGCTAAAATAAGTTTTCAAATTGGTGCAGTTCTCTTTTTTAGCAATTTCATTATTAACATACAAATATTTCGTTGATTTTCTCAGCATTAATATTAAATAATCAAATATGGATTCATACCAAAATCTACAATCATTTCACACATTTTGCCCACAGAGTTCCTTCCCTTTTGCTTCGATGTTGTGCAAAAGCAAGAAGAAAATAAACAAATCCCAGTTATAATTAACCATAAATTGATTATGGGTTATATGAAATAATACAACAATGAGAAAAAAACTATACATACAGTGGTGGCCACAAAATTAAAACAATCGGGTGTAATTAACGCTAAACATCAAAATTAAAATAGCCATATCTTTTGATCGAAATACAGTATTGCCAAAAACTAAATAGCGTTTTGCAGGTAATTTATCAGCCTTTTATTTTGATTCAACTAGTACATTGTTATGTAAGTAACAAAGGAGTTACAGGGTAGACTTAAAAGTCATATTGTTTTAAGACATTTTTACATATTCGCTTATAAATATTTATATCTCGATTTTTATTGGGCTCCTAGTTTTGTGTTTTTAGTATTCATATAAGGTATCACTTTCAGCTGTAACATAATTTTTTTTAATGACGGACAAAAAAGTTACAGCGCAGCATTATGTTGCTAGATAACCCCGATTTTCAAGTTCTTTGATTATGGACCTTCAACTATTTTATGAACCAATAAAATATTTCATTTCCCATTTTTTTTTTTGTTAATGCATACAAATATATAATATAATAATACACAATAAAATATTTCTGCTAAACAAAAAAATTTACGGTCAAAAATTAAAAGGTCTTATAAAGCGGGTTATTCTAGCAACAAAATTCTGCTCTGTAACTTTTTTGTTCGTCGGCACAAAAATTATTTTATGACTAAATATAATGTCCGATATTAATACTAAAAATACAAAATTAAGAGCTCGATAAAAATCGAGATATAAATATTGATGAGCCACTATATAAAAAATGTATTAAAATGATAAGATTTTCCAAGTCTACCCTCGTAACTGATTTATTATTTGCATAACCTGGTCTTGGTTGGGGGAGAATAAGAGATATAGTATAAATTATCAGCAAACCACTTGTTAGCTTTTGGCAATATTCTGTTTCGATCAAAAGTTATGTCTATTTTAATTTTGATGTTTAGTGTTAATTACCCCCGATTGTTTTAATTTTGTGGCCACCACTGTATGTATGTACATGTATTTGAACATGAACTTTAAAGCTAAAGGTTTATGGCATGAAGTAAAAATATTAGCTAATAGAGGATGGTACAAAGCGATATTCACAGGTTTTTAGAGATGGCTATAAATTTTAAAAAATCTCGGGGTTTTTACAATGTTCACATAGTTTTAGAAATGTATAGTTGAGCCAACATCTTGATTATGGATGGGGAAAGAGTTACCAGCTACTGAAAGTGCTAACACATACCAGTGTAAGTGATAACGCGAGCAGGAAAAGGATAATAACGGATGGTTAAACTTTAAGGGCCAATGTTGAATGTGAGCAACAACTAAACGTCAACATTTTTCTGCATTTCATTTGAAATTTCTCAGCTGCAGACTGACTCAATTTGCATCATGGAAAGAAACACAATTGAGCAATGCGTTAAAGTTATTCCGGCTCATTATGAAAATGAGCGTTCAAATCAAAATGCATACTGTGCACTACGTGATTTTTTCGGCAAATTTAATCCTACAAATGTGCATAGAATTGGAAAATCGTGCAAAAACTTAAGGCCAACCTGTAAAACTACCAGTTCGTGCTCGTACAACCCGTACTGCCGAATATATGGCTGCTGCTCGCGGTGGTGTGGCTGAGAAGCTGCCCACCTCAACTCGTCTTCGTGTCCAACAATTGCACCTCTCACGCTCGTCGTTTATCAAAACTATGAATAAAGACTTGCATTTACACGCTTACAAAGTGCCAGTGACTCAACAACTAAAGCCGTTTAACCATTCCAAGCATCGTCAGTGGTCAGAATGGTGGCAAAAAATGGCAATAGTGTATGATAAATTTTCGAGTATGAATTCATTTTCAGTGAGGAGGCATATTTTCACCTCTGTTCGGGTGCCAATTTAATTGCTATTGTTCTTGGCCAGCAAAGTAAACTCTTGCTTTAGTGCAATTCTCTGGACGGCCTTTGGAAATCAAGGCTACTGCTGGTAGCCCGAAATTACCAAGAATATCAGGCCTTTAATCAGCCCTGTTGATACCGCCATTTTAGTTCCTCGCAAAGCAGCGTCTGGTGCTTAGCAACCGCCCTACGGGCCCATTTGGACGCCCAACCATAGGCCGGTAGGCTATATGATCAGTTTGGTTACCAACATTCCTTTCCATGCGCGCTTATGGTACCAACCACAGCCAGTACGTTTCAGCCAAGCAATTCTTCTTAACCTATGATCAGGCGAGATGCCTCCTGACGATTGGTGAAGGATTTTAGCAAGTCCCTCAGAAGGGCGACTGGTTACCTAGATAACCGCGGTATCCTGCATTCCATCTGCCCCGGTGACACAGCACCAAGCTGGAAAGATCAGCAAGATGCATTATGTGCCACCGGAGGGAGGGATAGGTATACATGGGAGTTTGCTACCTGAGTAGTATAATTGGCATGTTGCTTTGCAGCACGTGTAATTGATCGACCGCCAAGTTAGGACTCCTTATCCTGGTACTTATGTAAATATGTACAAGCCACATGCTATTTGTTCAACTGAATCAATAGGAGGCCAAGCACTGCTGCTCAAAACAATATGCAATTAGTCATGACCCGGGTTCGAAGACATGCGGGCGCTAATGACTGTTGTACTAGACGTGAAACAGCCTTGGCATGTTCCCCAGCCAAAGAGCCTTCAACTGCACTTTTCTTTTCTTTTCTTCTTTCAAAATATTGAGCACTATAATTTCTCAATTCTGAGGAAGTAAAATCGAACTAAAGCCTGATAAAGTATTTGTCTCGTGTAAATCATACAATTTGACTATAAAGTTAAATTAATTGTGCATTTGAGTTGGACCACCTTTCATGTAAAACGAAGAAAATATTGCGCACAAGAAAAACGAGTCAACAACTTGCTACAACAAGCGACTGAATAAATGAATGAATGAATGAGTAATCGCTGGAAGGCGATGTTTTCAAACAAAGAAAAAGAAGACGAAAAACAAACAGCTTAGAAAAGCTGCAACATAATGGCAAGTAATAAACAACAAGCACTTACAGCAAAAATGTTTCCAGCAACACATCACATCATTTATTAAATATGAGACATACAACTTTCAATAAAACACTTCAACAACTGGCTGTGACTGAGAATGAGTATATGATGGACTGACTGACTGACGAACTGACTACCTACTCAACAAAATTGTTGCTTGCGGCCAATAACTACAGATTTAGAAACTGCACTTAAAGACGAAGTTAACGCAATGAGCTGCAGCCAAGGGAAACACACACAGTTACAAGCGATGGCTTTAATACGCCCCAAATTTAATGTTGCTGTTTAAGCATTCGATTCGTAGCATGAGAAAAATTGCGTTTGTGAAACAGTTTTTAGCCAAAAACAAAACGAAAAGACAAACACATCCATGCAATCAAACCGGAAATGGGGTGGATGCCAAACTGATTGAATCAACTTGTACCAGAAGTAACAACATTTTGATGTTTTATGCTGCACTGTGTCTTACTTAAGCCATTTATTTATGAGAAAAGTAGAAAAGTTGAGGACATAAAAGTGTTGCAACATTTGATGCAAGTGTCTGGTTCTTAGAAATTATTGTTGCGAATCATGGACTGACTCATACATTTCTGGCTAAATCGGAGCCAGCGTCTTGTGCTGCAGCAGCACCCAACCATTTGATGATGGCGATGATGCATTTTTTAAGAATTTTCAATTGGGAAAACTTTTCTCCAACACTTGGTTGTTATTAATCGTTAACTGTTTATTATTTTTAGGATAACATCAATGGTTCTTTAGCAAACTTACCACACATAGAAAAACTTTTTTTTTTATAATCTCCCATGATGTCATCATTGGACTTACCTGAAAGAAAATAAACAAGAATTTATTACAAATTTGAACAGCAGAGAAAAAATGATTTTAAATGTAAAACAAGTTTGGAAAATTAAGTTTTTAATAACAATATAGGATCTAAACGCCGCTTTCTATAGTTTTTTTTTTTTCTATCACATACAGATATGTAAAACTAGCGTAAGCCCGGTGTGCTTCGCTACCCCAGTACTTTGATCATGTCACACCCACTTCTTAATCAATTTCGCAAATCTTTCTAGTAATTGCATATTTATGTCACTAAGGCAGCCGCTTAGTGACCAACTACTTTTTTCTGTTCCCCTCCCTCTGATAGATAAATGGAATTGAATAAATTCAGTCAAGTACGAGGCTGGCTCGCACACTTAGAGTTCCATACGTATGTATGTGCAATGTACGTATGGAATGGCAATGTGAATACATATATTGTATAAATTTCATCTCTCTATCTCTTACAGCGTGAGAGTTACGTTTAATTGTCACCTTACGCATCCATAGAGACACATAGTAGTTTTCGACTTGTTGTTGTTGTCATTTGCTGTTGTAAGGCATCTGGAAATACATACACTGTGCGAATTTCGCCTCCCTATCTCTTACGGTTCGAGTGTTATAGCTAACTGTTACTTTACGTAGTAAAGGGACACCTGGTAATTTTCGACTTATTATTGTTTTTAGCATATGCTGTTGTGGAGCATGTGAGAATACATATTATTATGCAAATTTCATCCCTCTGTCTCTCACGGTCCAAGAGTAACGGCTAATTGCTACTTTACGTTGTTTAGGGACACCTGGTAGTTTTCGACTTGTTGTTGTTTTTAGCATTTGTTATTGTAGGGCATATGTGAGTACATATATTGTGCACATTTCATCTCTCTGACTAATACAGTTTGGGAGTTACGGCTACTTTTTACTTTACGTTGTATAGGGACACCTGGTAGTTTTCGACATGTTGTTGTTTTAGCGCATATGTATTTACATACATATATTGTGCGAATTTCAGCTCTCTGTCTTTTAGAGTTTAGCAGCTACGGCTAATTGTTACTTAAGGTTGCATAGGGACACCTGGTAGTTTTCAACTTGTTGTTATCTTTAGCATTTGTTGTTGTAAAGCATCTATAAATACATACACTGTACGAATTTCAGCTTTCTATCTTTTACGTTTCGAGAGTTATAGCTAATTATTACTTTTCGTTGTATGGGGACACCTGGTAGTTTCCGCTTTGCTGTTATTTTTAGTATTTGTTGTTGGAACGGCAAAGTACAACAACATCCTACGAAAATTTCATTTCTTCAGCTCTCACCGTTTCGGAGAATGGATGCTGTGACGGACGGACGTAGTAGTCTCGGTAATGGGGTTCCGTTTCACTCTGATGAACCCTAAAAAATACCAAAATGTAGTTTTTTCCAGATATATTGCCTTAAAATGCAAAATTTCAAAAAAGCACCAGACACCTATCCAATTCTTTTTATTAGAAGTACATGCTCTTTTTGAACTTTTATGCCACTTGTATTAAGTCCAGAGCAACAAAATTACCGATTTTTCCCTTTTTATCCCTTATGTATATGTTCGAATTTCAAAAATAACAAATATTAGTACAGCCTGTTTTGAGGGGAGTAATATTTAGTTTTTACTTTTTTTCCTGTCCTCCTGACTCTTCTGGATATATACAATTGAAAAAAAGTACCAAAACACAGATTTTACCCCTTTTATCCCCATAACGTTCAAAAAACTACCAGACACCCATCCAATTATGTTTAGTGTGCTTTCAGGTCGTTTTTAGATTTTTGTGCTACCTTTGCTAAGTCCCGAGAAATTGAGTTACCGATTTTACCCCTTTTTTAACCCTTATGTGTTTAAATTTAAAACAGAGACGAAATTTATTTTAGCATCTTTTTGGGGAGTAATACTATTTAGTTTTTACTTTTTTCTTGCGCCCATTCCTCTTCTACGTAAATGCAATTGAAAAAAAAGTATCAAAATGCAGTTTTTACCGGGTTTTGTCTAATTAAAATTAAAAAAAAAAAA
This sequence comes from Sturmia bella, assembly GCA_963662145.1. Lineage (NCBI taxonomy): Eukaryota > Metazoa > Arthropoda > Insecta > Diptera > Tachinidae > Sturmia > Sturmia bella. The sequence continues at coordinate 27,708,010 of OY759171.1, read as the reverse complement.
TACCGAACACCTGCCCAATTGTTTTTTTGTAAACTTTTAGGCCTTTTTTAAATCTTTGTGCTACCTTTGCTATGTCCCGAGAAATTGAGTTACCGATTTTACCCTTTTTTTAACCCTTATATGTTTAAATTTAAAACAAAGACGAAATTTATTTTAGAATTTTTTTTTGTGGGAAAGTAACACTTGCGGTTTTCACGCTTCGTATTAAAGTGCTATTGTAGATCTTGGAGATATTTTCAATTTAATAAATCTTGATAAATTTAAAACTCGGCAACAACAAATCTCATAAATTTTTAATTTATTAAATTAAAACATCTGCAATGCCAAAAACAGTAGTAGATTTACTAAATGTAGTAGGAGTGGATTTATTTACAACTATGAAACAGCTGACAGATTTGGGGCCACATTGTTTTTTGCTTACATATTATAAAGTGCATTGTAAACATTTCTTAAATTTGCAATGGAAAAGACCAAAAAAAAAGCAGAAACTATTAAAAAAGATGGGCTGACGCAGAAGTAAAAATACTGCTAGAATTTGTACAGGAACATCCGGAATTAGAGCACGTTAATAAGCTTGGTTTCTATCTAATTTTAATTTCCAAGCATCCTAACATTTGTGTGTTTGTAATGATATTTCAGAAACCCATGGTCCAGATATATTACAGAAAGCTCATCCAGATGACGGGGATTGACGCCACTGGGGATTTGCTGGGGTGGAAAGTGAAAAGCTTAAAAAATGATTATTTAAAAGCGACGATACGATGCGACTAAAATAACGTCTTCGATAACCTCGTCCAAGAGATGCTCAACAATATTGTTCCTGTAACTATCTACTGAGAGATTGGTTATGCATACATTTACTTTTTTTTAATATCATTTCATTAACTTCGATTTGATCTATAGCATTGTTTTGTTTTACGGTTTCCTTAGACATTTTTTTAGACTTTATTTTTTTTTTATATTTTGCGAAACAGCAATTGAAAAATTCTGTTGTGTACATTTGGCGGTAAAATATCTAAACAAAAGTCAGCTGTTTCAACTTTTTTACAATACCAAACAAAAAGTCGCTCACACTTAGAAGTTTAAAATTACTAGAGTATTTTAAATATAATACGAAGTGTGAAAACCGCTACTATTTAGTTTTTACTTTTTTCCTGTGCCTAGTATAAGTAACAATCTACTGTGCTCCGCACCTGCCATAGGATTGAGAAATTCAGCCACCTGACGCAAGTCGTAACCTGTACGCAGCCCCCAATTGCTGGACAGATGGATCTCTGGTACTTTTTTTTGGTTATAGCTTAATTTTTTTTTTTTTTTTTTTTTGAATACCAAAATGCTACAAATTTGCTCAAAATATTTACAATTCTCCCCTTCTTAAAAGAAATCTTTCATTTTTATAGGATCTTGCAAAGTCATGTCCACATTTTTTAAGATTTTATGAAAGAAATAAAATAGTTAAAGGAAAATGCAATTTACAAGTCTCCAAGCCAAAAGAAAGTTTTGGATATTTTTTGAAGCTTAAAAATCAAAATAATTGAATATTTCACAGTTATTCTGCTCACGTGAATGATAAAATGTTGGAAATATTTCTTTAAACTTTATGTACACACACTTTTCTCAAAAACTGTGAATCATCTTACGTAAAATCATGCCTGCCACTTACACTTAGTTGCTTTAATTCCACAAAAAACAAAAAAAAACTGATCCCTCAATTGAACGATCAGCACAATGAAGTTGAAATTGGTTGTAAATTAAAATAATAAAAAAGTGTGTTTATAAAGGGTGTTTTTTTTTAAGTACAGAACTTTAAATTGGCATTACTGTTCAAGATGGCGACCGATTTAACAGCTGTCAAGTGATTTATTCTCTGTTTGGTTTGGCAATTCATCATGAATAGGCTCACGCCTGAACAACGCTTGCAAATAGTGGAATTTTAGTGCAAACCGAGATTGCCGTTGTTCCCGATTTCCGTAAGCGAATTTTAAAAGAAGTATTTTAGAAAATACAGTAGAAACAAGTTGTGCCTCCGTGGGGAGGGGTTTTCTATACAGTTTTTTTGGTTTTGAATATTTGTCAAATTACAACTTATACGGGAAAGTGCCGGCAAATCTGCAAATGCAGGTCGTTTTGCGGTCTTCTTCTCTAAATATTTCCGTTTTCAAATTTTGTGAGGAAGAAGTATTTTAGAAAATACAGTAGAAACAAGTTGTGCCTCCTTGGGGAGGGGTTTTCTATACAGTTTTTTGGTTTTGAATATTTGTCAAATTACAACTTATACGGGAAAGTGCCGGCAAATCTGCAAACGCAGGTCGTTTTGTGGTCTTCTTCTCTAAATATTTCTGTTTTCAAATTTTGTGAGGAAGAAGTATTTTAGCGATGAAGCGCACTTCTGGTTGCATGGCCACGTCAACAAACAAAACTGCCGCATTTGGAGTGAAGCTAATCCTCAAGTGTATGTCGAAACACCATTACATCCAGAAACACTGACTGTTTGGTGCGCTTAATGGGCTGGTGGAATCATTGGTCCGTAGTTCTTCAAAAACGATGATGGCCAGAAAGTTACAGTCAATGGCGATCGGTATAGAGCCATGATTACTAACTTTTTCATTACTGAATTGAATAACCATGATGTCCAGGAGATGTGGTTTCAACAAGACGGCGCAACATGTCACACAGCTCAGGCCACAATCGATTTATTGAAAGACACGTTTAGTGACCACCTAATTGGCCTCTAAGATCTTGTGATTTAACATCGCTAGACTACTTTCTGTGGGGCTAGGTGAAGTCATTGGTCTATGCGGATAAGCCCCAAACGCTTGACCATTTGCAAGACAACATTCGCCGTGTTATTGCCGATATACGGCCACAAATTTTGGAAAAAATTCATCGAAAATTGGAGGTCCAGATTGGACTACATTCGCGCCAGCCGTGGCAGTCATATGCCAGAAATCATATTTAAAATGTAATGCCACAAGATTATCTTTCGTTTAAATAAAATTCATGTCAATCGAATAATCCATCGTTGTTTTATTGCAACTTAAAGTTCTATACATCGAAAAAAAACACCCTTTATATGTCTCCCTTTTTCTTTAAATGACTTTAAATTGGTTGTTTAATTGCAACCTGAGCTGTTAAGTGATTTAAAACACTGCGAAACATTCGTGCAGTGTTTCGAACATTAAATATTGTTTGATTTTTAACAACCCATAACTGTTATGTGGTTCGAAGGACCAAAACATTTAGTCTAAACTTTCAGACCCCACTAGTTAATTTGCGCGACTAAATAAATACTTTGGTGGCCATTTCTTAAAACCTAAAACTTATTAAAACTATTTCATCATTTGCCTGCAATTTCTGAGCGTTTAGAAGGTACAAATAGTTTAAATTGCAAACCATCTCTAACCTCTACAGCATTAACTATTTCACAGCTAATGCAGCTCAAATTTATTTCCCATAATTTATACACATTGGCCCCATTGTGCTCAATGTAATGCCAGCCACCGCTGTCTGTATTAACCTCAATTTTAGGAGCAAGAAAAAAAGATTAATTTCTTGTTGTTTTTCAAAAACGACGAAAAATTCCTTGAAATCTTTTTCGATTTATTAATAACGAAAAGAATGCAGTTGTTTTAAAGTTTCGTGTATTTTTATGTTAAAATTAAAAAAAATTACTGAGAAATTTAAGAGAAGGAAATAAATGGAGAAGCAAGAACGTGAAAACCAAAAAATAAGAAACAATTAAATAATTTGTAACCGAAACAGCCATTAAACGATTGAATAGAAGAAATGTGTTGGCTGGCTGGCCGGCTGGTGGTGGGTTGTTTGTTATTGGCCATTAAGCCAATAAGTCAACAAACTTGGTTGCGATAATACAAACTGTGTTTGTTAATAATAAAAATGAAATAAAAACAAGAAGAAAAAGTTATAAATCCGTTAAATTTGTTTACAAGCACTTAAAAATAATTAAAATGAAATTGTAGCTAATAATGTTGAACAAGATCTTTACAAGTTTGTCAGTAAAAGAGCGGCATTGCAAAAAAAATTTTAATTATTTTTTTCAAAAGATTCTTAATTATTAAACTCTTCGCTACAAAACAGAAAACGATAATCTGAATTGTATAGACATTTTGTAACATAATTTGTTATAGAAAGTAACAAATTTAAATGATTTATACAACGGGTTATCCATTTAAATGATTTATATAACGGATTATTGTGGTTTCAAGAGTATATAACTGGAATTCGACATCTGTCAAACTAAGTTGTTAAACCAAATTTTTTCTTCTCAGTTGAAAGTCTGACATTGACGAAAATGGATCGCTTAATGCTGGGAACACAACTGGGACGAACGACGAATTTCGCCCAACGCAACGAATACGCCGGTTAAAATTCGCTGTGTAAATTCGTCGTATGAAGCACAATAACGACGAAAAACAAAAACATCTGTTATAATTGATAAAGTAGTTTATGGTTTGTTCAAAGATAAAAAAAAAAGTTAAATGAATCAAAGAATTTAAAATTTTGTAAAAAAAATTAAAATAATGAACATCATGTTCATTATGGTAAAAGCCTTTGTGCTTGTAAGTAAACATTTATAATATATAATTTCACTTGTATGCATTTTTTCAGTTTTTTAATTATCTCTTATTATAGAACAGCTGATGGGGGTGACCATATTAAAAAAATTGATTGCTAAAAAATTTTGCATTACCAAAACCAAAAAAAATTAAACACTACAAACATGTTTTATAATCTTATATGTTGGCTTTTTATTTTAAATGCAAAACGTTAAGGCTTAGCACCTAAAATAAAAACTATTAAAGTAAAAATTAACTTTTTTACTAAAAAACACTTGAAAACTAAAACCAAAATGGCCACATGGCACTGATTTGTTCGTTGTTCGCCGGCGTAAGAAATAGAAATAAATCTATTTCAAGTTCGTCGCGTACAACGAATTTCGACCGATGCTGTGACTGTGTGTGCATTTTCATATACACCAATGTGTTTCATTTTTGAGGGTGTATTTTCGCGGCGAAAAATTCGTCGTTCTTCCCAGTTGTATTCCTAGCATAACTCTGTATCACACAATGCATAAAATTGAACAAAAAATACTAGAAAAAATGGTGATTATGCCACAGCCAGATATCGTGCTTTATGGTTTGCATAATCGTCCAACTACGCAAGCAATTGGCAAAATTGTGAAGAAATTTGGAAGAGACTGGATCGGTTACAAATATTGTAAGGACTGTGCAATATCGAAATATCGCTGTAAAGTGAAAGAGTTTCGAAGACCCGAATGTGTCGACTCCTCATCGTTATCAGGAATTAGGACTGTCTTACTGCCCATTACGGCGTATTTTGCATTTAGATTTACACCTACATCTACATATAAAGTCCAGCTCACACAACAACTGAAGCCAGCTGACTTCAACATCGTACACTGAACCAAATCGCCTAGGTAGTAATGAATAAAAAATTTCGTATTTTATTAACGAAAAAAATTGTTAAGTTAGCGTATCTATAGTTATCTTCAGATACGTGGAATGGGTGCTTGAACAACAGGCGGTGGACGGCAATTATTTGAACAAAATGTTCTTCAGCGATGAAGCACATTTCTCACTCAGTGCCCCGCCTTCTCACAAATATGATCCCGACATTTTTGGAGAGACACCTTACCAGACATAGCCCAATTACGGGGCGTATTCTGGAGGAAACTAAGGAACTTTGTGAATTACACGGAGTTCCTATAGACCAATAAGTCAAACTGGTTCACGGTTAAACCCACGGAGCGCACAACAAGCCTATATTGGCTTAGGTGTATGTCGTAAGACATGGGCATACGAACCCCTCCATTCAACCTAACCTAACCTAACCTTTCTCACTCAGTGGGTATGTTAATAAACAAAATTGTCATATTTGGGGTTCTAAGAATCCTCAAGTAATTGAAGAGAGGCCAGTACATCCAGAAAAAGTCACGGTTTGGTGCGCTCTTTGGTCCGAAGGTGTGATTGGACCATACTTCTTCGAAAACGACGATGGAATGACTGTCACCGTCAATTCGGAGCGTTATGGTCATCTGATTACCGACTTTTGTTTGCCTGCTATTGAAGCATACGACTTGGAGAACATGTGGTTTCAACAAAACGTAGCCACATGCCACACAACTCGAACGAGTATGGCTTTACTTCAAGAGATTATTTTCTGGCCGCGAAATTTCTCGTAGTGTCAATATCAACTGGCCACCAAGATCAGGCGATTTGACACCATTAGACTTTTTTTTGAGGGGCTACGCGAAAGACCGTGTTTATGCAGATAAACCTTTAACTCTTGAGCACTTAAAAACCAACATTCGTCAAATTATGGCTGAGATACCGCCCAATTTGTGTCAAAAAGTGTTCGAAAATTACCTCAAAAGTATCAATGCTTGCAACACTTCGCGTTGTGGTCATTTAAATGATGTAGTGTTTTACACATAATGTCAAGGTTCAAACTTTATAGTTAAAAAAAAGAAATATCATGTAAAACAATATTTTATATGCGTTTTATTTACGTTTACTTTTGAAACCGCAAAAGGGATAACTTTATATCACATTTTATTCCAAAAGTTTAAATGATTGCTGCGATTGATATCAATTGAAAGTCACAAATAAAGCAAAGCTTTGACCTGAGCTGGGGTACAACTAGCTGTTTCAAAACCATTGCGCTTTTCATTAGCCCCCACTTTAATCATAAGCTAACATTTATACCTTGTTCATACATCCATTTCTAATTGAGATAATATTCAGTTTATTGACATAATATTTTTTGCGTTCATGCATACAAATATTGCGCTAACTCAATTAGTATTTGACAGCTGGAAGAAAGTTGTTGTTGTTGTTTTGGTAGTGAGAAAGAAAAAGTGAACAACATTTTCAAATAAGAAAAATGGAAGAAAAACTGCCTTTTATTAAAAAGATTTTAGTGCTGTACAATAAAAATAATATAAAAATCTTACCTTCCTTCACTTGACTCTCCATTTTTTTTTTTATTTTTTATTTTTTTTTTTTTTGTTTGCTTTTGTTGACATTTACCTCGTCATTCATCTCGCATTGTATATTTTTGCTTATTAAACACATCTTTTACAGTGTTGTATCCCATCTTTTTCTCAATATTCAAAGCAATTTTGAGTTTATTAAGCAATAACTTTGTTGACTTTTTGTATGGAATATTGAGCTCAATAATGGACTTTATTGCGATTATCTCAATAAAGGCGCATGTATGAACATGGTTTTGGCTTGTGTCTGTATTTGATTAGTATGTGCAATACTTGCAATCATATTTTTATTTTTTATTTTTTTAATTTGAAACAAGGATCATCTAGAACACACTACAATATTCTAGATGCGAAGGCAATTTTCTTTTGTTAACTAGAATTTTATAGCTCTCTGCGTTGATTTCATGACAAATGAGCGAAAGCGAACTTTGATGGCATTCAGTGAAACAGACAGTTAATGTTAAAATCGGCTAATAACTGTAATTGCTTCCCGCTGTTTTCTGCTTCAAAACAAATACTTCAAAGCAGGAAAAACAAACATAAAAATAATTTTAATAACTCTGTAATTAAACAATACATTTTTTTGTACGTGCTTTCCAGATCAAGATAAAAATAAGAAGAAAAAAAATTATTAATTTACAACATGTTTGTACACAACACATCTTTCACCATTTGTATTCGTCAAAAACAAAAAAAAAAAAAAACAAAAATTGTTAATCCCATAATGGAACGACCATGTACAAAAGCTTAAAAACATTTTCAATCTTATTATGTAAACACAAACGTACACACATATGTATGTATGTAAGTTTGTATATTAATAATTTTCGTCACTCAGTATTGACATGACAAATGGTGAAGATGATTTTGTTGTGACTGATCAATTTTGATGTTAATTTTAATCAGAAGATGATTCACTTTTGATTAACAAAGAATCTAAATGTCAAATAGAAATCAAAATTTATATACATAAATTTTTATGGGTCCAGATCATAAAACCAGAATTCTTCAGCCATGAGCAATGTTGCCAAATTTTTTTTTTTTTTTTTACAAAAACTGTCACACCTCAAGAAAAAAATTTTTTAGCGAAAAAAATCTGCATTCTCGATATAAAACTAAAGAGAAATGATCATGTATTATTTTGGGTCTAAGAATGGACCTTATTAATGTTTTCTGGATTTTTCAGCAATCTATATGCCACCGAGACTTCGTCGATGCTACTCAACTCATCAGTAGACTCGAAAAATTCTTAAAAAAGATTTTGTAACTCAGTTACTTATTCCATAATTTCCATCATTAGCAAATAACAATTAAATACGTTTTTGTGCGTATTGTATTTGAATCATTCTTTGATTTATTCGAATAAAATTTAGAAAACAATAGTGGAACTCACGGTTCATTGCAAATTACCCTTGCAGACTTTGCAGACATTGCAACCGTAGCATATGTGCCATAGTCTGCAAGACTACAAGAACAAAATGTATGAAACCGAGATTCGCATCACTTAAGCAAATATGCATTACCAAAAACCATTTGTCAACAGCTGAATAGACAACACTTAAAAAATACAACCGTGTTCTAGTTTCACCTCTGTGTTTTTTTAATTTAACTGAATAGAGATTAAATGTTTTTTTTTTGCACGAACACGCTCGAAGCGAGAGGACGTCAATTTAATTTTTATTATATAAATATTTAATTCCGATTTTAAGTTACTGTTCTTTAAATCAACGTTTGTTTGAAAACTGTACAAGATCCAAACGTTTTTCATCTGTGACACATTGCAGATCCGTACTTGCAAATGTTGCTAAATGCTAAAACAGCTGTTTGTTTTTCACAATCCAACATGTAAGCTCCTGCGCTCAAAAAACTTTACGACGGCACGGCCGCCACAAAACATGCCTGTGCTGGAATTAAATTAATGCTAACTTTGCTCAAAGAAGTATTCATAAAATAGTAGAAAGTGAATATTATACCTATTATTATGCATCATTTTTATTAGATTTTTTAAAATAAACAAAAAATCGGGCAAAGTGCACATTTCATCGAAGGCGTTGCTTTACAAATATTGGCTGCGGCTTAGCTTATTTCATGCGGCAAACTCACTTTATTAAATTTTATAAACAAATAAATAGTAAACAGGCAAGAAAATGAACGTGCAAGAAATTAAAAATAAAATTATGGTAATTAAACAAAAAGTCAACAATAAACGAAATAAATAAATAAATAAAAAAAATATTGAATAACGAAATTTTTGCAATTTGTTTTCTCAATTTACAAAACAAAAATATTTACATTTCCCGTTACTCTAAAATCAGCTGTTATAATTATGTTGCTAAACACTTGAAAAAGACACTCACGCTTTGTAGCAAAAAATCATACTATATGTGCTAAAATTGCAGATGTGCAACCAAGGGTGATTTCCGCTCATTTAATAAACTGTTTTGCATCTCGAAAATCTGTAAAAAAAAAAAACAGATAAATCTGCACATTTGCCAACACTGAACATGAGACTCAATTCTGCACGCAATAAATTTTAGTTATTTATTACGAAATTCAAATTTTCTTTTGAATGTCAAGCAAATTTGAAACTAGAGCCGCCCATTTCTTTCACTCAAAAATCCTCAAGTTCCTCTTCTTATTAACACGAAATTCTGTTGAAACAAGCGTTTTCTTTTTTCTTTTTTTTCGTTGTAATAAGATTTTAAAGGCATTCTTTCTGGTATTAAACTTCAAAGACAAAATTAAAACAAAATTATGATTAAAGCCTGCAGCGAAATGCACAAGAGTTGCTATGAAAAAATAAGCAAACAATTCAATTTTATTACAAAAGTTTAAATCTGCTGCTGCTGGTGCTGCTGGTGGTGGCATATTAAATGCATCCATTTAAAAACTGATGACTGTAGCAGTAGGGATCTACGCCAACTATTCTACTGACTATAGTAAGAACAAAAAAAAAAAAAAAAAACAACAACTCTTTGTGACTTAAAAAATCGCACAGCAGAAAAGAAAAGCGAAATGTTTAATTTCAATAAGCAAAATCTTACAGGATTAAATATGCCGGCTCAAAAATAGAAGATTTGAAGCGAAAAACTCTACAAAATAACAAAACCTTTAATGAAAGAAATGTTTCAAAAAAAAAAAAAAAAAAAAATAAGTAATAAAACACAGGATTTGATCTATAAGTGAACACTTGAAGAAATTATTGATGGCTTGTGAGCTTTGAAGGGCAAGAGTATGTTTATATTCAAGTCATACTGTACAGCAATTAGGAAAGTTTACCAAAATAAAGAAGTTCTGGCCATGGATTTCCACAGAAGAGACCAGAATATATAAAGGGTGTTTTTTTTCGATGTATAGAACTTTAAGTTGCAATAAAACAACGATGGATTATTCGATTGACATGAATTTTATTTAAACGAAAGATAATCTTGTGGCATTACATTTTAAATATGATTTCTGGCATATGACCGCGTCCAATTTTCGATGACTTTTTCCAACATTTCTGGCCGTAAATCGGCAATAACACGGCGAATGTTGTCTTGCAAATGGTCAAGCGTTTGTGACTTATCCGCATAGACCAATGACTTTACACAGCCCCACAGAAAGTAGTCTAGCGTTGTTAAATCACAAGATCTTGGAGGCCAAGTCACAGGCACGGAACGGGAAATTAGGCGGTCACTAAACGTGTCTTTCAATAAATCGATTGTGGCACGAGCTGTGTGACTTGTTGCGGCGTCTTGTTGAAGCCACATCTCCTGGACATCATGGTTATTCAATTCAGGAAAGAAAAAGTTAGTAATCATGGCTCTATGCCGATCACCATTGTAACCACGGTAACGTTCTGGCCATCATCGTTTTTGAAGAAGTACGGACCAATGACTCCACCAGCCCATAAAGCGCACCAAACAGTTAGTTTTTCTAGATGTAAAGGTGTTTCGACATACAGTTGAGGGTTAGCTTCACTCTACATGCGGCAGTTTTGTTTGTTGACGTGGCCATGCAACCAGAAGTGCGCTTCATCGCTAAACAAAATTCGCTTATGAAAATCGGGAACAACTGCAATGTCGTTTAGCACTAAAATTGCACTAAAAATGCAAGCGCTATTCAGGCCTGAGTCTATTCATGATGAATTGCCAAACCAAACTGAGAATAAATCACTTGACAGCTGTTAAATCGGTCGCCATCTTGAACAGTAATGCCAACTTAAAGTTCTATACATCGAAAAAAAACATCCTTTATATAACATGGCCGACTTTAAAATGGCCGTAGCTTAAAAATTTTCTTTCAGTGCAATTGGAACAAGTTAGCTTCATGTTCGCACAACATACATAAATAATAATAAAAAAAACATGCATATATGCTACACAGATATACACTACAGATGTTGATGACGAGCTTTGAACTGTTGCTGGCAACAGAGAGCTTCGCTTTACACACTTTCGTATGGCATTTGATGGCAGTTATTTGGGTTGTATGTCAATTTGACAGGCAACAAACCAAATACGATAACAAAACAATTTAATATTCTGCGTTTATGTTGACGTTGAGCATCTCACCGCCAGCCAGCATTTGCAGCAACGACAACCGGCTGCCTGGCTGACTGTTTGACTGACTAACTGAGTAACTGATTAGTGTTTCAAAGGCGCGACTGTTGGTTTGTTTGATTCCTGCTTTTCTTTTTTTTTTTTTTTTGAACAGAACTTTGAGTTGGAAATTTATAATGAAGATTAAATGATGTTGCAGCAATATGCTTTTGTTCTCGCCATAGAAGAATCAATGTAAAACAATAAAATGCACTAAACTTTTATTTTTTTTTTATGCCGCTTTTATAAGCTGTAATAACTTCTCATTGTTAATTTAAACCAAATTAGTTCTGGTTGAATTTAAAAATTGAAAAGAGGAGAGAGAAAAAAAACGTTCAAACAACTAAAAAGTTTGTTGAACGTCTGATGAATGATGCTGGAGTTCATGGCACTGAAATGCGTATCTTAAGCAGAGATTTTAGATGGAAAATTATTTTTAGGCTTGAAGTGGGAGAAGGTAAATTTTTTATATTTACTGTAATGATGTGAAAAAGTAAATGATTTTTAAACACAACTATGAGAAGTTATTGAAGGGTTTTAAAAGAAGGACTGGGGATAGAAAAATGCGAAAGAAAAGAAAACACTTTAAAATGTTGCGAGGCAATCTATAAATGTTTTTATGGCTACTTATTACAAATAACTATAAGATATGTTGAAGAAAAAATTTGAAGAAAATATTTTGTTGATCGAACTTCTTTTACAACTTCCAAAAAACAGGGCACGAAGCGGCGCACAGTGGGGCAAACACAAAAAAATTATAATAAATCTGTATCTTTGAAACGTGCGAGCTGATAATAAAACAATATATGAAGGAATCATAGAAGAAGTCCCTGGCTTTAATAATAATGAAATTTGAATCACCCTGTTGTGTCACACGTTGACCTACAGGCTGTCACAGTTGACTACCTGGGGTATGAACAAGTTTGTTCAATTCACATATATAATTTGGTTTTTAAATATACGGGTCTGTCCTAGAATCCGCTTCGGATTGATTTAGCAAAATTTTTTTAATCCGCATAATTCATAATTGGGTGTTCTCAATTCAGCAGCATGTTTTTAGATATTCGAAGTTTTAATTCTAAATGTCAAATACATAAACAACAAGCGAAGCCGATGATAAAAGATAGTTTAACATACAAATAGTCGCCGGCGGCAAAACGGTTGACAACCGTCTAAACAATGTTTTTACAATCACGCAAAAAAAATTTAAAAATTAAGTTAAAATATGACAAAAACTAAAACATTAATAGAATATTCTGAGAAAGCAGCTCTACCGCAGGCAGCAATCAGACGCCCTTGACCGCGACAGGTGTAAGGTTGTGAAATTACCGGCGCGGCTGAAATTACCGGCCGGTAATGAGCACATGAACTACGATCTTTGACAACTATATGTTGTAAAAAGAACGTATTGCCGGACTATTACACTGGAATTTGACCACTAACTGCCTGTTCCTCAATGTCGCAGTCGTGCGATTGTTCGCCTTCTAAGCGAAAGAAAATTGTTTTGGGTTCCTCTATGAAGTTCTTTTATTCGAACGATGACTCGATCGACAAGTCGAAAAAACGTAAGTGTTTTCATACAAAATCAAATGCAGCTGACCAGTTTTATGAAGGGTTGTATTTACACCAGAACAATTTAGTAGTTTTTCTCAATAGTGCAATAAAAAATCAACTAAAACTTTAATTTACCGATCTGGCATCTCTGTAAAGTAAATGCCAAAAATTTCATGACGTAAGACTATGCGAACGCAAGCTGGCGACATAGAGGAATCCAAATTGACTCGAAATCGAGCGACTACATTTCGATCGCTTAGATTTTCTTGCGACATTGAGGAACAGGCAGTAAATACAATCATATTAATATAAATATTGCTTAAATAAAACTAAATATAGGAAATTTATTATAATTTCCTTTAAAATGTCAATTTTTCTTTTTCAATAAATTCTGATTGCATTAAGCATTGGTCCAAAAAACATTCATATATCACACTTTAATATGTAGGGCAACTTCGTGTTTTCGAACATAAGCAAAATTTTTGTTTTGCGCCAGTGCCTTTTCACAAAACATAAAAAAAATTTTGAAAGATATTAAAGAAAAGATTTTTTTTTACTAATAATTGTGTGTAAATTAAATTTTTTTTTTATTATATTTAATAAGAAAAACACTTCAAATTAAAAGAGAAAATTTAGTTTTTACTAAAAAAAAGTTATCACTTGCATGAATAAAAGCCGGTTCTATTTACTTTCACTCACCCTATAATAAATACTCTAATTGCAAACGAATAAAAACATGGGGACGCGGATTGCAGAACACCAGAAATTCTAAAGTAATCCACTTTAAAGTGAATTCGGATTCTAGAACAGACTCGATAATTTGATTTTTTTAAATTTTAATTTTTGGAAAAGTCAATAAATGTAAACAAAACGCATTTTAGTTTTTGCTGATATGGTAAATGATTTAAGAGACATTTGGTTTTGAATTTTGAATTTTTTTTTTTTTTTGACTTTGTTCTACCAACCATAATTTTTAATCCTCTTTTCATGTCCTTTATAAAAATGTTAAAGTTTTAAACATTCGGTAGGAGTAAGCCGTATGATGCAATTGTGTCAATAAGTGTTTCTGCCTTAAACAACCGATCAGTAATATCTATGTTATGTTATGTTATGTTATGTTATGTTATGTTATGTTATGTTATGTTATGTTATGTTATGTTATGTTATGTTATGTTATGTTATGTTATGTTATGTTATGTTATGTTATGTTATGTTATGTTATGTTATGTTATGTTATGTTATGTTATGTTATGTTATGTTATGTTATGTTATGTTATGTTATGTTATGTTATGTTATGTTATGTTATGTTATGTTATGTTATGTTATGTTATGTTATGTTATGTTATGTTATGTTATGTTATGTTATGTTATGTTATGTTATGTTATGTTATGTTATGTTATGTTATGTTATGTTATGTTATGTTATGTTATGTTATGTTATGTTATGTTATGTTATGTTATGTTATGTTATGTTATGTTATGTTACGAGGGCCGCCGGTAATGAGACCGACTCACTTGGGTCCTAGAAAAGATCCCGTTGTGTTACCCGAAAAAGGCTGTAGGGAGATCTCCCTACACAAGCTCCACCGGTTCCACCCTGAACCAGCCCGATGAACGGATGAAGGATTCCACCCTATCCAAACCGTATTCCGACACTTCCGGTAATCTCTCTAGTGTCGGTCTTCCCAAGCAATTCACTCTCCTGTTATTGAGGGCCGGACATCGGCAGAGAAAGTGTTCAACACTCTCCTCCTCTTCCTCATCTCTGCAACCTCTGCAGAAATCATTGTATGGAAGATTCAGTCTTCTCGCATGTGCTCCCATGTGGCAATGTCCTGTTAGAACAGCCACAAGGGTATGGACCATGGGCCATGTAAGATCCGATATTCGACTGGTCATCTCGTTCGACCACCTATCCTGCGCGATTCCTAGCAGCCGTCGCACAGTGGGGCCAAACGCAAAAAAAAGGGTAATAAATCTGTATCTTTGAAACAAGCGAGCTGATTATATAACAATGTATAAGGGAATCATAGAGGAGGACCTAAGCTTTAAAAGTAATTAAATTTGAGCCACCCTGTTGGATCACACGTTGACCTACAGGGTGTCAAAGTTGACTACCTCGGGTATGAAAAAGTTTGTTCGATTCATAACTTTTGTAAATATGGTCCGATTTTTGAAAATTTACATTTTGCGAAAAGCAAATTAATAGATTAACAAAACGCATTTTAGTTTTGGTTGATATCGTAAATAGTTTAAAAGATATTTGGTTTTGAATTTCGAAATTTTTGTTTTTGGCCTTGACTTTGTTTCTTATTTTGTAAATATCTCCAGTAATGGCATAGCCAAAGGCCTAAAAATAGTTTTAAACTATTTCTTAGATATATTTCAATATTACACAAAAGACAATTTTTAATTATCGTGAAACGTGTGCTTGTGAAACGAGATCAAAGTCAAGTCTTTGAAAAATTAGTGAAAAATGGCAAAATTTTTACAAAAATGGAGCTTAATTGTTTGACGTTTTTTTAAAAAAAAATGTTTAATCAAAACAAAAGTTTTTAAAAATTATCAAAGCATAGGCTTTGAAATTTACTGTACTTCTAATTTTAAACTGAAAAAGGAATGCACGCTACACCCAGCAATGGACGAATTCGGACAATTTTTCAAAAAAATTCTGAATTGATTGGTAAAAAACAAAAATCGCCCATCGAATTTTGTAAAAGCGTTTAAAAATTATGTTAGATATATTTAAAAGCTTTAATCTGGCTTTTTATTGTTACCCGCCCGGTGAAAACTGTGAGCAGGAGAGCAGATTGATTAAAAATAGTCGAATTCTTGGGAGCATTTTATCTACCTGCTTGAAAATTATACTCAATCTAATTTTTATCTATTAATATTTCTGTTATTTATTAGAAAACACCATCATCTTTTATTGGTGAAAAGGGTTGGAAGATAAATTAAGTAAAAATTTTTTAATGCATTTTCGAATCCAAAAAAAAAATATGAAAGGAGTACAAAATGAGATTTTTTTAGGTTTTTTCAGTGAAATCCCACATTTTTTTTACAAAATTATCAAACCTCATGCAAAATATAAAAGAAGACTTATTTACCTGTCCAACAGTATATAATACATATATATTTTTAACTTAACATACTGAACAAAACGACCACAAAACGCACACCTCGGATGACATTTAGCAAACATGCACTATTTTTCACATTATTTGCTACCCCCATAACATACTCAATACATACTGTATCTTCAATTTTATGAACTATAGTGCTTATTCGTATTAAGAAATGAATCTGTGTTAAAATATAGCATTCAGAAAATTTGATTACACAATACAACAATGTGCTCACTCTCCTTTTTATCTACCTGTCTACATGTTTTCTGTGGTCCGATATTACCCTGCATGTATACTCTTTGAACTTATCCACATTTATTTGCTTTTTGCTGCTGATCACTGCCGATATTATTTTAAAGTGCTTTATTATATTTATATCAGCACCAGTAATTGAAGATGTGATATCTGGATTTTCGAAGACGATTGTGTTACCGTGTTCCCATCATTCAAAAAGTTTGCTTCTGAAACTAAAGACTTCTTTAACAACACATATCCCTGGAAATCAATGACACCAACTTTGCATAGAGTATTGTGACATGGGAAAGAAATAATAGAAAATAGTATGCTGGGCTTAGGTGAATTAACAGAAGAGTCCCAAGAAGCTAGAAACAGAGATGTTAAAAAAATTCGTCTCTTCAGCACACGCATAAGCTCAAAAATTTTCCAAAATATGGACCTGGTGAAATATTTGCTAATATCATCGGATCCAGTAATTTTCTCCATAAGAACAAAGTATTAGCTATGAAATAGAAAAGGTAGATTCTGAGTCAACGGAAATTAATGACTTTTGCCATTGCAGATCATTTTGTAGAGAATTGTTAGCTCAAACTTTTATATAACTCTTGAACAATATATTATAACAAATAAGAAAGAATTTCTGCATATTATAGCCCTTGGTACAATAACAATAAAACTTTCTGAATAAATTATTCCAATGCGGTTTTTTCAACATTTACTGTGTACGTTCTCGATAAATTGACTTGCAAAACATAACATCGATATGATTTGCAATGGAATAATTACAGAAACAAACTAAAAAAGCACAGATTTTCATACAATAACACGCAAATGTATACATGCAGGGTAATATCGGACCACAGAAAACATGTAGACAGGTAGATAAAAAGGAGAGTGAGCACATTGTTGTATTGTGTAATCAAATTTTCTGAATGCTATATTTTAACACAGATTCATTTCTTAATACGAATAAGCACTATAGTTCATAAAATTGAAGATACAGTATGTATTGAGTATGTTATGGGGGTAGCAAATAATGTGAAAAATAGTGCATGTTTGCTAAATGTCATCCGAGGTGTGCGTTTTGTGGTCGTTTTGTTCAGTATGTTAAGTTAAAAATATATATGTATTATATACTGTTGGACAGGTAAATAAGTCTTCTTTTATATTTTGCATGAGGTTTGATAATTTTGTAAAAAAAATGTGGGATTTCACTGAAAAAACCTAAAAAAATCTCATTTTGTACTCCTTTCATATTTTTTTTTTGGATTCGAAAATGCATTAAAAAATTTTTACTTAATTTATCTTCCAACCCTTTTCACCAATAAAAGATGATGGTGTTTTCTAATAAATAACAGAAATATTAATAGATAAAAATTAGATTGAGTATAATTTTCAAGCAGGTAGATAAAATGCTCCCAAGAATTCGACTATTTTTAATCAATCTGCTCTCCTGCTCACAGTTTTCACCGGGCGGGTAACAATAAAAAGCCAGATTAAAGCTTTTAAATATATCTAACATAATTTTTAAACGCTTTTACAAAATTCGATGGGCGATTTTTGTTTTTTACCAATCAATTCAGAATTTTTTTGAAAAATTGTCCGAATTCGTCCATTGCTGGGTGTAGCGTGCATTCCTTTTTCAGTTTAAAATTAGAAGTACAGTAAATTTCAAAGCCTATGCTTTGATAATTTTTAAAAACTTTTGTTTTGATTAAACATTTTTTTTTAAAAAAACGTCAAACAATTAAGCTCCATTTTTGTAAAAATTTTGCCATTTTTCACTAATTTTTCAAAGACTTGACTTTGATCTCGTTTCACAAGCACACGTTTCACGATAATTAAAAATTGTCTTTTGTGTAATATTGAAATATATCTAAGAAATAGTTTAAAACTATTTTTAGGCCTTTGGCTATGCCATTACTGGAGATATTTACAAAATAAGAAACAAAGTCAAGGCCAAAAACAAAAATTTCGAAATTCAAAACCAAATATCTTTTAAACTATTTACGATATCAACCAAAACTAAAATGCGTTTTGTTAATCTATTAATTTGCTTTTCGCAAAATGTAAATTTTCAAAAATCGGACCATATTTACAAAAGTTATGAATCGAACAAACTTTTTCATACCCGAGGTAGTTAACTTTGACACCCTGTAGGTCAACGTGTGATCCAACAGGGTGGCTCAAATTTAATTACTTTTAAAGCCTAGGTCCTTTTCTATGATTCCCTTATACATTGTTATATAATCAGCTCGCTTGTTTCAAAGATACAGATTTATTACCCTTTTTTTTGCGTTTGGCCCCACTGTGCGTCGTTGTACTAGCTGCTTACAGCTATTGAGAGGAATACCTACGAATTCGTCAATATCCTCCTGATAAAGGCGGGAACCGGATCTTGCCAGTTCATCCGCTATCTCATTTCCGGGCACACCATTGTGTCCAGGTACCCAGCGAAGCTCCAGATCAGAATGTCTCGCTATCTCGTTTAGAGATACCCGGCATTCCTGAACCAACTGAGATGTTGAGTAAACACCCGCAAGCGTTTTAATGGCGGCCTTACTGTCGGTACAGATAATAATATACTCTCCGTATATCCTATAGTACCTCATCCAGTTTACCGCCGTTCTTATCGCCGCAACTTCGGCCTGAAATACGCTACACTCATTCCGTAGCCTAAAATTGCTCCTCTTTTGAAATCGGTGAATGAAGATACCACCCCCAACCCCAGTGCTCGACTTGGAACCATCCGTAAAGACCAGGAATACATCCTCTGATTGATCCAATACGACACTATCTAAGGACGCACCCGACAGATCTACGCTGAAATCCCTTTCGATCATTGGGGCCGGTGATGTTGTCCGACATTAATTTAGAGATAGAAAAATTTTAATTCAAATTAGTGAGCTCTTAATGCAAATTAACTCTGCCGTCTGTCTAGGCTATTAAACCATTTACGATATTAACAAAAACTAAAATACGTTTTGTTTATCTACTTATTTATTATTTTCGAAAAATTTTATTTTTTAAAAATCAAATTTTATTTGCAATATACAAAAGATACCCTCTAGGTCACAATGTTATACAACAGGGTGGTTCAAATTTAATTATTCTTAAAGACTGGCTCTTCTTCTATGATTCTTTCATACATTGTTTTATGATCAGATCGCACGTTTCAAAGATACAGATTTATTACCCTTTTTTTCTCGTTTGGCCCCACTGTGCAACGGAACATGCTAGAACCCAAGTGGGCCGGTCTCACAACTGGCAGTCCGCGAAACACAACAAAACCTATATAGTAATTTTCACATTACACGTTAAGAAATGACTGTCGAGTCATTATAAAACTTTTGGAAACTTTGAGCCAGGCAATTTGTCCTGCCAGGAAATTAAACTTGACATTTTTTTCTAATAACAATAAGATTATAATAGTTTTGATTAAAAAACAACAACAACCTTTAAGAAAATAATAGATATTTATATATTGTCTTTTTTTTTTTTTTTTTGGTTTCTTCTCGGTAAATGCATAAAACAAGTTTAATTTTCTTTCGCTGAATGGTCGTAAAATAGCGATGCTTTTACACAGAAGAAAACAAAGCAAATAAGTAAAAAAAAAATAAATAAATAAAAATAAAAAAGCCCATGATAGCTATTGAGACGTGTTAAGTGCGTTAAAGAAGATGCACATGCACCACCAGGTTTTTTTTTAAACACTTTTATGACAAGTTTAAAGTTTTCTTTAATTGCTTTGTTACTGGTATTTATTGCCTGCAGGAGTAAAACGATGAGTAAGTAAGCAACATGTGTATATGATATAATCTTTTTCTATTTGTAAAAGAAGTTGTTTAATAACATAATATTTTATAACTTTAAAATGCCACATCGTTAAGTGATTTCATGAGTTGGTGTTATAAAAAATCTTCCATAAGATCATTATATATTTTCAGCTAGAATTTCATACAATTTTTATTTCCTCTGCAGCATTCCAAAGTAAATAAAAGCAATAAATAATTTTTGAAAATTTTCCTACCAATCTTTTTTAGTCATCAAAGAAAAGCAAATAAAAGATTTTATACAGAAATTGTATGCTTATTCGTATTCGTATGCTGTAGTGGCAGCAAGCAAGTACGTTTGGAACATTACCAAAACATTGTGTATTTGTTGGTTTGTTTGTTCTAAAGAAAACCGAAATGTGTTTCAGAATTTCAATGTGACAAACCAAATTGATTGAATGAATGGCAGGCGAACAACACAGCCAAACAATCACTTTAATCATATTCGTATCATAGATTCTCTTCCAGCAAGCAACAATCAATGAAGTACCGCGTTTCATTGCGGTTATTAGTGTTACAACATCTGATCGATCTTTTATTTGCCGCCAGTTTTCTTTGGTATTTTTAATTGTTTTTCTTTTTTTTTTTTTTTTTTTTTTTTTTTTTTTTTTTTTGTTACTTCAATATGCAAGTACGTGTTTTATATGTTAAAAAAAAATTTTTTTTTCAAAGATCCATTAGTTTGTAGTAGTTTGCTTAAGTATGTGGTGGACCCCCCAGCAGTTGAGTGTGTGAAACACCGTGGAATTTGTTCAACTGTTTACGAGTGCCGTGTATGTCATTTGATTTGAGGCTTCTTCGTACAATGATATCTCTAACCACATTTATTATGATTAAAATATTACAATTGGGGAATGAATCATAATAATTACTCTTAAAAATGGTAATGTGTAGTTGGGGGAAGAATATTAATGCAGTTTAGTTTCATACAATTTGAAAACAAACATAAATTATTGTTCACATCATGGTGTTATGGTATTTCTTTCTAATTAACCCATTTAAGCCCACTGTGCCCATTTGGAAACACTTAAATTTTGTGGGCTTACGACAAATCTGTTTTTCTTTTTCAATATATTTTGGCCTTTTTAAGGCCAAGTTTAAGGTTCAGATATTTGTTTTCAGAATTCACTTAATATATAATATTTTTATTTAAGAAAACAATTTAGGAAAAGATGTTCAGGATTTGACCTTGAATGTTTGGGTTTCTTCGAACGACTGTCTTCTTAAAAAAATTAGGAAATAGAAAAAACACGTTATTTGACCGATATGTCAGTAGTTTTGTAGCCGAAATAGAAAGAAGACACTTGTCCCTTTTCATCTTAATTTCGCGGACTGCACAAACATCAGCTTTCATTTATAAGAAACCGAAATACTTGAAGAACAAATTTTTAGCCATGAGGGTTAAGGTTTTAGCCTTAACAATAAATAAGGCTAAATATTATTATTGCATTACATGATTTTGTTGGTAAAATCTCTTAAATTTCAGTATAAAGTTTGCTGTAGAGGTGGGTATGGTTTTCTGATGATTATTTTTTTCCAAAGTTACTTTTTCTATCATTATACATTTTTTTACAAATTTAGTAAATAACAAAGCATTTTAATGTGTTTTCAATGCGATAAAAAAATAATTTATATGATTTTATGGTCCTTGAAAAAATGCTGTACCAAATTTGGTACAACGGGAACAAGTGTGTGCTAAGAGTCAGAATTTTGCAAACAAAACACCTCAAAAAAACATGCAGCAGAGTTAAAATTGTTACTCCTAGAGAAGATGGCATCTATCAGCTGTTATTTAGAAGAAATATAGCTAAATATTATCTTCGCCAAGTGACCCGAACGCACTCCGCTCGTCCATCGTCATCAAACTTCGAAGGATTACGACTGGACGGATTTGACCACGTGCCAGAGAAACTAAAAAATCGTGTACGCTGTGTTATTTGCTATAACAGTGGTTGTTGGGGATGCAAAAAAATTTCAAAAAACACTTTGCATTAAAAAAAAATTTTCACACATAAGTGCCCATTGTGCCAGTTTGGGAACACCCTTTTAAATATCACAAAAACAATTTTTTTTATTTTTTTTTTTTTTTTATTATTCTTTATATAAATAATCATTTAAACAATAAAATGAAATAGAATTCAAGTTTTGCACGGTGGTTTTCGTTTGGATGAAATGTGTGTTATTGTCAAACATGGAAATGAGTTCGTTTTGAAATTTATATTCAATGCAACAAAAACGTACACAAAAGCAGACATTAAATCAGAGTAATAAGTCCAGAAACAGGCTTCAAATATTTAAAATTTACACTGAATTATGGTTATCAAGAGTCATCAAAAATTTCCGAAAACGAAATTTAAGTGAAAATTACGAAATACTTTTCAAATACAATTTTGCAATAAGAACAGCAGAAAACAGCTTATTAACTGGGGGACAACTAGCTGTTTGAGAGTCTTACTTTGCCTTTCTTTTCTACAGCAAATATTTTTCAATTACTTTTTTGATGACAAGTATCAGAGCCTTCCTTTCACAAACTAAAACAGCTTTTCAATTGTTAATAAATTTATTGGGAGTTGGTTCGACTTTTACTTCCTCAGAGTTGAGAAAGATTTCTTGTGATAAAATCGTGGACTGGAATGGTATGAAAGCCCATGTCTTCCAACATACGTTAACAAAAAAAAAAAAAAACAAAAAAAAAAAGTTGACCTATCAAACCAGTGTTGCCAAAAAGAAAGCAGCTAAAACGCTTTACGTTTTACCATTACATTAAGAAAACAACATTTTGCCGTCTTAAGTGTTTAAGATGTAAATGAAATATTATGAAGCAACAGCCTGTAGTACGATATCTAAATGCTGCTGTTCAAAATTAATACAAAATTATTCATGATCTGGCTTCGAAGACATTTGGTTGCTGATGAACGTTGTGGTGGACGTGAAACAGCCATGGTATGGACCCCAGCCAGTGAGTCTTTAACTTTATTTTACCTTTCATATCTACTTTAAAAATGATGAGCACTTTAATTGTATCGCATAAAAATCTTTCTCAATTTTGAAGAACTAAAATCTAATATGTTGGTCACGTTTTTTTCGGTAAATATTTGTTTAGATCACTCAACCAACTGAAAATTTGAATAAGTTTCCGTTTATTTCATCAAATGCTACGAATCGTTAATAATTAAAATAAATTAAAAAATAAATTTAAAGATTCGTAGTCGAATGGGCCAGAAGAGTTAGAAAAAACTATTTTTCAATTTTGAAGCAGTAATACCGAATGATCACTAAAAATGCAACTATCGGTTATTTTCACAATGTATGATTAAGACTTTTGTTTGGTAATCTTGCCGTTAAAATCCACATTAATTTTTAATAATACATTGTGCAAAGAGCCGTAACAATTGTAAATTATAAGTTAGTGTTTCAATATCTCGCAAAGTTGGCAACATTGTCATCAATTTAAATCAGCTTACCCACTTTATAGTTGGGCCTTAGAGTTCGAAATATGTATGAAACTAAAGTTTGTGGCATTTTTCAAAATAGATATTAAGCAAAATATCTACAATGCAGTTCTAACACATTTTACACTTTTCACTGTATTTTAGTTTGAAATTATCACTTCTTTCTCACCAACATTTACTATATGTATGTACATAACATAACCTACTTATTGCCAACTTCAATTAAGCTGACACATTTTACGTCAGAACTTTCATATGTTTTTCCACATAAATTAAATATCTCACCCCAACCAAAACTGACTGCCTGCCACCATAAAAAATTTACAAAATTTATATTTGTTGAGAAGACTTTTGGCGCCAAATATTTATTTTGTTTTAATCGTAATGCAAATTTCGAAAACAAGTAAAAACAAAAAGCGATACAAAAGTGACAGTTTACCGTTTTCTTTTCAGGGTTTATTTTTTAGGTTAGATACGAACGTGTTATGAGTCACTTATCACAAAAAGAGAAATGAGCATGATTTATGGCCTGTGGCTTCCAGAGACCACACAAAAACATTTAAATACTTAAGTATGTATGTAGTATGTATGCATGACATTTCGAAAGCACAACTTTTGTTCCTTTCTTCTTTTTTTCACATCCAAATATCTGAAGAGAAATAAAGAATCGCGTTAATAATTTTGCTAATTTGTCAGCGTGGCAGGATTAAGTGTGAGACGACGCCTCACAAACATGACACAAAAAATGTGTTAAAAATTTCCGTTGAAAAAGTGAAACATTTACAGATTGAAACTACTTAAGAACTTAAATCAAGTTGTCAATATTTAACGAAGCACAAGGGGTTTCAATGAATCAGTTAAGTAGTTTCTTCTTTCCTTCAATTAAATCAAAAGAAGAAAGAAATTGAACATTTCGCATACTACAAGATGCATGAATTAAAGAGGATTATAAAATTTATTTTTCATAGCAAAAAGGAATATTATGAAGATATTAGCGGAACTCACCCTTCATTGCAAATTAAACTTGCAGACCTTGCAGATATTGCAACCGTAGCATATGTGCCATAGTCTGCAACACTACAAAAACAAAATGTATGAAACCGAGATTTGCAACACTTAAGCAAATATGCATAACCAAAAACCATTGCAGATCCGTATTTGCAAATGTTGCTAAATGCTAAAACAGCTGCTTATTTTTCTACATTTCAACACGTAAACTCCTGCGCTCAAAAATATGTACGACGGCAAGGCCGCCACAAAACATGCCTGTGGTGGAATTAAATTAATGCTAACGTTGCTCAAAGGAGTATTTTCAAAATAGTAAAATGTGAATATTATAACTATTATTATGCATCATTTTCATTAAATTTTATAAAATAAGCAAAAAATCGGGCGGTTGCTTCACGTGAAAATTTTATCGACGGCGTTGCTTTTCAAATATTGGCTGCGGCTTAGCCGCTCTTGCGGCAAACTCGCTTTATTAAATTTTGTAAACAAATAAATAAAACAGGGAAGAAAATGAATACGGAAGAAAGTAAAAATAAAATTAAGGCAATTAAACAAAAAATCAACAAAAAAAAGACGGCCAACGAAAAGATGAATAATGAAATTTTTGCAATTTGTTTTCTAAACTTCCTTCTCAATTTGCAAAACAAAAATATTTATTTTTTCCGTTACTCTAAAATCAGCTGATATAATTATTTTGCTAAACACTTGAAAAAGACACTCACGCTTTGTAGCAAAACATCATGCTATATCTGCTAAAATTGCAGATGTGCAACCAAGGGTGATTTCCGCTATTGTTTTTACAGAGCGCTCTTTTTGAAACATGCCGTTATTTTTATGCAGGGTGACACATGTTTGAATATTTTAATAAAATGTATTAGTTTAGGTCCAAAAATGAACCTTTCCAAAAAAAACATTTGCTGTCTTTTTCAGCTGTCTATATGCCGACGACATTTCGTTGGTGCTAATCAACTCATCAGTAGACTTGAAAAATTCTTAAAAGTTTGTTTGAAACTTAACTACTTATTCCATAATTCCCATGAACAAAATGAGAATCAGAAATGTTCAAACAAACCTTTATTTAACACAGCAAACATTTCTTTTCGTTTTTGCAACTCTTACTTTTCTTTGCAACCTTCTATACAACGAGTCACCATTGGTTACTACAATTTGTATTTTTGAAAGTATCAAAAAGTAAAAGCTTTTTGAATATTCAAATATGAACTTAATTATTTATGTGCTTTAAGAGCCAATTTTTTAAGAATTTTTCAAGTCTACCGATGAGTTGATTAGCACCAACGAAATGTCGTTGGCATATAGACAGCTGAAAAAGACAGCAAATATTTTTTAAAAATGCAAATTTTTGGACCTAAATTAATACATTTCAATTTATTTTATATTTTAATAAAAGTTAAAAACTTTTTCCGGGGTCCCAATAGATCTTATCAATTATTTTCAGTCATTAATTCTAACTTTATATTCGAACTTTCTGATTTACAATTTTTAAACATTTTATCAGGCTTGACTTCGATTTTAACTTCGTCAAAATGGAGAGAGATTTATTTTTTGAGAAAATTGGAGTGATCAACATTTTTAAGAAGCACAATTAAAGTAAAGTAGAAGACTTGTTGGCTGGGGAACATACCATGGCTGTTTCACATCCACCACGACGCACATCAGCACCCAAAGCTCATGAATTTCGACTAGAACGTTGAAATTAGTGCTTAAGAGTAGCTGGGCAGGGCGAAAAGTTTGAAAGTATTGTTATTACATGATACAACAGCAACAAGCACAAAAATCAATTGGTTGTTGGTGAGCGAATTTAAATATTTTGCAATCAACAGAAAAACACAGTGATAAAATTTTAATTTGATCACTAGGATTCCTTATAGACAGTGAGTAATACAGAACTCAGGTAGTAGAATTGCTAAGCGAGCCTGCTTAAGGTTCGCAGCAATTGGAGTGCTGATGGGCGTCGTAGTCGTGATGGTATGTGCCCCAGCCTGTAAGTGTTTAACTTTACTTTTCTTGTCTTCTTTAAAAATGTTGATCACTCCAATTTTATCACAAAAAAATTTTTTTTTCATTTAAAAAATCGAACCTAAGCCTGATAAAATTACACTGTGCTAGTTGAAAAAAATAAAACGACAGACAGGCCACCCAGTGGGTAAACCTAATTAAGTTGCCCTAAATTCAGTGGTGCTAGCCGTTTTTTGGTTTTGGTTAGCTCTTGTTTTTGAGATATACAGTATTTTTCGGTTAATTGCACATCAAAATTTGCACAATTTTTTGTTCAATTAACCGGGGAACCAATTAGCCGATACCCGTTTAGTTGAACAATTCGTTCAATTACAAGAACCCTATTTAATTGAACAGTTTGTTCAATTACAGAAATCACGCATAATTGAAACTATGTACTAATGAATTAAAAGAAATCGCATATGTGCACTTTAAGTTTTTCAAAATATTTTTTTTTTACCTTAAACGAAAAAAAAAATGCAACAGCAAAAAATGTACATATATGTGTATAGTAGAGATGCCACCCAGTGTTTTTCACAAATGATGTCAAATATGTATGTGCAAAAATGCCAGATTATTTTTCAATGCAATTAACCGGGTAAAAGTAAGAGGAAATTTTTTTTTTGATGACATGAATTTTGAACGAATTAAGCGGGAAAATCAATTAACCGGGTTCAATTATCCGAGGAAATTCACATGGTGTTCGTATGCAATATTTTTTTTGCCCGATCATGTGGTTCAATTAAGCGTGGAAACCAATTAACCGTAGGGTCAATTAACCGAAAAATACTGTACCGCTGTTTTAAAATAAATTCACTTAACTCAAAAACGGTTTAAAATATTGAAAAAAAAAAAAAAAAATAAATAAATACAAAAACCGAAATTCGGCAACAAAATTACCTTTCAACAGTAAATCAAAATATGTATATTGCAAAACGCAATTATTAACAAACTATAAAATTGTACGTATACATATATTTTTTTACTAATTTTGCGTGCTTCATATAGAAACACCAAACTATAAAACTGATATATCGGTTAACTGTTTTAGACTAGTGACACTATCGATAGTTTGACACCTCCAATCAAAGTTCGTTCGAAAAATGCAAATAAACTAATATACATCGCTGTTACCTGACCCGATTTCAAATCCCACCGCAACCAGATTTTTTTTTCTTTTTTTTTTTAATTTTTGTAGTAAATTTTTTTTAGTAAATTGACACACATTTCGCAATCACATGCTTTAATAAGGGATTATTAATTGATTTCTATTAATTCAGGTCCAAAAATGAACCTTTTCAAAAAATGTTTGTTGTATTTTTCAGCTGTCTATGTGCCGACAACATTTCGTTGGTGCTAATCAACTCATCAGTAGACTTGAAAAATTCTTAAAAGTTTGTTTGAAACTTAACTTAAATGTCGTCAGCATATAGACAGCTGAAAAATACAGCAAACATTTTTTGAAAAGGTTCATTTTTGGACCTGAATTAATACATTTCAATTGGCTCTTAAAACAAATAAATAATTAAGTTCATATTTGATTACTCTGATTTCTCTAAAGTCATTTACCCCACAAATATTGTGACATAATTTTCAAATACATTGTATTAACATTTACAAACGTGCATACGCACAAATAAATATTTTTATTTAGTTCTACATAAATCTCAGACTCAAAGGAGCCTATTGTTCTCACTGCCATTATTCTTCTTCAACAATATATTATGTAGCTATTGTTATTTTTATATGCCACCAGACTTTGCTCCCATTTTTTTTTTTTTGTGTCTTCTTCATAATTTGGCATCTGCTTTTGATATTCATTGTTTTCGCAAACTTCCTTCGCAAAACATACTCATTTAAACAATTGCCTGCCTTAATTATATTGCACTACAAATGATTTCATACAATTTGCTTACAAAATAATCAATACTCCTGAAGTTTCCTTTCTTAGCTAAACTTTGCTTGAAACATCAAACCAGCATTATTTTGTGAAACATTTTTGCTCCATTTACTCGACATATTGTTGTCCTTTTAACTCATTAAAAGAGATAATTGCATTTACAGCTGCCGTTTAAAAGCTTCTGAGACATTATGTCGTGGTTTTAGCTCAAATTGTTTGTTGCATTTGTGTGTTTGCCGACTGGAGAATGTGTTTTTTGTTGTTGTTGTTGTTGTTGTTATGTGGTTTAAATTGGTTAAAATGCACTTTTAATCATTTGGCATCTGTTGTTGCTTGCCGTCATTCGACGACCATATTTGCTCTCAAATGTGGGTTTAGGTTTGAGTGTTGTTATTTACTTTTTTCGTTTTTATTTGCCTTTATCGGCTTGCAGTCGTTGAAAAATGATTGACAACTTTGTAACACAACATTTATTATTTGGCAATTTGACAAGGTAAGGGTTACTGGGGGGCAAACTTGATTGATGGCAACAGAATGGGATGGTAATCAAGTTATGGCAGTATATGATTTAACAAAAAAATGGAATTACAAATAGTTTTTAAATTTATCATTATGGACACTTTTAAGGTAAATTTTTCATTGAAGATTAGAATAAAACGATATGTGTGTGTTTTCTGGAAAATTTTTATCACGTGACAACATGAGATACAACTCATTTTAAAGGTGATTCGACGCTTTTGCCAGAAAACAGTTTGATCTATTTTTAAAATTTTCACATTTTATATAGAAATTTCTTTTCTATATCAAATCTGTCAACGCCTTCAAAAAAAAAAATAATTTGGTGTCTTTTAAATTTTTTTTACAAACTTTTATATTTTAGAGAGAAATAGTCTTCATAATGAGCAGGTGATATGACAATGGCAAAGATAATCACCATGCTAATGCCAATGCTAATTCCAGTGATAATGTCAATTCTAATGCCATTGCTAATACCAATGCCAACGCTAATAACAATACCAAAGCTACTGTCAATACCAATGCTAATGCCAGTGCCTGTGGCAATGATAATGCCAGTGCTAATACCAATGCTAAGGAAAATGCCAATGCCAATACCAATGGTAATGGCAATGCTAATGTCAATTCTAATGCCATTGCTAATACCAATGCCAACGCTAATAACGATTCCAATGCTAATACCAATACCAAGGCTAATAACAATTGCTATGCTACTGTCTATACCAATGCTAATGCTAATTCCAGTGGCAATGATAATGTCAGTCCTGATACCAATGCTAATTCCAATGCGAATGTAAATTCTAATACCAATACTAGTCAATGCTAATGTCAATATCAATGCTTATGACAATGCTAATGCCAATTCTAATGGCATTGCTAATACCAATACCAATTATTCGGGCTCTTGAATAATAGAAATTAATTAATATGTATTTCCTTACTTTTCAATGAAGCCCGTAATAAATTAAACATTTATGAAGTGAACCCCTTTAGCTGCAGTAATGACTTTTCGGCAGAGATGTGTCTACCCATAGTTATCTCGAAATTGTTTTTTCAATTAACTAAACTAATAAAACCATCATATAAATCGTTTGTTCTTCTCACTCATTGAACGTGTCTCATTAAGCCACAAAACTCCAACGAACGCTGCTCACGTTAATTCTGCTCATCAAAAAAGTTCACTGGGTCTTAATTGTGTGTCAGCCATTCATTTGAGTTTAAATCCATCAAATATTTGTTTCATTTTCCACATAAAAGAGTGCAACGAACTGTTATGAAACAACAAGAAATTTCATGATTTTGTTTTTCAATGAATTTGGAAATGGAAAAGAAGGATTAAAGAAATTTAACATGATTAACTGAAGTGGTATGAAATGTGGACATTTTTTTAATTCTAAATTAGAAATGCATCCGACTAAAGCACAGGAGCAGCGAGGAATTTTCATGAGCTACAATATTTTTGAAAATTTCTCTGATTTCCTAAAAATTTTTTGACATCCCACAAACTCTTGTATGAATACACTACATGTACGTACATATGTTCGTCCAGTATAGACTATTAATACAGACAAATTATTCAGCGATAGAGGTAATAAATAACTCATGCATTTTTAGCAAAACCTGCCTGCTATAAATCTAAAAAGAACAACATTTGGCAGGGAAAACTGAAACAGTAAAATAAAATAAGCGCTTATCAAATGCAATGGCAACCAAAAACGATAGACACAAATAAGAGTGCTGTATGCGGTTGGGCCGAATCGTAAATACCCTGCACTAAAGTCAAATTCATATGTATTGCAGAGTCATAATTTTGGTTTATTATTTATTAACAACAAACAATCACAGCAATCATTTGCTGTGACAAAAGCCCATCTTCTCTATACTATTTATAATAGGTAAAGTTCACACACATACAAAATTATTCATTGCAATTGTTTTGGTACGATTACCGGGCTTATCTTTTAGGAAATCAGTTTATGGTGTGCATCGGACATAAAAGGATGGATACCAAGTTTTTTTAGGTTTTAACCTTTAAGGGACCTATTTTATCACCAGAACAACTGTTTTAGCACAACGCTCCGAAATGGGCGAGGCCGAATTCCGTTAAAAAATCAGTTTATGCAATACCACAGCTATCTGTAGGCCGATATCGCCAAGTTCTACTTCTTTTTAGGGTTCCGTACTCATCAGAGTGAAACGGAACCCTATTACCGAGCCTTCTACGTCCGTCCGTCCGTCACATAGAGAGCTGATATTTTCACAGGATGTTGTTGCATCTTGCCGCTGCAACAGCAAATACGAAAAACAACAACAACTCAAAAACTACCAGGTGTCCCCATACAAGGAAAAGTTACAATTAGCTATAACTCTCGAACCGTAAAAGATAGAAAGCTGAAATTCACACAGCGTATGTCTTTATAGATGATCTACAACAACAAATGCTAAAAACAACAACAAGTCGAAAGCTACCAGGTGTCCCTGTACAACGTAAAGTAAGAATTAGCCGTAACTCCTAAACTGCAAGAGACAGCGAGATGAAATGTGCACAATATGTGTACTCACATATTCCCTATAATAACAGATGCTAAAAACGACAACAAGTCGAAAACTACCAGGTGTACCCATACAAGGAAAAGTAACAATTAGTTGTAACTCTCGAACCGTAAAAGATAGAAAGCTGAAATTCGCACAGCGTATGTATTTATGGATGCTCTACAATAACAAATGCTAAAGACAACAACAAGTCGAAAACTACCAGGTGTCCCTATGCAACCTAAAGTAACAATTAGCCGTATCTGCTAAACTGTAAAAGACAGAGAGCTGAAATTCGCACAATATATATACTCACATATGCCCTACAACAAAAAATGCTAAAAACGACAACAAGTCGAAAACTACCAGGTGTCTCTATACAAGGTAAAGTAACAATTAGCCGTTACTCACGAGCCGTGAAAGACAGAAG